>OW388270.2:5000000-7500000 GCA_936450705.2 Protodeltote pygarga
CTTTTATTACATATTAATTAACTATTTACGTCCTAAAATGTTTTAAATTATTACCTAATGCTTATTTAGACTTTATATAAATAGAATATATATATTCTTCTTCACTCAGATTCTACGCGTAAATATTCGCTTTATCGTTATCGTGGAATCGCATCATTTTACGATCTCATCACGTGACGCTGTAGAGCCACCCATCATCTGTCGGATAAGCCAACTTCCCCTATAAAAGTTATACGCCGTAGTATAAAGCTAATCATATGGTACAGGTGTATGTATAATGTTTAGAATCTGTGATTGTATAATTTATACAGACGGAAGTAAATAGATAAAAGGGAACTACTGTTAAGAATCGATACTTAAGGCCTATTTCACAGGTTACTGACAAGTTCCTGTTACCTTACCTAACAGAATATTTCATACAAATTCTGTTCCATTTTTGAATTTACCTAGTAGATCTATTTACTGCTTATCCGTAGCCTGTGAAACTGGGCCTTAATTGTTTTTAAATAAATAAAATAAAAAGATCTTGTAGAACACATGAAAGTAGTAGTAGAGTTATGCTCATAAAAAACGTACAATGATACGATGGTTAAACGAACCTTATACAATTTAAAAAAAGTAAAACGTTTTATAGTAAGATTTTATCGTGATAGATACGAGTACCTATCTAAATTGTGTGAACTGACATTACATTACATTACTGATTTACGTAAAATATTGCCATAGAATTATTTTTATTGGATTTTTTAATACTATGATAAAGTATTTGTTTATGATAAAGTACTTTAGAATTTTTTTTTTTTTTTTTTTTTTCAATCTTTTTATTTATTGAGGCTTTTGTCCACTTTAGAATTATGAAACATAGTATGTAGAGTTAGTTCCTCTAATTAATAAGTATGTCGAGCAGGGATGCATTACTGCAAATTAAAATTGTTTTCATTATATAAATATCATGAATTTCCGCAAAGAAATGCCTGATTCCATTTTATATTTGATTAATAAATAAGCTATCATAAAACAAAATAAAGAAACTTTCTTTGTTAGGTGACATTGTTTCGCATTTTGTGTATAAACAACACAAAGTGACTGTACTAATATTATAAATTTAATTACATTATTAACACAAAACTTTAGAACATTTATCTGAAGTGAGGGAATTCGACATTTATAGCCTAAATTAGGGAATGGCTTTATCAAAGTTTCTTGAGAAGGCCAACTTATATTTTCTCTTCATTATTTAAACTTTGTTCTAGATAATGGTGTTTTACCCTTAGCCTAAATTTCAGGTTTAATGACTTAAAACGTTACCGTTGTTTAAGAAACAACAGTATTTAGTTTTAAAGTAATTAAACTAATCTTTGGATATAATGAAATTGCTTTATTTATCTTAGTTATTTATAGGCACTAACCTACTTTAAAATCTTAGTTTTAGTGTCCTGAGTATAAGTATTCGCTAGCGAGCATTAGTTTTCGAACATTCCAGTGTTCAAACTTCTACTAATTTTACGGGTATGTTCTCAACGAGTCACACTGAATCCTGTCTCCCTGTGACTGGTTGAGAAAAATATTATTTGACTTTCCAGTCAATCTTCATATCACTAGGCTATCACTTCTCTTTAAGATAAATAAATAAATTAGCCTGTAACTGTCCCTATGTAGGGCAAAGGCCTCTTCTCATACAGAGAAGGATTGAGCATTAATCACCGCGCTAGCTCACTGCGTGTTGGCAATTTCAGACTATTAAGTCCAGGTTTCCTTACGATGTTTTCCTTTACCGTTAGTCAGTGGTGTCTTAGAATATCTAAGAAAGTACATATGACATTGAAAAAGTCACATTGGTACATGCCAGGTTCGAACCCACATCCACGCGCTTGCAAAGCGGGTCCGTAACCAATGCGCCACCACGATTCAACATAAAATAAAATACAAAAAAATTTAAGTAATAAAGTAACATAAAAATAAAAAGCTATCGTAGCGTCGCGTAGCGAATTGTAGCGTCGCTCGGTACACTCAACCCTGTCGGCTGCAGAGTTCTGGTTTGTTACCACAAAGAGTTTTAATATGAATGAGGGTACCGCGGAAACAATTTGCAGTTTTGTTCTTGTCTGTACTCGTTCTCACGCCACTTTTGATACAGAGGACCCTTCACGAAGCTTATTTGCTTATCTGTACATAGAAAAAATCGTGTTTGTGGAATGAAAAGTAGATTTAATGATGTTCCTATTTTTGTATGTGAATTTGCTTAGTTTCAGTATTTTGTTGATTGACGTACTCTCTTTCGAAGCTCTAGAGTGGAATATCCCTTTAACAGTTATCATCATCATCATTTCAGGCATAAGACGTCCACTGCTGCACATAGGCCTCCCCCAATGACTTCCACATGACGTAACAGTTATGTCTATTAAAAGTCGGTATATAAAAAAACCAAGTATTTCTTTAAGTCCAAGTTATTATTGTCCTTAAGATATTGTCCTACCAAGTACGCATTAAATTATGAAACTTTCTCCGTACGTCTACCAGCCCCAGATGGCTTATTTTATGGACGAACAGACCACATAAAACTCTCAAACTCCGACTACACCATCGGACTGACGGGTGTTGAAGTTTGACTACAGAATTTATATGGTCTTTGGGTCTATGTGACGATTTACACGCTACACCTTCTTATATGAAACAAAATAGTAATAAACTATGACATACGAATCCTATCACAGTGATGAGATCGGGTATCCAGCTCCCTGCCTATGCGGCATCAAAATTTCCTGAAAGATCCATTGTCCTACTCCACCTATGTTACCCAAGACGCCTGGGAGCCGTACTTCTTTCAAGCCAATTAGTTATGGCGGATTGAATATTCTATACGAAAGAGAGATGCACTAAAGATTAATGACGTCATAAGCAGGTAAAGTAAATGTCATTAAGTAACTGTTTTCAAATCTTTTGCAGAGAATGTTTAAAAATGTGGTGACAAGTGCAAATACACGCTAGTAAACACATGAAAAACACGCTAGGCGTGGCGATCGCAGTAGCAGATGTTTGCTGTTACACAGAAGGCTGCTGCTGCCCATCCTCCGGATCTTTCCCTTTGTCGCTTTTTACGACACCTGCGGGTCGAGTAGGGGTGGTTCTATTCTTAGGCCGGAAACCACACGGCAAAGTTATATTATAGGTATTAATTTTAAACATTATTCATTTTCTGTAGCTGCTTTTCTTTGAGAGAGTTCCGCACATTTTACCAGATAATCTAGCACACAATGTGTTCGGCTTAATTATTGTTTGGCCAGAATTGCTGCTAATCTGTAACGTTTGCGGCAAGAGTTACAAGTTCTGCGGGCGGCTGATTACTTCCACACTTGTTTTACTTTTATTGTAAGTTTTTACGCACGTGCGATTGAAACGGATATGGGTAATTTTGTAAGTTAAAGAATTCGCCTTTATTGTACCAAGTAACTTAAACTACTTACATTAAACAATATAATTTAGTTATCGAAAAGTCACAGCATCTGTATCAGCACTAATGGGCCTGTTTGATCGGGATAGTACCACTTTTACAGAATATTTAGGTGGAAGTTGTATTCGTACTATTGTGTTTTACGGCCAGTAAGAGCACCGGAGGCTTAATCCCTACTTCCATAACGTTTCTTTCCATAATCCGTCCTTCCATAATCCCTCCTTCCATAATCCTTCTTTCCATAATCCCTTTTTCCATAATCCCTCTTTCCATAATCCCTTTTTCCATAATCCCTCTTTCCATAATCCCTCTTCTATAATTCCTGCCAGGCTTAGCACTGCGCAAGAATTGCAGCGTCTATAGGTTACGGTAATCACATATACATATAAAAATTACTTATAAAGCTTACTGATAAGGTGAGGCCTTAGGTCTCGTAATACCTTTGATTAATATTTTTAACTGACTTGTAAAAGAAGGTTTGTTACTCAATAAGTATCGCCGAAGCAACCCAATCGATTTAGATGAATTTTGTCTGAATTAGTAGGACTGCAAAATGGTCCATAAAACGTTAACAAAATCTTATGATGGATTAGAAAAGATACAGAACAGGACTCCTCATCAAATGATAGTAAATATAACTTTGAAATTAGGAGCTATGAGCAGTCAGCCTCCACCGACCGATAGTGAAATACACCAGAATTCAAACCAGTACCAACTCGTCTCAAAACCCTCCTGATAGCTCCATTTAAAACCCCAAAACTCTAAACTCTACCTCGTAAAGCTACCAAAGGTATTAAACAACAAATTGCATCAATATTTTATCTGGTTTCAAGTACACAATCCCAATCGAAGTCTACATTGAGGAAACAAATTGAAACCCATTATTCTATAACGAGTGAGATTTCCTTCGGCTTGGAAATTCAATTGTTGAGCACTTAAGTACCTGTTACTATACATTTGAGTACCTAAAGCCTACAGATAGGCTATTGAACTGAGTAATTGAATTCCAAATTTTCTTTTGAGCATACCATGACCTAAAGATGTTCCGTTTAAAAAAATTTAGGTTACGTTTTAATAATATTTTTACAAGCTTTTATTTAACTTGCATTGTATGTTTGATAGGAGTCTTGCAAGCTGAATTAGAACCACTTCTTCTTATCCTACGGAGTTGAGTTTTTGCATGTTAGTTCAGTTTCGATGACAATGTATTTTTATGGTAAAGATGACCTAAATCAACATCCAGGATTAGCTTCAGATAAAGAAACTCTTCAGCGGACAACAGCACAGATACAAATTTATGTATTTATATATTTGTTGTTTTTTTTTGTAAACAATATGTGATACCAACTACGCCAAACATCTCAGAGACTGAAAAAGGTTTTTAAGGTGATTTGATATATCATATACGAGAATATATTAAATTTATGCCTAACATTTAATCTATAAATATTGATACGGCTTTACTCACGTATTGTATTCGGGGAATGCCCGACTAGTTTCGAACTCAAACGGAGCCCATTTTCAAGAGCGGGTGTATACGCGGCGGCGTCGCGGACCTCACTATTGTAGTGTAGTAAAGCCGTATCAATATTTATATATTAGTATGACTCACGAAAGTTATTATTCTATAACATTTAATCCACAAATAATGCCTGTTCCTGTAAATCAACTTCTTTTAATTTCCTTACATTAAACTATTCATCTCTATCAACCCCCTTAGGGTCAATAATCAATATTAAGCTATGCTATGCTGTGCTGGCCACGTTCTATTTAAGCAATTTGCTTCTTGTACATTGTACATTCTTACTCAATCTGTCAGTCCTCAGTCTCGTAGACTGCACATTGTATGGTTACGCTTTTGTTAACACAGTAGCGATCACGTTACACATACTGAACCGCTCCTCACCGCACTGCCCACCCGTTCGATCGTCTGTCTATCTTACTTGCAATTGGCAAATAATCTTGGAGAGCGCACCTCGCGTAGCTCAAAGATATTTGAATAAAAAGCATAAGCATAAAATGTAGCGTAGCTAAGCACAGCATAGCTCAATGTTGAGTAATTTTAGCTGGTATTGGATGGTAAGCCCTATTGTAGTCAACCTGCATTTATGATATGGTGTTCCGACGGTTTCAGATCCCGGAATTTTCCTTTTTTCTTCAGAATCCCACTCGTTAGCTGTAAGTATAAGGAAAGCAGAAAAAGATAATAATGATGTAATAATACGACATAAAAGAAATCGGGATGAGCAACACGTGTGTATAATATACTTCTGTTGTCAGCAAATACAGGCAAATATAAAAGGTGCTTATACGGTTAATAAATTATAGAGCTTTTGTCTGAAAAGGTAAGTCGTGTAAATGTTATACAAAAAAATACGGTACCGAGCAAAAAACGAAAGAAAAAGTATCGCAATTTTATGTTTTATTGCCTAATTGAATAACATAATTATTATAAATCCGAATATTACCTAACATAGACTCACGTCTGTATTCCCCAGAGGGTTAAGCAGAGGTGTATGCAGTACACCCACGTTTCGCCGACTATGTTTTACGTTCCATGTAGGGAACTTATTGCCATTAACCGGGCACAAATCCGGACTCCGTGCTGCTACTAAAAATTTCCTAATTTAATTTTTTGCCGAACCTGGGGATTGAATCCAGGACCTCGTACTCAGCAGTCGCGCTTGCTACCACTAGACCAACCAGGCAAATAAAACATGATCATAATACAAGTCTGTCTGACGTCAAAATACAATAAAATTTCTCTATCTAAGCTTGTCAGGTAATAAATCAAGACAAAGAAAAATAAAATGCGATGAAAAATTAACCATAGAGTTCATGGTAAAAAAAGAAAAATTGCTTGCCATTTTCAGAAGCCCAACTCATAATTCACAGTCACTTATCCTTGGCTTGGAACTTTCTACTGTCAATTTCGGTTCCATTGTGCAGGAGGGTAGTAATCTCCGGTCAAGTAGGTATGTATCACCGCCGATGATATCCGAACGCTATTGTGCCATCTACCCGTGCTCTTACAATTCACTGAATGAACGTTTTATATTCGTTCACTCTAACTTAAATGTGGAATTCGATTTTTGATTTTTTTTTGGAAGAAATTAGTTTTTTGTTTTAAAAATATCGTTTTTAAACCAAGATTTTAATATTCGAATCTTAAAAATAAACGTTAATAAGTGTTTTAACGTGAGGAGTCAGTCCTGGGTGCAGCATCATATTATTTTTTTCATTTTAGTGTATTGTTATCACAACTCAACAGGCATGCAAAATGTTTTCAATCAGTCTTATATTTAGAGGAAGTGGTTAAAAAACTTGCAAGATTTAAAACAAACGCACTGTTATGTATAAAATGCAACATAAACAAAAAACCCCGCCGTTTCCAAGATTGTAGGAATTTTATAAAACACGTGTATATATTATATATTCTACTTTTATTGTTAACTTTATGTACTAAAATTAAATTTTTTTCTTTAATTTCTTGTCTATTGTGTTTATTTTAAAAGGACCCACGGAGTGCTATCCTAACAGCACGCATTCATAAGTAAGTTAACTAAAAGTAGCGATGTAACGTATACCTACAGGAACATTTAAAAGCGATTATTCTTTGCACAAATACGCCAAATACCACTCGCAGTAACCTTCACAGACACAAATATCCAGTACTGTAATTATAATAGTTCTATAGTAATTTTTTACTTATGATGTGTGAAAACAAGAAAGGGTTTTAGATCCGACGCTATTGCAACTTTTAAAATAGTTACAAAATCATAATGTTAACTTATACCGTCGAAAATTGCCGGCAGATAAATAAAGCAAGTCTAAGAGAAAATGGACGTCAAATATCTCGTTAAAACCAAACCTTTTAATCTAGAAGAGAGTTCGATTCATTTCTAATATCTAGTCCATATGAAACGGTACCGCTTCGTTCTCGCTTGATTAAGAAATACCTGCACGTCTCTGTTCAATACGGAAAACACCAAGGTAGCTCGGAAGTAGTGCAAATGTTGAGCACATTGAGTGTCCCAGATCGATAACAATTAAAAATAAAATATAGTAAAGTAAGGTATATAATTTTTCTACCTATTCATATTTACGTTTCCGAGCATAACCTAGTCGATCAATGTAAATTAGCTAAAGGAAATTAAAGGAATGTTCCTCCTGAATGCAAACCAGTATACATCGAGTGAGGGGCTACCAAAATCTGTCAAAGCATCCAAGCATTGGCTAGTGAAATATCAGCTTACGTACATTTGAAGAGTGTTCTCTCAAGAATTGGAAATAGGTTCAATTTGAAATTTGGGGCTTTACAGAATATAGACGTGTATGTCGGCTTTTCATACTGTGATTAAGCATTTTTTCAGACAATAGTCTGAAAAAATATTACTCCCCCTGTTTTTAATTGGATGATTTTCATTATACTACCCTAAACTATAAGGTGGCAAACAAGCATACCGCTTGCCTGATGATAAGGGGTTACTACCTTTACTTAAATACACGGCCGTCCCGTCTCGTCGTTTTGTTCTGTAAAAGAAATATATTTATAGGTACTGGGTACTAGGAATAAAAAATACACAAGCTTACTTACTGTTAACTACACTCTGTGGTCTCACATTACTCGCGAATCCATTGAACTGAGGATGAAAGACTTCCATTACTAAGATGGGGTGTTATTTGAGAATGTTTTAAGCTGATAGTGATACGACTTTCGTGGAGTTTTCGCATTGATATGATGGTACTTCTTCAGTGTTTAGTCGCTCTAATAAATTGGAATGCTAACGTCTTAGGCCTAATTTCACCATTCACTTTAATAACCGAGTTTAATAAAACTAAGCCATACACAAATTGCAGTTCTGAACTAAGTTAAACGCTTGAATCGAGTTTAACTTGATTGATCGCGTGTAGTGTCAGTGGTGAAATCGGCTCTTAGTTTCGAATCAAAGTTGACTTGCATAACGCCTGGTGACTCTTGGGTTCGTAGACTAAACCCTAATTTGATTAAGATTGTAATATAAACTTATATAAACAACTATAAACTCATAACCCTCATTTTTTGGCTTCGCCGCAGTCGGGTAAAAATAATTTGCAACTTTTGTGCAGTAAAATATGATTGAGTATACAGACAATTTTTAAAAGCATTTATGAATGCGATGCGAACTTTAAAGTTCCAAATTTTGTACAAATCCTCCAGCGCAACCCGCCAATCATTTCTGGAATCAGCAGGATAACCAGCTCATTTCCATTCAAACTTGGCAGATGCGTAGCCAACATCTGCAATCTGTGATTTGGAATGCAATATTAAGTTTCTTAAATAATCTGTAAGTTTGACTCTGGTTTTTTCTCAAAGCCTGTCACGCAGTATTTTTATTTCTGCGTACTATTGAGCATTCACAGACCTTGACAATGGACTTTTAACTCTTTGTCAAGTACGCTTCCTTAGTGTTAGCATAAGAGATATTACGTAAATATTTCTTATTTTTCCGAAAGAATGAAAGAAATCCTTTTACAATCGGAAAGATTTTAATCGTGTAGATAACGTTTTAATTATTCGCTCAGAGAAGCGTTCACTAATTCTTGTACGATTTGCATATTAAGCTTCTAATTTGTATAATTCGTTTTAGCGAATAAAATAATCGTTTGGCCTGTCGGATATTATGAGGTATGACGGCGTTAATTTTAATAGCTGTTCCTTTTCTTTTTATAAATTTTGAAAAAAAAAAAACATTTTAGCATGTTTTTGTAATGAAAAAAAAAACATGTTTCTTGTTAGAGCACGCACCTAAAATTAAAACAGATATTCTAATTAAAAAAAGAACATTTCTATAAAGCATTTATGCTTGCAATGCGAGAACTAAAATAGTAAATATACTTATTAGTAGTAAAATTTTATTAGAATATCTGACATATATCTGTAAAAATTTCACCCGGATACTTATAACTGTCCAAAAGATAGAGACCTTTTTGAGCGCTACTGTTACAGTAGACAAAAATTTTCGTGCCCCATGCGCCACATAAATAAATAAATAAATACATTATGGCGTGTAGGGCACATTTTTTTGTCTTCTATAGAAAATTGGCGCTCAATAGCATAAAAGGTGGAACAGACAGACGTACATAGGTTTTGAAAAAGGATCCATTTAGACTAAAAATAAAACCAAACCAACATGATTATTTAAAGTAAGTAAATATGTTTAAAACGCCGCCGTCAGCCTAGAAATCAATAACACATTACAAGCGAATGAGTCAACATTTTACTAACAAATGAGGCGTCCATTATTCTGTCAGTTACTTTCTTACTACCCAGAGCTAGATATTAGGTTATGTAGACGGGGCTTTATTAATGATACTTATAAGGTTGTTGAATATAAAATGCTTTTAAGGCCAACTGATACGCTATCAATATTTTCTGCAATAAGTGCTTCATATTCGTATACATTAACAATATAATAGGGATTTTAGAATATTAAAGTGAGTCATACTTATATGTATAGCGCTTCGCTCCCCGTTTTCTAGTAATAGTTGTTTTCTCCCCGACTACCAAGGTATTCAAAGAATATTTCTTCCAAATTTCAGTCAGTTACGCAACTGTTTTATAAGTATAGATTACTAGTGTTTGCCTTCGGCTTCGCTCCCTTAATTTTGAACATGTGGCGAAATCTATTTTCATAAGAACGTTATTGTGGTTTTCCTCCGGTACAGTACTTTTTTCGGGATGAAAGATACCCTGTGTCCGTTTCTGTTCATCTGACAAAGTATTAGTAAAATTTCAGGATGATCGGTTTAGTGGTTTAGGTGTGAAAAGGTAACAAACAAACATATTATGTACTTACTGTCGCATTTATAATATTAGTTGAAGTTGATTAGTTAATACGGGTTGATTTCGGGATTGCCTGATCAGTTTCGAACCCAAACGGAGTCCGTTTTTTAAGAGCAAGTGTACTAGCATGGACAAAGCCGGTGCACCACTCTTAAGGTTAGAATCGCTTGCACCCGGCATCCGAACGTAGCGCTAGCTCCGCCCCTACGCAAGTAGCATCGTTCAAAGCATATTGATTGCAAAGTGGTGCACCGTTCGTGTCCGCGATAGTAAAAGCCGAGGCCCGTGCCCTGAGCGGCACAACCAGAGGACTGCAAATTCATTCAAATGAATACACTATTCAGATTATACAGCGCTAAACCGGTCGTTGTGGTGTTCTTTGGCGTCTCATGGCTGAAATGATCATGATGATGAAGATGAAAATAACTGTGCAGGCGGGAGCGTGGAGAATGGTGTACTTTTATCTAGGAAAAGTTAGAAAAACGGGAGCGAATCAGCGAGAATATCTAGTATCTTATAAACGAAAACTGCCTCCACAAGGCAGCTACCTAAATGACACCTCAAGGTTTCATAAACACGTCACACTTGTCTGTATTTTAGTTTAGGAATAACAAAAAGTAATCTTTTAGGACCAGACTGAAGTATTTTTTAGCTAACTTGTCAGAAATATGACAAATGTGTACTTGACTATAGCAGACACTACAGAAACTGTTACCCAACGCCCTCTACTTGTGGCCCATCAATCATAGGATATTACCACATTTTTTGGGATCCGTAATGAACCAAAAACCCTCATAATTATGTCCGTCTGTCCGTCACAGCTATTTTACTGAGTATGTACTCATGCATAATAGCTAAGACAAACAGACATAATTGTTAGGGTTCCGTAGTGAACCAGAAATCCGAATAATTATGTCCGGTCCCCTGTACCTACCAACTGTAACTTGGAGATGATATTTTATTTTCATGTATACTATGATGAGTATCATAATAAAAAGGCTTGCTTTTAATGTTAGCTTTATTTATTACAGTTTAAGAAAGTAAAATTTAGACTTATTATTTTTCCAATTATGCCTAAAAGTAAAAATTAATCAAGCATAAAAATAATTCCCAGTAATAAAATAAAATTATTAATAAAATTCCAAAGTTATTTTTAATTAAGACAAGCTTGATATAATTTTCAGAAAAACGAAAACATAGTTCCAAATCCAAATATGCATATTTTTTGTAAAGAAATGAATGTAACCCAATGGAACCCTTTACCTCAAAGGTCCGACTCGCACTTGGCGGGTTTTTTCTAACACATATACGTAACCTTTGATATATTTTGATACATGATATCTTTGCTGAGTTTGCTGACTTCGTGACTTTGTAATTTTACTGAATATCTTAAGTATACATTTTAGTCCATGACTCGCCTATAATTATGTCTAGATGAAAGACAGCTTAGAGTTTTGTTAGAAATATTATTTCGGGTCTATTCGCGCTCGGATACTTCAAAATAATCATTATTGAACTAACCTCGACGTTTTGTTCTAGACGTCAAGTTATTAAATAGGTTATTAGATAGGATATTAAATTATCTATGCGCGAATAGGTCCGAAATTATTTTTAAAAGTAGGATTCCAATTCGCGAAAGTTTAAAAACTTGTAAAGTTTGTTTATGTCATGTTGGCGTCATCAATTACAGCATAATTTTTAGCGTCTTTATTCACTAGGTGCGCAAATTAAAGAAAAATGCAATATTTTCCGTTTAAAGTGGTTTAAAATAACAAAAAACCCTTTTTATTTTTTAAATAAAGCCATCGACCTTAAACTGTGACATTCTCATCACGCATCGTCACAAACCATAGATTAGGACAATTTGGTGATGAATTTTTTTTTAAACTTAGAGAAATATGGCCGTAGTTATTTAAGTCAGAGTATTTATTATTTTCATCAATAGGAAAAAATATGCTCTCTGAAAATGAAAACGGAATCGTCTGATTAAAAAATCCTGAAACAGTTTCAGTGAAATATAAAACTATTGAACAGAGTGAAAACCGATTCATTTTTCCTTTTCAGCTGCGAAAGAAAGGATAAAAAAGCTAACGGTATCGACGGCTTATCGACAAGTGCAGGTCAACAAAAGGAAAATGGATTACTTGGTAGCTCGTGAAAGATTGGCAAGGGAACTGTCAGATAGTTTTGTTTAAAAAAACAAAGTCACTTGTGTGAATGTTGGTTAGATGATGGCACCCTTGACCACATTTTCCTTAACTGCCACTTAAATAATGAGTTTACTTTGGATCAAGACATTTCAAAATTAAAAATTCAGAAACCAGTGAATGTTCGGCATCTACTTCCCTTTTTTCCTAATCCTCATATGATTTGTGTTTTTATTAAATTTTTTAGCTCTAACATGATTAAGTTATGATTTTATAGATCTCAAAGTATCGACAAAACTTAAAATATTTTTTTATTTATACTTTATTTTTACCCATGTGCGGCCACTACACGACACTGGCAGAAATTGCTGAAGTCATCAGCAGATTGCCATAAACAAGAAAAAAAGGCGATTAGCTTCGCGGTATAAATTTTTTGTCCCATTTAAAAAAAGATAAATAATGTACTGAAATGTTTGGAGCATGGGATCGGCTGCGTGTAACCTACTTCGGCAGATGTCACACGTCTATATGGCGTTAAGAAAGAGTGCTGGTTTCCTAACATTTTCTCTTCCTGTTTCAAGAGTACGCACATGAATTCGAAGAGTCATTGGTCTGTGCTTAAAGTTGACCTTTGACTTGGCAATCCAACGTTCATACCACTAGTCTATCGATGCTGTTATCTGTCTGTCTCATTGCTGCAAAGATAAGTCACAAAATTAATCTTTCCTTTATATTCGTACCCATTATAATATCATCATCACTCACATCATCAGAGTGATTCAAGGGAAAGGTTTATATGTATAATACATGCATATTAGCGTAACCGTGCGAAGCCGGGGCGGGTATGTATATCTCCTTGCCGAATTCAGCTAGCGTGATTTGGCTTCTAATTTCTAAAAGCTAGGATTTTTAACTCGCATGTGACTGATATTTTTATACCTATTTTTACCGCGAACGTTCGCATATAAAGAGTGCGTGTCATGATGTCAAGTTACCATTAATAAAATTGTATTGAATAACCATTAATTTAAGATTAAATTCATTTACGATTGATCGTTTTAAGTTTTAGGTTCAAATACAATATTTAGCTAGGGGTAATGCCTTTCACCTTATTAACTTCACTCAACTCCTTTAAGTCTCGCTTAATCTGCCTAGAATCGCCTAAGAGCCATTAAGGGCCTCATAATAACGTGCCATGAATTAAAATTTAAGAACTGAATTTAATGTTGAAAGCTATTTCATTTTTATTTGGAAGGCTTTATATAGCTTTTGATTAGGTTTTGATGTACGTAGGTTAGGAGGTTAGGAGGTTTTGATGTGTGTGTATGTATGTAGTAGTAGTTGATGTATAGTATAAGTATAGGTATAGTAACTAGTGGTCCATTCACTGGTCCAAATATATAAAAAATAGTTTATTTGACAACACAGACACAAAATTATATATAAATTAAAAAAAAATCTACTTACCGTATTTTTTTTATAAATTTTAGTTTTCTGCACTTATTTTCATATAAACTTTTATTATTCCAAGTTTCAAGTTTCACACTCCTTCGTGCGCGCAATATTCTTAAAAAGGGATCCAAAGTTTTCGCTTCACGTATTCATATAGGTAAAGGTCTTTCTTTGTTTTGTATTTTTTTACAAACTTTTATTTAACTTCCACTCGGACACCACTTCCTCAAACCCTATGGTTTAAGTTGTATTTTTGCATGTTAGTTCAGTTCCGATGACAATTCATTTTATGGTAAGCATGACCAGAATCGACATCCAGGATTAGCTCCAGATAAAGGAAATCTTCAGCACAGATAAAAACTTTTGCATATAACCTAAATTTTATTTTGATATTCAAATATAAAAGCTTGGTTTTAATTCTGCTCTAATCTGAAAACTTACAAAAGTATTAAATAATAATAATTATAAAAAAATATTAGTTTCTTTTTTTTGTAGAAAAGGAAGAAACGGGTGGGTGATCTGATTGTAAGTGATCACTGCTGCCAACACGGGCCCCTATTGGAGGCGATATCTTTCAGCGGACACTAGGGAAAGTTGCAGGCGTGTTATCGGCCTCTGAAAGGGTGGGAGGGGAGATGAGGGGGCAAGGGAGAGTGGGCTTTCGGTTTCTCACTGACCTTACGAAACACAACAATACGAATATTGTTATTTCACGATATTTTGTTACATAGAAGTGTTTTTTCGATCATGTCAGCCTATGCGTGTGGATCAATAAGACTACCACGTTATCAGATGTGTATCACTAAAAATATGTGTGTATTAAATTCTTTATTTAAAGTTCAAAGCAAAATACTGTCTCTTACATTTCCCAAAATAAAAAATATATTTTGCTATCACCACAAAATGTGATTAATCAAGATAAGCCAAAAAACGTTTTAAAGAAACATTAAGAAAATTCAAAAACCTTTATAGGATTCAAAGTCATTAAGACAAATCTGGGGTGAAATAGATGTCGTGTAAAGGCTTAGGAATACCGTGTCCCGAGTGAAGGAGCCTTTTTCAACGAATAGGACTATTTATAAAGATTACCGAACTCCGCATACAGTCTTTGAGTGAAATAAACCAGGAATTTTCTGAAATAAGACATTTTGGATACCTACGTAAGGTTTTAAGTAATGTCTACAGTGTGTACTTGGAATTTAAATCAGTTATAATGTGACAACTTTATGTCGAGTGATGCTAACTGCGTGACATTAATAAAATTAGAATAATATCTCAAAAAGTATGGCGCTCTTAGAGGAATAGACCGGGGTGTAAGGGATTCTTTCCTAAAAGTGATCACTTATTACCATCAACACATAGAGGAAGGTCCCGGGTCCTCTTAAGATACCAGTTCCAAAACTTCGCCTGTGTAACGCCTGTTACACTTCCTCTTTATTTTAATCTACAGTAGGTTAAAATAAAATTTAATTTGTTCGGATTTTCTTAATCATTACCAACCTCCAATACAGATAGATGTTTATTCAAGATGTTTTAACTTTAGTACTAATATCCTCCTAAAACGTTTTCCCCTATTAGTGGGGATCGTGACTCTCCATGTTAGATGCCGTCTTGGCTTTCATTGTCTGGCACCAATTATTGCGATCATATACTGCAAGTATAGCCTCTTGGATGGTCATCCGCAGAGTACTGGCTATCTGATCCATCCAACGATATACATATACTAGCGACTCGCCCCGGCTTCGCACGGGTGCAATATACATAGGTATAAACCTTCCTTTTCAATCACTCTTACCATTAAAAAAAACCGCTTCAAAATCCGTCGCGTAGTTTTAAACATTTAAGCATACATAGGGATATAGGGACAGGGAACGCGACTTTGTTTTATACTATGTAGTGACTACAAAATTATACAACAATAATAGTACGAAATTAAAACAATAAACAAGCTTTTACAGGTGAGTAAAGTTGTTATTGCAATTAAAGTTGTAACCCTATAAAAAAAGATGATGTCGTAATAAAACCTACATCAAAAGGATATTTTGATTGGACCCGTATAACCGGACAAGCAATTACCCGAACCTATGAATATTCGTTACCATATACATTAATCAGCATTATATTTAAATAAGAAACTTATAGCAACCCAGTCACATACTCGTCCGGTTCGATCGTCCCGCGGTCGGTTGCCGCCGCGTTACATGGATGGTGCGTCTCTATCGCACATATAATGTTCCCGGTCGCGCGCGCCTTCTAGTGGTGGCGACTGGCGCATGATTCATTCCCGGCGCCCCGCTCCGCAGTCCGCTACACGCGTCGTCTGAGTGCTCACGTATCACGCGCCATCCACGTACCGCGCCGCGCTCCCGCGCCACGACCTATGTGCTCTTTATATGCCCTATTTGCTGTATTTTAGTTGTTACACGAGTGTTTCTAGTTCTACGAACCTACTGTGTTTTTATGTGTTTATGTGGAATATATACTTTACTGTTTTATACCGTAGTTTGGTTTAAAGACTCCCTGAAATCATCTCTCATATGTGGCGCTCCAACGTTTGTTTCGTGTGACAATTTAAGAACAGTACAGTGGTGAATATAGTGATAATGTCAGTGACAAGAAGCAGAGCGGCTAGTTTAATTCGCAGGGATGATGCCGACGTTGCATTTGCCGACCCCACGCGATCAAACGCGCCAAACGCGCCGTCCGCCCATGTTCAACAAGATGGCGGCGACGCGCCCTCTTCGCCATGCCCCGACGCCGACGCTAACGCTACGTTTTCCAACGAACACGTGGCTTCTATTATAGCATCGCTCCAACGCTCACAGACAGAAGCGTTCAGAGAGCTGCTCGACTCGGTGGCGCGGGCGAATGCATCAACTCCGCAGTCACTCACATTACAAGGTCATAGTACCCTTGCCCGCTGCAAAGCCACCTTCTCCGGCAAACCGAAGGAATCGGTGGAAGCATTTATCGATGCCGTCGAAGCGTACAGCGAGTGCGCGCAGGTGGCGGACTCAAACATTCTACGTGGGCTAGCTTATTTGTTCAAGGATGAAGCAGCTACGTGGTGGCAGGGAATAAAACATTCCATAACATCGTGGCGCCAGGCGAAAGAAAACCTAACTAGTGCTTACGGTGACCGCCGGCCGCCTCATCGTATTTATATAGAAATATTTTCGACGCCACAGCAAACTGAAAATACAGATATTTTCGTGGCGCGCATCCGTGCTCTCATGGCGAGATTACCGAAAGGTGATGTAACAGAGTCAGCACAAGTCGATATGACGTACGGCCTCCTCCACAGTAGAATAAGGAAAAGGCTACGGAGAGAGGAATGCAAGAACTTCTCTGATCTACTCCGCCTCGCACGTAATATCGAAGACTCGTTCGACGAGAAAAATAAAACTACGACGCCGACGACGAGTGAACGCCGAGATCTAGCTACGCGCCCACCAACGTCAACGTCGCATACCCAACGCGGATATCGCGCGCCGACTTCGACATCAAACGAAAACACGACGACACGCGCGAAAGCCGCAGCCGGCGCCGCTGAGGCTCCAGCCGCCGCGGCCGCCGCGGCGCCGCGCCCTCGGTCGCCGGCCGCCGCCTCGGCGCGGCGCCCGCGGTCGCCGCCCGCGCAGTCGCCGCCGACTCAAGAATTCACTGCGAACGCAAAGAAGCAACGACCTGTATGTGCTTACTGTAAACGATTTGGACACACTAGGGACCAGTGCCGTAAGTTACAGAACCAAGGTGAGTCCCAATTTAATAACTATGTGGAAGTGCGCGCTATAAATGACAATTCGAGTGATCAGTCATCGTTTTATTGTGTCGAAAATGTCGAATCTTGTAATAATATAAAGTGTAAACAAGCCACCTGTCAAAATGGTGACAACTCAGAAATTTCAAAAAATGATTCTAATGTTTGTTTGCGTATAGGGGACAACCCAAAAATGTTTAAAAATTGCACATGTTCTAAAAATGATACTTGTTCTAAAAATGATACTAATTCAATTATTTTTCAAATAAATGATTGTATAAGTACAAAAAAATTTTGTAATAATGTTATAAATTGTAAACAAGCCGCCTGGCAAACGGGTAACAACCCAAAATTTTTTAAATTTGCAGATGTTCAAAAAAATTGTTGTGAAGATGTATATTATAATAATGTATGTAGTTTAGCACGCGGCAACGATCTTGCGGGACCTTCCTTACGCTGTTTACGACCTATTTTTAATATAAAAATTTTAGGATTTAACGGTACAGCACTAATAGATACTGCGGCTAAACACTGCATTGCGGGTCACAAGCTATATACTCTCCTGCAAAGTCAAGGAGTTCGCTTTACCTCATCTCACAGGCAAATTAAACTGGCTGATGGGTTAATCCGCACCATGGAGTGCAAACATACTACTTTGGAAGTCGGCTTAGAAACGAAAATTATTAAAATTCAATTTATAATTTTTCCGGACTCAACCAATAATGAAACACTATTGGGTATAGATTTTATTACTGCAGCTGGAGTAGTTATTGATTTTAATAAAGGAGAATGGCACTTTAGTAACAAAAATTCAGTAACTTATAACTTGTGTTTTGAACCTATTTCACGTACCGTGTCCTGCGCCTCTACGGATGTACTTAGGGATGATGAAGGCGCTCACCTTAAACCAGTTGAGCGACAGGCGCTCGCTGACGTCCTTACCAGGCACGCGCACATCTTTAAGGCAGGGGGAGGCCCAACGCCGTATGCGGAGCACCGCATAGAAACAGGTGAGCACCCGCCCATTGCAGTACCACCCTATCGCCTTAATCCTTCAAAAAAACAACTTATGAAAGCTGAAATAGATAAGATGCTACAAAGTGATGTAATAGAAGAATGTGAATCGGCTTGGTGTTCACCAGCGCTGATGGTGCCAAAGTCAAACGGTGACATCCGTTTCTGCGTCGACTACAGGCACCTGAATGCAGTCACCAAGGCCGACACATATCCGATGCCACACATCGACGAGCTGTTACAGAGCACGAAACGAGACTGCTACATGAGTACACTAGACCTGCGATCCTCATACTGGCAAGTCATGGTAAGGGAAGCGGACAGAGATAAAACTGCTTTTATTTGTCCTCTAGGTACCTATCGGTTCAAACGGATGCCGTTTGGGCTCCGGAACGCGCCGGCGACTTTCCAGCGTCTTATTGACCGTTTCCGCTCCTGCTCTGCGTTACAAGATGTAACCATACTAGCTTATTTGGATGATTTATTGGTTATTTCTCAGGGTTACCAGCAACATCTGCAAGACCTCGAAGCAGTTTTTAGACGTCTGGCTGAGTTCAACCTCCATGTGAACAGGGAGAAGTGCGCTTTTGCTAGAGAAAGCGTAAAATACCTCGGCCACGTCATCACACAAAATGGTGTCTCCACCGACCCGGGGAAGGTGAGTGCTGTCCTCGAGATGAAGGAACCTGGTAACCTAAAACACCTAAGAACCTTTCTACAAACGTGTTCCTGGTTCAGAAAATTTGTACCAAATTTTTCAAAGGTTGCTGAACCATTAACACGTTTGACAAGGAAGAGCCAAGTCTGGTCTTGGGGACCGGAGCAAACCCAAGCATTTAATGAGCTGAAGCGTCTTTTGACCACAGCTCCAATACTGGTGCAAGCCGATTTTAGTCGTCCCTTCATTCTGCGTACAGACGCAAGTAACTACGCCATTGGTGCAGTTTTATTACAGGGCGACGGCAATCAAGAAAGGCCAATCGAATATGCCAGCCGACTCCTCATTGCAGCCGAGCGCAATTACTCCACAACGGAGCGCGAAGCGCTTGCTGTAGTGTGGGCGGTGGAGCGATTCCGACCTTACCTGGACGGCCAACCAGTCGTAATCGGCAGCGATCATCAACCTCTCCGCTGGTTGCTATCTCTTAAATCACCAGCAGGCAGGTTAGTCCGTTGGGCTCTCAAGCTTCAATCCTTTGATATCCAATTCCAATACACTCCTGGGAAGGCGAACGTCGTGGCAGACACGTTAAGCAGGCCAATTTGTTCCAGCGATTCTCGCGACAATTGCGGTATTTGCTCCGTCATCTGCGATCTGCCCTCAAAAACACCAAGTCAGCTTCGCCTGGAACAGACTTCAGACCCTGAAGTGGAAAAGATTATCAAAGAGCTTGAGGGACCTGATGATCTCGCAGCCCGAAGATGGTTAGAAAGGGGTTACCTCATGGATCAAGGAGTCCTGTACCGATTTAATCCAGACTCTGAGAGCGAATCCCCTCAGCTTATAATTCCTGCTGGCCAAGTTGCGGACATTTTGAAGGAGTTACACGACTCTCCAACAGCTGGCCACCCAGGAATCGACAGAACGTACCAGAAGGTAGCACAACTGTATTATTTCACAGGGATGCGCCGCATAATCAGCGATTATGTCAAAGCCTGCATCCACTGCCAACGTTATAAGGCCAATAACGCCAAACCCCCAGGTTTACTCCAGACACCAGTTATGAACCAGCGTAACGAGGTGTTGGCCATTGACTTATTTGGCCCACTTCCGGAGGGAGACCAGGGGGAGCGATGGATCTTGCTTGTTGAAGATACAGCTACCCGATGGACGGAACTGTACGCTCTAAAGGAAGCCACAGCAGAAGCCTGTGCTCATGTCCTTATCGAGGAATTTTTTATGCGCTTCGGTTTGCCTCGCAGGATCATTTCAGACAATGGAGTCCAGTTTGTTTCCGCAGTAATGCGCCAAGCTATGTCAGTCTTAGGCATCAAACAAAACTTTATACCATTGTATCATCCGGAAGCGAATCCTGCGGAGCGAAAGAACCGCGATCTTAAATCAATGTTAGCACATCTCGTGGAGGGCGACCACAATTCATGGCCCAAGAAGTTGCCGGTGATTCGTTTTGCCTTGAATAGTGCAAAATGTCGCACAACGGGCAAGTCACCTGCTTATCTATCCTTCGGCAGGGAAATGCGCTCCCCCATAGAGGTCGTACATGATCTTCGTGTTATTAACGACAAAGATAACTTTGTCCCTCAAATTTCCCCTTATCTTAGTAAATTTTTAAACTCATTATCAGCTGTTCGAGAACGTGTGGAAATCCAACAGGATAAGACAAAGCAGTACGCCGACGCATCACGCCGACCTGAATCATTCGAGGTAGGTGACTTGGTTCTGCTGAAGTCGCACTTGTTGAGCAAAGGCTCCAAAGACCTTACTGCTAAATTCTACCCACGCCGCGACGGACCGTACCAGATTATGGAAAAGGTTAGTCCCACAACTTATACAATTGCAAGCACAGAGCAGCCTGATATCGTTTTAGGGAAATATCATACCCAAGATCTTACCCGTTACCAAGGTAATGAGGAATCTATACCAAAACCCGTTGTTCCCAAAAGAAAACGCGGACGTCCAGCTAATGCTGCCAATTCACCAGTCCAGGAACGGGGGCGTTCTCCAGGACTGGAGGGGGAGTATATAGCAACCCAGTCACATACTCGTCCGGTTCGATCGTCCCGCGGTCGGTTGCCGCCGCGTTACATGGATGGTGCGTCTCTATCGCACATATAATGTTCCCGGTCGCGCGCGCCTTCTAGTGGTGGCGACTGGCGCATGATTCATTCCCGGCGCCCCGCTCCGCAGTCCGCTACACGCGTCGTCTGAGTGCTCACGTATCACGCGCCATCCACGTACCGCGCCGCGCTCCCGCGCCACGACCTATGTGCTCTTTATATGCCCTATTTGCTGTATTTTAGTTGTTACACGAGTGTTTCTAGTTCTACGAACCTACTGTGTTTTTATGTGTTTATGTGGAATATATACTTTACTGTTTTATACCGTAGTTTGGTTTAAAGACTCCCTGAAATCATCTCTCATAAACTGAGTTTTAATAAAGATCTGTTTTATTAATACGCTCAGAGCTGAATTTGTAAGAGACTTTGAGATAATTCATCCTTCATCATTCGAGTCCAAGTCTAAGCTTCAAGGCCAAAGATATTAGAGAGATAGAGACTATAATAATAATAGTATTCTCCTGACCGAATTTCGGTCACAGCGGCCAATCTCAACAGAGACTAGCCAATTACGCAGGAGATATTATAGTGCACAAGTGTTTGCGCAAACACAGATGCACTCTCTATTCCCTTACTCTCATAGTCCGATGGGACGGCCTTCCGACACGATCGGAAAGAGATCAGGCGCAGGGCCAACAGCTTTACGTCCTTTCCGAGGCACGGAGTAAGTGATAATTAATTTATAAAACGCACATAACTTACGAAAAGTCAGAGGTGCGCGCCTTGGGTTCGAACCCGAGACCTATGCCTTGCCAGTCAACGGTCACCACCACTAGGCTATCACGACTCATATAGATAGAGACTATAGATAGACTCAAGTCAAGTTTTGTCCACAGATAACACAAGAATATTTGTGGTCCTATACATTGATTGGTTTTTTTTTGGTCCTCATAAAATCTTCTTCTTCTTTTTCTTTTGTTAATGGCCCACGAGCTGACTCTTGTCAACAACTTTGCCAGTGTTAAGTGGAGACGACAGCAATAAAGACTTGCAGCCCGTCGGAATTTTAAATACTTTTTATCGTAAGTGTATTGTAAGAAGATTTATAATTGAATATTATTTTCATTAATGATCTTAGCTAAGAGTGGAATTAATTTGGGAGAGAAATAGGACAAGACAAAATGGAAATTAATAGGTAAGTCTAATCTAAAAATTCAAATGACTTATGGCGGGAAAATTCTGTCAAAGTGACGTTGTTTTGTCATTAATTGTCATTCGTTTATTTTTTCAGCTGAAGAAGTTAGAAAAAATGCGCTTTATTAATAAAAATATTAAATACCGAAGTGTCCAGTCGTATATTTTAACTCCTGACTACCATAAATTTTGTTAATGCAAACAAACAGAGTGACTTGTGAATAACAGGTTAGCTGAATTGGGTCAAGCGGTAATCCATATTATTGAGTTAGCGCGCGTAGTTCTTTAAACAAGAAAAAGCGCTTGAAGCAGCTACTAAAATGTTACAGTTTCACAGAAGATTTTTACGTGAAATATTTTCTGGTTAGATTAAGTTAACTTTTAAGTCAATTTTAAATAGCAAAAATTTTATTTTTAAAATGATGTTAAAATTACAAATTTTTGAGGAATGAAATTTTGACAAAGATTTCAACACATAATTATTTTCGGTTATAATGTTAAAAGTTAGTGTTTGTGCTTACGACAGTACAGTCATGGAAAAAAATATGCATATAGTAAAATGTGTACCTATTTAAAATGGACAAATATTGCAGTTGTAACTTGGGTTGTATAATTTTATATAACAAATATATGCTATATTTGAAAAAAGAATCGTTTGAATTCCTCTACAATTTTACATGTTACATACCTAATTTTGCTCGTGGAGTCGTGGCTGTACTTATAAATATAGGTAATAATTAAATATACTTAGATATAGATTATACTATAAATAATGTTAACAAAATTCAACAAGTTTATTTCTTTAACCCGTCTGTCTTTTTGATGAGACTGATACTTCATCCAAAGTTGTATTACAGTGGGGACTGTCCATTGAACCGACTACAATCTTAGGTTTATTATCTTTTGCTAGACAGCTTTTTGTCCTTTGATTATTATCGTTATCTACCTACAGTTTGAATGACATTTTAATTTTTTTATTAATCAGCCTGTTACTGTCCCAATGTAAGGCAAAGGCCTCTTTTCATACAGAGAAGGATCGAGCATTAATCACCACGCTAGCTCACTGCGGGTTGGCGATTTCAGACTATTAAAGTCCAGGTTTCCTTATGATGTTTTCCTTCACCGTTAGTCAGTGGTGTCTTAGATTAACTAAGAAAGTACATTATGACATTGAAAAAGTCACATTGGTACATGTCCCACGCGCTTGCAAAGCAGGTCCGTAACCAATGCGCCACCACGTCACTTTATAATGATTTTCAATTTTAGAATGACATGACATTTCGAAAATAATTGTCTGTGATCAGGGTCTTTAGGTACTCTTGAAACAATAACCCTACTATTGATGCTTAAGTTTTTCTCTGACTCAATTCCTGACTGTTAGCGCGTGCCAACATTCTTCAGGAAACAACGCGCGCATTCGTACGCAACGTTGCAATTAATTCGTATATTGATCGATAAGTGAAGTGCGCGCGTTCCATTAATTTTTTGACAGGTGTCCAAAGAATATGTGCCTTAATTAACGTTTAATGAACATGTTTACTCGTCACACTACAATCAAAATAGGAAATTTATTGTGTCCATATCGTGCCGCTGGGATACAAAGAAACTTTTACAGGTTAAAGAGTAAAAATTAATTAGAGATCGTAGTTTTTCACTGAGTTTATCACAAATTAAATGTCAGAATTTTTACAGGTGTAAATCAAACATTTATGTAATATCAACAGCCTCAAAACCACTGACAGAGTCAATCATGACTAAATTGGATCAAACTAAATATTTTGTTGACAATACTCTAATAAAGACTAGCAAAAAGTTTACGTAAGGAGCTTTCACAGTTAAACTAAAAGGTTTCTTTGAAAGCTTACAAATTTTCTTAAAAAACATACTCAAACATAAACATATCTTTCTTCGTAAAAACATGCTTACTTGACAACGGGTTGAGTGAAGATTCACCGCGAGCATTTACAAAAACTTTGAGATTTTACACGTGTACGCGGCTGCACCAACACCATCCTGGGCGTGTTTGCAGATCGGTGGGAAACCCCGATGATGAAGAGATGGATGCAGCTCCATACTTTATAGTTATTTATTTGTACACCTACTAACACTAGATAATAAGTTCTTTTGTTTTACTAACTCTATGGACCTGGTCTGAAATAAAAAGTTATTATTATTATTTTACAGGCAAGCGTTGAATTTCACCTATGACTTACCATATTTGTATACGAAACATTTTCACTTATGAATATTACGAGTTATGTTTTTTTGAACCATTCGGAACCTATGCTGCCAACAATTATTATTACTAGATATCCAGTCAGTGGTAGAAATTCGACGGTATTTTTTTATAAATTTTAGCTTACTGCACTTTTTCTCTATATAAACTTTTACTATGCTAAATTTCTCACTCCTCCGTGCGCGCAATATTCTTAAAAAGGGATCCACAGTTTTCGCTTCACGTATTTAATCTATAGATTTGTCGAACTTATCCCTTTGCAGGGCAAAAGCCTACTCTCTTTCCACATGCCTCTCTGTCCATAGCTTTTACGGGCCAATCCTCTAAATGAGAGTCCAGCTCATCCCGCAATCTTTTTCTGTGTCAGCCGCGCTGTCGTTTTCTGCCCTCTGGGTTGCACTGTGTGGTGATTTTGCCTACAAAGTCAATAAAAATATTTATTTTATTCACGCAAAAAAACAAAATCCGGTTTTTTATTCTCTACCAATTCGTAGAGAATTAAACTTTACGCGTGATAAAATAACAAACATCCAAACGGAAAAACTTTTACATTTATAATATTAGTAGGATTGAGCTTTCTATGTCCCCACATCTTATAGCTAAGATTCTACCTACGTCGTCGTCATGACAACATTAAGTCGCATCAAGTAAGCACACTAAATCCTTCGGAGCTGTGCTTACTTCGTAAAGATTACGCGAGAGTGATGCATTTCTCTTGGGATTTTCGGATAATGACGCAAAAGGGTCTTTTATCGTGACTCAGGTGTTCTTTTAAGTATTATTTATATAGCAATAGTATGTTTAGCTGTGTGTGTGGAATTTGTAAGCGACGCACACAATGGTTTTTTTAAATGACAATATTTTCTCAAAAGGTTTAGCAAAGGTCTGACTTTAGTAATATAAAGGCAAACTTACGTTTCTTCCAAGGGCAAATGTGTCTTTTTATCCATACATTCTTAGAGCCTCACGATCAAAAATTTAGGTTTATAAAACCGAGCCGTTTGCCGAATTACGCACGTAGGTACGAATAGAGAATTCTTTTTTTAAAATCGCAATGTGCGGTGACAAGTTCGAAACGAAACGAATCGGCAAAAGATTTATGTGTAGGTATACAAATGCGTAATTCATCTGCATTTCAATTTCGAATCGAGAATCAAGAAAAGATTTTAAATACTTAATTTTTTTTACCCCTTTTTTCATTTGAGCTAATTAAGATGGAACCGTAGAAAACTGATATTTAGCTGCATGTTAGATTAGACACCGACCCCAACAAAGTGTGGGAATATAAGACTAGGAGGATGATGAGATCGGATCGAAACACGTATCATTACGCGGGGCGTGCCTTCACTAACTGCAACAAACATAAAAAGCACAGTATAAAGAGCTCTTAAAAGTATGAATTTTGTAACTTGAGACTAAACTAACATTAGACTTCTTAGTTTGATAAATATTTAGATACGCATTCATAAACTGCGAATCTCGAGCATATTAATTTGAACTAACTAGTTTTAATTTATAACTCAATCTGTAGTAGTTAGCACGGTAAACTGCGGGGTGGCAATTGAACAATAATTTTGGGTACGAAGTTTAACATTGTTTGTTATGGAACATCTGTGCGGATGTCACACCTACTTTTAATTTTAGTTTTAATTTCGACAATTATAAATGGAATTAGGTGTAAAATATCCTTTCATTTATATTTTACTACTATTACCCGCGACTTATCTAGTTTAATTTAGTCAAATTTCACAGGACCACTAGTATATAATTATTTATGTACGGGATAGGATGTACGGTCAGCACCACTAATTGGTGACCCTTATTCGTTTAAAAATATTGCTCTGACATTGAACTAGCTTGTTTTTTAATGTTTATAATGTAGGTAGATATTGTTGCTCTTTGATAGAATAGCTTTAGTAGACTTTTAATGAAATACAATAAGTTGTTATAGTATTTCAGATTTGAAGGGGCCACCATATTATTAGTAGAAAGTGATCTTCAGTATAAACCCAGCAGAATAATTAGGGGACTGATCCCTGTAGGGTTGACTGACGCTGTCTGTACAAGAAGAGTACCTATACAAAGGTGGACCTAGGGCACTTATACTATTTATTACAAAAAGTGAGGTGAGAAGTGCAAGTAAAGAAGGAAAAAGCAGAGCTGATGCCAAATAAGAGGAAAAAAAAGAAGAAACATAGGAATAAAAATAGGACATTTATTGTTGCATACCTAGCCTCCATTTTGACCGTATCCTACAATATAAATATAAAAATTTATATTATGGTACTCGTTGGTAGGTACCTATATAATACGTTTATTTTTAAATATGGACAAAGGGACGCAAACGCACAGGCGAATCAGCTACACCTACATAAAGATACGTGATCACAGCCACCCGCAACACCAGATGCATTGCATCTCATAGGTTTAATCGGCGGTAGTATTTCCGGACCGATACGAAATCTACTTTCAAGAAACGCGCCTAATCTTTTAACAAAGGCCGCCAACCATAGAAATATTAAATAATCTTTCCGCCAACGCACGCATAAGGCTGACGCACGCCTACAGAAGAGGAACGCTAGCCGTCAAGGATTTGTAGCTAGTTGAGTATTCTACATCTTTTACCAACTTCAAAAAAGGAGGAGGTTCTCAATTCAAAGCGTAAATTTTATGTTATGTTTGAACTACACCGATTACTCCGTGATTTCAAATAATTCGTGATAGACTAGGGGACTAGTGGTATGACCGTTGACTGGCAAGTCAGAAGTCTCAGGTTCGAACCCAAGGCACGCACCTCTGACATTTCGTTAGTGTATGTGCGTATTATAAATTAATTATAAAATAATACTAGTCAACACGAGTTTGGTGCCTGTATTTTGAGTACCCGATTTTAATATCTTAAAACCTAATTAATAAAAGAAATTATATTTTTATCTCATAAAGTTTACTTTTGTAAGTAATCCTCTTTCTTGTTTAGTAAGATAGTCTCTAAGCATTTGGCAAAAATCATTTATTTTTTAAATCATCGTATAAAGTACAAAAGCAAACTTTTTTTTATTAATTGAGTTTTTGGTTATTTTTCGATGTAGGTAAACAATAGTCATTAAATAGCAGATCAAAAAAAAAATGTTTTTTTTTTGACTTATGTAATCTTTTGATCAAATTATTCAGATAAATGTTATGGGAATTAAATCTGCAACCGGTAACGCAGCAAATAAATAAATCGATTAATCAATACAAAGAGAGCCACTTTACTCGGTTGTCTTTCCCTATAACAACAGAATCTCTCAGGCAGCTGATCATTATTTCCATAAATACTTAGGAACAATTTTCGTATTTTCGTGTTTGTCAAATAAATTGGTACTTTATCGGGACCGTTTTATTGGTATTACGAAATGAGTCTTATTGAAAACGGCGTGAAATATTTACTGAAGTATCGAAGTAATACAATGTATGCTAAATAATAGGCAGTCGGTATATTTGTTTCCTTTTATGGGAAGATTCAAATAAATTGGTTTACGGGTTGTTTTTTTAAGCAATAAACTCGAGGAGTGTTGTTGCAATATATGTAGGTGTTTATTTGCATTAATACATTTACCTCGTCTGTCTGTTGTTTGATACAAGTTTGAGTCTGCGGCGATATATACAACGTGTTGTTTTAAAGACCAGCCAAATTTTAGGAGGTAATAAAGTCCATGAAACTGAACAACTTCTCTGAAATCTGAAAACGAAAACTTGACTTCTCATACATATTATACATACTAGCATGTAAGTTTTGCTGTGCCCAATCTGGGTCCATGATGATACCTATTGCAATAAAGTATATGAATATGAATACAAACGTGACTCACGTGACCAGTCACTTTGTATGAAAAGTCAATTTTCGATTCTCAGATTTCGACCTATGTTTCTTGGCGAAAGTTGTTCAGTTTAATTGACTATAATTGGTCTTTAAAGCAACAGGTTCTATACAATAATTTCAACCCCAGGGCAATTTAAAATAAAATATGTTAAAAAGAATCAAATTACAATAACAGACAACGAATAATTATTTGTTATTAGGTTTTTCATATTTTAAAAACCTAATTAAATTTTAAACATGAAACGATTTTTTGCAGATAAGGGTAAGTTAGGCTAGCTACACACATAGTCGAATCGGCACATTCGGTTCGGTATTTTCGAAGAAGTCTTGATGAAATTTCTTTTAAAATACCGAATAGCTACCCAGAAATTTTTAAAGATGTCACTATCATCTGAGACGGTTGGATTACAAATAGCTCAGTTGACAGACCAGCTTGTGGTAAAAGTAAAGGTTCGCAGGTTCAAGTACTGCTGGTGATAAATATTTTCATCATCATCATCATCATATCATATATGTATGATTTATGTACAGTTTATATTTAGGTACTTATGTATTATTTATATGTATTTTTGGAGTTATATTATCATTATTACAATGACGTGTATTGTACAGACACTGCCTTCCATCAGTTTTGTTCCTATTCACCTTAAGGTTTGCTGGAAGAAAACTCAGCACTGAGTTAAGCTCGCCTTTGTGCATTGTCTTTTTTGTTTCCCTTTTGTATATCTGTTTTATTTGTGTACAATAAAGAATTAGAATAATTTCAGCCGGAAGGCGCCCACTGCTGGGTATAGGCCTCCCCCAAGGATTTCCATTCATGTCAGTCTACAAAATTTTGAACTTTAAATATCACCATATACAACCTGCACCACATAACTACATGTCTAATTTTCATTGTCTGCTAACACAATTTCCACAGTTCAGTCTTCCTACCCTCAATAAGATAATCCCGTTCAGTACAGGCTTGTCCATTATAGGCCACTGGAGAATAGCGTGTATTGTGGGCCATTGTATTATGTAAATTGGATTAAATTATTGGGTAACACGATTTCGTGGTTATGATAGATTTGGGAGCTGAACATGTAGAGTTATATGGTACAAGCTTTATTATTCCCAAACTGTTGAAGGCTTTTACTTTGACCTAATTCAAGCGACTGTTCTTTATCCTATATGGGTAGCCCACCATCAAGGATAGGTGATGTGTGGTTGGATATGGGTCATGTTCGACCCCTACAGACTAAAAATCATACGGTGTTCCTCGAATCTCGACGGATTTCTCGGTAATACGGGATTCACTTGCATACTTATTTTTCTGTCATCGACTATCATCAACCTGGCCACCTCCGAATCCAATTTCTAAGAGGCGCGCACGGAATAAAGTCAGGACCTACTGGTCAGGCGACGGACTGCTCTTAAATCCGATAACTCATAGAACCTGGAGGTCGTTTATAACCCTCCAGCGCCCAGTGCGACTTTTCCTGCAAGTTTGAAATATCATTACATAAATTATTATTTTTTTTGTATGAAAATAGAGAGATTGTAGAGAAATAGAATTGAAAATGTTTATTTTTGTAATTATGCTTTATGTTTTCTAAACCCACTGCTAGAGCGGTCATTTTAGGGTTATGTCTGACTTAGCCCGAACGTTTGATGTCCTTAACATATTATACAGGGTTATTTGTAAAACACCAGCTTTCCTTAGAAGGGGTCATTAAACTCATCATTATGAACAACTTTTACTATGGGACCAACACTGAAATCGCAAAAAGAAAACTGTTCCATGTTCACATGACTCAGCAAAATGTATCGAACAGCTGAATTTTTTTTTGGGATTTCAGGATTGGTTCCATAGTAAAAGTTGTTCATAATGACGAGTTTTATGACCCCTTCAAGGATGCTGGTGTTTTACAAATAACCCTGTATACTTTTCCTTGGTCCAAAAATGAATAAAGAGTGCGTGATCATCGATACCAATCACTAGTAAAACAAAAGTATCCATAGTAATAAACCACACGTTAACACATTCGAGACCTAAAGCGACAATTCCTAATTCAGTACAGCTATTCCAATCAATGTAACATCTATCGACCTATAATCCCGTCACATTGGCAATTTCCTCAATGAAATTCAATTCGACCATGTCTCGCCAAGCCTCGATTAACTGGTCACTCAGTGGGACAACTCTCTTGTAATTGGGAAATGGAGAGACATCCTTTGTGTAACTGACGTCATTGTTGTACATCTGATTAGACATTATCGTTTGAGTAGGCGTTTCAGGTTATTATAGGTGTTGTGTATTGTATGGTTGGTACAGCCAGCTGCAAAAGTTCAGAGATTAGCAGATTGTATCGCATATCAATCGTCACTAATATAAATGCGAAAGTAAGTTTATTTGTTTGTTTGTTACATTTTTACTCCTAAATCACTGAACAGATCATCCTACGTTGTCAGTTATACAGAAACGGACATAGGGTACTTTTCACCCCGAAAAAATACACTGTTCTGAACACGAGGAAAATAATAATAACGTTTTTGAGATAATAATAATTATTATTAATTATTTATTTTCAAGCATGTGTTTTAAGTTATTTTGCTTATACAACGTGTTTGTGTCGATCTAAGAGAGAGATAAAAAGATTGAATCGCGAACTCAATTCCAAAACTCCTCTTTTTCGAATATTTTAATATTTTCGAATTTCGAACATGTTATACGTATTTTGAGAGAATAAAAATTATAACAACATTATATTATTAAGCGAAAATAATGTTTGCTTCCAATTTGGACAACTCATTATTACAATATCCTCATAATGTGTAATTAATGTTTACGAAACAACACAAAACTGACCCAAACGCGCATTAATTTCACAAACAGTCAAACAAAACACTTAACTTCCAATTACATTTACCCGCGGTTGTGCGCATGTGTTGCAAAAGGCTAAAGAGCGGGCTTTGTTGTTGTTAGTGCTACTTTGAAAAGGCATATCCTAAAGGTATATCCTTTTTTTTTTTTTTAAATCTTTATTAAAGGTATATCCTGTAGAGCGAGCCTACAGGCAGGCACTAGACGGGGCTGCGAAGCGAGGTTACAGTACCCGGCCCCGTCCGATACAGTGCTAGGTACACGCAGGGAGGAGACGTTTTTATTTATTTATTTATTTTCAGAATATTTACAGCTAGGCATATACAATAGATAAAGATATAGCAAAAATCCTAAGATTACCACATTTATATTCGTACTATAAAATTTTCACTGCATTTTTGTCCGAGTGAAATAATGTCTAACCGTATTTTCTGATCCCAATGGATTTTTCGTAAATCCTTTCTTAGAAAGTTCTCAGGACCTAAGAGGAGCTTCATGGCAAATTTCAAATAAAATATTTTCTGGTAAGTGGTATTTTTCTCAGTTATATACTGCTATGTATTGTATTGACTGCCCCGTTAGTCTAGTGGTAGCAAGCGCAACTGCTGAGCACGAAGTCCTGAGCTCGATCCCCGGGTCGGGCAAAGTGATAATGGGTTTTTCCATTAAGATATTCTCAGTAGCACCACGGAGTCTGGAATTGATTTATTACATAGCCGGCAAAACGTGGGTGTACTGCATACACCTCTGCCTACACTCTCTGGGGGTAAGTGTATGTAATGTTATGTATTGTATATAATTTTAATTAGGTAAATGAAGATAACTATTGTCTACTTACAGATACAATAGAAATCTAATCAGAATTATAAACAAAAATTTATGGTAGAACCATACGGACTGACAGCCAGACATTTCCTGATTTGAAATGGTTTGAACAATTATTTTCCTGCCACAACTAGCCTACTAAAAGAAATAGGTTTACTTTAGGCAAATTGACTGTAGAAGCGTAGACTTAGCTAACGATCGTTGTATAAATAAATAAACCGACCAACATTGCCAGCCGCGTTAAAAATAGCTATCTAACTTAGACATTGAATACAAAAGCGATTGAATTTAAATCGAGTCGGTAGAGATATAAATGGTAGCAGATATTTTTGTTCAGCTGAGAAGTCTGTGAGAAAACAGGTTCGATTATTTTAATTCTATTACTTTTTAAAAGTATTCTATTGTGTACTTGGCATGCAATAATTGAAAAACAGAAAAAGAAAAAAATCTTAATTGGTTGGGTACGAAGCAAACAAAGTGACTGTCTGGAGACAAAAAGCGATCGCAGCGCGCGTCGTAGCAAAAAAAGGAAAACAATCGCGGATCGACCTGTGGCGGGGAACTGTCAATTGTGATAATGTCAAAGCAGTTACCGTCGTAGTCAAACCAATATCTGCTATGTGCAAAAAGTATAACTTTAAGTTAATTAATTTAAACACAGTTTTTATTTGACAATATTTTGGCTGATGCACATAGCATGTTCTTTTAGCGTCTACAGTTCACCGTATAATGCTTAGAATCACAAAGCAGCCTTTTTATACGAAGCTTTGATTAGTAAACTAGTCATAATAGTCAATCATGTCGAAATTTTCAAAAAGTGCACATAGCAGATCATATTTGTTTGACAACGACGTTATGCTCGGGTTATACCTACGTCAAAACGCGATAATTGTGTTTCTGTCTTTATCAACCCAATAGTGTCCAACAGAGATAGCGTGATAGTTATCGCGTTAAGACGCAGGTGTTGTCTGAGCATTAGACAGTCTCGTCCGCTTTAGTTTTGAGTACTAGTTAACGCAGTCTAATATCTTTTGAATTTCGTTGGTAGAAATCTTATTGGACAGTCGCTTGAAGAACCGATAACAGATGGGGAAGAAGGTTTTCGAAATACAAAGCAGACCTCCCACCTGGTGGACCGACGACATCGTTAGATTCACGGATGGTGGATGCAAACGGCAGGTTGCCGTTCGTTGTGGCGTTCAATGGGAGACGCCTTTGTACAATAGTGGACGCGTTCCGGCAGATGATGATGATCATGACGACGTGGACAATCAGGTAGAGGAATCAAAGGAAGAGCTCAAAATGATTAGTAGGATTTTTACCAATCACACATACGAGCAAAATGCAAACTATTACAAACATAACCCAATGAAAATGAATAATTCAAATGTCCATTCACATGTTATAGAAAAAATATCTAAGTATGATACAATATTTTTTATACTTACTTTAAAATATTGTTTAATTAAATTGCCCTGAAGCTTTCATTAGGCAAGGGTTAAACGAGATCCTTCGGCTCAAACCAAGGAACGTTGATCTCCGGTTTCCATGGCAATTAGTCTGTTGGTCCGATACAATTATATAGAATAACATTGTGAATCTATATTTAGAATGTAATAAAATATCCCTACGTTAATATGCAAAGGTTTTGGAAGCGTAAGTAAGCAATAAACAAATTGTGATTTTTTTTGTTGTTTTAATAAATTTTATGTTAAAAAGAAAAAAACAATTTATGCGTCCATATACTCCTTCGCATAATTGTCATCCGGCAAAGTGCTAAGAAGACTGGCAGCATTGCCATTCGTTTGATAGTTGATCAATTCAGACTTTGAGTTCACCGATTTCTCCTAAACGCATTTATATACTTACTTCCTTCCTGCAAAAGCTGCCAATATTCCAGTCACTCCAACAGCTCTTATCTTCCATTATTTATCAACATTTCACCTTTTTGCCCACTGTTTACCATTAGAAAAGGCATTATTATACCGGCCTGTAATACCCTCGTCGAATTTAATGACATCTTCCGATATCGACAACTTTGACGCCTTTCCCTCGAGATATCTATTCGAATACTCAGTTTCAAACTCGATTGAATCTACAATCGAGCGCTAAATTTAGACGAAAAGTTTGAGGGAACGAAATTTGACATCGGAAAAAGGAGGGAAAAGATAAAAAAGTTGGTCCCAAAGATACTAAGTTTGTTCAAGACATTATGTTATTCTGAACATGTTTTCGTATAGATTTCTAAGTATCAGTTTGATATAAGTTTTTGGCACTTTCATAAAATTTGATTGATTTTGCTCTTGGGATGAGATTTATTGTCGTTCGGGAAAAATGTTATTTGTACTTGGGTATATAGAATAGATATTTGTACTTGGGTATATAGAATAGATATTTGTACTTGGGTATATAGAATAGATATTTGTACTTGGGTATATAGAATAGATATTTGTACTTGGGTATATAGAATAGATATTTGTACTTGGGTATATAGAACAGATATTGGGTATATAGATTCTTTGTACGTAGCTTGCATGTCATCTATTGTCGATTTATTTTTTAATCACTGCATGTTTAAAATAAGATGCGAAAGTAGCGGAAGAAGTTATTCAGTTTTATTGAATAAAGAATATTATGAGTTTGAATAAAATCGGCAAATTCGTAAGAACGTTTTTTATATTATTTAACCGCGTGTGTCTGAAACGAACAGGTTAGTCTTGTTTATTTAAATTTAACTTTGCAACTCTAACTGTCTTACGGAACGCTGACATATTATCTATTATAAATTGTATAATGTAGTAAGTATGTAGAACATTAATGTTGTAAAGTTGTGTAAGTGTTGTGTATTTCTAAGGTTACAATGGGGCTGGATATAGGTGACATACGACATCCTATATCATATATAAATAGTTTCAATACCTATAAAAAAAACAAAAATGTCTTCCTCTCTTCTACCATTAATTTCTCACAACTAAACAACCGTAATTAAAAACCAATAAAAACAATAAATAAATCATTCATTTACACTTCCAACTTCTCCAAATACATTTATTTCTTCAATTAGGTGAGTGTTTCCGTTTCCCTTATCTTGGAGGCTTGAATATTGGTAAAGCTCTCGAAGTGTGCTGAAGAGGCCTTTGTAAACCGTCTACGGTGTCCGGTTGCGTTTGCGAAGATGGCGCCGACGCAAAAAGTGAATCTTTTTTTAGATAACATTGCGTCGTCTCTCCCTCTAGTATTGATAAGAATAAATAATCACGTGTAAAAGTGTTCACAGAGTATGCATAAATCTACAAATAACGTGTAAGAAAAATAGTGCGGGGAAATTGAATAATTTGTAAAACATTAGTTTGCATAATATATGAAAAAATAAATTCACTTCCCTTATAAACTTGCCCAACACTATTTATTTTACACATTGTATAAATAAAAATCTATTAAGTATCTACTTTACTTAAGTCCATTAACATAAATAAAATATGTACCTAGATAACTCCGTCATCGAGAACAATAATTCTCCTAGCCTTATTATTCCCAAACTTTGTTGGGGTTGGCTTATAATCTAACCAGATGCAGCTGAATATCAGTTTTCTACGGGGCGACTGCCTATATGACCCCCGCAACCCAAAGGGATACGATGTCCCTATATCGATTAACAAAGATCTTCATGACAACCGGAGCCTACGGCTTAACGTGCTTTCCGAGGCACGGAGGTGATAATTAATTTATAATACGCACATAATTACGAAAAGTCACAGGTCCGCGACTTGGGTTCGAACCTGAGACCTTTGACTTGGCAGTCCAACGGTTATACCACTAGGCCATCACTGCACTTCGTCGACGAGCTCAATAAATTGAAAGAAAAACAAATAACTTATTTCTTTTAATCGCTCGAAATGATATCTTCCATAAGATAGATAAGACAGAAAATACTAAAATCAAACAACTATGAAATGAAAACTAATATCTTGGCAGCGGACGTTAACTCCTACGCAGCCACAGTTCGTCTATAATGGAAGACAAAGTTTGTCGTCTTACAGAAATATTAGCAGACTTTCTCTAAGACGCGAGGCGTATGAATGAGACAATGGTCAAAGAGTTCGCGAAGTGAAATTTGATTTATTATGAATCCACCGCGGAGTGATTATTACGAACTAAAAAAATAAGAAAGGTATTAAATACTAATACTTTAAAATAGAAATGGAACGAATATTTAAAAAAAATTACATGATGCGAAAAGACAAAAAAATATTGCTAATAGTTTAGATAACTCGCAAACAAAATTTGATAAACTACTTTTAGTGAAATTTTTACATGTTTTAGCACATGTTAGCTTATTAAATATAAATATTTAATAAGAAATTTGAAAAAACAACTGATACGGATGGGATACGGATTTTTTTTTTCAAATTTCTTATTAAATATTTATATTTGATAAACTACTTTTATTCTTATTAAATGAAAAACTAGTTGAATTGTGGTCATGTGCTATGAACTTTACACTCTCCTAATTAAATTACTTCTTCCACTTCCTAATTCTGTTTCTCATCTGGTAAATTTAATTAAAAAGGTTTGTTTTTATTCGATTAACTAATTCATACCCCAAGGATCACAGAACATTCACACAAACATGAAAGCAATCTACTACGTTATAAACATATTATACTATACAAACTGTTTTTTCAGAGACCAGCCTTTTAGGAGGTAATAAGGTGCATAAAACTTAACAATTTTTGTTAAGGAATTTAGGTTGAAAACAGAAAACAAAAATTCCAGTCAGTTTTGTATAAAAAGTCAATTTTAATTTTTTATTTCAACCTATGTTCCTTTGAGAAAGTTGTTCAGATTATATATATGTATGTATATAAAATTCTAAAATTTGGCTGGTTTCAAAAAATCAGGTAATATACACGAAGTTAAAAATTCTGTTGTTTTACTAAATTATGTTTTTTTAAAGAAATTTATTAAACCCGTAAGGTGTCACATGGAACTATTGGATATTTTAAATTCAAAGGCATGTTCTAATATTTATAACAACAACAATTCCTAACTGAGCCGCAGCAGGGTTCGTGGACAGAAAATGCTGTTCTGTGAGCACGACTATAGCCTACTTACCGTTCTATATTAAAAAAATATGGTTAGATGCTTCTTTACTCTCTTCAAAGTAGGCGAGGCGATATTCAGCGAGGTTAAGCGAGACAAGGTGCAATGACGTAATGCGAGAAAATATCCATCCACGCTCTTGTCGTTTACTCATGTTCTCAGCGTGAGGCGAGGCGCAGCGAGGCGAGGTGAGGGCTTTATCTACAGTCTTATACTCGCGCTATGTCGCCTTAGATCGATGAGAGTAGCGGGGCGCCATTTAAGAGAATTAATGTCAAAAAATAAGAAGTTAGAATTAAAGTTATGGTTTCAATTTTAGGAAACGCAAGCAAAAGTTCAAGATGATTTAAATGGTGGAATAACACATTTTTATTTGAACATCAAAATCTGATATTTGAATATCAGATATCTAGTTTTGTCTGCTCTTGACTCCCAATATTCTACTGCTATATCGCTATTAAAATATTAATGGAAATACCCTGGAAAGCTCTACCCGATTCGGGATTGAGACTTGAAGCTCCACAGTTTCGCTAAACAACTAGGTCAACGAGGTAGTCTTGTAATATCATGCAACAATTTCTCTTCCATTTTGCTAGGAAAATTATGTTTTCAATATAAACAAGAATAAACTTGCCCAAATAACGCTGCGTTTACATTACACCGCGGTGCAATATCGTTAAAGCTGGTATCAAGTTGTATGTTTCGTGGAGGGTTAGAAAACCAGCGGACAACGGTGATCTATAACTTATTAATACGCGAAGAGAAAACTTTGTACACCTAAGGCCTTAAGAGTTACCAAATTATTTTTTTCAACACAAATTACTGAAAAACCTTTCTTATAAACATGAAAAAAAAAAAATTTTTTAAGGAAAATGTATCCTGATTATTTTCATCTGAGCAGAATTTTGTTTAATTTGCTACGTTGGAAACAAAAAAATATTTTTGTAATGTCCATTTTATCCCTCTTTTTTATGAATTACGGTAAAATTTCGACCACTAGACCACCTGGATCACTATAATAATAAACACTGGAAAAAAGATTACAAATAATAACGAACTAACTTACTAATATTATAAATATGATAAAAACTACTGCACGGATTTCGATGAAACTTTACAATAATGTAGCTTATACATAAGAAAAACTTATTGTAGAAATATTTGTCGCCGATTTAATGGCCACACAAATACCGTCTTACCGCCTCCGCCATTATTATTCTCACATCTTTTGAACACACGATTCTGTTGACTGAGGTTCTGTGTACACCAAATGTGTTCACATTTACTAACTTTCAAAGGGGTCATTGTAGTATGGAGGCTGGCATTTCTACATCCACCATTTTTAATTTAGGTCGATTTTAGGTTACATTCCTTACTTTTTTTATATCGACAGAGGTGTGTTTTCTTTTTTATACTTTATTTAAGCACCTCTTTGAGCTATCTCGATCTATCTGCTATCTCACTCGCACATTGAAGATATAAAATCAATGAATATAGTTATGAAAAATTGATATAAATCAATTGAAAGAGAATAACATAAAAAAGTTTTAACAAAAATTGTTCAGCTTGATCAAAACATGTTTTCAAATGAAGAAATGGCATGAAATAAAAATTCATTTAAAGCTATTTTTTTATTTGAAAACATGTTTAGATTAAGCTGATACTTTGACATCACTTAGTTTTACTACTTTTAAACGTCATCGCTGTTAAAAAAAAAACAATTTTACGTACAGAAATTTTGATGATAAATACTATCTGTGGTAAAAGCTTAAGAGCTGCTGTACATAATATATAAGTATGTTATGATACAACGTTTTATATCTTCAGAGAAAATTTTATACGAGACACTACTCGTCTATGAAATTTAATATTAACAACAAGTATAATTATGTCTTGGGAAAAGACTAGGCAGATGACACACTACAAATGTCATGTTGGCAGATTGGTTAGGGACTGGCTTTTCAAGGAACTGTCCCACTATAGGGTAAAGGCCTCTTCATACAGAGAAGGATCGAGCATTAATCACACCGCTAGCTCACTGCAGGTTGGCAATTTCAGATAAATAAGTCCAGGTTTCCTTACGATGTTTTCCTTCACCGTTAGTCAGTGGTGTTCCAGATTAACTAAGAAATTACACGCGACAGTTTGCGAGCGAGACAGAGACAGGAGACAGAGACACGAGAAAGCTTATAGCGCTTATTACATTGCCTAATGTCAAGTGATGGTCGCGGTCTTCAGTCTTGGTCACCAGTTTTGATCGCTTGTCTCTGTCACGGCGCGAATCGCTACCTTAACACTATGCTAAAACAAAAAAGTTGACTGTGTCATAGCGCTCGATATTTAAACTGCATGGCACTGCGTAAGGTTGTATTTGAGTGAAAAAATCTTCCGGTCGGCTGGTCGTTCGCAGCTGCCAACGAAAAAAGTAAAATACAAACCTATGCATTTGAAAGTAGGCACCACTACCTTTTTTTTATTGAGTTTGACGCCAGGCGGCGTACACACGAGAATTTTTACGCAGTTTATCCACAGCCTAATATTAATTACAGCTTTTAATGTATACGTTGATACTATTAGATTTAGAGAACGCCCACTTATTTCTCAAGAATCTAACTTTGAAGGCGTAAGCTTACGTATAAGTGCGGTTTATCCCTCTCACATCTTCATGTAATATTAAAGAGCGCTAATGAATTAACTCGAAACATCGTAAAGAAAATGATTTAGAAGAAAATTAAATATTAATTGACTGAATTTTATATTAGTTTCGAGATTGCTAATTATATACGGTTAAATCAAATTGGTGAGAGAAACTTCTCATGCATGGGTATTTGATATTAGATATAATAAAAAAAGAATAAATAAAAATATTTTTCATTTTGTTTGGTACTGGCGCGTAGAACAGATTTTTTTTTATTATTGTATGTAATCTATATCCATACCTATCATTCATTTGAAGACTAACAAGGACGGGTAACATAACACTCTTCAATAAAATAAATAAAATAAAATAAAATAAAATATTCTTTATTTCGGAATTTAAAAAATGATTCCATAGAGGTTAGTAAACAGAACTTAAGATTATGTTAGTATCTAGTAGTGCTCATATTATTCTATGTTAAAATTAAAATTTTAAAATCTCAAACACTTATAATTAAAATTTAATATTATTTGCTGACAAGCTTGGTGCCAGTTGTACACGTGCGGACACAATGCTTTATTATAGGCGAGTCGTACCTTCCTGATACTGTCCTCAGGATTGAGTTGGAGCTGTCCCGCAATCTGCAGAGCATCGAGGCAGTTTTCTTGCGTATGATTGCGTAAAAGTCGTCAGTACGTGCCTCAGCAAACATACCTGATGCACTGCAGAAACGAGGCAGCCCCAACAACATCCTGAAACCGTTATTATATTGGACCCGCAAGGCGCTGATGGCTCTCCGCCCATACTCAGTCCACAGGCTGCACGTGTAGAAAACTTGGCAATATGCCTTAAAAAGTGTAATCTTTACCTGATCACTACAACGCGCAAACCTGCGAGCCAGCATATTGCAACGAACCGCCAGCGCCCTACGTTCCCGTTCAATGTCTGCTTGGTCCTTGAGACTTACGGTAACATAGTGTCCTAAATATTTAAATGTATCGACTCTTTTTAACTCACAGCCATTTAAAATAATTGCAGGCACATATACTGGACACCTACCACCATCAGCCTCAAACACCAAGAGCTCAATTTTCTTTACATTGTATAACAACCCATGCTTTAGAGCGTACCTCTCACAGGTTGCCAGTAAGTCTCTAAGTGCCCTAACCGTTGGGCTCAGCAACACCATGTCGTCCGCGTAGCTAATATTATTCACACTGACATCATCTATACGACATCCGATGTTCTTGCTGCTGAGCTCAACAATAAGGTCATTGATGTAGAGATTGAAGAGTTTGGGTGACGTTATCCCTCCCTGTCTCACCCCACAATCAAGGCCGTAGGACGCAGAGCACTGATCTCCCCATCTCACTCGATTTATTTGGTTATGGTACCAATATTGGAAGATACGCAACAGCTCTGCTGGTACTTTCCTCTCCCGTAATTTATCCCAAAGTACCTCATAAGATACAAGATCAAAAGCACGGGAGAGGTCTAGAAAACAGGCATATACTGGTGTTTGTCGCTTTGTGTAATACTGTACAGTGTGTTTCAGGCCAAGAATAGCACTCTCCGTTGATAAATTAGCTCGAAATCCGAACTGTGCATCATGCAGCTGCAGTAAACCCTCCAAACGAGAGTCCAGCAAACTATCGAGCATCTTAGCAGTAATTGTTGCCAGAGAGATGGGTCGATAATTACCCTTATCAGTTACGTCACCGGTTTTATTTTTAATTATAGGTACAACAGTAGTCATCATTAGCTCTTGAGGAAGGTACGAGTGACATAAACACAGTGAATAAAACATAGCCAATACTCTCAATGGGATAGATGGTGGTGTTTTACACCCATATAACACAAAACAGCCTGTTATTAAATTGAGTCAGGAGGATGACTCAATTTCGGATTACAAATGTGTTTACTCTTTCGAGCAAAAAAATAATTACACAAATTGGGCCTCTGATTACGTAGTAATCGGTATACAACATTAAAAAAAACAAACATTGAGAACCTCCAACTTATTTGAAATCGGTTAAAAATATAATAATAATAGCTTGAGTTGCATTTTTACCATTTCAAACAAAATAATTATGTATACAATTTTCTTTTAATCTTCTGTACCAGCGAATTGCTCACGAATCACGATTGTAGAGTAAATTTTCTCAGAGTAAATATTAATCAAGCGCCAACATTACACCCCGTAGCATTTAAGTGCTACGATGTAGCTCCTCGCCTACGAAAGTGCTACGAGCATAAACAGCGTTGAACGCTTATTTTGTTTGGACAAAATATTTTAAGGTATATTATTTCATTTAAAATACTTTCTTATTATTTTGTTGACTAGATTATAAATTACTAGCGACCCGCCCCGGCTTCGCACGGGTGCAATATACATATAAACCTTCCTTAAGAATCACTCTATCTATTAAAAAAAACTGTTTCAAAATCCGTTGTGTAGTTTTAAAGATCTAAGCATACATAGGGACAGACAGACGGCGGATAGCGACTTTGTTTTATACTATGTAGTGATTATAATCGATACTAAATATATAACAGTTTGTATGTTTTAACGCGTAAATCTTTGCCCGCAACTTCACTTGTGTTAATTTAGAATTATTTAAAATTAAATCGTGATTTGAAAGACATGCGGCGCCATCTATTATCTTAAGAACGTTATTATTATTTTCCTTGGGAATAGTACTTTTTTCGGGTATGTCAGTTTATGTTCTGTTCTGACAACGTATATGGAAAATTGGAAGATGCTCAGTTTAGTGGTTTAGGCGTGAAAAGGTGACAAACAAACGAACTTACTTTCGCATTTATAATATTTGTTAGGATAGAAATTTATCGATATTTTTTTTAAAAGGTCATAAAATGTAGGCATACATAATTATATTTATTTAATTTAGCTTCCGCGGATTCATAATTACATTATAAGTCGGCGACATTTTGTACGAACGACTTCCGAAGTTGGCGCGATTAATGTTTGAAGAAGAAGTATGAATGAGACAAAGCCTAGTTTCACAGACAACCCAATTGAACTACTTACGGTATCGAAATAAAGGTTTACCACCAAGTTAAGTTCGAACTTACAACCAAAAAAACAAAGATTACTTTTTTTTAGTTACTATTTTTGATCATTTTTATTTTTGCTTGAATGGGCATTACGTTACATTTACATTACGGGCACCCACTTGAATAGATGTTGTCGCAAAACGCAGAAGATAAACTCGATTCTAAAGTGAAAATACGAATTATTTTTCTGATAGACTGGATTTAAACATCCATTGACCTTTCAACTAGTAACGCTGCCGGCGACGCGTAACAATTGATTTCCCTTAGTGTCTTATTTCTCGGTCCTTTTTTGTCTCATGTCTCGGTGTTTGACGGCTTGTCTAATTCATACTCAATGTCCGTTGTCCCAAGCAGCTGCGAAGCTGATAATAACGATCATGAGTTTGCGCGTCTTTATCAGAAAGATAAGGAACTTTACGTAAAAGGAAGTTTCATATCTGATGCTGCGAATGAGAATTTAATTGTATAATTGGCTACCTTATCTTATAAATGTACTGATTCATTTCTAGTCCAGTTATCTGCTAGCTATATAAGTATATAAGTAAGGTACAGTCAACAGCAAAAGTAGATGAACAAAATCAGAAATTCAATACTAATGAACGGAGTTTACGTCAAACTGTGCGGCGTCGAAGTGATTCAAAAGTATGTGATTGTAAATTATACCAAACATTTACCTACTACTAGTATAGCTGCCATATATTTCGCGAACTCCGTTCATTAGTATTGAATTTCTGATTTTGATCATCTACTTTTGCTGTTGACTGTACTATCCTCTGATAAGTTTTGCTTATCTTAATTGGTAGCTAGTTTCATACTAATATAACTAATTCATTTGATTTCAACTAGTAGATACAAGTTAGTTGTCTAGCAGTTAGTGGTAATTGTTAAGGTTCCATAACCACCCGAGTATCCTGTTTTAAGAGAAGAAGAAAAAATTAACTAAAATGAAATAAAAATTAAAACTATGCTGAGCAAGAGGTTCTGTATTCGATCCCCGGGTCGGGCAAAGTGTGATTGGGTTTTTGGATTAGAATATTCTCAGTAACAGCAAGGAGTCTGGAATTGTGCCCGGTTAATGCCTAAAGGCTCGCCCCCTATTACATGGGACTTATAACGTAGCCGGCGAAACATGGGTGTACTGCATACATCTCTGCCTACCTCCTTCGGGAATACAGGCGTGAGTCTATATTACTATGAGATATGTTTGGATATAAAGTAGAAGAGTAGCAAAGATATATTAGGTAAAATGAGTGAACTACAAATTGTACTAGCAAAGAAAAATATATGTAAGAAGAAAGTTATAAATAAAAATAGGGTTAACACTTAAATATCTACACAATCTACATGTTTTCAAAAGGTATACATATACATAACCTTTATAACAAGAAATTAGGTCTCAACAAATAAGTATTGACCGTTATCGAAACGTTTCAAACGGTTTTAAGCAGACCGTTTCAAATCGACCCTTGTCAAGTGGGGTTATTAATGAGAACCCCTGTTGTTGCTCAGCGATTATCGAATTGACATAATTTACTTGGAGTATATCGTGGTTTATGACCCTAGAGATTTATAGGATTTTAGTACCCTCTTTAATGAAAAAAAAAAAGAAATTTGCTATATCTCGATACTGTGAGGACTATTGAAAAGATATCGTGAAAGCTGACGGGAATATTGCAATGGAATAAACTATTAGATTCTTTTCCATCTTCTTCAGATTTCTCCCTTCCTGTGGAGAACGGAGGAGCATGTAAAGCCATTGGCCCTACACCTAATCTCTCTCCGGTCGTGTCGGATTGCCGTCCCATCGGACTTTGAGAATGAAGAAATAGAGAGTGCACCTGTTTGCGCACATTTGTGAACTATAATATCTCCTGCGTAGTTGGCTAATCTCCGTTGAGATTGGCCGTGACCGAAATACGGTCAGGAGGTCATTATTATATTATTATAAGGAAATCTTCATCATCTACAGACAAAGCTGGCCCATATGTCGACAAGCGATATAAATCCGACATAGCGTTAAGTGCACACATCAAGCTATACAAAACCAGTATGAACTGACCTTGCATTGTATAGGCTCTTCGTACAACAAGATGTCAGCTTATACTGGACAAGTATAGGTTGATAGGTAGCCGTGTGTACCTATAATACGTCTTATACCATTCATGAGACGTCAGAATTCATTGGCGATCTCTTTGCGGTTACACCTATAATTTATAAAGCTGGTTCTCGAACTAAAGACCGATTTTGAAAAGGGTACCTAAAAGTGGTCTAGCGAATTGCCAATTATTTGCGAACTGAAAGTTCAATAAATTGAATTTGCCCGGTACCTAATCCATCTCGCGGTTACAATTAGGTGCGTTTTATCGGTTGTAATTTATATATTGGCTTCGGAATTGTTTAAATAACAACCAATCGAAATAATGTTTTAGGTTTTCGCGAGCACTCGCATAATAAAATATTTTTTTAACGGATTTTAGTAGAGTTACTTTTATACTTTTATGAATTTATCAAAGTCACTTTTATGAATTTATCAAATCCGTAGTCTTGATGCGACCACGAGATTACTAAATCACCACCAGAGGAGGTGATGAGGGGGTTATGTTTTATTTGTATACTATGGACAAACAAACTCTCGGATAACTTCGACTCTGGGCTACTTTTGTACGGGATGTACTGGGTTTACCCGCGGTATTACCAGGTCTCGACCCACCAGTGTCGGTGAGTCCCGATTCTGTCAGCAGCCGGAACACGGTGCGCTGCCTTTCTCGATCGAGCAACGGACAGTATATCGGTGACAACCTTGATATTGCTTTGACAGGCAGTGGTTATTGACCCAAGGTAAGTCCCGACAGTGCCCCGCAAACATAACTTCGCCTGGCTATTTATCACCATTAGTACTCTCTCGGTTCTTTGTACTCCGTATTTTTGTTTTGACTGATATGATAATGATGCCGTCGCTGACAGCCGGTTGTGTAGTCTCAAAGAATATAGAAGTACACACCGCGGTAATCTGATCGCGCCAATGTGTGCTCTGCATACTAGAGTAAAATTTGCACGCCGCGCCAGGCAGATCGCCTCGGTTTGTGACAGCCTTTGTACTCTAGTATGCAGTTGCAAAGCTCCATACAAATCGAATCCTACCGGCTTCGCATTCCCTTCCGGGTTCCTACTAACCATACTATCGGATTTTCTTCAGTTTGGCTCCGGCTTACCTCTAGCAAAAATTGACCCTTCGCCGCTGCTAGTGAGTACCCGTCAATATTTAATAAACTTTACCATCGCAGTGGAAGTTGGTAAATGTTAGAGCACTTTCAGAAATGTAGTACAACTATTGGTTCCTGTTATGTGGAACACACTTAGAACTATGATTAGGTATACTATATTATAATCAAAGATGCCTTGGCTTTAAGGAAGTTAATTAATTACTTACTTGCTTCGTGCCTCAGAAAGGTCTAAACACATAATATAATCTAGGTCCGTGAAACGAAATTATAATGCAGAGGCGAAAAGGAAGGTGCAAGTTCATGACACTTTGCATTTTTTTCTCTTGAAACCTTTTGATATCTGTATCAAACATAAACTCTGGGATGCAGATAGTCTCTGGTCAAAAAAAGGGTTGGAAAGTACTGATTTATTGCGACATTGTAATCTAGTGTAATGGTAGCAAGCGCGACTGCTGAGCACGTGGTCATGAGTTTGATATCCGGATCGGGCAAAGTGTTATTGGAAATTCTCAGTAGCAACACGAAGTCTGGAATTATGTGCTCCTCTGCCTACCCCCTTTAGGGAATACAGGCGTGAGTCTGATGTTATGTTATTATAATATAGTATGACACAACATACAGCACGCCAAGCGCTATGAAATCTTTATCGCCAATATGAGCAAGAATATTAAACTCCTTTGTTGCACATAAAAAAAGCCTTACACATTATGCGTCTCGTTTATTGTGGTATACACAACTAACCGTGGATGTCTTCCGGCTGATGATGATGAAGGGACATTTTAGGGACTTATGAATAGACAAGAAACACAAGAAGACAACTCCATGGTTGCTCATATTATAAATATTTAATAAGAAATTTGAAAAAAAAATTCTGGTTGTATTGTTCAAAGTCAAGATTTTAAAAAAGTCAAAGATTTTCAAGAAAATTATAAAATGAAACATATTCTCATCGAACGCCGGACGAAGCAGCCAAGATAAGCTATAAGTATTCTATTAAACATCTACCTACATGTACCTAGATATTATATTCATTTCCTCTGTGAGAGTCGGATATTGCACGTCGATATTCACCGCTTCTGAAACGCTTGCTATAATATTAAAAATACATTTATTTGACGCGTTTACGTTTTCTGATATTGCATGCTGTCGTATTTGGTGCTGCTGTTGATATTGACAAAGTTTGATAGCATAGACCCCAAAAACGTAGCATTAAAATATAATGCACGGTTATAAAGCTAGATTACGTTTACAATAATCGTTTATTTTTAACACTTTTTTGGGGATAATAACTTTCGTGAGTCATACTTTTACTATTATTAAATATTAACGTCTTTACTCACGGATCGATTTCGAGAATGCTCGACTAGTTTCGGACTCAAACGAAGTCCATTTTCAAGAGCGAGTGTAGTCGCAGCGGCGTAAACGAAAATCTCTTAGGTGTGCTGGTTTCTTCACGATGTTTTCCTTCACCTTTTTGCAAGTGATCATTAATTTCTATCATCATAAATCCGAAAAGCAAGACGTGCGTGCCTGGGTTTTGAACTTACGATCTTGGACTTGGCAATTCAACGGTCATACCACTAGGCTATCACTGCTTTATATAGTAAGACCGCTAAAGTTTTTACGTTTGCCTTTAAAAATTGTATACAAATTGAATTTGAATTTTATATTCAACGACTACGCCTGAAAGGAATATTGTATATTGGCCGTATAATAACTTCAGAGTTGATTGAATTTTTTAAAAGAATTATTTTTCCTCCATTGACGTTCGTAATGAATAAACATTTTAATTTTCTGTATGAAACTTTCGTAATGTATAAAATGTTTATTATCTGTACATGGTGCATGTATATGGATAACATTCTTCTCAGAAATTAATATTTTAGATACATCCAGTGATTTAAAAAAAAGGACTACCTTCATTTTTAATATATATATATATCGGAATATAATTAATTAATTATAAGGGAAACTACATAGTAATAATTAAATCTTAAAGGATGTAACGTCGTTAGTATAATATACATTATAGAGAGAGAGAGAGGCCTATCTTCAGCAGTGGACATAATACAGGCTAATGATAATGACCCACTATATATTTCTATATACAGTGTATCATCATCATCATCATCATCACATGTAGTTTCGATATTTATGGATATTCCCGAGTGAAGATTAAATATGAAAGTAGTTTAAGTTGGATATTATCCTTTTTCAAATTTTGGTATCCCAGATTGGCGAAACAAACCTTTTTGTATCAAAATAAAAATGTTTTTATTCATGTAGACCATTAGGCACTTATGAATAGTCATAATTCTAATACTTTTATTATATGAGTGACTCTAGTTGCCAGTATGTAGCTGTTTAACAAAGTCAAAACAAAAGAGACAACAGAAAAATCTATTATTCGTGCTCTGACTACCGCGACCAAAGGGTTAAGAATCCTATAAAACTCAAAACGTCTACAAACATTGTTCAGCTTCAATTTGAGCAGAAAGCTCCAATTAAAGGCCGTAATTTCGTTTCTAATTTCACTGAAAACATTTTTACGTAACATCATCTAACCCTAAAATAATTAAACAAAAAGTACAACAACAGTTAACTTTTAAAACAAATTAAAAATGTAACATTAGAACTGTTTCTAATTAGTTTATAAACCACTCATTTTCCACGCACTTGGACCGAGGTAAAAACAGTTAAAACTTTTAATGAGTTCTTCAGAAACTGTTTATATTCTGTAAAAGATAAAAAGAAATAAGTCTTCCGTCGGTCGGTTCGTTCACTTTTCTCATTTCGTTACTGAAAATTCGGGATTATGGGAGTTAAAGCGATGGAATGCTTGAGATTACAGTTTTAGGGTACCGCACGGCATGCAACTGGTGTTTCGATGCAAATTGAAAGTAAATTTTATGGTTGTGCTCACATGAGTTTAAAAATTTGATAATATTTTTGTGAATTTTTTACATGTTCTAGCACATGATAGCTTATTAAATATAATTATTTACGATACGGTATGTAAGACACGGTACGTCGAAGATTGTGGGTTCGAATCCCATCCGTATCAGTTGTTTTTTCATTTTTTTCTTATTAAATAATTATTTTGATAATAATTATATTCTTTTGACCAAATTTCGGTCACAGCGACCAATCTTAAGTGATTAGCTAACTTTGCAGGAGATATTATAGTGCACTAGTGTGTTCGGAAACACAGGTGCATTCTCTATACCCTTAATGTAATATTTATTACTAGCTTTAGCATTGCTTGCATTCATTTAAAATTTTAATCATGTTTCGAAAGACACGTGGCGCCATCTACTATCATAAGAACGTTGTTGTTGTTTCCTCGCGAACAGTACTTTTTTCGGGATGAAAGGTACCCTATATCCGTTTCTTTACACCTGACAACGTATATGCAAAATTTCAGGATGATCGGTCCCACGGATCGGTTGGGTTCAGGCGTGAAAAGGTAACAAACAAACTTTCGCACTTATAATATTAGTTAGGAAGTTTATATTCGTTTATTTATTTGCTTATGGACTAAAAACAATGTTCAACAAAACTGCACTAATAGTTTGACTGTGGGATCAACAAGATAATATAATAACAATATTTACCATTATTGTGCTTCTAATTTAGATATTATGACGTAATGAACTTATTTATAAATTTACTTTCTCTGGTTTCCTCTTTTCCTCGTGCAGTCCAATAATCCTATAGGACGGCAATCCGTCACGACCGGAGAGTTATAAGGCGCAAGACGAACGGGTTTACGTGCTTTACGTAATAATTGTCTCTATACTTATATTACCACATATTATTACTATTAAAGTGCATTCTTGTTCTTGTTATTTCTTGATGCTTGAGAACTGCTATAGCAATTTAAAAGAAATTTGGTATTTAAAGCGAAAATATCTTTGCAAAATTTCTTTCTCACATTACGTTTTTAAATAACATTTTATTGTTTTTTGCTATCGACAAAAATAAGGTAAATTGATTTTTATAATTGCGTGTTTAAATTAATCATTTTCAACGGAACCCACACGTAATTTTACCAAAGTTTGACCACCTCATTACAGAATCTCATTCACTTTACGTATCTACGAGATTTTTTCTTCTACGCTAAGCTTCAAAGACTTTTAGAGACCCTAACTGAAGACTAAGCTTTACTACTTAGCACACAATCCGGGATTATTCCCAAGTAATTTTTGCAGGTATTTTTATTAAATTTTCCTTTGTGCACCTTAAACAAATATTGTGTGAACGTAAACCTTATTAGATTTTTCTGTACACCGTAAAACCATCGCCAATCACTAAATAACTTTTTTTTAAAGATGGCGGGTAACAAAATTCATTTAAGGGGTATTAAACCTGGCGCGGTAAGCTAATGATTCTCCGGAGATCCGAGGAACACCATGTGGTTTTTAATCCGTGCGTCAGACATAATCCTATTACCTGCCCATGATAGTGGCCACCTTTAGAAGGATTTTCTCGCGAAAAAAGTAATAATACGAGTACATAAACATGTTTACTTTTGTATTAAATGGTGTGATGAAATAATAGAGTTTTTTAAATTTTGATCTAATAATCTTCTTGAGATTCGAAGTATTTTTGTTTTACATGTTGACGAACTCATTGCTTATTTTTTTTTATGCTTATAAAACAGATAGCGTACCCGGTGGATCTAAACATTTGCAATGTAAAGAAAATATTCCATAAGTACCCAAGAGGTGCATTACTTAGGAAGGATTTTTGGTAATTTCACCCTTAAGCGGGTAAAATAAGTGATAAAAAATCCAAAACTCATGCGGATGAAGTCGCGGGCAAATCGTAAGCTAGATTCATAACTGGTTTTAACTAGAAACTTACACCCAAGGGGCTTACTCTTGAACTTCGAACACAAATTCCAAACTCATTTTTTCTATTAAATGTTGCGATATGCTTAATCAGCTATGCATCAATGTGAACACAAGCACGCGCTTTAAATTCGGATTGGATTCGTGGTTCAAGAGTAACCCCTAGGCAGCCTCGTAAACATAATAAATATAATAATGTCCTCCTGACCGAATTTCGGTCACAGCGGCCAATCTCAACGGAGATTAGCCATCGACGCGGGAGATATTGTTAAATATTTACTTAACAAAATAATATTATAATATATCCATCAGCGCCACCTACATAAACTATTAGTTGTCATTTGTGTCTATTGTATCTGTGATGTTGTCTATGTTAGTTCTGGTATTACAGTTGAGTTGATTCCAAACTTTAACTTTTGTGTTTTATTAGATATTATAGTGCACAAATGCTTGCGCAAACACAGGTGCACTCTCTATTCCCTCACTCTCATAGTCCGATGGGACGGCAAACCGACACGACCGGAGAGAGATCAGGCGCAGGGCCAACGGCTTTACGTGCTTTCCGAGGCACGGAGTAAGTGATAATTAATTTATAAAACGCACATAACTTACGAAAAGTCAGAGGTGCGCGCCTTGGGTTCGAACCTGAGACCTCTGACTTACCAGTCAACGGTCAACACCACTAGGCTGTCACGACTCTAAACTTAAATAATAAATATATCACTCTACCAAGCAAATAAACACAGTATAAGAAATCTCCGTTTTCTAATTCAATACTTTCCGTGTCCTAAAAACTATTGTTTGTTTTATTTATCCAAGTGAATTTGTTTCGAGTTACTTCAATCTATGTTCAAGCCTTTCACAATAGGCTCTTGAGGTCGAGACCTCAACAACAAACACCGACATTTGTGATTCTAACTCGGAACAATGTTTTTTTTTAATATATTTTTTTTAACAATGTGTTTTTATTTTATCAATGTAGACGTACACACAGGTACACATAAAGATTATCACTGACAACTTGGTCAAGCAAATTCATTTCTTATTTACATCACTAATCTGAAAAAAAAATCGATAGTGTCGCATCGCAAGCACATAATACACATAATTCGTTCAATTTTGTATTTCAATTCAATGATACACAAACATTTGTAAAAGTGAACAAATATTTGTTCCAATAATTGCACAATAAGAATACATCAATTGTTTAACCCCAACGGATTGAAAACCAATCTTGGTACTGGCAACAAAGAACCACAATAATCTTGGCGTACAATATCGACAGATTTGCAGCAAAGACTAGGAGGGTTACTATTGTACTACAAACTCAAACTCGTTGCCATTGGTCGGTGGAAAAGAGCGTGAATTTGCAATTTTGGCGTAGTAAAATAGGATTTGGATTAAGTTCGTAGTATAATAGTAGCCCCCAACTCATGATATTTAATCCTCAATTTGCAGAATAATTTTTAGTGGTTCGGTTAGACATTATCAATATAATATTTAAAGAATATTGCACTGTGATACAGAAAAGACCTATTGTGTAGAAAAGAACATGTATTTTCAGACCGATACGATTTAGGGACCTTCAAGAAACAAACCTACTCTTTCTCAAAAGCAACGTATCTGCAATGCTTCCGTTGTTGCAATGCCTAGGGCGGTGCGCGGCATCACTTACCATCAGATGTCCCATCTGTTAGATTGACCCTTAGAATATATAAAAAAATATAGAGTGATAACGTCAATATTGTCTTATGCGGAGCGTGAACAGGTACTGAAATATTAATTTTAAAATTATGTTTTCTAGTAATTTTTGTAAAATTTAACACAGCAGTTAACCACGTTTTAAGTTAAAATCTAACTTTTTCGGTCGTGGAGCCAAGTTTAACCAGTCAATCGAGATATGATCGTGGATTGAACTCGTGTCGCGGACGCGTTGTTTATACCCGTGCTCACGGTTCATACTTCTAGGGTTGCTCTATATTTTCTTATATACTCTAAGCTTTGACCTCTATTTTCATAAGAGAGAAAGAAAGAAAGAAAATCTGCGCCAAGTCTTCCGTGTCCTGTCGCATTTTGTCGAATTTCTGTAAAGCATCGCAAAGACTCCGGGGTCTTGGCGTGAGTAGTTCAAACTTTGTTATCTTTATATTCTGTATCTTGTGTGAATACTTTTGAAGGGTTTAATATTTATCAATTCTTGTTTTCAGAGTAAAAGTTCGTATCATGCATACTCTATTTTGTTCATCAACGAAATCCGCCAGTTATATTATATTATAAAGCGAGGAAAATTGCAATTTTCCTAATTACACATAAATTAAGTGGTAATGGAATTAAACTCACGCTCAGTAATTGAAACCATATGACTGACAACTGAATTTTACATAATTTAATATATTACTCCCGTTTTTTATAAAACCATACATTATTTAAATTGAATAACCGCATCAATCCAAATGGGTGACCCTTTTAAGCCTTTGAAAACGTTGTGACCCTAACAAAAATGTACTTTTTTGAACGTTGCGATCAACAATTCATTAAGTAAATATATGCCACCGGTAAATATGAGAATCGCGAGTTTGTAATATCGGACGCTAACTTATAAATCGTCGATCAACTGTCCACAGACACCTAACTTGCACCCCGACTTGGTTAGATTCGGTTTCAAGGGGATGACATCCTCTGTTATTCACCTAGTGTTAGGTTTTTTTAAAATAATTGATAGGTTCTAGATTTTCTGTAACAGGTATGATAATTTACCGGAAACGAATCTGTCAATTTATGAATTGTATTATCTGTTCATATATTATTGACAGTTCATACGGAGTTTACCTGTTTATAATACCTATTAATAGCGGTATTAATTGTCGTACTACTGAACACTAAACACCCGTAGTATTGGTAGTACCATAGGGATGTTTTTACTCGCGTGGTTAGAAATGGTTTGAACAATTAATATCGGGCAAAACAAATTAATGTCCAAAAAGGGTTAGAAAAACTGTTGAAATGAATGTAGAAGGTAATAAATATATCGGAAAGCAAATTATTCATGCAAAAATAAATTATATAGGAAAAACAAATGAATGTAGATTTAAAACAAATTAATTTCGTAAAAAAATGATCTATTCCCTGGTCTGATAAGCATCTGCGCGTTCGATTACTAAGGTACAAACCCTCAATATAACAAAATTTCTGTTAAAAAAATTCACTCCAATCCACCTACGCTTTTCCCGCCATTCATTGCCGTATTTTCCGCAATTTATAGGCACTGGTTGTAAAGCCGGTACACAAATAATAATATATTGCCGTGTAGCAAATAAGGGCGTTTCGTTTTATGATAGCAAGCAAATTACAACAGTCGATCGCGGTGCACGGAAAACGGTAATCAAACCAGCGCCCCTCCATCCTAGAGAATGTGGTATAAGTTAAAGGTGCTAGTTTTTTGGAAGTCATGAATGAAAGGCTAAAACGAATTTCGTGAATTCTGCAATAATCTTAATCTGTACACGGAAGCAGAATACTGACTGACTGATATAATCAACGCTTAAAACTGAAAAAACTACAAACTTAAAATTTTGAACGTAGATACTATCGTGGACAAAGCCGGTGCACCACTCTTAAGGTTAGAATCGCTTGCACCCGGTCCGAACGTAGCGCTAGCCCTGCCGCTACGCACGTAGCATCGTTCAAAGCATTTTGATCGCAAAGTGGTGCACCGTTCGTGTCCGCGATAGTATAATACAGAGACTTAAGTCGACTAGTACGCTAAGTGTTTATTATTTTCCACACTCTAATTAGTGTGCGTGTCAATAGTGCAAAGAAATATAAACAGGTATAATGTATAATGGATTAATGTTGACGACTGTAGCTTTTACAGCGTAGGCGTGTCTTTAACGGGGTAAACAAGGGTTAAAAACCGCCATTCTTCAAGTTAATTGTATGAAAATTAGTATTTGGCTTTACGGGTACAATTTTTCTAAAAACATGTTTCAGCACTTAATTCTTCTTCTTATCGTGTGGTTGATGAACAACCTGGTGTCAGAGTTTAAACCGCTCAAAGGCCTCTGACATGGCTTTATATACCATTGAAAAATCTCTCAGGTGTGCTGGTTTCATCACGATGTTTCCCCTCACCGTTTTAGCAACTGATAATTAATTTATAATACGCACATAACTTACGAAAAGTGAGAGGTGCGCGCCTTGGGATCGAACTCGAGACCTCTGACTGGCCAGTCGACGGTCACACCACAAGGCTATCAATTAAAAATCAACCTTTAAATGGCATTAAAACATTGGTATTTTATTATTTGTTAAAAATGAAAAAGAAAAGAAGATTTTTTTCTTCCCTAAAGTAAGTAAATATGGCATGAAAATCCCGTTATTTTGCGAAGCGGTTCTTTATAGATAAATTTAAACTTATTCTTTCCCTGGCCGATCGGATCTAATGCGAGTAGGTCATTAAACCCGAATTGCGAGCGTGCAACGTAAGAGTTGCAGAAATTTCAGCAAATTCATGCGTCACGTCCTCGATTACACGCAAGAATGTAATGCCCACACCATTGTATTTTCACCCATAAAGTCTAAACCACCCTATAAGCTTGTGACATAAAACTCAAGCTTACATGATTGTTGCAGTGTTGTCTGCAATGCGGGGAATTATGGCCCTCGGTCATACCAACTACGGACTTATACGATCAGATCCTGATGCAATCTCTGTCCAAATCGTTGCATTCTTAAAAAAAAAACGAAACAACGAAGTTGTTAACACAACATTGTAAAGTTTGGCTGTCGGGGTTTTGTGGGAATTATGTAAAAGTACTCTCTAGTTGGACGGTTTTATGTTTTAAATTAAGTTATTTTAGAATAAGAATAAGAATAATTTATTCAAAAACTTCTTGCATTACAGAATATGATAACATGTACAAAGTTTGCTTAGGTATATTATCACATTTACCTGAACTAGGAAATTTAAATCCTGGATCTCAGGCGCAAAAGTACTAATAAAATTTAACATTTAAAAATCTTTAAATAATCATTAGATAATATAAATATATAAAAAAAGTATAAGTATAACTGTAACTTAATCATATTATACTATACTTTAAAATATACTATATATATAAAATAAAATTTATATACTTTACACCACATAAAGTCATTTAACATTTAAAACCTTGTATCAACTAGAGCACATTTGGCTGAGCAGCTCAAATGGGCACAAGGATGTATTGTACAATGTCAATAGTATTACCGTATTACCATTATAATCCACTTTAAGTTTCACGACTTTAATAGCTATAGTTTTATATTTTCCTGATTCCTTCACTGTTTAATTCTATGAACATGATTGAGTCTTGATAGCCTAGTAGTATGACTACTGACTGGCATGTCGGAGGTCTCTGAGTTAATTTTCAATTGCACCGTGTCTCGGAAAGCACGTAAACCCGTTGGCCCTGCGCGTAATCTCTCTCCAGTCGAATCGGATTGCTACCCCATCGGACTATGAGGGAATAGAGAGTGCACCTGGGTTTGCGCACTCACTTGTGCACTATAATATCTCCTGCGTAGTAGGCTAATCTCCGTTGATCGGCCGCTGTGACAGAAATTTGATTAGGAGGACATTATTAAGTCTATGAAATCGACAATTAACCGACTTCTAACTGAGAGGAGGTACCTATTACCTATATACAATTTTTTACTTTACTTACATCAGATATCTCGTTCAAAACAAACAGCTATAAAACATGAAGTATAGATTTCGGTGCAAATAAAATCACTCAATACAAGACGCACGGGAAAAAAGGAAATGTAATTTAAAAATTGTAAAGGAAAATGTAATGATATTTATTTACATTATACAGTTACAAAGCAGATCGTTTATTTAACTGTGAGGTTAATCTTGGTTTCGTTCGAAAACGTTTTCTTTTTCGTGTGTTTTGTGAATAGATATGCTTATTTACTTTCCTTTTGTAAAAGATTATGTGCGGGCGGATTTTAAGGTTTTATGATTAAAATTAGAATCCATTGTTGCTCACTTGTATAACGGATTGGGGATTTCGTTTGGATGTAATGAATAAATGAGTGTTATTAACGGAGTTGGATATAATCAAAATGTTTGAGGAACACTTTTGAATTTATACAGGGTTATTTGTAAAACGCCAGCATCCTTAAAAGGGGTCATTAAACTCATAATTATGAACAACTTTTACTATGGGACCGACTCTGAAATCGCAAAAAAAACAGCTGTTCTATACATTTTGTTGAGTTATGTGAACATAAATGTATGGAACAGTTGATTTTTTAAATGATCCCTTTTAAGGATGCTGGTGTTTTACAAATAACCCTGTATTTAGCTACATTCCGCTCACTCCTTCGTTCCCCTTGTGAGGTAAGTAGTAACTCTATTACATTTTCCGGTCTATAAACTTTATCTTTACTAAAAAAACTAGCTGAATTATTTAGGCATAAAAAATATCCTATGTTATTTTCCGGTCCGTAAACTATGACACTGATCCGTTGCTGCGTTGCTCCGTTGCTTCGTCTTTGCGCGAAAGAGGCTTAAATACACAAAATTTCGCATTTATAACAATAGTATTATTTATTGCTTATCTGTCGTATTGATTATATTTCGTGGTGGCGCATTGGCTTTGCTTTGAAAGCCCGTAGATGTGGGTTCAAACCTGGCAATGTGACTTTTTCAAAGTCATATATACTTTCTAAGACACCACTGACTAACGGTTTAAGAATACACGCGACTTAATAGTCTAAAATCGCCAACACGCAGTGAACTAATTGATAAATACTCGATCCTTCTCTGTATGAGGCCTCTCGCCTTTGCCGTGCAATGAGACAGTTACAGACTCATTTATTTACTTCTTTTATTACTTATTATTCCGTGTCTCGAAAAGCACGTGTCCTCATGAAGAGGTAGGTTATCAGAGTTTTGGAATTGACTCAGTACCCTCATAAAATCTGTTCAGACTAACATTTCAAGTGTTAATTCTAGTTTTTCAATGCATTGAAGTTGGTGTACTTTTTTGCTTTACCTTCCGTATAGAAAATAGAAGAGGCATAATAGAAAACAGGAGATGGTAGGCCACTTTATACGCCACGACGTATTCATAAATAACATTATAGAAGGCAAAGTCAATGGAAAGAGAGGAAGAGGTAGGCAAAGACAAAGTTATGTAGCGCAGATCAAAGAGAAAGTAAAGGTCGAGACCTATAAGGAGGTCAAGGAATTGGCTCTTGATAGGGAGAGCTGGAAGAAGCTGCATCGACAAGAGCGTAGCCCTTAAATGATGTCATACTTTCCAATATTTTTTACTGGTAAGTGCAGCGTAGTAGGTCCAGTCGTCTACCCACAAGGTGGACAGACGACCTAATAAAGGTCGCAGGAAGCTGCTGGATGCAGGTTGCTTACAACCGGCCAATCTGGAAATCATTGGAGGACGCCTATGTTCAGCAGTGGACGTCTTATGGCTGAAATGATGATGATGACCTTCCAATATTTTTGAAAATACGGTAAAAGAAATTTTACCGCAGGACTGAATAGAAACTCAAATCAATTTAAACGAATGAGCCCAAACGCTCTTCAAAATATAAGGAAAACATTCTGGATTTATTGTAATAAAAAATGATGATGGAAACGAAACATTATTTAAGAAAACACTCAAAGCAATTCATTTGATGGAGTAGTCTCTCGTATTTTAATGATATATGTAATGTACAAACCATTTCTCATATTGTTATTATTAGAAAAAAAGTAAGATCCACTAGGGTTACTTCATACCAAGTAGTGTAAGCAGTGATAGCCTAGTGGTATAACCGTTGGACTGCCAAGTCAAAGGTTTAGGTTCCGAAACCCAGGCACTTCTGACTTTTCGCATTCATGTGCGTAGTAAAATTAATTAATTAGTCGATTAATTAATTGACCACCACTCATACCACATAGTATATGTATATAATATTCTTGTGGTACCACTCTATGATACCTACTCATCAATAAAACAAACTAAAAAAAACTAGAGCCAATGTTTTCATTGTTCAAATTCCGATTGATCGCAATCGCTGTGAAAGTTTCCGGATAGACTTCGGTAAATAAAAAAGTTTCGAGGAAAAATGGCGGTCTTTAATACCCACTGAAACATACAAAAAGAATAAGGTCCTTCTTGAACGATCTTTATCTTTAGACACGTGGACATTTGATGACAACTGACCGTCTTTCGTATAAGTTCAATGATGACTATTCTAGAGTTCCTAATAATTCTTTATTTAAAAAAAAATAACGTTTCCCCACGTTCTAACTACTACCTAACTACTACGACCTACTAACCTTTGAGCACGGAAACTTAAAATGGCAGTATTACGAAAAATTAATAAAATAATGTACCTCATCATCATCATCACTACAAATATAAAACAAAATCCTCCGCCGCGTCTGTGTCTGTCTGTTCGCGATAAACTCAAAAACTACTGCTCCGACTTTTGTAGTGTTTTTATCAATGGATAGAGTGGTTCTCGAGTAAGGTTTTAGTATATAATTTGTCAAGTTTTTGTAGAGATTGGCAAAAATGTAATGATATTTGTTGGAACGGGATCAAAATTTCGTGATTACTTTTCGCGCGATAACCGACATCCGCGTGGATGAAGCTGCGGGCATCAGCTAGTATAATTATAAAATAAAAATTCTACCATACTCCCTAGCATGGTAGAAATTTGCGATGCTAATGATAGGTCCATAACATATGTGCAGACTTGACCTGCTTATGTTAACAGCTATGAACTGACGGAAAAGATAAGTATGTGGTAACTACATCTGCATTTCAAATTCTGACTTAGATCTTTTTGATGAAAACTGAATACATATTATCTAAATAATTTGTTTCAACAAAATATGAGCTCTATTGAAATGATTTAAGGTTTATTTTCACTCGCATTGACTTAAATGTGTTTTCAGTGAAATCTGAGCTCTCTGTAATAGTTATAAGATTCAATCCAGCTTACGTAGATTTGCGAGGAGAGACTTACACTATGTTTGATGTACGAATAGTTTTGAATTCGAAATGTTCGTGTGTTTTGAGTAGAAAGTATACTATTGAAGGGGAGGGGAGGGGAGCCGCATTTTACTCGTTATACAATTATGATTATTTGCGGTAAACTTCGAGAAATATCGATAAATGCTAACACGATACTACAAGATAAAGATTAAGATTATTTATTTGTATAAAACATGAGTATAGTACATGTATAGCAACAAGCACATTAGTTGTTAAGAGTAGGTATATTTATGAGCTACAAATGTTTTGCCTCTAGTGGCGTACAAATATTAATTTATTTATTATTATTATTATATTAAGTATAGATATTATAAAGTCGACAATGATAATGAAATCACAATCAGAATAGCAATTAAGAAGATTGCAATGCACGATACTGCGATAGATCTTCATTACGATACTACTTGATTTCGATGCACATTACCGTGAAAAATGTTCACTGCGATACTACTTGACTTCGTAACGTGCATCGAAATCAAGTAGTATCGTAGTGAAGATCTATCGCAGGACGTGCATCGCAATCGTGTAGTATCGTGTTGGCATTTATCGATATTTTAGGCGCCGCGATTCCGTAGTCTACTCGTAAACTTTATTAACGAAACCAAATAACATGATAATTCATTTTTGAAGCGCAGTTCAGACTATACTAAACTATTTTGCTATAAGTGCTCGGATTAGGTACGTCTGAAAGCTGGTGTCTTTATGACGAGTGGTGAGACTATGGATGACATTTGTTTTTAGACGCTAGTACGTAACGTCTGAAAGCGGTAGTCTATGACGAGTGATGAGATTATTGATGACATTTTTTTTAGACGCTAGTATAAAAAAAGTTTCAGAATTCACCTTCCAAACACAAACCTTCTTAACACTCTGACAGTGCAATGATAATAATTCATGTCTAACTTTAATTATCATCACAAGAATAGTACCGAAATAATATTTCTCTTCTTGAAAATTTCACCAAAATGCGTGGGGCCTAGATTATAAATTGATCCAACTGCCCTTTTCTCTTCTTCTTCTTTCACTTGCCCTGGTCTCCTATATTACTTGGGGTCGGCGCAAAATATCCTCTCCCATTCTTCTCTATCAGCCGTCATCTGAGCATTTACTACTTTTTCATTCATATCAATACTTACACACTCCATCCATATTTTTTTGGTGTTTCCTCTCGACCATCTTAATATTATCACCTTTTCTGCAATATTAATAATGATATAAGCATTATTTATTTTTACACGATATATTATTTCATATTCTTCACGTTAAGTTTCATATTCTATTTCAGAACGTTGCAATTGGTATTCCAGTTCGGTTATAATTATTATGTTTTTAGTTAGAAGTCCGTTTCTGTAATATTATGAGATATTAAAATTAGTCGGACTGCTAAAAAAAAGAGTATTTTTTATTTATATTACAGCCTCGGTATATAAGACGGCGTAATGCTCGTCCATAATAATGTATGTATGGAAAATGTACCTACTTAGCCAGTTCAACAACTCTCATGAAATAGCAAAATGTATGTGCGTGTTGTCATTTACTAAAAAGGGACATTACATTTGATTGTTCTCGCTACCGATGATACGAAAGATCATAAAACACACTGTCTTTTTTTGTTTCATATTACTTTGTTACAGACACAAAGTCTTAACTACAGAAGTATCATTTCTTGCAAATCACAAAAACCGGTCCACAACAGCATTGGTTTTAAGCAAAGTTTAGAAAAGTATTCAAAAACTTAACTTCGACACACTATTAGGACTCAGACATTACGCTACTCTGACAATAATGGGGCTTATACTATTCTACTTTGACAAGTGAGGCTCTGTCGTCTCTGTCATTAGGATTAAAGATTTGGTTTGTTAAAAAGTAAATGGCATTAATTTATTTTTGTGTCTTTTTGACCATGAACCAGAAATATCTATCATGAATTCATGAGGCATAGCACATGTCATACTTGTTTGTTAAAATCTATTGTATGGTCTAAGTAGATTTGTGTCGAAGTTCCATTGTTGCTGGAGTAGTTTACTGTCTGAGTTCCATAATGTCGCATCAGAGTATGTCAAATAAAAGTTTGTCGAAGTTATGATGCTAAAACTAATGCTCTAGCCGTGCGGTTATAGCCGCAATTAAATTTATTCACCTTGCTATGTTTTCGTAGTTTCCATCATTGTATTTTTTTTAAACCAGCTACGTATTAAATAACAAACCCTCTGTTTGTTTTTATATCTAGAATTTTCTCTTGAAAGCTGGATATAAAAGTGTTTCTTTGTTAGGAGCAGGTAGATTGATGCCCTGAATAAATTAAAAGGGGAATCGAGGCGGCGAAAAAGGATGCCATGTAGGCGTTGTGAGCCAATGAATATTTACAATTTAAAATGTGGCGATGGTTTCAGTTCGGATTTTCGTAAATACTTTTTAAAATGCAAGAATTATAAAAGGTTAGCAAAAAACGAATAGTATAGCTTGCCTCTTTAAATGACGTCACAAGATATAAGTTTATAGGATAGAAAAAATCAATGGGCCTTGGAGGGAAACTATTTTAACTTTCCTTACACTTTCCTTAAGATTTTACTTAAAGAAAACATTCCTTTATTTTTAAAAAGAAACAACTCTGCATTCACAGATTTTTCGACAAGCTTACCTAAACCGGGAATCAAACCAGCAAAAATTTAAAAAATAAATATTCGCTGTTTTATTTCGGTAATCTATAGGATTGTTCAGGATAAAATCTATCTAATAAACATTTGGTCTTAGATTTTGTTAAGTACCCAAAATACCGCATTTACAATTTTCTTAATAATAAATACATAATGATTTTTAGTAAGTATTTATGCATAGGTAGTATGCAAACACTGAAGTTCGAAATTTTTATGAAAGAAAAAAAAGGAATTTAAACCTACCGACCGGGTAAAGTATTCGTATATTCTGCCAATAAGTCTTCTTAAAAATATTTTGCACATTTTTATAGCTTAGAGTAGATAAGGTACGTATCCAATAGAAAATCGCTAGCTAGTCATTTCTAGACTCAGCCAAAATCTATGTTTATGTAGTGCTAGGATAAGACTTTCCATTTCCGTTTCCCATGTTGGTACAAAGAAACAGAAAAAACCAAAAAAAAATCTTTCTTACATTTAGCTGCGATTGTAGCTATACATAAGTCTTACAAAATACACAATGTTATTTTATATACACTGGCCTTCAAAACTTTTTTCAAAGTAAGTACAGACATATATCTCTATCCATAATTTAAAAAAAAAATTAAATTAACAAAATTTTTTTGATTTTATTTGGAAAAAATTTAAATTAAAATTAAACTTTGTAAAGTACGCGCACCCTGTGTTTAACAAAAAAAAGAGTATACATTTTATCAAAAACCAAGAAAAAACATTTTATCTTACCTATTAATAGTAGGTTAGAACCTACTTACTGTCATCCAGTACCTACTAGTGCGCAGCGCGGCGCAATAATGGCTCAGCGGATAAAACCATACGGATAGATCGGCTACTATTATTTATAATGTAACGTCTTTTATCATTACATAATTTAATTAATAAATTGTATTAGTAAAAACTTCATTTTAATCTTGGAAATCGATGCGGAGGGGTTTTTTGACGCTTTATAAGTTTGTTTTAATTTTATTTTATTTTTTTACTTTAATGTATATATTACTTTATATTTAGGTTTGTATATAATAGATAGTCTTATTTAGTACAATTAAGTTTTTTTTTTAGTATACATGTAAATAACAATAATTTTTTCGATAAATATCTTAGAAAGACTTAAGAAACAACTATAGTTACGCAGTGTAATTACTCTGACAGATTTTCCTATCTACCGAGCCGTATCTTTGTTCGGCATTTAGTATCCTCGGTACCACATTTGGAACTTTAGTAGGTACGCCGTCACGCAAAGTTTACTGACCTACTTGCTTCAATATCGTTGTTCGTTTCATATTACACAAAACTTTTGCCATTTTCTCGATTTATCTTAAGTTGATCGATATGTAAGTAATATGCTTTAAATTGGCTTCTTCTTCTTATCGTGTGGTTGATGAACAACCTGGTGTCAGAGTATAAATCGCCCGCAGGCCTCTGACATGGCTTTACACACCAATAAAAAATCTCTAAGGTGTGCAGCTGGTTTCATCACGATGTTTTCCTTCACCATTTTAGCATCTGATAATTAATTTTTAATACGCACATAACTTACGAATCGTCAGAGGTGCGTGCCGAGTTCGAACCTGAGTCCTCTTACTTGTCAGTCGACGGTCATACCACTAGGCTGTCACTGCAATTATACAAATTACAGATGTAAAATATTATTAATTAGTATTGAAGGACCTCTTACATCTCATTGCAATAATTAAGGTTGTTATAAAAGTTTTTATTCTTACACATAATTAATAGATTGGACCATTAGCGAAAAAATATGTCGCCTTACTAATTGAGCTGCTCAAGTTCCTTGGCATAAATTAAAACTCTTAATTGCAGCAAATGAAGAGCAAAATTTAACTTATTAATTGTTGTGTTGATTTCTTTTATACTTCAATTAAGTCATTGGTTTTAGTGAAACGAAAAATTTTAAGGAAATATTTTTTTAAATGCATAATAGATATAAAGCTGTATAAAGCAAAGATGGAAAAGGTGGCAGTGATAGCCCTAACTCTAACTTTTAGGAAGTTAGTGCATATTATAAATTATCACTTGTTCCATGCCTCGAAAGGCACTTAAGCCGTTGGCCCCGGCAGTCATGCAGATCTTTGACAGTCCAGATGTAGTACAACTGACACAGTCATATTTCGAATAAAACGGTTTTTTATTCTATTCTATTCTTAAAAAAAGTGCCACAAAATTTAAAAAAAATCAAGTTGTGCAAATTCACCCCTCTGTGTCAGCCCTATTCAGAAGAATCGTACTTTAAAAAGTAATTCTTTCTCATTTCGCGTCGTAAACAAATTATTTACACAAAAATAACTTTTAAATTTGCGTCAAAGTAATAGAAAGTGACCTAAAGTTTTGTTTATTTGTTTACGTCCGCTATCTCAGAATCTTCAAGAAAGTTTTTCCATCTAAATTAACAAAGAAAATTATTAATATTTTGCATTTTAATACAGAGGTACGCCCTCGATGTTTTCACAGTTTAAGCTGTTCACCTACTTCATCTTAGCATACCTTGAAGGTGTAATTACCGTAAATAATACTTCAATTTATTATTAATCATCATCATCATCATTTCAGTCATAAGACGTCCACTGCTGAACATAGGCCTCCCCCAATGACTTCCAGATGGCCGGTTGGAAGCAACCTGCATCCAGCAGCTTCCTGCAACCTTTATTAGGTCGTCTGTCCACCTTGTGGGTGGACGTCCTACGCTGCGCTTACCAGTACGTGGCTTTCATTCCAGAACCTAGAAATAATTAAAAATTAAAAAGAAATAAATAAATTAGAAAGAAATAAAAATTATTTCGTTTAATAATTTTTAGACATATTAGGTTCCATACATTTATATTCACATGAATCACCTGTTCCTGCATATATTTATGTTCACATAACTCAACAAAATGTATGGAACAGCTGATTTTTTTTTGCGATTTCAGGGTTGGTCCCATAGTAAAAGTTGTTCATAATGATGAGTTTAATGACCCCTTTTAAAGATGCTGGTGTTTTACAAATAGTCCTGTATAGTTAGAATTATACATTTTATCTAAAAGTGCTTTTTAAAGCTTTGTCAGAAAATACGCTGAAAAGAAAACATTTCACTCTAAAAAGATTTTTAATTTTTTTTATTCTACAAAGCTCCATTTTCAATGTGGAAAAGAATGTTTAAATTCTATTATGAATCCCACAGTTAGTTCCCACAACTTTTATTTTCTTTATATATAAAAAGTTTTTCCAAGTTTTTCCGTATTGCAGTTGTGGAAACAAAGCTTTTTAAAAAATTTCCTCACTTCTTTTAATATTAGTTCTTATATTACAGGCAAAATTTACATTCTATCTAGGGATCAGGGGCTAACTTTTGAATCACGAACCCAATCTCAATCCTGGGGCCATACTTTTGAATCAAGATTCAAATCTCAATCCTGGAGCCTTACTATTGAATCGTGATCCCAATCCTAATCCTCGAGCTTTACTCTTGAATCACATTTCTAATCTCAATCTTAGAGCCTTGCTCTTTGATCATGATCCCAATCTCAATCCTGGAGCCTTACTCTTTGATCACATTATTAATCTCAATCCTGGGGCCATACTCTTGAATCATGATCCCAATCTCAATCCTGGAGCCTTACTCTTTAATCCTAGGACCATACTCTTGAACCATAATACCAATCTTAATCCTGGAGCCTTACTCTTAAATCACTATTAAAATATAAATTACCTGTTAGATTAAATATTGCCTTTTTCAAGGTAATTTAAGTAACGAAAATGTTACTTAAACTATCTTGCTTAAGCTATCTTATAAGAAAGCATTATCTAAAGTAGTAAGTATTATCTAAAGTAATGCACTGAATGAAGGATAATAATTCCTTGGAAAGGATAAATACGGAGTAAGTACATATAAAAATATTCTGTAAGAAATGAGAAGCTATTTCCAATAATATCTCCGACGGTCGTTAAACCCTTGGACTTATGTACCTACAGTCAGGAGCAGGAATATGTGTACACTTGCGTTTTTAAAATTGCCAATAAATTGTTATCTGATTAGTGTAGAAGTAATAAATGTATATCTATGTGTAATATTAATTATTTTAGTTACTAAGGCCCAATTAATATTTCCGGTAAGTTTGTGTTTGACTTTGTTTTACGAGCTAGATGCTTATTGGGAGGATTGCCACAGAAAGCTCAAAACCGGGAGGAATGGAAGGAGGGTAGGGAGGCCTTTGCCCTGCAGTGGGATGATAATGGCTGAAAATAATAATAATAATTTTTTTTTGACTGTGCAATCAGATAAAAAATTAAGTATCCACCTGAATATGCTAACGGTTGTAATACAACTCGGGATAAGCCTTCGTCTAATATCGGATTGATTTTAAGCAGAATATTATTAGACATCGTATTTTTTTGCTCTCATAATATAAAAAATATAATTATCTAATGGAAACTGGAATGCAGTTTTTATAATGTTTCCGTTTTCAACACATATTTTCTATCCACGAGCTAAAATTAATAATAATATTCCTTTTCGAACCCTCTGCAAAGACTGATCCGTTTTCTATCCTGAGGGGAAATTGGTTACGTAATGGCAGTAGAAAATGTGCTCATCGCTCGTCATTCACTTTTGAAAAATTATATTTAGGTAATCATTTTAATGGTAGGAAGTTCCGTGGGAGGACACTTTTTTCTGCCACTGTTTGTACTTGTATAAGCATTTTGATTTAGTTGATGATATTTCAATCTTCACTGATTCTAGGAACTTTAATCAAAAATAGGAATGCTGTAAGCTCATACAAAAGTAATGGAATTTAAGGTTGAGATACACTGGGTCATTTATATTACAAGCACGTGTCTTCCTCCGTGTAAGATTTCAAGTCTGTAGGATGTCAAATGAATTCGTGATAAGTGAATTAGTAATTTTGTTTTAACCAACTTCTAAATAGAAGAGGTTATAAACATTTAGATACATATAGAGGTACCTATTTATTAATTCTCTGACATAAAATTTAAGATTAAAACATTCACATAGCTGTATTCGTAGCAATATATTGTAGCTGAGAATACAGACTTGTGCGTTGCTTTGTGATTATAAGCATTAATTTTATTCCCTTCAATGCCTATAATATGTAAACTAAATTATTAATATTGGCTAGCCTTTTGTGTCACGAACCTAACATTGAGTTCCACCGTTTTCAATAAAACCGTCTCGGCACACACTTCGACTTCGTTCGTAAATTATATGAAGGGGAAAATTAAAGTATTATTCTCCTAAGAGACTTCTCGTAAGATTTAAGAGAAAATCGCATTGGCATGGCGTAGCTATGTGCAGTTATATCGAGTCTCTTTTCAACGATGATTGAATTTTATTACATTTCAGCTAAATATACGTATGGACAATGCAGATAAATGAAATTTCTTTGATTTCTTGGAAGACGATATTGTTTATCTGTCTATGTAATTTTTTTTTCAATGACGTATCGCTTCCACTTAGTCGTCGCCAATCTAAATACTTACATAATTCGATTTTTAATTATTTTACTTTTTTTTTGGTTTTTAATTGTAACACTAAAAACAAAAATATTAAGTACTTATTAATAATTTGACTAGGTGCTTTTCTACAAAGACATATTTAAAATATAATTTTAACAATTTTAAATAGAATTAAGTAAAAATTTGCTGCATTTTAAGTAAAACCGCTCGAATATGATCGAAAAATTCCTCGTATATTTTGCAACGGACGAATATTTTTTAGGACGTTGCTTTAACCATGTTTGTGAGTTTAAAACTTAAAAGGTATATGTAAAATAATTTGATCGGAACTAATGAAGTGAGGTTTCATTTAATTTTCACCCCAGCCTCACAGGTCAATAACCATTTTCGAGGAATCAATTAACGTTGTGCTTTTATTTTCGTCCAATTTTATTTATTTCCTTTGGGAATTCGTTGGAAAGTAAAATATTGTTCAGTAATATAATGTCTAAGGAATATAAACGTGTATTACAGTTTTATATTGCCATTTTCGGGAGCGGAAAAATTGGCCCGTTTTATTCGCGTTTTCGTCACTTGTTTTTGGGGTTCTGTAGAGAAAAGGAACTCTTATAGTTTCTTCATGTCCGTTTGTGAAATTTTACTCACAGACTATCAACTCTAAAAAGCTTAACTTTAGCGTCATACATAATTATTTTTAAAGCCGTCAAAGTTTTGTAGGGTCAGATTATTTTAGTTTAAAATGGGTGTCTTTTAAAAATTGCTTTATGTAAGGAATACTAAAATATTTTTCATATAATATTATGTTTTAGGTTTATAACTTTTCAACATAAGGGTTGGTTTCTCGCGCGGGACAAATATTTGTGTAATTGACAGATGTTTATTCCTGGCTGGTAGTTTGTGCAAGTTGGTTGTAACTGCATCCACATCACAAGAGAAAATAGAAGTTAAAAAAAAATGGCCCCACGTTGGGCGCCAAAAATAAAGATTTGAAAAAAGACAATAACAATTAATTTAAATAATGAAATACAATTATTCTCACAAGGATCGCCAACAACAACATCTATTAACACATTAGGTCATGGAAAGTTCGATATATCGGTCATCGGCCAGTTTAGGGCGATAGGTTATAGGGCTAAAACCAGGTCAACTGTTCTATGCATCGAACATTTTAAACAGATTACAGTTTAGTCCAGTACCTATTATTATTGGCTGGTAAATGTTGGTTTAGATAATTTTGTCAGACTAACCTGGGTAATTTTTTAAGCAAAGAAATTTATGGTAAAAGGTTTTTTACTCCTGCCTACCTATTCTTACTATTAGGTATTTATGTAAATAGGTTTAGTTCTTTGGAAAGCGCATAAAGCCGTTGCTCCTGCGTCTGATCTATCTCCGCTCGCGTCGAAATGCCGTCTCATCGAAATATATTTGTAATTATATGTATGTATGTATATTTGAATAGTGTTTGCGCTCAGACTTGTACATTATAATATCTCCTGCGTAGATGGCTAATCTCCGTTGATATTGGCCGCTGTGACCAAAGTTAGTTCAAGAGGAGGATACTAAATCCTAATCCTAACTAATATTATAAATGCGAAAGTAAGTTTGTTTGCTACCTTTTCACGCGTACGCCACTGAACCGATCATTCAAAAATTTTCAAATTGTACATTGTCAGGTGTACAGAAACGGACAGTAGAAAGTAATGTTCCCGAGGAACAATAAGGTTTTTTTTCAAATTTATTATTAAATAATTATATTTAATAAGCAAAATGTGCTATAACATGTTAAAAAATTCACAAAAATAAGAATAAAGTTCTTATGAGAAAAGAGATGGCGCTACGTGTCTTTTAAATCATGATTAAATTTTTAAAAAGATTACGCGGGCAATGCCGCGGGCGTAAGTCAATTATAAAAAAAGCATTACAAAGAATTTTCTACTAGTTAAAATGCTACAAAAGTGAAAAAAAAACTCACATCCCATATTTACCAAACTTTCACTTACGAAATCAAGTAACAAAAGAAAATCCCAAATCGTATTCGCATCAGAACGCAAGACATGAATACCATATGATATTCCCGAGTATATTTAAATAAGGAGCAATCATACAACGACGGCAACTATGTACAAAGAGACAAACTACATTTTGACAAAATATGGCTGACTCGAAGCCTGTTCTCTTTTATACATATACTAGCGACCCGCCTCGGCTTCGCACGGGTGCAATATATATATAAACATTCCTCTTCAATCACTCTATCTATTAAAAAAAAACCGCATCAAAACCCGTTGCGTTGTTTTAAAGATCTACAATTGACAGCCGGGGCCAACAGCTTAACGCGCTATCGGAGACACGGAGAGTGATAATTAATTTATAATACGCACATAACTTACGAAAAGGCAGAGGTCGCCTTGGGTGGTGGTTGGGTGGGGGAGGTGTGGATGTAGCTTTATCATTTATATGTCTAAGTGTTTGTGGATGTAAGTATGAAATGTACATTCTTGTGTCTAAGGAGTATATTGTGCGTATTGTTGATTAAAAAATTGTGAATTTATTTCTCTGTAGTTTCACCCACAACCCTCGCCACGTTGCAAGAAAAATTGATTATCTTGAAAAGTAGATTTTTGTAGATAACCATTTTTACGCAGCGAAGGTCCATATTATATTCATATTGGTAAACATATACACACTCCAGCTCCGTTATGGAAAAACAATAGAATGATAAAGAATTCTATTTCAGCCGAGAGAAAATCGAATAAAAGTCGACGACTCGAAATCAATCGAGTATCGAGTTGAACCGATGAAAAAAATCTATTACGCAGTTCGGGAGCGCTCATAAATTTTGTGGTAATTCTTAAGATATGACTTGAGTTATCTGGGAGATTTGGATTGGATTTTTATACGGATTATTTTTTAACTTTTTTGAGCTGTGCCCGCGACTCCGTTATGTGCGAAATAACAATATGGCGGACCTGTTATATAGAAGTTAAGTTTATAACCGCGAATTTTATTTCCGTTATTTAAATACAACAAATACATTTTTCAATTTATATAAAAAAATGTATGAGAAGAGGCCTTTGCCCTACATTAGGACAGTTACAGGCTGATTTATTTATTTATAAAAAATAAAAAAATATATTCAAAAATATAAAATATAGTACTTAATTATGATTTTTTATTTATATTATTTACATGTATATACTTGTCGAACTGATACCTCATCAGTTTGATTTGGTTTATTTCGGTCTGGGTGTGACTGTAAATTGTATTCTATACTTATCTGAAAATCAAAAAACAGAAAATCAGGAGGAAATCTTAATGTGGGCAGACTTTTTTTAAAAGAAAAATAAATATAAGACATCTTGTTTGTGACAATCTTCTAAAGATATTACTACTAAAGTAACTGACAGTAACGTGATAGCCTAGTGGTATGGCCGTTGGACTGCTAACTTGAAGGTCGTAGGTTCAAACTCCATGCACGCACCCTAACATCGAAATCATAAATATGCGTTAGAAAACTAAATATCACGGTGAAGGAAAGCATAGTCAGGAATGAGGACGTCTTTAAACGCAAACATGTTTTGTGTATTGAAAATTGATTTTTTTAATAAGTTGAAAATATAAGGCTTGTATCTAATCGTTTCTTTTACTTTGTTTACAACCACAAACCGCTGAGATGAGAATAATCTCTCGTGATCACTTCATAGCATCCAATCCTACCCACCCTCAAGCCTGGTTAAGAAAACAACCCCCTGCACACCAATTTCAATTCTGTTCCTATTAGTTATAAGGCTGGTATTCTTTTGTATTTCATCTTCTTAATTAAAAGCCAACATTTTCGGGAACAAGCGAATTTTCTAACTTAGCGGTCTCTTTTTACGTTAAACGGTCGCTTGTTTTGCCTGTAAGGAGTCTCAGATTGTGGTACCAGATATTTTGTTGTTTATGTATAATCAAACTGATATGCAAACTCATTTATCTACTCCTACATGTATATAATATACTTTCCTAGTAAGAAGACAGCTAGTATATTCCAGGCATAAAATAAAACACAAGCACCTAATTACTTTTGATTTAATCTCCGCTTAACAAGCGGTTAACATACCGCTACATATTACTGTCACTGAATGTCAACTGCAATGACATACCATAACGAACTACTAACTAAGAACATTTCCGTAAACACAAACCACACATCCATTATCTAACTTCCTAATCTTAGATTAATCCCAATCATATTCAGCGCTAATCATCCGATAAAGCGAACGTCACGTTAAACGGTAAACAGATAACCCAATTTCGGAAAAGCAGCTTAACTCGCGGTTAACGTACGGTTACGGCGTCCCATAAACGTACAAATGTGATCATTTAAATGCATTGAATTGGTAGTGTCATGTTAATATATAGCAAAGCAAAACTGTTAGGTGTAAATGATGTGAGGTTGATTGTGCCATCAGCCCTCGTAATGGTTTTGTGGGTTGTGGAGAAATGCTTTTTTAATCAGGGAGATTTTCGTAGCGAAGTAAGAAGCGGTTTTAAAAGCAATCTTTAACTCAAGTCTAGATCTTATCGTTCTCGATCTTATTGACTCACAACTTATGCGGGTCGCGGTTTAAACTCTGATACTTTCCGGTGTCAAAGTTTAAACCATCTGCTTGATGCAGATTAAGATTCTAATTTAATTTTTTTCTGTAGGAAAAATAAAAATCTGGAAGAAGATGGCGGGACGAATTTTGTCGAATTGGCTGCAGAAATGCGGGAGGAATAGAAGGTGGGGTAGAGCCTTTGCCCTGCAGTGGGACGATAATGGCTGAAAATAATAATACATAATTAAAAGGTAAAAATCAAGCGTTATACCCCGCCTGGTGGTTAGCTATTAGGTACCGCTTGCAACACCAGAGGTTAGGAGACCTTGGAAGGGGTTAACATAGGGGCCAAGGGATCCTGGAGAGGGGAGGGGATTGGACCTCTAATGATCTCATTGATCATGCAGAAACTACAATACGAAAATTGTTATTTCACGCTGATTACAGAATTGTATGAACCCCAAGCTAGCCGACAAATGCTTAAGCACTAATTTGTCTATAGTTATTAATACCAATTGTATCTACAAAACCAATTAAAAGTTTTCAAATAAAAGGTTCATAATCGCGTACCTACCTAAATCAATCTAGAATATTAGGGTAAAGGTATTCACAATCCACTATTCTAGATCAGAATCTAGACATAATCCAGTTTGAATTGCTTGGATAGATGCCAATACAACGGCAATAATTGTATAGCTAGGTACCAGGGCAACATAAAGCAATAGAGAGTCTCTATATTATGTCAGTATAGGTATTGTTAATGCATCAAGGCTGTATTTCTCCAAAGACGCACGTTTGGCAATTTCGTCATAAGTAACAGCACGTATATTATACTCTGGGGGGTAAAGCCATTAACTGTGTATAAACCAGCGCTGCAGGAGTTGGGCCGCAAGATGCCACAGCGTTCCCGGTATAAAAGTGTTTTTCTTTTATTTTAGAGGATCGATACGTCATAGGTATGCGAAAATTGTAAAAGTGTATACCGATTTCTAGTTTCAGTTCATTATAAGAAAGTCCATTTGTTTATGGTAGTCTGCCGTCGTTTTCTTTTCGTTTTTTATCTGTATATGTAAAGCAGCACCCGAGGCGCACACCTCTGACTTTTTGTAAAGCCCATGTCAGAAGTGTGTTTAAACTCTGACACCGGTTGTTCAATGTTCATAATTAACCACACGATAAGAAGAAGAATGTAAAGATTCATCAATCCGTTCAGTAGTTTTTGCTTAAAAGAGAAACAAACGTCTATCTATATATCCTCAGAAACTTTTACATTTATAATATTAAAATCATTACGCAGAATAGATATAATAGGTATATTATATACTATGGATTTTGTCGGACCAAATATTACTAACATTTTTAGCATAACAAGAGATAATATCGGGTAATAAAGTACTATTAAGCGTTTAATACCGGTAAAATTTCTGATAGACGCAGCTTCACATTTCTCAAATTTGAAGAGCTCTCGATTCCATCAATTTTTTTTTTATGAAAAATAAAATAGCGACCGAAATAATAATTATGATCGGAATTAATGCGATACTTCTTATTTGTTTTAAATAAGAAGTATCGGTTTCTTTAAAAAATAAATCTGATAATTTAATTATACCCAATTATGGATGCAGGTTGCTTCCAACCGGCCAATCTGGAAGTCATTGGGGGAGGCCTATGTTCAGCAGTGGACGCCTTATGGCTGAAATGACGATGATGAGGATGATACCCAATTACACATTTGATTATACAGAGTCAACATTTTCGTATTTTCGTTTTATTTTTTCGCTTTCTAATTGACGTTTGTGAATGTTGTTTGTTAGTATTATTCTGTTATCATAACGTCAAATACCACTACAAATTAATGGTGAAAAACATGTTGAAAATAGAGTAGACAGTTCAAAACAACTTCTTGACCATAATAGTTATAAAAATAAATGGTGCCAGCTGTGACTCATGAACAAAAATGATGCAATTGGCATTGTATTCCTCCACAAACTTAAAAAAAATAAAGAATTGAAAAAATTGTGAACCACTAATGGATGTTACGGACATAATCAAACTTCACCATGTTGACTTAGTGGGAAAAGCTGGGATTTGTGGCTAAAAAAAGTCCTGACAAAAAAACTGGACATTGGAAAAAAGTCCGGATGTACGGAACTGAGTTTTAGACACACTGATTCATCACTTTTATTTTCCAAAAATTTTTCCCTCGAGTTTAGAAAACCGGACATGTGCGGACAAATTTTGACGGATGGTAATCCTACTTTGAACACGCAAAGTCTTTTTATCTCTTATTTTTTTTTTTTTTTATATACTCACGCCTGTATTATATTGTAGGCAGAGGTGTATGTAGACGTTTCGCCGGCTTTAAGTCCCATGTAATAGGGGGCGAGCCTATTGCCATTAATCGGGCACAATTCCAGACTCCGTGCTGCTACTGAGAATTCCCTAATAGAAAAACCCAATAACACTTTAGCTCTTAGTTTAGCTAAATACATCTTTTTTAAAGGGTTTTTTGGTTGCAAAAGTTGATAATTCGATTTTTATTAAATCGAACGCGATATTTGATAACTCAGAACGTGGCCTAGCCATAAAATATTATTTTAAGAAGTGAATATAAAAGATCTTGGATAATTGTTTTAATAATGAGATAACGGTTGTTGCTGACTGTACCCTTACAGGTCGAAACAACCCGTGCACGAGATAAGACATGCGCAGTTTATTGTTAACCCTAAAAGGGTTATAATTATAATGTTCATGCTATTGTTCATGATTTCATTACGAAAGGAAACAGATTGTCTGGACCTTTCTAATGTTATGGGGTTATGTAACAATTTGTCTTCATTCTCCTTTAACAAAATTGCAAGGTTATTTGGAAGTAAATCTTTCAACATTTTAATACAATTACAATTTTTTGTAGAAAAAAAAAAACGTTTACAAGCAGGATAATACACGGATATAAGTATAAAAAATAATAATCTATAATTATTGTGTGAAACCTTTGATTTCTTAGTACAAAGATATCAAATAATAAGTAGGTAAGTAATGTAATTATTTCAAAGATGCGCACCTCTGACTTTTCGTAAGTTATGTGCGTTTTATAAATTAATTATCACTTACTCCGTGCCTCGGAAAGCACGTAAAGCCGTTGGCCCTGCGCTTGATCTCTCTCCGATCGTGTCGGAAGGCCGTCCCATCGGACAATGAGAGTGAGGGAATAGAGAGTGCACCTGTGTTTGCGCACACACTTGTGCACTATAATATCTCCTGCGTAATTGGCTAGTCTCCGTTGAGATTGGCCGCTGTGACCGAAACTCGGTCAGGAGAATATTATTATTTCAAAGATATAAAATATAAGTTTTACGCCTACAATCTGACCTTTAAGATGCGGTATATTAAAAAGGTCAGAATCTTTTATTAAGTTTGTATTTTGGTTTTAATTTTTAAACCAATTTTTAAAAGAAAGTTGGTACCTATCTCAGGACAAGTTGGAAAGTTAAAGAAGTTAAAAATTCTATTTGTGACATTGTACAAACAATATACCTACAGATTAATATGGAAAATATACTACAAACGAAAACTTTACAAAGTCTTACATCCAAAAACCATCTCTATACAAAAAAAAAACCTCTAATCCATGGCTTCGTTGTTGCCCAAAAGCGAACAAACCAACAAACACATTATCGCATTTATAACATACTAACGATACCTAAATTATACGCATAGTAATCGCTCCACATCTAAATAAGCTTCGAACTTCAAATACATTTGTTTCCCAACGAAGAATAGAACATTTTTTCCCACACTCGGGTTCAAGGCGAATTGACACGTTTTTCTTCCATTTCGGGTTCTAATAGAAAATTGGGGCGAACCGCACAGTAGGCGGACGAAATGTGAGTTTTTATGGACAATTTCACCACAAAAAACTTATAAGCGACGAATAATGAACGTGCTTATCCCATTCTGTTTGGGTATTCCGGATTTGGCAGCAAAATATTGATTTATAGATGTTATTTGGGTCTCTTGAGTTTATTATTTTGTTGGGTTTTTGTCGAAAAATCTTGGAAAAGTTTGTCTGAGGTACAAATCTGTGGGTATTATCCTGAATCTATGTTTTAAGTTTTCGCTAGGCTGTTCCTTACGTCGGCGTCGTCGTGTAGGTATACTATTTTTGTGGCCAACATAATTTATTCATCCTGACTTTACTTCTTACATTACCATTCCAATGATAACAGACTATAATAACTGTTCCCGATACTGGTGGGCTACTATATTTTATATTTTTAAATGTATATTTTTATTTTTTATATATATTTAAAAATGTATTTTATAAGTATATACATGAATAAATGGAACTATAAAGGCATGTTAAAAATTTAAAATTTAATTAAGTAATTAATTTTTTATTATGAAAAAAGGCACGTATTTTGACCGAAATGACTACATATTTTATGAATAAGCTATAGTTCCTTGACAAGTGACGTCATAAGTGCGGTGGTGAGGCGTACAGCGCGAAGCGAGTATCCACTGCTTAATATGCGACATTTTTCATGCACGGACTCCTATTCTATAAGTATTAGTTCAATGATATTAACTTAAAAGCAAACGTAAATCTTCAATTAAAAATTGTTGTGGTTTGAATTTTAAATAAGGCCTTGTCTCGATAGCAATAAATACGTTTTTTCAATTAAGCCGTACCGCTAACTCGCCGTCCTATTTACTTATTGAAGAATATACGTCTAACATTATGTACACATTATGTATCAGACATTCAGACCCAATTTAAAACGGTGCGTTAAAATTTGAAAAACGGCCTTTAATTTTTCAGATAACCTAATTTATGTTTGTTTTTTAACAAAAGTGACATATGCTATGCGGGCGGGATGGAACCTTTATAATGGTTTATAGCCGCAAGCTTTAAAACGGGCCACCTATCCGATATACAAACACGAATTTATCTTCTACGCCATTTATCTTTAAAAATATAAGTTAATTCAGACTTTTAGCTAAATAGGTAGGTGTTGTAATTTTTGTTTGTTTGTTTTGGGTTGTGGAAATAAGCACCAATACAATTAATTAAAGCAAGTTTTTTTAATTTATACACTCTATAAGTTTTAAAGAAATATGCGCCGGCAATAATCGACGCTATTTATAATTTTGTCCCCGACTGCCATAGACTATGGCTTAAGGTGCCTTTTCGCGCTAATTTCCTAACTCGCTCGCATCTCGCATGAAAAACCAAACTAAACCATTTGAAGGAGAACAACATTACAAAGTTCCCGCAAAAATTTAACCTTCAATTTTTATTTTATGCCATTTTTATGTAGGAAACATGTTTCGATCAAGCTAAAATTTTTGCCCAAACTTTCTTTTAAGAAAAAAATCGTGATTTGACCTTAAAAAATTATGGTAAAGATAGCCTATTAAATTCTTTAAATTTTCAGCAATAGCTATAAACCCACCTACCAACATGTCACCACCATAGAGCATGATTTATTGTCTCTTTCGGATCTCTCGGATTGTGTGGAAAGGCATTTAGTGCACTGCAGGTAAGGTCGTCTCTTCTTCAAATGAGATGGAAATAAGTTTTTCTAATAACGTTTCTAACCAAGCTTTTAAGCTTTTGTATGTGAACTAAACGTTAGTGCAAAAAATTGTATCAGTGTTGACCGTTGAGAGTTCCTTTATCTGGATCTAATTCTGGATGCTGAGTCAGGTCATGCTTACCATAAAAAACGTGTTGTCCTCGGAACTGAATTAACATGCCGTAGGACAAGAGGAAGTGGTTCAAATTCAGCTTGCAAGTTTCCACTCGAACAAACATACATTGCAAGTTAAATAAAAAGCATGAAATAACTAATATTTAGCGAAGACTAAAGTTCCAAATTTTTGTTGAAAAAAAAATCTCAACCTGCGACCTAGTTGAACCAGTTTTAAGTAGTTCACTGATTCAAATCTTGCTTGTAATCGATTTATTCTTTCTACGAAAATAGGGTAACTATTTATACGGGTAGGTCGTATAATACCGGTCTCGCAGGTACTTCGATGCGACGAGTGTCTGACAGCTTGGCTCAGACTATTAAGTCCAGGTTTCCTGGAAGGAAAACATCATATGTATTCCTTCACCATTAGTCAGTGGTATCTTAGATTTATCTACGAGTAAGAAAGTACATATTATTATGACATAGAAAATACCACATTGGTACATGCCAGGTTCGAACACACAACTACGTGCTTGAAAAGCAGGTCCGTAACCAATGCGCCACCACGACAAATAATTATGTTAATAAATAAAAAAAAAAAATAGCTAGTTATTGATTTTGCTTTCAAGTGAAAAGCTGACAACTCGTTATTACTAATGCATGCTGTTATCTGTTGATCCCACACGTTTGTTACCTATATTAGTGACACCAAATGGATGGACTGCAATTTCAAGTTAATCTAATAATTAGTAGTTTGTAGTGTAGGCTTTAGGATTTATAGGACATTAAATATAACATGAAGCATATATTTCTCATTGGGTTAAGTAGACGTGACTGAGGTTGTGAGGCCTTAAACTAGATGACAGCGGGTAATGATGTAGGAATAGGTGTGATCACAGGGTGGTTTTAGTGAGGTAAGAATCCCACACTACCCGGTCTCTTCCCCAGAGGCCGAGTGCCTTTTGAAGGTTTACCCCCGTAAAAAAAAAGGTAGGAATGTATTTGAATGCACCATTCCTGAGGTGCCGAGGCTCACGTTTTCGCCGCTAAGCCACTGTCGCGCGTCGTAGCGGGTAACTAGTGCTGTCATCCCCGTGACTCTGTTTAATGCCCATATTAATAAACGACAGTGTAACTTTTAATTAGTGAAAGATTCTTAAAATCGTATCAGTAAAAATGTCTTAGGTTTTCGCGAGCACTACACATAATAAAACAACTCTTGAATCGGATTTACACAATGAAAATCCAATTAAAAGTGGTTTTATTATCGGTTTAGTAGTTCAGCGATTGACCTCTACATACAAACACATTTTACTTCTGTATTATCATTATAGATTTGGTCTCACAACTTTTAGTCCCCGAAACAAATGAACGCGAAAGTGTGGTCAACCTAACTTGCAACGCATAAATACCAAATACGAGCGTTATCGGTGAAAACATGCTATGTGGAGTGTGGTCAGACGGTTTTCTGGGCAATTTGGCGCGGAAGCCAATTGCGACGTCACTAGTCGGATTATCCCCGTTGTCGTTTCTACACAGCCGCGCCGCAGTTCGGATCAACTGAACATTTGTTAAGCTTTTAATGTACTTTGGTGATGGCAGATCTAATTTAGGGTTAAAATATTGAATGGGAAATGTGTGAAAAATGCGAATTATGTTACATAGTTATTGATTATTATTATTTATTCTTCATGTGTTCATTCTGTTTTATCTTTAGAGGAAAATCTCCCTACGTAAACTAGTCACAAATGTATAGAGTTTCGTGGAGCTATCGACACGCGCCAACGGAATAGCTTTTGTGTTTATCTAACTGTGCTCTGTATCTTCGAGGGTAGCTAAAGTTATTGTAGAACATTGCTTCTTCTGGTGGAAAAATAAGGTACTGATAATATTATTATTTTTCTTTTAAAAGTTGTCCCACAGTGTATTGTACAGTGAACCGCATGATAGTGGTAACACTAGGATAATGAAAAGCACTTTCACTTCTTTTCTAGCACAAGACTGAGGATGGGGCTGCGAAGCGCGCTTGCAGTACCCGGCCCCGTCCGATACAGTGGGAGAACACGCAGGGGGGAAATGTACATAACATAACGGTATGAGGTACGACATTTTTGACTCCCCCCGGCCACAAAAAAAAAGGTGCAGTCGACTGTACATCTGTCATAATCTCCTCCGAATTTTATTTAGAGTTGGCGCAATAGATTTTTGTTTCCATTCATTTCTATTAGCCATTATGACGCTATTTACTACCTTATCATTTTTTTCTTTGATCTACCTCTACCCTGTAATCATCCTCATTCACACTTAGTACAATTTACATACATATTTTCACAATACGCAAGCACTCTCAATCGAATCGTTATAACTGAAAAACTGGATTGCTCTAAAAGCTTTATTTTACCAGTATTTTCATGAGAGTACATCTGCCAAGCAATTGTGTCCGCTATACTACACCCCCAACACTCCATAGTAACGAACTCGTACTATAATACTCTCTACTACTACGTACTATAAAACTCCTACTATAATACAAGCGCACGCGCCCTGTTCGCACACGTTTTTTAACTTGCGCACACAACGAGAGAGGAGAGACGAGACGGCCCGCACTGCGTTACTCCCTCGCTTACTATTTCGATAAAAGTTGGCGCCAAGTGTCTATCGAATCATGATTGAAATTATAAAAGCCGTGGTCAAAAGCAAGTTAAATATATAGCAGCAATGTTAAATCGACGTGTATTATCGGCCAATTGTAGTTTTGCTGCCAACAGCTAAAATACACGCAGCAAATAAATGTTTTGTCGATATTTGGTCGCTATTCATTCAGAAATAGACGAATGTCGTTGTATTTTTTCGTGTCTGAAATAAAGTATTTTATGCGCAGTTTAGTGTTTTATTTTCAAATGCTTCAATTTTGTTTTGTTAAAAATAAATTTGAAAAAGCAACACTGTGTATTATTCTAAGCATGCTTGTATTTTATTCAAAAAGAGTGCTGAGTTTTTACGAAAATGTGGTTTTTAGTCACATCTGTGCAGAGTAAAACCTGGGTACATAAATGTTTTTAACTTTAGTCTATGGTTCAGTATCTTATTTTTATTTTAGTTTAGACCTTTTTATCCACTACCGACGACGGAACGAAATCAGAAAGTATAAAGTAAGGCGTTTGGCCTCACAGTTTTTTGTTTCTTCATTATTATTAATGTTACTATTAATCTTGAAAATGGCTCAACCGATTTTAATGCGTCGAATGCAAAATATTAAAGTTTCAAATTATAAAATTTTCAAGATCAAATTTGAGTCGTACTGGACTGGTTTCTACTGTTTGTCGTGAGTTTTTAAATATACAATTTTTGTAGTTTTATGTTCTGATTTCAATCTACACAAGTTTAAACGAATCTTGATTTTAGGTCTTAAGATGCTACTTTTAAATTAAAAATGTAGTTTGAAGAAACTTGATTAAATTTTAATATGTTATCTTCTATCTCAAGGGAAATTAATAATGTTGAACAACTTTTAAAACAAATATGTACGTTATTGGAGGCTACAGTAATCTGACAGTCGAGAAGAAAATCTGTTGAACTTTGCGGGTAGAACTATTTAAGGCGCGGGCACTCGCTAATTTGCTATCTCGCTCGCACATTAAAGATATAAAATCAATAAATATGGTTATGTAAAATCGTAACCTTACATAGAAAACATAATTTAAAAGATGAAATGGTGAGACCTACTCACGCTCCGCACAAGGCAATGTTATGACGTTTTCACTCTATATTTTCTTATACAAGGTTGTTTGTTAAACGCCAGCATCCTTAAATTCATTCAATTCAAATTTAAAAAAAAATCAGATGTTCCATACATTTATGTTCACATAACTCAACAAAATGTATGGAACAGCTGATTTTTTTTTGCGATTTCAGTGTTGGTCCCATAGCAAAAGTTGCTCATGATGACGAGTTTAATGACCCCTTTTAAGGATGCTGGTGTTTTACAAATAACCCTGTATAGGTGAAACCTACTAACGCACCGCACAAGGCAATATTGTGACGTTTTAACTCTATATTTTCTTATATACTGTAAGATTTACAGTCTATTTTCAGGGGCATTCGGACTTTATTGCTGTCCCTTGATAAATCTTAGGTTTCACCAGTAAAATCCAAGGATTTACAATACCTATGGGGTTGACACTTACCTTACATACGTCGCTCGGTTTGTAGAGGCACCTCTTCGTGCTAATTTGCTATCTCGCTCGCACATTGAAGTCGATTGAAGATTGATCAATGAATATAGTTATGAGAAATCGAATCAAACCAATTTAAGGAGAATAACATAACAAAGTTTTATTTTTGTGAAATTTTAGCTTATTAGCACATGTTAGCTTATTAAATATAAATATTTGAAAAGAAATTTGAAAAAACAACTGATACGGATTTTTTTTTTCAAATTTCTTATTGAATATTTATAACAAAGTTTTAGTAAAAAAATCGGCTTGATCAAAATGAATTTATACTTATAATGGAAAAATTATTTTTTGTGAGTGTTCTTATGAGGCTTGCATATAGATAAAAAAAATGCCTTTTTTTATTTGAAAACTTGTTTCGTTCCAGCTGAAATTTTGCTGAAACTTTGTAATGTTGTTCTCCTTCAATTGGTTTAGTTAGATTTTTCATAACTATATTCATTGATTTTATATCTTCAATGCGCGAGCGAGACAGCAGATTAGCGAGTATGCGCACCTTAATATTAGTAGTACGTGTATAGTCTTGTACCGCACAACTTTTGCTTATTGGATGTTCTGAGTGATTCTGAATCTTCATGTTTTTGTTATATTTTGAGTAGATGGCTGGATTCTGATGAAATCAAAAATAAAACAAGGACTTCGTGCTCGTTTGCTGCTTACATCCAACGACCAACCAGATAACCTAGAAATTCGTTGACCCGATGGGATAAACTTCAGTCGTCAATTTAGTGACGCGTGACGTCATATCTTCTAGACTGTTTGACGTAGGTAATACAAAATACTTGACTTTTATCGCGATATTGCTGTTAATGCGTCATAGATGCGACACCTACATACATAGATCATCATCCTCCTAGCCTTTGGACTATTAAGTCCAGGGGACCTACTCCAAAATTTTAACAACATGCTTCGATTGTCGGTTTGCATGTTTGTTAGTTAATTTACCTTGTATTAGATTGTTTTTTTTTAATGGATTTGTAACGAAACGAGAGATGAAAGCACTAAGTACAATTAAACAGTGGTAATTTGATGGTCTCCATTATTACGATCCTATCCGAAACATCGTTGTTCGATTTTCGGAGTAGAGCCCCTGGTTTCCTCACGATGTTTTCCTTCATCGTTTGATTGGTATATACCAGGTCCAAAACCCACGTATTTGCAAAGTTCCGTAACTAATGACGACACGACACTACAAAAAAAATAATGTTAATATGATAATATAAAAATTCGTTAAATAAATAAGGATGACAGACAACTACGAGTAGCATTATCGTCTAAACAACCTTTAGATAAACAAGAGAGAAAAAGTTATTTGAGTGCACAGAATACTACAGACTGCCTCGTTGGTCCAATGGTAGCAAGCGCGACTGCTGAGCACGAGGTCCTGGGTTCGATCCCCGGGTAGGGCAAAGTGTTATTGGGATTTTCTATTAAGAAATTCTCAGTAGCAGCACGGAGTCTTGAATTGTGCCCGGTTAATGGCAATAAGCTCGCCCCCTATTACATGGGACTTATAACATAGCCGGCGAAACGTGGGTGTACTGCACATCTATAAATACAGTACAGGCGTCAGACATTTAAAAAAAAAGTAAGTAAAAAAGAATACTACAGCGCCCTCAACTATATTACAGGCAAACAAAGAATGTATCGCCTTCTTATTACAGGTAAAGAACCTTAATCGCATTACAAGTTAATTTTAAAGCAAGCAATCAGAACTCATTACAATAGTAATTAAATATTAATCTACTTGAAGCCAAATTTTGCGTAATTTAGGGGAGATTAAGGGTGGAACACATTTCCAATTACAATGTCCTGTAATTGAGTCCGACAGCTATATTCGGTAAGACAAGGTAGCCAACCAGGGTAGGGGTTTTTTAATTAGAAATAATATTATATAATATTAAAAAATACAATCGTTTTATCTATTCAAATAATAATATTAGTAAAAAAATTTTTTTTCGTAAAACGGTTTTGTTATCAGAACTAAAGGTATGTACTGCGGTAGTTTCCTATACGGCCTGCTTGAAGAGCTACGAACCTGCTTGCGCCGAGACATAGTGCGATGAGCAGCTTCATTTCTTCTTTTTTATTCGAGTGACGGACGTCATTTTGTAGCTGCGGCCATCTTGGATTTTCAATGATACTGATACTGAATATATTATATTATAAAAATTGTATTGTCATCAGAACTAAAGGTATCAGATCAATCTGTCCACAAGAAGGGGGTAAAATTTCAATTACTTTTGAACCAAACAAAAAACAAACAGGGGAACCTAAATAAAACCGTTTAATAAAAAGAAAAGCATTAGATCGTGACCCATCAGATGTTGATTGAATGATGTTGTGGTCTACGGTAGAGTTTGACTTGGCTTTTTTTTAGCATTATATTTTACTTTTAACCGACTACAAAAATGAGGTTATCAATTCAATGAGTTTATTTAATTAGATGAATTAAGTGGCTGCGTTTGTACACACCGTAATAATTTCTCAGCGATCAGTGTGCCGATTAAATCGGATTAAAAAGACTTTTTTTTTGTATAATAATAACTAGTTATATTGTCGTGATCTGATATTAAACTTTAGAAATACAGAATGAAATTCCTCATGGGATGATAGCAAATCTTTAGTAATAATAGGTTTTTAGTTTGACTCAATGATTTAAGAACTGCAACTGCACACCATTCTTCAGCCATGCGACATAAGTATGTGTTTGATGCCGCGGTATTGTGGTCAGTGGTGGAGCCTTAAACGGTGGAGCACACTTTCCATTCTTTTTTAAACTGCTGGACATGTTGACAGCTGTTGTTGTCGATATCAGTTTAAAAAAAAAGTATTCCACATTCAAATTTCTCACCTCATTTAAAATTTATTAGTATACCTCAAACCGCTTAGATAAAGGCATCCCAGTCCCGCTCGGGGACTGTACGACAATTCTATTCAGTAACCTATTAGACAGCCATCATTTAACCAAAAAGCGGGTTACATTATCGGGCTCGAAGTTCGCTGGGACTGTCACTGACAAACGATGCCGGGAGACAATGGGAAACGTGACGTGACGGCACCGTACCGGCTGACCGGTGTAAATAATTCATTAATTTTAGTTGATTTTGTTATATAACTCACTGGGGTAAAGATATCGTTGTTTAAAATGAGCATGTTTTCAATTTAACCCAAAAAATGCTATCTCATCGACATCACAACACATCATTTGAAATTAATTCATTCTGTGATACCAGGTGGTATGATCGTTGACTCGCTAGTCAGAATTCTTAGTCAACCTCTGACTTTTCGTAAGTTATGTGCGTATTATAAATTAATGATCAGTTGCTAAAACTGTGAGGGAAATCATCGTGATGAAACCAGCACACCTGAGAGATTTTTCAACGGTGTGTAAAGCCATGTCAGAGGCTTACGAGCGGTTTAAACTCTGACACCAGGTTGTTCATCAACCATACGATAAAAAAAACACATTAGAACGCTATACCGCGAAACGCAGCAATTTCGTAGCCTCTATCAATCAAATCGAGCGCCTGTCGCCGATATTACAAATATCGTGTGTGTGTAAGCCCTAAGTTCATTAGATTAGCACTTCCTAAAAGAATTCTTGGTAAAACACTCGACTAATGGACAAGTGTCTCATATTACACACTAAAGCAATTTATATAAAGGATTTGTTGTCTCCGAAGTATCAGTTTCCTTGACGATATATATGTATAGTAAGTTGTACGCGTAATATGTCTTTAGGGCTGCCACATATGCCCATTTCGGTCAACGAACTTCAGTAACAAGTTTCTACAAGAGTTTATGACCAAGTGGGTCGGTACTCGTTAGGAAAGTTAGGCATAGGGGTCGGTGAGCAATAATTAGTTTGTGACAACCCTAATTGTTTCCATGTTATTAAAACTGTATAGGCATGCCTACAATGCTTTGATTTGAAAACTGATTAGTTTGCTTATAATTATTTTAGCTTAATTAATGACAACTTCAAGGTCTATCGCTGAAAATTTTCTGTAATGACATAATCTCAAAAGGAAATTACTCGACTATACGTACTACAAACTCTCAATCTACGTAGTCATCTTATATTCCTCTATCAGGACTACTGATGTAAAATATAAACTAACTACCTACCTACTTATCTACCTACCTACTTACCTTACATTTATGTTTTTAATTATAAAACCAACAGCGTTACAAAGCATAAACTTATAAAATAAAACAGTAAAGTACGGCTAATTACAGGTTTCTCTGAATAACTAGAGTTAATCATAATATGTGAACAGAATTAACGCAAGTAGGTGACTCTAATGGTTTTTAGTAGGTACGATATAAAATACTTACAATCATTGCATAGAAATTATTCAAGAATAAAAAAATAATTAAATAAAAAAAATTACTGCTTTACTGTCTTTAAGACACATAAGACTTTTTGATATTAATTTATACATGTATACATTTATTATTTTTATTACTTGTAAAAATCAATGCCATGCCATGTCAATTTATGTTTTGGGCAGTGTAAATTAAACAGTATAGTTGTTGAATCACACAGTTTGTTTTATTTAATTTAAATACACACACAAATATAAAACCTACATCATGGCTGTCCATAGATACAAGAGAGCGATCCTAGTGCTGTGTTCACCATAAACTAACATTACAATATAGTGATGTGACCTATTCCACCTTTTACGGTTAAAAAGATAAAACCCTGTGACAGAGTGACAGAAAATGTTTGGACGGTGTTAGATTAGTTTTATAGCCTAGTGGTATGACCGTCGACTGACAAGTCAGAGGTTTCGAGCTCGATCTCAAGACGCGCACCTCTGACTTTTCGTGAGTAATATGCGTATTTTAAATTAATTTATCAGTTGCCTACGCAGCTACGGGCGGTTTAAACTCTGACACTAGGTTGTTAATGTTCATAAACCATGCGATAAGAAGAAGGACGTGTGGGCTTTTATGGTACCGAACCCTAAAAAGAACAACACACACAGCCTTGCTGGATAGCAACACACTCACACATCCGTGATTAAAGCTTTCAGCTTTCCCGACATCTTTTGTTTCTTTCAAATCATTTGTCAACGACAAGGAGAGCCTTGAACGCACCACAAAGGCTAGGGTCATGGCCACAGTTATGTGGAGTTCTATGTCGTATGATGAGAAAAACTTTAAAAGGAGTTAGTCAATTCTATTTTTTCGTCGGAAATTTAATACAGCAGTGATTTATGATTTTGATAAGTTTTTTTGTTTGGCTATTTTGAGTTTTATTGTAGGTGTCTTTTGATGCAATAGACAGACATAGATTTTAATGTTGCAAGTTAAAATCAGAGACTTTAGTCGAAATTTTTGTAAAAAGAAATGATCGATTGCAAACGGGATTTTAACTCGCGACCCACTGGTTGAAGCCACTAAGCTATTCATAACCCCTTCCGTGTTATCGAAAGTCTCTTATTCATTCAACCATCCCAGATGGTAGTTAATACTTTATTTTATGGATTTTTTCTTTAAGAATAAGAATAATTAAGAATAAGAATAATTTATTAAAAACTTTTTCAACATTACATAGAGTTCATATACATTATAAGTATAATTATTAACAGTAATAGTAAAGGCTAAATGAAACAAATATAAGACTAAACATATAGGTTATCGATGCAACAAAAATATTTAAAATAATATACCTATTTTCTAATTCTAATTACATGTAGCGACCTGCCTGAGCTAGGTTTATTCAAACCTGTGTTTCCGGCTATCACCAGTCTACGCAATTTATTGTAGTATTACAATTCTACAGTCTTATAGTCTACGCAATTTTATTAATAGTACAATAATATGAAATTAATAGTAATTACAAGCTAAGTTATACATAAAATATTATCATTAAAGTCACTCTAAAATTTCTAATAGTTTTTCTGTGTCTGTGTAATTAAGTTTTCCCAAATAATCCGACAATATAATTTTACAGTTCCTGCGAGTTAGTCTATATATGGTTAGTAATTTATTAAGTTTGTTGTATAAATAAGGTCCCAAAAACACATAAAATCTATTTACAAAAGCATGATTATTTTGTTTTTTAGTGCACCTTAAGTCTATCCTCCTCTTGTCAGAAGGTATTGAGGGTAACGTAAGCTGAGAATGTTGATACAGCATTATATTTAGTACGAACAATTGCCTTACTGTTAGTACCTTGCATGCTGTATAAAGTTCGTGTGTGGGAAATATAAAAGGACGAAAGGTAGCTACTTTGAGAATTGCTCTTTGAGCACGTTCTAAAGGCTTCAGAATTGTATTTGCAGCACCTCCCCAGGAAGTAATGCAATATGTAAGAATGGATTGACACAAAGCCAAATAAACCTGTTTAATTAATTTATATTCAGCTATATTACGTAAGTTCTTAAATATATATATTAATTTGCGTACTCTAGTACAAAGTAAATCGATATGTTTACGGAAATTCAGATTTGTGTCAATCGTTACACCTAGATATTTCACATATTCGGTTTTAATTAAAGTGTTACAAGTGCATGCAATGTCAGCAGTTTTGCAGTTATGTGCAAATATGTTTAGGTTAGTAATGTGATTTTTAGTATTTCTCATTTTAAATATTATGTAATTGGTTTTGTCTGCATTTAATGTAAGTAGATGTTTCTGAAGCCAATGAGACACATTATTAAATCCGTTTTGAGCGTGTTTAAATACATCATCTTGTGATTCTGCAGAAAACAAGAGAGCTGTGTCATCCGCGTAAGACATTATAGACCCATTTCTTAGGTTCAAACTGCAAAGGTCGTTAATGTAAATTAAAAATAGGGTGGGCCCCAATATACTACCTTGGGGAATTCCATAACAACTATTATTTCTAATTTCTGTACTTGTAAGCTGACCAATTTTAACACATTGATAGCGATCGTTAAGATAATCAGCAAATAGTAGAAGCTGTTTACCCCTTATACCAAGCATTTCAAGCTTATGGAGTAGAATAGTACAAGAAATTGTGTCGAATGCCTTGGCTAGGTCAAGAAAGATCCCAATAGTGTGCATACCCTTATCCAAATTGGTAACAACATATTCTGTCAATTGGTGTACGGCTTGACTAGTTGACCTTTTTGGCCTAAATCCAAATTGATTTTCTGATAACAATTTATTATCTTCAAGATATTTAATTAATCTGTTATTTATCATTTTCTCCAAAATTTTAGAAATGCCTGGTAAAACCGAAATGGGTCTGTAATTGTTCATACAGTTTTTTTCTCCAGATTTAAACACGGGGGTGACCACAGCTTTTTTAAGCAATTTAGGGAATATTCCGTTCGTCATGCATGATTGAAAAATATGAGTTAGCGGTGGGGCAAGTAGGAATTTAAATCGTTTGAGTATATCATTTGGTATGTTATCCCATCCAGTTGAACAGTCGTCCTTTAGTCCAGTCATTAATGTTATTGTCTCGTGAAGGTCGGTATCCAATAGAACAAAAGAATTTAAAGTAGCAGACGACTGGGTTGTGTTTAGGTTAGTGTGTAGGTTTGTGGGAATAGATCCAGGTTGAAGGCACTTTTCTGCCAAATTTTTACCTATGTTTGCAAAAAAGTCATTTATTTTATTTAAAGAAACGGACGGGTTACTGTCAGTTATTAAAGAAAGTGGTGGGTCCGGATTTTTTGACCTAAATGTGTGCGTTTTTATAAATTTCCAAATTCGTTTACTGTTGTTTCCAGCCTTTGAAAGTTCGTTCTTGTCATATTGGATTTTTAATTTTTTCAAGAGGTTATTACAGAAGTTTCTATACCTTTTATATGTCACAGTAAGTATGTCATTATTGGGTTCGTCTTTCGATTTCTGGTGTAGTCTGTCTCTGTGTCTTATACAACGCACAAGACCAGGAGTGATCCATGGTTTTATATTGTTGTACCTTCGGGAAAAACTTTTTGTGTATGTGTTTTTCCTGATTACAGATTGCAATGAATGTACAAAATAACTTAAGGAGGTATTTGGGTCGCATGCGTTGTAAACCGTGTCAAAATTAATGCTGCGTATGTCTTTTTCAAGGTTTGTCATATTGATTCTAGTGAAATTCTTCATGCAGTTGTTTCTAGGTAAATATATTTGTAATGTTAGTAAAATGGCCCGATGATCTGTTATCCAAGAGTTAGTTATAAAAGTTTTGGTTGGCATCTTAGATTTTACGATAAAATGGTCCACGCATGAACCAGTTTTGAATGTATGATAATCATGGGTAGGTAAAAGACCGTGAAATGAACAAATGTTAAGGTACTTATGAGCGTCGTTATCTAATTGCCCGGTTACAATGTTAATGTTTATATCGCCCATTAATATTATATTTTTAAAAGTTGCTAATATTTTTAAATTTGTGTCAAGTGAGTCCAGAAATGTCTGAACATTTTGTGAAGGGGGGCGATATATTGCAATAACTACTGTATCGGGATTTACTTTAATTATAAGACAGCTGCAATCCTGGAATAATGGTTCTTCTACGACTATGTTTAGATTATTCTTAACATAAACCACTAAGCCATCATTTTGGTTGATGTATGAATTAGTTGTATGAGAGCTGTAACCGTCAATGTGTGGTAAATTGCCTATATGCTCTAATAACCAGCATTCTGTTAGGACAATCACATCGCAACTTATATCCAGATTTTGTAGGAAAACATCAAAACTATTAATGTTCTTTTCTATGCTACGTATGTTTTGAGTAAGTAAGGTTATCGATTTATCTCCATCTCGGAAAAAGTTTCTGCAATCCTCCTCATTACCTACTCTAGTTTCAGACACATAAAAACTATCTAGATCACAAAGTAGTTCATTTGTAGTCATTATAATTTCTAACTAAAAAAATATAAATAAAATGAAAAACTTACTGACTATGTGCTTACTAAATAAAGTAGACGGCGACGCTCCTAGGCGCCTTCATAGTCTACAGAGTTAATATAGTTCTGTTCAGCGTGTTTACGTGCCGGGCAAGCTGCATCACCAGTTTGATGGTCACTTTTCCTTTTAAATCGTTTGCACGTCGCACAATTGGGAGGAGCAGATTTATTGGTGCAATCGTTAAAGGTATGGCCAGTCTCTCCGCATTGGTTGCAAGTAGGACTAGTTTCACGGCAAAACTTAGCTGCGTGTCCAAACTGCTGACAATTAAAACATCTGGTCACTATAGTGAAGTCTCTGACGGGGCAGGATGTCCAGTTTACAAAAATACGGCCTTGGTTTATGAGAATCTTCCTTATGTTAGAGGGTACTTCTAATATATAATTACAAGTGGGTAGGTGCTTTTTGCCAGATTTATGGCTCAATTTGATTGATTCTAGTACAGACTCCCTGGTGTTGGTATTCGGCAACTTATCTGAAAGGTTTTGTTCAAAGATGCATTCGAATACCTCTTTTTCCGTTAGAGCAACGGGGACACCAATTACAGCTATTCTAGGACGGCGCTTTGACGGTTCTTCGACTGTAAGGCCCGATGAAACTAGCTTCTCTGATTTTCTTAGTTTCTCGATGTCGCCTTTGCAATCCGGGCTTATAATGACACCCCCGTTTCTAACTTTCCTCACACCGCGAACATGAAGTTTTAGTTCTTCCGGTGAGATTATCTTTTGCACAAGGGACTTCGTCTCGTCACTAGTTTTTGTCTTGTCGCTGGGATAGATGGCAACGGCACTCAGATTTGCAGGGCGGATGAAGCTATCGGAACCTTTTTTCACCATATTAGCGTATGAGCTGCTTTCTGTCTTCAGTTTGGTTTCAACAACATGTTTTATCTCTTGCATTGTCTTCACCACATTCTGTTGCCCCTGTAGGTGCTGAATAGTAGTGTGGGCCTGGATTGTTTTCTGTTTTAGGGCTTGATATAATACGGCCATCTGGGAAGTTCCTGTTGCAACCCGACGGCATAGATTTGTGACTCTTAACTTTTGGTCCGAGTTCATTTTTCCCTCCGAGACGATAGTGCAAACTTCACTTAAGATAGAATCTATCGATCCTATCCATTTTTGAATTTCCGGAGTAGAAATTACCTCACTCGGTAGCTCATTTTCCGAGGACACAGGTGGATGATGGTCTATGGGGTAGGATTGCTGAGTTGGCGTTGGGGGTGGACTTCTTCGCATTATTTGGCTCCGGCCAAATGGGCTAGACTCCGGGTTAGACATAGCTAACACAAAAACACACTTTGTCTATAATAATGATATTTAGTTCATAATTGCACGTTCAAAGTCTGTAAGTATAATAATTTCCTCACTCGCGACACACTTTGCAAAGACGCTTATGGCGCATATAATTGTTAAGTATTGGGAAATTAATTAATATTACTGCATTGTAAAATGATTGAGAACACGTCCGCGTAGTCTGATGATTAAGAGACTACTCAACTTTACTTGATATATATTTTATGGATCAATTCACTACTCCTCTCATAAATGGTCAATAAATAAAGGGCAGTATATTATATTAAGGCAATAAAATATTCCTACATTAACATTAACTGTGCTATACAAGTTAAATATTCTTTGACAAGAGGCTTAACAAATTTTCTGGTCATTACTTTAGCCTTTGCTCCTAAAGACAAGTACGGGGGTGAAAATTTAGCGACCCCATATCGGGGGGTTAAATTTTCTAACCTCACGCTAAGGGGTAAAACGACATTTATAAAAAGGGAGCTAGTATTGATATGATGGCTGATATAGAGTAAGAATAAAACCTATTGCGATGACCCTAAATTAAATTAGGAGAAGAAAAGGAAGATATACAAGGGGGTAAAATTTTGTGACCGCCCCATACATGGGGGTGAAAATAGATGTAATTTCCAAGCTGTGGTAAGAACAGAATACTGATTAACACTGAATAATCCTGAAAACTGTGGGGTTACTAGTTATAAATGAACTTCAACGTGGCAAAAATCATGCACGTAGTAAAAATACCTATTATGAAAATTAGGTACTGAGTTAATTCAAGAGTCGCTGGTCTCACCTTAAAATAATCTGTCTGGGCAGCAGATCAATAGCTTGCTCTTTAGAAAACGGATATTCAAAGCTGATTCTTACGATTCGGCCTCATAAAACTAGGAGGATTGGTTCCAATGGTTTCAGAGCGCGAGCGCAAGAGAAAATTATGTATTGAAGCGCTAATCACTTAGCCATAGATGCGTTTGGTTACTGGTAATAAGTCGCAGAGGACTTTTTTTGATGAATGCATTTTTCTAAGTTAGCTAAGTGCGCTAAGCCTAATAAATAGTCGCCTTATTACCTATACAACCAATTTTTTTAGAGTCCTGGCAAATTTTTGGAGATCCTAATAAGGTTCATGAAACTGAACAACTTTCTGAAAATTTAAAATTTTCTTGCACAGTGACTAGTCACGTGACTCACGTTTGTTTGAGAAGTTGAATTTTCGTTTTCATATTTCAACGTATGTTCCTTGGGGTAAATTGTTCAGTTTTATGGACCTGATTACCTCCTAAAATTTGACTGGCTTTTAAAAAATCAAGTTGTATATAGTTTTTTTATTTTGATCAAGTTTTATGGAAACAAGAACAAACACGCGCTCAAGTAGGTATAACGTAGGTATATAAAACATTTCGTATCTCGGAACATTACAAGACGGTAAAAACTTGGGGTGTAAAACTTAGGGGTAAAAGCAACGACAAATACGAATCGCCGTGTTTTTATTACGATGTTATCAGAAACAAGGCCCATACAAATGTAAATTAATTCATACTAATATTAGTTTTTTGGTCGTTTTGGGTCAAACGGCGCTTGACTGATTGGCCATAGATATTAGATATGTATCCGTTTCGTGCTTTATAAACCAGGTTTAGTTTCCGATCTATATGTTGATAGTATGACCTAAAATTTTGAGGTAACAAAAGCCTTAGCAAGCCATAAATTGATAATGAAATCATAAGTTTCTATAAAGAAGTTCGAGAAAGAAGCCGTGTAGGTAATCTACCTGGATCAACGGAAAAATGGAATTAATAAATCATTATTTGAATGAAAATATTTGTTATATTTTAGTTTCGGATTAAACAATTTTTCTTAAAATATGAGCGTCCAAATTGATTGAAAATAACCAACTAATCGGTAATCTAGAGAGAGAAGTCACACTTGAATTACGAACTTGTTTCCAATCCCAATTTATATAAGAATTACTTGCACAGGCGATTATTACAACTAGTACCTACTAGTACTAGCAGCCCTAGGGCTGCCAACATCTAGCGCCCTAGGGCCGCGCGCGGAACACAGTGCGCCACCATTTCAAACCTGTTTCTGATCGGGCGAAGGACTGCCCCTAAGTCCGACGCCCACAGGCTGGAATCAGGATACCCGGACAAGAAAACCTCTCCCGGACGATACTTTCAAAACTAAGACAAATCCGTGGAATTTCAGGCGGATGGCAACCCTACTAGTACTATAGTTATGGAAATAAATATTTGATATAAGTATTACTAAAGTTTACAGCGAAAAGTAGCATTATTATATTTCGTAAAACAATTCTATTTTAATTTACAACTATATTTAAACTACATTACAAATACAATAGAATTCTAGTAAAAACACCGGTATCGCGTGTTTCGAAACTATAATAAAACAAATAGAGGTACATTTGTTACTCAGAAGGGTTCTGAGTAACAAATGTACCTCTATTTGTTTTATTATAGTTTCGAAACACGCGATACCGGTGTTTTTACTAGAATTCTATTGTATTTGTAATGTAGTTTAAATATAGTTGTAAATTAAAATAGAATTGTTTTACGAAATATAATAATGCTACAATAATAATTGAATACAATAGTAAAACTGCTTTTTAAATATAAAAACCAGTTTTCTAATGTAAGTATGAAATAATAGAATAATAATAATAATAGAATCCTATTGAACAATCGTTTGTATCAAATATAACTAAGAATTTTCTATTGACATTTTTAATTGACTAATTACACAAATAATTATAATTGCTGCCAGCCTTCTGGGCACGTTCCCTGCAGACGACGGTGATGGGGAGGAATTCTTTGACGCCTTCGCGTAACTTTTGTATAAATCTTTAATTGTAAGTAAATGTAAATATAAGTTATATTATTACTTAGTTTATTGTTATTTGTACATATAAGTAATTGTATAGTATAGTATTTGAATAGAAAAAAATAAACTTTCTTATTACACAAACGAAATAAATTTCAATAAAAAATATATCTCGTCTCTTAGTCAACAATTAATTTTTATTATTTTGCATCCGACACCAAGGCTACTTATTATTACTAGTTGTACAATATAAATGGGGTAAATAACCCGAGTTTATTTTACGTACTATATAGATTTATTCAAGTATCTGGGTTGTGGAGGCCTGATAGGCAGTCGCTTCATGTAAAACACTGGTATTCAGCTGCATCCGGTAAGACTGCAAGCCGACCCCAACATAGTTGGGAAAAGGCTAGGCATCTTTTCGTGATTCAAAGAGAATGGAACTATATTTCTTTTAATAGACAAGACACAGATAATCAAGCAAAGAGTATAGATATGACACAGATAAATAATCAACAATGACAACTGAGGTTACTAATATGAATAATTATTTTAGACACTATTTTAACAATTTATTCAAGTTACATGTCATTAAATAAAATGATTTTAATTGAACTTGTACCACACGCCTATAAAGCGTTAAAAAAGAGATTCGTAATTTCAACTGAAGCGGGCAGGACTCGGTAGCTTAGTTGGTAAAGCGATGACACGGCACGCCAGCGATCGCGGGTTAAGTTCCGCCGTCAGTTATTTTTGCGAGTTTCTTATTCAAAATAAAAAACCTTTCATTCGTTTCATTTAATAAGCAAAACATGTGCCTAAACATGTAAAGAAGAATAAAAAAAATTACATGTCATTATTAATTTATAAAAGGCTTGCTTTAAATCTGTAAAAGTTAAATTACACGTACATTCTGTTGACCGTAGCTGACACAGATGCTTAAACCCTCTTTACCGCAAGCCTTTGTTACATTTACAGCTACCCCTGAGAATTAACCATTAATTTCTAATAAGCTAAAAATAGAAGCCCTTTTGAGTTTCATCATAACAATCTCGAGTTTAAGCGGTGTTTTCGTATGATAAGTACCTATGTTATAAAAATTTTTGTGTAAAGGATTAAAATCATCATCATCGTCAGCCTGTAGGTATTAGTCCACTGCCGAACATAGGCCTCTCCCAATGCGCACCACTATTGTGCGCTCATTGGAGGTATTTGCCCATAATCGCCACGCTGGGCAAGCGGGTTGGCGATTGCCGTAGCAGATGTTTGCATTACACAGGGATGCTGCTATCCATCCTCCGGATCTTTCCCTTAGTTACTTCTCACGACACCCGCGGGATAAGTAGGGGTGGTTCATTTTTAGAATTTGCGAAATTTCACATCGTAAGAAAACCAGCTCACCTGAGAGATTTTTCTGCGGTGTGTCAAGCTTTTCAGAAGTCTATGAGAGGTTAAACTCTGATACCAGGTTGTTCATTAAACATATGATAAAGAAGAAGTGCCAATAATGGGGGGGGGGGGGTGCCGACATTTGGTTAAGCCACCCTAGATGACTCAGCTTCTATTAGCATACATTATAATAATGAACACAGAACGGATTTAATTTATCATGTTCACATTGTAACGCCTACGTCTTTCCCGGTAAAGTAATCTAAACCATACAAATTAATTCTCAACGGATTAGGCTTTTTACATCATTCAAATAAGATTTAGGTACGTAGGAATTTGTAAGTGGGCAAAATTGTTGAAAAACAGATTTCGCAGTTGGCGGGAAAAATATCTAGGAGTTATATTAACTATACGTCGCTTATTAGGTATTCGAAGTCAATAGCTACTATACAAAAAAAAACAATAATCAAACCAGTTATTCAGAAAAAAACAATAATCACACCAGTTATTCAGAAAAAAACAGTAATCAAACCAGTTATTCAGAAAAAAACAATAATCAAACCAGTTATTCAGTTTCATGGGTAGATGAAGCTCACAGATATAATATCTATATCTGTGATGAAGCTCCTGTTTGAGGCGTTTTGATTAAAAAAAATCACATTTATGTTATTTTTAGTAATTTTATATTTAAACTTTTTAACTATAGCAGTAACATTTTTTTTAGTGAATGTACCTGAGTGTATTATGAGGCTTATTATACTTATATCTAGCTCAAAGGCTTAGCATTGCCATTCAACGTGGCAATGCAGCCAGCGTTTTGGGGACATTGCCCACTGGAAGCGGTCTTTTAGATTAAGTTTTTATCTCTTGATTTTATTTTTAGTTTTAGTGTTAGTTCTATGTGTGATTAGGTAATTGTTTATTCCGAGTAAAGTAATATTTATTTATACCTTGTGGATAAAAGCCTCGAAAAATAAATAGAATAAAAAAAGGCATTTACTTCGAATCCTATGAACAACTTTATATGACTTATGTTATGTGGAATTATTCACAGTAGGTCATGAAAAACCATCATTGCTTTCCTTTTCCATTATATATACATTACATTAACACTCCATCTCTCTCGTACGAGTAATCGTCTCTCTCATAAGAGAGAGATGGAATGATATTCTCTCTCGAAAATTTTATAAAAATATTACTTCTTCGTGTAAAGGAATGCTGTATACTAGTCCAATATAACCGTTTGTAACCCTAAGGCAGTGATTGGGAAACCAATTTGCTGTTAAGCCTTAGTGATCTAGAGCAATTCAGGCAGGTAGATGCTTGAGACGGTCCAATTAGTGTTTGAACCACTAATGGTTCCAGTAGGGGTAACCCTACCGATTCTGGGCCAAGTCTACACAGATTTAATAGGCATTGATTGGTCTTAGGCGTTAAGGCCTATCTCGCTATCTCACTCGCACATTGAAGACAGTAACTGAAAATAGTTATTTATTTATTTATTTAATTTATTTGTACACACTCAACAAAATATATAACAAAATAAGGCATTAGGTAAGGCGATGTACAGGGTGATGCTTATTCCTAATGGAATTTCTTCCAGCACACCCGCGATAGGAGAAAGTGATTTAAAAATGCAAATCGCATTAATAATAATAGCAAAAATATCTGAGGCCATCTGACTTCATCTTTAAATTGGTTAGGTTAGCAAGATTAGTAGAGTATACAATGGTAATTTATATATCTGGTGTTAAATTTTATTATGATAACAAAAGCTTTTTACACGCTCCGTTACACGTAGTTAAATTAAATTAACATTAATGTAGTTACCTTTAATGTTAAGAATATCATAACAAGATAAAACGTCGGAGTTTGAAAACTGTGATTGTCATTGACAGGGTTTTAGGGAAAAAAAGGAAGTAAGATGAAATTCAGGTGTGAATAGGCGTCAGAAAATATCCTATATAAAAATAAGTTTGTTTAAAATGTAATAAATAGATCGATATTGTAAAGGGAATTATGCCAAGATCGAGCGTCTTTTTTATTACAAGCTTATTTTTAATTTACCTTAGAAGATGGGTAGGTTTTTGGTGTGGGAAACAATCTGTTGCAACCCTTGCTTCATGCCATCTTGCAAGTTTAGCAGGCTGCGCTGGCGCTGCTTCTACCACCGCGGAGACCAAATGGCGTAAATACACCAACATTATTGATTGCTATATCTTTTAGCCGTTTAGGGTTGAAATCCTAGAGTCATGGGGCCCAAGTGTGCTTCTCGAATATAAAGAAATTACTCGGAGACTAATTGACATCACGCGTGACCAGAATTCCGGTTCTTTCTTTGCTCAAAGAATCAGCATTGCCATCCAGCGTGGCAACGGCAGTGCTCGAACGTGGCAGAGTGCTCGACGGACGAGTGTGATACTTGGCATAGTAAAAGTTAATAAAGAGAAGAAGTGCAGAAAGCTAAAATTTATTTTAGAAAATACGGTCGAATTTGAACCACTGACTGGAGCACTAGTTTAGTACAATTGTGACATTACAATGCTCAGGTTGATGTTTATTTTGACTGTACGTCATACTCACGGAAATATTATGGTAGCGGCGGTAGCGTTGTGTGTCTGGTCGTTTGATTCCTTGTAATATGGCTGAGGGCGATGGTTAATGCATGCCTCATACCTGTGAACGGCTGTTCTATAACCAGCTTATAATATGTTATGGGAATGTTATTAAAATAAGAATTCCAGTTTAGTCCTTACAGTTCTCATATAAGTTTTCAAATAAATGTAACAAAAAAGGAAAAAGCTTTTTATTAAAAAAAAAAAAACAAGTACCAGCCCAATGAACAAGTTTCGGCCGTATAGACTTAAAAACAAATTTAACTATGTATTCATAATATTCAAACAATTTTCAAATCTCAAGATTGCATACAAAACTAAAAACTGTAGGTACCTTGTATTTGAAAGTTTCCCATAACTTCGCCATGTTTTTTAGTCTCCCATCTCACAGATCCCAAGTTTAAACTTTGGACGGAGTTTCTAGAAATAGTTTTGTAATATTTCACGCTAGGTGATTTACATTTCAACGCTTCTGTATATAGTTTGCTTATAGTTTTAAATATGGTAAAGCACATAACCTAATCAATATTTCTTTGAATTATTTCTGTTAGAAATGAATGAATGTCCTCTGACCGAAAAGTCAGAGTCGTGCCATAGGTTCGACACTGAGACCTCTGACTTGCCAGTCAACGGTCACTACCATTAGGCTCTCCAATCCAATTCTTCACTCAATCGTCTACGTGCCGCGGCGCCCCATGTCGCTGTCTCAGGGCTCCACTTTGTGATGTTTTTAAGCCTACAGCTCATCAAGCATACGTCAGACGAGACTAGTCTCACTTTAATTTCGTAGTCTTGTAAGCTATGTCAGTGAATATTGTGTGTTTTGGAACGCGGCGTAGTGTACGATATGTTCTCAGACTGAACGGTATGGAAATGGAAATTTAAGCTAACAGTATCAGTATAGAAAACCCATATTATACAAAAAAACCCGATTATTTTAAATCTCACTCAAATATGTTTTTTAAAAGGGTTCCGTCGTCAAAAAGTTTGTGAACGCTGATCTAGTACAATACAATTTTAGGTCTATATTCAAAACTTTTACTAGGTATAGTAATGTAATAATAATATATGGGGTTCCTATTAGCATAGATGTATTTCAAGTATTTATGAGCGTAATAAAAGTTATTTGCCACGTTTGTACCATTATTTAGGCGTAGGAATCCTTTATGCTCTCATGGGGGAAATAATTCTTCGTGCCGTTGTCCATACAATGTTTAGTGCAAAGAATTATGTATCAAATATTTAAGAGGTTATTACATTTTATTCATAGAATAAAGTATTACTCTCCTAGTTAGAAAAAAGAATTTAATTTATAAAACCTTTAACATAGAGGATAAATAGCTTGAATACCTTTTTTTTGTGGCCGGGGGGAGTAAAAAATATTTCTACCGCATACCGTAGTCCGAGGACGTGCGGTTATGTGGGGCTCGCATCCACTAAAAAGATCTCCCCCCTGCGTGTTCCTCGCACTGTATCGGACGGGGCCAGGTACAGCGCGGTTCGCAGCCTCGTCCAGTGCCTGCCTGTAGGCCTGCACAAATTTCACTTGCACTCTGACGATGTCCTGGCGTCCAGGTTCATGGACATCATCCCAACACGATCTTTGCCTTCACCCTTACATCGGGATAGCATGAATGGGTTAAGTCAGAGATGCTGTTTTAAGCTTCTTAGTAGTAGTATAATCGTTTTCTGAGAATACTAAGACCACGCTCGCTCCAAAAAATTGACTCAGTTTGAGTTCGAAACTAGTCGGGAAATATCGAATTCAACCTTTGAGTAAAGCCTAAAAAATAATAAGTCCAGTGCTATCACTATTACGAATATAGGTAAGGCAATCAACTCATTCTATCTAAATACATGCAATTTTTATGCCTTTTAGTGATTTAGTAAAAGAAATTTAATTAAGCCCCTGTGCATGTAATTTAACGCCTTTTAAAAAGCCACTAAAAATTTATTTTATTATTACATATTTTATTATTAAAATATATAATTGGACATATAGACGGACACGACGAAACTAAAGAGTTCCTTTACTACGGATCTCTAAACATTAAACACAACAACAAAACATTTTCTTTCACAATTCCCTATCATCTATCCGTTTATCATGATCGCGATAATGCTACATTTTGTTATATTAACGCAAAAACAAAAGAGCGATGAAACACAAATGGCGAGAATGAACGCCGTGGTACTTATTACCAAGTCATTTCCCGACTGACGCTGCAGATATTAAAACGGAATGTTTTTCGATCAGATGCCGATATAAATTTGTTATATAGGTACATATTGGTGGGTGATTCTTACAAACAATTAGTCTACCTCCAATCAAAGTTAGGAATTAAATCAAATGTATTGCTTATTATTATTATTAAAACATAAACTACACCCCTGTTGTCAGGTGTTGATATAGTATAGAAATCTTCCGAACGTACATTTGTGTTTTAAATTTGTGGGAGAAAAATGATTCATTAAGAAAATGTTAACGTTTTTCAAGAATTACCCTGGTACTGTTTATAATTTTATGTAGCGTTCTCTTCACAGTTTTGAACTAGTAGTGATAGACTTATTATGTCGTGGGGGCGCATTGGTTTCGGTCACGCTTTGCAAGCATGTACTTCACTTACATTCTTATAAATAACACATTTTTTATTACATTCTTAGTTAATTTAAAACACCACAGACTAATGATAGCACAACATCGTGAGGAAACCGGGACTTAATAGTTTGAAATCGCCAACACGCAGTGAGCTAGCGTGGTGTTTAATACTCGATCCTTCTCTGTATAAGAAAAGTCCTTTGCCCTGTAGTGGGATAGTTACAGGCAAGTGATAGGCTAGTAGCATCTAGTATCATCGGGCGCGGTTTTAAACTCTGACTTTAGGTTGTTCATCAAAAATATGCTCAGTAGATTTTTTAACTTAAAAGATGGATGTGGATATAAACCCAAAGGTATCAATTTTAATAAAATTAATGAAATTAAATTTCAACCAAGCAGGTACAGTCAACAGCAAAAGTAGATGATCAAAATCAGAAATTCAATACTAATGAACGGAGTTCGCGAAATATATGGCAGCTGTACTAGTAGTAAATGTTTGGTATAATTTACAATCACATACTTTTGAATCAATTCGACGGCACACAGTTCTGACGCGAACTCCGTTCATTAGTATGAATTTCTGATTTTGATCATCTACTTTTGCTGTTGACTGACTGTTGACAAGCCATACGTATACGAAGTCTTGCTATCGCTACCGAACTTTGTTTTTACATAAAATTTAAAGTTTAGAGTTTGCTTCGTATGAGTTAAGCTAAAGACAAAACACCAGCTTATCAGCGATGATTGATCGCATCTAATGGTGCGAAAGGGATTTCATCATTAATCAGTCTGAATGTGGTCGCTGGACCGTAAGGAGTGTAGGGTTTGGTTTTCCTGGGTTGGACCGTTTCACTTTACTTTACGACTGCACGATTGGGCTGGCTCAAGATTATGACTCTAGAATAGATTTCGGGAATGCCCGACTAGTTTCGGACTCAAACGGAGTCCATTTTCAAGAGTGAGTGTAGTCGCGGCGGCGGACCTCACTACTAGAAACTAGTCTACTAGTACTAGTTAGTATTTAATAGTATGACTCACAAAAGTTATTATTCCAAAATTTTTTTTTTATTTTTTTTATTTATACATATATTTATACTACATAGTATAAAACAAAGTCGCTTCCCGCGTCTGTCTGTCCCTGTGTATGCTTAGATCTTTAAAACTACGCAACGGATTTTGATGCGGTTTTTTTTAATAGATAGAGTGATTCAAGAGAAAGGTTTATATGTATAATACATGCATATTAGCGTAACCGTGCGAAGCCGAGGCGGGTCACTAGTATTAAATAATTTCATTAAATAAAAATGGTTTACCACGGATATACAACTGGGAGATAAAAAATCTGTTTTTTTTTTTGGAAAATTTTTAGTGAAAAATTTCGCAGCTCCGGAAATTTAAGGTCTGTTGGTATTTATGAATTAATTGTGAAATTCACAACGAAACGGCTGAAATGAAGAATTGCATGTTAATTTTTTAATGGCGCTCCCAGAATTCGTAACATAGCTCTCCGTTTAAGCGTTTACTGAACAAATTAAATAATGATTCATTAGCGTAGCGCTAACCGCGGTAGTTAAGCAGCGCTCGTTGAATTCAATATATGGATAAGTGATGATTTTGTGTAATTCCATTTGATGATAGCCTCTAATTTATTTTTTTATCTTTATTATAGGCTTTGTCACTTTGCGATAAGTTCTAATTACAACAAAATGCACTAATTTTTTTAAACCTACTTCAGCTAATTTTTAGTGGCTTTATCCGATAGCAAATAGGCCAAAACAGTGTTATGTAAACTATCGCTATCTCTATATTTTGTGGAACCCTCTAAAATATAATATTACCCCTAATTAGGCATTGCTCTGACAAACGTATAACTTAAACTGCCAGGTAAATTAGTCGTAACCTTAATATGGTTGTTACCCAGAATAAATAAATAATATTTATTTCAAGTCGAGGTCGCGCATTGCAAGCACGTGGATGTGGTTTTGAACCTGGCACCAACCAATGTGTTTTTTTTGTTTTGTACTTAACGGATTTTACTTTACATGAATAATAATAATAATAAATCAGCCTGTAACTGTCCCAACATAGGGCAAAGACCTCTTCTCATATAGAGAAGGATTTACTTAAATAATTTATATATATTTATATTTCTATAGAAGTATAATTATAATAATATAGCGGATAACTCAACGCGAGTTATCCGTTAAAAGTTTTTTTATTAAGTATATATTAAAAATACCTTTCTTTCTTTCTTTTTCAGCATGTGTTTATGTTAAGGTAACGGCAAAGATACCACTTTAGAATCGACGCCAATATTAAAATAACATCCCTAACTAATATGAATTCACTCATAAATCAGAAAACACAGGTGTCGCAATGTACATAAAGCTACTAAAACATCAGTTCCTCGAACAGTCGGGTCACCAGCGCACGACATGCCGACTTCCAGGAAATGGCTGTTACGTCACCTTTCGACGGCTCTAAGTAAAGTTTAGGCTTTTCGTAGAATGTAGTAAGACAACCTTGTTGCTGTTTGGTAATAAATGATTTGATTTTATTTGAAAAATATGACGAAAATATTTTTTTTTTAAATCACATTTTTACCCGACTGCCAGGAAGGGTTATTAAACCATGCTTTTTTATTGGAATACCAAAATTTAAACGTACTCGTATATGCATTATTTAAAGTATGTGTTGTTAATCGTAGAAGAGTTCCTTTATCTGGAGTTAATCGTAAATGTCGGTTCTGGTCATGTTTACCATAAAAATGGATTGTCATAGTAACTGAATAGACAGGAAAAAAATATAGGATAAAAGGAAGAGGTTCTATTTCAGTTTGCAAAATTTTACCTAAACATACTAACATAAACAAACATTGCTAATCTTTTAATAATAATTTAAAAAAATACATACAGCCGAACATAGAGCCTCCTCTTTTTGAAGTCGGTTAAAAAAGGCAAGCGTTTGATCATGTACAATCTTATGTTATATGGTATGCAGGCCCCGTATTCATGTATCAAGAGAAGCAGCCATCAATAGAGAAGTTGTAGCCGTAGCTGCTCGTAGCTCGTAACCCGTAGCCCGTAGCTCGTAGCTAGAAGCCTATAGATTTGAATTTGTTAAAGTTGCTGCATTTACAATATTGGTTATACGAAATTGGATGCATAATAATATAGAATTAATCAAATCATTAATTTACCGACTGACGAAGGAATTTAGTAGTACCTAGCTAGTAGTGGTAGTATCCGAATTTAGTAGTAGTGCCAAACCCGAATTAATAGTTAATAAATTTTCGCAATTGATAAAAATTTCCATGCAGACGATTTAATACAAACGCGCAATATATGAAATGCCCAAGCTGACCTTCACGCGGATTCAGCCCCGTGGTTCTAATTTAACCCGATCGCAGTGCCACCTGCCGAGTCCAATAGTAAATATAAACCATTCACGAATCCGTTCGAATCTACACAAAAAAATCATCAAGATCAGTCCAGTCGCTTTGGAGTGATGCGCGGTGAAACATCTGTGGCAATTGACTTGTATGAAGATTCCATGATTATAAGAAAATTAGCAAAAGATCACCCACACAGAGACTTGTCACACAAACACATTTCGGGGACCGGCTTAACGGTCCATTAATTCAATAGACTTACAAAGTTCTTAACAAAAAAAGAAAGAAAATGTGCCGTAATCAATTTCCAAGTATAACTAAGTTAAATAAGTTATGAGTTACATAGCGCGCATTACTCAGTAATTCACTTAGCATTACTTGACAAAGTAATTCCTTTTACGAAGGACTGCCAAGTTTCAAGTGATGGAACTAACTAACTTATACATTGAAATATTGGAATTATTTAGACGCGGGGTGCCAATCTTTATATCGCTCGAAATTTGTGTTATTTAAGACCATGTAAGTTTAAATATTTAATGAGAAATTTGAAACGGCACGGTACGCCAAAGATCGTGGGTTCGAATCCCATCCGTATCAGTTGTTTTTTCAAATTTCTTATTAAAAAATTATATTTAATAAGCTAACATGTGAATGTACAAATGTACATGTAAAAATTTCACAAAAGGTACCATGTAAGTTTTTAACTTAACTTAAAAAAGGGATGATGATTTTTATGTAGTTTGAGTTTCCGATATTTCGGCAGTTACTCAAACAAAAACATGCTAAATATTCCGTTCATTGTACTCAATGAAATAATAATTTTAACTAATAAAAGTGATAATTGGAATGTCTATCGTTATGCCAAATCAAAATAAAATTTCAATATTTTTGAATAAAATCAATCAAAGAATATTTATATCAAAGTATTCTTTAAATAATCAATTGGAGAATAGTTTGAAATAGTACTTTGTTTAGAAACCTACAAAACGCAACAGTGCGAATGCTGATATTTTATTTTTATTCTGTAAGAGGGTGGTACTACCCCTGTCGACTCGTCCCATTTTAGCTGACGACTGTACCACAACGAAAATATATCTTTTATAGGTAGTGCGAAACAAGCGAGTGCCTGCCTGCGACCACGAGTGCTGCAAAGCACTCGAAACGTCAGGATTGTATTATCAAAATAAAAACGCGAATTATATCCGTTAAAAAGTTGTTTCATTAAGCGAGTGTCTTGAAAATCGAACCCCAGTTTTATTAAGTCACGCACGTAATCCAAAAGTTGTGGAAACTAACAATCGTTTATATCTTAAGTTTTGGTGGTATTTATGCCGAGCATGTATTACGACATTTAATAATTTTAAGCTGTGCCAGTCGGCGTTTTCTCCATACAAACGTTTTGAAGCGATTACTCCATTGTTTGACATCGTTCGTCCAAAGTTAAGTATAAAATTGATTTGCCTTGTCGTTATTAAAGCCTATATTTTAACCAAATATTTTAACAAAAAGTATTTTTTTAAGTTATGAGCCTAGAAAGATTCGTATTTAAAAAAAATAATGCAATTTTGGGCGAAAATAAATAACACAAACCTTCTACACAACATTTGTACAGGCACAGTTTAACTATTTAATAGTGTAAATAAATATAAACCTATTGAATAATATTATAATTTGGTCTTAAAGTAGCGTATAGTATAATAGTCTCTCATATTAACGATACCCATGTCACATTAAAATGATGAACTAATACCCATTGTTATTACCCTTTAAATCATGAATTAGTCTACGCCTTTGCAATTGACGGAAAATTATAATAGATCTATGACATGCTAACTAAAATTCTCGTTGATATTTTCGGCATGGACTAGTTTGAGGGCTCTAAAAATCTTCCATCCTTTTCTAATGATCTTTGTTAGAAGGAGAGATAGAGAATCTAAATTAGTAAAGAGCGTGTGCAAGAGAATTAGCACTATTATAAGAATAGGAGGCATTATTATTTTTTTATATATTGTAGTTGTTCCAACGCTTATAACTCGAGAACAGCTGGACCGATTTTCGGGGTTTTTGATTTGTCTCTGCCTAGAATAGCAGAATAACAAAAAAAAAAAAATACCCCCCTAGGGTATAGGGTAGGGTAGGGTTAGAATAGCGTAAGGGTAGAGTAGGATAGGGGTAGAGTAGGGTAGTGTAGAATAGGCGCACAGGTAGGATAATCACGCGTACAAAGTCGCGCCGCGACAGCTAGTACAATTAGCAATAATAATAATTAATTATATATTTAATTAGCATAAGAACATTTAGGTACACATAATCGATTTTTCTATAATTGCCTCGGGCACAGAATATTTTTAATGAGGCATTGTTTCACAATGTTCTTTATAACAATTAATTTAGCTAAAGTCTGTCAGCAATATTTAAATTTTCTATTTTCTACATATTATACCGTTGTTGTAGTTTGTTAAACAATTTCTTGATTTGTTAAACAAAACTTTTCCCTAATTAATGAAAATCAATAAAGTTGGAGAGGAGAGGATCAATAAACTATGAAATTTCTTGTTAGATTTATCTCCATGAGGGGTAGGCTGCCCTTGGAACTGGCAACTAGAGTCACTCATACAATAATATTAGAATTATGACTATTCATAAGTGCTTTAAAGAAAAAAAGAAAGAAAATCATTTATAACATGCGATACATATCTACGAATACAAAACGAACAACGTGAAACATAATATATACCTACTTAAGTAATAAACAAATAATATACCAAATAAAATAAAAAATTAAAATAAAAATGCAATCCCAATTGCATTTCCACCGGCAAAAGTTTAAAATGGTCTACATCAGTGGTTTCCAATTAGATTTTTCTACGTACCACTTTAAGAAAGACCTCAAATTTGCGTACCCCTTACTGCAGGAACGGGCAATTGTTATTGCATTATTGTTTTTTAAGGATTTAATATTTTAGTTAAAAGATTGCTGCGCGTAGACACCCCTTGATGCTATCTCGCGTACTCCTGGGGGTACGCGTACTACTAATTGGGAAACACTGGTCTACATGAATAAAAACATTATGATTTTGACAGAAAAAAATACTTACGTACAACTATTTTACGTTGTCTACTTTCTGAGTTATTGTTAGCAAATGTTTCTATAAAAATAAAGTCTTCATTCCGACAATAAACTATCCAAAATTCTTGAAGTTCTAAATGTCTAGTAATCACGAAAGGTTTGGCGGCTTAGTGCATGTCAAAACGCTATTGTCAACCAAGACTAGACTGGAAAAATGAGTCAATATCAACGTTAGACAGTCCACGCGATCATCCGTATAAACTGGTACTTATTTGCATAAAAGCCTTTTCATATTACAATTGCGATTAAAAAAACGTGCTTCCATGAAAATGTGAACTCTTTAATGGTGGTAGCTGCGGTTTTATTATGGGACAAAGCGTGGCTTTATCTTTTTAAAACCTGTAAAACCAAAGCTTTACACTTTCAGACGCATGGAGTCGTGGATTTTTATTTTTGATTAATTATAAACGGTCAAGTCAGCGGTTTGACCGATGAATTTGACCGTATTTTTTTTTATTTAATCTTTCTGCACTTCTTATTCGTAACTTATGAACAACTAGCGACCCGCCGCGGCTTCGCACGGTTACGCTAATATGCATGTATTATACATATAAACCTTCCTCTTGAATCACTCTATCTATTAAAAAAAAACGCATCAAAATCCGTTGCGTAGTTTTAAAGATCTAAGCATACATAGGGACAGGCAGACGCGGGAAGCGACTTTGTTTTATACTATGTAGTGATATCTCTGCTGAATCTCACACTTCTATTAATTAAAGTTTGATCTCTTCTTTATCTGCCTCATCACCTTACCTGCTTTCCAAAGACACATTAAAAAGCATATAATAGTCCTATCATCATTTACTAAAACTATCCAAACTAACCGAAACCTTATTAGTTCATTGGAAACCCTTTTAACACCTAGTTTGGGTGTTATATTGTTTTTAAAACATCATACATGGATTCTTTTCACTCGCTCGTTTTCCATTGAAATATTATTTTGTTTTCCACAGGAAACACTTTGAAAATTGTACGGTGAAACTTCACAATCGTCTGCCTGCAGCACCATTTGACCGCACATCTCGTCGCACAGCAAGCTACTAGTTGTTTACTACCCTTGCCTCATAAATATTTCCTCTGCTCGAACCAAACTGCTCGCATCATCTTCCTTCATGCGTATAGCGTAACAAGATTATCTTTCCATCGTATTTTAAGTTTAGAATTTTCAATTTATGTATCTTTATAAAACGTCGTGATTCTATCGTAATAAAAAATGAATCTGTAATAATTATGTGTGGTTCAGTGGTCAAAATTCGACCGTTATTCACTAAATATAAATAAAAAGACATATTTATTATATTTTTTTAATTTTTACTAATTACTTTTCGCATATCCATAAAAACTTTAACTATGGCAAGTCTCACATACCTCAGCGCCCACAATGTGCTTAAAAATATTTATTTTCACGATTTTTTATAAAGATTAGACATTTCTACTGGCTCTGATTGTTTGTGAAAACAAACATTTGTCTTTCTGGCTTTATTCTGAAATAAAATCGTGTGAAAAGGCTTTACCATCAAAGTATTTTAGTCCCTACGGGTAATAAACAGTTTCCACGGAAAAGGCAATTATTTACTTGCTTTCACCGCTGCCCTAACTTACTAAGGTTCATATTTTTTATCACAAGCTTTATTTTAGGGTTTTTTATTTCGTTTTTATTTTAAACAAAGGTCAAATGCTCTTTGCTAAAAACGTTTATATTTGGCTGAATCTGATTAAGAATAGATTAAATTATACTTTAAAATTAACCAGGTCTACACTCGATTGAAGTAATATTTACAGCTGTACAGATTACCTAGTCAGCAGAGGATCATTACGAGTGTATTCTGGTGCAAGAGTGATGAGAGATGAGATAGAGGTGAGGCAAAAAATATATTGTATGTATATGTGTAATGTAGCAAAACAAAAGTTTGGCGATGCACAACATGGAATAATCCTGTGAAACGTTACTCTAAAAAAAACTGTTAATTCCTTTGATCATATTTTTATTTTTATTCATTATTCATTCTTTAATGTACAAAAGTCCACATTGTCTCACACAAACCGCCTTTGTGTAAGACAATTTCTACCAGTAGGGTTATGCAGAGATAACAATACAGTAGATGCACTGAGATGCATAATTGCATTGTGCTTTCAACAAATGAAATTGTGAGGATATTCTTATTGCTAGAACTTATTGATTAGGTAGGTTTTCTTTCGAAACTATTTTACGTAAGATACAGCTGAAAACCAGGTTATATAGGAAGTAAACTTCAGTGTAATGCCTCTCAATATTATAATGAGCTTTGACTGTCAGAAATGCGATGGCGTGTTAAGCGTGTTACGTCACTACTTTGCGAGTCGCTATCTCGACAGTTAAGTCGTATTTTTAATTAATTCTCTTTTTTTGTTAACATTTCCTTGCTTGTGTCGAATAAAATACATAGATACACATCAAGCTATACAAAATCAGTATGAACGGACCTCGCGTTGTATACGCTCTTTAGCTAACTAGCGACCTGCCCGGCTTCGCACGGGTGCAATATACATAAAAACCTTCCTCTTCAATCACTCTATCTATTAAAAAACTGCATCAAAATCCGTTGCGTAGAAGTTCTTAAACTTTCGCGAATTGGAATCATGTTTTAAATATTATTTCGGGTCTGTTCGCGCACAGATAACTCAGAGGTTAGTTAAATAATGATTATTTTGAATTATCTGTGCGCGAATAGACCCGAAATAATATTTCAAACATGATCCGTTGCGTAGTTTTAAAGATTTAAGCATACATAGGGATATAGAGACAGAGAAAGCGACTTTGTTTTATACTATGTAGTGATTCAAAATTTGTGTATACATCAATATAAAGACCTTTCGCATCGTTAAACAGTTAAAAAATACAATGGAATTTTACAAGGAACCAGATTGCGCCAGACATTGTTATTTCGACAAAATGTACGTTATTCACAAAAATTTAAGGATCTTTTAATATTTAAAGCACTTTTATGTGCCCTTTATTTTCAAATACTTATCTTAACGCCCACGGGAACAGGAAAATTATAATCAAAAATGTTTTAAGAATCATATTATAATCTGTTTCTGTGTTTTTCTGAGCGAGATTTTTCATTATCTAGGATATTGTGTTGTTTGAGTTTTGTCCTAAGGGGATTTTGAAAAATAAATTGTAGTTAGGGATATATGAATAATATTCTTTTAGAAGGATGTGATAATGGAATGTGTATCGTCATTTATTAAAATTATAAATGATGATGAATACCTAATGAGTCCTGATAGTATGTATACGAACTCTAGTGGTATGTCCGTTGACTGGCAATCTCAGGTTTGGACCCAAGGCTTTTCGTGTGGGTAGGTATTTTTAATTAATTGTATTTTTAAAACCGTTGGTCATAATACATTAAATAACAAAAACGTATAAACAAAAACAATTAACCCACTGCAAAATACTATAACGCTAGAAAAAATAAACAAAACCTTCATTTTGGAGTCGGTACCAAGTCTGAAGGACAAATGGATTAATGAAATCTAGCACCCTCTTTCCACTTCTATCCTTACCTCGTAAATATTACCGAACTGTTCGCACCAACATAACGAAAAACAATTTACGTTACGCACACACCCTCACAACCACCAACAACAAACTGTAAATTACGTTACCTAACTTATGTGCTAAGCCAATCAAAACATCAACATGTTTATGAATGTGTGTCAAACTTCTAATAATAAGCGGGCTGGTCCCCATGCCTCGAATCTTCAAGTCTCCCAAAGTAATTAGTGCTTCCGTGTTGTTAAGTTTAAACTTTAGAGGACATTAATATTAGAAATTTATATGGATATCCCATGCTATCAGCGCCCGATCTCTTTCTTGCCGTCCCATCGGATTATGAGAAACTGATGACTGATGGCTGAGATTGTGTGAGGACTGTGTGTAAAAGGAAGATATTTGAGCATATATTTGTGCACTATAATGTCATTGTTTACGGACCCGCTTTGCAAGCGCGTGGTGTGGGTTCGAACCTGGCATGTACCAATGTGACTTTTTCAATATCATATGTACTTTCTAAGTTAATCTAAGACACCACTGACTAGCGGTGAATGAAAACATCGTAAGGAAACCTGGACTTTAAAAGTCTGAAATCGCAGTGAGCTAGCGTGGCGATTATATGCTCAATCCTTCTCTGTATGAGAAGAGGCCTTTGCCCTACAGTGGGACAGTTACAGGCTGATTTATTAATGTCTAATGCGTAATGAACTATTCGGCTAGCGCATCTCAGTTAGGAGGATGTTTTTTTATCAAATATTATAATTATCATTGACAGACCAAAGTGCTCCTAGTGAAGCTGATTAAACTTTGATTAAACTGCTAGTAAGCCCGTAACATCTTTCAGTTGCGCTCAACCCCTACATCTCTCCATCTGACTTCTACCTCTTGTACGGTACTAAAGGTGCTTGATGTTATTTAATTGCAAAAAACACCACAAAAATGAACCATTTTAAACGGTCTAAAAAACCAACTTTTAAACATTGTTGTTCGAAAAACCTACATGAAAACGAGTTGATTTGTCAGTGCAAATTAAATTTTACGAACCGCTAAAAAGTAATTATCTACAAAAGGGATGCTTGTCGCCATAGTATTTTATTTATGTAGGAAGTTTAGCATAATGGTTTTTGCATGGAAATAACGACATTTGATGCTGTTAAGGGCGATGCACACGTCATAGCAAGGGCGAGAGCGGGTACGTGCGTCTGTCGTTACGGAAATAATTTTTTAGTCCGCAAAATCAGCAGTTTAATTGAATACATATTCATACTCTAAAACTGCAGGAGATAGAGAAATTTTATGGTAGGATATATTATATGGAGGTAAATGGTTAAAAAAAAAAGTACTGAACGCACGCTTTGACTGGAGTCCAACTATCATACAACCATATTTCTAGCCCATTACTACTGGCGTTAAGGTCATTGTCGTTTGTTCACAAAATAGATTATAGGTATTATTTGGTGCCAAATGCCCAAACAAGAACACGAATGAACACGTGTTCCAAAATCGTTAGTGATCTGGCAGCGGGACAAATCAGCTGGTGATACGATCATATGAGAGAGTGATGATGATTACGATGTTGTTTTTGTGTGACAACGTGTAACTATCGTAAATGGAGATTGGCCATTGACACAGATGTTATAGTGCACAAATGGGTGCGCAAAAACAGTTGCACTGTGCAATCTTTCCATCTGACACGACCAGAGAGAGAAATAAAATTATTTTATAATATGCACATAACTTACGAAAATTCTTAGGTGTCTTGAGTTCGAACTTGATACCTTTGACTTGCCTTGATAGCTTATTTTAGCGTTTCTGGATTGGAACTAGCGACTTTTTGACCCGCTATCACTGCTATTATCATTATACTTATAATTATTTAATAATAAATTTGAAATTTGATAAGCTAACATGTGCAAAAAAAAAAGTAAAAATTTCACCAAAAAGTCATTATACTTGCTCGTGCTCGTAAATAGTGCTATTACATGTAGGAAAAGCGGGTGGAAAATTCGCAATTTTTGTATTTTATTTAAATACATATTGTTGAGCGTTCTTTGTTGGTTTTATCTTTGCAAGTATGATAAAAAACATTGTACATCATTCGGGCTGTACGATAATTAATAACGTCGGGCTATTATATCCCTTGCCTGCGGCTTGGGGTTTTAATGTCCCTTCAATTGTAATTGTATACTTACCGTCCTTGTAACACAATATACTATTAAACCAAGCTTTTGTCGAAATCATTATTTATAATTTCCTTTGTAACTTTATTTTTTCTCTCCTTTGTTGTTTTGATATTGATATATAAATTAATTATCACTTACTCCGAGCCTTGGAAAGCACGTAAAGCCGTTGGCCCTGCGCCTGATCTCTGTTAGTGTCGAAATGCCGTCCCATCGGACTATGAGAGTAAGGGAATAGAGAGTGCATCTGTGTTTGCGCATACACTTGTGCAGTATAATATCTCCTGCGTAGTTGGCTAATCTCCGTCGAGATTGGCCGCTGTGACCGAAATTCGCTCAGATCAACATTTTGTTATGTTTTGATATTGAATCATTTATTTGTTTAGTTAAATCAAGTTCAACCAAAGTTTATCTAAACTTCTCTACGCACAGTTTTGGGACAACCCCTCTTGAACATTGATCCGTAATCTAGAACTTCAAATATTCCTTTGCCCTAGATCTAAAGTCTTGGTAAATTCCTTTGAGTCAAAAGCGCCGGCGCCGCGGTCACTACCTTACCTTAACTATTCAAATTACACTTCAATTTGTGTAAACATTGATCGTATTTAGACCCGAAAGGGTTCATTGTGACCAACTAAATCTATAGTCCACCTATTGTTAACATTATGGAAAGCAATAAATAATTTAAAGAATTAAAATATAAATAATTTAAAAATAAATAAATAATTTTATTTCTTTTATTTATTAGATTTAGTGTAAATATAGTTATATTTAGTTTATTAATATTTTTACATATTATTGTATCTTAATGTAAATAAATGGTTGCAATAGATTATATTATTAAAAAAAAAAGAATTTGTATAAGATGATTTTATTTTTACTACTGAGACTAAACGCAATGAATTCAAGTTAAACTAGGTTCAAGAGCTTAAACTAAATTCAGAACTGCAATTTGCGTAGGGCTGAACATTAGTGAACATATAGGCTACAATTTATCAACATACCACCATACCACAATTTATCACGGGCAAAACCGCAAGCGGAAGCTAGTAATATTGTAACTGCGAAAGTAAGTTTGTTTGTTACCTTTTCACGCCTAAACCACTGAACCGATCATCCTGAAATTTGGCTTATACGTGGTCAGGTGCCTTTGTCCCGAAAAAAGTACTATTCCTGAGGAAAATAATGTAAGTAAATTTTTTTTACGTAAATCGGTTTTGTCATCAAAACTATAGCTGTGTACCAAATATCAGGTCAATCTGTCAACAGGAAGGGGGTAAAATTTAAATGACTAAATTTGAATCAAATAACAAACAAGGCAAGCTAAGTAAAACCGTTTAAAAACAATAACGTTCTCTAAGATATGCACTAAGGAAAGGTCCAATAAAACAACAACATCGAATCTAATATTTATTTCGTCGCTTTTAGGACCCCTACATAAGAAAAATACAACAATGCCAAAAGATAAGAATCCATTCGTTCTGCTACAATGAAAGTTTTCATGGTAACGTACAGTCACCGTCAGAATTTTTGTAACACGACATTTATTCCAAAAGTGTACACAAATGTCAATATTGACGATTTTTACAAGCTTTTATTTAACTTGCAATGTATGTTTGTTCGGGTGGAATATTGCAAGCTGAATTAAAACCACTTCCTCTTATCTTACGGAGTTGATTTTTTGCATGTTAGTTCAGTTTGATGACAATGCATTTTTATGATAAGCATGAGTTAAATCGACACCCAGAATTAGCTCCAGATAAAGGAACTCTTCAACGGTCAACAGCACAGATACAATTTTTTGCATAAACTTACGTTTCATTTTGATATTCCCACACAAAAGCTATACCTAAAAGCTTGATTAAAAACGTTGTTTTTAGAAAAACTTATTTATTTATACATTTATTGAATACACCATCTTAACTCAATTCACGAAAAATGTGTACTAGTTTTTATCCAAAAGCCTGTAATATACAAGCGAAACTCGTTGCTAAATTGAAACGGGCTGCTGATAAAAATCCTCTATCCTCTATCCTTTTAAATTGATGTTAGTTAAAACCAGACGTAAATCTAAATTAGTTTAAATAGAGAATTAGCATCAATATCCGGTTGAAATTAATTTTTGTGCAAAAAAGATTGATCACGAATTTGCATATCACGGATCTTATTAATTGTGTTAGACAGAAAAACTACTTCATGCTGTTGGTTTTTTTAATTAATTCTGTAAAAATTATCTTTAAAATGTACGTATATAATATTTACCACGTATATGTCGTTAATTAATGGTAACTAATACGCGTATGATCGAATTTTCCTACACGAATTATATTATGTTTATTTCACATACGAATGTTTAATACGATATGCAGTTGCCAATGATACTTATGCTCTCGACTGTATCAATATCGAAAATACGTCAACATTGACAAATGTGTACAAACCTTATACGCTTGCCGTAATATCGAATGTCATTTTTATGTACAAGTTTTATTGCATTCGATGTCACAACATTTACAGTAGGTACATTATTATTATTGACAGAATAAATACATTGTTTATAGAAATAAAAACACAAAATATTATTATATTAAAAACGTAACGCTGTTTTGTACTTTAAGAGCTCTATTTTATTAAAATTATTAGCAAAAACGATTAAATAACTTTGGAATTGCAATGAAAAGTTAATAAAAGCTAGAAAGTAAGTATTTATGTGATAGTGCCATAAGATATTTCTATACGTATATTGTACACTGTAAGTTATTAAAAACATTCGTTTTTACATAAAGTCACGGCAAATATTAACATCAAAATTAGGCGCAAACAAATATCCTTAAGATCAAACATAATAAATAATAGGCCAATAACCTAGAAGCCCTGCCCGCAGGACTTTCATATAATTATTGTTGGTACCAGACCATAATCTTTTAAAAAGAGGTTTAATTTGCGCCCTGAACTAAATTATATCAATATATAATAATTACCATCAGTTATTGGTAAATTCTTTAAAAAAGAAAAATATTATACTTGTACTATTTTTTTTAATAAAAAAAAGTAATTCTTATTTTTGTGTCACACGATTTAAATTATATCTTTACAGTCCCCTATATTTTTAATAAATTTCAATAGTTACTTTCAATCTAGCTTTTACAATGTTTAAAGCTGAATTTCCCGATCATTGTAAAAAAAATGTATTTTACAAATAACAACTTCAATTTACAAAATAAAAAAAAAAAAACTTATATTTATCTATCATAGATAAGTAATGATGTGATGGCAGAATATGGCATTAATCCTAACTATTTATGATTTACAAAATGAATATTACACATTTTTTTATTACTTACACTTAAAATTACTGAGAGAATTGTGGTCAATTTTTAATATACATCTATTAATTAACAACCACGATATTCACATTGGAAAGAAACTACATCAAAGAAATTTTAGTATCATGTACGCTATTAATAAAAAACATCAAAATTGTAACTGTCAAATTATTTTGTTCCAAGCGTAGTTTCCCCCACACGGTTTCGGCGATATTTACCTACTATTATTTATACTCATAAACCGTTTATCTATTTATTATTATAATGTCATTAATAATAACAATATTTACAATTCTAACTTTTGTTCTAAGTAATTCTAATTTGAAAAAGAAGTGAAAAGTAATATAATTTTATTTTAATAAAAATATAGTATCTTACAATAAAATAGATATAATATAATATGAAAGAGAAAATCAATATCTTATGAAGGCAACTCTGAACCACACTATCAATTAAAGTCGTGCAAGGCATTATGAGCTCTATTTCTACTGAGAATAAAGTTGCTTAAAACAAGTTAAATTCAGTTGTGTTGCTATACACTGAAGAAATTTATCAAAATGTATTTGATGATTGATGATGATTTGATGATTAACCTACTTTTTCCTATTCGATTAGGTATACTGTTCTATTATTATTTTATGTATCTGGCAGTGCCTTTAACTTTACCACATGTAGTTCTGAAATATGCTTACTTTCTTAATATTTAGGTATATTAAATTATACCTACATATAATTACATTATCCATATTATAATAATTACATTTGATAAATTAGAAAAAAAAACAAAAGAAGAAATTGATACAATAATAAAGATATATGTAAAGAAATCTAACCAAGAATATAATTCTATATCTACTATCACATGGATTAATACTTCTGACTAATTTACTGTCATATACCTCATTCATTTAACAATAATTATAATACAAATATATTATATTAAAGTTTATCAAATTCTCAACATCTTATGCATTATAAAACCTTGCGTTTTCATGATAATATACCTCTTTGGTCATTCCAAAATTATTAAATAATAATACATTCATATCCCATACTTATTACTCTACTTATTTATAAGTGATTTACCATGTGACTTACCGAACTTACTTATTAATAACATCGTACATACGGCGTCATATCAAGCTATACATTTCCAGTATAAGCTGACATCTTGTTGTACAAAGAGCCTATACAATACGAGGTCAGTTCATACCGGTAATGTTTAAGCTTGCTGTGTAGCCGTGTGTACTATTATTTTAGGTCCATTTAGACCTGCAAAAAGAAAATGTGCCCGAACATCAAAACGCACATACTATTACTATGACAGATAACATTATTAAGTAAGACATAACGAAACGAAACGTTACCGTCACACATTATTAAATAGTTGTGAATATTTACAATAGTTTTATTATTTATCTTTTATAATAATACACGTATAACACTCACTGCTTGCAGATTTAAACGGCTTACTGTATTTTACTTCATCAATGAAAACTCGTACATTTACGTAAGTAACGACTAGTTGGGTAGTAACAGCCTTATATAATACACAAGTTATTAAAACGAATGAAACCGACAAAATTAACACTGTTAGACCTTTGTTCAATATAAAAAAGTCTTAATTAGATCACAGTATCTAGGTCTCTGGTATCGACCTCTGGCATTGTCAATCATAGAAAACTTTCCGAGGCTCTCGTCTCCTCTCTATCGACGGCAGAAACTATTTCGACGCCCTCATCATAGTTGTGCATTTTGGTAGTATTATTTACACAGTAATGTTGATCAGGGTCACCGTACTGACTATGGTAGAACTCCTCGCGCATCATATGGTTTAAGTTGCCACATCTGAAGAATAGTATCTCTTGGAATGGCTTTCTAAAATCTCTGTTCAGAGTGGCGTATATGATTGGGTTGAGCAAACTGTTTAGGTAGCCCAACCATAGGAAGAGCGCGCTCACTGCATCCGGGATCGCGTCTCCTTTCACAAATGGTCTGAGTAGGGCCAACACGAAGAATGGCAGCCAGCAGATAACGAACGCTGACATGATTATACCAAGTGTTGTAGACGCTTTGCGTTCTTTGGCTAGTTGGAACCGCAGTTTTTTCTGATGAACAGCGGACTGCGGATGCAGTAAATCTTTGGCTATATGGCTTTTTTGAGCAAAATTCGAGATCGACGATCGAATCCTATTCGTCGTGTTTTTCTGACTGCTTTCGGATGATCTTCGTTTTTCCTGCACAGACAGTTTGCCAGGCACTAACTGTGTTGGTGACCGGTTTATGGTATGGATAGGCTTTGTCGGGGTCTTTGGATTTTGTAACATTGGGCATTGGGACTCATTGGACTTCCTTTGGCTGCTGAAGCATCTCCCAATTGTGCTTTCTGTTTTCTCTACGCTACACTGTAACAATGAAAAATATTTCATTAAAATACTGATGAATGTATGTAATCTATAATTCATCAGAATAAAATATTGGATTAACCGATCCCTTTTACGGTAGACAATCGTTTTTAAAACTGTGAAAGGGAATAATATTTTGAAGCCTTAAAAAATGATTCGAGTCTAAGCGAGCTGAAATGTTGTATCGTCTTTTGGGATAAATTAAACTTAGCGGATTTATATTTGTCGGTTAACATCCCTATAAAATTGGTTCCTGTATACTTATACTGTATATTTATACAATAAATGAAAGGAAGCCCTAGCCGAAATGATTTAACTACATATTATCCAAGAAAATTAGAAGAATTATCCATGAAACAATGTAAGAGCTTACCGTTGTATTCGTACTCGCCGTAGATCCTCTCGGGGGAGGCTGCGTTGACTGGTTGCCCAACAGCTTAGCCTCTGCTGATCCGCCGTTCTTCACGTTAATTTCCAGATAACAGTGCGTCTCCAAATGTGATTGAGCACGTTTCTCGTCTTTTACAATCTTTCTAGCGGCTCTAAATATCTTATAGTACACGACAATCATTACAGTCAATGGTATGTAAAACGAACCGAAAGTCGCGTAGATTTGGTACGCCTGGTTCTGTGATACAGAACAGAAAGTTTCAGTCTTCATATTTCCTAGTATCAGGACTGGCGGGAGGGATATGAATGCTGCGCTTACCCAAACAATGAAAACACAAAAGAGCATCCTTCGAGGAGTCCTCTTCACACCATACTCTAGAGGTTTCGTGATGGCATAATATCGATCAACAGAGATCATACATAAGTTTAAGATGCTCGCAGTACAAGATAAAACGTCACTCGATACCCAGAAATCACAAATGACAGGTCCGAAAGGCCACGTTCCCATAATATCGTACACGGACGAAATAGGCATTACTATACAGGCCACACACAAATCGCTTACAGCTAGCGAAACAATTAAGTAATTACTAGGCCTTCTCAATTTCCTAACTAAACGTACTGCAACGCAAACGAGTACGTTCCCAATTATTGTTCCTACTATTACTACCATAAATGTTGTCGTCAGAAATATAGTGACAGGTATGGAATATTTCGAATGTTTAATGTGACCGTGCTTCGAGGTGGAATTTTCGTCTTCAAAGGTCCAGTTAGCTGTGGCGTTTGGATTGCTGACGTTGAACTCCGGACTAATTGATTCGAGGTCAACCGAGGCTAGTGCCGGTTGCAAAAGAATAGACGCCAGTACGAGAAGACACGAAGGTAAAGCAACAAAGCTAGGCAGTGGACAGTAGGAGTTATAACTTTGAGTCGCCATACGAATCCCTGGTTTGGGTGACGATTAATTTGTTCGTTATCCTAACGTAACCATACATTGATTTTTTTACTATCTTTATTTAGCTACGTTGCCTAAATTTCGTAAATGAATCAAGTCTGAAATACGACCTCGTCGCGTAGCTTTTTGGTCTTGAGATAGCGCTCTTGATTACAATTGAGAATAGGTTTTAATTGACATATTGCTTGGATTGTGTTTTCAATTCGGAGCAGAGCCATTTGACTGTGGGATGTTGGGGGATTGTGGTCTTTGTGCCGTTTTTATAGAGCTTGTATTTGTTTGAGCGGAAGCTTTGGTGTAGTCAGCAGGCTATGTTGTTTTATTGCGCAAGGAAGGTGGCGCGAACGGCTGCTACTCCAATATCCCGGTTGCGGATTGCTTCATTAGTGCCGTTGATTGGTGAAGAAAATTTTCAATCTGAAAAGAAAAGAAACGATTTTAAAGGTATTTAAATGTAGTATTTCAATAGCGTTGGTTTTATTTACAATATTTATTTTTTAATTATTACAGATATGTTTGTCGCTGGTATAATATTTTAAAATCAGAATCTGATTATGATTATAATAAATAAATCATAAATAATATTATAAATACGAAAGTAAGATTGTTTGTTTGCCAACCAATCGTCCTGAAATTTTGCATATACGTTGTCAGATGTACAGGAACGGACCTAAAATTCCTTTCATCCTGTAAAAAAATTCTGTTCCCGAGAAAAATCACAAAAACATAAATAAAAGCAAGCAAGCATTTTATTTCCTTCAACGGCTTCATCAATACATCAGAATTATTTAAGTAAAAAATTACCTATACATCAACTGTTACTCTCATGTCATTATTATTGATAGTTGGCAACTCGGAGGTCTTAGGTTCGAACCCAAGGCACTTCTGACTTTTGTAACTTATGTCCGATAATTTTTATCACTTTTCCTCCATGCGCTCAGGAAACACGTAAAGCTCCTGCGTCTGCTCTCTTTCCGGGATTAGAGAGTGCACCTGTGTTTGCATACACACTTGTGCACTATAATCTCCAGCACCAAAGGCTAATCTACGTTGAGATTGGCCGCTGTGACCGAAATTCGGTCAGGAGGACAGTAATAGTCGTTATACAGTGATACAGCATGTTTTAACTGGAACCCATTAAGAGAAACGTCGAGTCATGGGTTCATATTGAACGATGGCCATGTTCGAACAATGTGGATCGGACACTGCTATTTTCCTCGGGAAATTACACGCCATATTTTGTATGTCTATAAATATGGGGTGTTACTTAAAGGTCGTATTGGGAAGGTCAAAAATGAGTCGGTACAATGTTTAATGGTGGATATATTGTGATACTGTAATTCAAATGACCATCTTTTGTATAGATAAAGATAAAGAAGACAGAAAAACGGTTACTAAAAGCTGTTAGTTTTCTAAGTCTCTTTCTCAATTCATTTATTAAATATGGCTAGCAATAATTGAGTTTCTAAATATTGCCTAACGCATATGGACCTATTAAAAACTTTGAGTAAATACTCTAACAATATTTGGTCACGTTAGCTGGAATGAGGACTCTTTAGAGCATCTGGTGCTGCAGAAGTGAATAGAAGGTCAACGGTCACGTGGTAGATCGCCAAGTAGATTATTGGATCATAAAAAAACTTTCGTTCGTTAACTGAGTGCTTACAAAATGCGATTTTAAGTGAGAAGTGGGGAAAATCACAAGATACTGTCAACGAGTGAGACAATCCTTATCACGGCCAATCTGCATCTGTCAAGAATGTACGGCTACGCCTAAGAAGAAATACTCATGAAATTATTTAATAAGATAATAAGCAAATCATGTGCATAAACATGTTAAAAACATACATAAAAAAGAAATACTCATATTAATTAAAATGTAATCACAAAGAATTTAACATCGCTAAATTATTATCGCTTATCAATCTCAATATTCAATCCCTTTTTAACCGACTTCAAAAAAGGAGGAGGTTCTCAATTCGATTGTATGTTTTTTTATGTTTGTTACCTCAAAACTCGCTCATTTATGAACCGATTTGGATTTTTTTTAATCTTTTTATTTTGGTATAACTAAGTATCATTGGTTTTATATGTTTCACGTTGTTTGTTTTGTATTCGTATGTATGTCATTACTTATAATATGTTGTGTTTTTTTTTGTGTTTAATAAATGTTTTTCTTTCTTTCCTTCTTTCTTTCTAAAACAATTTACATAAAACATCCAATCATCCTTCAGATATTTTTGAGCTTAAGTAGAAACAAATTACCAATAAGGTTGAAATTCAATATCGTATAATAACGCGAATTGGAAGACGGGAAAATATCGGAAATTGTTTGAGGTGCTGCCGTTATCATTTAAGAAAAAATGAAAATTCTGATTGAACCAATTTTATGAATATTCTCTTAAGAGTTTATTTATCTATCAGAATTTTGTATATAAGACTTGCTGTGTCCCTCGGTTTTACTCACGTAATTCCCGTTTCATAGGAATTACCGGAATAAAAAGTTACCTATGTCCTTATCAGGGGTACTATCCATCTCTATACCAAATTTCCTTAAAATCGGTTCAGTGGTTTAAGCATGAAAACGTATCAGACAGAGTTACTTTACTTTACTACTCCGCCCGCGTGGATGTCGGTTATCGCGTAAAAAAGAAGCCTATGTCTCTTTCATCAGGCTATATCCCTGTCAAATTTTGTTCAAATCGGTTCGGTGGTTTAGGCGCTATAAAAAAACAGACAGACTGAGTCATTTTTACATTTATAATTATAAACATATATAAACACACTTTATTTTAAGGCGTAATGACTGGTTACCATGGCAACAAATTGTTGTTTACAGGGTCCCGTTGCCGTTGCATTTCTTTGTAGCGTAGGCTATCACGCGATATTGTCGTTACTCTGATCGTAATTTTTTATTCAATATATGGTGTCGGAGAGTCGTGATAGCCTAGTGGTGGTGACCTTTGACTAAGACCTCTGACTTTTCGTAAGTTATGTGCGTTTTATAAATTAATTATCACTCTCCGTGCCTCGGATAGCACGTTAAGCTGTTGGCCCCAGCTGTCAATTGTAGATCTTTGGTATACAAATACAAATACAAATAATTTATTTAAAAACATGGTAGGTACAAAAATTACAATACAAATCTTATAGTTAATAAAGGTATTACATAGTTAGGTGCCTGCACTAGGATAAACCTGTGTCGCAGGCGTGATGAGCGCTTACAATATACTATAAATGGTAAACAGAATTTATATAATTTAAAGTTAAAGAAAAAAAGTGAAATAGTGAAAAAAGTAGTAAAATTGTGTAACAAAATAATACGTATGATTTTAAACCAATATTATGATACTACCTAAATAACTTATTCATTAGTCAGCATTAGTGTAAAACTAGGGTAAGGTAAAATTGCATAATTAGAATTGAGGCTAATTTTATAATAATTATTATTTGTTTATGATGCGGCAAGCAAAGTACATACTGCACAGACAGCGATAAGTAGGTTACACGGAAGTGTGCACCGTGCTTGTGGCATGATGTACGTGAAGTTACAATATTAAGTAGTAAACAAATAAATATAAGTAACAAAAGTAAACAAAGTTTGCGTTGCTCTTATGCGCAATCATAATTTATAGAATTTATATATCTATATTCGGCAACCTTTTTAGCAGGACATTCCTGGTCGCCTGTTTTGTGACCACTAGGTTTTTTAAAGCGCGAACAAGATGCACATTTTGGCGGATCGTCTTTCTTTGGGCAGTCTTGGCTCGAATGACCTTCTTCAGAGCAATGTCCGCACGTAGAGGCCGCAGCTTTGCATGTTTTGGCCGCATGACCGTACTGCTGGCACTTGTAACATCTAGTTACCAGCGTGAAGTCTCGAACTGGGCAGGACGTCCAGTTTATAAACAATCTGTCTTGAGATATGAGGGCTTTACGGATAATGGCCGGTACTTCAATGATGTAATTGCAGTTGTCAGCATCTTTTCTGCCAGATTTGTGGCTAATCTTTATCGAGGACAAATAATTTTCACGAGACATTGATGGTATTTTATCAGCCAAATTCTGTTCGTAGATGCATCTTAAGACTTCATTTTCAGCCATTGCCGCGGGAACTCCTATGACTATAATTCGAGGTTTGCGCCTGTAAGGTTCGTCGATGGTAAGGCTTGATGTAGCTTGCTGGACTGTGTGCTTAAGTTTTTCTAGGTCATCCTTGGTTTCCGTACTAATTACTAATCCTCCATTTTTTATTTTTCGAACTGCTCGTACTTTTAATTTCATTTCTTCTGGACAAATAATTTTTTGGACCATAGTTTTCGTTTCGTCACTGGTTTTTGATTTGTCTCCAGGATAGATCGCCACGGAGCTAAGTTGATTTGGTCGAACAAAGCTGTTGGGCCCCTTCTTCACCATTTCGGCAAAAGACGTACTAGCCGTAGCTTGTTTTGTACATGACTCCTTTATGGTTTGTTTGATCTCAGTTATGAAATCTGCTAGCTCATGTTTTTGGGTCAGAGAGATGTGGGCTTGTATAGCTTTTTGCTTTAAAGACTGGTATTGTACAGCCATTTGCGAAACTCCATGTCCGACGTTACGGCAAAGGTTATTTATCCTAAGTTTTTGATCTGAATTCAATTTGCCTTCAGAAGCAATGGTACAGACCTCGTTTAAGCGCTGCTCGATGGACACCAACCATTGCTGTATTTCTGGAGTTGCTGCTACTTCAAGTTTCTCGTCCTGGTCTTGTCTCGGATTTTGGCACGGCGTTGGAGGTGGAGAGCGGCGCGTTAAACCACTTCTATTAAATGGGCTGTCCGTCATATTTACCTTATTCAATTTAATTGTCCATTATTTTCAACTAAAACGAAACATATAATTTTGTATTACACGCTAAAACACTAAAGTAGGTCACTATTTACACAATTGTTAATTTATATTATTTGGCATCGATGCGCACGTCTGTATGTATCGGGCGTCGAACTGCAATGAACTGCAATTAATTATAGTATAGAAGTATATAATTATATAGGTAGATATAGATAGGATTAGGATTGTAAATGCTACCTTATCTAGTGATCAAAGTCGCAGCTGCGGAGGAAAAAAGGGGGAAATACGATTTGCTATTTAAAGTTCGAGTTCATAGACTTGGAGATGGGGTAATCCGGCTTTACGCCGCACTCACCCAAGGCTTACTGATCCGCAGGAAAATTCCAAGCCGTAGAAATTTTATATTAATTACTACCATCTGCTCGTTGGGGAAGCGATTCACGGCTATGCGCTTTACAAAGTCCTCTATACTACAAGTTGCGTGTGTGTTTGGTTTACAAGCAAAATAAAACGCAAAAGTAATACTAAAAGATATTCATGGCTTGTTGGACGTTATTTCTCTAATGTTAGGGATTGCAAACAGAATAAATATTTATTAGTGTCATTATAATAATTTTATTAGTATATAATTTTTTTTTTCTCTATATGAGACCTGAGGGACAGTGACAGACAGAGTGGTTTTTTTATGCAGAGTAGAAATGGAAATAATTTTTGATTTTTTTTAAATCTAGTAAAAGTAAAATCTAAAAAATTCTTCAGGACTCTCTAAGAGCCGATTTCACCACTGACACTTAACGCGATCAATTAAGTTAAACTCGGTTCAAGCGTTTAACTGAGTTCAGAACTGCAATTTGTGTATGGCTGAACTTAGTTTTATTAAACTCGGTTATTAATGTAAATGGTGAAATTGGGCCTAAGTGATACACCTACAGCACAAATGATCTGATAATTATCAATGATATCAATCATTGTATCATCTAAACCAAAGACAAGACCCATGTAAGCTTCCTAAATCCTAACAACACACATATACACATAAAAAGCCTAAAATACATTTGTATGTAAATTCTAACATCTTGTGCGATTCTAAAATTAATGCCAAAAAGGCAAGGCTGGTCCATTTAAACGGCCTTGTAAGGCACAAAAGGCCAATTAACAATTAACGTGAGTGATAACCATCATTTAAAGTACCAATATAGGCGCAATGTTCCTTTAATGGCTAGTGACGTTATTAAGGCCCTGTATGCCATTTTAATTATTATTTTACGAGCTACAATGGTTGTTAGGACATTAAAATATATTTTTGAGTTGTCTCCTCTCATGAATTTTAGTGAGCTAATGAGCGGCTTCAGATATTGTAAGCTAGATGGCGTCCACGTCGCGGCAGATCACGTAGGCGTGACAATTTAGGTACTTCGAACGATCAATGGTCCACAATAGCCTTGAACAGAAAGATATCGAAATTATGGGGGGAGGCTTTTACCTTGCAGTGGGATCCTAAACCTTGTTGGGGTCGGCTTGTAATGTAATTGGATGCAGCTGAATATCAGTTTTTATAGAGCGACTGCCTATCTCACTCCCTCAACCTAAAGGGATACGATATTCTAAAGTTAGATTAGTTGTCAGGATTTTATGAAGATACTGACTCCGGTACAGCTGGAACCAACGGCTTATCGATGCTTTCCGAGGCAAGGAACAGGTTATAATTAATTTATAATACGGACGTAACTTACGAAAAGTCAGAGCCAGTCTTGGTTCGAACCTGAAACCTCTGACTTGCCAGTCAACGGTCATACAACAAGGCTATCACTACTTCACATTTATTACTGAGTATGTAAAAGAAAAAAAGCATTGAATAGTAGGCCTCAATTTTTTTGGAAGTCGGTTAAAATCGAGCCTCGTTTTAATAGCTAATAATCACATCGCATAATTGTATACATTCAGCCGTATGAATTACATCAATGCGGGTATTCACAAATAGTCTGTTGTAAATGAAATTAAATTTAAATGGAACTATTTGACCAGCATTTATCACGAAAATATCTGCTTTAGGTACTATAATATCCATACAGTCAACGATGCATGCTGTAGATAGGTACATGATTAAAACAATTAGGGCCAGTTTCACAGTATACAATATTTACCAAAAAAATATATTTGAATATGACTTTCTAAACCATTTAATTTTTTTAATGCCATTATGTACATTTCTTTTTAATTTAAGACCATCAGCAAGCTAACAAAAAGCGGTGTAGTCGATCAGTTTACCAACCAATCGCATACGATGACGCGTAGGAATTCCTCGCCCCTTCTTCATTCCACATAGAGACCTAAATATGGACTGAATATTGGTCTGGGGTTCATAACGAAAAAAAATATGCAACCTAAAAAATGCAATTATTTAGTACCTAATTTAGAAATAAGAAAATTGGCGAGTTGCTTATTAATAATATAGGTAATTTAATAAGCAAAACATGTGCATAAACATGTAAAAACATACATAAAATAAGAAAATTGTTTGTTATTAACATTTTAATTGCTACAAAACCGCTTGGCACATCTAAAGATTTACTTACCTCTTAAAATAAAACTCTATTACCGTGAAACATACTTATATATTACATTAAATCTAAAACCGGTAATGTATGCTCGAAAAATTCTTCACCTACTCCACGCTAACTCAGTGAAAAATGGTGTTCAGGTGTTTTGTTAACAACCTTTTGTTCCTGACAGTACCAATGTAAAGCGATTTGTAACTGCTCTAATGATAAACGGTATTATGTAACAGGGGTAGCAAACCTTTGGCGCTTACTTGACGCGAGCGATAGCGGACGACATCATGATTTATTGTACTTTTCGCACTCGTAGTGCTACGAAATGCGGTGTTTTTAATGATGAGCGCTGGATTATCTGGTCTTAATAAAAACTTTTACGATACCATCGTAAAGGTTGACAAACACACACAGATATATTTCAATGTATTTTTCAAACGCCATTCAAACTCTTGATTAAATTCAAATAAAACCGGTATTAATCGCGTCAATACAATAGATGCGATTAATACCGGTTTTATTTTATTTTAATCATCTTCCAGTATTTCCGTAAATGTAGCAATTAAAAAAAACTAAATTAATGTATTTTTGACGTTTCATCATCATGACATTCATCTTTAACTTTTTAATCAATATAATCCAATCTAATGGGAGCATGTTCTAAGATAAAATAAATGTTGAATCAATTTCCGTTACTTTTTTATACACACGAGTCCCTTGGGTTTTTCTGTGACAACGAGGATGGAAAGCGATGTTCTCTTGTGGTAATAATTGACAGCGGTCGAGAACGTTTACCGAGTGACAAGTTTCTCCAAATTACTTTGTCAAATTGTTTCGAACGATGTTGATGTAGGTGTTTGCCATCTCTGCTTCGTAAAATAGGTACTTACAATAAAAGTAATTGATCCTTTTTTTAGCCATATTAAAGAATTCCTTTTGACGTCATAATATAATAATGTTGCCAGAAATCGGCTAAAAGATTTCTTTAAAAGAACTCTTTGTAGTAATGAAAAGTTAGCGGAACAAAATAATTTAGACAAAAATAAAGTCTAGGCAGCTTTATTTTCGAATTCAGCAGACTACTTAATCATTCTGTCGAAGATGAAAAAAGGGTAATATTTTTTTACTAAAAACTTTTTTTACCGCAACTTCGGAGTCGGGACTATCAATAACTGTGAGAATTCTTAAGAACTTACTTATAGATAAATAAATACACGCTACGTTCAAACTTCTTCTTATAATATGGTTGATGAACAACCTGGTGTCAGAGTTTAAACCACCCGTAGGCCTCTCTCTGACATGGTTTTACACACCTTTGAAAAATGTCTCAGGTGTGCTGGTTTTATCACGATGTTTCCCCTCACCGTTTTAGCAATTGATAATTAATTTATAATACGCACATAACTTACGAAAAGTCAGAGGAACTTGAAAGCTCTGACTTGTCAGTCGACGATCATACCACTAGGCTATCAGTGCTATAAAATGCCTTAACTAAAAACGAACCTTGGATATTAGACTCTGCAGCCGCATATGGCAATACAAAAACAATAAAACAGTTTGCCATGCTAAATGTGGACGTGCGTCCTCATTTACATTATAGTACATAGATCGACGACTGACGACGAGAAATTATGACCGCTGACTGGCGAGTCAGAGGTCTTAGGTTCAAACCCAAGGATTGTACCTACAAAATATTATTTCAAATGCGACTATTCCATGAGAAAAATCGCCGCGTAGCTAACTTCACAGACTTTGAGCTCCGTGGCGCGTATATACCTACACAAAACACACAATTACCGTTAAATTGAAAGCACTCCCACCTAACACACCCGCCATCTTCTTTCTTCAACTTAAATATCCGCCATTTACTCGGTAATTCAATCAATAAGCTAAACCCGCTAAACTTTTTATCTCGTCGTACCCGCGGTTGTAATAAAATGGAACAGGTGAACGTTTTCCTGTTTACCGGGAACATTTCCTTATGACTTTGAAAACAGGGTACTATGTCGACAGGTAAAGTGGTAGGGACATGCTACATCCGGCCCGCTTTACGTGGAGTACGAAGGTTTGATAAAAGGTCCCCGCTGGAGATTCCTATGTTATACGTAACGTAAGTATATACGTTAAATGTATATTATATACACCTATTCCTACGTTATAAAACGAAAATTTAACTTTTTGTTCAAAAGAGAGTCACGTGTCCAGTCACTGTTTGGAAAATCAATCCCACCAAACACATTTTCATGTAAAATGTTATCAAAACGAGACCATAATACGGCTCGCACTGTAAAAAAGTTATCAGATTTCACGTAGAGACAAGCTTCTAACTCTACACGCTCTAACTCTACAAGCCCTAACTTCACAAACTCTATACATTTTATGTGGCTTGGTCATTTTGCTATATTTGCATGGGTAAGATGAAAATTTTTATATCAAGCATTTATAAGCAATACAGCTCCAAACTTTTGTAGAAAGTAAAAATCGAATACAAGCAGGATTTAAACTTGCGACCTTCTGGATACACTAGCTACTCTCTCCTGAAGTATCCGTAATTCTGTCCGACCTATCGAAATACTTCCCTACGTACTCCTACATCCAACTCAAAATATCTTAATTACTACGTGTTACTCAACTATTTAGTTTATACTACGTGTTATTCAACTATTTAGTTTTTTCATTCATCGAATCCATCATTCATTGACCTTTACACAAAGGAAAAGATACAAAACTGTTATAACAATAAATCCTATCCTATTTTCTAACACAAAGTATCTATACTTAGGTACTGCCTGTCCAGTAAAGGGCACCCAAAAGGCGCACTTTATGATTTATCGTCGGGTTGTCCACCACATTTCTGACCCATATCACTTGGGTGTTTGCCGCCTCTTTATTTAGTTGTCTACGTCCCCTTTGTGGGTATCGTTGAATAATTAAAATGGGTAGTTCGGACTAATTTTGGTGTATCACGCTTAAGCAGAATGGTTTGGATACATTGATTAATGCCTTTCAGAAAGTTCTATTTAGCGTCAAAATTAGTCCAATCAAATGTACCAATACAGTAATAATTTTCATTCATTCATAGACTCACGCCTGTATTCCCCAGAGGGGGTAGGCATAGGTGTGTAGTACACCCACGTTTCGCCGGCTATGTAATAAGTCCCATGTAATAGGGGGCGAGCCTATTGCCATTAAACGGGCACATTTCCAGACTCCGTGCTGCTACTGAGAATTTCCTAATGGAAAAACCCAATAACACTTTGCCCGACCCGGGGATCGAACCCAGGACCTCGTGCTCAGCAGTCGCGCTTGCTACCACTAGACCAACGAGGCAGGCATAATTTAAAGGATAAAAATGTTGGATTTATTTTTAATAATCACTCATTCTCAAAGTGTTCCGCGGAGCCCTAGGGCTTCACAAAGCCTCCGTGCGAGCTCCACAAAAATACTGAATTAAAAAAAAACTGTTAAAGGGTACTTTATAGTTGCGGAGTAAAATAAAATCATTCCAACATAAAGTTTACGAACTAAAAGAGTACTAATGGATTGCAAGTACGAAACAAAGATTAAAGTTCTAATCAATTTCATATCTCCCATCAGATGCTTGTTAATTTTAATTATTATGATCATGGGCGTAATTTTGTTTGGTGGAGAGGACAAATTTAATTATTTTAGTAACTTTTTTGGTGACAAAATACTTTTTGAAAACTAAATATTCGAGGGAGCACTCGAATATTTAGTTCGAGTATTTAATATTTAGTTTTCAAAAAGTATTTCGTCGTCAAAAAAGTTTGAGTACCGCCAAATCGATAGTCTGTATTTACCCTACACCTACAATTTAGCTATATCGTTGTATCATTTCCGAGAAAAAGATCTGCTTAGGAAATAACTTATGTGTGTACTGTGTTTCTAGTTTTTTTTAATGATTGAAGGCAAGAGATTAAATCTGATCTTTGCCTTTTCAGGGTATCAGCTTAAAAATCATACGCAAAATGCTATGTCTTAAGACCATGCGAACAAAAGAGTAAAAAACACACTAACATAAATCAAAATCAACCTAAAAATGTACACCATTTCACGTAAAGTATTATCCAGAAAACATTCTCCTAAATAATATACCTTCATTGTTTTACACGCAAAAACTGGATAGCGTATACAATATAAGGGACGTGCTTTATATGAATAATGCGTGCCCGGATTAGGATAGGGTCGGTCAAAACGCCGAAATGAAGGATTAAAGAGGCAAGGTTGCTTAGACTGATGCCAGGGTACAGGGTACAGGGTACAGAATAATTAGAAACAAAGTTATTACAAAACCCTCAAACCTAGGTACACAGGTGTCAACTCATATTGGACGTTGAGGTGAACTTGCCTTAGCTTTTTGGAGCCTTTTAGTGTATAATTTGGTTAATGAAAGGACAAAGTTGTATGTAAAATTCTAACAAAATAGACGAAGAGTTGGGTAGTAGATTAATGGATTTGAGTTTAATAGCTTCGAATTTGGTTCAAAAAGTACTTGGACTAGTATTTATAGTATGGTTCGTCATACTGTATGCGGTGATAGCGATCCAGACTAGTTCTCAATTACTAAAATGTGCTCTCTGATTACTAGCAAAACCACATTTGGTTTTGAAAACTACTAGAAGTCATTAGTAGTAATAACACTAGTAGTCACTGAAGGAAACTTATTTATTTTATTTTTTATTTATGTACACACACTTATTTTCATTTAGCGAATTTAGCGGATAGCGGAACACAGATACAAACTTTGAACCGTTTGAAAATTTCGAAATATATGTTACAAAGCAGATTCAACTTAAGCAGAAAATTATATAATTAAAGTTTACATGAGATTTTGAGATAGTGGAGCCAGCATTGAGAATGAATAGTAGGTACCTTCCGTACCATCCCACATCATCGAACAGAATATCGGCATGAACCATAGACATGTGAACCAATATCTTCGGTATAAACCAGCAATATTCGAATATTCACGCTATTGTGTTTCGTCGTTCGATCAGAGAAAGCACTGATCGCATGAAAATTCATTTCATTGTTATTTTTCAAAGACCCATATTGAATAGTGACTGTTTCAAGGTTCTTATGACTCATGTCGATACGTATCTTAAATCAAACTATACAAAATTGCTTTTCGTGGAATTAATACAAAACTAAAATACATTCTCACATTTATTCTGTTATACCATTCTTCGTTTCTATGGTATTGGCAGAACATGAATGTAAATCTTGGGCCAAGATTTATGAATGGCCGACGCATAATGTCCACATTTTGGCCCGAAATTATGGCTTTATTGCGTAAGGAAAACTCTGTTTCGGGACGTCCATTGTAATGGATATTGGTATCTTGAGAAAACTAAATGCCTCCTCAATTTTTTAAACACAACTTGACCTAAAAATAAGCAAGCTTTTTTATCGGCTTGATTTTGATTTACGTGAAGCAAAATCGAATTATTCCGATAATTTGTAAAAGAATAATTCTAATAATTATTGAAATATTACTTAAAACCTATCATAAATTCTAGAACGTAATTTTTAATTAAAGTAAAGATTAATTCTAGGCTGAATTTATTTTTAATGGAACTTAAACCGAACTGGAGAACCTAAGCGTAGATACAGCCAGCAACAGAACTCTCTGAACATTAAGCTTTTAATACTTCCTTAGCATTAATTACTACCTTATATTGGCAATCAAAAGTAAACTACTAAACAGCATGTCTTCACTAAATTACAAAAGTCGCTAAACACTGTTATATCATAAATTGCTTAACAGTACTAGCAACAAAATTACGTTGCAATTAATATGCCCTGCACATAAGTTCAACGGTTTTACCAAGTTCTCATTGTTCAGTTTTAACACATTGTATACGTATATTTACTCGTAAAACTTAAAACGTTTCACTGTTTCACACACTTCTTAATCCACTAAAAGTGAAAGTGTGTAAGCTATTTGCATAAACTAAACTCAATTGTTAATCCTGAAAGCCTTAAAGCTTATAACAAGTTTGTTACAAAGGCACCAAAGGATTTCAGAATCCAGTTCGTTATTACGATCCTAGTTACTGACTCAAAGGGTTAAACGCAAGGAGAGATGTTGTTAATATTGTAAATTATATCATAAGATTGTGGAAGACAATGTATTAAATCTGTTGTGATGCTTGCAAAGGTTTTGCTTGATATTTATCTTTAGCGCTTTGCCCGCGACTGCGGCCGTGGATTTATCTTGCGGATTATTTTTGCGTATCAGTTAAAAAATGTAGTTTTTTTTTATTAGTGCAATATTCTTTTAAATCAGTTTAGTAGTTCCAAAGATCACCTATTATGTACAAACAAACTTTCTAAGCAAAATAATAATAGAGTAAGTTTTTTCCCTATTTGTTTAAATTGATAATATTTAACCATAAAGCTCGTCAATTTTAGCCATAAGACGTCCACTGCTGAACATAGGCCTCCCCCAATGACATCCAGATTGGCCGGTTGGAAGCAACCAACGGTTACCTACGTCAATAGTAACCAACTAGACAATTCTATGTTATTAATTTAGAATAAGTCGTCCAATCTGATTTACCAATAGGTATATTGGTATTTGTTAGTGGTATTATGTTTCGCCCATTTTAGACGTGAAACTTTCAGGTAAAACGTACAACTAGTCTAAAATAGTAGTTTTATTATGTGCAAAAGTTGTGAAAACATAAATTCCAATACCATTTGATTTAGTTTGTAAGTTGTACGAAACATAACGTAACCAATAAGCGTTGGCACTTTTATATCGAGCAAATAACTATAGTGAATGCGGCCCTAAACTAAAACAAGTCAAACTTTCTCTTTGTAATATAACATGAGGGGGTAAACTACACAAGGGGTAAACCCTTGTAGGTGAATGGTAAAGGTAAATTCAAACTGAATCGATGATGTGGAAAAACATCGAGTAACTTCAGAACCTACCTAAAGGAGTGTGTTTCGTTTATCGCTTATTTATTATATTATATTTTATGGCCCCGCCACACTATGTTCCTCGCGTTGCCGCGATTTTGTCCTATCTGCCCAGATTCTGCAAACACTTTGCTTTACTCGCGCGATTAATCGCGACGCTCCGCACTTGTCATTTGTCTTTGCTATACAATGGACGATGAAACTGTGGAAGCATGCTCGCTGTGCATCTTTAGTATAGCTAGTGGTAGTTAGTATCATCATCATTTATTTTAGCTCCAGTCGATGGAGCTTCTTCCAGCTCTCTCTCTCAAGAGCCAATTCAATTTAGTTTAGTATAGCAAAAAATAATATAAGAAATGCGGACTGCGACCGCGCGATTATGTGGCCAGCCACTCGCGCTCATTTTGCCGGCCCTTTGACTCGCGCTCAAAAACCGACAAAATAGGGAGCGGTGGGCACGACGAGGAGCATGACGAGTAACGCTGCCACACGACGTCTTTGCCTGACGCCACTCTTCGAGTGTGTGGCAGCCCATTACAATTCGGCTGTAACCAGTTAGCTTCTGTCAGGCCAAGTGACTTTCACGTAATTTCATCAAGAGCCAGTGTGAACCAGTTTCTATTGGTTTTGGTTTGTCCAATTGCTCCCACAATCTCTGTCATGGATTGCCACGTCCGTTTTTCTTCAAAGAAGGACCGATTGGTTTATATCCGTTCCTTTAGAAGAAAGAATCAGTTCCGTTTTGAGCTAACCAGTCTAAAAGTGTTTTATAAAACGTGTATTTAGTAAATTTTACTTTTCTATTAATCATTCTACAAACAAACCGACCTCTCAAAGCTACGATTTAATTCATCAAAATTTTGCGAGTCAGGCTGAAAATAGAAACCGCTTTTCGCATATTTACGAACCACCGGACTTCTGGCCAAATAAAGCAGGTTACAGACAGTGTTGTATAAAATATTCAGTGCTCATGGGCGCATTTTTCTAACTTTTTAATTAAAAGGCGTTGTTAGCGGACGCGCGGAACAAATAACAAGCTCTTACGGTTTTTAATTGTAGAAGCAAAAGTGTTGACGATTTTTTTCATTAGGACTACATAGTTGTTGTGGAAACCAGTTATTTCAAAACATTGTTTACTTATAAACTTGTATGAAATTTAGACATAATTGTTACAGCTAATACAAAGTTGTAATATAGAGTACGAAAAGACAATGCAAGATAATTTTAATTGCTGACGATTTTTTAAAATAAGTTATTGTAATCTCTGCCGATCCCTATAAAACCTGTTTTTTTTTATAACCAGCCAAATTTAAGAAAGTAATAAGCGGTATTAAACTGAACAACTTTCCCCAAGGAACATAGAACGAAATCTGAAAACGAAAATTCACCTAATCAGTTTCAAGAATGAAAAGCCAAATATCAATTTTTTAATTTTTGACTTACGTTGCTTGGGAAAAGTTTTTCAGTGTCATGGAGCTGATTACATTAAAAAATTTGGCTGGCCATTAAAAAATATGCTGTATTTGCAATATGAAAAAATTATGTCGTAGAATAGTAACTGAATCGTTTGTCATAAGTTTCCTTTTGGTTTTCTTAGAATAAAATAAAGTACAAACGTTAAGTTCTAGGTTGTAGCCGAGTGGAGGAAACGAGGTTAGTATGGCAACGTCTGCAAGCAATGGCCGGCTGCCGGGAATGAACCAGATATTTTATATAATAGTACACGTTTATATTGAGGACACAGGTTATATTGGATCGTATTACCATTTGATAAAGTCTAAATCGGAATGCAATATAAACTTTATTGATACAATTATAGTAGATTCTTTTTTTATTTCTCTATTTATACAATTTTAAACAAAATACGTCATTGGGAGAGGCCTATGTTCAGCAGTGAACGTCTTATGGCTGAAATGATGATGATGATGATGAAACAAAATACAATGTGTTATGTATTAAACAGATTTTAAATATCCACGTGTTAGTAGGTATACATTTGTTTTACAAGTAGGTATTATAAGTGGTGTCTTAGATTATCTAAGAAAGTACAAACGACATAGAAAAAGTCACATGGGTTCATACCAGGTTCGAACCCACACCCACGTGCTTGAAAAGCGGGTCGATAACCAATGCACCACTATGACACTGTTTTTATTAGCACTTTAATTAATGTTTGTGTCTTCTTTTCTTTATAATGTTTCTGTAGATAGAACATAGGTACATCTTTTGTGTGCCTTAAGGTGGTTTTATACCGGCCGAGCGTGGCAGAGCAGAGCAGAGCAGAGCAGAGATTGAATAATATAAATAAATAAATCTGTGCGCGAATAGACCCGAAATAATATTTAAAACATGATTCCAATTCGCGAAAGTTTAAGAACTTCTATAATATAAATATTTTATATTCTACTAGGATGAATTTATCTGACTCTAAATGACAATGTTTTTGGGCAAAAAAGGTTTTGTTCTAATCGTAATCTTAGCCATGATAAAAATATATAAATTCTAATATAAGTAATCTAAATCTAATAATGTATTGTTCTAATTAATAAAAGCGAGCGGAAGCATTGATGATAAAACCGACTGTTCACGACCATATCGCCAAATATAATCAAAGATAAATATGATAAAAATAGATAAAGTAACCGCAGTCTAACTAAACAGAGAACTATAAAAATCTGGGATTAACAGTATACCCACACGCTCTATGCAAAAATATTAGCCTAGGAACTCTTCTAATAAGGAAAGTACTCGATACAAGGTCAGAGATAACTAAGCTTGCAGATCCAATATTAATTTAATTAAATCAAATGATAACGATGTCCCAATTGAAATGATAGGGGAATTGATAACATTATCTTTATCAACGCCTACTGGTAGCATTATTTGGGGGTTTGGTGAAAAAAGTGGGATCAAAGTTTTATTTATGTTCAAGTAAAATAATATAAGTAACCTTTTTTACGTAACCTGTGTACCAAATAACAGATCAATCTGTCAACAGGAAGGGGGTTAATATCGATTACTAAATTTGAACCAAATAATAAACAGGTCAAGCTATGTAAGTAAAATCTTTAAAAAAATAATTCTTGTAACCAACTTAAATATAGAACATTCTTTCTTCTATATCGTATAGGTGAAGTACAGAGTGGTGCCGTGGTTGCCGGCCTAAGAAATAGTGCTAGTACACTGCTTAATATAGACAGAGGTCCCTATGCGCGCCACTATTGCACGTTCATTGGAGGTATTTGCCCATAATTGCCACGCTGGGCAAGAGGGTTGGCGATCGCATTAGCAGATGATTACTGTTACACCGAAGGATACTGCTGCTTATTAAATTAAATGAAATGATATTTCTTTTATCTTTCTTTCTTTCTATTTTCCGGATGTTTCCCTTTGTCGTTTCTTACGTCACTCGCGGGACGAGTAGGAGTTCATTCTTAGGCCGGAAACCACACGGCTTGGTGTATATTTGTAAGCAATAAGTTACATTTGTGTAACATTGTGCTCTGCTAAATAATGCTTAGGTAGATACAATAAGTATAAATCATCGTAATTTTGTCACAAAAGGTAAACGAAAACGTGACTCGTAATATGTAATCAAATGCTAACATTGTATGAAAATATTATTATTGCGTGATTCCCTTCATAATATAATATCTACCTGATATAAGTTATAGATACAATATGAGCAAACGAAAAGAAAACTTCCATCTGCATATTTAATTTGTATGTTATGTAAGATATCATAATTATTTTACATTATATTAGAAAGGTTATGTTACGAAAATTTTAGCGTCTTAGCGTCGAATCTTTAAATAAATAAGTTTTTTCTAATTACAACATTTTTAACCAAGTTAGTATATAGGAATATCAAAACTAAACGTTCATGCAAAATTGTATCTATGCTGTTGACCATTGAAGAGTTCCTTTATCTGGTGCTAATTTTATGTTGATTCAGCTCATGCTTACCATAAAAATGCATTGTCATCAAAACTGAACTAACAAAGTTTGGAAATTATGAAGTGTCTATGGTTGTTTGGCTAGAAGGAGGATTCTTTTTGTTGGAGGTTCCCTTGTCGTTAAAATAAGCAAACATGCATATAAAAATTTAATAAATATGAATATAAAAAAAGTGAATTCATATATTTGATAAATAAAAATAAAAAAGTGTACGAAAAACTGTGCGCGTGCGTGTACGCGACGATTTTGTTTATATTTCTCTCTATTTGATTAACAGTTTCAAATAAATGGTTGATGTTATTTCTGGAATACATTTTTACAATTAATTAATTAATTTTTATCGCGGGCTTTGACCGCGGCGACCGAATCACGAAATTTCGTAACGAAAATAAAACCTAACACCCTTTATTGTAGAATAATATAATTGAGTGTTTAAAACCTTATTAATTAACGAATAAGGGATATTTTATGTTGACACATTAAAAAACCAAACATTTAGAAATATAAACATTCGAATTTCCAAAACTAATTATTTGCTCAGATTTTTCAAGATGTGATTTTGTATTAAGTTTTTAAGCTATTGACTGCATAAATAAAAAAATAATAATATATAATTGCATAAGTTGATTAAAAATGCTATGCAATAGCTTTACCGCGGCAGTCCCCGAGTGCCACACGTTTTTTTTATTTAACTTGATAACAAAGGGAGAAACACAATCATATCTTGGTACTCAACGCCTTAACTGTAAATAACGTAACGTCAAGAAGTCCCAATTATTTTAATGTACCTTCTCATTACAATATCCTCAGCTCTTACACAACGTTGAAAACCCTTTCAGGATTTAAAAGCGTAATTTGTACGACAAAGAGCTCATTTTGTTCAAAAGTATATAGCACTTTATGTTATAGATCATGGACTGTGTTTTATGAAAATCATTCTTCGTGAATGCCTTCATCATATTCTTTGTAGTATTGTTTAGTAATAATGTCTGAAGTTTATTACACGATATCTCTATATTATTAGACAACCATTACCATTAAGTGTCGTGATAGCCTAGTGGCTGTGACCGTTAACTGGTAAGTCAGAGGTATCGGTTTGGAACCCAAGGCGCGCACTTCTGACTTTTCGTAAGTTATGTGCGTTTTATAAATTAATTATCACTTTCTCCGTGCCTCGGAAAGCACGTAAAGCCGTTGGCCCTGCGCCTGATCTCTCTCCGATCGTGTCGGAAGGCCGTCCCATTGGACCATGAGAGTGAGGGAATAGAAAGTGCACCTGTGTTTGCGCACATACTTGTGCACTATAATATCTCCTGCGTAATTAGATATTATTATTATTATTAGACAAGCTATCCGCCTTCTAATCTTGGTGTCGCGAGTTCGATTCTCACTCGAGACAAATGTTGATTGACAGTTACATGTATGTTTGTACACAGCAAAGCTATTAGGTTGGCAGGGCCGCTACTTAAGGATAAAGTTTTTTGTAGAAGTTTACATGTGATTGTGAAAAATCGTTTAGTTTTGTACCTTTAGGTTTCAGTTATACCTTTTCAGAAAGTATGGTAAAATGAAATTGTATTGATGACATCTTGAATAAATCTCAACCTTACCTAGCGCTCCTGTCAATCTAATAGCTTTGCTCTATGTACTATCGTGGACAAAGCCGGTGCACCACACTTAAGCTTAGAATCGCTTGCACTCGACGTACAAACGTAACACTAGCCCCACCCCTACGCACGCATCATCGTTCAAAGCATTTTGATTGCAAAGTGGTGCACCGTTCGTGTCCGCGATAGTACATGCTGATCAGGTAGGCAATAAAAGTATGGTATCGGTAATGGCTATGTTTTTTATGACATGAAATTTTGTCATTTCATTTTAAATTTCGTAATGATTTATTGATTTGAATTGAGCAATATTCAAATTAAGATCACAGTTTACGTTTAGCGCGCTTTATGCGCTCAGAGAAACGCCTCTTAAATTACAATGGCTTGTAGAGTTCTTTTTTGCTATTGTTTAGCAATGTAATAGACTAATAAATTCGCGAAAACTAATACAATGTACTCACGCATGTAATAGTGGCTTTTATAATAAATCACATTACATTTTTTGTTGTAAACCGGTTGTATATTTGACTTTGTGCGTCATTGCGAATTTTAGGTTTATGCTGTATAAAAAAATAACCGGTAATATTTTTAAGAATACTTTAAAGCCAGGCCCCTCGCTGTAGGATCATTTTTTACTCCCCCCGGCCACAAAAAAGGGCCAGGCCCCTCGTGCACGTCACTTTTGCACGTATATCTTTGCTATTAACAAAAAACCATGACCTGCCCCCTCTTACAAAAAAAAACAAATAAAAAGTCGATGGTTGTTTAAGGTTCCTTACCCAAAGGGTAAAAACGGGACCCTATTACTAAAACTTCACTCTCCGTTTGTCTGCCCGTCTGTATCTCATGAACTATGATAGATAGACAGTTGACATTTTCACAGATGATGTATATCTGTTGCCACTATAACGACAAATAGGTACAGAATAAATAAATACTTAAGTGTGGCTCCCATACAACAAACGTGATTTTTTGCCGTTTTTTGCTCGATATTAATAACGGCAATGAAGTTGATCGATATAAAAAAAGGTTGTATAGATAATGGTACGGAACCTTTCGTGTGCGAGTTTGACTCGCACTTGGCCGGCTTTTTACTATAATCATATTTACTAAAGTTAGAGGTAATCGTGCAGGTCATTAGGTGGTAAGCAATTAAACTGATCATGATACATTTTTTGCCTACAAAACCAAGGCCTACGTACCCTTTGAAGAGGGGCTTGAACTAGTATGACACCTTCAAATACAAATGTATTATTTTATTCGTCAATTTAGGTATTAATTACAGATCTATTTATATTAATACGTGAAGTGAAAACTGTGAATACTGTACCGTACTGAACATCATCATCATCATCATAAGCCTGTATAAGTCCACTGCTGAACATAGGCTTCTCCAAATGCGCGTCACTATTGTGCGCTTATTGAAGGAATTTGCCCATAATCGCTACGCTGGTCAAGCGGGTTGGCGATCGCAGTAGCAGATGATTGCTGTTGCCCATTCTCCGGATCTTTCCCTTTATCGCTTCTTACGACACCCGCGGGACGAGTAGGGGTGGTTCTATTCTTGGGCCGGAAACCACACGGTACACCGTACTGAATGCTTTGTAAAAATTTAAGGTAGAACCTTATATATTGCAATCGATTCTAGGTTTAATTGTAATTAAATTATATATCTTTTTTAACTTATAATTATTATAATTAAAATACAAGTATTTACATAAAAGAGCCCAGTCTAAAACATCTATTAGTAGATTTACAAAAGAAATCGTACACAAATACGTATTTCAACAAAAACAATCGGAATATAAAGTAAATATTTTTGGAAAATTAAAATTGTTCATCCTTCATTCTTTCATTGCGTTCGTTGTCAGAACAAAAAATGGCGTTCGGTTAATATAAACAGTATTCATGAATATTTATAACAGTTTATTCAGAATCAAATTTCGCTATGTTGGTTCGTATTGAACGAACGTGTTTAATTTATTAACAGCTATCGTTTTTTGTTTAGGAATTATATCATTTATATGGCTTTCAGAGTTATACAAATAAATAAATTGAAGTGTCTGGCTGTAATATCAAAATAATAACTATTTTTACTAGATTTTATTTCACTTGCAAAGTATATAATTGCGACTGTATTTTAATTTAAAGCTGTTATTCATCAATGATTAGCAGATTGTATCACATATCATTGATTTTGTATGTTTAAACCAAAATACAAGAGGAAAATTTTTTGTTTTTACTTTTACAGCCTAGCATTTTTGCAGCCTGTGGGTTCATAGTATCAAATTTTTCAAAATATTATAGACGATTATATTCGGTTATATATGTATGATCGGTACATATATGACATTATAAGTGATTCTACATTCAAGATCAAATAACAGAGACGTAACTCCATCGATATCTCAGAGTTGCTCAATATAAGGCTTTGCATAATTCATAGAGTTTGGAAGTGAGGATTTCGTGGAATTACTGAGATTAGATGTCTTGATAGTTTCTTGGAGTTTACTTGGCCGAGATTTTGTTCGGTGACTTTGTGAGGCGATTCCTAATCTTTTCCCGACATCTAAATAGACAAATACCTACCTACCGTTAACTGCTGACCAAATTTCATCACGAAATCTCTAAAACGATAAAATGATTAATAGAAAAGTTTGGTGTCCATGTTTAATCGTTATGGGCTCCGACGCTCTCTAATAAAGAATTTTCAAAAATTTCTTAGAATAGGTATCACGAGGACTACACTTTATTATTCTTAACTGCTTAAGCAATTTTGGCACATCTGTTATACGAAATAGCGGCTTTATAATACGCTTAAGTGTCTACTTAAAGCGTAAGCCTCACAGAAGAAATGTAAGGCGAGGCGCAGGCGCAGTGGCGCCTTTCTCTATACATTGCCAAAGCGTCGTCGGACGCGGCCGCGATTGAAAATTTAAGGAGAAATGCGTGTCTGCGTCTTGTTCTACTTTTCTTCTGTGTGGCTTGCACCGCTATGTTCGTGAACCTCTTGCACTCAGTGCTCCTGCAACTGCTCCACATAGTGGATACATTCGAGCTCCTGGCGCGTGAACGTATTTACTAGTATCCGTGGAACGTATATACGAGATTCGCGAACATAGCGGATACCCAGCTAATTACGTTCAAATATACTCTGCTTTGGGACAGAAGGACGAAAGGCGGAGCCTCAGTAATAGAAAGAAAAAGAAAGAAAAAAAATCCATTTATTATCTTTTGGGCAGAAACATAAAAACCAAAACACAAACAACGACAACATTAAAAAAAAAAACGTAAGTATATTTTAAGTCAGTATATTAATAGGGTCCTTTGGCTTGGGAACTCTAAAAAGAAAAATATCTAAGAACTTTTACTAACATTAGAGAAGGCAGTAAATGTTTCATTGCAATAAGCATTGCAGGTACGATACCAAAACTCAAAAGTCAGGCTTAACGAAACACGGACACTACGTTTGATGAAAGAGAATCTCTAACTGAATTTAAATCAGTGACTAAAGTGGCAGAACTTACTTTACCAGTTAGACTGCAGGCGTTAGACGTCGCCTTAATAACAAGGTAAAACGCACTTCAGTTCAATCATTCCCATTGTATATTCTTGGAATGTATATTGCATAAAATATGATTTAATGCACAGCCGTATTGATCAAAACGATTCCTAAACGTTAGAGGGTTGATTTTTTAATTTCGGTGAAGACTTTTCTCCAAACATTTTATGACAATCAAAATTAGGACAATCAATTTTATGCGAATGAAGAAGACACCTTTTTTCGTCGAGTATTCAACTCTTTGCTTGAATTAGGATTTTCCATACCGGATCTACTAGGAAATCCATACCGAATTTAATAAAATCTATTACTCCATTTTTATTTTTTATTACTCCATAGGGTCGTATTTTAAAATTACCGCCCGCTTTTCTAACACGTAATAATACCGTTTACGAGCAAGTTGTAAAATATTATTTCAATGTTTTTTTTAAGAGTAAAAAAGTGCTTTCTAAAAACAACTGTTCCAAAATGATCGATGATATTATTAAAACAGATTACAGTATTGGCGTTGTCGTCCATCTTATTTGAGGGACTCAAGCATTTAAGATAAGTACCAAGTCTAAAGACAAAAGACATTTTAAGGTAATCTTCGAACTCAAACGGAGATTGTGTTCATTCTTTCTATTCTTTTAAGTTTTGAACTTCACACAGCTTCACTATGATGAAGCTATGTTAATTTTTGAATAAAATTTAAACAATGAAGCTAATTTTCTTGCACACGCTCTAAACTAATTTAAAAAGATAATTTTTATCCCAAAAAAATAAAACTAAGTTTGATGAATGGTAGGAATATAAAAAATTACTTAAGTTTAATAATATAACCATGATTAAATAAAAAGTACAACATCATACCTGATACTATTTAGATGACGCCTGGTTTGATTTGACGTGATCTGTAAAAAAGAAAAAAAAACATTAGCTTCAGCAAACATAAAAAACATTATTAATATTAAGAATTTAATATTTTGTAAATCTGGTTTGATAATGTAAATAAAGAATTTTTAATATGTTAAATAAATATTAAATAATCATTTTTTATAAAAATAAACAAAACATAATATTTATTCTCAGTTATACATTACAATCCACAGTATGGATGGCCAACCCATATTTAAAATGTCACTAACTAATGTATGTGTTTGTAAATCTAAACGGTTTAATAAAAAAAGGTGTAACCGATTTGGATGAAATTTAATTTAATAAATGTTAACATACGTAGGTATACAGAAACCGAAGAAGAAAGAGGATAAATTTGATATTCCGAGAAATAAAGGTTGCGAAAATCCGTAAAATATTTTATTTCGATACAAAAGATATGCTTAAACAAAAGATTTCAAGGAAAAATAGACCTTTTTTTTGTGGCCGGGGGCAGTCAAAAATGCTTACCGCATACCGCACGTACGAGGACGAACGGTTATGTGGGGCTCGCACCCACTCGCAGTCTGTATCGGACGGGGCCGGGTTCAGCAACCGCGCTTTGCCGCCCAGTCCAGTGCCTGCCTACCCGCTAAAAAGATTTGCTGTGTTGGGGGGGGCAATGTCCTGGGATCCAGGTTCCTGGACATCATCCCAACACGCTCTATGGCCTTTGCCCCTACATTGGGCAAGGTGGCGGCATACCGGGTTCGGCCAGCCAGCTCTTGTCAGGTTGAGTGCAGAAAAAATAGACTTAGAATGAATGTCATTGTCTTTCTTCTTATCGTATGGTTGATGAACAACCTGGTGTCAGAGTTTAAACCACCCGTAGGCCTCTGACATGGCTTTACACACCATTGAAAAATCTCTCAGGTGTGCTGGTTTCACCACAATGTTTCCCTCACCGTTTTAGCAACTGATAATTAATTTTATCGAACTCGAGACCTCTGATTAGTCAGTCAACGGTCATACCACTAGGTTAGCTGTACCTATCAATGTCATTGCTACGGTTCGATAAAACTAAGTCTACCAGTTTTCTCCGTCACTACCCTCGCTCGCAGCCGATTTCAATTGCTAATATAAAGTTCTATAGCTACTCAATTCCTCTTCGTATTACGTTTTACTATGCAATCGAGAATTTACATACTACTTTGTTATTGAAACTTTGAAGCCAAGCTTAAGACTTTATAGGTAGTTTAATATTCTTTAGATTTCTTTTATGTTTGAATGTGGATTTAGAACTTTATTTGCTTTTAAATAGGTTATTTAAAAAATACGATTATTGATTATTACTTACAAAATTTTCTTTTTTTTATAGTTCTGCAATTGGGAATTTTCTTTCTAGTTTTTGTGTCAAAATCTCGTAGTTAAGTTTTAAGGTTTTGTAGATTTTTTAGTAGTCAACAGGAAAATCCTGTTGTCAACTAAACAAATTAATGGCTTTATCTACTGAATTTTACGATTCGTTTCTGTTTAAGTCTAAGATTTTTATACCGATAACTCATAAAGTATAATAGTTATTATTGGTATAGGTACTCTAATATTTTTAGGAGCTATAATATATAACGTAGCGTAAAAGTTGGAAAAATTCGGTTTGATGATGATGGAAAAAGTGTTCAACTAATATTTATTATAAGCACCATTTTTTCTAATCGCTTGAATTATAGCTTCTTTAAGCGTGCTTAGTATAGTATAACAAGCTCAACTTCCTATTTAAAGGTTGCATTCAAGTAAAAAAATGTATTACGTAATATTGTTTTATGACTACAACGATTGTCGCCTGCGATTTCATCCGCTTTAAATTTAATTTTCAATCTTAATTCGATAGACAAGTGGGTCAATCTATTCATAAGAAAGTTTTTGTTGTTTTTCTCGGGAACAGTTCTTTTTTTGGGATGAAAAGTACCGTTCAAAGTAAGTAGTATGATCGGTTCAGTGGTTGGGTGTGAAAAGGTAACAAACAAACTTACTTTCGCATTTATAATATTAAAGTTAGGATTAGGATTTGTATGATCGGAAAAATCTACAGTAGCCACGCCCCTGCTTCAGTCGTAGTAAAAAAGAAGGATAACAATAGTGAAAGAGTATCATTGTCCCATTGTAGACATATCTTCTCAATAGGTGCTCAATTTTCCAGGTCACTCATTTTGAAAGGTATAACTTTTGCCCTAATTTGTGTTCTGAATAGGTCTGAATAAATCGAGAGTAAGAATAAGGAGACTAGAATGATTAATGATGGTTTTTAGAATCCAAGCAAGTCAAATTCTTTGATTTATAACGTGCTCTCCAAATACTATTTTAGTATAACATTTTTCTTAGAATAAGTATTTATATTTCTACGCTCATTATGTCCTCTTGACCGAATTTTGGTAACATCGGCCAATATTAACGGAGATTAGGACAACTGCTCAGGATAAATTATTATACCTTTTTTTTGTCGTGTAGAAAACTCTTTATGAGTGCCCCACCGCTAAGGGCTGGCGATGGGGTTATGTCCGACTCGCACGGACTAAAAACCACACGGTGTTCCTCCATTAACCTCTAGGCGGAAATACAGCTTTCGCTTGCGCATTCACCGTTCCCCCGCCAGGATAAATTATACCTAGTGCCTAAGTGTGTGCGTACACTCTATTTATATATACATCCCTTACTCTCATAGTCCTATAGAACGGCAATCCGACACGACCGGAGATAGATCGGACGCAGGACCAACGGCTTTACGTGCTTTCCAAGGCATGGAGAAAGTGATAAATAATTTCTCTGACTTGCCAATCAACGGTCATATCACTAGGCTATCACGACTCTAAACAATCAAATACAACAATCAATACGTGAGAAATAAATTGTGGATAGAGAAGCATTTTCTACCATCCAACGAGAGAAAAATCCTCTACCATCCAATGACGTAAAGCTTACAGGAACATCTGTCACCTTGCAATGGCCTATATGGAAAGTTCTTAATTCATGTGTACCCAAGTAAGCCACTGCAAACGCAATTTGGAAAAATATAGGACGATAGATTCATCCCTCAAGTGAAGTGGGGTACTTGAGTGAATGGGACATCTGGAGCACCGGTTTCGCATTGGATGAGGGATGAATCTATAATCACATAGGAGTCCCAATACCTGCATTCTTTAAGATCTGTGGAAGCCACTGATGCCGCGATCAAAGTGGCCACATTCTGGTTGCAAACTGTTTAGAATATTTTCAAGTTTCGACGTACCTTTGATACGAAAAGAAGAAGAAGCAACATAAAATAAACTCATTATCGAATTCATAAGAAAAAGAATAATGATACTATAATAAATCAACTTTGTTTTTACAATAATAATTGGGTCTGTCTTTTTCTAATAACAAAAAGAAAAAGCCCTAAAGTTCCCAAACTTCGTTACCCAACCAACAAGAAAAACAATAATGGTACTATAATATAAATCAACATTGTTTTTACAATAATTGAGAAACAGACAATGTGTTAACATCATACCATAATTAGGGGAATATTTTAATAAAATCATAACAACTTTCTAAGGATCCGACGAACATGATTCGCCCAAGGGGTAGCAAACCTCAAACAATGTCTGTACTGAGCACGAAACATGGGGCTTCAAACCCAACTTTGTTTCCCTAAAAACGAAACATCAACTCTGTTAAAGTTGTAACCACAATAGAAGCTTACTACGACATCAAGTTGTGAGTTTATAAGCGTAGATATCAAATTAAAGTCCGTACTGTTTGAAATTGTTTCTAAATGTTTCACTTTGTTTCTGATACTTATTGGAATGTACAATCAATATCAAAAGTTGCTAAGTGTTTAAAATGTCAGAAAAAATCATGTTGGTAACAGTATGACACCGTTAATATCATAAATATCTGAAAAGAAAAAATATTCTTTAATAATAATTAATAATAATCTTTTTGAAAAGAAAAAAATATTGCATGATTGTGTGAGATCTCTCTGGTGTCATACTCCTATTTTCATAAAGACAATACAATGCCACTTACATGAAAATATAAAAAGGAAAAATTTTAGTTTACTATTCTGGTATTTTGACATGTTTCGCAATATAATTCTTTACGAAACTGACTCTAAACTATTTCTGATATTGTCGTTGTCATACTAAATTATGATGTTTTTTTACTAACAATATTTTTTTAAAAGTTTTTATTAAATAGTCGCGTTAACCCGGACTGTTGATCGGAGCTTAGTCAAGCGGTTAACAATGTGATTTTGTTCGACGACTGAACTGTCTAGCGGTCGGTTGGACATTTCAGACACTTCGCTACTTTTGATGTTGAATGTACAGCAACATTGAATTATATTAACACGTTTTTACTATATTTTATTTATCAATTGGGTATTTACATATATACTAAAAAAATAAAATACTTAATTATACTAAATAAGACTACCTATATATTATATACAAACCTAAATACAATAAACCTAAATATAAAGTATAAATCAAAGTTTAAAAAGTTTCAAAAAAAGTTTTTCCATTAGGAAATTCTCAGTAGCAGCACGGAGTCTGGAATTGTGACCGGTTAATGGCAATAGGCTCGCCCCCTATTACATAGCCGGCGAAACGTGGGTGTGCTACACACCTCTGCCTACCCCCTCTGGGGAATACAGGCGTGAGTCAATAAATAAATAAAAATCGTTTTATAAATTTCACTTTTCAACTATCAATGGCACACTGAAGACGTATGACAGTGGCTATTCTTTGTTTTCATTTCTCGATCTTATATATTACACAATTACAATATTAAATCTTTAAATATAACGTGATCCATTGAAATTTACGTCACGTAAAACATTTGTGTATTGTTTTTATCTCGGCCAGCGCCTAATTTTGCCGATTCAGCAACCTGACGCCATCAGTGCCGCATTCTGGGTACAATAGGCTCACCTGAAATTTGTTTTATAATATACTATGTCAATAATTCATTTATTATTTTATTTACTAACTAGCTGTTCCCCGCGACTTTGTCCGCGTTAAATTACATTTTCCCGTAAACACACGTTGATAAAGCAGCCAATTTTTTTTTTGATTAAAAAATAGCCTATAGCACTCAGGGATAAAGTAGGTTCCTATTGGTGAAAGAATTTTTAAGATCAAATCGGTAGTTCCACAGATTACCTCTTACATACATACATACAAACTTAACCTCTTTATAATATTAGTATAGATCATTGATCCTAAAATTTGTCATGTGTCAAATGTGTCATGATAGCCTAGTAGAATGGCATGACCGTTGACTGGCAAGTCAGATATAAAGATAGTTTGCTAATCTTCGTTAAATTGGCCGCAACCAAAATGCGGTCAGAAGGACATTATTATTATTATCTAAAGTGCTATAAAATGCTATCATTTGGTAATCCTTGACCTTATTTGTTTCCACTTTATTGCAGGTCAGCATTATTCCCGAGGGAGGCGTTAGAGTGTCCCTTAATCCAGTAAAAGCAAGGGACCCCTCAATCTTCGAAACACAGCAATGCGACACTTTATTTTTATAAGGTTGCAGTGATACCTATTGTAGTTTAAAAAAAATCTTGTATTATTTATGTGCGTGGTTATGCGCTGGTCGTGGCACGGGGGTGTGGTGTTCAAAGTGTAACAGTGTGACTTTTTTAACGATATAATTATGTACTTTCTTAGTTAATCTAAGACAGCACTGACAAGCGGTGACAGAAAACATCGAACCTATAAAAAATAGCACATTAAGCAAATCGCTTATGCCCTACGCGAACTATAATATTTAGTTTCACACTATACATTTTCTAAAGGTACAACATAAAACTTTTCAAAGAACGAAAAAATAAATGTACGAGCTTCTACAAGATGGAAGGATTTTACCAACAAAATCAGGTTTTGTAAGAGGCACATGTTTTAGAGTTTTATGTTATTAATCATACTAAAGTGATATTCTGAAAGGCATGAATATCTACCATACAAATAAAAGGCATTTTAACAAAAAAAAACCGACCTCAAAACATTAAAAAGCTAGAAATAACACAAAAAAAAACATTTTGAAGTCGGTGCCTAGCCAAGTTGATTACAAATTTAATTAAACCATATAATCCTAAGTCTTGCCACCGACTCCAAAACAAAAGTTCTTGTGTTATTCTAGCTTTATGTTTTTTTAACTTTCGTAGAATTCAGAATGTCTTGGGAGAAGACTATTATTGTAGAATAATGATAAAGTAAACGAATCTTCTCCAGAGGTGTGATGGAAGATTCTTGGGAAAATTGAGTTGGGCTGGATAGTGGTGAATCGAGAAGGCTATCGAGACAGACTGGGTGCAATTGAGCTTGATACCAAGCGTAAACCACCACAAATCTATAAGTTCACGCAACTTCGAACTTCCCAATAGTACAAGTAAGGAAAAATGGAGTAGGTATGTATCATACAATATAATATTCTGTAGTAGGTATATCTACTTTCGCTACAGTGACGTCATGAAAACACACTTCAGACTGTTCAATGTCAACATTACTGATTAATACACTTCAACCTTAAGAGACAGTATACGTCGACGTAACCTCGACATGAAAAAGAAATACCAAAAATATCTCTTGCGTGTAGAACTGCAGGTGTATAAAAACCTATCAACAAAAATTCATAACAGAATTGAATATTTATCCATTTTACGCGCACAGCTGTTCCATATATACCAAAATATCGGTATTTTTATTCGGGTATGTGGGACGGCTACATGACAGCCCTAGATATCACGAATACTCCGATATTTTAGGCTGTGATTTGGGCGTTTAAAATAGGAATGCTAATTTTAATTTTTGTTAGGGTTATGATTTAATGAATAAGAATAGACTGCAAGCTTATTTTATTTTTTTAAACTTTGAAAAACTTGAAAATATTGACTGACATAAATGGCAAAATTGTAAAAAATATATTTTTAAATAAAAATTTAAGAATCCTGGTCCTTCAGTTAACAATGATGAAACTGATGATCAGTGATGAATGATCATCTCATAAAGACGAATACTTATTTAAAACTAATTGATGTTCTTATTAAACAAAGTGTTTTTAAAAATCATAGACTAGACAAACCTAGCTAACCTATTATTGCTATCTTATGGTCACTGGTCTTGGTAAAGCACCTAAGTATTCAGATATTTCCTAAAAGACACTAACAGCACCTAATACACTTAACCGAACAATCAACGCCAATACGGACCCCATCCAATTTACCGACACGTTGGTACATGTAATTCCGTAACAAATTAATGGCCTATCCATCGGCCACCTTCCAATAAGTCTTCCAATAACCCTGACAACCCAATAAAACTGTCCGATGGATCGGATCGGTCGGACAGGTCTGCGAGCCTAATAAGAGATGGTTTCAATCACACCGTTGCACGTTGATGAATAGACCGAAAATTGAGGGAAATTTTCTTTATATTTAAGTGTTAATTGCAAAACACTTGTACAGTATACACATTTTGGAGATTTTATTAGAAATGTAAAAAAAGTTTGTAAATTTATAAAAAGGTTTGTGTCGTGTGATTTCCGGCCTAAGAATAGAACCACCCCTACTCATCCTGTGTCGTAAGAAGCGACAACGGGAAAAATCTAGAGGATGGCCAGCAGCATCCTACGGTGAAGCAAGTAACTGCGATCGCCAACCCATTTGCCTAACGTGGCGATTAAGAGAAAATACCTTCTAATGAGCGCACAAAAGTGATGTGTATGAGAAGAAGTCTACGTCCAGCAGTGGACTGATATAGGCTGTGAATGTAAAATGTAAAGGATAAAACTCTTAAATATCTGAAAGCTCTCTAGTTTTCTGTCCAACCTGTTATTAGGAAGATAATCACTTGGATTCCGCTAAATGTATAAGTATATAATTTTGTTCATGACTATACATATATCGCATCTTTATCTACGAACAAAATCCTAATGAAAATATTATCTTGAACAAAAAATATTTTCGTCATAACGTTTCCAACTTTATCTTAAAAATAATAAGGTCGTCAGTTCTGTTTTCATTACATCTAATTTCGAAACTAATGAAAAGCCCTTTATTTCATTATTTTTTTAACTAACAAGATCCATTTGAACTCCTTTTGCTACAAAATTAAAATAAATAATGGAACAGAGCAAAAAATAAAGTTTTACTACAGTTCTTGTTAACAAAATAACTGGAAAGAGAGGGGAAATAGAAAAAAAAGCATTCAAAACAATGATCAGAAATATTCTGATATACTTTTTCTCATATTGCTTGGAATACATTGGATTGTTAGTAACACACAGCTTGTTAGTTACAAAACAGATGCTAATTAGCAGAACACAATAAGCACTTTTGAACGTTAAGAACTTTACATTAGCTCGTTATGCAGTAATAGCCTTGTGGTATGACCGTTAAACTGCCCAGTCAAAGGTCGTAGGTTCGAACCCAGGCACGGACCTCTGACTTTTCAGATTCATGTACGTTTTAAAAATGAATTATCTTGCTAAAATGGTGAAGGAAAACATCGTGAAAGATTCTTCAACGGTGTGTAAAGTCATGTCAGAGGCCTAAGGGCGGTTAAAACTCTGATACCAGGTTGTTCATACAACATACAGAAATAGACTGATTGTACCTTTCATCCCGAAAAAAGAACTGTTCCCGATCGAAAACAACAAATGCGTTCTTACGACAATAGATGGCGCCACGTGTCTTTCGAATCATGATTGAAATTGAAATTCTAAATTAACTCGAGCTAAAGCTAGTATATGTATAATTAAGAAGTTCTCAGGGTTACAAAAGCCAAGTAGTATACTAAAAAATGACGTATTAAAAACCTTATAGGTAACTAGATATTTGGTTCGTTTTACCTACGCATAATCAACATTCAAGGCCTCTAGTTGACAAAAAAAAACCCTTCAAAGATCGTTTTAAAATTACCCTTCAACAAGGGGAACTTAATACCAAAATAATGATCGTAATTATAAGATTCAAGTTAATTTCGAATTTCTTATTTCTCGCTACCACCAAAGGATGCTTAATTTATTTAGGAGTTCGTTTTACAGGGTTAATTACTTAATTCTGTGAGAAGGGGTTCCTAGAGGCTCGTTGACCTCTGAGATTGTGCAGGGTTATTTTCCACGGCGCATTTCTATGGCATGATGGCAAGTTATTAATGTTTTCTTCAATCATCTATTATTATTACTGTCTACTTATACGTATTTTTTAAAGTATTTCTTTAATTTAATTTAATTTATTCAAAGAAAAATCTAAGTAGTTACCTGTCAAGGAAGAAATGTATAAGTAGATTATCATACTACTATTATAAAGGCGAAAGTTTGTAAGTATGGATGTATGGATGTATGGATGTTTGTTACTCTTTCACGTAAAAACTACTGAATGGATTTGAATGAAACTTCACCACAATATAGCTTATACATCAGAATAACACATAGGCTACAATTTATCAACATATCATGCGGGCGAAGCCGCGGGCGGAAGCTAGTTTTTAAATAAAACGTTAAGGTCAGATGACCTGTAATAATATTTTTATTGATTTTGGCAGGAATTAATTCGAAGGAATTTTTTGTATGGTATTTTAGAAACGTCTTAATAATAATAATATAATAATATTTTTTTTAACGATGATTAAAATAAATGAAACGAAATCTTTAAGTAATTTTTCTGTTATTAATAAGCATTTTTAAGTAATGTTATATGTATAATACTAGCTTCCATCTGCGACTTCGCCTGCATGGTATGCTGATAAATTGTAACCTATGTGCTATTCTGATGTATTAGCTATATTACTATAGAGTTTCATTACAATACGTTCTGTAGGTTTTGCATGAAAGAGTAACAAATATCTATCCATAGATCCATCCACACAAACTTTCATGTTTATATTATAAATAGGATTTGTATAAAACGACTTTCTATCTTGAAAAAAGTGGCAGAAATTCGCAAATAATAACACAAAGCACACTAAAATATTTTCACGTCTAGTTTCAAAAGGGGTTTTGCTTTGAAACTTTTTCCTTTTCACTGAAAACGAAGTTTGCCCGGGAGCCAAATAAAATATAACACAACGACTTATCTTCCCACGGATCCCTAGTGAGGACTAGAATCAGACTTGTGGTCTAGAAACTTGGATTATTAAATAAATTGTTGTCTATCAAAACAAGTGGGTGGAACGTAAGTACCTACTTTGAGCAAAATTGCTCTAACAACGAAAGTAAATCTATGCGATCTGACGCCGCGCTGGCACTGGTAACTTATATTTGTGAAACTTTACTTACAAACTCCTTCATTTAACCTCAGAAAACTTATAAAATAAAGACAAAGTAATTCAAAACAATATTACGTCTAACTTTAAAGTGATTTCTCTGTTTTATGTACATTTTGCGGCTTGGTCCTTTGTCCCAGATTGTTGGTCCTTGTGCCAAGTTTAGGCGTCTCGGACTTATCGACGCGACGGTCATAAAATTATTGTTTAAACTTGTTAATAAAGGGACCTGATACAAGACGGTGGTTTCGTGACTTAGGTTTATGATTTCCAAAACTATAGTTAAACTTTGAAGTTTAGTTTATGTTGTCGTAACACTGATAGCCTAGTAGTATGACCATCGGCTGATAAGACAGTGGTCTCGAGTTCGATCCCAAGGGGCGCACCTCTGACTTTTCGTAAGTTTGGCGTATTATAAATTAATTATCAGTTGCTAAAACGGTGAAGGAAAACATCGTGATGAAACCAGCACACCTGAAAGATTTTTCAATGGTGTGTAAAGCCATGTCAGAGGCCTACGGGCGGTTTAAAGTCAACCTTACGATAAGAAGAAGAAATCGTGAGAAATAATGATGGTGAATACAGAAGACACTATTAGGGAAATAAAGTTTTCAGTTTAACGTTGAACCGTCAATATTTTCACTGGGACGGCCCTTCATTTAACTTTATTAATGACCAGTTTGCAGAGAAAACGACAGGATCATTAGTAAAAAGGAAACTTGCTACCTACTGAATTCCTTTTATTTTTGTGGGCTAAAATAAATAATTATATAGGAAGGCCCATCTGTCAATAGAGGGCGCAATAATGAAATTATTAAATGTACTGTTATGTTATGTTCATGTATGAATCGAACCCGAGACCTCTTACTTAGCAGCCGAACTTGAACACTGAACTAACGGGCTAGTCAGTATTTTTAAATTGCCTCAAATTATCTTAAAACGTAACCAAACAGTTTATTGTTAATTTTAATATTTTATTGATATCCACAGGTACCTACTGATATTAATAACTTTAATAAAAATCACACACCACGTTGTTTTTATCTATGAAAGATTTATTAAAAAATTAGGGCTGAATCACATTTGGCGGTTATAGACACTACACACTACGTTTTGCTGGCTATGTTATAAGTCCCATGTAATAGGGGCGAATTAACCGAGCATAATTCCAGGTTTTTCGAGATCAATTACTAGGAAAACAATTTCGATGTTCAGTCATAAATTGAAATAATCTTGGCCTTATTTTACTACTTTACTAAGACATATATAATACTTATACTTACATTGTATAACAAGCCATTATGTATATTATAAGAATTTTATAATACAGACAAATGCTCTCGGTGATGATAATTATACCTTTTTATTTTGTTAGATTACATTCTGATTAAATATTTAGCATGGTTTGTATTTATTTTAATGTGCCGAATGTATCAGACTACAGACTATAAATATTACTAATTTTAATTATTAACCAAATCGCGGAAACCGTCTTTCTTTAGTCCCTTAGTTATTGGTGGTATTAGTGGTAAATGAGTCGTGATAGCCTAGTGGTGTTGACCGTTGACTGGTAAGTCAGAGGTCGCAGGTTCGAACCCAAGGCGCGCACCTCTGACTTTTCATAAGTTATGTGCGTTTTATAAATTAATTATCACTTACTCCGTGCCTCGGAAAGCACGTAAAGCCGTTGGCCCTGCGCCGGTCGTGTCGGTTTGCCGTCCCATCGGACTATGAGAGCGAGGGAATAGAGAGTGCACCTGTGTTTGCGCAAGCATTTGTGCACTATAATATCTCCCGCGTCGATGGCTAATCTCCGTTGAGATTGGCCGCTGTGACCGAAATTCGGTCAGGAGGACATTATTATTGGTGGTATTATAAAAAGATTACTGACGAATAAAACGCTGAAGAAACGCTAATGCTACACCAGCCTTACATTCAATTATTATGAATACGTCAGACCAACCATTAAAATGATTCATGTAAGTCATTTGACCTATTAAATATAATGTAAACATCAATAAAAAATATCTTACTGCTGTGTAGGTATGTAATAATAGTTGGTTATTCAATATCAAAAATGTTTGAACTATTTATAGTTGAATTTAGTATTATCATTTCAGTTAGCAATGGTTATTTTACAAGTTTAGCGTTGGCAATGAAACTGCATGGACTTTATTGAAAAGCAATGATAGCCTACTGGTATGATCGTTTAACTGCCAATTCAAAGGTCATAGTTTCGAAACCACGCACCTATGACTTTTCGGGTTTATGTGCGTATTAGAAATTAATCATCACTTAGAGGAAACTAGCACACCTGAGAGATTTTTCAACAGTGTGTATAGCCATGTCAGAGGCGGGTTTAAACTCTAACACCAGGTTGTTCATCAGCCATGCGATGAAGAAGATGGACTTTATTACTTCCTAAAATTTAGCTGAACCTTAGAGTATATAAGAAAATATAGAGCAACCCTATAGAAGTATGAACTGTGAGCACGGATATGAACAACGCGGCCGCGACACGAGCTCCGTTTGCGATCATACCTCGATCGACTGCGGTTCAACTAAGCTCCACGAGCGAAAAAGTTACATTTCAGCTTATATTATGGTTAACTGCTGAGTTAAATTTTGAAAAACGTCTAGAATACATAATTTGAAAAAATGACATTTTAACATTTGTATGGTGAGACCTGCTTTCGCTCCGCGCAAGGCAACGTGGTTGACGTTATCACTCTATATTTTCTTGAATACTCAATGGGCTGAACTTTATCTATAAATCAGTTTTAGTTATAAATCAGTCTTCAGATCAGTCAGATCTCTAAAATCAAACTATTTAAATCAAATTGTAAAGATTCTAATGATAAAAAATACTATATTCAGCTTCTTTAGTATCGATATAAACTAACAAGACAGTTCATTTATAAAAAAAAAGTTGCAATTATGTATGAAGCTCTACTCGTACCTAATAATTATTATAAGTAAAGATTAAACAAAACAAACTAGGTATCTTGTTATCTGCCACGGTTGCAATGGGGGAAAGTATTGGGTATATAGATTACAATAGTGAAGAAATTCCGTACCCCGGAACAGTAAAAAAAAAATTGGAGCATGGAGCAGAATTAGAACTACTAATAAAACGCAGGCAAAAGAAAAAATATTATGACGTTAGATAAAAAAAAATACTTCACTATTGTAATATAAATAACCAATACGAGTATTATCTCCCATTGCAGCCGTGGCAGATAATTTAGAAGCACCTTATATAACAAGCCATTACATAACAAATAAAATTAAATATTTCGGCACCACTATTAAATAACATAATTATTACTTTTATCACTTGGCGTTCTCCCAAATAAAAGTATAAAACCGACGACCAATCTTTGTAAACATTCTGTAAAGTATAAACCGAGATATCCGTATACTTGTTAATGGCCTAGTATTCCATAAAATTAAATGTTTAAGAGTTAAATGTCTTAAAGAACTTTCACAATGGCGAGTCTGGCGAATTATATAATATCTTCCTGACCGAAGTTCTGTCACAGCGGCCAAAAACAACGGAAAATAGCCAAGTACGCAGGAGATATTATAGTGCACAGGTGCACTCTCTATTCCCTCGCTCTCATAGTCCGATGGGACGGCAATCCGACACGACTGGAGGGTGATCACGCACAGGGCCAACGGATTGACGTGCTTGCCGAGGAACGGAGTAAGTGATCATTCATTTATAATACGCATATAAGTTACGAGAAGTCAAAGGTGGCCTTGGGTTCAAACCTGAGACCTCTGACTTGCCAGTCAACGGTCCACCACCACTAGGCCATCACGACTCGAATTAAATATACGCAGAGCAAACGCCGCGCAATCTCAACAATTCTGATATTTTAGCAATCGAGTCAATCGATCATTGAAGTTTTCAATCGAAGTAACAATCGACTTAATCCCTGGTAAAATGATTGAGAGCTTTTTCGATTGTTCGATGGTTATCAAGTGCACCGTAGAGCAGCGATTGCATGTCCTTGCCACTTAATCTACTGCAGTTGATTAATCTACTGCAATGTGTCGAACGGTTGTGTTATGTCGATTGTCTCGATTAACTTGACACATGACTAATCGATTTAATTAAATCCGAGAGAATACCAGCAAAAATTATCGAGATGTTTGAACTATCGAGAAAATCAACAATCAATCTCTCGCTATCGCACAATGCTACTAAAATGCAGTCTGCTTCAACTCAATCTAAAATTAAACGTTATTTCCACTAAACAAAAATATCAACTCTACGAAAGTGTGAATTAAGTTTATTTCAGAATGACAAACTACTGAAATGGTCAACAAGTTAGGAGCCTTTACTTTACATTTTATTCTCCAAAATTATTATAGTCTATTTTAAATAATATACTTACCTATTATGGGTCAACTCTCAAATTTAGGTGCTGCAATTTATTTTCTTGTGAGGGTGCTTTTCTATTGAATGTCCTGACCTGTCTTTTACTTCTTGGGAAGAACAGATACTGGTATATTTCGTCTCACTCAAACTCTCAGTTTCCGAGTAGTTTGCAAACTCGTACTAATAGTATACCTACCGTGGTCCTACGACTACCGCTGATCGATCGCTAGTGTAAAAGGTCTCTACAAATAGTTCAGTGGGAGTATTTTTACGTTTTTCTCACGATCTGTAATTTATTTATTTTTAGGCACATAATTTACGACAGGAAACTCGTACTTAGTGATTCTCTAAACGTAATCGTTTTATTCGAATTCGAATTTTAAATTTAATCTAAAGTGTTTTCAAAAATTGATGATAACGACTTTCTGTAGAAACCAGATAAAAATAGAAAGTTATGTATTAAATTTATTATAAAAACAATATATAGGTATATTAGACTGGTAAATGTATAGAAGACGAAAACATACTTATTGCACCGATTTTTTGTACCTAAAATAAACTATTTGGCATAACCACCTTTGGTTATGACAACCTCAAGAATATGTAGGCAATTTGGGAATCCGTCCTTTAAGTCTAAGATGTGATTTTGTCATTATTACATATTGAAGTAAATGACACTGACCCAATGAAGCCGCATGCTCGAATCGTGCTGATGCTGAATTATTGTACGAGTCCAGCGTACAATTTCGACAACGAAATAATTCTCGTGTCTAGTTCGTGGACATCTCAGTACAATTGCTACCTGCTCGTACCATAGTCTAAACATCATATAGTCAGTCGACGCGTTTGATGTTTTCGGAAATGCCGACAACGTCTAGACATTCGTCGCGACGTAAAAAGTGTTAGGGTTGACACAGGACTAAAAACAAAAATATGTTTTTATAGTGTTTTTTTTGTAAGTATGTATAACACGTTATCAAAATTGGAAAACGTGGCCGCCATTTTGAAATTTTTATTTACTGGGCCGATTGCTTTCAAAATCGACATCTGAGAGTCCGCATGGTCTCCGAGTACATAACCGTTGTCAGAATTGGAAAAGGTGGCCGCCATTTTGAAATTTTTATTTACTGGACCGATTGCTTTCAAAATCGATATCTGAGAGTCCGCATGGTCTCCAAGTACAAAGCCGTTGTCAGAATTGAAAAAGGTGGCCGCCATTTTGAAATTTTTATTTACTAGACCGATTGCTTTCAAAATCGATATCTGAGAGTCCGCATGGTCTCCAAGTATAAAGCCGTTGTCAGAATTGAAAAAGGTGGCCGCCATTTTGAACTTTTTATTTACTGGACCGATTGCTTTCAAAATCGATATCTGAGAGTCCGCATGGTCTCCAAGTACAAAGCCACCCCTGAAAACCTAGAAAACGATACCCATATTGATTTTTACTCAAAATTAGCGTTCGCCATCTTGGATCTCAAAATTAATGTCATATTCGTTATCACCGCCCCCGAAAACCTAGAAAACGATACCCATATTGATTTTTACTAAAAACTTGCGTCCGCCATCTTGGATCTCAAAATTAATGTCATATTCGTTATCACCACCCCCGAAAACCTAGAAAACGATACCCATATTGATTTTTACTATAAACTCGCGTCCGCCATCTTGAATCTCAAAATAAATGTCATATTCGTTATCACCGCCCCCGAAAACCTAGAAAACGATACCCATATTGATTTTTACTAAAAACTCGCGTCCGCCATCTTGGATCTCAAAATAAATGTCATATTCGTTATCACCGCCCCCGAAAACCTAGAAAACGATACCCATATTGATTTTTACTAAAAACTCGCGTCCGCCATCTTGGATCTCAAAATAAATGTCATATTCGTTATCACCGCCCCCGAAAACCTAGAAAACGATACCCATATTGATTTTTACCAAAAACTCACGTCCGCCATCTTGGATCTCAAAATTAATGTCAAATTCGTAATCACCACCCCCCAAAACCTTGAAAACGATACCCATATTGATTTTTACCAAAAACTCACGTCCGCCATCTTGTATCTCAAAATTAATGTCATATTCGTAATCACCACCCCCGAAAACCTCGAAAACGATACCCATATTGTTTTTTTTTACTCGTATCCGCCATCTTGGATGTCTAAATAATTAATGTCAAATTCGTAATCACCCCTCCTGAAAACCTCGAAAACGATACCCATATTGAGTTTTTTCAAAAACTTGTATCCGCCATCTTGGATCTCAAAATTAATGTCATAATTATTTATAATCAACACACCCGTTGAAAAATTGAATCAACATTCAAAATTAAAATAAATAAAAAATATTATTAAAAAACAAAAAACCCGACTGCTAACTAAAAAGATAGAAACAAGTTGGTTATAGATAGATCATACTTTACACAGTGTTCACAAACGCAGTCGGAGGCATTCTTTAGGTAATATTCCGCCTAATATGCCTCCGACTGCGTTTGTGAACACTGTGTAAAGTATGATCTATCTATAACCAACTTGTTTCTATCTTTTTAGTTAGCAGTCGGGTTTTTTGTTTTTTAATAATATTTTTTTTCCCAAGAGATAGTTTAAGAACTATATTATAATATAGTCGTTAAACTATGTATGTACTATATATATTATGGCAATCTTTTATCACGAAAAAATGCATAGTTCCTGTACCTCTCACGGACGAAATCGCGGGCTATATCAAGTTTAAACATATAAGTTGTATATATTTTTGTAATCACTTTTTAAAACTCTTTATTTTGATACCCCTCACGATCGGTTTAGGGGATTTTTTTTTTATTAATCATACCTTTTGGCGCCAAAAATCTGCCATATCGATTTTTTAAAATTTGTATATACCCAGTGACACTCGCGCAATAAAGACGAATCCAACGACATATCATTCATCAAAATCGTTTCAGCCGTTTAGTAGTTACGAGGGAACATAGACATGGACATACATACATACAGGTCAAACACATAACCCTCCTTTTTGGCTTCGCCGCAGTCGGGTAAAAATGTGCCACCCACTAAAAACAAATGACGGTGTAGTACCCGAATGGAGTATGGAAAAAGGTACTGACAGCCGCGGCCCCCCCTCCGTCCCTCGCCCCACACACCCCGCACGATTGCTCTGTCTAGACGTGTTCGTTGGACTACTGTAGGGAAAGAGCTCTTTATACTGTGCTCGTACTATGTAGTTAATATCTATACCGTATTTTTGGTCACTGACGTCTACCAAACGACGCCAATGCAATTAAAGTGTCGTTTATCGTCGTCAAACAGCTGTCATTAGAGATGCAATGTCAATGTCGGTTTCAGGGCTGTCAGTGTCACGTGAGGTGTATTAAATTAAAAGTTTTATTTGTTGTCTTTGAAATTTGAGGCGTATAACAGACTTTTCTTGAATGATTGAGAACGTGATATTTACGCGTTTTTTCTTTGACGACCTTTTTTGCACTAAGATAATCAACGTTTAAATGTGTAAAATGAAATAAAAGTAATGAAACTAATATTGACTGCCTCGTTGGTCTAATAGCAAGCGCGACTGCTGAGCATGAGGTCTTGGGTTAGATCCCCGGGTCGGACAAGGTGTTATTGGGTTTTTCTATTAAGAGATTCTCAGTGGCAGCACGGAGTCTGGAATTGTGCCCGGTTAATGGCAATAGGCTCCTCCTTATTACATGGAACTTATAACATAGCCGGCACAACGTGGTGTACTGCTTACACCTCTGCCTACTTCTAGGGAATACAGGCGTGAGTCTACGAAACGAATATTGACATGAATGACATAAATTTACCACTTAACATTGTCAAATAATACAATTTTGAGAACTAACAAGCCACATTATTTTGATTCCAACTTCATAAAGTTCACGATTAATTCATTCCATTGTTAGCATATTCACAGCATTTGTTAATCAACCTATTCATTTGGTATTTACATTCTAATTAGGGTTTAAATATTAGCGGCTGGGTCTACACGTTAAATTTTTTAACCAATATAAATAACAAGTTAAATAACATAAGCTGTCAATTTGTAGACATTAGAATTTTTTTTTTCTTGTTTATGGCAATCTGCTGATGACGTCAGCAATTTCTGCTAGTGTTGTGTAGTGGCCGCACATGGGTAAAAATAAAGTATAAATAAAAAATTATTTTAAGTTTTTGTCGATACAATCTTCGTGCATCTCTCTTGAATTAAGTGATGTTTATGCCATTTAGCTTTTAATAGTAGTTTATGAGGAAGAAGGTATATTTCTATTCTTTATTTTTTTATTAAAAATATTAAAGTATGTACCTATAATATAAAGTGCCATCCCTAGTAGTCGCCAACTCGCCACACAATCGCCTCTAAGCGCTTCCGCAACGAAACGTTTGCAAATAGCCCGCGGCTACGCTATATGGTACACCTACCTTTTGTAATGGGAATTTTCCCAACTAAATACCTTTTTTGGTTGGGTAATTATACACTATCTTTTTGAATCGATCAATTTTTTAATCGACTTTTATGTACCTAAGTAATAAATTCAATACATAATGTACAGACACCCAAGCATCAATCTACAATCTGACAAATTTGTTAAACAGATTTTTAACTTTATCGCTTCAAACATTAGGTTCAAAATTTATTGAGAAAATTTGACAGTTTCGAGTAGCTTGATGTGCTAGCGTTTGTAGGTACTTACGACTCGTAATTTTCATCTGCCTAGTCTTTTCCCAACTATGTTGGGGTCGGCTTCCAGTCTTACCGGATGCAGCTGAATACCAGTGTTTTACATGGAGCGACTGCCTATCAGACCTCCACAACCCAGATACTGGGTTACACGATACCCCTTGGTAAGACTGGTTGTCAGACTTTCGGGCTTCCGACTACCCGTAACGACTGTCAAAGATCTACAATTGACAGCCGGGGCCAACAGCTTAACGTGCTATCCGAGGCACGGAGAGTGATAATTAATTACTTACGACTCGTAATATGAGTATATATTAAGTTCATGTACAATTTCCCATTTGATAAATTAATTCTGTACCTATGTTTTTGATATTGTAAAAACGATCGAATGAAAATCGGTTTAGTATTCATAAATGTTTTGATTTGCTCCTATTAATGACTATTACAATTAAAAATCTAATAAAAAATAGCATCCAAATGATATTGATTGCACATTAAAAAAAGAACAAGAATTGTAACTGATGAATACAATAAAAAATCGTCTGATTGTGCAGTCATTTATCTCACACAAAAAAAAACCTATTTATTCCCTTTCACAGCTGAAAATAATCCTAAACAATACAATGCGGAGGGGATGGGACAGGACAACAGGAAACGTCAAAAGTGACAGCTTGTGTAGATAGCCGCTTCAATGCACACCTGACCCGTCCATCACAGTGACAGATAGACGGATTATATGGATGAAGTAGTACTAACGGGAGTATCTGTATCATTATTGATAATTTATAGATGTCACAGTTAAAATATGGTGCTTCTAAATAAATTAAATAAAATCCTATTGTTATGAAGTTAATTAGACAGTACTTTTAAAGGGTGGCAAAGATTATGTTATGTCTCTCCTACTTTGCTATGGCCGAAAGTGTCCATGATTGTTATTACAATACTTAGTCTACTGTTACCACCTAAGAACCTTTGATTATTTAGCTAAGAATATACGTTGTAGAATCAAATAAATATTGAATTGAATTTTAAAAAAAATCGGATACAAAAATGGATGGAAAAAAGATTAGACCAGAAACTAAAAATAATATTTAAGTACCTATAATTACTTTTATTTCGGGTTTGATTATGGGTCATTGTATATAAGAAACGTCTTAGATGTGGTTTAAATTAACTCAACCTGTAAAACCCTTGAAAAGTATTAACTAAAATGACCTTAAAAACAGTAATTGTCTTTTGTAGTAATACCGATATTGTTGATAAAGTTTTAGCACTACAATCTAGGTAATTACTGGTTTTAGATGTAACAAGTATTACAGGCACACAAAACCACAAACGAGAAAAACGCTGGCCTTTTTTGTAAAAAAAAGTCACTGTTTTCTCCTCTCTATTGGGTCATGACATTCAACGGCAAGTACTTACGTGAAACGTTGACAATGCGTCTCGTAATTAAGCTCACAAGCAGGTAGTAGTATCTAGAGTATACTCGCTAGATACTCTTAGCATTTTCAGTTGTAGGGCAGCCAGACACATGAGGCTGAAGATCTAAAACCTCATTATGGCCTATTTGCCTTTGGTTTTTGGATCCCGTAAATTGTATTCACAAAAATACTTTTTATGCAGAAATTCGGACTGATCCTTACGACACTATTTCTCTATTCGACAAATATTCAGAAAAAAATATCAGGCAAAAAGCGTGTTGGAGCGATGTCCAGGAATCTGGACGCTGGGTCATCGCCCCCGAGTTCAAATTTGAGCGGGCCTACAGACAGGCACTGAACGGGGCTGCGAGCTAGCAGTACTCGGCCCCGTCCGATACAGTGCGAGGATCAAGCAGGGGGGAGATGTTTTTAGTGGGTGCGAGCCCCACACCGTACGTCTTCGGCCCTATGGTATGCGGTATGAACGTTTTTTACTCCCCCCGGCCACAAAAAAAAGTGTTTTTGTAAGCAAAGTCTTGGTCTAACAAAACCACAAAAGAAAGTCACCGGCTATAAAAAATCACCGGCTATAAAAAAATCACTCTTTTCCCCCCCTTCTGAGCCACGACACTCAACCACAAATGGACACGTAAACCGTTCTTAATGCGTCTCGTATTTAAGCTCCACTGAAATGAAATTTTCCACCCAGATTCCACAGCCAGCCGTCAGCCTGGCCCAAATTAATTGTAGTCTCCTTGCTAAAATTTGCATGATTTGCTAAAATACACTGTATTTTGGCAAGTATAATTAGGCCAATAAATTTAAATGAACAATTTATTTTGTGGTATTTGTTCGGTGATGGATTAGATGCCCTAAGTCTTTGATACTAAATAAATAGCCGACTTCACGACGGCTTGAAATACTCCATTATGAATCAGATTGTGAGTTTAGTCTTACAATTTAGTGTAGATTTGTTAAGCTTCTTTTGTAGCTAAAGCTAAAGGTGATGCAATGTAGGTTTGGGAGTGTAGGCTTTATTTAACCTTTAAATTAATACGGAGAACTCCAACTATACGTTTAATGTATAGTTCCAAGCATTAGTCAGTGTGAATCGTGTAGTACCTAAACAAACTATATTTTGAAAGGTTTAGGAAAATAGCCTGCTTTTACCCAGAATTGAATGACACACTGTTCTTTTGTAGTTTTCACTTAGAGAAAGCATTAACCTTTCGCCGTGAAGGCATAAGTTAATGCTGTCAGCCTAACAAAAAATAATCATTATTCACGCTAGTTTGGCAAAGTATATTTAGGCTTTAATATCAGTTATTTGTAGGTAATAAAATCCCTTTTGACCTCCTTAAAAAAAATTATACTTAAAGACTTTCAGTAATATAAAACAACAGTCGATCCAAACATCTGTCAAACCCCTACCCCGCTACAAATGTAACGAAAATTCGTTTAATTTTATCGTTACATTTTAAAATAATTATAGATCTTTTGCATTTCGGCGGAACGACACGTCAAGAGATTGTCATATCTTGACTTTTAGTTAATTAACTGTGCAAACCAGCAGCACAGTTTCACTAATTGTTTAAATCAACAATTTGCTTAGATAACCATGACACACATTATCGATTCAATCTATACAAATCGGTTTGAGCAGTTATCATCACCATCATCATCATCAACCTGTATTAGTCCACTGCTGCTCTCCCAATGCGCGCCACTTTTGTGTTCATTGGAGGCATTTGCCCATAACGCCTCGCTGGGCAAGCGGGATGGCGATCGCAGTAGCAGATGATTGCTATTACACAGAAAGATGCTGCTGCTCATCCTCCGGATCTTTCCCTTTGCCGCTTCTTAGACACCCGTAGGAGTAGAGGTGGTTCTATTCTTAGGCCGGAAACCACAGGCACCGTGCAGTTATTTCGTAACGATATCTTTACGAGTGTAGTAGGCAAAACCTTTTTGTGGTTTATTTATATAAAGTTGAATCCCATTATAAATAAACGATGTCCAATTACAATCCGCTGTTTAGATTCGCCTTTCTTTTGTTTAGGTACATTCCCATATGGAGAATTCTTCAAAAAGATTATGAAATCATATACCTACTTTCTTTTCTCTCTTTACTTTGTATCTTCCTTTACCCTTGTTAGACATGCAAATAGGAGTGCCTCAGGATATCTCAAAGATCTTACAATACACAATCGTAAATAAATAATGTTGTTTGAAGAACATCAAGCATTTTATAACAAGTGCGATTACGTTCATGAGATTTTATGAAGCAGTGAGGGTATTTGTGAATTTTCTTACCTGTTTTTGCTTTTATAGGGATGTGTTTTCAAAATGGAATACACTTTTGATGTATGTCTATTTTTCATTTGAATAAATGTATTTATATATACTTACAGGATGGTACTCGTTCTTCCGAAAAGCGAATTGTGTTTTTCCGAGTTTTCAATTAAGGCCCATACTAAATTATAATCAGTGGTATGATCGTTGGACTGCAAAGTCAAAGGTCGTTCAAAACACGCACGCAATTGTCGCTGCACGCGCTGTCTTTTCGTAATTCATGTAGGTACCTATTAGAAATTAATGATCATTTGCTGTGAAATGGTGAAAGATAACATCGTAAGGAAATTAGCGTACCTGAGAGATTTTTAAGTGTGGCTAGCCATGTCAGACTAAATAAATCCAGAGGTAATACCCTGCGTGTGTGATCAGATAAATGATAATGCATCTGGTTGCTTCTCGGTCTGCCTACGCATTACTACAAAATATTTATTTTTTTACTGAATGAAGACCGAACGAGAACTACGATTACTATTAATTATCGTTTATATAAAAAGTATCGTTGAATTAAATTATCGTTACAGTCCAATTTACCATCTTTGACCAAAAAATGTTTGTCAAAAATGTTTTGATATTAGAGCTCATGTCAAATAATATTTAAGTTAACCACACGTCTGAGATAAAACAAAATGGTGGTTCAATATATTTTTCTTATTGAAACCTATTTCATCTGTCCGATCTCGTCCCTCGTCACTTCAGAAACTAATTCTGTCATCTCCACACTTTGGTGAAAAACTATAAGTTTGTCTTCTGATATTAGAGCAATGAAATATCAAATGCTTATCGATGTTTGCATTTCGCAATATTGATATTGTGATGGCGCATCGGTTTTTATTTTAGTTTTTTATTTATTAGGTTTACCAACGATTGTTTACATTTAATACAGTTACAAAAATAGCATCTTAAATCTAAAGAAAATGCAACAATCACTTATAGGTAAACACCACATAATATGTAAATTAATAATTGCAGTTAATAATAAATAGATTTATATAATGGAAAGTGAAACAAACAATAATTAATATAAAATAAGGACCACTAATCAGTATCATTAAGATCACGTATGTAGCGCAGTATTAGAAACTTCTGTTTACTGAAAGGTTCGGAGTGAATATCATCGGTTATAGTGAATGTAACCTAAAATATTGTAAGCCATTATATTTAAAAGAACAACCATGGAGTTTCTCTTGCTAGATTCTTCTCCTTGTAAGCTGCCCTTGGAACTGGCAACTAGAGTCACTCTTACAACAAACAATAGTTATGACTATTCATAAGTACCTAACAGTCTACATGAATAAAAATATTTTGATTTTGATTTCAGACTAATAAGCTCAGGTTTCGACGTTTTCCTTTACTGTTAGCCAGTGGTGTCTTAGTTTAACTAAAAAAGTATAATATGACATAATTAATAATATGGTATGTATAATTTTCTGTACGCTAATTTTCTGTATGCTAGCAGGATTTGAACCTACAACCGGCTAGACACCAGCCAACGGCCAACTGTGAGTCTAACATATTTATAACCTTCCATACAGTTTTAAATTGTAAATTAATTTTTATCACGTCTTGGATGACGTCACTATACAATCTAGAGTACTAAAATCTGTATCGTAAAACGCGTTAAGATAGATACAGTCATAATGTCAACGGTTATACCCATGTTTCTGTAGGCACTTTGTATTATGTCTTACAAAACGGTGAAGGGGGAGCGTAGGGGCGAAGAAAAAACTATGTTGTTTAGATCTCGCTTTCATATTTTCTGTTAAAGCAAGCTCGCAGAATAATTTTCAGGCACGTTCTCTTTTGTGTAATACAAGCGCTTAGCTCGCGACTTTGTCTACATTTCTATTTGACTTTAAACTTATTTCAAGAATTTTAAAAAACGAGGAGGCTGGCAGTTCGATCTTCCTCGTCGTATGGTTGATGAACAACCTGGTGTCGGAGTTTAAACCGCCCGTAGGCCTCTGACATGGCTTTACACACCGTTGAAAAATCTCTCAGTGCTGCTTTCCTCACGATGTTTTTCTTTACCGTTACAGCAAGTGATAATTAGTTTCTAATACGCACATACATCCGCAAAGTCAGAGGTGCGTGCCTGGGCTTCGAACTTTAACAGTTTGATGTGTAACGTAACTGTGTTTACGCACGCACTTGTGCACTATAACACTAATACTCCTGCGAAGTTGGCTAATCTCCGTTGAGATTAGCCGCTGTGACCGAAATTTGGTCAATTGGACATTCTTTGAGTCTAGCTCTTAAGACATGATAAACTATAATCTATGGTGTAAGAATACCTGTGCCAAATCCTTCCTGGAAATACTGAAGTGTTGTTATGTTATTAATACCTATTATAAATACTTTACAGTGTTACAATACTCTGACTTGTTATAAATGTTTCGCTTCACACGTCCCCTATATTTTACGGTGGTACGTTTTACAACAACCATTTTGCCTCTGCAATGTTATTTTACAATGTAATTCTGCATTATGTTTAGTGCCGAAATTGTTATAGAGATATATTGCGCACTTTACTACACCATAAAATAACCTGGAAGCAAATGTGATAACTCAATTTATATTTTATTACGTTGAGTTAGAATTCAGAATTGCTTTTGCATTTACGCCGTATCGTCTGCAGCCGTAGATTTTTCTTTTTAATTTGATGTTTTAAAATTCTCTTCTTAAGTGCGCGGTCTGTATTTTTAGGAGTGAAGTGCATTGTTTTTTATTGATATTTATTAGAAATTTGATTTAGTTTTAAATTTTCTAAAGGGGAACGAAATACTTTTTGTATTCCTTCGATTGATTTATTTGTTTTAGAATTCTTTATCGTATGGTTAATAAACAACCTAGTGTTAGAGTTTTTACCTAGGCCTAGTGGACTCTAGCAGGCTATAAACAAAAGTTTAGTGCAGCGGTGCTTTAAATAAACAGATACCAAACCAGGTTATTAGTCGAAAGTGACCAGAATTATTAGTCGAAATACAAGACAACATTATTCTGTAGGAATATTATTAATTATGGTGTACTATGCAGACTATACAGGGTTCGGCATAGGCGCGAGCGTGGCGTAATACAGAATAAAAAAATATTTTATTTTATAGAATCATGCCTGTATTACCCAGAGGGGGTGGGCAGAGGTGTACCTATGTTATAAGTCCCATGTAATAGGGGACTGCCTCGTTGGTCTAGTTGCTAGTAGTCTAGCAAGCGCGATTGCTGAGCACGAAGTCCTGGGTTCGATCCCCGGGTCGGGCAAAGTGTTATTGGGTTTTTACATTAGGAAATAATCAGTAGCAGCACGGAGTCTGGAATTGTGCTCGGTTAATGGCAATAGGCTCACCGTCTATTTTATTTTATTTTTTGATTATTGTTTATGTACCTAATCTATTACCAATACCTAACATGCCAGTGAAGTTTAACTCACTAATTAAATTTAACCTTGTATTATATTATACGGTTTTCTAATAATCTGTAACGAAATTTCTTGTATATTCACAGGCTCTTTGGAGCTCGAGATTCAAATATTTTGACAGATAATCTTGAGCAAAGTCTACATATTCCTTATCTTTTAATAATTAAAGTAACCGTTTAATTACAATATTAATTTCACTAAACCAGATCAGCGCGTCTTAAAGTTAAATTTTCTTACCTAATATAAGTAATAGAATTTCTTAACCTCCGGTGTGTCGCGCTTTTCGCTTTCGCCTTTCACCATTCGTTTTAAATTTTACTACTTTTTTTTTTCACGCGGCTTTATTGCCTGCACTGGTTTTGATTTTTACGGGGTAAAAAGTACCCTTTGCTTTTCTGCGGTCCATTAACTATATATCTATTAAAATCATGCCAATCCATCAGTCCATCATTATATTAGTTAAGCTATATTAAAATTATACTAATATATATAAATTGTAGCTTTATTCCATTGAGAATATATATTATAATTTGTAAGAATAATAATGAATAACTAGTATTCATGAATTTTCTTACAAATTCTAAGAGATTTTTAGAAAATACTAGCGGCTTTATCTCTACGTCGCGTCAGCAGTGTTCCTATTCCGTACATCAAACCGCTATTTTAAACCGAACCCTCAAAGTAAACAGAATTGATAAATATCACTGTCGGTTTGTAGACGTTTTTATAAATTGCTGCTGTTAACACATAGTTTCGTTAAAATTATTTACAACGTGTCCGTTGTTTGATTTTAAACGTTATGTTTTTAAAATAAGGGTCACGTGATTTTTTTAAATTTTGATAACGATTAAAGTGGATAATTGCGTTCTAATATTATGAAATGGAGACAATGATATTTAATTTAACATTAATTTTAATTATAAATAAATCCTGTTGAAATTTACACGTTCTAAAGAAAGCTTTATAGTTATTATTAAATACTAAGTCAATCCTTGACCGGTTTATTTAAAATATCCTAATAATAGGTAAATAAAATTAAATATATTATTAAATGGTATAAATAATTATGTTTTCCAATCAAGCAATTTTCTCTCTTGATCTGAGAGGTATACATTAAATATTGATACGGCTTTACTCACGTGTTGATTTCGGGAAATGCCCGACTAGTTCCGAACTCAAACGGAGTCCATTTTCAAGAGCGGGTGTATGTACGCGGCGGCGGGCGTCGTCGCGGACCTCACTCAAACTAGTCGGGCATTTCCCGAAATCAACACGTGAGTAAAGCCGTATCAATATTTAATGTATAAGTATGACTCACGATCTGAGAGGTGTTCATTTTCCCTAAACATTTTTCTTTTTTTGTTTAGACTCAGTTTTCCTTGATGGTTTAAATTAAGTGGCGTGTTGATTAGGATTATCAAAGCTCTTTGTAATTATTATTAACCTTGTTAGACCCCGCTGTCATTCGCAAAAAGGAGGTCGTTAATTAAGCGGTCAGATTTTAGACCTTTTTTATTTAAATGTTTGAATTTTTAAATTGTTGATCCACTTACATCTCATGTCAATTATGCGATTATTCGTGGATATTGGAAATAACGACAAATTAATTTTAATTCAGATGCGATATTTTTTTTTATATATTTTATTAAATATCTCGCGTATTACAACAGAATTCAGAATAGTATTTCAGAGGAGATGGCTATATATTCTTTTTTAAATATTTTTATCTATTTTAAATCATTCTATCTCATCATAATTTATTATACCTATGCTTTTTTAAAAATAATACCTACTGACTGAAACTAAAATCGACGAGGTTCATCATCATTCGGTATTACACAAAAAAGTTTTCCACACGATTATAATATCACAAATAAAAAACATATTCTTTTGCAGTTTAAAATAGCGACAGTCTCTCAAATACTAAAAATAATTAAGTATCTCGTCTATGCAAAAAAAAACAATTAGCAAGGTAGAGATTACTAAATGTATATTTTTATTATCTGGTTTAAAAATGTTGACAGCCATTTTGTAAAGAACGTCGAACAAACAACACAGTTATACCACTTTTCTTTTGAAACCATTCCGAAGGCGCTAACGTTGCACGTCCCTGCACTTTTTTGTAAAAATAAACCGAGCCAATACACACTTCCCGCTGAAAAGTATACAACGCAAGTGACACAAGTCATAAACGTTAGTGACTTTATTTTATAAAAAAAACTTAAAACAACTATGATAAAAATGGATATCGGAAAAAACAAATTTAATATTCAATCTTTTCCATGGAATTATTGTGAGAAACCAAACTAAGTAGGAAATATTTTTACAATATTTCAGACTATCTTATTTCTATTTTTAAATTCAGCGATTTAATGGTTTCAATTATTAATTCATTCATTAAAAAAAGCATTCATATTTATATTTAAAAAACCAACAGCTGATAAGTTACAATGACATAGAGCCAATTACAGGTCTTCATAATAATATGATGATTCAATGATTGTTAAGTAAAGTTTACTTTTTAATAATATTGCAAATTGAGATTGAGAGCGTGTAATCTTAAACCGCGTCACCTACAATTACTACCCTTGACCATCAAGTTTGTAGACAAACACAAGCCACAAGGAAAAATTAAAATAAAAACAAAACACCTGGTTTGTATTTTTACTTTTTTCCTCTCATCTTTCCTTAAAAAAACAAAGTACATCCTCATTTACTCTAAACGGGCCAAAATATTAAATTTCATTATCCGCTTCCGCCCGTAACTCGAGCTATCCCATTTGTCTTTCGTTAGAGCAGTCTGTTCATATTGGCGTACATAAATAAACGGCCCTAGATCATCACCGGCATTCTTCCAGAAAACAAAATATTTTTAGCACAGGCAGGTCGGAATAAAAACGCGGGTGAATTGACTTCGACGTAATGAATATGCGCGAGAGTGCTCGTACATGATTTTAGTCACCAACTATGATGATCTAAATTTATCTTTTTGTATGAACTGATCCAACGGATGATGACTGTATGTCAGATATTTTTAATTCTTATTCGGCTGGTTTAAAATAGGAACTTTTTAATTAATTAACCGGTCGTACAACACGACATGGGCATAAACTAATTAATTAAATCCTTATATATAGAAGAAGTGTGCAAAGCTGGACTTATGAAGAAGCTCTGTATGACCAAATACGATTTTTTTGTACCTACAATATTTTGAAACGGCAATTACGAATTGAGCTAACGAACGAGCCTGTATTGGATTTACATCCATTCAAGTAACCTTTTTTTAAAATTAGGTTGAGTTTTAAAAATTAATGTCAAGTATAATTTAATAATAACTAAGGAACTATTTACAGGGATGAACTCGACTCACATCTGAAGGACTGGTCTCAGATAGCATTAGACCGAGACAAGACACACACAATACCGAGACACCTTCCTTCCAGGAAGGGAGTCCTATGCCATGCATTGGGATGACAGACTAAATAATAATAGTAATAATTATAATAGTGAATAGTGAGGAGGTTTCTCTCTCTGGACCCCTAACCACCGGTAGCTTGTACCCTGTTCCCGATACCGGTGGGCTACTATATTTTATATTTTTAAATGTATATTTTTTTAAATATATATTTAAAAATGTATTTTATATGTGTACCTATAAATTAATAAATGGAATGATAATTAGGGACAGTTTATAGTCTAAAGATTTATTAAATTAGAAATTAATTACATCTTGCTAAAACGGTAAAGACGGTATTGTGAGAAAATCAGCATACCTGAAATAATTTTTCAACGATGTGTAAAGTCATGTCAGTGGCCTACTAGGAGTTTAAACTATGAAACCAGGTTGTTCATCAACCATACTATCAAACAGAAGAAGCGAGACCTAAAAGGTCATACAAACACGCCTTAGCTGGACATGTTTGTTTGTCTTATCGATCGACTTGTTTCATATTCCAATAATTATCTTTCATATTTATTTTTGCACGTGACCAACCTAGAGATATTTGGCTCTGTCAATGTTGTGTTAAAGGAAATAGGCATGATAATACGTGAATAAATAAGTCCATCCAAGTAAATAATAATATATTGTGATTATCCTAATCGAAATTATTTTATTAACTAGAAATAAATTCTTCAATATTCTAGACTGAGTATATTCCACTTTCATTCTTGTATTCATTAAGTTGGTTATTTTTTCTATATTTTTTTATTAATATTATACTTACTAATAATAATGATATCGCTTAAATAATAATTAGGTTTAAAAACGCTTATCGAGCAATTTCTTTAAAATAAAGAATCCATTGCAAATTGCATTGCAATTAAATAGCTATAGCGTTTTGACGTCTGAATGTGTCATGGCGGGTACATATTCTAATATGTCAAACAAGTTCGATATTTAGAACATTCGGTATTCTGTACTTTCGATATTTCGATGTCACGTTTGTAGATAATTAGATTTTAGATATAATATTAGACGTATTCGACATTATAAACTTTCGTTATTTTAATTTTCGGTCATATGGTCATTCGATATTTTAATTTACGATGTTTTGAACGTTGACATTTTAGCCGTAGGTATTTTAATTTTCGATATTCTAATCTTCTTCTTATCGTGTGGTTGATCAACAACCTGGTGTCAGAGTTTAAACCGCCCGTAGGCCTCTGACATGGCTTTACACACCATTGAAAAATCTCTCAGGTGTGCTGGTTTCATCACGATGTTTTCCTTCACCGTTTTAGCAACTGATAATTAATTTATAATACGCACATAACTTACGAAAAGTCAGAGGTGCGCGCCTTGGGATCGAACTCGAGACCTCTGACTTGTCAGTCGACGGTCGTACCACTAGGCTATCAGTGCTGTTATCAGTGATATTCTAATATGTACCCGTCATGGCTTTTCTTCATTAACAAAATTTGTTGTGGTCGATGGTTGTGTTTAATATCATGATAGTCACAACACGATTTCGATAATTATATCTTCTTTCTGTGTTCACCACAAACTGTCACGGGCATTTTTATATATGTGCCAAAACACGAATTTTTTGCTTAAAGAGCGTTTCTGTCGTTTGGTAGCTTAGTTGGTATAGCGATGGCAAGGCACGCGAAAGATCGCGAGTTCAAATCCAGCCCGAGTCAGTTGTTTTTGCGAGTTTCTTATTAAACATTTTGAGATAAAAATACCTGCCTAATAAGTATGGCAAAGATATAATTTAATTTCAATGCAGCAATATTTTCTTTTAAATAAGTAAATGGAGATAAATAGAATTGTAATTAGAACCTGTCTGCAACAGTAGTAAAAATGCAGATACAATTAATTCAGTTTCATGAACAATACAGCATTGTAAGGCTATATTGGAAAACAGAAAATATCGCGAACTAGAGAGAATATTTTCTGCACTGTGGGTTTTATTTTTCAGAAGTAGCCTAGAATACCTTAGTGGTATGACTGACTGATGCATGCATCACTCACTTTTCGAATTCATTTACGTAGGTATTGGAAATTAATCAGGTATTACTTGCTAAATAGACGGACAGTGCCGTGTGTAAGAAGCGACAAAGGGAAAGATCCGCAGGATGAGCAGCAACATCCTTCTGTGTAACAGCAATCATCTGCCACTGCTGCCCAGCGGCAGCGTGGCGATTATAGGCAAATACCAAGAGGCTTATGTTCAACAGTGGACTAATACAGGCTGATGATGATGATGAACAAACGATTTAAAATCGTTTTAATTTAATTAGAAAGGAAGAGATTTATTGCAGTATTAAACATTAAATGATATTTACATTATTAAACAATCTAAAGCCTAATAAATTAAAGAAATATAATAAGAAAGTGATTAAAAATAGACATTGAAATAAGCAGATATACATAAAATGAAGCGTACAATCTGTTGCCAAACGAATTTTCGTGAAGGTAAACAGATTTCTGATTAATAACGAACATTTTTCAATTTGCCTCATCATCTTTCAATCTATGATGAATGCGAGCTGTTGCTACGGACTTCAATATTATTTTTAAATATTGCAAAACTGCTGCTAAGACGAAATTGGAGGGTTAATTTTATCTATAGAAAGTAAATTATTATCCTTACATCCCACTTATAAATGGGATATTATATAATTTGTAATGTAATCTATGGGTGTACTCCTGATAAATAAAGATGATTTGATTTGATAAATCGGATAACACGTTAAGCTGTTGGCCCCGGCTGTCAATTTTAGATCTTTGACAGTCGTTAAGGGTAGTCAGAAGCTCGAAAGTCTGACAACCAGTCTTACCAAGCGGTATCGTGTAACCCAGTATCTGGGTTGTGGAGGTCTGATAGGCAGTAGACCCTTGTAAAACACTGGTATTCAGCTGCATCCGGCAAGACTGGAAGCCGACTCCAACATAGTTGGGAAAAAGGCTAGGCAGATGATGATCCCACTTATAAATATCCTACAAATGTCTTCCTAACCGAATTTCGGTCACAGCGGCCAATCTCAACAGAGATTAGTCGACTACGCAGGAGATATTATTATAGTACAAGTGTGTGCGCAAACACAAGTGCACTCTCTATTCAATCACTCTCATAATCCGATGGGACGGTTTATCCAACAGGACCGGAGAGAGATCAGGCGCAAGACCAACCGCTTAACGTGCTTTGCGAGGCACGGAGTAAGTAATAATTAATTTATAAAACGCACATATCTTAAGCATAGTCAGAGGTACGAGGTGAGGTGCCTTGGGTTCGAACCTGAAACCTCTAACTTGCCAGTCAACGGTCATACCATTAGGTTATCACAACTCTACTATAACCTACAACTAACACCATAAATCTATGTCTTCAAACTGACCTGATCTCCTTGCTTCATAAATGATCCATAGAATAGACATAAATAAATTATAAAAGGTGCTACACACGTTCTTCCAAAGATACACAACTTGTTGCAAATTAACTATTAAAATATTCCGCACCTAGTCTCGCAAATGGGTAAGCTGCCGATAAGTGGCTGCGCGGTAATGGCGTGCCTCGGTTTGGCGCGAACTCGAATAAACTGAGGTAAAAGGGTCGGAGATTTACGCTTGTTTTTGATTATGAAACGAAATCTTGGGGTTTATTTTATTAGAGTAAGTGCGAAGTTTCTAAAGTAGATGATTAGGCTCGCTTTTATGCGAGTGAACGATGCGAAAGCAGGCATAGAATTGTGTTCTAAATAATTCAGAAAGTATGAAATGGATAATGAAAGCTTAATAATGAATAAAAAGTCTATAAAATAGAGACAATACATAGAATGAGTACATGGTTACGTGTCACCGGGACGTAACACAAATGACTTTTCTCTGGCCACAAATGACTTATTTTCTTTTGTATTACGTAATTAACTGCATCCTCGATACAGGAGAAAATTCTTGGGACAAAGATGACAACATAATATTAAGCTTTAGCTAACAAAGTACCTTTAGTGATCGTATATAATCTTATTATTTTACAGGTATTGCATATAAGCAGTGATAGCCTAGTGGTATGACCGTTGGACTGCCAACTCAATGATCGTAGGTTCGAAACACAGGCACGAACTTCTGACTTTTCTGATTTATGTATTAGAAATTAGTGATCATTTGCTAAAACGGTGATGAAAAACATCGTGAGGAAAGATTTTACGGGCGCTTTAAACTCTGACACCAGGTTGTTCATAAATAATAGGATAAAGAAAGAAGATATTTAATATGATTATTTTTGTTTACATACAGTGATGTTTTTTATCCGCTAACGACACTATGTCCTCTATGTCACGGGCCCGTCTCCCGCCGCCCGCCACGTTAAATATTCTTAGTACGTTTTATATTAGGATGCCAGCCATCTTACACCGTATGAATTTCCATGTCACTTACGATATTAAGGTAGGTAAGTACTTAAATTGTGTAGACCTTTGTACAATTCATATCTCTAAATAATATAAAGCAAAGTCACTGTTTTCATCTGTCTGTTCCACGAAACGGATTTTGATAGGGTTTTCACTTAGATATTCAGATTAATTAAGATAATGGTGCTGATTCTCTTGTACATCCCGCTATACTAATTTTAGGCTAACTATATCTCTTTCTAATAAATACCATTGAAAAAGGACAGCAAATTGAACTATCAAATTAGAGCTGTCAAATTAGTTTACGTCCTTGCAATTCACGTGAAATTAGACGAGACCGATGACGTGCCGACTAAATTCTCGTTGATATCACGCAAATGAACTATTTTGACAGCTCTAAAAATGCTCTATCCTTTTCTAATGATCTCTGTTAGATAGAGAGATAGTGAGTTTAAATTAGTTTAGAGCGTGTGCAAGAGAATTAGCACCAATTTCTTCCGGAAGGTTTATATGTAGGTATAATACATACATATTATAGTAGAGAAAAGTCGACTTGCGAAGCCGAAGCGGGTTGCATAAAGATAGTATATATTTTACATAATTATTAATGTGCTAACTTTGTTCCTTATCCAATATCCATTATGTTACAAAAACCATGTTGTTTCTTGTAGGAACGTATGTAATACGTATACATTTAGCCATATCCTTTATGTTATCAATACATATTTTTTAAAATCCTGTAGTAGTTAGTTAGTTAGTCCATAGTAAACAGTAGTTTGTAGTAAATGTGCAATAGGCAAATTCAACCAGTGCGTACCGAAGCGCTCTATTCTCTGGCTAAAAGTTTTGTATAGAAAAAATAACAGAATTGTAATTGGTTTGTCATTCAAGAGTAAGCCCCCAAAAGTAGAAATCTACTTATAAATATAACACCTCCATATTGATCTACCAGTGACATTCCTGACAATCGGAGATTATCTCATCACTGATGGTTTTACGAATACCCGCCTAAATACACAAGACAGTAAGTAAGAAAATATTATATTCGCCGAGAGTATTATAAAGAGGTTTCCATCCCGGATAAGTCTAAAAGAGCCACTTTCTTTCAATTACTTGGAAAGCTTCTAAGATGTTTTCTTTAGTTTTTTATACCTTTATTCAAACTGATTTCTTAAAGTGCGCATAAAATGCTGAACGGGTGAGATTTGTTAAGAATTTGTAGAAGATTTTACCACATCATTTGTTTTCCATTATAAGATCACGCTTATTTTTCCTTTGAAGGGTCGGGCAGAGGGGTTGGAAACCCACATTTTGGGGTTTGAACTCTGAAACTAAAAAAAAAGAAAAGGTTGATTATCAACCATACGATAAAAAAACAAATTTTGTCCGATCTGAGAATAGAACCCGTTCTGCATCATTTAAACTTGTGAGAGGTCAGACCGGACCTAGAAAATCATTTTTGATTGTATCAGCAAATTAAAACTCAAGAGACTGATTAAGACTGAAGAAGGAGATTTTGGTAATAGAAAGTGAAAGCTCCTATGAGAACTATTATACTTCAGAAATTATTGACACTGCCCAATCAGGGAACCGAATCTGGTAACCCACGAGAGATTTATAGTTGTTAGAAAATATAACACATTTTTTATTAGGCTATTTCAAAATCTTTCAACTGTAACCTCCAATGATCAAAGGCGTGTCTTACAGAAACAAACACTGATTCTTGTAAAGACTGTTATGGATATCACTCAAAACACGAGATAAAACGAGTAAATGCTAATGTAATGTAAACTCTATTTGTTCATACTTATGGCAAAGAATAAATAATTGTTACTGGGTAAAGAAGCGACATTCACCGCCTCCGATTTAAGCCTCGCATCGAAATAGTAAGCGCAGTAGTAACACAGTACGGGCCGTCTCGTTTCTAAATGTGCATGATCGTGTGAATTCGTTTCTATGGAGTGTCAGGGGTGTCTGTGGTCTACTTTACGTTTTTTTATCAAGAAAAAAAAAAGAGCACCTCAGGGTCGGACCGTATGCTCATTTGCCTCTATAGCAGTATAAAAGAGCCGTTTTGTCTGAAAATTTCCTTCAAAATTCCGGAACCAGTTTTTCCCTGAATCTGTCTAAATGTAAACAGCTTCATGTAAATTCTGTTTACTTACATTTTGACGGATTTTGCCGGATCAAAGTGACGTAGTACCGGGTTTTTGTTAGAATCAAGAGGTGTGCCAAGATGTAACAAACAAAAGACACACTTGGATTTGTGATATTGTCCGAAAAACTGAATTTTAACCAATATTTTATTAACTGCTCTTACAACAAACGAGCGAACAGCTTCCTAGAAATATTTTTGCTGTGCTAACAGTGCGTGAAGATGTCATTCCCCTAAGGTTATTGTGCCAGTGAGCTGCAAGATTTTTTTTTGACCCCGATAGAACGAAATTTCCAATATACTGCACAAGTAAGTAACATTACATTAATAACATTTTATGTCTTTGTTTTACATTACTTTTGCCAAAATTATTAATAATGCAGTATTCCGTAAAAGCTATTAAATAATTAAGCGTTTGGTTCGTAACTAACGACAACTGGCCCGGAGAGAGTTTAATCGTCCGCACGACCGGATACGGTGCGAAGCGAACTAGATTCTGTGTGCAGTAACTACATGTTCAAGCTCCAACGGACACGAAATACGAATAAATATGTCGACAAACTACTCCCTTTTCCTACTTGGATTTGGTTACACAAAATAACAAATCGTGGTGGTCATAGCTTTGTGGTTAACTGCTAAGACAGAATTTTATGGAAAAGTGTCTTTTTATTCTATTTAAAAGCTAGGCTCTTGTCGGTGGAGCAATCGCCACCTCTCTCTATCTTCCGCTTGTCTTTTGACTTCCTGATACGTCAATTGAAGGAAGAAGAGGTAGAGGACGGCCGAGAAAGACTTTTTTTTATCAAGTGAAGGAGAAAGTAGGAGTCATGACGTATCAGGAAAAGTGTCACAATACGAAAATTTTACGACTCCAAAAAGAGAGATAATTTGCCCTAATCTTGTAGTTATATTATTTACAGATTTATTAGTACATTTTTTAGACATTACAGTCTTTTTACAAAAAACAGCTAAGTACAAAATTAATAAAATTGTTTTTTCGGTTGATTTTAGGACAAAATTTAACTGAAACTAATGTTGTATTACTACAAATATAATAATAATCTAGTTCTTAAAAAGGTAGCGTTGTTATTTTTAAAATTATTGTTTTTATTACTCTTTTAACGATTTCCCGTTTATTTATTTTTCCAGTTTTATATGTGTTCTTTACCGTAGACCACAACATCAACCATCTTTTTTGGAATTCGGTTAAAACTATTTTCGTTTCGCCTCATATATCACTCTTACTACTTATTTATTCATATGCTCAACGTCAGAGTAAAAGCCAGTTTCGTATAGTGTCACCTTGATGCGTTGAGGTTTACGAGCTCCAAAGCAAAGCATTACGTAAAATATTACATTACATTACATTATGTGCAGCATTACGTTCGATCTCCTAGAAAATACGTGACGGAATTTTACTCGCTACGTACGATATAGATACCTGTGGACTTATGGGTATATATCTCTATGGAATTGATACTTATTATCATTTTTTATTTGCATTAGCTTATATGCGCAGTTTGAAGAGCACTATAAAATAAATAATTCTTGACTTTTACAGGGTGAACTGATACAATGTGATGGACCAGTTCAATAACCATACATTTTAAAATTTAAAAACCATTGACAAATACCTCCATTTTTTTATAGCTACGAATACTTTCAATCAAATAACCTTACAAATAAAATCATCAAAAGAAAACATCGTGATGAAACCGGCACACCTGCAAGATTTTTCAATGGTGTGTAAAGCCATGTCAGAGGCCTACGGGCGGTTTAAACTCTGACACCAGGTCGTTCATCAACCATATGATAAGAAGAAGACAAATAAAATAAAACTAAATCAAAATCGGTCCATTTGTTTAAGAGCTACGATGCTTCAGACAGATACATAGACGTACAGACACACAGTCACACAGATAGGGTACATAGGTAGCCAACACAGCCATTAAGCACTGGATAATCGGATACCAATCCTGGTTCAGGCAGGCTGGCTTTGTTTCAGGTAAATGAAGCTGCATCCGGTCCGGTCCCGTCTCAATAGCACCACGGAGGCACGGAATCTGGTTCTGAGTCTGGCAACAGCTTCCAACAACCAACAGCTTGCAACATTGTTACACGAGCCAAAATATGGGTGTTATACACTTGCTTAACTGCTTTAAACCCTTTGAGATGCATGCGTTACGTAGATTTATTGTAAAACTTTTATGAAAGTTATGAAAAATGATTTACGAATTGAAATATAAAATGCCACAAACGTTTGCTCAGACTATGCATTAGTGATGACTGGCTAACACATCGCTTGCTACATTCTGTAATATCAAGGCCAGATCGATAATATACTTTATGCATTAAACAATAGGGTCGATACGATTGCTGCAGTCCAGTTTACATTTATTTGTAGAGGAACACTTGCGCTTTCGTTTGTTTTTATTACAATAATAATAAATCTTTATTTTCGGAACTTGGCCCATAATACAGTACATTCTTTACATTTTAAAAGATACATACAAATTAAATTAAATAAACAATAACATAAATTTAACTTTTCATATAATTTAAATTAGGTACTTACTTATATGAAAAGTTTGACTAAAATATTCATTAAAATTATGAAATTCATATTATTATTATTTCACTTATTCAAATACAATACCTAAATATAAAATACAATTTCAAATATATGTAAAAATTAAGATATACTACACTATTTAGATAATAAAGGACCTCCTGACTATGCGAGCCGTGTACCGACTTCTGCATATTATTATTATTTAAAAAAAAGACTTTATCTAAAAAGACTGCCTCGTTGGTCTAGTGGTAGCAAGCGCGACTGCTGAGCACGAGGTCCTGGTTTCGATCCCCGGGTCGGGCAAAGTGTTATTGAGTTTTTCCATTAGGAAATTCTCAGTAGCAGCACGGAGTCTGGAATTGTGCCCGGTTAATGGCAATAGGCTCGCCCCCTATTACATGGGACTTATAACATAGCCGGCGAAACGTGGGTGTACTGCACACCTCTGCCTACCCCCTCTGGGGAATACAGGCGTGAGTCTATAAATAAAAAAAAAAGACTTTATAACTTCTAAAAAATTTAACAAAAAACGCAAGATTTTATACATATACGCCAACATTTTGCGACCAATATGTAACACAAAGGGTGAACGTAATTTTGCACGAATTACCTCTAGTGGTTTTTCTCGGCCCCATTACCCTAAAAAGGTACAAGTACATACACCACATTTACCACGACCTTGTTAAGCCCTAGGGCGACTGAGAACCTAGATGTTTTTATATTTATGACACTTTATTTTTGATTCTATTGTGATGGAACGAATTGACTAAAATAAAGTTAGTTTAGTTTTTGTTTGTAGTACCTTTTTACTTACATATAGCAAGTTTCGTACATTTAACTTTAAAAACGACGGACTTTCATACAAACTCTTATCCCCTTTTTTACCTACTTAGGGGTAGAATTTCTAAAAATCCTTCCTTAGTGCACCCCTAGGGTACTTAAAGAATATGGTCTTAAAATTGTAAGTCTCTATGTCCACCAGTTTATGCTATGCGTTGTCTGTCAGTCAGTCAGTCACGGTACTTTTTTTTTGTGAATTTTTTTACAGGATATAGCACATTATAGCTTATTAAATATAATTATTTAATAAGAAAATTTGAAAAAACAACTGATACGGATCCCATCTGGTATATAGTCACGGTACTGTTTTATAAGAATAGATTATAGGGTTAAATCAAATAAGTTGGCGAAACTTCACAGAAATGTTAGAAATCGATAATAGATTATAAAATATAAACAATAATAAAATAATTTAAAAAAAACTTTTAATTTGCTTCATAGTATCTGTGCAACATAATTACAGTTCTACGTCCTGAAGTATTTGCAATTAAAAAGTAAGTGACATGATTCTTACCTAATCCTGTAATCGCGGTCTGTGTATTTTACCTGGAACAAAAATGGCGCTAAATTAATTAATTTCACGAAAACACATCAATATTACGTAAGGCAGACTTAATACCGTATGGCAATGTAATCCTTTTTTTAAGAGAGATCTAGACACGCGGCAGCGTGTCAAGCCAAGTTCAAGCATTGGCTAGCCAGCGCCGAGTGTAATATTACACGAACTACTTGGTGCCACTTTTGACCCTTCTATAACTCAAAACCTCTTTAACGTAAACACATAAAACTACGTATGTTTAATTATATCCATGAGGACATGTAGAAGCCCAAATTTCATGAAGCTAGCTCCAACGGTTACAAAAATATGAAGGTCCAAAAATCGTAAATTTTAGTAATGACTGACTTATAGTACCTAATTCTAACCTACTTCCAGATGACCTAGAAGAATGAAATTTGGAATCCAACTTGAAAATTGTGTGTAAGCGTAGGAAAAAATCGAAAAATATAAAAAAGTCAAAAAATAAAAAAAATAAGTGGTGTCCCCATACAAAAAACTTGTAATACGCGCAAAACAACAATTATACACAGAACAGAAGTAAATCTACATTTTTATGTAGATTTACTTGTGTGTACTTGTGTGTACTATGTTTATTATGTATTGCTCTCCCGAGCAATACATAAAAAACATAGGCACCGCTTACAAATACCGATTCAGTTATGTATTTATTCTTCGTTCGTCATGCTTCTTTCTTAACGATGAATTAAGTGTAGTTTTCTTTACAAAAAGTTATGATATCCCATCAAAAACATAAATGTAAAATGAGAGCCAAGTTCAAGTTCAAAGACAAAAGGAGTGATATCTAAATGGGTGCCAAGTTCAATGGTCAGTCCTGAAATTTATTTACGTGTAACGAGTAAGTGATAATTAATTTATAAAACGCACAGAACTTCCGAAAAGTCAGAGGTGCGCGCCTTGGGTTCGAACCCGAGACCTCTGACTTGCCAGTCAACGGTCACCACCACTAGGCTATCACGACTCTGATTTTTAATTAAGTATATAATTATCACAGGCTCACAGCCCCGGCTGTTATGAAGATCTTTGTCAGTCGATAAAGGGAATATATAACCTCATAAAAGTCAAAATTTCTAGAAAGAAAAAAGAGTTGAACTCGAAAAAATGAATGAAGGCCCTTCAGTAGGAATATTTTTTTAAGATGATAAGTACTCTACGTGACTCCCCAGACCATAAACTATAACAACATAATACTGTATCAGTTGTATCCACGACTGCTGAACACCAAGTCGGAGTATCACCAAAGTGATATTACGTTTTTCCATCAAATAATTCCCAATAACAGTACTGAGTCTAATGACAAACATGAAAAAGCAATAAAATGCTGGTCCCACGCAATTTGTATAACGTGCAGGAATCCAGCCTTTATGGGTTAACCGTAAAGCGACAGTCATAACATCAAAGCCCAACCCTTATATCTTTCCCCCACTTCTATACAAATTGATAAAATGCCTATTCACGCGACACTCAGGCCATTTTCTCGAATGAAAAACTTTTTGAATGACTCTACTCTTTTGAGTTCCAAGAAAATCGTGATACGGAACCATGAGTGTGCAGTTTTGTGCCAGTTAAACCCTCTTACAACTTTTTTGCGAAGCCAGCATTAATGTTGGGTGAGTCCTTAAAACTTTTTGATATTAGGAGTACTTTTTATTATTTTTTTATTAGAACCTTACCGACTTAGTAGGTTACTCGTAAATTCAAACTACATAATATTAGAAATGCGAAAGTAAGTAAGTTTGTTTGTTACCTAAATCACTGAAATTAGGTGTACAGAAACAAACATAGGATACCTTTCGTCCCGAAAAAAGTACTGTCCCCGAACAAAACAACAATAATGTTCTTATGATAATACAATAGATGATGCCACGTGTCTTTCGAATCATGATTGAATTTCAAATTTAAGTACCTCGCGAGCAATGCCACGGGCAGAAACTAGTGTGGTAAACGCACATAACTTACGTAAAGTCAGAGGTGCGCCTTGGGTTCGAAACCAAGACCTTGCTAGTCAACGGTCACCACCACTAGGCTATCACGACTCAAATCATAACTTAATCAAAATTATAAATCTATTAGTCATTAGTTTATTATTGAATACATACAGTCATTAGTACTTTAATCAAATCAAAATACGTCTTTCCGCCTTAACAGCTGAAAAGCTAATATATTAAACTTATTCAAGAGTAACGTTTCGACGATCAAAACATGCCACTTCCTGTAATTAATCATATGTAATTTGCGGATTTATTCCACGAAAATTAGATGAATTTGAAATTGAAAACATATGACAAATTGAAAACAAGGGACAAATTGAAACGGGAGGTAAAACAAGTGTTATATATTTTAAACCAAACATAAAACACAAAATATCCAAGTATAAAACTGTGCAATGGCAAAAAAATTTACATAATATGTATAATAATTTAATAAGATATTACATATAAGAAATTAGAAAATATATATTGCCAAAATTATTGTCTTCAGGTAGACATTGTGATTTTTATACATGTTAAAGCCATGTTAGTTTATTAAATATAATTGTTTAAAAATAAATTTGAATAAAAAACAACTGACACGGGTGGGACTTGAATCTTAAATCTTCGGCGTACCGTGCCACACGCCATAGGCGTATATAGAGATTTAAAATTGTAACTGATTCAGGTAGACAATTATAAATTAGGGAGGTAGTAATTTTAATAGAATGAATATCTATACCTAAACTAAAAATGTAAAATGCCTCCGATATAGAAAAACCTCAATTTTTTCAACCACCGTTGCAGGCATTGAATGGGCATTGAACGCCAAGACAAGCTTAACTCAAAAGTTTGAATTTAGAAATCGTATAAAATTTGTATAATTTTGTTAAGTAGAAGTTATTTTTTTTTTAAATCTTACGTTAATTTAATAATTATATCAGACTCAACTTTTGTGTAAGTTTAAATTAGGTTCTAGAAGTGCTCGTCAAAACTTGTAAAGCATTTTCATAGTCGACTCTACATTGAGGAAAATTAATTACCTACACGTGACGAACGTACATACAAGTACACATCAGTAGTAAACATCTTAATTGCCAATTAGTGGTAGGATGTGTAAAGATACGTCAGACTATGAACCAAGAAACATCAGGGGTAGCGCTGTTTAGACGTTGCGAGGAGGTAAATGCAAGTTCCACAACATTTCTTTACGAAATAAAAATATTAACATGCCAAGGTAGGATACGGGATCTCCCTCCATGTACTGATGGTGTTCACTTGGGTGGTTTAAGTGAGGTTAGAATCCCACAATCGGTGTATTCCCCGGAGGCCGGGAGCCTTTTGAAGGTATTCCCCCATAACAAAAGATAAACGAAAAAAGGTACATGTGAAAATGCAATAAAATTGTCGCGCGAACGCTGTTTAGCTGTCCTTGCAATTCTTTGGCTAAACAGCTGATTAGATGCACTTAAAACTATAGGTAATGGTACTTAGTAAGTACACTATAGTACATTATTTAGTTTAATTGTTATTAGTAGGTATTTTTTTGCCTTATATCCTAATGTAACTAGGTACCTATATATGTTTTCCAAAATAAAGATTTATTATAATTATTTATTAATTGTTTTTTATGCAAAATAGCGTTGAGCTAAATCTACTTAACGCTTTAAAAAAAGAATTGTCATCGCTGGGAAGACTAAAATCATGATAACTGAATCTATGATTTAAGTTGATTCCTTACGCCGTGTTTTTATGACTATTCAATGGTAAAAGCTTAAAATAATAGGTCACATCATCCCAGATATAAATTACATAGCAACCATTCCCTCCCATTTCTTCGATAAAGTCGTGAAAATTTTTCCGCCATCAATCAAGCCACAAGCTCGATCGATTACGACCAACACGCTGTCAAAGTTTTTTATGAAATTCCACTGAGAAACTGAAAAAAATATATCTGTGTAAAGAGTTTAGGTTTTTTATGTGAAATAATATTTTTTAAGGTTTTAGACATGTGTCATTTGGACGTCTTATAAATATTAATGATTTCAATCATAGATATAGAATTTAAGTATGAGTACTCTTAGAATAATGTGATAATTAATTTCTAACTAATTCGAGTAATCAGTGGTGCATGTCTAAGTTTGAACCTAAAACCTTTAACTTTTCCAACGGTCATACCTTAGGATGTTACTGCTGTTAAGAAATTTATTATGTAGAATAGATTCTCATCTTTTGCATTAACATTATATCTTCTTCATCTTATAATTAAGTACTTCTCAAAATAACATGTAAGTACTCCACCCTAATTAAAGATATGAAAATGTTGAAGAACCTTTGATCTTAGATTTAATTAAGCCTTATAAATATTATATGAGATCATTATAAGATTTAATGAACATAGCGAAAATCTTAGTATAAAATGATGTTACAAATAAATTCTAAGGAACGTTTAAATCAAATAAGTGTGGGAAAGAAAGAGAGAGAAAACAGGATATCGAGTACGTTCCAGCGTTCGATAAAGTCTGTTGGAATGAAAGATTTATTGTGACTTAATTCACGGTTTCTAAGCAATTCCATAGGAAATGTCGTAAAGAAAGAATTATTGATTTATTTTTGCCACGTTTTTCGTATCTAGTCAAGGTCTTTTTTATCTAAGAAATTCAGATTTCTGGGATTTTTTTGTTATTTTAATTACTAGCTATTCTCGTTACATATTGTAACTTTTTTTAAAAAAAAGGGGCAAACGAACAAGATCATCACCTGATAATAAGTGATCAAAGCCTTATCAAATAAATGATTAAAAACAAAATATATAAGTGATCACCGCTGCCTAAAACTCGCAACACCAGAAATGCTGCAGATGCGTTGCTGCCAATTTAAAGGTTACAAAGGTTTAAGCCTACTATAGACCTGAAAATTAATAGCTTCAACAGAAATACCGATAATACTCAAACCTATTTTTATGACTAGCTTTTAACCGGCTTTGCCCTCGTCCAGGTCGAATCAATACCCAACCACAAGTTTAAAAACCACTTATTAAATATTTTCTAATAACAATGTAAAATATTTTTATGTAAGTATGTCTTTGGTTAATATGAAATTATTTAATAAGAAACTCGCAAAAACAACTGACTCTGCGATGGCACGGCATGCCAAGGATAGCGGGTCAAAGTCCCGCCTGAGTCAGTTGCTTTTGCTAGTTTCTTAATAAATAATTACAACAACGTAAATTATAAAGCATAAACGTAACGTCAACTAATATTTTAATTCGCAAACATACAAATTGTTTTAATAGTAGTGCAGAGTCTGATAAATTAATCTTTCACATACCTACAAATATACCATTAGTAATACCATTTGAAAGGACACGCCAATTAGGGGTTCACCTAAACAAAAACTTAATTGAAATTTTGCAAACGCCTAATCCTAACCAGTTCTCACAAAGTTTTTGTTTTTCCGCTCACTAGTATTAGACCGTAGCGTAGCCGCAAAAAAGTCACAAAAACATACGTAATGGCTGTGTTTTGACGGAAACCTATTTCTTAGACTTAGAGACATTTGAAACACTTTTTTTTTTTGTAGAAAAGTATCTCTACTTATGTTATAGCACATGTTAGCTTATTAAATAGAATTATTCAAAAAGAAATTTGAAAAAGGTTTGAAATTAAACTGGTTTTGGTGGGATACCGTGCCTTAGCGGTCAAAGCGTCACAGTATGCCAAAGATCGTGGGTTCGAATTCTATCCGTATCAGTTATTTTTTCAAATTTCTTATTAAATACCTACTTATACTTTACTGCAATTTTAATTGCGTGACAGTTTTAGAACTGGTGAACATAATCCACGAGAAAAATGCTTAATAGTTTCAAATAAAGTTTTAATCAAACATGCGCAATTAGGGTTAACATAAAAAAATAAAAAATACAAAATACAGCCCTATGACAGACAGATTTACAGATTGAAAGACTAAGCTTAGCAATACTATTATGGTCCAATCAATATTAAACCATTTCAGAAACCTACAAAAAAACCTTCTTTTACTTCTAATTTTTTTTAATAAGTTTATTCTGTGACTGAGTCTTGCAGATGGCTCTTTAAATTCCTACAGAGAGTCCCAGGTCTACCTTCAAGAACAAGCGCTTGGTCAGCGTATTGAACCATACTTCGCTAGCTAGCTATTCATCGTCACCAGGACTTATAAGGCCTTAAAGCTGGCTTTCTGGTAGAAATGTGTGAGAAAACTAAGCTGTAAGCGAGGAAAATATCCACCTACAAGAGAGCAACGCTAAGTAATGCTAGGAAAATAAAACAATATTATAAAGGGTATCGCATCAGAATACAAAAGAAACCAGAACCCGTGTTCAATTGTACCTATTTCCAACACGCACTGTATCCATAAATAAAATGCAAACAACGAAATGTCATCCCATTCTGTTTTTCTAAGCCAGCCGGTTTTTTACAGGTGAGAACGACACACGACAGCAATACTGAATTTAGAATTTAAGATTTACAGCGTGACAAAAGTCTATACGATCCGAAAATCCTAGGATAGAATACAAAATAATATGTGATTCAAAGACCGGAGAAGGACAAATCTTTTAACAATATTCACGAGAAAAGGCTGTGAAAGTTTTTTTTTTAATAAATAAAACATTATTAAGTAGGTACCGAATCTAGATGAATTTTCTGTCTTTTTTCTTTTAACGACTAAACATAAAACTTATGTACAGTTTCTTCTGCGGTAGCTAATTGATCCGAGACGAACCTCCAATTTTTTTGACGGCAATTTTTATTAAATCTAGCCTCAAAAAAGACCATTTATTTTCGTAGCTGTCATGTCGGAACGAAACACATTTATATCACTGTTCCACGATATTAGATTTAATATTAATATCGGTCAGCTCGTTACGTTTCGAATACGTTATTTTATTGGACCTTTAATGGATAAGCGCAAGCAATGATAGCCACATTTATTATTAACATTCTATTTTTAGATAAGATAACTTTTAGTTAGGTTTTTTGTTTCATGTCGATATTTTAATAAATTAGCTGTCGATCGTACGTCATTGTTAATGAATAATACGAAACTTTTTATTACCTTTGTATTTTTTAAAGAATCATGAGCGCTTAAATCATTTATTCTGTTGTTCAATTGTAGGAAAATATTTGAAAATAAATGGCTGTGGGAATAAATATAACAAGCTTTTTCCCGTGGTTTTGCACAAATAGACGTTTGATCAGGATAAAAGTATCCTTCGTGTTAATCCAGGATATAATCTATCTGTGTGCTAAGTTTTATTTAAAACCGCTTATCGGTTTACGCATGATTGAGTAACAAACATGTTTACAAACTTTCACTCTATCGCGACTTTGTCCGCGCGGTTTTCGGAAATTTAATACCCTATTTTATCCACTTAGGGGTGGAATTTCATTCAATTAGTGCACCTTTAGGATACTCAAAGAATATTTCCTCCCAAGTCTCTAGCTTCGTCTGTTTAGGCTGTGCTTTGTCTGTCAGTCAGTTAGTCACTTTACTTTTATTTAGGTAAAGATTAGTAAGAATTAGGATTAGCGGGTTAGGATTTGCGGACGCTGGATCTCCCTCTATGTGGTGTGGTTTTAGTGAAGTAAAAATGCCACACTCCCCGGTCTCTTCCCCTAGAGGCCGGGTGCCTTTTGAAGGTTTCCTCCGTACAAAAAAAAGGGATAACAACTTTTGCAATCAATAGCAAAAAGTAACAAGCTACAAAATGTCAACCTTTATTATGTAGGTAAATCCCTTTTTTATTATATTTCTTTGTTCAAAATTTAGACCTACCACAAAGAAACAAAACTTGTTCCGTTCCATATATTATAGTAAAAAAATTAATGAGCTTCGCCAGTCTAATACATAATTATCACATAAATACCAACTAATTATACTTACCTATGAACAATTTAGGTCAGGTTAATTTTTTGTCCATAGACAAAAAAGGTACAAAACAATTTAATGTACTTATGGTGTAAAAACAAACTCGTAATGATAGGTATAATTAATGGTATTTTTTCTCTGTTAAATATAATAGTCGTCATAATTGTTAAGTCAACAGCCTAAATAATAATGAAAATATTATTTAGGGTACTTTTTATCCGATAAATAAAGAGGTGAGCTGTAAGTGTAACGTGTCTCTATGTTTCTGTCGCATCGTAGCTCCCAAACGGATGAACCCATTGTGATTTAGTTTTTTGTTTATTTGAAAAGTGACTTGATCAAGCGAGAGTGTATTTAGTAAAAAAAAAATTGTATCTGAGTATTAAAACTACTACTAAAAGTACTTTTAACGAGTTTTCAGACCACACGAATAATGTCAATTTTAGGTATACCCGTCTCTCATATTTTTAGGAATCTGTCAGCCAGAATTATATTTATGCTAATTCAAATTAAGAAACTTATTGCTACATCACCATTTACCAAAATTTATTTGAAAAGAAACTGGATTAATTGTCCTCAAGGGGTAAAATATTATCTACAAGGGGGTAAAAACTGTACTTTTTTTTTTGTTAGTTATTACAGAAATCTATAAGCAGAAACAACTTATTGCAATAAATGTGTTAACATTGGGTAATCCCATCTACAACTTAATGCACTCAAAATGCTTTGGGGGCTGGGGGTTTGGGGTTTTGGGAGCTGGCAGTACGCGTTTTGTACGCTCTGCGAAGCACATAGTTTACGGATGGTGGCATGAAAACCCTCGAAACCCTCACCTCGGTAAGTTACATCCCGGAAGTAGGGTCATTCGTACTAGTAGTACCTACTCGATACTTTGGTTTTGATACCAAGTAATTTTAGCATCGAATCAATGTTCTACTCAACGAAAACGAAAGTACTTGGTATCAAATCGAATTAGACTGGACAATTTTTACTTAACAATTTCTGAACGCATTGAATTATTGAATGATTTATTTAATTCCTTTACTTAATTAAATTATGAAATGTATAAAAACAGTTTAAAAAGTAAGTATCGATACTGTAGGGGTACTTCTAAAAGCAGTATCAAAAAATGGTTTGATTACTACTCGTCTTTCGATATCTGGATCGATATTGGTATCGATACTTGGATGGTAACGGAACGTCTCTAACCGGACGTGCTACACAAACGCGGCAGTCCTAACAACAACCTAAATACATTGTTGTTCTGTACTCGCTAGGCGCTGTATGCCCTCTGCGCACATTTGGTACAGACTGCACGTGAAAATAGACTGGTAGTAAGCTCTAAAGAGTCATTTGCTTAGTACACCGTGCAAATTTGCGGATCAGCATATTGTATCGGACAGATATCGCCTTGCGTTCTCTCTCTAATCAAGATCATCATTAAAGTAACATATAAATTTGTGCGGTGTAGCATAGTGCGGGTTTCAGCAGTTAGTATTGCTGTTTGCGCTTATCTGCTGTGTTGTATGCTGTAGCTGTCAGTGTCAATTTTTGCTGCACCCTAAATACCATTGTTATTCCCTTTTTACTTTTCCCTTAATTTATATTTGGTATCTGTATTTATCCTCCTTGAATTTCTGTCACATAGTTTTTCGTTCCGATCATAACACCTGTCATTGGCGTAATTGTGGGCCTAAGGCTTTTACTCGCCATTCAAAAGAAGTGAATAGTGAAACAATATACTGTCACTGACTGCTACAGCATACAACACAGCAAACAAGTGCAAATAGCGACACTAAGAGCTGTCACCCGCACCATGCTGCGCCACACAAAGTATAGGTACCTAAGTAGGTACTACAGTTGTGGGACTAGTTTATAGTAAATAGTTTTCGGTATGTTGCATAATTATATTCTCAACATTTGGTTGGTATTACAGCTAAATAAACTTGAAACATGTTTTTAAATGGTTTTACTTAGCTTGACCTGTTTATTATTTGGTTCAAATTTAGTAATCGATATTTCACACCCTTTCTGTTGGCAGATTGATCTGATATTTAGTACACAGCTTTAGTTTTGATGACAAAACCGTTTTATTTAAAAAAAAAAATACTTATATTATTTATATCTTGATATTTCAAAAGTTACGATTCGAAATTGTTTTTCAAAATGTAAAAAATGTTATAGAGTATTATACTTACTCAAAATATAAACTCTATACAAGCGATTCCGAAAACAAAGGATTGTATTTCTTTATGCGTGACTTCAAACAATCAATTCCTTACTTGATTGAACTCGCATTTCCTTATTCCAAAATCGAGTAGACATAAAACGCGACCAATTTAAGCGTATGTCAAAACAATGTTGTCAAACGCTTCTTCAAGGACCAACGTTATTGTCATCATAAAATCGTTATGTAACGCCATTATGTTCTTTTACTTAAACACATCCTCACATAAAGGGTATTGTGTATTGTGTGGTAGATTATATTTCAATTTCTCAAGAAACTTTTAGCTTTAGAGGACCCGGGACCTCCCTCCATGCGCTGATGGTGATCACCGTGGTGGTTTTAGTGAGGTAAGAATCCCACACTACCCTGTCTCTTCCCCGGAAGCAGGGTACCTTTTGAAGGTTTCCCCCTTGGGAAAAGACTTAAACAAAGTAGCCTCAAAAGTCCGTCAGATCAAATCTAAGAAAACTTTTACATGAACACCTCCGAAACTCTACGAATACTACAGGCCAGGGGCGTGCACATACATTTTCAAATGACATACATTCTGACTGACTGAATTCATCGCCTGCATCGTATTTTCATCGAAATAAATGGCGCTGCAGTATCCATAATATATCAAAGTGCTGCATAAATTTCTATCAAACGGGGCAAGAAAGTCACGATGCTCAGTCGTGAGCGTACGGCTGAGGATATCATTGCACAAACATAAAAACATAATAACCAGATAAAAACATAGTATATAGGTGTCTATTTTATGCACATAGTCAGCAGGACACACCTTCTAAATGCAGTTTACCTGAAAACCACTACCTGAGAAATCCCAAGTAAATAATAATTATACTTAAGTAATTTATTTTTCTTACGTAAAACGGTTTTGTCATTACAACTAAAGCTGTGTACCAAATATCAGATCAATCTGTCAATAGGAAGGGGATGAAATATTGATTACTAAATTTGAACCAAATAATAAACAGGGCAAGCTATATAAAATCGTTTAAAAACACTAAATTACGCTTTGTAATCTGAAAATCAAATCCAAAATAGCGTTCTCAGTCAGACTAAAGTACTGTAAGTATTTTAGTCAAAGAAGCTTCTAATCTAAATTTATATCTAAACAATGTATTCTCGTCTTTGATACCCAACGAGCTATTCAAACGTTCATTGTATTACCGGAATAGTGTTCAAGTATCATAGTCTAAATTATCTTTCTACGTCAGAAGCATTACCTATCAACGTAATACGTACCTATTAGTATTCTGAACCCAAATATTTGTGATCATGAATTAAGATATAGACTAAAGGAACAATTCCTTTTGTAATAAGTGTTATAAAATATACTTCAAATCAGGCTGTAACTTTCTCACTTCAGGGCAAAGGCCTCTTCCTCGAAGGATCGAGCATTCACCACGTCAGCTCACTGCTGCGTGTTGGCGATTTCAGACTATTGAAAACGAAAATTTAACTTCTCAACTCAACAAAGGTGAGTCACGTGACCAGTTATTTTGTAAGAAAAGTCAATAATAGATTTTCCTATAATGTTCCTTGGGGAAAGATGTTCAGTTTCATGGACCTTACTACTTCCTAAAATTTGGCAGGTCTTTGAAGCAACGGGCTGTATAATATTATTAAATAAAAAAACATATAACAAAAAAAATATTATTAATTTATATAATATAGCTGTATATATATATAAATTATATATATACAGCTGAAGCAAAGCGATTTATTAGGGTATTTATTCTCTTCTTAGTTTACGGTACGAAATTCGAAACTGTGTCCGGTCGTGAGTTTACATTTGCCGCAAAATGTTGTCTACAAGGATTCTCTTTCATACCTTTGTCCCTACTTTTGCCACGTTCTGACAGTAGTTTATTGCATATTGGAATGTCGTTACTTATTTATTGTCTCGTTCCTATATTGCAACACGGCTGGAGTCTATCTTCACTCGAATGGAACGAGCGTTGTTGTCCACGTTAGAATTAATAGCACTGATAGCCTAGTGGTATGACCGTCGACTGACAAGTCAGAGGTCTCGAGTTCGATCCCAAGGCGGCGCATCTCTGACTTTTCGTAAGTTATGTGCCTATTTTAAATTAATTATCAGTTGCTAAAACGGTGAGGGAAAACATCGTGATGAAACCACCACACCCGAGATATTTTTCAATGGTGTGTAAAGCCATGTCAGAGGCCTATGGGCGGTTTAAACTCTGACACCAGGTTGTTCATCAACCATACGATAAGAAAAAACGTTAGAATTTCCCTCTGTGATTGTCTGTGGTTCAGATTGATATTTTTATTTGGGGGCAATTGCTAAACTGTTCCCGCCAAATAAAAACAGTTATTACTCTTCGACATCGACAATTTTGGAACAATGAAGTCATTTGTTTATAGTGCCGTCTATGTAAAGACATAAACACACAATGTAAATTAATAAATTACGACATAACAAAATTTGATACCGTAACACACACTTTTGCATGAGAAGTTGAATTTTGTTTTTCATACTTCGAAGTATGAAAAACATTATATTACCTAACTAACCTATTTTCCTTAGAAAAAGTTGATCAGTTTCATAGACCTGATTATCTCCTAAAACATAGCTGGTATTTATTTTGTCATTCTGTATATTTCATTTCACAATTATTATAATTGTCTTATAGTGCACAATGATTATTTTTCGCGTTGGAATCAAGTGCACGTGGATGACTCACATTTCTATATTTTGAGCTAAGAATTTAATTTAATTTATCTGTGGCTGGCTTCTGTTGTTAAATATTAAACCTAGTTATTACTCATCATATTTATTTTAAAAAGCAAACATTAATTATCTAAAAATCTCCATAAAACATTTATTAAACAATTTTATTTTAGTATTTTCAGAAAGAAGCTTCATGTCTAAATAAAAGTCATAACAACTAATTTATGCGAGCACTTTCCATTTTACTGTAGTTGTAAATGTTGTAATTACACATTAAGAGTTAATATGGACGTTAAAAACGAGCGGTTGGACCGTAATAAGCTCGAAAGGCTTCTAAAAGTTATGAGAGATAAAATATATTCATGAAAGTGCATGTCCAATGAAACCTTTGAAGTATGAAACTATTTATTTTCGTTAAAATAAATAGATATGGCTCATATTAACTTTATTGTAAGGCTTTCAGGGTACCTATTCAAAGGAGTAACATTAATAACAGACGTGACTAGATTAATGGAGAACATCAAATATATTTTTTATTCTTTTAGTATCTGGTCTTTCAGAATTTAGAACTTGATTTTTTTATTTAATTTTATTTTTAAATCGTTGAAATTATGTTTGTACTTAATACTGGCCATTGAAAAATTATGATTATGAATTCATGAGTTTAGAATTTATCGTTCGAAAGACAACTTTTGCATTTCGAATGACATATTCTACTATTTTGAGGTGGGTGCCGGTTACTATAATAAAAAATATTAAATTAATAAAATTAAACTTCTCAGATCATAATTCAAACAGTTTTCTTTTTCCTGGACGCAAGGTAATTAAAACATATTACTGGCTAATAACACCAGATTAAACGATTTTTGACAAATTTTAATTTCTTTCACGTAACTAGTAAAAGAAAAAAGAGATACCTATACCTGATAACGTTTGTTTTCTTTGGTGTAAAGGGAAGCGAGTTTAATTCATATTTGTATACTATAATAATGTCTTTCGAAATATTCGAATTTCGAAAATTTGAGCACCTATTTTGGTAGAATCACAAACAACAACAACAAACCATCTATTTTTTTTATATAATATGATATTTCACTTTTGGTTTGTGGTTATTGAACAAACTTTTCTCAATATCTAAAGGTTCAACCAGGACATGTACAAAAGAGTGGTATAGTAATGGGCACTACATTTCACAAGAAAGTCTAAGTCAAATAAAAAGCCATTAGAAAAACTTCTGAACACAAATCACACGAAAGCATTTTAGCCACTAGCAACACAAATCATCAAGCCGGATTACGGCTTAATCCGCCTAAAGATCTTGTAGCCCTAATGGCTACAAGTTATATTTAGGTCAAATCTATCAGCGCTCACGGCTACCGTGTCACAACCTTTTGATGGATGGATTTGAACTTGCTATGATTCAGCGGGATTTTTCACCGCGTATTTTTAGAAAGGTGCAACGAGTTGGAGGTTGGGTGAAACTGATTATGGGGCCGAAAATGGGACAGAAATGCTAAAAGCTGCACATTAAGGTACACGTCACATCATGGCTGTGGGACATTATTCATTTTGGACCAAAAGTGTCGACCGATGTTAAGAAAATTTAGGAAATGGCGTGTTAAAATTTTTTTGTACGATTAATCTAACATAGCTTGCCCGTTTTCCGTGAAAGCTTTTGGTAGAGATGGTTGACGCATACATTTTGATAGCTTCGTAAATAATCCTTCTGACAGTTTCGATTCTTCGCCCATTCTCAACTAGACACCAGACTTGACAACTACGCCAGAGATATCTTGCACAATAAATTGTGTGTGCAAACACAGGTGTACGTATTATTTTTTCTTTCAATTTTCGAAGTTTTGAATCTGACGAACTTCAAACACAAATATTAGTCTAATTTAATTGGGTTAGCGATATTCAAATTAAGATCAAACTTCTTCTGTATTTAGCGAGACTCTTTTATAAAACTAAATAAATAACGTGGTAAAGTTCTACCAAAGAATATTAACTATGTTTTACTTTCACAACACTATATTATTCCCTGTATTAGTTCACTGCTGAACATAGGCCTCTCCCAATGCTCGCCACTATTGTATGCACTAATGAAGGTATCTGTCCACAATCACCACGCTGGGCAAGCGGTTTAGCGATCGCAGTAGCAGATGATTACTGTTACACAGAAGGATACTGCTGCCCATCCTCCGGATCTTTACCTTAGTCGCTTCTTACGATACCCGCGGGACGAGTAGGGGTGGTTCCATTCTTAGGCCGGAAACCACACGGCACTATACCTAAGTGTATTATTCAAAATATTAATGCAAATTAACATAAAATTCAGGAAATAAAATTATTTTTTTGCTTTTGCTCAGTAAAATAAGCATACGTATTTGTTTCGTTTCAAAAGAACTACAACATTATTTGCATACCTACTTACTGTACACGTCATTACTTCCAATTTGGTTCAATTGTTATTTTTGCATGTCAGTAAGCATGCGCGATGAATAATAATGATAGTTTAATAACGATCGGCCTTCGACCTAATGTTGTGCCAAATTTGATGTAGTAGGTATTAATAAAAAAAGATACATAAATTCACATCTTTTTCCCAGGGGGAGGGGGTAGGCAGAAACTATAGAACGTCACCTGCTACGGTTCCTAGACACTCCTTTTATAAACAAGGGTCCACATTCATACATCTTTCACCATACAGTCATACACCTTTTGAAAAAAAGATTGTGCATTTTTAAGAATATTTATACAAAATATTAAAGAAACGGATTTTGAATTCGAATACTTACGATCACTCCAAGAAATGTCTTTGTGTTGATGACACCAGAGTCTTGGCGCAGATTTAAGGGGTATAAAATCGAAATATAATATATCTCCGTTCTTGGTGATATAATTTCAGTTTTAGAAAATGAGAGATAGTTTTTTAGTTTTATGCTATTGTGTTATAATTATGTAATTTTCTCGTTATTTATTAATTTATTCACATGTAAATTGCTTTTTTCCATTTACATAATTATACGCAGATGATTTAACAGATTTGTTAATAAGTTTCATTGGATTGGAAGGTAAGAAAGATTTAAGGTTATTTATTTTATTTGTACTAGTCTGTGTAATCACAAATTGGTTTAAGCACCTAGAAACGACAACATATACAATAACACATTCCTTGATATTGTAATGAAATAATTAATTTGAAAAACCGTTAATAACAGTTACCAAAATAATAGCTTCAATGACAAAAAATACGTTTTCAATAAATAATTTATTTGCGTGATTATTTATTATGACAAAAACGAAGGGCCCCAGATAAAGTGGATTTTGTATAGAAGGTTCATTGACCAGCTTAATGTGATCTGTCACTGTACTGTTATCTTGTAGATTATGATTGGTGTAAAGTCCAATAATAATAGAAATGCTTTTCAAATTATTTATTATGACAAAAACGAAGGGCCCCAGATAAAGTGGATTTTGTATAGAAGGTTCATTGACCAGCTTAATGTGATCTGTCACTGTACTGTTATCTTGTAGATTATGATTGGTGTAAAGTCCAATAATAATAGAAATGCTTTTCAAAATTGAAACAGTTGGTTTAAAAAAAATATAGTTTAGGAGTTTAATTCTAGAAAACTCATACATATTGTGGTTTAGTGTGCTTTAGAATTTAATTATTATCTCATTTATTAATTAAAATTTTTACAACATTTATTTATAAAATTTGCATGTATTAAAAAAATTAAAAAGACACACTTATTTAAAAATATAAAAAGTAGGAGCCAACCGGCATTGGGAACAGGGTCCAAGCTACCGGTGGCTAGGGGTCCAGAGAGAGGAACTTCTTCACAATTCGCGCCGTGAATAATTACCTAAATAATAACATTATTATTTTTAGTTCATTATAATGAATTTTAAAAGAAGTTACGACCTTGTTACGCTTACTATCAGGCAGGTATGCTTATTTGCCACCTTAGTAATATATAAAATCCTTCAGGTAAAACGTTTTCAGGTCGCGACGTCAACAAGTAATAACACCCTGAATAAAAATACTTAACTTAGTAATTTCACGCTAAAGCAATTTTATGTCACGCAATATATGAAAAACGACTTTATTAGCATAATAATGTCACTCTTTATAAATCTACTGTAGAGTAACTTCTGTTTTAGCAATTACATTTACACGAAATAGTCAACAATAAAAATATTTAGCATTTTAAAAGTAACATTATATTTTAGACAAGCAAAGCAAAAGGCTTTCTTTTTTCATTGTATGGTTGATGAACAACCTGATGTCTGTCTACACGCTGGCCACGGCTTTACTAAATGAACTTTGAAAAATCTCTCAGGTGTGCTGGTTTCCTTTCGACTGTCAGTCAGTCACGATACTGTTTATTTATAAGTATAGATAAATGATTATGAAGGTTGCACAAAGGACCATCAGTTATAGATATAAATTTATTTATTAAAAACATTATTGAAATCGTTTGACAAATTGCCGTGAAAAACGAATGCTTTTTATATACTTTTTTTTACCTAACCGGTTAAGAATTTCAATAAAAAATGACTGATTCATTTTTATTTAATCATAGCTTTATTGACATTTGATTATAAATAGATACAAAATATTTATCGTTTTTTTAATTCATGGTAGGCGTGTAAACGTGTCATACAGATAGTGCTTTATTGCAAGCGCTAAAAAACCAAATTGGATTGTCATTATTTTGACTCAGCTCCGCTACCAGACGATGTAATTAATATTTTAATTAACATTTTTCGATTAAATATGACATTCTTCCATCATATAGGAATTATAATTAAATTGAACGATGACCGACAGCGAATGCATTGCTGAAATACTAAAATAATTCATAAAATTGTTGGGTTATTTGGTATGTTTACACCCGTTTTATTAAATAACTTTATGAGAAATTGAGAAATACTTTACTTCAGTTATGTAGGTTATTGGGAGGCAAAACAAGTAAAAAGCAGGGGTTTTTATTCTTGAATTTGAATTATCTACGTAAAAAATAAAATTATTGGGAAAGATTTCCTCACAGAATCAATGTAAAAATAACAGTTTTTGTACAGTGAAAACACAAAGGCGGCTTCTTCTTCATCAAATGGTTGATGAACAACCTGGTGTCAAAGCTTAAACCATACGGCTTAAATGACATGGCTTTACACACTGTTGAAAAACCTCTCAGGTGTGCTGGTTTTTCTCACAATGATTTCCTTCACCGTGCGTCCAACGCCATACCTACCACTAGGCTATCAGCGCTTAACGCTTGAGGTCGGTGGCGAGAACTGTACTGTTGTGTTTCATATGGTCAGTGGATGATCAGACGCGAGCACCAAACGTCGCGATTTGTTTTTTTTTGTGATATTTTTTCCTCGCAAGTATTATATGTTGGAAAACGTACGAAACACGTAATGCGTAAACATTATTAATTACTCTTTCAGCTCCGCTTTGCCCCTGAATATCGCATTGGCTTTTCAACTGTATGTCTACAATTTTAATGGGAAAAAAGTGACGTCAGTAATGTTGTCTACTCTGTACCCAAAACAGTCAACCTTTGTTGTCAAGTTCCAAAACAGCATCTAAATCATTTATGTTTGTTTACGAAGTATCCTTGTTTTGTTACTAATTTTCAACTCCAGAATTTATCGTTATTTCAAACTTTTCTGTGGTGAAGATATAATCTAAACGTATATATTATCTGTTGCAGTTAAAGTTTCTCATTTCGAAGTCAAGTTCAGGAAACGTTGGGTGAGACTAATAGCCGTTTTTTGTTGTTTGTTTATTGTAATAGATAGATTCAGAATAAGTTTTGTTTAAAATAGTTTTATAATGATTTTTTTACATGTTTCGTTTATGTAATGTCCTATTTTTTTAAAAGGAAATTGAGAGATAGATACCAACATGGTCTGAACCTGAGCCCATACCTATTTGATTTCAAGTATCCATTCTATATTGTCAATAAGACATCTGTTAATGTCTGTCAATCTTTTCAAATTACCTACTAAACTCAGTATTACAGCGTTGCAACTTGCAGTTGTTAAAAACTTATGGTCGTATTATGGAACTTAACTCAGGATTTAAGTATTAGGTACACTTAGCAAAGCTATTAGGTTGGTAGGGCCGCTAGTTAAGGCAGTTATTTGTAGAAGTTTGCATGTGATTGTGAAAAGTCGTTTAGTTTTGTATAGGTTTCAGTTACACCTTTTCAGAAAATATGGTAAAATGAAATTGTAGATGACATCTTGAAAAAATCACAACCTTATCTTAGCGTCTGTGCTAGCCTAATAGCTTTGCTGTGTGTATTTGAAACTAGTTTTAATTCAACTAAACTAGTCTCTAGTAATACTCGAGTTCCCGACCCTTAATCTCACTTTTAAGAGAATGCGAATACCTGTTTAAAAGTTTTACGAATTACTGTCAGGGTCATAATAATATAATATTATTTCAGTTTTACCGAATTACTGTCACTTTCTTTGAATTTTCCCAGAACGCTAGAGTATGCAAACGCTTCCTGACGTTTCCTATTTCAAGCTGTCAAAAATAGACAGCAACACATTTACATTATGCATATTTAGCGGTCTCCTTTCATGTTGCGTTGTACGGTCAGCATTAACATTTTTGACGAATAAAACGTTAATTTTTAATCCCGTTGGAAAAAGAGAGATGTTTAAACTTTAAGTTTAGGTATGTCTACCTATGCCAACTGCATCGTAGCTCTTACATAAATAAATAGTCCGATTTTGATGAAACGATTGACGAGTAGATACCATACAATGATTGATTGACGTAAAGGTTAAGCGATTTGTCTTCTGTGTGAGTGAGTATACAGATTGATATAATTATATTTTTTGACAAATTGGTTGACAAATACAAATAAGACAAGTACAGTCAACCGCATATCATTGGTAACAATTTGACATTGACAGCACCCTTCTTACGTAGCAGTAAAGGCTATTTTTGTAGTTCAGTGTCACTACTGTCATGCGGTTGACTGTACTTGTGCTAATCTAACTGCTTCAATAGTGCCATTCAGTGTGGCAATGCTGCCAACCTGGTCACATTACTTGCGTGACTTTTGTACATATTTTTTTATTAGGTTTATTGTTTATGGTAAGTATGTAAATAATTATAATTTCTTTAAATTACCATGTTTGTTTTAAATAAATACGTTTGATTTAAGTATGTATATTTAATTGATTCTTATCTGGGATTTGATTTACGTATTATTATACCGTTAGAGTACTTATGTAAAAAATAATAATAAATTACATGAAAATACCTATGTAGGATGTTATGAATATTGTAATATTTTTGTACAGCATTTATACATGCAAAGTCAACTAAAGTAAATAATTTTTGTTGAAAAAAAAATCGATACACCTGGGTGATTTTTCTGAAAAATTCGTAAAAAATTAAGCGTATCATTTACCTCCACTCAAAGTTAAGAATGAAATCAATTATATTGCTTATTATTATTATTAAAACATATTTATTACACCTCTGCTGTCAGGTGTTGATATAATACAAAAATCTTCCAAAAGTACTTTTGTATTTTGAATCTCTGTGAGAAAAATGATTCATTAAGGAAATGTTAACGTTTTTCTAAGAATTACCCACCTCATTAGTTCTGTTCTTAATCAATATATCCTTGTTATAAAAATGTAAATTTGAAAACTTTATCACAGTATAATATTATTAAGCCACTAGCTTTTGCCCGCAGCTTCGCCCGCGTGGATGTTGAACCAGGATAAAATTTATATTTTTTGTTAATCCAGGAAATATGGTTTTTATGTTTACCGAGTTCTATTCAAATCAAAAGTGTTTAGGTAACAAACATCTTCACAAACTTTTATTAGTGCAGATTAGTAATGTTATGATATGACAGTTCAAGTCCGCCCAAGCCAGTTGTTTTTGCGAGTTTCTTATTAAGCAAAACATGTGCATAAACATTTAAATTATCCAAAATATTTATTATTGAAAACATTATATATTGCCATTAAACATTATCCAGGACAATGCAATGGATAGAGCAAAGGGGAAGCGAAAAACCCGAAAAGCAGACCCCACTATCATGTGGGAATAATTATTGCACAGGAGAGAATGAGAGATTTTTTTAAATATACCTATTGTATTGTGTATGTTTTGCACATTTGAGAGCAATTATTCCAACAAAGATTAGTTTTATATTTAAGTCTTACTAATGTATAGGGCAAAAGAAAAAGTTATAAGTGCGCTTCGCATATTTTATTGCATAATTTCTGACCTAATAAAGCGAAAAACCTATGTAAAAGAACAAAAGTTTCGTATCAATATCAAATCCGAACCAGGATATTTAGAAAAACATACAGATTACTTTGTTTGTAGTTTTGCTCTCGGGAGCTAAAATGTACAGAGAGTCAGGACTGGTGACCCGAGAGCAAACGACATACAGTCTATGTGAGGAGAAGCTGGTCCTGAGATCGACACTCGCAGACTTCTCATGGCGAAACAAACGCCCACAGGAAACTACACTCGCTTAAATTGAAAGGGATAAATGTGGAGAATTAGTGGTACATGGTGTAAACACTGTCTCGCCAATACCGAAACCCGTTAGAATTTGCGCCTTGATGATTTGCAGATAATTTACATTAAGCCATCAGGCCATCATTTTCTGGGTCCTTTACACAATTTCAAAGGCGTTAAGTTCCGAAGAAGCATAATCGGGACACCGACCTTCAACTTAATGACGTCCGTCGGAAGTCCACTTGCAGTGAGGGAATTCAGGAATTTTACAGAATAATGAGTGGCGTCATCTTGATTGACAACAGTGTTTATAAATGTGTAAAACACTTCATTCCCTTTCATTTATAAAAGAATGCATTCGTTGATTGCTGCAGCTTGATTATTTTTGGGCGTTTTGAGTTGGAAAATTCTTGAGCATGTGGATTCCTACTCAGCCGCCCATAATTACTGTCAAGCTCAACTTATGAATACAGGATCATAAAAATAATAGTTTCAAAGAACCATTCACCTCATCAGCCCCAGTTCCTCGCGTCACCACAGGCATCGTTCAGTGGAAATTGCCGCTGAACATAACTGTGACACCACCCATTATGTGTTGGTTCCTACGGATGTCTTTTAGAGTTCTGTGTACCGCATCAACTGCTTTTCTGTTTGCCATTATACATTCATCCTATCATACGATCAAAGAACAATTCTTAAGCAAATGCCTGCCTTGTCACTATTTCGTGACACATCACAAACAGGTGTTTCGTTGCTCTGTAAATTGATGGGAATCCTAAACATGGTGTGCGCTGTTTTGTCACCAGAAAACAACGTGGCAGTAATCGCCGAAGACGCTACTGCAATTGTAATTTTGCCCTGCCTCCCTGCAAGGATGCCAGTGGTTATAAATATTTTTTCTGTCCCATCAGGAGTATCCAAGAAAAATATTTTTCCTCAGATTTAAATCGACTCCTAACGCCATCTAGTTAAGAAAAAGGAAACATTATGTTTTAAATAATAATAATTTTAATGCTTCAAATTAAAGCGGATTTTTTTTATAAGCTGAAATTTTTAAAAGTATAATCCCACACGATGCGCGTTGCTTCCTTCGGGTTTCAAATTGAAATATTTAAAAAAGAATTTCGCTGATCTAAATAGACTCTCACGCCATCTAGAACACTATGTTTTAAATAATATAAATTTTATAAATGTTTCAAATTAAAGTGGTGACGTTTTTTACATACATACATACATAGACTCACGCCTGTTTCCCAGAGGGGTAGGCAGAGACAACGGATTTCCACTTGCTACGATCCTTGCATACCTCGTTGCATATACGTTTTTTATAAGTTGAAAAATTATTAAAAAGCATGTTTCCTTCGGGTTTCAGCCGGTATGTAATAAAAGTCATTAAGAATGAAATACCACAAAAATACATATTCATTTCAATGACAAAAAAAAATACAAAAGAATCCACAAAAAGTTTGCGGAACTGGGGATCGAACCCAAAGCCTTACACTTCCAAGGCGTTCGCCCGACCGGAAGGCTATGAAGTCTGTTGACATGTAGACAAAATAATCGTTCCTAAAAGATATTATATGTTATGTTATGTAATGTTTAGCTCCTTGTGGATATAGCGTGATAATATTTTGTAAATTGAAATTTAATAATATTTTTCCCCACAACAACAACGATTCTGCAGCAAATTCTAGAAATACGCTGCTTACTACAATACTGCTCATCCCCCATAATTATAAACGTGATAATTTATACCCTATAAGTTGACCAAGAATTTAAAAAGTATATTTGCCGAATTTCAACTAAATCTGTCCAGTAGTTTTCGCGCCAATCAATTACATACATACTTCGTTACGATTTTATTATATGTATAGATTTATTAATATAATACACATATAAAACTACATTTTTAAATATATATAAAAAATAAAAATATACATTTAAAAATATAAAATATAGTAGCCCACCGGTATCGGGAACAGGGTCCAAGCTACCGGTGGTTAGGGGTCCAGAGATGGAACCTCCTCACAATTCGCGCCGTGTCCAACAATACTGCCTTCTGCGCCAGGCTCCCAATCCAGCTGCCTAACGAGAGCCTCTTCAGATATTTATTATGTATTATTCTATTGGGAGTTTGTGTTCCTATGTTATTTTAGGCGTTTGGTAACCGTATAACCGTGTGTGGGTTGTCGAAATAATACACAAAAAGCCATGTCATGGTGACGTATACAACTGTCATACCGTATCGCATTGCATAACGGTTTCCTCTACCCATTTCATGAGCGTTTCCTCCTTAACGTTGACCTTGTTTTGTATTCGATAGTAACTATGGTATAAGTGTAAAGCTTACTACATAGCTTTAGATTTCTGGGAATTATTTAGTTTGTTGTATTTTATTAGTTTTGATACTCTTCTTATAGAGGGTTATTTGTAAAATACCAGCATCCTTAAAAGTGGTCATTATACTCATCATTATGAACCACTTTTACTATGGGATCAATCCTGAAATCGCAAAAAAAAAGTTGTTCATAATGATGAGTTTAATGACCCCTTTTAAGGATGCTGGTGTTTTACAAATAACCCTGTATACTTACCGTAGAAATTTAATCATCCTACAGACTTGCAGGGGAAAAAGTAGGTAAGTACTCAGGAAAAAAAAATCAAACTTGCAGGTTCTTCTTCTTCATCTACGCTCAAAGTGAGCAATAGGTACCTAAGCGTTGGTATCTATATAAGCAATACGCACATAAATCCAAAAAGTCAGAGGTGCGTGCCTGGGTTTTGAACCTACGACCTTTCACTAGGCTATCACTGCTTCAATAACTTGTAGGTGTTAACAACATTTTATTAGCTGTACTTATACCTAATCTGTTGATGACGAAGGAAACAAAATGACACCGTAGCGTCCGTGCTGCGTAGTTCAATTTTATAAATATATTGCGATATTTTTCTATTCTATTCTACATTGTCTCCAATTTGACTGCTCAGGCCGCTCAAAGTAAGCAATAAGTACCTGTATCAATTATTATCGTACTCGGGCCAGCGTAGATATCTATTACCTATATCATTTACTGTGTCCTGCGGGCCTGCGGCTCGTCATTCATCACTTTCCTCTAAAGTAAATTGGGCGCAAGATTTTACGATGTTTTTCTAGTTTCTGGAGTGATAGGTACTCGTAAGTCGTACGGAAGTACAATAATAAAGTCTTAAAATTCGGCCAATTCAGCGATTACATGTAAACTAAACTTTTATGGGCACAGTTAAAACTATAAAATTATTTTTACTTTTATTAAACATTTGAAAAATAAAATCCAGCTTCAATAAATCAAGGTTTTTTCTAAAGATGAATTTATTGGAACGTTGGTAAAAGGCGTGCTAATGTGCGTTGATTTAAAAAATTGCAAATGATTAAGAGATTTCTTATCGGAGACACTATACCCATCAATATTTTATGGCAAATTTAGATAATACCTACATCTGTACTTATATATTATTTATAGGTATAATATATTATAAAGTACAGATGATATAGGTAGATAATACCACCTTGAACAAAGAGCGTCAAAGTGGGAGAAAGTTCGCGCAGATTTACAAAAAATCACGACTGCGGGGGTCAGATAGGTGAACTGATATTCAGCTGCAACCAGTTAGATTAGAAGCCGACCCCAAAAGTTTGGTAATAAAAAGGCTAGGAGGATGATGATGACGTGTGGAACTAATATCAATTTCTGACTTGACAACAAGACAAGTATTTTTGTAATCACTATCTTTCTTTTATTATTTATTGCTTTGCAAAATATCTTGTGCCATTTTACTTATAAAACAATATTCCTTCTGATTAAAACTTTATCTGTTGATAGCTTGTACGAATTCGTTGTTTATTTGCTTTAGATTAATATAATATACTAAACTAAATATAATATACGGCTTTGTAGACGGAATTTGATCATTTATCGCTCACGCGAGCATTTGGTGAGTATCGTTGATCGCCGTGTGCAGCCACGCAATGTCGATACCCAGCTTTACCTACACATTGTAGAGCGGCTCGATGTTCTGTTACAAGTAGGTGTAAATGTCAGTACTTACCTTTTACTGTCAAAGGTAATCATGTCATTACAAATTCACACCCAAAAAGTCTTTCATCCCTAAAGTTTCTTCCTAAAATATTCAGACGAGGTTTCACTAGAATTGAGAACAAGAATTAATGCCCTCTTGTTGAATAATATAGCGTTCTATGATCAACGTGGTAACTACTGTGTACCTTATATCTATAGCAATAAGGATGATTTATAAGATTTTCATTACTTGGTAACACGTGCGAAGAGAAATGAAAGTATAAATTATTGTAGACTAACTATTATAAGCAGAATCTGAACCTGCAAACTTCTGTTTAAATAGACCCTCCGCATCGATAACAGGGCAACATATTTAATCCCGCACTATCAAAATTTTCCTTTCTTTCTTCTTAATCGTATGTTTAAGGAACAAACTAATACCAGAGTTTAAATCGCTCGTAAGCCTCTAAAATGGCTTTACTCACAAAAAAAAAACTTTAAGGTGTGCTGATTTTCTCACAATGTTTTCCTTCACTGTTTTAGCAAGTGACAATTAATTTCTAAAACCCACAAAAATATCAAAGTCAGAGGTTCATGCCTGGGTTTTGAACCTTTAATTTGGTAGTCCAACGGTCATATCAGTAGGCTATCAGTGCTCTATATTCCTCTACATTAAACCGTCGTTAACTAAGCTTGAATGTGCATTTTTCACATATTTATTAAATTTTTGACAGAACAACGTCTCTCGGGATAGCTATCTTAATATAATCAAAAGTTCTGCTCCTCTGAAGTCTTAACTCATAAATGAAGCTTACTGATGAATCCGAAGACAGTAATTAAGGATTACAGTTAAAAGATTAAAGGCGGAGAAAATGGAAGATCAAAGGTAAAGTACAGTTGCCGATTAAAGGGAGTGCTCCGAAATAGATTATTTTTAGATGCGATTTCAGCTATATTAGTTTTTTTTCTAATTATGTAGTAAGTCAAAAGGTTTGCAACATTGCTCTTGATTTTCTCTATCTATTAATGAAAATAGCATTAAAATCTGTTGTGTAGTTAAAAAGATCTAAGCGCACAGACGGCGGGAAGCGACTTTGTTTAATGTGTAAAGAAAATTCCATCTACATGTTATCCGTAGGTACCTATGTGTGCTGTAATGTTACATTAACATTGGCCTTCATAAAACCGTAACAAATCAAATTTCCGGCGTTCACTTACGATTTGTATGACATGCGCATCCGATGTCGCTTTGTATTGGTGTTGGTAGGTGCGGTGAATCTCACCAAGGGCCCTGGTACTAGCGGCGGCGCGGACAGTACGGTAGATAATTCGTTCATCGTAATTTAATAGTTTAGCAATCGAAATAAAGTATATTTTTGAATGCTCTGAGATTGAAGGTCGGGAAATCGAATGCAATGTTTAAAAGTGTTTTTTCCGCTCATTTAAATATGACAGGCCCTAATTTCGAATGAGCAATGATACATTTCATTGTTTTTAAATTACACTTTCGAAAACATTACATAAAAAATACTTATTTAAACATGTTACGAAGTAAAGTGACGTTTGCTAAAAAATCCACATTAATAAAGACCCGCACAAATTAATAAAGAAAAAAAAATAAAAAAAATATACCGCCAAAAAATGTACCTACCTATTTCAGCATTATGCTGTAACAGATAATAGAGCTCTAATTTTCAGATAGGTCCTAAAAATGGTTAAGGACGTATATGACGAAAACATTCTGTTGTGGTAAAAATAAAGATCAACTATGATTGAAAACACAACATCATTATCAAAGAACAATTATTGTATTATCAGATAATAACAGTGATAGCTAATAACACGATCGTTACTACTGAAGCTGATAACGATACAAGCGTCAATTATAATTATTGTTAATTAATTTTATTTGTTTCACTGATAAACAACAAACAACTCATCATCATAAGCATCAGCCTGTATAAGTCCACTGCTGAATATATGCCTCTCCCAATATACGCCACTATCGTGCGCTCATTGGAGGTATTTGCTCATAATCGCTAAACTAAGCGGGTTGGCGATCGCAATAGCAGATAATTGCTGTTACATAGAAGGATGCTGCTGCTCATCCTCCGGAACTTTCCCTGTATCGCTCTCGATATCTTACGACACCCGCGGGACGAGTAGGGGTGGTTCTATTCTTAGGCCGGAAACCACACGGCACAAACTACTGATACAGACGAATCTAAAAAATGTATTGGCATCACTAATAGGTGACCCTTTAAAAATATTACTTTTTATTGTTCAAAATTATGTACGAGTATCCCTAATGAAATCCTGCAGTTTATTACAGTGATGAATATACACGTCATGTAGCAATAACAATAGACCGACTGTGTCTAAGAGACCGAACAGCCACACGGCATAACCTATCCACTACTAGGCAAATGCCTGCTCTCACAAATCGAGGTATGAGAATAGAGGTCATACTATATAGGTACTATCGTGGACAAAGCCGGTGCACCACTCTTAAGGTTAAAATCGCTTGCACCGCGTCTGACCGCAGCGCTAGTCCCGCCTCTACGCACGTAGCAACGTTCAAAGCATTTTCATCGCAAAGTGGTGCTCCGTTCGTGTCCGCGATAGTACACCGACCCAGTACGTGAGTAGGTTTGTTGCAAATCAAGTATTATAATTTTTTTACTCGTACGTGCTCGTTCATTAAGGTCCAACGAAAAATTTACCCAAATGAAAAGAAAACGGCGAAAAACCATAAATTGTGTGATCCATCATAAATTATACGGCTCAAAACCGTCTTATTCAATTAGTGAATATTTATCCTCATGGAGCATAAAAAATTCTCAAACATAATGTTTTTATAGTAATTTTATGAAAATATTATCTTAAAAATGTAATTATAATATCTATTTTTTGTTTATACTAATTTATTATTGTATTTACGAGTATATGTATTTCGAACACACCAGCCAATCTCAAAGGAGATTAGCAGAAGTATCTATGCAGGTGATACAAGTATTTGCATAAGTGTTAAAAAAAAAGGTGATACAAGTGTTTGCATAAACAGGAGCACTCTCTAGTCCCTCATTCTCATTATCAGACGGAGGACCAACGGCTTTATATTCTTCCTTCGGAAAGACGCAGTACCTAAGTGATAATTAATTTATAACATGCACATAACTTGCGAAAAGTCAGAGGTAGGCAGGTAGGACTATCACGGCTCGTTTATACTAGTCGAGCCATGCCACCATGTTACCATTGAAAATGATCAATCATGAATGATCGATCGATGAATTATGATTCGATGAATGATTGATCATTTTCAATCATTCAATCGAATCATGAATCTAAATCGGTTTATCCGTTTAGGAGCTACCATACCCCTGACCCACAGATATATACGTTAAACTTGTAACACCCCTCTTTTTTCGTCGGGGTGCTTATTTTCTTTATCGTATGGTTGATGACCAACCTGGTGTCAGAATTTATGTAATTTAAACCGCCCTAATGTTTCTGACATAGCTTTATACACCGTAGAAAAATCTTTAAGCTATGATTTTTCCCTAACCGTTTTAGCAAGTGATAATCATTTATAATTCGGGGGTTAAAAAGTAAAACAATTGGATATTTCTGATGTAAGTAATTAAGTATGACCAGACTAATAATCGTATACTCCAATGTTATAGATCATTTATCCCACATCAGATAAATAGGGCTCATACATTTAACCATTCAGCACACTCATTCTCCTAACGAGCTACGCGACGTCTGGATGAAATTGCCTAGTGCGATAAAATCAACAAGAATATGATATGGGCGTGTTTTTGACCACTATACGTCGTGTGGTATAATATTGTTTGCATAGAACGTAATTATTATAAAGATAAAAAAAACTAAATTAGGTAATTACTGTTTGTTGGTATATCAAATGGGACCGATTAGGCTGTTTTTTTATGTTGATAATAACCCGAATAAGGTTTTTAAGGAAAGAAAATTTTTAAAAGTAGCTCGGAAATCAGGAAAATTACGGAAAAATTGAAAAAACTTTATTCTTTAGGATTTTTAATAAATCGACGCCCCAGACGAATAAAGTCGTAAAGTCGCTTACATGAGTTTTAATTTTATTGCATATTCGGATTCTACGACTTTGGTTACATTACCCCAATTTTTTTCACGAATTTATCGTTGTTTTTTTTAAAGATATTAAGCGAGACGTCTTTATACATTCGAAATACTGTACAAAAACATAGCAGAACAAAGTCATAGTTACTGCTTACTTTAATTTTAATACTGCTACCAGAGTAGAATAATACAGCAATATTATATAACGCCTTTATTCGGCCAAAACTTACAGTGATTATATTTGTATTAAAGTTTAACAGCTTTATTCGCAGCATAAATCAAAAACCTGTGTAACGTAAATAATATTACAAAATATAAGCGGTTTATGTTTCTAACGCGTTATTCTTTTACGTTTATTACTGATTATTTGTTTAAACGGATACTAACTTAACATTATACAAAATTACTAATCACAATTGTACGGTGTTGAAACTATATTTTTCAACTACTATTATTCAATATTAAAATAAGGTAAGTATTTGTTACAAAGAAACTTGTTAGTGGTTTTTAAACGCAACGTTGTATTCCTTCTTTCTCGCTTGTCCTTTTCGTCAATGTTCAAGTGGGGGCCCCTAAAGTAAGTGTGAGCAATACGTAAACTATGCGCACAAACTCTAATGTACTAAGTATTCGTACAATATTGGTTTATAAAAGTGTAATATTACTTATGTCTTCTGTAAGTGACAAGTGTTTGCGTAAATAAAGTTGTAGGAGGATGCTAACTATGGCTGGTGAAAATAGTGTCACACGCAAGTATTTATTTTAATAAGGTTTACTGTGAAATTTTTAATCAACACAGTTTTTAACAACAAAAATAACCCACCTGCTCTATATATCAGGTAGTACTGTAGAACCCAAAATATATATACCGATCACTTGGTGGCATCAATCTATAAACTTCTTACATCTATTCTGAGATCAAAAAATCATCCTAATATTCATACCAATTTAATAATCTCTGTATTTCAAAATAGATGTAAGAGTGGATCCCGTAGCATTAAAGAGCTACTCTCATGGCCAGCTTTACCGCTCCCAAAACAATTTGTCAACATTTTAGACTATATAGCTGTATAAAGTAGATTCAACTCTAATTGCTTTCTTTTGATAATGTATGGGGCAATGGATGACAGTCCTTCAATATCCAGGATGTGAGCAGATCCTCGGAAAAGGTCAGCTGCTTTTGCATCGTATGGTTGGTGAACAACCTGGTGTCTGAGTTTAAACCGCCCGTAGGCTTCTGACATGGCTTTACATACCGTCGAAAAATATGCTGGTTTGCTCACGATGTATTCCTTTACCGTTTTAGCAAGTGATCATTAATTTCTAATAAGCACATAAATCCGAAAACTCAGAGGTGCGCGCCTGGATTTCAAACCTTCGACATTTGACTTGGAAACCCAACGCTCATACCACTAGGCTATCACTGCTTCGGAAAAGCACATTATTGGAAAAGATGACGACTCGATTACGATACAATGGGGTATATTTCAGGTCGATAGGCTCAATAGCTAATAGATAATCGATAGGTTGTGGTTCTGTTTGGCCCTGAATCCTCTAAGTACTTTGCTGGTGGAGTCAGGGCTGGGCTTTTGGTTAAGAAGAGGAGATCGGATTATATCTCACTTCCTTTACATGAACGAAAAGACAAAACCTGACAAAGATTCTTAAAAGGTACAGTGAACATATGTCGGGTATGTCACTGTCTGGAAGAGTTCATACGACACGTAGTTTCGTAGAGGTTGTTCTTGTCTTGCTAATGGAAATTATTTGCACAGGCACAACCTGCTGGCTAGAATATATTCACCAGCAACTTGCTTTGAAGTACCATCTTGTGGATTCAGAGCTACCATATTACCGGTATAAACTCGACCCAGTTCTTGAAATTGGGCATGCCATTTTTAACTGGGATCGGTCGATAATCACTGACATAACTATTGTTGCTAATGAGCTTGATATAGTAGTGATAAATCAAGCAGAGCGCCGCGTTATGATTGTTCATGTTACTATTCCACATGAATCTCTTAAAGGCCGAGAAAGATAAACAGATAAAATATCTGAACTGCACCGCGAGATTGTTGACATGTGGGATGTGGACTCAGTAGTCATTGTGTCGAAAGTCGTTTTAACCGATGGATATTATATCCAAGAACCTCGCTTAATACTTTAAGAGGCTTTCGTTAAATAGGTAGATCAAGGGCTTGTAGAACGGGACCCTATCACTAAGACTCCGCTGTCCATCTGTTATCAGGCTGTATCTCAGAAATCGTGATAGCTAGACAGTTGACATTTTCACAGATAATGTATTTCTATTGCCGCTATAACTACAAATATAAAAAACAGAATAAAATAAATCTGTAAGTGGGGCTCTCATACAACATACATGATTTTTTTGCCTTTTTTTGCTCGATATTTATAACGGCGACAGATAGTCGCTCAAGTGTCTAATGTTGTATAAATAATGGTACGGAACCCTTTGTGTATGAGTCCTACTTGCACTTGGCCGGTTTTGTTGTTATAATGACGACAAAAATACCATTTATGTTACTTTTTGATTTACATAAAAAAAATGTCATAGCGTTCGTCATGTTAATTTTTCTTAAAATTTTGTTTATTTAATTATGACAGTAATATTTTTTTACTTGTGTTTATATTGTAGTCTAATGGTTTTATTTCATAAATCACTCATTTTTAGAGTCGTAGCATTCTTAGAAAATCAATATTCAGCATTTTCTTCTATACCTAGCGGGATTTCACGTTCATACTGATTTTAATTGAACGTGTGAAAAGAAATCAGTTATTTTTATTGTATTGTATCCGTGTTGATTAGTAGAATATTTTATTAAAGTTTTGTTGCAATATCATTTGTTTTATGGTATTTATCGTAATATTTGTGAATAATACATGAGTTTTTCCTATTCTAAGTATTATAAATATTAGTAGGCTCATAGGAGTTATTGTTGTTATACCACAATTAAAATATGGAATGTTTAGACGAAAAAAGACGTATTATGCTAATGCCAAATAAAAAACCCTTGCAAAAGCATGACTTTTGGCTGGTTTGTGTGCAGTACGCAAAAATAATGTTAGTAGTTTGAGACGAATAAAGACGTACTAAACGATACAAAAAATATAAGTATAGACTTGTAGGCGAATATAAATTTATTATGCTTTTTTATATATTGTTTAAAACTCGTAAGTTTGTTATAATGGTATTTATTTTCATCAGGTAGCTAATTTTTTGGTGCATCTTTCTGTGTAACATTTGCTAGTGTCCTAGCTTTGTACGAAAACTAGGAACACTTTTTACGTTTTTTCGCTCTCCTGAAAAGTAGCAGTTTTCATAATACCACTTTATTCGCTTGGGGCGTCGAAATATGTATATACATAATAATATAAATTTGGTCAGCACATCGTCTGTCGGATAAACTGACTGGTAATTTATATCTGAGGAGATCATTTGTTTTTGATTTGATAAAATCCTTGTATAATAAGATTTGGTGTTTGCCTAGCAGTGGAATAATAAAGGTTTAATACTTGTATATACTATAAAAAATCTTGACTTGAAACATTTATATGCAGACTAACAAAAAGCAATATATTTATAATATCTACACAACTATATCGCTTTTCCCTCACAAGATGGCGCGCTAAATATTTACTATTATATCAAACGTATCAAAATTCCAGCAAATATTTGAATAACCTTTATTGAGAAACATTCTTAAGGTGCCATTCTACTCAAATACGAACCGTCAAAATGGCTGTTAGGTAGTAGAAAAGATAGATAACACGTGTTTTCAGTATTCCCTCAAGGGCCGATAATAGTTACCTACTATACTTACCTATACATGCGATGTAGTTCATCGCTTTTTCTTCTCAAGGTAGTGATTTATGATAATATCAGAACTGCAATATTTAAAAAAACTCTATTGAGATTTGGGAAATATTTCACTCAAATAAAATCCGTCAAACGGCTGATAGGTAATGGAAAAGCTTAATAACATGCAACGAGGAAAACTCTCAAGGGTTGATAATTTAATGAAACAACTTTTAAAGTATAACTCGCGTGAATGTTTTTTTGTCAAAAAACCTGACGTTTCGAGTGTTTTGCAGCTCTCTTGCTGCTCTATTGAGAGCTGAAAAATTGCTTTAAATGAGTTTTTATTATTTATGCAATTTTTATGCACGAAAATATGTTTCTATCAAACTGAAATTTTTGATGGAACTTTGTAATGTTGTTCTCCTTCAAATGGTTTAGTTAGATTTTTCATAACTATACTCATTGATTTTATATCTTCAATGTGCGAGCGAGATAGCAGATTAGCGAGTATCCGCGTCTTAATTTTTTTTTAGACGGAAACACTGTTACAACCTTTTTTTCGTTACCTTATTTTATTTTTTATCAGACGAGAGGTTTCATAATTTTAGGGTAAAGGAAACCCTTGCAATATCTTTATAGCCATCTATCAAGTCAGTCATTTAATTTAGTTTATGATATGGAAGTAATATTTTTTGCTTCTTTATCTACAGTGGGCAGACTTCTGGTTCTTTCAAACATTACTGCAGCGTAGAGAACTTGTGTTGAGTTGAGTACTATATAATGTACTTCTAAATTATGTGCCACGGTTGCAATGGGAGAAAGTATTGGGTATATAGATTACAATAGTGAAGAAATTTCGTACCCCAAAACAGTAAAAAAAAAATTGGAGCATGAAGCAGAATTAGACCTACACAATAAAACGCAGGCAAAAGAAATAAAAATATGACGTTAGATAAAAAAAAATACTTCACTATTGTAATATAAATAACCAATATTATCTCCCATTGCAGCCGTGGCAGATCATTTAGAAGCACCTTTGTATAATAAGGAGAAAAAAAAATTAAATATTGCAAAAAAATATAAAATTGTAAGAATTTCTTCATTATTGACTTAGGTACTTAGCCAGAGACGGTATGGCATGGAGAATTTGTTTTTTTTTTCACGTGACTATTTAACTTTTTTGTATTATTAGTTATTGAATCAAGTTACTACAATCTGTCAAATTTCTTTAATCGATTTTCAACTTTATCTCTAATGGTTCAAGGTTGATTAGGAAAATTTTACAGTTTCGGATAGCTTGACAAGCTGGCATGTAGTACCTATAAACTTATTTTCTTTTTATAAATTGAATTTTTTGTTGTTTTTTTTAACTGATTCCTGAAATGGATTTCTTCCAGACAACCGATATCTGTTTGATTTACTTAAATTTTTCTTCTTTTCATTCGTATCTCAGATATTATTATTTTTTGTCATATACAGTCACCTTGAGACATTTGAGTCTCTAACCTTTATACTATGATTGATCTGACAGGCAAATACTATGTCAATACTAAAACGTCGATCAATTCAATTGGTTCTTTATATGAAGGAACCTTTTCGATTATTTGTTGTACCTATACAAGCACGTACAAAGTACTAAATCAACTAAATACATTAATAGAAAAGTTGATAAATGACGTGGGATAAGAATTTCATTACTTAACTTACGTATGTAATAGAATTAACATACTTTATTGTAATCTATTATATTAATAGCTGTCGACGCGTACAAAACGCGTAATTATTCTACCTCTACGCTACCGCTACCCTACCCTACTATACCCCTACCCTACCCCTACCCTACCCTACTCTAACCCTACTCTACCCCTACCCTACTATACCCCTTTTTCTCACCTTTTAAACCTTCCCTGGACTTTCACACATATTTTAAAACCAAAATTATCCAACTCTATCAAGCCGTTCTCGAGTTTTAGCGAGACTAACGAACAGCAATTCATTTTATATACATATACAGATAAAAATAACACTCACTGACTGATTGACTGAAATTACAAAATTATTGAAATTATAAGTACATAATTTATGCTGACTAATAGGGACTGGTCCACATTGGCTTTGGATTGTAAGACGTGGAAATCAGAGGCCCAGCAGTGGAATGATAATGTATTGACAGTAAAAGCAGCAGTAATATAAGCTTCGATTTTCTTTGCTCGTACAGTCAATATCAACAAGTCCCGTTGACCGCAAAGTATCCCCACGAGATCAAAAAATACCGGCAATTCAACAAATTAAATCACAATTTTAAACAAAAGTAAAGTTTACCTGTAAAAGTTAAACCTTTGTTCGTTTCCGTTTCGGGGAACTCGAGGCCAAAAAAATTCTCAAGGGACCAAGAAATATCGGTTAACTAATTTTATACAATACTTAAATATTACACAGGATTTATCAGAATAGTATTAAAATTTATTAATAAATGTATTAAGGTTTTTTTTTATTAGTAGTACGGCGAAGGAAAATTTCGTGAGGAAACCAGCACACCTGAGAGATTTTTTAACGGTGTGTAAAGCCATGTCAGAGGCCTACGGGCAGTTTAAAATCTGACACCAGGTTGTTCATCAAATATACGATGAAGAAGATGACTGAAAAATGTAATTACTGACCTATAAAACGAGAGCAGAACGCGTTGTCCGTGCGATCGAACATTCTTACACGCATGTTGTCGCAATTTTCATAGGAGGCAGTCTTTCTTTTCCATTGGCCACTATGAGCAAGTGCCTAGGGCCCCGAGACTAATGGGGCCCTTTAGTTTCTGATATACATATACATATATATCGGGGTATCCGATAACACTAAATACATACATTATCAGAAAATCAAATGATAATTACCTAATCCTTTTGCATGTTATTAAAAAAAGGCCTCTGTTTTATATCAGAGTCATAGAAGCCCTAATATCCTAAAGTGCCTAAGGCCTCCAATAGCCTCCTAAACTTGTTTTTATTGTTTTATACTAGTGCACTGTGGGTAAAATATACCTACTTAAAAATATAGATTTTTGAATTATCCAATTGCTATTTTCAATCGTTATTTATCAAATCGGCTCAGCAATTACTTAGGCGCCAACTAGACCACAGAGCAAAAATAAATACGAGATAATTATATACCTAGAAACAATTACATTAGTACAGATAAAAAACAAATAATAACGTAGTTTTCAACGATTGTAGTTTGATAAAACTTTCAAGATAATATGATTTATTACATCAACAAATTACACATTCTGAGACACGTGTCGCATTCACATTAAGACACACGTGAAAATGTATTATATTTCCACTATCTGACATCCGCAGTCAGAGAAAAAGTATCAAGTTCTTCCCTTTTTATGTAGTAGTAAGTACAAAATTTCATAAAAATTGGTAAAGTCATCGAGAGGTTACAGACGAATAAACAGTCACATTTACGGATTTATTATTTTAGTAAATAGTAATAAATAATAATGTATTTTTTAAAATGTGTATGCCCATGTTTTTCTTAGGTATTAAACGAAAATATTTCATAAAAAACTCACAAAAACCACTGACTCGGGCGGGACTTGAACCCGCGATCTTTGGCACGGCACGCCAAAATAATAAACGACATGGCACGCCAAAATAATAAACGGCACGGCAAGACAAAGATTGCGGGTTCAAGTCCCACCCGAGTCAGTTGTTTTTGCGAGTTTCTTAATTAATATATTTATCTAATAATGTATTGTATAACCTTTTTTTAGAACAATAGCTTTCGTTAGTCATAAAAACTTAAGTATTATAATTCTGCTTCTTTTTCTTCTCTTTATCGTATGAATATAAATCAACCTGGTGTCAGAGTTTAAACTGCCCGTAGACCTCTGTCATGGCTTAACACACCGTTGAAAAAATCTCAGTACCTAGTGCTAGTTTTTTCATGATATTTTCCTTCACCGTTTTTAGCCGGTGATATTTAATTTCTAAAGCCAGACAAGAAGATCGATCGCAATTTTTATCGCAGTAAAAGTTTGGGAACGTGGTCCCGAGTACAAAGTTAGTTAGTAATTAAAAATCAATAGTTTATAATTAAAAAGAGATTACTGAAGATAGATTGGAAAATTTTAAATTGAAATTTGTTTAAAGAAGCAGCCTGGAGGTTTGATTAGAAGGTACTTCATAATGGTAAATGCGGTGGGGTCGTCACTTATATCAGAAATAATATAAGTATTTTTTTTTTTTACGTAAAACGGTTTTGTCATCAAAACTAAAGCTGTGTACCAAATATCAGATCAATTAGTCAACAGGAAGGGGGTGAAATATGATTACTAAATTTAAACCAAATAATAAACAGGTCAAGCTAAGTAAAACCGTTTAAAAACTGCCTACTACTATAAATTAAAACATTTGAAAACCCTCGACACAAAAAAAACCTTAATATTTTTTAACTAAGAACACTCAAATTGTCATGTCATCTTTCAAATAAAAAAAAACTAAATCAAAATTGGTCCATTCGTTTAAGAACTATGATGATACAGATAGACACTTCAAACTTATGTCTTTTAGAAATAAAAAATATTTTTAGGTAATCCAAGCTAGAGCCAGTAACGTGTACATGTACATTTTTAAACAAATTTTTATTGTAGCCAATCTAAAAATATTAGAACTCAATAACTGCGTATAAATATTTTATGACGATTTGAAATATTCATAGCGCTATGAACGCTATGAATGCTATGAGCGCTTATAAAAGCGCTATATCACTACATAGTATAAAACAAAGTCGCTTCCCGTGTCTGTCTGTCCCTATGTATGCTTAGATCTTTAAAACTACGCAACGGATTTTGATGCGGTTTTTTTAATAGATAGAGTGATTCAAGAGGAAGGTTTATATGTATAATACATGCATATTAGCGTAACCGTGCGAAGCCGGGGCGGGTCGCTATATATTCAGACATCCTACCAGCAAGGTACGAGCTTGTGCTCATAGTAGAAGGTAATATCTGAATATTCAAAGTATCTAGCTGCATCTTTGAGTGAGGTGGCTGGGGATCTATTTAAAATAATTCGTTATTTTCACAAGTCTTTTTTTAATGTCCAATCAGTAGCTATTCAGGGACTCATTGATAGATAAGTAGTTTGGTATTGTTATCACAAACAACAACTCGAATAATATCTGTAATAGTTTAATAGTGGCTGTATGATATGATAACAATTATTGCTATCGGTACTTCCCCTAAAGGTCAGGCAGGTGTTTAAAGCGCCTGTTCAGCCTTATTTAGGGCACAATACTTAATCATGTATGTATGTAGTCCCTCTATCTCTATCTTTATTCCGTCCGTTTTATTATGCCAAGTTCTCGTTATAATGAGATGATCAGAATGACTTCAAATAATATTTTTGTGAATTTTTTACATGTTATAGCACATGATAGCTTATTAAATATAATTATTTAATAAGAAAATCCCATCCGTATCAGTTGTTTTTTCAAATTTTCTTATTAAATAATTAGACTTCAAATAAGTTAATTAACGAGCCTCGACGATTCGACATATTACAGCTAAATAATTATACTATAGCACATGGTTCTATATAATTATTATAACAGTAAAGGCCTTAAACGATAACTACTTTTTTTTCTCAATTCGTTAGAAAATAAAGCATAGATGTCTAATTATACATTTTGAAATAGTGTCTATTTTATACGAATTACAATCAGATTTTTGTAGTAGATACTGGCCATTTTTGGCGTATTTCTGTATTTCCAGAATATTACAATTTGCAGATTTTCAAATTGAGAGCGTGTATAGGTATTTTAAAGGTATTCTTTAGTAGACCACAATACTAACCGACAACCGTCGCGTCGAATGGGTTCGTGGTCACACATGTTTTTGTATACCAAAAAAAGATATTCGATAATTTATAATGATTGATTACTCGAAGTTCACACCGTTTTCATACAGCTACGAACCTATTTAATTTAGTTTCAAGATTTTTAAAATGCATTATATTTATTTTATCAGGTCAATATTGTTTACTTGTAGTAAAAAAGCTAAACCAGCAGAATAAAGATAAGCTAACTTGTCATTAAAAACAAAAAAGACTTCAGACAACATTTAAGGGACATTTCTATTGCTGTAACAACTCGGCTACGACTTCGGATGGGGTGACAAAAGGCGCGGGCGGAGCGAGTGAAAGAGCGATTTCGTAGCAGGATGTCTACTATCGCACTTAGCCAATTATTCAATATTTTCACAGAATCTGTAACGCGAAGACTATAATTTTATTAAAAGTACATAAGTACTTCAAATCGCACCATGCCTACTGTCGTATAAAGACAACTAATGTTTCTTTAGAACGTTTAGTTACTGCAGCCGACTTTTAAAGAAATATATTGGGTACTAGCTTTTGCTCGCTGCTTCGTTCCCGTTAATTTGGAATTCGAAATTATTTAAAATTCAATCAAGATTTGAAACTTCGTAAAACACGTGGCACTGTTTATTATCATAAGAATATTAGGTATTGTTGTTTTCTTCGGGAAGAATTTTACGGGATGAAGAGTAGTGGTGGGAAAAGCTTAGTGGTTTATAAACAAACTTACGCGTTCGCATTCATTATATCAATACTTAGGATACTACAAGTCGCCAAGCAGCGAGCAGGTTTCATAGAGAAAAATCGTCAATCGCTCCGTTTACCGCCCCGCTCTAAGTCATCGTAAGATAGGGAGTTTAGGATACTACAAGTCGCCAAACGGCAGCGGCGAGTAGTTTCTAAAGAAAAAAATCGCTTACCGCCCCGCTCGAAGTCGTCGTGGCCGAGCGGTAAGTAATACAGTCGTAATGGGCACCGAAATGGAGGGTATTTCTGGAAACCTACTGTAACTTCTCTGTTAGTGTCGTTTTGGGAGCAATTGTTGAGACGCATGAACATTACAGTAGATAATATTGTGTGTTATTAAGAATATTGTGTAGGTATATTAGTTTTGTACACAGATAAATACATAAATAAATAAAGTTTTAATCATGATATTGTGTTTTTGCTTATTTCATGTAGCTTTTATTCACTTACTTAGTTCATATTAGTTAATTAAATATTGAATAAGAGTGATAGCACGGTAAGAAGAAGCAAGTCGAAAATCGTGGGTTCGATTCCCGTATCTTCTTTTTCATTTTTTTTTTAAATAAATGATTATTTTTTATCCCCGACGCAAAAAGAGGGGTGTAGTATACACCCCCTTTGACGTGTTTGTGGGTCTATATGTCGGATGAACGACGAACAAACGGATGAACCGATTTTAATTTTTTTATTTTATTTGAAAGGTATCCTCGATCAAGAGTGTTCCTAGCAAAAAAAAATTAAGGTAAGTACTTCTTTAGCGGGGGTTTCTTAAATTGTAATTTAAAGTTATTAATCATGATTTTTAAATGAAGATACTATTTGAATAATCGCTATTAGTTCTAATCAAAAATATTTGTATAGCCCAGTGATATTTCTTTCTTTCCACAAAATGTTAACCTACCTACTCTATATTTCACGCATGTAATAAAAATGTATGAAATACACACAACCTGTTCGTAATAACATTAGAAAAATAACGTTATAACGATGTCGTTATTTCCATGAAAGCGCAGAAAAAATTCTATTATTTTACATTCAATAGAAAGCTGTGTACTTTATTAACCATAACTTTTTTTAAATTAGACTAAAAGGTAATTATCTCAAAAATATAACACGGTAACTATCGTTATTCGTCCGTAATTTATATAATCTTATTTCAAACAGAGTAGGTATATAATTATTTAATAAGAAAATTTGAAAAAACAACTGATACGGATGGGATTCGAACCCACGATCTTCGACATACCGTGTCGACGCTCTAACCGCTGAGCCACCGTATCCCATCGGCATCAATCGAAATTTCAAATCTCTTTTACACGCCTAAGGCGTGTGGCGACATCTATCGAAATACATTACGTATCACACGTACACGGTATGTCGAAGATCGTGGGTTCGAATCCCATTCGTATCAGTTGTTTTTTCAAATTTTCTTATTAAATAATTATATTTAATAAGCTATCATGTGCTAAAAATTCACAAAAATTCAAAAAAAAAAAAGAGTAGGTATAGGCATTTTTTGTGAAATTTTTACATGTGCACTTGTTAGCTTAATAAATATAAATATTTAATAAGAAATTTGAAAAAACATCTCATCCCAATCCCATCCGTATCAGTTGCTTTTTCAAATTTCTGATTAAATATTTATATTTAGGTATGTGCATAATAGAAAATCTATCCTGAACATAGAAGCCTAAACTTCATGCTTAACATGCTTAAAACTATAAGGATCAACGGGGAAGTCGGAACGTAAAACCCATAACAATTAAGGTAGCTCTACCATTAAAAGTTGAGCGATGAAGTCTACGACCAAGCTGTAAAATGCGCAGTTGAATAAATCTGTCTAATTAAATGGGATCTGTAATCTTTATGGGCTCGATAAAATGTAATTTCTTTCACCTGGCTTATGAATCATGGTGTTTTTAATGTGAAATGGTAGAATAATTAAAAAGCAATGTCAATTTAAGGTCATTTATTTATCAGTGATGAATTTTCTGTAGTTTAATTTTGGTTGCTTTTATAAAAACTAATTTATAATCGGCTTCTTTCTTTCTTATCGTATGGTTGATGAAATAACCTGGTGTCAGAGTTTAAACCACCCGTAGGCCTCTGACATGGCTCAACACACCATTGAAAAATCTCTCAGGTGTGCTGGTTTCATCACGATGTTTTCCCTCACCGTTTTAGCAACTGATAATTAATTTATAATACGTACATAACTTACGAAAAGTCAGCGCGCCTTGGGATCAAACTCGAGACCTCTGACTTGTCAGTCACCGGTCATGCCACTAGGCTATCAGTGCTGTTTAAGAAGTTAATTCAACATTTTTGCAGAAAGTAAAATCTGATTGCAAACGGGATTTTGTTTGTTGTAGGTACTTGTTTTGTTTTGGTTGATGTGTGTAGGTATAAAATTTACGATTGGTATTTGAACTTTCTTAATTCAGTATGTCTTACGTTTGAAACCTGTCTAAAACTAAAAAACTGGCCAAGTGCGAGTCGCACATGGTTCCGTATAAAAATAAAAATAAAAAGATTTTTTGTATGGAGATTTTTGTATTTTATTTTTATTAAGTATTTGATGTTAAAGCGGCACCAAAAATACATCATCTGTGAAAATTTCAACTGTCTAGCTATCACGGTTCATAAGATACAGACTGGTTACAGTCGGACGGACAGGGGAGTCTTAATAAAAGGGTCCCGTTTTACCCATTGGTTACTGAACCCTAAAAACCAATCTTTATCAGCAAACAGACCAATCGTGCCTCTTCAAAAATGTCTTAAGATTTTAGTTTAAGTGTCTTGAAATAAAATAGATTTATGTTATTCTACATTCCAAGGCAAAACTAACGTTACGTATAAACAAGATTTTTGCGATACAAGCGTACTCGTACTACCGTGATTTTGTGTAATAAACTTTCAGAAGTAGTATTCGCTGTAGCGTGTGCGCATAACTAATGAGACCGTAATAAAATAAATCAGCTTTGCAATCGGTGAAGTGTGAGTTGGAATTACGGTATTTTATTAAAAAATATATTATTAAGATTTACAAAATGAATCATAAGAGTAAAGAAAAGAAAGAAATATATCTAAGTACAGTGTGTTTCATAAGAACATGACCGGAACAAAAAACATTTTTTGAGGGAATTTTGCAAAACAAAAATATGTAGTTCTATAGTTTGCCTAAGACGCCACTGAAAAACAAAATAAGGTCTCGAGTTCGCTTCGCTCAGAATGCACGTTTCCCGAGATGAGTATCGCGTATCCTTCCAGCTTCGTAATTTATTTGAAAAAATTTAAGACGTTGAGTTTCTGACCAAGTTGGTTAACCGATAATACACACATCAAAAGTGTCTAGGGATCAAGCATTTTTATGCGGATTTCTTGAGATTGAGATGTGGCTTTGTAATAAATTTATGATTTTATAAATTTATATGGATCCTTTTTGGTGCATTTCATAATTTGAATCAGGAACTGTGAATCAAATTCGAGTAAAAGATGAAAATCAGCTGTCAATATTTTCCCTATAAAAACATACAACGCATTGAAGACATTATTAGTGCTACTGTTTCCCTACTACTGATTAAAACCAACGTTATTATGGAGCGGCGACGTCATTTAAGCAGGGAAGAAATGCTCAGAGCCGTGGGAATGATAGAAGCTGGTTCCCGGCAACGTACTGTGGCTTTAGCTCTGAATACAAGTCAGAGTGTTATCAGTCGACTTTGGACACGTTACCGAAGCACTGGTACCGTGGCTGAGCGCCATGGAGGACGGTATCGCTGCACCACACGGAGACAAGACCGATACATTCAAATCTTAACTCGAAGAGCTCCAACAATAACCGCCATGATGTTAGCCGTGAGGCTTCATCACTCTTCAGGGAACTTAATTAGCGACCAAACAGTCAGAAACCGCTTGCATGAAGTGAACCTTCATTCCCGAAGACCGCTACGGGTACCACCTATAGCAATGCACAATCGTAGGATTCGATATCAATGGGCTCTTGAACACAGAAATTGGGCAGAAGAACAATGGCGTTTCGTGTGCTTTTCTGATGAGTCTCGTTTTGGTATGAGACCGGATACAAGACGTATACGACACTGGAGAACCCCTGGACGCCAACAGCGATTAAAATCCTGCCAGGAAGTCCATCCTTATAGTGGTGGAACCATCATGGTATGGGCGGGTATTTGGATCGGCGGAAGAACTGAGTTGATTTGGATCAGAGGCAACCTCAACGCTCAAATTTATGCTGAGACGATTGTATCAGACGTCATCGTTCCTCTACAAGTGCAAATCGGTCCCTTATTTCAGTTAATGCATGATAATGCACGACCGCACACCGCAAGAGTTGTAAGACATACTCTCGCCGCAGCTAACATCAATGTCCTGCCCTGGCCTGCTCAGTCGCCAGACTTGAACCCGATTGAGCATGCATGGGATATGCTACAGAGAAGAGCTCTGCCGAATATGGAGGGTATCCCGTCGCAAGAAGACCTTTTTTTGTTGTTGCAACGAACATGGGCGGCCATTCCACAGCGTGATTTGGATGAACTCATTTTGAGTATGCCAAACCAATGTTCTTGTGTTGTTAGTGTTCGCGGTAGAAACACGGATTATTAATTGTTTAAGTTACCCAATAAAATTTTAAAGAAAACTGTTATTTCAGTCTTTTTTTTGAACTTTAATGTTAGTGGTTCAAATGTCAAAAATCCCTTTATTAGGAAAATGGCAAATTTCTTTATTAATGCAAAGGTGACTTGGTTTATCGTTACTGTGACAAACGAAAACACTTTATTTGATGAATCCTTAAAGAAAATTTTAATTAATATCAATCAGGAGAAAAGTTATTGCAAAAATATATGTTGATCCCTAGACACTTTTGATGTGTGTATTTAGAAGCTTAAGGCGCGGGCCACCCAGACGTAAAAGGAGGAATGGGCGCAGACGCGGCGCTTTAAAAATACATTAAAGAAGCGCCACGTGTGCGCCCCATCCTCGTTTTACGTCTCTTCTGTATGGCCCGCGCCTAAGGGAGCAATACACAGAAAAGACGTAAGACGATGACAAGACGCGGACGCATGTTTTTCCATTAATTTCCAAATGCGGCCACGTCCGACTGCTTAGAAATGTATGGACAAATGCGCGTCGCCTCGTCTTCGTCTAACGTCTTTCCTGCGTGTCTGCTGCCTAACACGTCGATGTCTTACCAGAACACGGTGAAAAGACTGTTACTCTATACAATCGTATTTTGCGAGAAGCTTATATATTCTATTTGGATCAAACTAAACATGAAAGTTCAAAGAGTTATTCACAATTAAACCGTTTGTAATCACTCCCAAATTCCTTTATACAGAGATTATAATTGTGAAAGTTTATAATATTTTAATAATTAATAACTACTACACCGCTTAACGGATTTGAATGAAATTTAACACGTAGGTAGATGTTAAAACAGGCTATTTTTATTTTGGAATAATGCGGATGGTATCGCGGGCAGAAGATAATAAAAAAAGAAAAAAAATGGCTTTTTAGATAGCAACCCTAAAATGGTTAATTACAATTAAAAGCATATGACCTTCATGTAGTGTGGTGACTAAAATACTTCGCATTTCGCGGTGTTGGCAACATACTATGTTTAAACGATCCGATATACAAAAAAAAAAACAAATGGAACCCGAACATCTGTGACAGAAATAATTAACAATCAGCAATTTGAAAATCGAATTAGATTCCGAGTCATATAAAAAAAAAGAAAAAACTTTTGTTTGAGGAAGAAACGACGAAGGTCGAACGTCCATTGGAAATAGGATGAGTCGCTTTGTATTCATAATCAATTCTCTCACAATAGATATTGATCGACAATTATTTAGTGATACGTGACGATGATAATCTATGTGGATCAATTGACTATGACATTAAATTGATATTGCATTTTGAATGGTTTATCGACTGTCTAAGTCTTTAACTTATTTATATATTAGTAAATTGAATAATAAATTCTAGTCAATATTAATAGTATATTTGTATTAATATACTTGATGGGGAGGAATACTTTGAAGCAACGTGACTTATTTATATAAAACTGTTTAGTTTTTATGCTTGCTCATTAATAGTAATATATCATTGTAGCATTTCTTTTCTGTTTCTAAAATAACTGGAATTTGTTTACAAATTAATAAACTCTGTATATTATATAGTGAAGATGGTAAAGATAAAAATAAAATAAAATATCTTATATTTAAACGCTTTAAAATTGACTTAAATATGATTCTATTTAAAAAATAATAACGAATTTAGTCGCTCAACGTTTCTTCGTGCAATATAAAGTAAATCGCTTCAAGACTAATTTTAGTGGAGCCACGAGACGTTCATCTCGTAGCGCAGAGGTGACGGTAAATTTGATTCACTAAGCTGTGGTATACTACTAAGATTTAGTAAATTTAGCAAATTTAGCGTTGGTATCATTAAAATTTAGTTTGCGACTTTATATAGATTTTATATCTTAATTTAAAATGTTAAATTAGGATTTTGATAAATACTAAGTACCTAAGTATTTATTTTTTTAATAAGTTTTTATCAAACTTTCGGAATAAAAAGATTAAAAAATATATTGAAATAATCTTGAAATAACACTCATTGTACCCATACAGGGCAATTTGACCATGTTCAATGATTTTTGTTTAAAATAAAAATATTATTGCTTTATTCATTGTAATTAAAAAAAAACATTTAAAATATGATAGCTCATTGTTCCTGACCACTCTGACTGTCATGTGTAGTTAATCTAAGAAACCGCTGACTAACAGTGAAGGAAAACATTATGAAGAAATTGTCAGAATGCGATAATACGCAGTAGCTAGCGTATGATTGTTGCTCGTTCCTTTTCTGTACGTGGAGATACAGAAATTTTACGTTCAATAAAAATATTAAGGCCCAATTTCACCCTTAGTTCAGCCTTACACAAATTTCAGTTCTGAACTCAGTTAAACGCTTGAACCGATTTTAACTTGATTGATCGCGTTTAGTGCTGAAATCGGCTTTAAATGTTTTGTAATTCTAACCAAAAGCTCAACCGCGTTTGAAAAGATAAACGTAGTTCTCTGAGAATTTCAACTGACCGGATTTACCTCTAGCTGGAGGATTATTTTCTGAAGCGAACGTAAAACGGCAGAAGAATTTAATTTAGCACTGGAAACTGCAATGATTTCAAGAGAAACTAACTCTAATTCGGTTTAAAAGAGTCTGTATTTTTTTTATTGAAAAAACACTAACCGCACAGAGGGTTACTTTTGCAAAAATATTATACAAAACTTTGTTAGGGAGTGACAAAAAGAGCAAGATTAAACATATATAAAAAAGACGTATATAAGAGAAAAGCGCAATGTTTTTCGTCCACGTACGCAACTGGCACAAATCTAATTTTGAAAAACAGAAATTTTATTTCTAGAATTAAAAATGAACTCTGCAGGTAGGTACACAGAATTGACATCTAAATCAGCATATTTAAAACCTCTTCACGTTCCACAAACACATCGCGGCTTTTATGACTCGCCGAAAACGCTTGCCGCCAAAAATAAAAACTGAATATTGAAAAGTCGTAAAATGATATAACTTCATTAAAACCTCCACAGAGGGGACCACAGTAAAGATACCTTTCATTTTCACAAAAAAGAGCAAAATAAAGGTTATTGCTCGGATCGCTACATGGGTGTTACCGGGTTTCGTCATTCATGAGGGGTGGCCATCAAAATCGTCGGCCTCTTTCAAATGCTGCGCATTGTGTCGACGGTATAAAAGAGGACGATTTAGCAAATATACATTTTCACTTCTGTGGTACTTTTGGTGAATTTATGTAATCGGGTCACGGAAGTTAATATTATATCTCATTTATGAATGTATTTTCAGCTTTTTTGCGTTAAATCTAAGGGATTTTATTTTAATAAGGCCTCTCTACACATAATCTTTACAAAAATAACATTTTTAATGTTTGTCTTTGGTAGTTTATACAGTTAATTCCGATTACTAAAGTTCTATCTATATGTTTAGACAAAAGTTTTGTGACGTTTAACTCGACTGGGAAATCAAAGTTAACGATCAAATGGTCGACCAAAGAGACAGTAAAAAATCTTGCAAATCATTTTAAATTCCTATAAACCTAACACGTGTACAGACAACAGCGTGTGAAACCAAAATTAAATAGGTATAATAGGTTAAAAATGTATACATATTTGATATCATCAGAAGGTTTAAAAATAACAGGACATATGAAACGTCGGGCGTGTCAGATTGCCACCCTATCTGACGAGGCAAGAAAATGAGGGAATGAAAGTACATCCTGTGTTTGTGCACTTTAATATTTCCTGTGAAGTTGTCACATCTATTCACCGATGTGACTTCTTCAATGTCTTATGTGTTCACATTCTTAATAACCACCATTGACTAACGGTTAAGGAAAACATCGTGAGGAAATCTGGCCTTAATGGTCTGAAATTGCCAACATACAGTGAACTAGCTAGGTGATTAATGCTCGATCCTTCTTTATACGATGCAATGGGACATTTACCGGCTGATACATGTACAGTATATTATTATATTTATGTCGACGTTTTAGAACTAGAACTCATATGGAAGTCAAACTAATAATAGCGCAAATTGATAGTTTATATTAGCTTAACATTTTAAAGCAGTATTTTTAGTCTTCTAAACGATGTTGATTGAACCAAAAATAGTCATTTCTGTTGACAAAAACTATGTTGACTGAACTAATAATACTCATTTCTGTGGACAAAAATATTATCATTATCTACTAAATTATCAAATTTAGCAGTGTTACTATTAGCATGTAAATTCTAAAAAAGGTTTCTACTAAATATGGTAACTGAAATTTATCAGAATTTAGTATAACAAACCTTAGCGTTGAAATTCAGTTTATTTCAAATATTCTATTTTCAAAAATGCAGAATACATAGCCGCAATAGTAGGGCTGTCAATCCTCCGTGTAAAAATAGAAAAAAAAACTGTGACGTAAACAAAGAGCTAGTTGCCAATGAACGAGCGGTTATTAATTACAGCTCCGGTATTTTGTTCTTTTATTTTGTGCCGCCACGCCACTTGAAACCAGCAAGTATTTCAACTCTTTTAGTTCTCGTTAATGTTTGATAGATACTGTTCCATTTTTAAATTATCTTAAGAGGTCAGATGGTTTAAATGATAAATGCCGTGAACAGTGTAGGTATTACGTATGCAATCATAAATGTGTAATTTTTTTTTTCGTGGTTTACTGAGTAAAGCCCCAGTCACTCTGCCACTAAGCTAAGCTAGGGTTCAAATCCTGCTCATAATCAAGTATGCATAAATACTTTATAAAAAATAAAATGTAGGTAGGTACTTACCGTCTATACTATTTCAGCGTACAAAACATGCTAAAATTCTAATGGAAATAATTATATTAATAATTAAGAAGTAAAAGTTTCTTTTTACTTTTTGCTTTGCAAGTTTTTTTATGTACGAAGTTTTCTATGTTGTTACTCTCTTTATTACAATGATTCAAAATTCTGTTTTAAACGTAATGAAAAATCAACTCTCCGCTCGAGCCGGTCTGTGTGAAAGTAGGGTTTAAACAACATTTTTAAAACGTTCCCTCATTTCCGTTCCAATTACAAAATAACAGTGCCAATGAAACTCCACGTTCTCAATATTATCAAAAAAACTCCAAGTTCAAACGTCCAGGCCGTCAACAGTCGTTAAATTAAGAGCACTTAATAATTTAAATACACGGTTCACAAACTGTAAACTCCAGAAAGTTCCAGAACTAAGTTTGAGAGCAGTTTAATAAACTATTTGGCAAAAAGCGAAGTTGTGAACGAAATGGAAGCAATTTGCGAGGACTCGTCTGGCCACTTCTCGTACATTTTATAAGAACACTTGAGGTTTTCTTGAAGTCCTTGCTATGCTCAAGGGTGCTTACCAAAAGGTCTTATATACAATGTATCGTACCTATACACTATACAGAATCAAGATTTTATTAAGGCATATACATTTTGACGATATTTGCGAACCTAGGTTTATATTTGTTGATTTTATTGATTTAAGACTTGACCAGACCAGATGTTCAAGGCTGCCAATTAAAAAACGCTCCAATGGAGTGTTATGAAAGCCTAGCGGTACGACCGTTCGACTGCCCACTCAAAGGTTGTAGGTTCGACACGCGCATTCAAAGGTCACACCATTAAAGTGTTTGGAAATTAGCAGACTTGAACATCTGGTAGGTAACAAATGATATCTTCAAGATAAGTCGGTCAGTATGTGTTGAAAAATGCCCTTAATTTAGTTTCAAAAGTTTCGTTGAAATTTCAATCGGAAAAAAACTGTTAATAAGGTCAGGTGCGCAGTACTCGCAACCAGTGGCACGTGTGTAAGACTAGATGTATGAATAGCGACTGGGCAACCATACCGTACCGAGTAACCGTAGTAGATGGCGTTCTGTAGTTTCGGCCTACCCTCCATGGGAAAAAGACCAAAATTAATGTAAGTATGTCATCATCATCCTCCTAGCCTTATTATTCCCAAACTTTGTTGGGGTCGGCTTCTAATCTAACCAATTGCAGCTGAATATCAGCCTGCTAGGCAGACTCCCGCAACCCAAAGAGATACGATATTGTAAAGTTAGATCAGTTGTCAGGATTTTATGACTGTACTGACTCACTATATTGCCTGTCATAGATCTTCATAACAGCCGGGGCCAACTAACGGCTTAACGTGCTTTTCCTTTAAAAGTTACCTACATAGTTTATACCTACCCCCATGGGAAAAAGATGTGAATTTAATATAGGTATGTATGTATGCATTCGGAAATCGATTTTAGACTATTATTCTGACCTCTGAAACAGATGTCAGTTCCCATGTTCTATACTTTTATAAGAAGCCGATATTGATCAATTACATAATTTATTGGTAGACCTTGACATGGTAGATATAAGCTGTTAATTGTTGATTAAGTATTCAGGAAGAATATTTTTGTATGAAAATACGTTGCCTAGGTTTTTTGTATCGAAACTACATTAACATTACACTACTTTACATTGATAAGTAAAGTATTTTTTACTACCTATTGGCGTGACCGTTGCAGTGCCAGCCAGTAAAAGGTCGTAGGTTCGAAACAACCAGGTTAAGCACGCACCTTTGACTTTTTAGATTTTCGTGAGTTGGGAATAACATTTGCCAAACTATAAATATTTTGTAACTATACCGATAATTTATTATAAAAAAAATCAACGCAATCAAAAGAGAAGGAACAAAAATATTTAATACTTTTTGTGAAATTTTTACATGTTTTAGCACATGTTAGCTTATTAAATATATCTAAATATTTATAAGAAACTTGAAAAAAAAAACAACTGTCAACAATCCCATCCGTATCAGTAAATATTTAATATTTTCCATTTTATATTATCAGTTAACTATGCGTGTGCGCAACAAAAAAAGAATGGTGCGATTTGACGGAGTGATCCCACATTGGTCCGCTAAACAGAAACCGTCACAATCTACCTTTACCTTTAACCTTAACCTTTACCCATATGATAATCTTTACCCTTAACCGTTACCCTTAACTTTTACATTTAGTTTGAATAATGATATTTCAACTTTAAAAATAGGAAGACTGGCTTAAAATTGACTCCCTGCTCGCAAATAAATTCAATGATATGTACGTGAAACATTGTAAATTTAAGTAGATTTTCCCTGAAATTCTGTGATACCTACCTATATTGATTCTATTTTAAAATACTATACTTATAGTGTGAGTAAATCTGTTCACTATAATCGAATAAAAACAAGTCAACGAACTGCAATTCCAATAACAACTTTAGGTTTTAAAACTTTTTACGTGTTCAAATCTTTTTACATGCTAACTAAACCCTATTAGGTATCACAAAAAAAGTTAAGTAGGTACACTGAGAACGAGTGGAATGCGCACCTAAAAGTTTCATTTTTAATGAAGTATTCAATCGATGTTGAATAGTTTTTGGTTTAAGATTGGTTTTCTATGTAACTTAAAAGCTAAAAGACTTAAGCCCGTGCGTTAAATTGTAGTAGGTATTTCTTTTTAAATGGAAAAGGGTGATTCTCAAAAAATTTCAGTGAAAAATTAAGTGTCAGTCATTATCCTCTTTTTAAATGGAAAAGGGTGATTCTCTAAAAATTTAAGTGAAAAATTAAATGTCATTATCCTACAAAAGTAAAAAAAGAATTCAGTTACATCGTTTTTTATTAATATTGTAGCATAAACGATATTCTTGTTGTCCGGTGTTGAGATAGTACAGAAATCTATGGAAATTATATTACAGTTGTTTATTAAAAAACTATTATTACTATTATTTAGAGAAATGTCAACATTTTTCAGAGAACGTCCGAAGCAATTTTTCTATGGTTAGATTAGTTTAAATTTAAATTTAATTCAAAAAAACTTGTTTACAATCCAAACCATGAAATATCGAACAATGTATAAAAAATATAAGAACAATTTTACACTGCAGTTGTACGTGAACTTTATTTAAAGGTAAATTGAAAAAAAAAAAACAAATTTAATCTTCAATGAAATACATACAAAATGTATTTAAAATCAAAACGAACGAACGAATATCGAACAAAAACTCAAACTATCAAATATAGAACGATATGATATAAGAACAATTTTACACTGCAGTTGTACGTGAACTTGACAACTTTTTAAAGGTAACCTAAATTGAAAAAAACATAAAAATGTTACTTACAGTTATTTGCTAGATGTACCTAATAAGTCCATTGATGTCCACAAGTATCCATTATGACCTGGAAAGAAAGAAAATATTATTAATTCGTTTTTATCAATTAACTCTTAAGCAAAAGCAACCGAAGTGATGCATTGACTAGCAATGTGCATTGTGCGTATTATAAATTAGATCATTACTTGCTCCAGACCTTGAAGAGCACGGAAAGTATTGCTCATAATATTTCTGGAGTAGTGTCGGGTTTATATTCATCACTGGACCCGGTAGGTGGCGCTACAATTGAGGGCAAAACCGCGAGAGAGTTAGCTAGTCACTACATAGTATAAAACAAAGTCGCTTCCCGCGTCTGTCTGTCCCTATGTATGCTTAGTTCTTTAAAACTACGCAACGGATTTTGATGCGGTTTTTTTAATAGATAGAGTGATTCAAGAGAAAGGTTTATATGTATAATACATGCCTATTAGCGTAACCGTGCGAAGCCGGGGCGAGTCGCTAGTTAAATTATAAAATTGAATTGTTATTTCTACCTATTATCCCAACAAAAAATATCTATGTCCTAGACCTTATCTATATCTATCCTATCGGTTGATTTGCCCCAATAATGTTGTATAAATACAAAAGAAACCCAATTTACCCTTCACATTACTATTAACTACACGAATAACGTCCCAATTACCTTGTATACAGGGTGGGGCTAAAAGCTCCGATCTAGGCCAAATATAATACATCCCATATTCCCATGCGTAAAGCTTCGATCATAAATATTCTAATGATCGGAGGTTATAGGTTGCTTTATAAAATATGTATAGGTACTTTTTAAGGGAAGTACCGGTTACCTCTTTGTTGATGTGAATAGGTAATAAGGTAACCATAAATGCTATAATAATGTTTTAGGTTTTCACGACTTAAAACACGGCGTACATAATGAAAGAACTTTATAACTTGCGTATTTGTGTAAAGTTTTTAATCCTGAAGTTTCAGAGACTTTGCAAAGCAATGATAGCCTAGAGGTATGATGTTGAACTGCCAAGTCTAAGGTTGTAGTCCAAAACCCTTGCACGCACCTTTAAATTTTCGGATTTATGTGCGTATTAGAAATTAATAAGTACTTGTTAAAACAATGAAAAAAAAAAAACATCGTGAGGAAACCAACACACCTAAGATATTTTTCAACGGTGATTAAAGCCATGTCAGAGGTCTACGGGTGGTTTAAACTCTGGCACTAGGATTTTTATCAACTATGCGATGAAGAAGAAGAGACTCTGAGTCTCTTTGGTAGCAGAGTAATTATATGTGCGTTTCATCGTCACTATCACTACATAGTATAAAACAAAGTCGCTTTCTCTGTCCCTATATCCCTATATATGCTTAAATCTTTAAAACTACGCAACGGATTTTGATGCGGTTTTTTTTAATAGATAGAGTGATTGAAGAGGAAGGTTTATATGTATACTAGCTTTTGCCCGCGACTTCGTTCGCGTGGAATAGTGACTTCGACTCTTGACCAATAGATGGCGCTGTATGTCCGGAATAAATTTTATTTTATTTTTTATTTTATTTTTTGTAATAAAAACTATCCTATGTCCTTTCTCAAGTTCCAAACTATGTCTGTACCAAGTTTCACACAAATCGGTTCAGTAGTTTAGGCGTGAAGCAAAGACAGACAGACAGAGTTACTTTCGCATTTATAATATTAGTTTGGATTGCACCCGTGCGAAGCCGGGGCGGGTTGCTAGTTTATAAATAAAATTATCACTTGCTCCGTACCACTTGCGCCTAATCGCTCTCCGGTCGTGTCGGATTGCCGTCTCATCGGATTATGAGAGGGAATAGAGTGCTATGTTTGCGCACACACTTGTAAACTATTATCTTCAGCGTAGTTGGCTAATTTTCGTTGAGATTGGCTGCTGTGACCGAAATTCGGTCAGGAAGATATGAGTTCGTGGTTATTTTAAATGTTCAAGCTAAGAAACAAAAAGTATGTCATCAACGCATAATATTAATTGTACACTAAGATTTTCTCCTATATTTTAGGTGCATTTTGTTTTTCGCCTATATCGTCCCACTGCAGGGCAAAGGCCTCCCTAACCACCTTCCATTCCTCCCGGTTCTGAGCTAAATCGTTTTTTTTATATAATCAAAAAAGTTACGTAGGTACATGATTGTATTTGTAATATTAAATCTGCCAAACTGCTGCACAGTTTTACGGCAGTACGAGAATCACGACACTGAGCCAAGAAGAGGAGAAGAGGATGACGCAAAACCACTACAACATTCATGTTTTCAATTAAATACTTTTTTGCTAAGATGCAACGATACAGCAGAATTGATCATAAATAATATTTCAAATCAATAATGTGGTTACAGCATAAATGAGTACAAAAACATAGGTATCCGGGGTCAAAGAGTAGCTCTCTATGTATAAGAACTATGTAGGAAAATTAGTGTTTAATCGTGAATGCTATATGAAGCGTTACTTCATAGAGTAAGGGACGAATGTCGTCAGAGTAAAAGCAACGATATGGAGCGATACGGAAAAGTACACGCTTCGGCTGTCTTCGGCTACTTTCGGGTAGATTCGAAAATAAACTGATCATTCTCAACTAAAATTTTTTTTATCTACACTGGCCATCAAAAATTAGTACCACACTTTTAAAATTGAAATAACTTTTGAAGAAAACAAAATATATTTTTTAAATTAAAAAGAATTTGAGAGATTTTTTTTTAATAAGAACTTCAAAGAAAGTCTGTGAAATAGTGTTATAAAACGTTTGAAGGCTATTGTAGTTTCTTATAAGTTTCATTTTAGTATCATAAATCACATATTGAATGGTCCAGTAGTCGAAATTCGACTGTCGTTCTTTAATTTTCTGCGTTCGTGATCTCCAAGTATTAACAGTAATTAATTATTTATACTAAATTTTACACTTTTTTTTTATTACTGCCTCACAAATTGTCTCCATGCTGCCTGATGGAAAGCAGTCAGTGGAGTTCCATAGTGATGACCATCATCCCAGCAGCCAACATAGCAATGTGGCATGGTGGCCCTCACCTTGACGGCCTTGAGAAAAACTTTTTCACGTCTTGCTTAAAGGACCCAGGATCATAAGAAACACGTGGGCTGCTAACGAGTTCCACATCTTAATAGAACGGCAGAGATAGGGGAGGCGCCGAACCGTTTGGTGCGTGACGGTAATTCTGTTCTACCGTATAAGAGTGGCACCTCAACCCAGCACGTGTCGTTCGGGATAGGAAAGGAGAGGGTGGGATTAGTTCTTCGTCTTTGTAAACGCAATGTATCTACTTAAAACGGTCTCTTCGCGTATTAAATTGAGTGTGAACTTATTGTTGTTTTTATAAAATAAAGATGAACCATACCTACTTACTTTATTTTACAAAAAACATTTTTTTTAGAACGTTAACATTTTAAGCCGTCAATGTTGCATTTAAAACAACAAACAATTCAATGATCGATTACATTTTTTTGTCGATTATGTACATGTACATTCATAGCCGTATTGCATTTTTTGTTCTATACTAATTACCAATTGCGTCATAAGTACACAGTGTGCAAGAGATAATGAAGATTGTCAATAGATTAACTGATTAAGCTAGAAACACAATATTATCTCAGATAAATATTATAACTAATTACGTGAACCGTAGCGCAAATATTGTACTAGATACCTATTTTTAGACTGTGTGTTAAGCGTAGTACCTAATAGGTACTGATGCCAGCACATCAAGCTACGCGAAACTTCAAATTTTCCCAATTCACTTTGAGCCTAATGCTTTAACGAGAAAGTTGAAAATCTATTAAAGAAATTTGATAGATTGTGATAGCTGCAAGTGCTGGTGTCTGTACAATTTTTAGGACTAAGTGCGAGTTTCTTACCCTTTGCGATCGCGTTCAGGCTCTTATCGCTTTAAACCGCTGTCTCGCTCTCACATTGACAGTATAAAATTACTGAATATAGTTGTTAAAAATCGCAAAAAAAAAAACAAGTTAAGAAGAAACCTTCAGCAAAAAATTCAGTTTGATCGGAACAATTTTTATAAGTACATAAAAATTGCTTAAGGCGCCTCTTCGCGCTATAATCTGTTCATAATCTCGCTCCCACATTGAAGTTGATTGAAGATATAAAATCAATGAATATAGTTATAAAAAATCGAACAAAACCAATTGAAAGAGAACTACATTACAAAGTTTCAGCAAAAATTTTATCTTGATCGAGTTTTTGAATAAAAAACTAGCGTTAAATGAATTTTTATTTTATGCCATTAGTAACTACCTAGGTATATTATATCCATTGATTTTATAATCTTCAATCAATCAAACAAACAATGGGATTATATTCGTGTCGTGTTCGTGCAACAGTGTCAAAATCGACATCGATACGATAATTTTAAGTGAAAATTACGGAGAATGAGAGTATGTAAGATTTTTTTTTTTAAATTTAACTATTAGTCCACTACAAAAATGTTGAACTCTGTTGCAATACAATGCGAAAAACAAAAAAGACTCCAATCAATGCAGTTATTAATTCTGTTTTTATTAACATGTCATGTCAGCCTTTCAAAAAAGATGAATATGTTTCGGATGACTGAAACATACTATAAAAACATTGACAGCCAATAGCTAATCAACTAAATCTATACCTATTGCAACAAACATTGAGTTTTAAAGCAACAAAAATAAAACATAAATTTGATTGGATAAACTTTTTCAATGAACTATGTTTATTTGTGTTTGTGTTTTAGACTTAATACGATCGATATTGGTGCTAATTCTCTTGCACAAGCTCTAAACTAATTTAGACTCACTATCTCTCATTCTAACAGAGATCATTTGAAAGGGATAGAAGATTTTTAGAGCTGTCAAACTAGTCCATTTGCGTGATATCAACGAGAATTTAGTCGGCACGTCATAGAGGTCTTGTCTAATTTCACGTAATTTGCAAGGACGTAGACTACACATCAAGCTATACAAAACCAGCATACTGACCTCGCATTGTATCAACTTTTCGCACAACAAGATGTCAGCTTATACTGGAAATTTAGAACTTAATGTGTAGCCGTGTGTAGGTACTTCAATCTCTTCACTATCTAAATTAAATACCAAAATGTCCGTAATCAAGCCGAGACAAAAATACACTGAATTATTTGTTATTCTACTCCAGATTTTTCTCAACCAAAAGGTTGTTGATTGGGTTTGTTTTTGTTTATCCCACTCTTTATCTTTTATTGTATAAATTAACAAACTTTGATTGAGCCTGCTTGTGATCAAAAACAATGCAATTTGATCCGAACGTCTCACAAATTGTAATTAAACGTCCTTTAATTAAAGATTTTGTTCCTCTGTTGACCTTAATAATGTTATTATTATCTTTTGGGTATCAACTGAATATTACTATAACCGTAATTTTCACAATCCCGAATCATCATCTGCCTAACCTTTTCCCAACTATGTTGGGGTCGGCTTCCAGTCTTACTGGATGCAGCTGATGCCAGTGTTTTACATGGAGCGACTGCCATCAGACCTCCACAACCCAGGTATTGGGTTACACGATACCCCTTGGTAAGACTGGTTGTCAGACTTTCCGGCTTTTGACTACCCGTAACGTCTGTCAAAGATCTACAATTGGCAGCCGGGGCCAACAGCTTAACGTGCTATCCGAGGCACGGAGAGTGATAATTAATAATTAATTTATAAAACGCACATAACTTACGAAAAGTCAGAGGTGCGCTCCTTGGGTTCGAACCCGAGACCACTGACTTTACAGTCAACGGTCACCACCACTAGGCTATCACGACTCTCACAATCACGAATATAATCATTATTCCTTAACATGTCTATCGTTGAAAGTAAAAATCAATTAGTAACGTAATGAACAAGAGTTCTCTATACTGTGATAAATGTTATAATATTCTAATCAAACCGTCTATTGTAAAATTTATTATATATTTAATTTATATTTATTATAAAATTTGTATGAAAGGAATTTTTATTTTATTTTACAAAGTTTACAGGGAAGTAAAAAATGCTTTCTAAAGTAAAATTATAAAGGTTTCACGTCCACCCTCTCCATTTAATCCTAAAAATGTATATCAAAATTATTATTTACATTAAAACACCCTTAGCATTTTTTCTAAGAAAAAAATCCTTAGCATTTCTTAGAGACTTCTTAATCTTATGTAGGTAACAAATCTGATTACAAAAATAAGTAAAGTCCATGACTTCGCTATTCCAAAGAATCGCACCATTTAAATCCAAAATGGCTACTATAAATATTCAGACGTGCTAAAATCAGTACGATAGCGCACTTATCTTGGTTTTTGGCCGCCTCTCTTCAACTTTGGGCCCAAAGAATAATTGAGCATAATAAAAATTTATAGGGCTGCGCGAAGGGGTGAGGAGTCAGCGAAATCTTGCAAATTTAGTATCTAATATTCACTGGAGCAATGTTACACAGACGCAGAAAGTTCTAGATTCTAACTTAGATACTAATTATGTTGGAGTTCGGGAATAAATTTCTCAAGTTCGCACTTTCTGCTTTGAATTTTAGATGTAGGTACGTAGGTGTATGGTTTTCATTAATTTTATCAAAATGGTATTTTGAGGGATGATGTGGATTATAGAATCGTTGTTAGAAATACAAAGTTTAAATCTGACCCTAAGTTTTTATACAACATGTTAATTAAAATTACACCCACAATAAATATTGTAAAAATTTAAATTTAATTATGAGCAGGATTTAAATATTCAAACTTTTAGTTAAATACATCAGTCTCTTTCACAGGTAAATGATTTTTATTTCTTCAAAATATATTAATTAAAAAAGCAAATACATTTTAGATGCGTTCACATTTACAAACCATAACCAAACCAACCAGTACCAAAATTTTACGAGCGCTTTACTTGCCAATATTAAGTGTTAATTGATTTCCATATTTATTCTCATCACGTCGACTACAAACGATTATTACTACATTGTTTTATCAGATATATCTCTCGTCAATGTTACATGCAATACAACGACGTGTGTGACATATAAAAGACATACAAATAATATTGTGACCGGATATGAAATGGGATTGAAAAAAAATTTAAGTATCCCGCCTAGAATTTGTTTGAGAAATGGGGGTTGAGAAAAATAGCAAAACGTTAATATAGGATAGCCAAAAGTTCTTTTTCTTAAGAGGTGAAAAATCCTCTAAGAAAAGGAACTTTTTGTAGAACTATCCCCACGTGAGTGTGCCGTGTGGTTTCCGGCCTAAGAATAGAACTACCTCTACGCATCCCGCGGATGTCGTAAGAAGCGACAAAGAGAAAATCTGGAGGATGGGCAACAGCATTCAACTGTGTAATATCCACCATCTACTACTGCGATTACCAACCCGCTTGCTCAACGTGGCGATTAAGGGCAAACACTTTCTAATGAGTGCACAAAATAAGTGACGCGTATGAGAAGAGGCCTGTGTCCAGCTGTGGACTGATACAGGCTGGGTATGTATCCCCCACGTGAAAAGGGATCAGGATAAAATTACGCTATGAATTGGGGACATGGTCTACATAATTATATATTTACCTATTAATTTACAAGGTACAAAGACTCGGAGATAAATACCTTAATCTAAACATACATATCAAACTGAACAATAAGTTTACTTAGCAACAGATCAATATGTCCTTAAAGGAAATGGTACACCTATACACATCTTGTGGCTAATACCTATTGAAACGGCTTACTAGTCTTAAGACGTAGTTCTTTTGTTTTTATTATAATTATTTTCTCTTACAATAAGACCATGTGATGGTTGTTGCTAGTGTTGGAGCAACCGTGTAACTTCTACATAGAATTAAAGAAAGACAAAGACACCCGTGCCACGTGCGCACACGCATAACATAGAATTCATAAAATAATTCAACTTAACTGCGTAGTTGAATGCTACGTTAAAATTGAATATTTACATAGGTAAGGTAAGGTAGGCGGAAGTGTTGAGTAAATTTCGCTAGTAATATTGTAGAAAGAAAGCTTTGTTAGCCTAACAGACAGTTGTCTGGCAAGTCAGAGGTCTCAGGTTTGAATTTAAAGGATGGACCTCTGACTTTTTGGAAGTTTTGTCCGTATTATAAATGACTATTTGTTACGTGCCTCGGAAAGCACGTTAAGCTGTTGGCCTCTGCTGTTATAAAGACCTTGGGAATTATAAGGCTGGAAAGGTATATTGGTAATTGTATAATAAAAATAAACTGTCCCACTGCAAGGCAAAGACCTCTTCTCATACAGAGAGGGATTGAGCATTAATCACCACGCCAGCTCACTGCGTTTTGGCGATTTCAGACTATTAAGGCCAGGTTTCCTTACGATGTTGTCCTTCGCCGTTAGTCAGTGGTGTCTTAGATTAACTAAGAAAGTCCAAATGAGAATAATAATTGTAAAACTCAAATTGGTACATGCCAGGTTCGAATCTAAACCCAAGCGCTTGCAAAGCGGGTCCGTAACTAATGCAAACTGAAATTGAAAAATTGAATTCCTGTAACTATTTTTATCACTTTAGTTTTATTCTAGTTTTTACCCGACTACAAAAAAAGGAGGGTTATGATTTTAGCAGTCTATGTATGTATGTATGTATGTATGTATGTATGTATGTATGTAAGTTTGTTCATCTGTTCCCTCGTAGCTCCTAAACTATTTGTTGTAATTCAATAAATAAGGTGTCTATCGATGCGTCTTAATGGTCTGCGGGTTATAGGATTTATGAAATTTCGTAAAATCAAATAAGGTGGATTTTAAAAATAAATTAGTCACCCCAAAAAAAATAAAGTTAAGGTAAATTTATCGTGTTTGATATCAAATGGAATGTCTTGATGAGCACATTCAGAATATGTATATATTATCTATATATTCTGGACCACTTCTTAACACATGTTTGCTTATTAAATATAATAAATTATTTAATAAGATATTTGAAAAACAACTGATACGGAAGGGATTCGAACCCACGATCTCCGACGTAGCGTGCCGACGCTCTAACCGCTGAGCCACCGTATCCCATCAAAATCAGTCGAAATTTCAAATCTCTTTCTACGCCTAGGGCGTGTGGTAATATATTTCGACTGATTCTGATGGGATACGGTGGTTCAGCGGTTAGGGCGTCGGCACGGTACACCGGAGATCGTGGATTCGAATCCCATCCGTATCAGTTGTTTTTTCAAATTTCTTATTAAATAATTATACGTAAAATTAATTTCTTATTTCCCGGGAATTAATTGTAATGTTTATGATTTCGGGATTTTAGAGCAGGTATTATCAACTCCATGTTACTTACTTCCTCGAACTTTAGGTAAATGTCATTAGTATCCCTAGTAAGTCTGTGGTAAATGTACTCTTTCTATAATGATATCCCACAAAAAAGGTTTCATGTGTACTTATACAGCTAGGCAAAAAAAAGAGTCTGAGGCGGTGACAGCTGGAACTAAAAATAAAAATCTTAAAAACTACGTTTGTGAGTACTAAAATAACATAAAAATGATTCATTTGATTATAATCAATGACAAAAAACTCGTCATAGAAATATGTAAGCACTTAATAACTTGTAATTTTGAATTGTAGTGTGAAAAGTGCGACAGTGGCGCCCCCAATTTTTCCAGACACTTTTTTGCCAAGCTGTACTTCTTACTACTTTTCATGTATACTTCTAAGAAATATATGAGGCCATGTTTTAATAGCTCGAAGTCGCGGACGACACCTTTGAAATAAATTTAATTTAAAAATTGACTAAAGGTTTGAACCGAAGTTGACAGTTAAAGAAATCTACCTATTTAAGAACTACCACATTCTAAAAAATTGTGATTAAAATGAATTTTATTGGTTTCTTTACCACTAAAAATCATTGAAAAAAAATATAGTATAAAAACTAAAACCCGACTACTTAAAATCTAAAAACAAGCTTCTTAGATTTGAAATAAAATTCTGTAGTCGGAGGCCTTAATGTATTATAGGTACTAGATAATCTTCCAAGGGTAAATACTTTGTAATTTGGTGGCCTCCGACTACAGAATTTTATTTCAAATCTAAGAAGCTTGTTTTTAGATTTTAAGTAGTCGGGTTTTAGTTTTTATACTATATTTTTTATACAAATATTAATATACCTATACTATTTTAAAGAGACTCTATACCCACAGTCAAACCGATTGCACGGTTTTGTGGGGCTATGTGCTACTGTAAATTTTATTGTTTAATTAATAAATAAATAATAAACATCAAAACGATATTTAAACACTCTTGAAACAGATTTTTTTTTTCATTTCCCCAATCACGGAAGCATAGCTGGCAGTAAAACAAAAAGCAATACAATGACGTCAATAACATGCCAATCGGAATGAAAAAAAATTGATACGACTGAAATAAAAGTAGAATCAAAAACTGCATTCACTGTTGAGTAATGTTTACAATTTTGTTGATTGATGGACGATATTTGTTTACAAAGTTTAGTGTTTCCCAAAGTGATATTATATATAAGTAATTTTTATTCAGATATAAACATTAAAATGATTAAAATACAATTAAAACTAAAACTAAAAACGAATACTAAAACTAACGCTAAAACTAAAAGTAAAATAAAAAGAGAAAAACTTAATCTAAAAGACCGTATTATACATATATTACATCTAAACTGTAAAACAATTTTATTTTTATTTATTTATAGACTCACAACTGTATTCCCCAGAGGGGGTAGGCAGAGGTGTGCAGTACACCCACGTTTCGCCAGCTATGTTATAAGTCACTAATAGGGGGCGAGCCTATTGCCATTAACCGAGCACTATTCCAGACTCCGTGCTGCTACTGAGAATTTTCTAATGGAAAAACCCAAAAACACTTTTGCCCGACCCGGGGATCGAACCCAGGACCTCGTGCTCAGCAGTCGCGTTGGCTAACACTAGACCAACGAGGCAGTCTATAAAATAACAATATATAAAATAACATAGCACTGATAGCCTAGTGGTAACCGTCGACTGAAAAGTCGGTCTCGAGTTTGATCCCAAGGCGCGCCTCTGACTTTTCGTAAGTTATGTGCGTATTATAAATGAATTATCACTTGCTAAAACGGCGAGGGAAAACATCGTGATGAAATCAGTGCACCTGAGAGATTTTTAATGGTGTGTAAAGCCATGTCAGAGGCCTACGGGCGGTTTAAACTCTGACACCAGGTTGTTCATCAACCATACGATAAGAAGAAGATAAAAAAACATACAAAAATAACTCTAAGATCAACTAAGATCTCTAAAGTCTAAAGTCTAAGATTAACTAATAAAGTGAATATGACATAGAAAAAAAAATAAGTAGAGGTATCCTACATTAGAACCCATGTGCTTGCAAAGCAGTCCATAACCAATACTCTACCACAACAATAAAGTAGAAGAAATTAGATTATCAAATCCAAAATCTCTCCAACTAAAACCATCTCGTAGTTGCAAAAATAAACCACGGTCATGAGTAGTGGGGAGCGATGACGCAAAATATGATCATCTGAGACACCATGGTAAACAATGGAGCTTACTTCTAAAAGGAACTAATCGGTTGGATCGTTTGCCAGTAAACAAACCGATATTGAATGAAGCGGGGAAGCGAGTGGTATGGAAAAGTTCCATGATTGCTCAAGGTAAAATCCGAAAGGAATATATTTTGTGCATGGATGACGGTCTCGTAATTCATGCTTTGCTTTGCTTTATTTTGGTTACGTTAAGAGGTAATGTCACGCAAAAAATAAATATATTTATTTATTTATTACAATTTATCGTAGGTAGTTTAGTAGAATGCTCAACAAAACCGGTTTAGCGGTTTAACTGAGGATGAGTCGCGATTAACTATAATTTGTACTTCTTTTTATCGTATAGTTGAAGAACAACCTGGTGTCAGAGTTTAAACCGCCCGTAGGCCTCTGACATGACATGGCATACATTTTCCCATAAAAAACAATAAAAAAAGAAATAAAAGAAAAAAGGTAAATGCGTCAAGGTACTCCTCCCCATCACTGTCATCCGACAAAATGCCCAGAAGACTGGCAGCATTGTCACGCTGAATGACAATACTTATTCTTTGACCAAAGAATAAGCCAGCCCTTTTGTGTTTGCCTATTTATATATACATAGCTTAGCTTAGGTCATCAGCGCGGGAATATATTATAGTGGATAAACAGTTGCGCACCCATAGATCCACTCTCTCGTCTCATACATGTCGTTGCCAGTGTATCGGAGAACCGATGCGACTGGCGACATGAAGAAGATGCAGTGACTAGCCGCATGCAGTTATAAAGACCCCTGCATGCGCCTTAAGCGTATCACAGACGCCTTGCTCCTTCGCCGAAGTATTAACCAAAGGACCCCTTGGAAAGCACACAAAGTCTTCTTCGATGATTGAGGCGGGCACCGTCGTCACGACAACACACCCGGCTACTTGCCTATTTATAAATAGATATCGACAGTTTTAATTTTATCTACGAATGCTTCATTCGTATTTTTAGAGACATAATGATGATATCATAAATTACATTATTTACCTACATTCACGGAACGTAAACCACTTGTTAATAAGTATCATACGACGGTAATTGACACAAGTGGTACAAAGTCTATAGCGATCGTGGAAACGTCAAGTGCCATTCAACATAATCATAATCACATAAATTAAATTATGACTTCATATGAGTTTAATAGTCTGTTAGGACCGAGATTGAAGAACAACACTATACTGACTGATACTTAACCAGTTTATTAGTTACTAGCTGCCCCGCGCGACTTTGTACGCGTGATTATTTTACCTTTACGCTTTTTCTACCCTACCCTACACTAACTACTCTACGCTACTCTACCCTACCCTACCATTCTCTACCCTACCCTACCATTCTCTACCCCTACCTACTTTACCCCTACCCTACCCTACGCTACCCCACCCTACCCTACTCTACCCCTACCTTACGCTACCCCTATCCTACCCTACCCTACTCTAACCCTACCTACTTTACCCCTTACCCTACCCTACGCTACCCCACCCTACCCTACTCTACCCCTACCTTACGCTACCCCTACCCTACCCTACCCTACTCTACCTCTACCCTACTCTACTCTACCCCTACCCTACTCTACCCCTACCTTACGCTACCCCTACCCTACCCTACCCTACTCTACCTCTACCCTACTCTACTCTACCCCTACCCTACCCATACCCTACCATACTACCAAGGGGTATAATTCCATATTCTTTTTCTTCGATTCTTCTATTATAGGCGGAGACTAATCCAACAAATCAAATACCATGAAAATCGGTCCAGCAGTTCTCGTGTATGCCTACAAATTTTCATGGCTTTAACTTTAAAAATGGCTGAATTTCATTCAAACTTTTATCTTCTATATTTTCTCCCCAAAGTGATTGAATATCGAGATATACGTGCATAGTTATGCTATTTTGATGTCTTTTATTTATACCGAATTTCTTACACAAAATATTCGCGCCCCTCCCCCCTTTCCCTCTAATGGGTAGAGTTATCAAAAAGCTAAAACACGTCTTATTTGTTAACCAAAAAGCTAATTATCAAGTTTAATGATGGATTTTCGTAACTACAAACTTTAGTCCCCTTTTATATCTCCTTAGGGGGGAAAAAATCCAAATTTTTTGATACACGTCTTTCTTATTTTTAGCGCATAAGCTTAATACTCATTTTTACATCTGTAACTTCAAAAATAACAAATCTTCCATACAAACTTTCCCCCCCTTTTTTATCCACTCAAGGGTAAATTAAAATAAAAAAACAATGCTCGTCCTTTCATTTATCAACCGAAAAGCTGAATACCAAGTTTCGTACGTTTAACGTTAAGAATGACGGATTTACATACAAACTGTTTCCCCCTTTTTTACCTACTTAGGGGGGGAATTTCAGAAAATCCTTCCTTAGTGCACCCCTACGGTACTTAAAAAATATTGCCTCAAAATTTCAAGTCCCTAGGTCCACCGGTTTAGGCTGTGCGTTGTCTGTCAGTCAGTCACGTTACCATTTTATAAGTATAGATAATTACTTGATAAAAAAAAAACAACTGATACGGATGGGATTCGAACCCACGATCTTCGACACATTCGAGCGTCACGATGTATGGTATGGTATGTCAAAGATCGTGAGTTCGAATCCCATCCGTATCAGTTGTTTTTTCAAATTTTCTTATTAATTAATTATGATATAATAAGCTAACACGTGCTTTAAACAAAATCACAAAAAAATATTTTTATAAGTATCAATCTAAAGTATCTGCCTTTGCCCTGCAGTGGGACAATACAGGCTGTTCGCGCCAACTAAACGCGATCAAAACTAAAAACAATACTACCAAACACAACACTATCAACTATTCGTCTATGATCTCGCGGCACATCACTATTACGTCAGCGCACCCCTGCGCCCCCGCATCTCATCGATGGCGTCTGCCGGCCGCAATAAAAGGCGATGCAAACCAATTTCGGCCTCTTATTTGACTACAATCAACACATGCAAGAAGACCGAACAAGGAGCCATCATGCTGCAGCTCCAGGTTCGAAAATAATGGCGACCGTGCAATTCGGCGTGTCTACGATCTTCGGATGCGGACATCATCAATCAATATCAGAGCAGCATTATTACAAGAGCAATCAAATTTCATCGGGCGCGGCAACGAGTTCGGCCGGCCTATGAATCCAAGCTAAGTACCTATCCAAATGCTATCCTTTCCCTAGGTTCCATACATAATAACCTACAATCTGCGCAAATGTCGTGTATCTACAATTACTAATCTCACAATTCTATTGCCTAAACCTATGTTGTCGTTGTAGCCTATACCCCGCACAATTTCTATACCGTGCAGCTACAACAGTTTAGGTAAAACACGTGCATTTTGTGCAAACTCGCTATATTCATTGTGTGTTGCCCATGCTCTATTCCCTCGCATGACGATTGGTGTGTGTTAGCAAATCGGTAGCGTGCACGTGCGCAACACAAAGCTTGAAAAGCGTCATTTCAATCGCAATTAATCTACAATTATATACCTAGGAACTTAACGCAACCCGCTAACGCTATAAAATAACAAAACTTTCATTTTACAAGTACCTACTAATTCAGGTGTAAAGTCAATCCCTATCTTTATAATCTAATTGCAATCTTAAGTCTATTCTCTCGCTCATTTTGTCTTGTTTGCACCCCTCCTGTTTGGCGGCTTCGCTCTCCTTGGTGTGCACGTTATATACCCCGCTTTGGGCCGACTATTTCAGCGCATGAAGTGCCTATTTGCGGCCGGAGCCCGTCAATATCTACGGGTGCTACCGAGCGCGTCGTGTCACACACGTGCCTCGTGCCTCGTGCTCCCAGCCCACGTGCTTCGCACGCAGCTTCGCTTCGCTGACGCCGTTGGAGTGCCGGTACGCCGATAGCCGAAAAGGGAGGAACGTGAGCTCATTCCATTTTATTCTAACTAGTGATTTCAGTGTTAAATTCTATATCCAAGTGATTCAGTATTGTCTTTAACAAATTTGTGACCCATACTTTAATACAATGGATGACATTAAAGCTCTCAAAGCCAAACGCACAAGCGTCAGAGGTCGAGTAACTAAATTTAAAGAATACATCGATCTGATAAAGGCAATACCGGTATCAAATTTCACTGAAAATCATATTAATGAACTCAAATTGAAACTACATAAAATTCGAGAACTATATAAAGGTTATGAATTGCTGCAAGATCAAATTGATGTACTTTGTGTCGATACCATTTCTGACGAGATTGATGAAAGGGACATAACGGATTCTAAGTTTACACATTTGATAGCTGATGCTGAAACTATTTTAAATTCATGTATTGTCAAAACTGATCAGCTAGAGTTATCCCCCCGGAGTGACCGTCATCATTCTCATGAAGCAAGTTTTAAGTTACCTAAAATAGAAATATCTAAGTTTGATGGCAATTTTGCCTGTTGGTTAGAATTCCGTGATACTTTTAAGTCTTTAATTGATAATAATGCTCGCTTGTTACCTATACATAAATTTCACTATTTAAATTCATATCTAACCGGTGAAGCTGCTAGGATACTTACCAACTTAGAGGTCTCTTCTGAGAATTATTCTAAAGCTTGGGACCTGCTGTGCCAACGGTATGATAATAAAAGACAGTTAATTAACCAACACTTAAATTCTCTCTTTAACATTGAAAGTATTCATCGTGAGTCTGATAAATCATTGAGATCCTTAGTGTACAATGTTAATAAGGACCTTAGAGCGTTATCCAGCCTAGGCGAGCCCACCGATAAATGGGATTCACTCATCATTCATATGATGTGCATGAAAATTGACAATGTTACCAAGCGTGCCTGGGAGGAACATAGGAATACTTTAAACAATAACACTAACATGCCAAAACTTGATGAATTGACAAAATTTCTGCAAGAGCGTGCTGATATTTTAGAAAATTGCTATAAAAAACAAACATTGAACAATTCAAATCAATCTTCTAACTATTCGAACAACAAATATGAGCGTTCCTACAAAACATTTGCTTGTTCAACAAGCAACCAAAACAATTCTAAATCCAACTATCAATCATCTTGGGTTTGCAATTATTGTGGGAAGGACCACAGCATCTATACTTGTCCTACTTTTCTATCTAAAACACCAGAACAACGGAGGTCTGAAGTCAACAAACTTAAGTTGTGTCCAAACTGCCTGAAAAAGAGTCATAATAACATTAAGGTTTGTTCTCATGGCTCATGCCGTGAGTGCCACAAAAGGCACAACACATTGCTTCATGTACCTTCACAGCCTGCGACGGATGTCTTCATTCAGCCTGCCTCGGTAGCTAATGCTGATCTTTCTACAATAGACGTTCCAGTCAATTTTTCTTCGCAGCCTGCCAATCATGTTCTGCTGTCTACTGCTATACTATGGGCAACAAATCCAAGAAACAATTTCAAAACAAGAGTTCGCTGTCTACTAGACTCGGGTAGTGCTGCTACATTTATTTCTAAGTCGTTACAGGTTAGGCTGGGCCTAAAAGCCATACCAACGGAGGCCATCAAGGTCATTGGTATGGGGTACACACCATGTGGCTTCATTGCGGAGCGTAGTGTTGTTCGCCTAGACTCTCTGCACACGGACTTCAATGTTACTCTAGCATGCTCTGTCCTACCTGAGCTCACAGGAAACATTCCTAAAACTTCTATCAACTCAAAACTTTTCAATATCTCTCCTAAAATTAAATTAGCAGATCCCACCTTCAACAACGCAGGTCCTATTGAGCTGCTTATAGGAGCAGACCTGTACTGGCAAATTGTAGGAAGGGAACATCAATCACTTGGTGCTAATTTACCATTTTTAATTAATTCACAGTTAGGCTGGCTAATCTCCGGTCCTATATTTTTTAACTGTGAACCTAAAGCTATACATTGCAATTTTTCAACTAAAGAAGCAATCCCTGTTGACAATCTGGATCAACAGCTATCAAAATTCTGGGAGTTAGAAGAACTACCTAAGAGACCTCTTCTCAGCGACAGTGAGAAGGCGTGTGAACGTCACTTTCAGACACACACTACTCGTCAACAAGACGGACGTTTCACTGTGAAACTACCTCTCAAAGAGTCTCCTAGCATTCTCGGTGACTCCTATCTTCTAGCAAGACAAAGATTTTTCTCGTTAGAGAGAAAGTTCCGCAAAAATCCTTCTCTCAAACAAGCCTACTGTGACTTCATAGCAGAGTACACCTCTCTGGGTCACTGTTCGGAGCTTACTGCGCCGCCGTCGCCGCACCGCCGCTACTACCTGTGTCACCACGCCGTGATGCGAGAGCACAGCGAGTCCACCAAGCTGCGAGTGGTGTTCGACGGCTCCGCGGCTACTACAACAGGCGTATCTCTGAACGATATTCAGATGATAGGTCCGAAGGTACAAGATTCTCTCTTAGCAATCCTTCTACGATTTCGCCTCCACAAGTACGTGCTAGCTGGAGACATCGACAAATTCTTCCGGCAAGCATCTCTTAATGAAGATGACAGAGACCTACAACTTATCCTGTGGCGTGAAGATGAGAATCTGCCTATCAAAACACTTAGGCTCAATACAGTGACCTATGGCTTCGCTAGTGCCAGCTATTTAAGTACCAAGTGCTTGTGGCAACTAGGTGAAGAGTGTACAGACGCAAGGGTCAAGGAGATCATACAAAGGGATTTCTATTGCGACGATTTACTTACAGGTTCTAATACAAAGGCAGATCTACTATACATTCTGAATGCAGTTACCTCTACATTAAAATCAGGCTGCTTCAATCTGCGGAAATTCAGGTCAAATACTCCAGACATCTTTCCTATCTCTACTGTTGACCTACAGAGCAAGCTAAGTCTAAGTGACTCGTCCAGCGCCCTCGGCTTGGGTTGGAGCCCACAATCAGACTCTTTACAATTTTCCATCGAGGCCCCAAGCTCCGAATCTGCGCTTCGGATTACAAAGAGAAGCATATTGTCATCTTCTTTCAGTATTTTCGACCCACTTGGATTGCTATCTCCATGCACCGTCCAGCCGAAAATGCTCATGCAGCAACTGTGGCGGCGAGGTTTGGACTGGGACGAGCCAGTTCCTGAAGACCTTCGAAAGGAATGGCAGCGAATTAGTTCCAGCCTCCCATCTCTATCGGAAATGAAAATACAGAGAAGAGTTCTATGTGACAATCCACAGGACATACAGCTTCATTCGTTCTGCGATGCATCTATGCATGCCTACGGTGCATGCATCTATCTACGATCGACCGACAACAAAGGTAACGCTACAGTATTCTTACTCTGCGCTAAATCCAGAGTAGCACCAACCAAACCTCCACTTACAATACCGAAGTTGGAATTGCTTGGAGCTCTTCTTGCTGCCAACCTAACGAAGACTGTGCTAGAGGCCCTGCGCTGCCCTATCTCATCTTGTGTACACTGGTGCGACTCCAGTGTGGTACTCGCATGGCTCAACAGCAGTCCCAGCAAGTTGAAAAGCTTTGTTGCTAACAAAGTAGTCGAAATCTGCGAATATACGAGTCTATCTTCTTGGCGTCACGTACCCACCGCCTACAATCCAGCGGACCATATCTCTCGAGGTATTCCAGCAGAGAAGCTACGCGATCTTCAAGAGTGGTGGTCTGGCCCGTCCTTTCTCATGTTTGACGAATCTCAATGGCCAGCACCTGAAAAATCTAGCAAGCTCAAGGACGACATACCTGAGATGAAGGCTTTAGTTACAACTCACGCTGAGACAGACCCGGTAATTAAATTCGAAAACTTTGCTGATCTCAACAAACTCAAAAGAACATTTGCATACCTGTTAAGATTTATCTCTATTTTAAAAACCAAAACTATTATACAAGGTCCTCTTTCAGTGGAAGAAATCAATAAATCATTCACCTTGTTAGCTAGACAAGCTCAAAAACAATCATTCCCTGTCGAATACAATAAATTGTCGGCAGGTGAATCTATTTCTAAGGGAAACATCTCCGCTCTTAGCCCATTCCTTGATAAGGATGGATTAATGAGAGTAGGTGGCAGGCTCGATCGGTCTATGTATAGCTACAGCAAAAAACACCCTATAATTTTAAATTCAAATCATCAATTAACTAAACTAATATTTCGCCAGGAGCATTTAAGGTTGTTGCACGCAGGTCCACAGCTTCTTCTATACTCTATCCGAGAGGCTATTTGGCCTGTAAACGCTAGACAGTTAGCCCGTAGCACTGTCCGCGCCTGCGTAGTGTGTCGTCGCCACAAGGGCCAAACACTTACGCCTATGATGGGCAACTTGCCTCCTGAGCGCATCACACCCGCTCTTCCGTTTCAATCTATAGGAATGGACTTCGCAGGTCCTTTTTACATTATTAATAAAAAAGGTCGCGGAGCTAGGGTATCAAAATGCTATTTGTGTTTATTCATTTGTTTTAGATTCAAATGTGTACACTTAGAAGCCGTAAGCGACCTATCTAAAGACGCGTTTATCTTAAGCTTACGACGTTTCGTTTCTCGAAGGGGGAAGCCCTCTGAGATTTTTTCGGACAACGGACGCAACTTTGTTGCTGCGTCCAAGGAAATTGGGCAATTTCTAAAATCTAACGCAAAGGGAATCACTGAACTTGCAGCAAACATGCAAATAAAATTCAATTTTCATCCACCTTACGCTCCTCACTTTTCTGGTTTGTCGGAGGCCGGCATTAAATCGGCTAAGCACTTTATCAAACGCGTTATGGGCAATACCAATTTAACTTTCGAAGAGTTGTCTACGCTATTTGCGCAGGTTGAAGCAATTATGAATTCCCGTCCCCTTTCTCCTCTATCCTCTTGTCCCACAGACTTCCTTCCCCTCTCCCCCGGACATTTCCTCATTGGCCGGCCGTTAACCGCGCCACCGGCACCCGTCATCGATGACTCAAGTCGCTGCCGATCACGATATGAAGCGATTGAGAAGATGCGGCAACAATTTTGGAAGCGGTGGCAGCGCGAATACATATCAGAACTGCAACTAAGAACAAAATGGCGTGAAAACAAAGCAAAATTGGCTATTGGTGACCTAGTGATCATCCAAGAAGACAACACGCCACCCCTAAACTGGCGCCTTGGACGCATAGCCAAGCTATATCCTGGCGAAGACAACATTTCAAGGGTCGCAGACATAGCAACTACAAAGGGAACAATTAAACGGGCCCTTACCCGTATCTGCCCCCTGCTGGACTAAACCCGGCCGGGAGTATGTTCGCGCCAACTAAACGCGATCAAAACTAAAAACAATACTACCAAACACAACACTATCAACTATTCGTCTATGATCTCGCGGCACATCACTATTACGTCAGCGCACCCCTGCGCCCCCGCATCTCATCGATGGCGTCTGCCGGCCGCAATAAAAGGCGATGCAAACCAATTTCGGCCTCTTATTTGACTACAATCAACACATGCAAGAAGACCGAACAAGGAGCCATCATGCTGCAGCTCCAGGTTCGAACACAGGCTAAAAATAAAATGAATAAATAAAATCAATCTAAAGCAATTAAAATATTTTTATTCATGTAGACCATTTTAGGCACTTATGAATAGTCATAATTCTAATATTATTATAGGAGTGACTCTCAAAGTGAAGTCAAAGGTCGTTGGTTCGAAACCCAGGCACGCACCTCTGACTTTTTGGATTTATGTGCGTTTTAGAAACGAATTATCACTTGCTAAAAACGGTGAAAGAAAACACCGTAAGGAAACCAGCACACCTGAGAGATTTTTCAACGGTGTGTAAAGCCATATCAGAGACCTACGGGCGGTATTAATTCTGACACCAGGTTGTTCATCAACCATACGAAAAAAAGAAAAAAAGACCTAGTGGTATGACCGTTGACTAGCAAGTTAGAGGTCTCGGGTTCGAACACAAGGCAATCTCTAACTCTACTTTAAACATTTTGTTGAACTTAGTTCATTTAGCACAACAAGCTATATTAGGCAATGCTAACAAGCTATAAATGCAACAGTGACAATTTCATTGTCCTTTTAAGTTTTAAGTTAAGTAGTAAGACGCCTTATTCATCCAAGGTTGAGAAATGAGACACACACAATGAGAGCTTCACCAAAAAACTGGACCAAGAATACATTTCAACATTAATCATATAAATGTATCTAATTATTTAATTTGAAAATTTGAAAAAACAACCTATACAGATGGGATTTGAACTGCGTACCATGTTGAGGCGAAGATCGTGGGTTCGAATCCCATCCGTATCAGTTGTTTTTTCAAATTTTCTTATTAAATAATTAAGCTAACATATGCTATTATAACATGTAATAAATTAACAAAAAATCATATAAATGGTTAATTCTAGTCCAGACAAGATAAGTAAGAGCACAGATTAACAAATAGTTACTTGGTAAAACTTTTATCGTTTCAGAGAATCTTTGAGATTTGTAATTTCAACTAAAGTTTCAGTAAAACCGTGTGATTTTCCATTGTTATTTCACAATGGATGGCTTATAGACGGTTCACGGGACGCAAAAGTTTTATGTTGGTGGCTTAACGGTTGAAATCAGTCTAGCTCTAGATAATTCTAAAATCCACTTGATAGGTGAAGGTACATTTTTTAGGTGCTTTCCCCCGACACAAAAAGAGAGGTGTTATATGTTTGTCGTGTGTCTGTCTGTGTCATCGTGGCTCCTAAACAAATGGACAGATTTTGATCCAGTGCTTTTTGCTATAATAAAATTGACGTTTATCTAAAAACTTAATTTTTCAGTTTTAAATTACATAATATTGTGAGTATTTTTTTTGTTGTTTAAGAAATGTGGTTCAGCACGATTTGACCAGCGCGGTCGATGCGAAAAAAATCGGAAAGGAGATTATTGCATGACAAAATTTCATTGCATTGCATTGGCGAATGTGCGAGACGAGAATTGAAATATGTTTGCTTAAGATAAACCGTACACCATAGAGCACGGCATGGATGGAATATGCTTGTAATCTCTTACAATATATCGCCATGCTTAGGGCACAGATTAAAACTACGTGCTTGAGAATTTACAGACAAAAAAAAAACTACAAAAAAAAATACATATTTTTATTATACAACTAGCGACCCGCCCCGGCTTCGCACGGTTACGCTAATATGCATGTTTTATACATATAAACTTTCCTCGTGAATCACTCTATCTATTAAAAAAAATTGCATCAAAATCCGTTGTGTAGTTTTAAAGCAAGCTAAGCATACATAGGGACAGACAGACGCGGGGAGCGACTTTGTTTTATACTATGTAGTGAGGTTGAAAATTACTTAAAATTTCAGAACGTTCGGTTCAGTGGTTTAGGCGTGAAAAGGTAACAAACAAACTTAAGTACTTTAAGTACTTTATATTAAGTTAGACTTTATAATTTAAAAAACTGAATTTTTCATAGCATGTCAAATACTATGCTTTCATGTAAAGTTTTCAGCCTTGAACGGAAAGATGTCGACAGGCGATGCATTAGTAATTTAAATAACAGCTTGACGACTGCTATTAAATATTCCGGCGTCCTTGACTGACTTCTTGTTACGGATATTAAATAGCAAAATAATATTTACATTTTTAGTATTCTTCATCGTATGGTTGATGAACAACCTGGTGTCAGAGTTTAAACCACCCATACGCTTCTGACATCGCTTTATGCAACGTTGAAAAATCTCTCAGGTGTGCTGTTTTCCTCACAATGTTTTCCTTCACCGTCGTAGCTAGTGATAATTAGTTTCTAATACGCACAAAAATCCGAAAAGTCAGCGATGCGTGCCTGGATTTTAAACCTATGATCTTCGACTTGGCAGTCCAACGGTCATACCAGGCTACCACTGCTTCTTGTTTGGTAGTAGAATGATATTTATCGCAATTTTATGAAAGATTTCATATTTCCAATTTTACTCGTTTTTGCAAACAACATTTTTGCTCTCTCTTGTTGTTTATTGTTTTTAATTATCCGCCCTCGGGCTGCAATGGCAGCCAGTTGTAATTTAGCACAATAGAGTCATCTCTATGTATATTATGAAACAAAAAAGATCAGATGGATGTAAATATCTGGGGACAGCGGGGACTACATAAATAATACAATTAAATATTAAGTAATTGGCTCCAAGTTGTAACAATGGCTGCCGCCGAAGGCCGAAGCTAATGGGACAGGCATTAAGATATTTTGGTATGTGTAGTATAATCATATAGATTTTTAGGGTTCCCTAAGAAAATCAGAAACCTTATAATTTCGTCATGTTCGTTTGTGTTTGTCTGTCTGTCACAGCCATTTTACGCGTAGATAATTAATCCTTGAGAACTAAAATTATGTATGCATTTATAAATATCGCCGACAAAGTTTTGTAATAAAATTTAATAAAAAATTAAATTAAGGGGGCTTCTCGAGGTCCTATATGTAAAGTGAGGATGAATATTTTATTGCAAATATTAAAATATGGTTTATGTATTAGCCTTCTTCTTCTTCTTATCGTTTCGATAGCAAACTTTTTTTTTTATTATTATTTTTATATTGAAGCGGCCCAGAAAGTAGTAGTGTATTAGCCTAAGTACCTATTACTTTTCGACTTGTATAAGTATAAAAATCTATCCCCACCCATTATCTCCGAAATCTCTCTCGATTTTTATGAAACATCACGATACGACATTCATCTTTAAATCGTTATTTAACACGAATTGTCAATGACGGATGTATGTACATACGGCGACACATCAAGCTATATTATTCCAATATAAGCTGAGCTCTTGTTGTACAAAGAGCCTATATAATGTAAGGTCAATTCATACTGGTTTTGTACAGCTTGTGTGTAGCCATGTGTACGAGTATGAGTCCACTTATGAAATTTTCTGAAAAAGTTAGATAAGAGCTGAACCCTTCACAATGGTCCAATCAAAAAAGCTATGACGCAATGTCAATGTCTGTAAGCAAATTTTACAGCCGTTACAAAGACACCGAAACGACATCACCAGTCCTTAACTGTGTAGTTTAAGTTAGCAGACGGTAATTAAACGAACTAAATGAGATTCCTTTTATTATGGCCGAAATTGCTATGAACCGAAAAATAACTTCTAAAAGTCCTTTTCTCTCCTTTTATTGTTGCCAGCCAATGTCTACTTTTATACTTGACCAGCCATTCTTGTTTAAGTGTCTAGTAATTTTCGGCTGAGACATTTCATACATATAAAGCTTTTTCTGCCCAGTTGCCTTTATGTCTGGCTTATCCAATGTCCTAGTTGAGCGATACGATGTGAAGCGATGCTATTACATAACGATACAAATATTACAAGCGAATACGCGAAATAACTGGGCGCAATGTCAGGCAATTTGATATACTGAGTTATTGTTACTGTTAGCTCACAGCTGGGCAAATGCCTCTCCCTCTGATTTCCACGATATAACGATATTGATTATACTGAGATGTTGCAAAAAAATTCGTATTGTATTGAAATAAAGAAAACAAAATATTATATAATTTTTTTAGAGCAAAATAAATAAGAATTTTATTTATTTAGTCACTAGCACGAAGTTTTATACCGACATTTTTAATTTTTAAAATTTTGCGTAATCGTCGACTCGTATTTTGCGTAATGTAGTATTGCGTCGTGTTACTGCGTGTTTAGCTTACGAAGGACAATGCATTACAGAGGCGTACTAGGCTGCTGTTTTTATTTCTTAAATAAATTAATAAATCTTTCTATTTTAAGCTCCTACTTATTTTCTTATTATTTCAAGTTCATGTGACATCATTATTATTTCGATATTAATAATAAAAAGCTTGAATATGAAGCCATAATTATCCCAGATTTATATTTATCTGGAAGGAGGCTGCGCCAGGTATAGTATTATAGAAGCCGAGATCTCTCTCCATTTGCTGATATGACCACCGGGGTTGTTTTAGTGAGGTAAGAATCTCACACTCCCTGGTCTCGTCCCCCGGAGGCAGGGTGCCTTTTGAAAGTTTCTTCTCGTAAACAAAAAAAGGTATAGTATTAAGTTAAGTTTAATTAAGTTTTTTTGTGACATGCCAATAATACCTACGTGAAAAAATATGAGTAGGTTGACAGCAAATAAACATTCAATGTCAGTTGTGGTTACAAATACGTTGTCACCCTGAGGGCGTAAATCTCCTTGCACTATAAACCGGAACACAGCAGTGCGACACTACGTGCCTTCAGAAATAGCTGAGATTATTGTAGAAACTTTAGCATTTTGGTAGGTATGTACATAACTATATACTATTTCTATTCTATTCTATTCTATTAGTATAGTTAACCGAATTCAATAAAGGAGGAGGATCTCAATTCAACTGTATGTCATTTTATTAGACCGTCCGGGTTTGGTCGGACAATTTTAAGGTAAATATTCGTTCAGTCGATTGCATAGTACAGGGTCGGACTTCCTAACGGATGAACTGAATTAGATGTTTTTTCTTGCGTTTTCTTGGGGTGGTTATTATATTGGCTATAATTTTATGAAATAACATACCTACAGAGTAATTTAATATGCGTGTGTGTTAATCCAATTTGTACTAAATGTAAACAATATACCTAATCATTTTGAATTAACAAATCAAAGCTTTCAAAATAATTAAAGATTTATGAAAAAGTAAAAATTTGAATTGGAAAAAAAACTGAAATAAAACTATATTTCAATATCCTTATTTTGTATCAGATAGAATAGCACATTGTATTACCAGGGCGGTATGTATGCAATGAAAACCAAAGCCCGAGTAGCATTATATTATATACGTATACAGTATTGATTATATGACAACTTGTCATATTAAAGTAAAAGACCTCTATGGAATAAAAAAACATTAAAATACGTGATAAAAGTGTTTAAATGATTTAAAAACATAATACTTACAGGGTTATTTGTAAAACACCAGCATCCTTAATAAGGGTCATAAAACTCATCACTATGAACAACTTTTACTATGGCACCAACTCTGAAATCGCAAAAAAATAACAGCTATTCCATACATTTATGTTCACGTGACTCAACAAAATGTATGGAACAACTGATTTTTTTTGCGATTTCAGGGTTGGTATCATAGTAAAAGTTGTTCATAATGATGAGTTGAATGACCCCTTTTAAGGATGCTGGTGTTTTACAAATAACCCTGTGTATTTAAATGATTTATCCTATATAGTGTTTTTCATTTGAAGTAGGAGTTCAGGTGATGCTTAACGGCCTACAGCATTCCCAATGATATCTAGTTCACTTCCGAAAAGTGTCAGTGGTGTCAGGCCGTTTATCTTTGACCTTTACGATAGCCTAATCACGAGACCTTGACATTTATATAGATGCTTGCTTAGCGCCGTTTACTTCAAATGGTTTACTAGGTATTTACAATAATTATGTTTTTTTTGCAAAAAGGCCCTAAATTTACATTTTCCTGCTTCTGTAAAATTCATCTTATAAGCTTGTTTGTCTTTCTATCGCCTTTTTTTTTGAAACCGTAATAAAAATGTCAAATTAATATTGAATTTCATTGGCTTAAAGATTCAAGTTTCTTTACGAACAGTCATAGACATTGTTATGATCAGTAGTTATTTTTAAATAACTATGTTCTTAACTTCAGAAAAAGTGCTTTAGTGTCAGTAGATTTTCATTCTACTCAATTTACTCATATGGGTTATCAGACAGCTTACATGTCATTGAATTGTATACGATATCATTATCAATAAATGTAGGCGTTCAGACATAGTTATAACCGAGACGATATGATAATATATTGTTCATTAACTATTTGAAGAGTGGTGGGAGGTTATATTAAAAATTCTTGAAGGCTAGCTGTCGCCCGCGACTTTCTTCGGGTGAAATGTAATTATCCGTTTGTACCGTTGCTTTTTTAGAATGAAAATCATCATCATCTGCCTAGCCTTTTCTCAACTATGTTGGGGTCGGCTTCCAGTCTTACCGAATGCAGCTGAATACGAATGTTTTACATGGAGCAAATCCCTATCAGACCTCCACAACCCAGATACTGGGTTACACGATACCCCTAGAATGAAAATAAAAATTTTAAACAAAAATTGAAGAAGAAGCCCAATGTATTCTTAATTTTTTTTTTAATTCACGAAATTTCGCGATTGGATTGTTGTTCTTTAGAAAAATATATGGTAAGCTCGCACCTACTAGTGAGGGAGTTATGTCAGAATCGCACGGTCTTAACTACACCGTGTTCTTCCACGAACCTCTGGGCGAAAGAAAGGGTTTCATTTACGAATTCTACTCCCGCCATGTTTTGAGCATAAGCCTCAGGATTTACGACCACTAAACAAGACCAAATCAAGTTCCTCTTTTGTTTACTGAGCTCGTTTTTAATCTATTTCAATTCGTAACAGAATTTAATCAAATACAATTAACGTTATTACAAAGCCAATCTACGTGTAGTTTCATTTAAACATTTGTGGTTTACGGTAACTACACGGTATGTTTAATTTACACGGAATAATATCAAGAATTATATCCTCAATAATGCAGCTATTTGTATTTACATTTAAACTATACACAATTAAGGAATTTTTAAGTTGTTAAAGTTAAGTAAAATTTTTGGTGTTATTTATTAAAATAAAAGTTACATATAGTTTATAATTATAAGCACTACTTATTAGAATAAATACTTAGTTTAAAAAAAATTATCCTATATAATAAGATTGGTTATTACATATTATAGTTTATATTATTTTATTTGTAGTACCTAGTACAATATTTGCATGCCTTTTAAAGGCGAATGTGTGGATTTAAATATTTTGTAACAACTTTTGTACCATATTCTTGGCAAATAAATGTCTTATGTCTTATACCTACGATACTACTATACCTACTATAATTATAATGACTAACTAAATATTAGCCTATTAGCGGCTAATCTCATTCTCAACGGAGATTGATCCATTCACGCAGGAGATAATATAGTGCACAAACACTCTCTATTTCCTCACTCTTATGGTCCGATTGGACGGCAATCCGACTCAATCGGAGAGAGATCAGGCGCAGTACCGACGCGTCACGGCTTTACATGCTCTCCGAGGCACGGTGCATGTGATAATTCTTTTATAATACACACATTTACACACACTTACGAAAACTCGAAGGCATGCCTTGGTTTCGAATCTAAGACCTCTGACTTGCCACTAGGCTATCATTACCCAATACTATATTGTAAACTTTACTAAACTATTAAATTATGTTATTAGTGAAATAATAATTGAGGAAACTTAAAATGGAAATGCAACATAAAAATCTTTGCATAATTTGATTTATCATTTTTCTTTGAGACTTGTATCGCTTTTGTCTGCTTATAAGAAAAGAAACTTAAGTTTTACCCACAAAAAGAAGTTAAATATAATAAAATAAATAATTTTACAATAAAACAAACAGAAAATACTATTGACAGCGTACTCATGTCTTTCAAAAATTAGTTCTTAAAGATACTGTCAGTAATTCTCTTTGCAAATTAAAAAAAAACTATTTACATAAACAATTTTTCAAAAATTTTCTATTATTGAAGGTCAATAGAACGTGACGAATTTGACAAGCAGTTTCTTTTAGAATAGGTAACGCTAAATTTTTAATAATTAACCTAATCTTCCAAACGTGAATCCTAACTAATATTGTAAATGCCAAAGTAAGTTTGTTTGTTACCTTTTCACGCCTAAACTACTGAACGTTCTGAAACTTTGCTTATACGTTATCAAGTATTTAGAAAAAAAGTACTCAAGGGTAAGTTCCAGAGGAAAACAACAATACCGTTCTCATGATAATAGATGGCACGTGTCTTTCGAATCACGATTAAATTTTAAATAATTTCAAATTATATTTAAAATAAAATTCTTCTAAACGCGAGTGAAGCCACGGGAAAAAGCTAGGCTTAATAACTAACCCAATCTTCCAAATGCCAATAAATAATATTCCTTATACCAACGATAATAAGTGTCAATAAAAAAGCCATTAATACACAGTAACTCTCAGCGGTACCGTGTGAAGATTACGCGGATTTTTTCGTGTGGTTGACGGCATTCGATGTCAGAGTTCAAGTCCCTTGTTAAACTCTAATGTAGCTTAGATTGTAAATCATAACCAATAACCATATATTTTGGCATTAAATCAGTCACTGTGATGATAGCCAGCAGACCGCCAATAGTCATTTAACACATCAAAGGAGATTGAAGATTGAAATTAATAAACCACTATAACTATAATTTATCATAAAGTGCTCAGGAAGAGGAATGATATCATACCAAAAGCTGTTGTTGTCCTAACTAATATTATAAATGAATGAATAAATGCGAAAGTAAGTTTGTTTGTTACCTTTTCGCGCCTAAAGCACTGAACTGTTTGTCTTAAAATTTTGCATATACGTTGTCAGGTGTACTGAAACGGATACCTATAGGGCTTTTATCCCGAAAAAAAAAGTACTGTTCCCGAGGAAAACAACAATAACGTTCTTACGATATAAGATGGCGCCACGTGTTTTTCAAATAATAATTGGATTTAAATTGTAAAAACAACTTCCAATCCCAACGGAGATTTGCCAACTGCGTAAACACAGGTGCACTCTCTCTCTCTATTCCCTCACTCTCAAATTCGATCGGACGGCAATCAGGACCAACGGCTTTACGTGCTTTCTGAGGCACGAAACAAGATAATTAATTTATAATGCGCAATAACCTACAAATAGTCAGAGGTATAGTATAATACCTCTGATTTGCCAGTCAACTGTCATAATGTACCACTAGGTTATCTCAACCTAATTGAACATACATACATTGCAAGTTAAATAAAAGCTTCTAAAAAAAACAATAGTGTAATAGAGTGAATGCGTTTAATTGCTTCAGAGCAATAGTGCACAATCATTTAGCATCAAGCAATAAATTACAGTGTACAATTTACAAGACAATTAATTATATCATTCACCACATGATTGTGGTGCGCTATATGAAGCAGTCATTAATCATTATTAATACATATATTCCGTGTACACACGGCTACATATCAAGCTATACATTTCCAGTATAAGCTGACATCTTGTTGTACAAAGAGCCTATACAATGCGAGATCAGTTCATACTGGATTTGTATAGCTTGAAATCTAGCGGTGTGTACTATCGCGGACATGAACGGTGCACCACTTTGCGATCAAAATGCTTTGAACGATGCTACGTGTGTGTGTAGGGGCGGGGCTAGCGCTACGTTCGGACGCCCGGGTGCAAGCGATTCTAACCTTAGAGTGGTGCACCGGCTTTGTCCCCGATAGTACATTGTATGTAGTAAAGGAAAATACGAGTTTACAGGCAACTTTTATGACTGCCTCGTTGGTCTAGTGGTAGCAATTGTGTGGCTGCTGAGCATTTTTGTTCTCATAACTCAACAAAATGTATGGAACAGTTAATTTTTTTTGGCAATTTCAGGGTTGATCCCATAGTAAAAGTTGTTCATAATGATGAGCTTAATGACCCCTTTTTAGGTTGCCTGTGTTTTACAAATAACTCTGTATACGAGCTTTTTGTTAGAGTTTTTTTTCTTCGTCGTTCCCTTACTGGTGACCACATATAACTATTCTCCAATTTACGCGTTCTTCCGTGGTTACCGCTTAGTAGAGACTGTCTCCAACTGCCTTTTTTATTTTCACATTTCCCTTTTATTTGCATCTATTTCGTTAGTGTACCGCACTATAAACTTACTTAAAGCTTAAAACACTAATCCAATCCAAACAAAATTTACGATATCTCGTTCAGTCTAAAACGCGGAATCCTCAAAATGGCTATAAAATCCTCAAAGTTTATGGCTCCTGACGTGGACATTATAAAAACTACGGAGCTACTGAACTCTGGCAATAAATTAAACTTTTATGCTTCATAATCGGGGTTTTAGTAAAAGGTTTCTAAATTTCTAATTCGATATTCATGTAGGCTAAATATAGAAAATCTGTTAATGGACTACGCGGTACCGAACCTTTTTACAATGAGGATAATTTTAGAAAATAGTTCTTAGCGTCCAAGGCGTCTAAACGAATTTTATTTTCAAGACGTGCTTCTTTCTCTCTTCTGGACAATTATTATTCATATTTTTAACGTCTTGTGTGTCTCCTAAACTGGATTTCGACTCAACGTTCTTCAAAATAACGAGGTCATCTTCTAGGTCCTTATTATGTTTATTTAAATATTTTACATACTCGTTCAGAAACGTTGTAAAATTTTTTGTCTTTCCTGACCACATCTATCTATCCTGTTTAAGGCCTTTTTCTGAGTTTGGACCCTGGGATGTTCGATTTGACTGTCAGGTTTCCAACATAATTATACTGGAGTCTCTTCTTTTTTATTGTACATCAATAAATAAAAATCAATTACCACAAATGCTAGCCCATCACTACAAAGAGGCTTTTATGTGTGTGTTTAAATAAATCTATGAATGGTTTGTATTAGCTGGATCCACACCAGACGATCCAATTTCGGATCGCCGATCCTGCAAAGCCATGTAAGGGTCTGCTAGTATTTATAAACTGGATATATTTATTGTATCGATAGGAATCTTATTATTTTGTTGTGAAAAATTACTGGCAGCTTGATAGCCACCATTACAGGCCGCGCCTGCATACGACACGATTTATTCTTCACTACAAAGTATACCCTTGGGTAATTAGCGCAGATTACTTTGACTACATATTATAAGGGATGCTAAAATATTATAACGACTTTTCTCATTAATATGCCCAGAATATAATGGTATTCTATTGTAGTTTAGTTGAAAGCAGTCAAGGGATTATGATGAAAGGTGGAGCATTGACCCCGATTAAGCTTGTACCTAACAATAAACTGCGATGATTAATTTTGTTTACGATTTTGTAAGTAATTACTTTGGAATTTCTTGGCTTATAATGTTAACAATCTGTAAGGCGATTACCTAACTTGTGTCAAGCTCAAATTTCTGGGTACAAAAAAATTACAATTTTGATTTTTTTTAAGACAGCTTTGACATCAAGAAATAATCACATGACATTAATGTAGGCAATTTAAATTGCGTAATCAAATCGCCCTGCTTTTTAAAGATGTTTACGGACAGCGCGTAGTTGGTACGCGTAGTCGGTTACGCGTACCAATGTACGCACGGTGTCCTGGAACGCCATGTCCATACTTGCTGCCACGTGTACACTCTTAAGTATGGACATCGCGTTCCAGGACACGCGTAACCGACTACGCGTACCAATTTACGCGCTGTCCGTACGCACCTTAAGAATTCTTAATTTAAATTACGACTACAATTAATGAAGGAAAACATCATAAATTTCTCGCGAATCGCAGATGCTACGTTCGTTGCTGATTTTTATTATAAGAAGTTTAAGTACCTTCTATTTAATGAATCACAAACACGAAAACTCCGTTATTAATATTTGGTGTTGCAGTACAAAATGGCAAGCAAATAACAAACCTAGACAGTCTTATCTAAAGATAAAAAACCCACGCAAAAATTGACGATCCGATTGGCGTAGCGGTTAGGCAATTCGCTTTCTCTACTTGGAATCTCACTTATTCTATGGGATCTCTCTTACTTATTCTTACCTTATGGGATTAATATTTGAAAAGAAAGTTAAAAAAAAATTGTTCTGGGTGAAAAAAAATTGCTTTCCGAAATTTTAAGTAGGTATGTAACTGCACCCACACATGTGAAAATCTCAATGGGCTATGTTCTTTGAAAAGAAAAAATATGAAAGCAGAACAAACCTCTATATGTATATACCTATAATATACCTAATGTTAGATAAACCCATTGTACTTAGTGTACAAGCTACACTCACCAATATACTGAAATAACTTTTACGAAACCTCAAAACACAATAATGTAGGTATTTATTTTTACTACGTAGACATCTTACACCAAACTTAGTACGTATATTCAAATATCGTCCTTAAAACATTATACAGAATACCAACAGATTTACGGACAGACGTAGGCGGGTGTACATAGGGTATTCCGTATATCCAACATAGGCCCGCCTACGCCTGTAAACTGTATTAACGCATAAATCAAGCATACCGTAGCTACGCGTAGGGTTGATTGTTCATTCGGTAGTATGAAAAATTGAAATAATTTGTGATGCAAATATGGGCACAAAAAATAAGTTATGTGTACAGCGATTGTAGTTTTTGTTTAGTAAGTGGAGGGCCTAAATCTATTAACGGGGCTTCGAAGCGAGCTTGCAGTACCCGGCCCCGTCCGATACAGTGCCAGGAACACGCAGGGGGGAGATGTTTTTAGTGGGTGCGAGCCTCACATAACCGTACGTCCTCGGACGTGCGGTATGCGATATGCGGTAGGACATTTTTGACTCCCTTCAGCCATAAAAAAGGGCCTATATCCACATGGTCCTCTTAGCGAATACAACTGGAAAATTTCATTTCTTATTAGGAAAAACAGCGACTGTATAAGCCCAATGAAATAAAGTTCACAAAATTTATAGCAGCCAAGATTGAGGGTACATTGAAACTTTGGATTGAAAGAATGTCTCAAGTCAATTATGTACTTAGTATTTTCTTTGCGTAATTCTCTTTAACTTAACGCGACGTCTTATTTTTTACCTAATGGACTTAAGAAAAATTAGGGTATTAGTAATTAATAATAATAATGAGCAGTGACAGCCAAGTGCTTAAGAATAATAACTATTCCCAAGTGGTGTGATGATTCATATACGTATAAAAATTTTCAATTGTAGTAATTTACATACTAAATAATAAAAACATCAATTAATATAAACTAGATACTTACATAAAAATAAAATATTATAAAAAAAACGATAAATACATGTATACATATAGGATAAATACTGATGTACAGATATATCTAAAGACTAGTGTATGCGTAAACCCAGGACTACAGGAGCACCCTCTATAACCTCACTTATAGTCCGATGAGACAGTAATCCAACGGCTTGAAGTGCTTTCCGAGGCACGGAACAAGTGACAATGAATTTATAACGCGCACGTAACTTAAGAAATGTCAGAGGTGGAGGAGGAGGCCTTGGATTCGAACTGAGACCTCTGACTTCCCAGTCAACAGTCATACCACTAGGCTATCACGACTCAATCATTATCACATCAAAACTTCATCATACGTTTAAAACAGGATTCCTAAGCTTATAATCTAGTGCTTATTAAGAAATAATTACTCAAATAATTACATTTAACTACAAAAACAAAGTTCATTGGTTTCGATGTTTTATCGATGTTTTTAACTACATTTTTTTTTAAACCGTATAAACTCCGTTCAAAAACCTTTGTTTAACCTTAATCACTTTATTTGGAATCGACTTAGCATCTCTAATCATACAAAGTGAGCAAAAAGTACTGGTGCGTCACTCGATGTTAAAAATACACTCGTTATTTGAACAGCAATTGAAAATAATTTTGCGTTCACAGTGGCTTGTAGAGATAATGAAATCCGTTTTTAAATAAATATACCTACGCGTAGTTACATACGCTTAGGTGACGTTTGCTCCCAAAAGGGGTAAGCAGAGATAAAATACTCACATAGGACTGCAAAACATTATTTTTATTTAACAAAATAATAATATTATTCTCCTGACCTAATTTTGGTCACAGCGGCCAATCTCAACGGAGACTAGCCAATTACGCAGGAGATATTATAGTGCACAAGTGTGTGCGCAAACACAGGTGCACTCTCTTTTCCGTCACTATCATAGTCCGATGGAACGGCCTTCCGACACGATTGGAGAGAGATCAGGCGCAGGGCTAACAGCTTTACGTGCTTTCCGAGGCACGGAGTAAGTGATAATTAATTTATAAACAAAATATACACACAGCACATAGTATAAACAATAATATTTTTTCTGACCGTAATTCGGACAGGAATATTGATAGATATATGGGGGATATTGATAGTTCTAGCTTAAAGAACTTTTTTTCAGTATCATTGGCCTGAATTATTCCACTGCTGAGCATAGGCCTCTTCTAATGCGCGCCACTTTTGTGCGCTCATTGGAGATATTTGCCCATAATTGCCACGCTGGGCAAGCGGGTTGGCGATCGCAGTAGCAGATGATTGCTGTTATTTTTTTAATCATGTGCACTACCAAATGTATCCTATAATTTTGTTTTAAAAATAGAGACTGATGACCCCACACGAAACTAATTTATTATTTGATGTTTCCCTAATTTATTATAGTCATAGCTCATTTTTGTAAACATCAAAATCGCGAAACCCAGTGGTTAAAACTCAGACCAATAAATTATTTTTTGGCTTCTAAAAAACTGCTATCAGTAGGTATGTAATTAGCAAGTCTTAATAGGTTTGTTTGACCTAACATCTTAGTGTAGATACAAAGTAAATCCGCGCCAAATGTTTATTTTTATCTTGACAATCTTGACCATCGGTTTTACCAATACTCAATAATTGTGAAGTGTTTTATTTGAATACACTAAGAGTAGGTACTTTTAAAGTATACATACTGTATTGAAAATAAAAACAATTTGTTTTTTTTAAATATCATTCACAGATCAAAAACAGTAATTTCACGATGTGGCAACACATTATTAACTATATTGTATGGTTTTTCTAAATTTTAAGAATATAATTCATTCTGCGCAGATGCGAACCATGAACTCCTTTTCGCGCGCAGTGAATGCCATGGAATCGGGGCTGCGAAGCGCACGAGCAGGGTCCCGTCCGATACAGTGCGAGGAACACGCAGGGGGAGAAGTTTTTCCAAGGGGAGAAGGGGGAGAAGTCCCACATAACGTGCGGTATGCGGTAGGAACATTTTTTACTCACCCCGGCCACAAAAATTACAGGTCACTTACCTTATACCAATAACTTCAAGGAGAACAAACAAGAATTGCAAGCAAAATTGCTTTTAACACTAAAAACATTCTTGCAGTTTGCTCGTAAAGAAAGTTGAATAAAACTTCCATAAAACAAGCTTACCTATGCATTTTACGTAAGAGACAATGTTCAGAAATTAAACACAGTTCTTGCTCGCCCAACTTTGCAACTTCCCCTTAATATTAAAGTTTAACATCGCATCGCTGAGTAATAACGCAGCTATGGAAACTTCGGAGTGTCATTATGCTTTAATGAGAAAAGAGGAAAACTAAAGAGGTTTACGAATTGAAAGGTTTTTATGACTAATCGTTTAATCTATGAGATGATGATGATTACTGAGATGAGAGCTCTCAAATAGTGAATTTCTGTATTTTTTATACGAAAAAAGGAGGTTCTTAATTCTAAAATATGATCACGCATATCTTTTTACAGGGAAATCCGATTTTGATCATTCTTTTTTTATTCAATAGAGGGACAACTGGCTTAAAATTATCATAATATGATGTACAGATCGGATCTTCATTGGATGATAGCATACATCATATTGTGATAACTAATTTTACTTTGTTTGTAGGTTTATGTTTCTGTTATCTGACTCCAGTTTATTTAAAAAGTGGGTAGGGGTCTAAGCCTATCTATCTAAAAAAAATTGCTTGGCTTTGCACCGATTCCAAAACTTTTTGTGTTATTTGTAACTTTTTAGTGATTGAAGTCGGTTTAATTTTTTTGTCATTTTTATTTTTCGTTACAAAACTCTTTGAACACGGAAAGTAATACCAAAACGACAGTCTAATACTTATATAACACGACAACATAATTTAAATCACCAGTAGCCACATGACATTGCCAATTGATATGCAAAATGTGTTAAGGAAGATAGGTATGAATTAGTGTGAGATGCAAGAACTGTTTCAAATGCAAAATTAATTCGTGTTGCATTTGTTATTCGTAAAGTATTTACCTCGATGATGTGTTGACAGATGAACAATGTAATTGCAAGGTTGTTGACATATTGTTTAGAAGATTAGAAGGAAAATCTGACGTAAAACAATATGGCTTTAGCATGCAACTTTTAAAGAGTTTTGTTGTGTGACAAGAATACTTAAGTTGTTTCCTTTTGATAAAGGTGAATTCTATGAACAATTTCGTAGTGTTTTTGTCAAAAATATCACTTATAATGTGACAGACAATGTTTATATTAAGTAACAAAGTCAGTAACAAAGTAAGTCGTGGTGGCGCATTGGTTACGGACCCGCTTTGCAAGCGCGTGGTTGTGGGTTCGAACCTGACATGTACCAATGTGACTTTTTCAATGTCATATGTACTTTCTTAGTTAATCTAAGACACCACTGACTAACGGTGAAGGAAAACATCGTAAGGAAACCTGGACTTTAATAGTCTGAAATCGCCAACCCGCAGTGAGCTAGCGTGGTGATTAATGCTCAATCCTTCTCTGTACGAGAAGAGGCCTTTGCCCTATATTGGGACAGTTACAGGCTGATTTATTATTATTATTTAAGTAACAAAGACTTAAAAAAACATTTGTTTCATCATTTATTTTGTGATCCTCACAACTATACGCCACTTAGACCATAACAGACTATGATTTTAAAATTTGTCAGCGACTTTTAAGAATCAAAGACATTCAAATGAAACAAGCGATCTCTTTGCTACAAATGATGTCTGAATTACGAAGAATGAAATGTCAAAACTTTTTACTCGTATTTCGTTAGAGGAAAATGTGGTTTAGGAACGAAACCGCGCAGTTATTTTCGTAGCATTTTAGAAATGTCTAGACATGCTGGAAAATGTGAATTTATTACATAAAAATTAAATAATATTATTATACCTTTGACTTGCTTAACTCCTACATGAAATAGTAATTGACATACCTACTAATTGTTGACGTACTTAGGTAAATATAATAACATTTTGCATTTCTATTTGACTATTATTTTCTGCTTGCGCGGATTTCACGACTTTAATGTAAAAATTTGCATGTCGGACATATTGTAATACTTTACCAACGAAGTGTGTGAGACCACAAATTTTATAGGCAGTCACTCCATAGAAAACTGATATTCAGTTGCATCCAATTAGTTTAGAAGCCAACCCTAACAAAGTTTGGGAATAATAAGGCAAGGAGGTTGATGAATTTATAAATTTATAGGATTAGGTATATGTTTTGTATTGAAATAAAGGGAAAAATAATAATACCTTTGAACCTTCGCACCGAAGGCGCATAACAATGGAATCCTATCATGCCTTGTTTTTCGATCTTTGATGAATTACATAATAATCTTTGTATAAAATGTAATTATAACTGAATTGTTATCTAAAATATTTGAGTAAATTATTTCTACAAGAAACACACGAACGATAAATTTATTATTACAATGAGATAATATTTTTTCTCATAATTACTTATCTTTTTATATTGTGTAATGTAATTATAGAAGTTTGTGAGTTTGAATAAGCTAAACGATTTCGTATAAAACTGGCTTGGCACGTAGACAGTTTATATCCCAGATTGTAACTTAGGCTACATTTCACCCTGGAATAATATCAACAAATTCGTGGGTAGAAGCTAATAAAATATTATTAGGTGCTCTATAAAAATAAATGTGTTAGAGCCATCAGCAAGAATGGACCGCCTCGATAGGCTGGGATAGTATCACTCTCTCACAAAATATCAATAGATAGAACGGGAGAAAATTGAGCCTTCAGTAACTGTTCATAGTCAATGAAATCAGTTGTGATAGCCTAGTCATATAACCGTTGACTGGCAAGTCGCACACCTCCAACTTTTCACAAGTTATGTGCGCATTATTAACTTACTCCGTACCTCGAAAAGCACGTTAAGCTGTTGGTCCTACGCCTGATCTCTCTCCAGTCATGTCGGATTGCCGTCCAATCGGACTGGTGAGGGAATAGAGAGTGCACTTTTGTTTGCGCACACACTTGTGTACTACAATATCTACTGCGTACTTAGTTGGTTAATTTTGAAAGACATTTGCCGTGCGTGTGCGTTTAAGATTACAGAACCCAATCATTTGTTCCCACTTGTTCTACTGAACAGTTCTACGGTAGAACTAATGGGATTTTTAACTGCATTCTTGTATTTCACCTTATTAGTACGCTCATCACAGGCCATCCAGGACGAGTCGCCATCCCTGATCCAATGCAAACGCGGTACTCCAGATCAAGCTATGTCCCACTAGCTGAAGTGTCCCAGGTGTCCAAACCCCTGCACTGCCTACGATTTGAAGAACACCACTGATAAAGGGATCAAAGTGACCACCTACTGGGCGCTAACTGTTTAGATACTATTATTACGTAAATCTCGACGTATCATCGAATCCTGTGCTAAGGCATCTCATATGCGGAATCATTGTCCGCATGAAATGCCTCGTAAGTACCATAACTCACTAAGTGAAAGGATGTTAAATTTCTTACTAATCCTAGTGTGTAAGTTTTAGTATTTAAGGTTTACTTACAATGATGGTTCCTGTGTTGTTCCGAATAAAAACTTATTATTATTATGAAACGAAAAGAAAAAGAAGTACAAAAAAAAACAATTAATTAGGTAGCTATGAATTGTGTCAGCTCTAAAAGTGAAAAACTGTGTACGTAACATCACGTTTTAAACTAATCTGTCTGAGCAAACATGTTTTGGTTTACGATATTGTGATTACCAGATAAGATAGCTTTCATACAATGCCAAATTAAAGCAACTAGGTATGTCATTTTTTACGTCTAGTTTTTCATTCCTTCTTTTTTTAGTTTATAAAGATTTTTTTCTTAGTGTATTGGTGCGTATTTACTTTAGTGTAATATTTATTACCTATTTATATTTAAAATTAAGATACTCTTATTAAAAAATAAACTATGTAGCTACGTAATGACCGTTTGTCTTATAATTATGAGGGTAAATGCTCTATATTATGTATTGAATTCTACAGAATATAGAGCAATTACCCTTATAATTCAACCTAGTTTAAAATTTTAGACAGTAAACTCGATATTGGTAATCATAGACATATTATAGACACCATCAAAAAGAGCAGAAATGAAACTGTCAAATAAGTGCTGTGAAATTGGTCTATGCCTTGGCAAATGACGTAAAAAAAGGCGAGATCGGAATAACATACCGACTTAAATTCTCGTTGACTTAAACATTATTGACTGGACTTAAGTAGTATCAAACTTTTAATTTATTACAATAAAAACTTTAATTAAAAACTAATCTAAGCAGTCTTTATTATTAGAAGTTATATTTTTTAAAATCAATAAATATTATAACAGTTTTTTTTACCACATGCATCAGCAAAAGCATGTCATTATTTTGTCAATGATAATCAAAAAGTACATGACAGTAGACTGTAAAAAAAGGTGGTATTAGTTTTTTTTGTTTTTAAATCTTATCTATAATTTTTTTTATAGACTCACGCCTCTATTCCCCAGAGGGGGTAGGCAGAGGTGTGCAGTACACCCACGTTTCGCCGTCCATATTATAAGTCCCATGTAATAGGGGGCGAGCCTATTACCATTAACCGGGCACAAATCCGGACTCCGTGCTACTACTGAGAATTTCAGGACCTCGTGCTCAGCAGTCGCGTTTGCTACCACTGCAGTCTTTATTATCAATTATTATAGAGTCAAATTGCATGTCTGATTTTCTATTGACCGTACAGCGTTCGGTAACCTTTTTGACCTTGACCATGTACAATTAATTATAATATTAGACACAAACAAAATTTAAATATTATTTAGAGAGTGAATTAGTCATCTATGATTTGCTAGTAGGTAGTTGCCCTTGACCTACAAATTAAAACACAGGCACTTTATTTTTAGGTGTCGTGTTATATCGTTTAGTATTCGTTAAAATACTCGTAACATACCAGAGTAAATTTCGTATTTTTGGTTAAAAAGTAATGATAGCCTAGTGGTATGTCCTTTGAATGGCAAGCCAGAAGCCTCAAGTTCGAGTCCACGGCACGCAACTTCGACTTTTCGGAAATTATGTGCGTATTATAAAGTAATTATCACCTGCTCCGCGCCTCGGAAAGCACGTTAAGCTGTTGGCCCCGGCTGTCATGAAAATCTTTGACAGTCGATATAAGGAGTCAGTACTCTCATAAAATCCTGACAATATTGATCTAACTTTAGAATATCGTATCCTTTTGGCAGCCAGGGGTTAGGCAGTTTGCTTCATAGAAAACTGATATTCAGTTGCATTTGGTTAGATTATAAGCTAAGCCCAACAAAGTTTGGGAATAATAAGGCTAGGATGAATGGTTAAAATGTACAAGTTTTCTGTCTACTGAGCTTAATTAGATGTTTTCCCTTTAAACGAATTCTTGATTGAATGATGAAAATATGATTGAAAATAGTCATTTATTTAGTCCTTTAGGAAATGCAAATTACAGGACAAATATTTTGTATGATATAATTGTTAAATTTATAAAGTAATTTTCGATGTAATTTAAATCAACGAACGTGCGAACCGGAACGGTATAATTATGTGTTTTTTTTGTGGCATTGAACATCAGTGACTATGCAAGTGTATGATAAATATAGTAACAAAACTACTTTTAACATTATCTCCATTTAAGAATAATAGTTTTTGTGAGTTATACTAATGTAATATTTAATACTAAAACGGTTTTACTCACGGATCGATTTTGGGAATGCCCGACTAGTTCCGGACTCAAACGGAGTCCATTTTCAAGAGCGAGTGTGAGTGCGAGAGACCTCAGTGTGAGTGAGTGAGGTCCACAACGCCGCGACTAAAATTATTAGACTTCACTAAAATTAATAAATTTCTTCTTCTTATCGTATGGTTGATGAACAATCTGGTGTCAGAGTTTAAACCGCCACGCGCCATTGAAAAAATTTTCAGGTGTGTTGGTATCGTCACGATGTTTTCCCACACCGTTTTAGCAACTGATAATTAATTTTTAATACGCACATAACTTACGAAAAGTTAGAGGTGCTCGCTTTGGGATCGAACTCGAAGACCTCTGACTTGTCAGTCGACGGTCATACCACTACGCTGTCAGTGCTATAATTAATGAAAATGAATGAATTAATGAATTTTATGTATTGTTTAAAAAACAATAAGTTGTACTAAATCAATAACTAAAAATAAAAAGGTGAATACAACAACCTAAACAAAATAGAATCTTTAATCCTAAACTGATATTTATCTTAGACTTATGAATGACTTATCGTAAAAAATCAGTGTTTTATCATAATCTAAACGGTGACAGGTAGCAGATTTATTTATCTGAATCACTCAAGAATAAGATGATGTGTCTTATGAACAAGTACATACGTATTTGATACAAATCTAATCAAATGTTGATACAATGAACTAATACTTATACAGGGTGAATTTTAAATCATGAGCATCCCGGAAGGCGGTCATTGAACTCATCATTTTGACCAACTTTTATTATGGGACCAACCCTGATATAGCGAAAAAAATTAGCTCTTCTATACATTTTGTTGAGTTATGTGAACATAAATGTATGATATTTATAACAGCTGATATTTTTTCTCGATTTTAGGGTTTGTGCCATAATAAAAGTTGTTCATAATGATGAGTTCAATGACCTCTTTTAAGGATGCTCATGATTTTAATTTTACCCTGTAGAATAGAAATACGAATGATGTAGCATCTCAAATGGTGAGCAAACCGGTAATATCGAAATTCTCGCCCTAATAATCGTTCCGCCCGTGTTATCGAAATTCTTATTTATATTCAACCATCTCAGTCTCATTCACATTTATTGTAAAAATACTGTTTAAGTAGCATCCTACTTCGGACGGAACGGTACTATCGTGGACAAAGCCGGTGGACCACTCTTAAGGTTAGCATCGCTTGCACCCGGCGACCGAACATAGCGCAAGCCCCGCCTCTACGCACGTAGCATCGTTCAAAGCTGTTCGCAATGTGGTGCACCGTTCGTGTCCGCGATAGTACAGTCAGGTTAAAAAAAATGTGAGTTATAAATAATATCCAGTGGCTGGTTACTAGCCAACATCTTAAAAAATCTGGGTTTCTCCTTGAGTGACTGTCAATATGATAAGATATTTTATCTGAAACGTTTTCGATAGTAACAAATAAAAAAATATTGTATGTTTTAAAACTTATACAGATAATTTAACAATTAGATCAGAGATCAGGGGTCTGTATAAAGGTCACAATTTTTGTAACGACTGCTATTAAAAGAAATGAAGTCGGAAGTTTGGCACTTGGCGTCCGAGCACTAAAATGTTTTCTTATTTTTGGTCTGGGAATTAAAATAATAATAATTATAACCTAACCGATTTACTGTCGCAGTGACCAATTTTGACAGATCTTATTTATTTACGGGACTTACGTACGGATTTACGACCATGTCAATCCCATTGAACTTGTTATAATCAGTCTATTCAGTAACACTTTCGTAAACACTACAAAGGAATATAATATTTTTGCCGCTTCATAAATGGGATTAGCTAATACAAATAGATGGTCGTCTTTATTACATAATATCTTTCCTAAAAAAATAAATGATATAGGTAATACAAATATATGGTTAGCAACAATCATTATTGCTTTATACGAATATCTTAGTATTAAGTTATTCTGTGTTGGCCTTCAGATTGTCGTATGATTCACTATTACCATTTTTATTATAACAAAAACCCGCATTTTAAAGTGTGATTATAATTATATATATTTGCTTTTATCATAGCTTTATAACATTTTATTGTTCCGTGTTGTTTTCGGCCTAAAAATAGAACCACCCCTACTCATCCTGCGGGTGTCGTAAGAAGCGACAAAGAGAAAAATCTGGAGGATGGGCAGCAGCATCCTACTTTGTAATAGCAACCATCTGCTCTGCGATCGCCAACTCGCTTGCCCAGTGTGACGATTAAGGTCAAACACCTTCTAATGAGCGTACAAAATAAGTGCGTATGAGAAGAGGCCTGTATCCAGCAGTGGACTGATACTGGCTATGTACGTATGTTATAACATTTTTTTAAATAGTTTAGAGCACTAAGAGGCGTAAGGCCAGTGTCATGGTCATATTCAAGTCGTAGAGAAACCTATAAGTAAATTGAAATGTATTGTGTCAGGTACCCCCTTTCACTTTCGCCGCCATACACTCGTATTAAATAAATAAAGTAAAGTAATTAAATAATTACTCAAATGAGCCCATTAATCAGAATTAATATTCTCCTTTTCTTTACAATATATGTGTTATATACAGGGTTATTTGTAAAACACCAGCATCCTTAAAAGGGGTCATTAAACTCATCATTATGAACAACTTTTAATATAGGATCAACACTGAAATGGCAAAAAAAAAGTCAGCTGTTCCGTACATTTTGTTAAGTCATGTGAACATAAATGTATGGAACAGATGATTATTTTTTTTGCTTTACAAATAACCCTGTATATATAATAGGTTGACGAGGCTACAGTCAGCATGTCAGGCTTCATGCCATATAGTACGAGAAAAAAAATTGTCTCATTAAAGAATCTGCTAATTATGTCATAATTATATTCAGTAGAGTCAAATTCAAATAAAAAAAATTACCTATAATTAAGTAAACGTACGTCAAATAAAGCGTACTAATGGCTCGAGGTTCGCTACAATCACAGTATCTATGGAAAAATAGGGTTTAAGTGATTCGCTTTTACTTACTGCGTACATTACTAAAGACAATAGAATAAATTAAATGTAAATAAGTGTATTTTTCGTTTAACATGCCTAGTTACATATTTATGTATTAAAATTAATGGAATATTTTCAATTTTCGTAATTGGTTGTCAATTGAAGGTATTTGTTGAACTATAAAATCAGAATAAACAAAATATTACTAAATTCGGTGTATTGCCCGTTGTCGATTCGACCGCAACTGCGCGAACTCTCTCCCACTAGGCCGCTTTATATTCAAGATTTTTCCTGGTATTTGTTTTTGTGGTCGATATTTTGTGAGTATACCCTATATTAACCCGTTCAAATCGCCCCATTTTTGCTATAATATCTGTACCTGTACTACCAGTATCCTGCAGATGTTTTTTTAACCCTCAACGCAACTTGCAACGCACGAGGGGTGTTAATAAGTTTCATATATCCTTTAGAGGCCTTTGTTCAACAGTAAAGGCCTTTCGGCTGATGATGATGATATTGATGACCGTCTATCTGTGGCATCGTAAGTAGCTCCCAAACGGATGAACAGATTTAAATTTAGTTTTTTTTGGAAAGGTCACTCAAGAGTATTTTTGATCTTGATCGAGGTTTTTCTGTATCAAGGGTTTTTATTTATATATAATAACTAACTCATAAGAACATTTTACCTACGTATGATTGTAAATGAAATTTACGATGTAGTCAAACAAAAACAATTGTTCTCTAAACCTGAGTTTCTTATTTATTCTATTTAATATGTTTATGAAAACCTATTAGACTTTTTTAATTCGTGTATTATATTAAGCTGATCTCGTACTTTTTAAGTGAAATAAACATGATTAAATTCTGTCAGATCCAGCTGCTGCCAGCGTTGTAATTTGGAGAACAAAGAAGTATTTTTATGAAATAAAAATATCTAGTGTACTAAGAAAATTCAAAAGAGGACTTTTAAAACAATTATAGTAAGGGATTGTCGAAATTTGATGATTTATTTTTAATGTTTACATTTTTTTATTGTCGTCAATCATCAACATTATAAACATAAGTAGGCATTTCTAAACATAAATAACCTCGATAGTGATTATGAAATAAAAAATTTAACCCAGTTTGGAATTATGCTGACATAAATTATTCCTTAATAATAGTTTACGTAATTTAGATTGGTATAAATTATTATAAACTACAAATATTATTGTTTCTATTTAAAGTAAGTATATGTTGGTTTAAATTTTTTAAATTATGTCCATCACATTTAAACATACTAGCACTCCTGTCGCCTGTGGCACAGGATTATTCTAGTACAGGCATCCAACACCTACATGATTTTTTTTATGATTTATTATATATTTTATTGTACTAAATTAGTTTTTGAATAAATCATTAGATTTGGAACAAAACAAGAAATTTAAAAAAATTAATACACAAACAAGAGAAAATGGCACTGAACTATTTTGTGAATGCTTAATTTATAATTTAGGTTGAAGACAATAAAAAATAAAACGGGATTGAAGATAGTACTAGTACCTATGCCACCTCCGAATTTCGAAAGCCACATATGCGATAGACAGTCCTATAATCTACCAATCAAGCATGCCAAATTGGAAGATTATAGGAAATTTGGCATGAAAATACCATTCGACGAATGTGCAATTAAAACATTATTATGCTTTTCCAAATACATTCTATTACTACTACATTCTATCTACCAAAATGGTATACATTTATTATTATTTAGAACTATATTAGTTATAAACTAAATATAACTATTATTTACATTTGCCTATAAAAAACAATAATAAAAAAAGGTAATTATTATGCGTCAAAGTACTCCTCCGCATCACTGTAATCCGGCAAAGTGCCTAGAAGACTGGCAGCGTTGCCACGTTGGATGGCAATACTTATTCTTTGACCAAAGAATAAGCCAGCCCTCTGGTCTCTCTACCAAAATAAAGTTTTTTAAAGAATATAATGTCGATTTTGCTAACATGCAGTATATAATTATATATTATGTATACAGATTATACAAAGAGTGATTGACAATACCTTGTTATTTGTGTAGACTATTATTTAAATACATAGTGTTAGCTGTTTAGCTATATTTAGATTGTTAGTGTTAATGTTTATCAAATGATACTTTGCCAACCTCTTCGGGGTCAATGTTGGTGGTGACATTTTATAAATTTGCTCTCTTCATCTATGCTTGTCGCATGAAACACAACCTTTATTTTATACTAGCGCTTAGCCCGCATTTTTCATCCCCTATTAGTGGTACTATTAATGGTATTACCAATAAATTAGAGGTGGAATTTTCGAAAACACCTTTTTGCATTCGATATTTTTTCAAATGTCAAATCATAGGACTAACGTTTGGGATGTGCGTTATCAGTGTATTCACGTAACATTAAGTGTCTTCTGGAAACATCATTGTATCATTAAGAGAATACAAAATTCTAAAATTATAGGTTTGTATATTAAAATATACATTTTAAAAAATACCTTAAGTTAATAAACTAAAAACGACAAATGTTATTAGCGACAAAAATCTCCTCCGAATCCCTCTCTGCCCTCGAGTAGCGTTTTCAGAAGACTGGCAGTGTTAATTCTTTGGCTAAAGAATAAGTCAACCTTTTTTATAATACAGGTACGCATTTAGAAATTCACGATTTGTAATTTTGCTCAATTCGTGCGTAATAAAAGCTAATTTCGTCAAACGAGAAATCTGTCAGAAAGAATATTGAAGACGTTGAGGATTTATGAAACGTGACATTTTATGACACAAAATCAGGAGTGATCCTGAAAAATGGGTTTATATTAATAAGAAATACGAGTATTTATTGGAATTTTCAAGTAGGCTAGGTAACTACTTGAAAATTCCAATAAATACTTTACTTAAATATTTAATAAAACTTAAATACTTTACTTTATACTCCTTGCCGGTTTCGGCTACGGCAATTTGACTTCTAATTTTTCAAATCTAGGATCGTCTTCTTATCGTATGGTTGATGAACAACCTAGTGTCAGAGTTTTTTAAACCGCCCGTAGGCCTCTGACATGGCTTTACACACCATTGAAAAATCTCTCAGGTGTGCTGGTTTCATCACGATGTTTTCCCTCACCGTTTTAGCAACTGATAATTAATTTATAATACGCACATAACTTACGAAAAGTCAGAGATGCGCGCCTTGGGATCGAACTCGAGACCTCTGACTTGTCAGTCGACGTTCATACCACTAGGCTATCAGTGCTGTTCTTCTATCTAGGATGATTAGTTCGCCTGTGGCTAATGTACCCTATTATATTTTTTATCATCATAAGTGCAATACTTTTAATTATCCTCTCAATTGTAGGTACTTGATTTCCTTACAATGTTGACCAGATCGATGTTGAGATAGTGGTGTGTGTGGGTCGGAACCTGTGACATTTGACTTGGTAGTCCAATGGTCATACTGCTAGGCTAACACTGGTATTACGTATTAGTATTATGATTATGACGTGGAAAACAAACAACTTAGGAAAGCCTATTTCTAGCTGTGTACAGTCGGCAAAGGAGAAAGGTTGGCAGGGACGCTAGCTAAAATTGTAATTTTTTCAAAAAGTTATTAATATAATTTAATTTTTATTTTATTTTATGATAAGGTATGACTGAAACCTATACAAGACTGAACAGTTTTACGCAACCATATGCAAACTTCTACGAATAACTTCATCCCAAACTAGTGGCCCTGCCAACCAAACTCCTTTGCCGACTGTACCTACTGTAATATAATGTACTAGCAACCCGCCCCGGCTTCGCACGGTTACGTTCATATGCATGTATTATACATATAAACCTTCCCCTTGAATCACTCTATCTATTAAAAAAAATCGCATCAAAATCCGTTGCGTAGTTTTAAAGATCTAAGCATACATAGGGACAGACAGACGCAGGAAGCGACTTTGTTTTATACTATGTAGTGATATGACGCTTGTCTTGTAATGCGCGTTAATTGTTGCTGGCTGAACGTAAATCCACGACGTTTCTTAGCATAAGCTGATAAAGAAAGAAATAAATAAATAAATAGAAAAAATCGTCAACTTTAAACGTTTCATTAACTACTCGTTATAATTACCGTCCTAGTTATAACCAATTAAATAAATTAACATTTTTCAAAAATAAATAGCTCTTGCATTTAAAAAAATAATTAATGTTACAAGTCTTCTTCTTATCGTATGGTTGATGAACAACCTGGTGTCAGAGTTTAAACCGAACGAAGGCCTTAGACATGGCTTTGTTAATGTTACAAGTAAAGATGCGTTTCAAACAAAACCTACTTATTAAAAAAAAAAGAAATAACGAAATAATCTCTGCCTACCCCCTCTGAAGAATACAAGCTTGAGTCTTAGTTGTGTTATAAGTAATGAAACCTTGAAAACGATGTTTCAGAAACAGAAATATTTAGACTTAATGTACTTTATTCTCCTAAAGTCTGAATAGCAGTTTTTTATAAAAGATAAGAGGTTAAGACGATGAAAGGTTAGAGGTTAATTAATGATCTTTTAAATAAAATAAGATAATTATAGTTTGCAGTATTGGAAATGTGACTAGTTTATATAGGTATTTATTTTGTGATACAAGGGCGGGCACAAAAATAATAACTAGATATGTATACACCTAGAAATAAATAATCTATATATTTATATATATAAACTAATTAAAAAGATAAACTTAATCTAAAAGACCTGTAGGCAACGTATATATATACCTATGTATTTGGTTATAACATTTTGAAGCTAGTTATAGCAAGAAATTAAAATAAATTAAAATTTTATGCTCTATTGGGAATATACATACATTATCTAGTGAATCCCTCAAGGTCGGGCCGTTATTACACCTACAATTTACTAAGAAACTGCCTCGAAAATCGATGTTTTTATATTTTTGTCCTACGAATAAAATCCATGTTCAACAATTAAATTCTAAAGCTAAAACACAAAACAGAAACCTAGTTTTTTTTCTTATTTTTTTAGAAAAATAATTTTAAACATAATTTTACGTGGCGTTTAATACAAAACATGTGGTATTTCAATAATATAAAGTTTTAGATAAAAACGATAAGGTACTAGAAAACAACTCATACAGTTAATCAGCACATTAATCTTCAGATAACGGTGTCTTAGATAATGTTACGATATCAAGTGATTATGTCTTAGAAGAAACATTTCCTTATGGAAATAATATAATGATATGGAAACATGATAATATACACTAAAAGTATAAAAGACAAGGATTTGAGAGTTATTAAACGATTATGTATTAAAGTTAAAGATTTAATTAAGCAATAGTTTTATTTATTTATTATTTGTACAAAACTATGTACAAGGTGGACTTAATGCCTTAGGCATTTTCTCCCAGTCGACCTTAGGGTGATGCAGAGATAAAAACATGGAAGATGCACTACACTAGTTTTCTAATAAATATTTTCATAATAATTATGTCACAAGGGGATCATAAGATAAAATTTGTTTCTGAAAAGAGCGGCTAGATGTACACATTTTGATATAGAAGACACAAGCGTCGCTGCCAAATACGTTCTATGTATGATTCCTAAGCCAGGATTTTTTTTAGATATTCTCAGTAACTGCCAGAATTTTAAGACGCCTCTTCACGCTAATCTGCTATCTCGCTCAAACATTGAAGTTGATTGAAAACATAAAATCAATGAATCTAAATCTAAATCGAACTAAACCAATAGGGAAGATGCACTATTTTTATTTTTGTTTTCATTTTAAAGAATTCCATGTAGAATAGATCACAAATATATTTAAAAAATTAAAACATTGCAATTTATCCGAAAAAATGCTGTTTTAAATTGACAGTTTGACAGTTCGCGGGAAAACGGACTTATGGTGCTGATGACGTCACTCTTGTCTTTTACTGGTTCGCCGTTGGCTTTCATACTTTTGCATATTTATTTAAATCGAATAAAAAATAGTATTTACAAAGCATAGAATTTTATTTTATAAATTTACAAAAAAGAATAACTTAAATATTATATAGTTATTACATTTTAATTTTGGAAATACAGCATCTATCCAGAATTTCTATGCAGCATTCATAACAGATAAAATGCTTTTATCGTATATACAAATATACTTCTTTTAATTTTTCAAAGTTTGTGTGTGCTATACAGAAAAGTGATATTTTCCTTATGCTGAAAAACATTTGAAGTTGTACTTGTGCCCAATATTTTGGTGTTATTTTATTGTCTTTCACATAGGAAAGTATGGTAGGTAGCTTCTGTTAAGGATATTTCACCTCTACTGTGTAATTTTCAGCCGTCAGGTGTTGCACCAAAAAACTACTGGGGTACTTGGCATTACGAAGAAATCCAGCTTCTTCAATTTTAATCTAAAATGCTGATTAAAATAATATAAACAATATTTATTACTACAAAGGCCTGGAACTAAACATACCTAACTAATTATTTTATTCAAAATATTTAAACTAGAGAAAAACTAATGATGTTATGTCAATACTAACTCTAGGTAAACACCTGGAGTCTGCTTTGATAAACCCAACTCCCATTTTTATTAAAAAAACGCAATTAATATTCCCATAAAATAATATTCACCTTTACAACCATAACGTCAAATAAGTTGTCAAAACAAGTGTGACGTCACGAAACGCTAATTCGTGTTTTAAAATACGTATTGTTTCAAGTCATTTTTAAATCGTAATTATTGTAAAAAAACAACAATATGTAAAATAAAAACGTTGCAGTGGCCTTTCTTTTATATTTTTTTAACGTTTTAATCATACAAATTCCATAAATATTACAACTGCATCTTCCCTATTGAAGGATTACAACAATACCTACAAAGTTTCAGTTAAAATTTCAGCTTGATCAAAACATGTTTTCAAATAAAAAAATAGCTTAAAATGAATTTTTATTTATGCCATTTTTATGCATGAAAACAAGTTTCGATTAAGCTGAAATTTTTGCTGAAACTTTGTAATGTTGTTCTCTTTTAATTGGTTTAGTTTCGATTCATAACTATATTCATTGATTTTATATCTTTAATGAGCCAGCGAGATTTGAGAGTGTCCACGCATTAACATCAAATATGGGTAGTAACATAATAACTAGCAAAATATCACCTTCAAACACATAATAACTTGTATCCTAAATCAATTCAAATAACAGAAATGGATAAAGCATTTCTGCAGTTTTCCATTCCTTCACCTGTTGTGATGACCTATACTAATCTTATGCACTAAATTAGCATAGCGTGACTGTTCCGTGCATAGTACTAGAAATTGATAGAAACGCGCAACTCAAGTGGTCATGTCGTTGTTTCAATTTGCGACATCTTAACAGATCAATTGAGTCTTCCTCTATTTAGACGACCGTGGTGCGATTGTAATAGGTATCATCTTGATCAAGTACCGTCGATGGTTAATATGCTGGGAACAGGATAGTTCTAGGTTTTTTAATGGCATCTTTTTTAATTCACACGATACAGTAATATCGGGTTTGCAAATAAATTTTGGTTGTAAAATTTTATATTACCAAGTAGGTAGGTATAACTCAAAAGGCAGATGATATCTACGCTAATTTATTTAAATTGTAGCTTCTACACATGTCTAGTAATAAACGTATTAGCTTATTTAAAACAAATAACTTAGCTTTCCAAGATCTTCATTCTATCTTTCCTTATCTTATGGCTGATGAACAACCTGGTGTCAGAATTTATACCACCCGTAGGCCTCTGACAAGGCTTTACACACCGTCGAATTCCTCACAGTGTTTTCTTTTACCGTTTTAGCAAGTGATAATTAATATCTAAGTAATAAGGCACATAAATCCGAAAGGTCAGAGGTGCGTGCCTGGGTAACTTACGACTTTTGACTTGGGAATCCCACGGTCATACCACTCGGCACTTTACAGCACTGATAGCCTAGTGGTATGATCGTCGACTGACAAGCCAGTGGTCTCGAGTTCAATCCCAAGGCGCGCACCTCTTACTTTTTGTAAGTTATGTGCGTAATATAAATTAATAATCAGTTGCTAAAACGGTGAAGGAAAACATCGTGATAAAACCAGCACACCTAATAGATTTTTCAATGGTGTGTAAAGCCATGTTAGAGGCCTACGGGTGGTTTAAATTCTTACACCAGGTTGTTCATTAACCATGCGATAAGAAGAAGAAGACCACTCGGCTATCACTATTTAGCTTAGCTTTCCAAGAAGGAAGTAAATTCGTATAGAAAGTAGATTCATGAGGGTGAAAGGTGAAACCAGAGGAAGCGCCGTCTAAAGGTGACCTTAAATCAATAACTTGAATTTCGTAAACAGTTGTAGATATCCAGAAACATAAAGGTGAAGGTTAAGGATCAGATTATGTGACGCAAATTGAAAGAGGTCAATGTCCACTAGTGGACAGCGGTAGCTGAAGTTGATTGATTGATGTACCTAGTCATACGAAGAAGTTTACGTAATACCACAGTCTATGATATCCTATATTTAGACCGTGGCTTTGGTCGTATTACAGAACCAAAATCAAGACTCAAGCATTACTTGATTCTAATTTTTGTTCGACTAAACTAGATTCATCATCATCGTCAACCTGTATTAGTCCACTGCCGAACATAGCGCTTCACTTTTGTGCGCTTATTGGAGGTATTTGCCCATAATCGCCACGCTGGGCAAGCGGGTTGGCGATCGCAGTAGCAGATGATTGCTGTTACACAGAAGGATGCTGCTACCCATACTTCGGGTTCAAACTAGTTTCAAGTAATGATTAATTTCTAGGTTAGGTTCTGTAATACGACCCTATATGTTGCAGATGGTAGGCTTATTTACTGACACTTCGTTGGTCTAGTGGTAGCAAGTGCGACTGCTGAGCACGAGGTCCTGGGTTCGATCCCCGGGTCGGGCAAAGTGTTATTGGGTTTTTCCATTAGGAAATTCTCAGTAACAGCACGGAGTCTGGGATTGTGCCCGATTAATGGCAATAGGCTCGCCCCCTATTACATGGGACTTATAACATAGCCGGCGAAACGTGGGTGTACTGCACACCTCTGCCTACCCCCTCTGGGGAATACAGGCGTGAGTCTATAATTTTTTTTTTAAATAAAATAAAACTTAATTAAACAGTTTGTAAAATTAGCAAGAGTATATTTAATAGGATAAGTTAAATAAACGAAAAGTTGTGATGATATTTCTAGTCGTCGCTTGTTGATGATGATAAAACCTTTATATGCAAAAAAATTGTGACAAAACTGCTGAGGCTTCAGACATAGCATTACAACATAAAGAACATTTTCTCAAGTATGTTGGTTAACTTACTTACCCTACAACGACTTTACTGTTTTAAGCATTAATAGTTATTAATTTCCATTACGGGCGTAATTCGAAACTTCAGTGTAGCGTCAAACACAGACCTCTGACTTGTCAGTCAAACTGTAACATCAATAAGCTATCGGTTATAATGATGATAATCCATTATATTATTAAGTGTAGCATGAACTTTGTGTTTAATAATGGATGTTATAAATAAATAAATACATAAATCAGCCTGTACCTGTCCCACTGTACGGCAAAGGCCTGTTCTCATACAGAGAAGGATTGAGCATTAATCACCACGCTAGCTCACTGCGGGTTGGCGATTTCAGAATTATTAAAATTCCAGGTTTCCTTACGTTGTTTTCCTTCACCGTTAGTCAGTGGTGTCTTAGATACTCTAAGAAAGTACATAATATGACATTGAAAAAGTCACATTGGTACATGCCAGGTTCGAACCCGTGTGCTTGCAAAGCGGGTTCGTAACCAATGAGCCACCACAATAATGGAAGTTATAAAAAAAATATTAATCCATTATGATTATTTTTTCCTAGCGTGTTATTATATATGCAAAATATGACTCGCGCATCTTCATTGAGGTTATAGCATTAAAATAATAATGCACTTATATGTAAATGTATTTCAATTTTAAATTAATAATTATGTTTATTTTAACGAGGTTATTTACGTTATTTCTCGATTCCGATGGTTGGAATTTTCATAACTTCATTGTGCAGACGAGAATTTCTTGAAATGAACTCCAAAGAATTTTCATAAATATTTCTTAACTATTTTAAGTGAGCTGTATATTTAAAAGATTTTGTTTTTTGAGGTGACATAAATTTTTTTATTTGACTTTAAATTTAAGTAGACAAAGACAGAAAGGATAATTTTACCTATTGTTATCTTAATATTTTATATACTCAAAATATTGTAAAAAATACTTTTGACTCCAAAATTTTAAGTTAATTTAATATTAACGAAAGACCAACATTTTATTGTCATAATAAATATAATATATTTAGCTCTAGCATTAAAAATTATGTTAAGATTTTACCTACCTATTATAAAATGTACCCAGACTCCTAAATATATATAGATAGTTATTATTGTACTGGATGTGTAACAATACTTTTGAATAAAATTAAAACTTACAGGCTTTATAAAAATATTTGTTTACAATGTCGACTACGTAGAAAATTGATATTCAGCTGCATCTGGTTAGATAGAAGCCGACCTCAATAAAGTTAGAAAATAATAAGGCTAGGAGGATGAAGATGTTTAAAATGTCGACCAAAATGTTCCGTAGCTCAGCCATCAACTGTGGTTAAATCAATAACATACATTAATCAACTGTGACGCTGTGCATATTGTAAGTTATACAAACTTTCCATGAACACTGTGTTGTAATATCGATAAAGCCACAATCACAAAAGTTAGGTTAGGTTAGGTTAGTTAGCACTGATAGCCTAGTGGTACGACCGTCGACTGACAGTCAGTGGTCCCGAGTTCGATCCCAAGGCGCGCACCTCTCACTTTTCGTAAGTTATGTGCGTATTATAAATTAATTATCAGTTGCTAAAACGGTAAGGGAAAACATCGTGATGAAACCAGCACACCTGCGAGATTTTTCAATGGTGTGTAAAGCCACAAGTGAAAGAGGCCTACGGCTAGGGTGGTTTAAACTCTGACACCAGGTTGTTCATCAACCATACGATAAGAAGAAGAAGACAAAAGTTAGGGAATTTCACATTCCTTAAATTGCAGCCAGTTTTTCACAAACGTGAACTTTGGACATCATTATTATGTTTAATAAAATGTAAAAAAACGCCATGACTTGTAATAAAAAAGAAATTAACAGAACTAATTTTTTTGCCTCGTATAATGACGTAAAACAACTGGATTCAGACAGATTAGATTACCGTGTAGTTATCGTAACAAAAACTAAGTTGTAATCATTTGATATTAAAACAATTATAGATTATAAAATTATTAGTTTAGGCTATAGTTACTGGAATCTACCGATACATGGTCTGATTTTTATACCAATCATTTTGAAACTATCAAAAAATAACAGTAAACCAAGGCATTTCTACCTCTTCAAAGTTAAAAAAAACAACTGAATGTACTTTACCATATAAAACCAACAGCAAACAGTCGAAGAAGGTAAGAACAAGAAGTTTGTGAAACCTTGAATTGGAATTTATTAATACTCTAACTTCAATGACAAATGACATCAACATTGGTGTCTCTCTTGTGGTACGTAAAATAATTAGGTATATAGTCCGAATGCAATGGTAGCTGATCTATAGACTGATTGCGCTGTATCCTACTTAGCGTTGATCATCATTACATAGATGTCGTCCGCGAACGTGGCATAATAACTAGACTAAGTACCTTATGTGTACGCGCCGTGTGGTTTCCGGCTAAAGAATAGGACCACCTCTACTTATCCCGCGGGTGTCGTAAGAAGCGACAAAGGGAAAGATCCGAAAGATGGGCAGCAGCATATTTCTGTGTAACAGTCAGTAATCATATGCTACCTACAGCCATCGCCAACCCGCTTGCCCAGAGTGGGCAAATACCTCCAATGGGCGCACAATAGTCTGGCGCATTGGGAGAGGCTTATGTTTAACAGTCGATTAATACAGGCTGATGATGATGAAATACCTTAAGCTGTTGCAGGATTAGATAAAAAAAACAATGTTCAAAATTTTTAGTGAAAAAAGTACAAATCTGAGAAAAATTATGACGTTTCACTATAATGATTTAAGCGATGTTCGCACTCTCTAGTGCTATAAAAGAAAAACCATAAAAAAGTCGTTACTGTAATATTTTTTACTCATAGATTTACATTTCGAGAAAATTAAAATAAATTGCTATTTCTATTGTAAACAACACTGATGTATTATCTACTAAGATGACGCAAATCCCATTCAGTTTCGAAGGGACAAAGACCGTGAAAATCTTAAACAAACATTAGTTTCAATATTCTATGAATAATAATTGTGTAACCAAATCGCTTCAGAACTTGACTATATAAATACCTACCTACTGAAACAGCAAAACTAGCTAAATCTATTACAATAATAGGGAATAATAAGGAATTCAGATGTAAAATGACAAATTTCCGATGAATAGTTTCACAATTTGCTAAATATTATTTTCTTTTGTTTGAATAATGAAGGCTTTATCTATTGTTTTGTTTTTATAACTTCTTAAATGACAAAATTATATTGTAATAGTATTTATTTTTTGCATTATGTTGATTATTATATATATTTGTATTAATACAGTCCAGTACTTCTTAAAATAATAACAATTTGTATATTGAAATTATTAATAATTATCTTTGTTGCTAAAAGCTGTTGCACACAATGAGTTCCTTCACTAATTTTATTAAACATCAAATCAAATACTTCATTTTTTCTACTATATTTATGTACATGTATGTATGTATAGATGAACAGTCATTGCAGAACCAAAGTCCGGTCCACAGCGGGCATTACTGGCAGCTTCAATGTGGCTGTAGGCTTACACCAAGGGTCGGCTCTTAGCCCTTACCTCTTCCTGATGATAATGGACGCTCTTACGTCGGACATACAGGAAGAGGCACCATGGTGTATGCTGTTCGCCGATGACATTGTGCTAGTTGCTGAGGATGGTCTAGAGGTTCAGAGCAGATTGGAGGAATGGCGGCAAAGGCTGGAGAGTGTTGGCTTGAAAATAAGTAAAAGCAAAACAGAATATTTGTTTTGCGATTTCGGCGGTCTCTCCAGTCCTTTCCCCGTAACTCTCGCCGGAGTGTCCTTACCGGTCTGCTCCGATTTTCGGTACCTCGGATCACTTGTTCAAGGGGATGCTGAAATAGACCGAGATATTACACACCGGATCAACGCAGGTTGGATGAAATGACGACAGGTCACAGGAACAACTTGTGACCCGCGGATGCCCCTCAAGATAAAGGGCAAAATTTACAAATCCATTATCAGACCTGTCGTACTGTATGGATCGGAATGCTGGGCCTTGAAAAAGACGGATGAAAAAAGATTGCACGTAACAGAGATGAGAATGTTGAGATGGATGTGTGGAGTGACAAGAAGGGATAAAGTAAGAAATGAGTATATTAGGGGAAGTTTAAAAGTGGCGCCAGTAACAGATAAGTTGAAAGGAAATCGTTTGTCTTGGTATGGGCATGTGATGAGGAGGGATGAAACACATGTGTCTAAAAAGGTGATGAATATAAGTGTTGATGGATGGAAGGGGAGAGGGAGACCAAAGAAAAGATGGATGGAGTGTGTAAGCACTGATATGAATGAAAAAGGAATAAATGCTCAGATGACTGCTGATAGAGAGGAATGGAAGAAGAAGACATTTTGCGCCGACCCCAAGTAATATGGGACCAGGGCAGGCGAAAGAAGATTTATCATTATTAATTAGGCAACCAATTAGAGCTTATAATATTAAAATAACATGAGTTACAATTCTAGATTTTAACGAACGAACTCGTTATTCCTTGATAGGCTCCTACGAATGGTGCTTTTCAATAGGAATGTAATGAAAGCCTTTTCGCATTTCTACGTACCTATCTCCCTTTTATCAATATAAATAGCATTTACTTATAATACCTATAATTCTTCAAATCTTAACATATATTTTTACTTTGATGAGAATTGAGATTTTTGATAGTAAAGTTGATTAAAAATAATTGTTGTTTTTCAAATTAAACGTCTAATTAAAAATTACAATAGTATACTTGTGTTCTTCACATTCTAGCGAGCTCAATCCATTATTCTTAATTGGATCTAAAAACCAAAAAGTAATCAACTCTTTATTGTTTAAATATTTGTTGTTGTTACAATTCTAAAACTCAAGAAACCGGATATCAGGTCTCTTCAAGGTTTAAAAATGATAATACAATATCAGCTACTATCAATAGAACTACGTAGGTAGGTACGTAGTTACAATTCAACTGAGAAAAACTATTATATTGGATCCTCTGACTTAAATTTACTCGGAATAAATAGGTTATTAAAGTTAAAACATATTGTAGAAAGAAAAAATCTATTATCAGCAGGATTTGAACCTGTGACTTATTGATGAAAGCCACCAGTGGCTCTGACACTAAGCTTATTCATAACCCTGCCCGTTATCGTTAGCTTATATCATCTTACTGCTGGGGAAAAGCCTCCTCCCATGATTTCCATACCTTTCTGTCTAAGGCCTGTCTGGACCATTGCACACCCTGCTCGTGCTATCAAAATTCTCTGCTACTATCAACCATCTCAGATGGTATTTACATCCACATCTTGTACGAAGTAAGTACCAAAGGGCTCTCTAATGTGCCACTGTTCGTCTTTAAAACTGTATTGTATTGCATCCCAAAATTGTAATTCATTAAAATCAGAACTATTACTACTAACTTAACTAATTAACTACTATAATTTAATTACATGTTGGTTTTCATCGGCCAAATTCTAACCGAAACTCAATTTATTGCAATTTTAAATGCCTAAAATAGGTATTTAATAGAATTTTGGAAACATTATCTCCAAAGTAATAAGACACCTTTCAATCAAGTAAACTTATTCTTCAATTTAATTATCCTTTGCAATTTAAACTGAAATTATTAAGGCTTTATAAATCAATTTAACGCGTTGTTGAAAAGAAAATGACTGAGACAGGTAAAACTTAATTTAACGTTAATGGCAGATTAAAGAAAAGTGTTTAAATTCTGAAAATTAAGCTTTAAAATCTAAATGACTATTTAATTATTTTAATTTTTATTCTAAAACTTCTTCATTATTATCAACATTTTCGTTAAACAGACACAATAGTCGAGACTTTAATAAAACAAAGAATGATACTGATAGTGATAAAATAACAATGACTGATGAAGAAAATGATAATGACAAATCATCACCATAAACACTACTTTACAACAATCCAAGATTAACATCAGTTACGGTTAGTTCTACAACGCCTTAGTTATGTTCTAGAATAATATTATATTGGCATCACATTTATTCAAGATTTTAAAGGAATCTTTAAATACAATATTAGCAGAACTTTTCAGAAACGAAATCTAATTCTGTGATCTGAACAGTCTCAATAATCATTGATAACTATTAAATATCATAAAGCATATAAAAGCATTTAGTGACATCACTGGCATCGAGACGCAGCCTTGGGGGACACCAAATTAATATTCAAGCTATTTTTGAATTACTTAGTACCAATTTCCAAAAAAAAGTCTTCTAAGATTCCATAGTTTATATAATATTTTTATTAATATCCTACTTTGGAACTCCTTAACTGGCTTCAAGGCTTTTCAAGTTCATTTTACTATGACGAAAGATCTTGAGCAAATAGATTACATCACAAAACTACCATGACCTCACATGTCATTGATCTCTAAAAAAGGAATCTTTCTACGACTTTAAATAAATATTTTAACTGTTAATTTAAGCCTAACAAATCCATTCAATGCGTCAAAAGGACAAACTTTGTCCTAAGTCTTAAGCAAATATGTGTGAAACAATTTGTCAACGTTGAGTTTGCTGTATCACTCAAGACGTCATGAATTCTGTATTTGGGAGCGATATAACGAATAAAGTGATGTCGAAAGTGTGAATGTTGAAGAAAGTGGTTTATCCTTACCTATATCGAGCTTAAATATTTAAGATAATTTAATGGCATTAAAGAACTAATGAGAAATTCATGAGAGAGTCGATCCAATTGAAGACAAAATTAAGCGTAAAATATTTATAGCTAACATTAAAATTGCGCATTTTAACTTCTTCATATTACTTAGTTTTTTTTTTGTATAAGTAGATCATCCTTTTTATATTAATATTAAAAAATATTAAGTGGCTATAGTTGTCTACTTTGTATAAAATACACCTTGCACCAATTTTAAATTTTCTAGGAAATAAAAAATTAATTACAATATAAAGTACTTACAATTTTAAGCTACGTCGCTTCTTTGTCCACAAACTGTACATCAGTTACATTTACAACACATACATATTTAACGATTTCACTAACAGTATAATTAGTAAGAACTATTTAATATTCAATCTTATCAATGTCAATTCTTTCAAAATTTATTTGTCTGACGCACTTTATAGATAAGATAACTATTCTAAAACAACAGAAAAACTATATTCTACAATTTAAAATTAAAACACTGTCTAAACCACAACACTTCACGTTAATTTTTTTTATTTACAAGCACATAGGTGTTTCGTGTTCGAGTACATATCGGGGTATTCGTGAGACGGGCCGCGAGGCGTCCGGACAGGACAGTGTGCGCGGGCCAACTGAGGACGACGTCTGTAACGACGCGTGCCGATCGCTTCACCTGTAGCTCACAATAATTCGCATTCGATAGCATTTTTCACTCATTTTCGAATTATCTTCAGTAAAATATTTCTTAATTTTTACATATTGAACTAATTTGTCTTCTTAATATTTGTACTCTAATTTAATGAAATGACTATTTTCATATTCAAATCCCATTACGATGCGAATCTATGTTTAATTAAGTTTCATAACTTATTCATCTAATTACGTAGATAGGTAATTTTAATTAATTTAATAAGAAGTTGGTTCTTGAATTAAGTTTTGAGTAATTATGCCTTTGACACCTACGGAGAAGAATATTAAAATATTAATTAAAAGTGTCGTAAAAATCTTTATTTGAAAATTTTATAGACTTAAATATTAAACAAGTATTTTATGTGATTCGTAATATACAGAGCCTATATTAAAATATACATAATTTAAAGTAGGTATACATATTAAAGATTTAAATAAAATAACTGGATTCACAGTTCCAGAGTTATCGAAGAATTCCCTCTAAGTAGGTATTATGGTTATTTGTAAAACACCAGCATCCTAAAAAAGGGTCATTAAACTCATCATTATGAACCACTTTTACTATGAGACCAATTCTGAAATCGCAAAAAAAAAATCAGCTGTCCCATACATTTTGTTGAGTCATGTGAATATAAAGCGCACACAACCCACACAACGTTACACGACGTCGCGGCAGACTCAGAAGGAGATGGCGGGACGAGCTGGATGCTTATTTGGAGGATTGGCCGCAGAAAGCGCAGAACCGGGATGAATGGAAGGAGGGTAGGGAGGCATTTGCCCTGCAGTGGGACGATAACGGCTGAAAATAAAAATAATAAATGTGAATATAAATGTATTGAACAGGTGATTTTTTTTTGCGATTTCAGGGTTAAAGTAGTAAAAGTTGTTCATAATGATGAGTTTAATGACCCCTTTTAAGGATGCTGGTGTTTAACAAATAACCCTGTTCATGTCACTATACAATGATGTTTATACACTATACAAAAGAAAAAAAAAAGAAAAGAAAACAGGTCATAATTATTTAAATTGGTTTGATTTGATACTCTTTTCTCAGCTTTCGAAAGTATCAAAACCATAAGTTTCGAGCTTTGACATTGGTTTAATTCTAGATACACGAGGCTCTAGTAAAAATTTAATACAAAATTTGTCAATAGCGACGAAATAAAATTATGTTAGATAACTATACTGTTAACCAAGTTTAACGTAGCTACATTTAAGGTAGTATTAATTTTTGTGGGCTCCACCAATTTCGATCCGTGAAAGATACTAAGGAAAGATTTAATACTCGAGAAATTTATATCAAAGTTCAGTCGAATCAACAACTATTAAATTATTATTTACGGGAAGTTGTCGGAATATTTTGGGTTTATTTTGGTATATTTGATTTGTTTGTTTGTTCGGGAGTCTGGAGATCGTGTGAAATGTCGTGAAAATTCAGATGAATCCTGACCATCTGGCAACCTTAAATCTAACTCTTGATCTGTTTCAAATTCTTTAATGGGTGAATTTTACAAAAAAGTACCAAAAAGTTAAGGGTTTCATTCGTATCACCGCGTAATTAAGAAAGGAAGCTTATTAATTTCAGGTTAGATGTATAAAATCCTAAATATTACCTAGGCAACTTATAGATTTAGACAACAATTAAAAGGTTTTGACCTTCCTGGACCGTTAACGTGTTTCACTAATGAATTATTAAGAAAATGTTAACATAATTTGTGAAATTCACCCTAATCAGCCAGGAAACTGCGCGCGCAATTGAAACGCGCTTTTTCACCAATGCAATTTTGGATTAGATGTGATTGTTGTTGGGTTACCTACCTACTTTGAAAATTTTGGGGGGGATCTCTTGAAGTTTTACCAGTGCTCATGATATAAATGACGTTAACAAACTACCATCATTTATAGACATGCAACAGCGATATTAACTCACAGTTAACTCATATTATCACAATAAAATCGGTCATTTTCATTATAAATCATATAAAAGCGTTAATGACCGTAGCTATGAGAAAATGTTTGATATAATAGCAACAAGTTCCGTATATTTTTGTAGATCTTCTTATTCTCAAAAAACTTCTCTCCATTTCTCTTTGACGTATAGCTATTTTTTCTTTTCTTCTGAATTAAAATAATTATAAATTATATTTCTTCTTTTCTGGTGAAGGTCTAGGTCTGTCTTCTATAATGTATTAGACATGGGAGGATACCAGAGTCCATAGTTTTTAAGTGTCATTGTTATGTATACTGGATTTTATGAGAGTACTGACTCCTCTATATCGACTGTCAAAGATCTTCATGACAACTGGGGCCAACGGCTTATTTATAATAGATATTTGATTTGATGATTTGATGATTTATAATACGCACGGAACTTATGAAAAATCAGGGGTACGCGCCTTGAGTTCTAACCACCTTTGACTTGGCAGTCCAACAGTCATACCGCTATACGCTACGCTATCACTGCGTGAAAATAAATTATCGAAAATAAATTTGGCAAACTCGCAATATGGATAGTAATTACTGTAACTGAAAACGAATAATAATAGACTAAGCTTATCCAATACTGTCACGGAACGCTAACATGAAAAATGAATAATATCTATCGAAACGACGAAATTGAATATTATTAAATTGTGATCACGCAATGGTAATTAAATAATTTAAAAAATTCAGTTCTTTTGGAATGGAAAAAGCTAGTCTGTTACTAATTTATTAAGTCTGTAATTTTATTATTAACCATAAGCATAATAAATGAACTGGTAAAGGGCAATGTAGTTGAAGATGTGCCTTTAGCTAATACAAATCACGTACAATTATATTTTCTAAGAAATATGCGGATCATTAAAAAAGTAGAGAAAGGTTGGAAGAAAATTTTAGTTTTCTGTACCTATTTCTGAATGAAAATGAATATCTACAAATAGTAGGTATAGTTAATTAGTTGTTACTTAATTCTCTAGGGTATTCAATACTCAAGGAATATTTCTTTAAAATTTCAATGTTATATTCCGCGACAAATCGAGATAGAGATCTACTAGTACACAACTTTAATACACAAAAATCGTGTATTAGGAATACATATTTATTTACTTAATACACAATTATTGTGTATTAATATAACTTAAATAGTCAATAAAATAAATGTATATAGCATAATAATATGGCATAAAATAAAAATTTATTTAAAGTTATTTTTTATTAGAAAACATGTTTCGATCCAGCTGAAATGTTTACTGAAACTTTGTAATGTTGTTCTCCTTCAATTGGTTTAGTTCGATTTCGCATAACTATATTCATTGATTTTATATCTTCAATCAACTTCAATGTGCGAGGGAGATAACAGATTAGAGCGAAGAGGTGCCTTAAAAATAGGTACCTAAGATATATTTTCCTTGAAAACTTACGCGATAAACTAAACTTCCCAGTAAGTCGGTTGCTAGTGACAGCTTAGCAGAAATTCAATTTTTAAAAGTGTGCTTAAAAGAAAACACACTTGAGAAAGTGCTTAAAGGTCACTTAGGTCACAAACAGGTTATTTTTCTATGTGCTAGACGTTCTATTTTCAATTGCAGTTTTTAAAAGTATTTATTTATTAAAGACTAGCTTCCGCTCGCGGTATCGCCCGCGTATTATGTTGATAAATTGTATAAGCTATATTACTGTAAATATTCATCAAAATCTATTCAATAGTTTTTGCGTGAATCCATACATCCTCACAAACTTTCACAAGTATAATACTAGTTTCTGCCCGCAGCTCCATCGGAGTATGCTGATAAATAATCTTGACTTGGAAGGATAAAGCACTTAAGTCAATTGCGATTGACTTAAGTTTCTTTAGCCGCCGTGTCTAGAATTGTAGCCCATGTTTTATCTTAATATATAAGCTATATTACTGTAAAGTTTCATCAAAATCCATTCGTTAATTTTTGCGTGACAGAGTAATAAACCATTCTCACAAACTTTCCCATTTAAAATGTTACTACGATGTTCTAGAAAAATAATACAATACATTTAATTATAAATTGTATTTTTTTTTTATTCCGACCAAATCAAATTATCTATACATATAATAAAATCGTAACGAAGTAAAAACTGTACATTGAAAATTTTTGAAAAAAAGTAAATGCTACGTGTTCGGGGAACGATACTGAAGCCGAATATGAAGAAAAAAAAAACTTTGTCTGTCTGTTTGTATGTAATTGATTGGCGCGAAAACTACTGGGCAGATTTAGTTGAAATTCGGCAAATATACTTTTTAAATTCTTGGTCAACTTATAGGGTATAAATTATCACGTTTATAATTATGGGGGATGAGCAGTATTGTAGTAAGCAGCGTATTTCTAGAATTTGCTGCAGAATTGTTGTTGTTGTTGAGAAAAATGTTATTAAATTGCAATTTACAAAATATTATCACGCTATATGCCACAAGGAGCTAAACATTACATAACATAATAATATCTTTTAGGAACGATTATTTTGACTACATGTCAACAGACTTCATAGCCTTCCGGTCGGGCGAACGTCTAGGAATTGAAACGCATTGGGTTCGATCCTCAGTCCCGCAAACTTTTTGTGGATTCTTTAGTATTTTTTTTGTCATTGAAATTATGTATTTTTGTGTTATTTCATGACTTTTATTACTTACCGGCTGAAACCCGAAGGAAACATGCTTTTAATTATTTTTTCAACTTATAAAAGACGTTACCACTTTAATTCGAAACATTTATAATTATATTATTTAAAACATAGTGTTCTAGATGGCGTTAGAGTTTATTTAGATCAGCGGAATTCTTTTTTAAATATATTTCAATTTGAAACCCGAAGAAAACAACGCGCATCGTGTGGAATTATAAATTAAAAATTTCAGCTTATAAAAAAATACCGCTTTAATTTGAAGCATTAAAATTTATTATTATTATTTAAAACATAATGTTTACTTTTTAAACTAGATGGCGTTAGGATTTAGATCTGAGGAAAAATGATTTTCTTGGATACTCCTGATGGAACAGGAAAAATATTTATAACCACTGGCATCCTTGCAGGGAGGCAGGGCAAAATTACAATTGCAGTTGCGTCTTCGGGGATTACTGCCACGTTGTTTTCTGGTGACAAAACAGCGCACACCATATTTAGGATTACCATCAATTTACAGAGCAACGAAACACCTGTTTGTGATGTGTCACGGAATAGTGACAAGGCAGACACTTGCTCAAGAATTGTTCTTTGATCGTATGATGGGATGAATGTATAATGGCAAACAGAAAAGCAGTTGATGCGATACACAGAACTCTACAAGACATCCGTTGGAACCAACACATAATGGTTGGTGTCACAGTTATGTTCAGCGGCAATTTCCGCTAAACGCTGCCTGTGGTGACGCGAGGAACTGGTGCTGATGAGGTGAATGGTTCGTTGAAACGATTATTTTAATGATCCTGTATTCATAGGTTGAGCTTGACAATAATTATGGGCGGCTGAGTAGGAATCCACATGCTCAAGAATTTTCCAACTCAAAATGCCCAAAAATAATCAAGCTGCTGCAATCAACGAATGCATTCTTTTATAAATAAAAGGCATTCCCTTTGTGTGTGCAAGTGTTTTACACATTTATAAATACTGTTGTCAATCAAGATGACGCCATTCATTATCCTGTAAAATTTCTCAATTCCCTCACTGCAAGTGGACTTCCGACGGACGTCATCAAGTTGAAGGTGGTTGTCCCGATTTTGCTTCTTCGGAACTTAACGCCTTCGAAATTGTGTGAAGAGACCCGGCTTAATGTAATTTTACTGCCGAGAAACATCATCAAGGCGCAAATTCTAACGGGTTTCGGTATTGGCGAGACAGTGTTTATTACGTACTTACCAATAATTCTCCACAATTATCCCTTTCAATTTAAGCGACTGTAGTTTCCTGTGGGCGTTTGTTTTGTTATGATAATCAATAAGTCGCAGAGGTAGACACAGAAGTCTGGGGGTGTCGATCTCAGGACCAGCTTCTCCTCACATAAACTGTATGTTGTTTGCTCTCGGTTCACCCTGACCCAGTCCTGACTCTCTGTACATTTTAGCTACCGAAAGCAAAACTACAAACAAAGTAATCTGTATGTTTTTCTAAATATCCTGGTTCGGGTTTGATATTGATGCGAAACTTTTGTTCTTTTACATAGGTTTTTCGCTTTATTTGGTCAGAAATTATGCAATAAAATATGCGAAGCGCACTCTTAACTTTTTCTTTTGCCCTATAAATTAGTTAGACATAAATGTAAAACTAATCTTTGTTGGAATAATTGCTCTCAAATGTGCATAACGATATATTTAGAAAAATACCTCATAATATTCAAATTTACCATAACAAAAATGTAGGAAAGTTCTGTATATCTAGCTGACAGAGAAATGTTTCTACATAATGTAAGTAAATTCTTAAATGAAAGCTAAATAATGAAAGGAAAAATTAATTTATTTGATTTATTGTAAATATAGGGAATAACGAGTTAATGTAATGGCAATATATAATATTTTCAATAATAAATATTTTGGATCATTTAAATGTTTATGCACATGTTTTGTTTATTAAATGAAAGTAATTAATAAGAAACTTGCTAAAACAACTGACTTGGGCGGGACTTGAACTGTCATATCATATTATTACTAATCTGCACTAATAAAAGTTTGTGAAGATGTTTGTTACCTAACCACTTTTGATTTGAATAAAACTCGATAAACATAAAAACCATATTATCCTGGATTAACAAAAAATATAAATTTTATCCTGGTTCGACATCCACGCGGGCGAAGCTGCGGGTAAAAGCTAGTTTATCAGTAAAGTGCCCGACTTTTATGAAAACGGGTAGGATATCCAGGATCATAAATTTACAAGCGAACGAAGTCGCAAGCATCTGCTAGTATAAAATATAAAACCTTTGTCTAATCCAAAGATATTGGAAGGAAGTTGTTGCTTTAGTTTCATATATCTATGGTCTAATCCTACAGCGCACAAACTAAAATGCTTACACTAGATATGGATAGTCCGTGTGTAGCGTTATATTAGTATGAAAGTTGCTTATCTAGTAGATATCCAGTAGGTAAAGGTTTCTTGATAAGAAATTCTATTGTTTCTAATACAAATTCACAGGCTGTCATACATAAATGTATACGCATATTGCTTCAAACAACACGGTCAACGGCTAAAGGGGAGTCGCCATAGCAACGTCCCCCTCTGCTACAATATGAGGCACAAAATTCCTATAATTATTGTTAACTAGCTCTGCCCTTGGTTTCAGCTGTGTGAAATATCGATAAATAGTATTTTCATATTTGTTTTTTAAGAGGTTCAGAGGAGTGGTGCTTGCAATACCAGGGGTATCACTTTGCATTGCCGATTCTATGCAGGATTACGAAAGGGGAGGAAAGATAAAAGAACATAGGATAAGATAAATAGGAAGCTAATCATAATAAGATTGAGCTTAATATTTATTTAATATATATATATTTAATATTACTTTTGATTTTTACTTCGTTGTAATTTAGTAATATCTTCATATTTTGATTTGAAGTTGTGGTAAGATGTCCTTAATCACCACGCTGGGAAAACGAATTGGTGATCGCTGCTCCATCCTCCAGATTTTTTATCACTTCTTACGACACCCGCGAAATGAGTAGGGGTAGTTCTATTCTTAAGCCGGAATCCACACGGCACTTTTTAAATAGTGAACTCTAAATTGCTCAATTCTGGGTAGCTGACCGAGTTGCTTCATATGAATATTTAGGTACAAAATTCAGGTCACATATTTATATTTAGATACGTCCAGATGGAAGCCAGAGTTAAGGGTTCTCATACATTACCTTTCATATATTGTTTGTATCGTCAGATCCAGATAAATCTCTAAAATGATTTATTACGAATGTACTTGTTTTTACTGCCAAATAGATTTTAGGATCAAGCGTTATATAGCTGGTATTATTTCTATAATAAAACATTTTGCTTTGTAAATATTATTTACCTACGTTTTTCTGCAGCTATACGTTTTTTAAACGTTAAACGTAATCCCATACTAAGATTTCTCTTATCGCGGATGCAGTTACATGTACTATTTTTATACGCATATAAACACCCAGACCACAACAAATATGTGTCAATCTCACAAGTAATTGTCCCGTGCAGGAATCAAATTCGCGACACAAAGCGCGAGAAATTGCTAAATACTTACGCCAATCATTAAAAAATGTTGGATTTATTCCAGAAATTAATTCCAAAATCTCAAATGTTTTCTTTTAATTTTTTTTTTATAAGATAAGAAATTTCTGCCTCAATTTCGGATGAAGTCACGATCAGGCATTTTATATTAAACACTTTTTAAATAAATAAAAAAGAAAAATATCCGTTAACAAGTATGGCGATTATCATCGCAGTCATTGTAACAACATGTCAAACTACTGAAACATGATACCTGACAGCTACCAGATTGACAGATAACTAATCTACCAATCAAATAATATCATCTTCATCTCACATGAATAGTTTACAAGTAAGATAAAAAAATAATTTATATCGGCGTTCTCAATCCAAAACGCTGTAAACGCTATCATCTGAATAATAATAATAGTTCTGTGAGAACATTATTATGTGAAAAAACTAAAAGTGCCGATTACCTAAGACTAAAAAATTGTACTGTGATAGCCTGATTGACGCACACAGCCTGAACTGGTAGACCTAGAGATTTGAAATTCAGAGAAAATATTCATTAAGTACCCCAAAGGGTCACTAAGGTACGAATCTTGGAAATTTCGCCCCTAAACATATTATGTATGGTTTGTGAAATCCAAAATTCTTCAAGGAGAGATTCTTGTAATTAATAAAATCTAATAAACAGTTGACAATCGACTTTTATTTCAAGACGGGTATTTCGAAGTTGAGTGAATTTAACGATTTCGCCAGGTTTTATCACCACAAAATACGATACAACGATTCAGAACCAGTACTATTTCGTTTATGTGACATTTCACGGGGTTTATACACCATCGTTACAACCTTTAAACTGTCGCCGCCATCTTGGCGGAATTTGAATGCAGCAATACGGTCACCGCTGCTAGGCGCCCAAATAACAGATGTAGTGACGGTACCCACCCAACCCAGACGTACTCTTATGAACGTACCAGTCTTCTTCTTATCGTATGGTTGATGAACAACCTGATATCAGAGTTTAAACCGCCCGTAGAAAAACCCTTGAAAAATTTCTGCAGCAACTGACAATTAATTTATAATCGCACATATTTTACTAAAAGATAGAAGTGCGCGCCTTGGGATCGAACTCGAGACCACTGACTTCTCAGTCGACGGTCATACCACTAGGCTATCAGTGCTTAAAAATGTTCCAGTAAATCTCTCAGTCTAATTAGTCAGACTGCGTTATCTAAAACAACAGTGACCGATAACCTGACCAAAACTTCCAACGATAGAGGTTTTTAAACTTGGAATCATGTTTTAAATATTATTACACAGGTCTATTCGCGGACAGATAATTCAAAATAATCATTATTGAACTAACCTCAATGTTTCTGTCAAGTCTCGTCGAATCGTTGTACCACTGGAAAAGTAGGTACTGGCCAGGTAGAACAAACGCCGCGGCCATTGGAAGATTCCCTTCTTAAAAAAAAAGTGTACACCTCCATGAGCCTTAAGATTTTTTTAAGGAACATGATTCCTCGCTACAAGTATAATGTGGCGTGCAACTTGTAATATATCAAAAGTGTTGTGTCTAAAACCTCAATTACGCTCAGATAATATTCAAAACACTTGTATTACTTATCATTATGCATTATCTGTATTTTAAGGTAACGGGATTGCAGCCATTAGGACTGTTATCTCTGTGTAGCTCTAATGAGTGTATGGTCAAATATTGTTCATTTTAAACCCAATATTCAAATGGTTATTCAGATCCTTTTAGGTATTATTATGATGACGCAGGTATCATTAGGGCCATATTTTGTAAAAAAAATCTTGTGGGACCTTGTGCCCAGCAATCAAATTTGATACTAGACCTACTAGACAGCCGACCTACAGAATTAATGAGCACTACAGAACTCCTGAAAACATTACATAAGATTTTATTAATTAAAGCTATCTAAAGACAAAGATTGAACGACAATTTTCCTCTTAATTTATGTAACGATCCCATTTATATTTCAAGTTCAAGTACCATTTTCACTTCTCCAATTGGTGAGCCGAAATCGAATCGCGGAAAGTCTGATATACGGTTATTTCTTCCGACATTGTGTCGCTTACCTACCTCCGTAAAAATTTATATGCCGTCTTAAAAACATGATACTCCCCTACTATTATAGAAAAACTCACTACAATTTTCTTCCTAACGAGACTTATTCATGTTTTTGAAGCGGTTCCTGTTGCAAATTAGTTTAGAAGCGAGAATTAAATGAATAGCAGGTCTTTAGTAAGTGACTTGGAGTACGTAAACTGAATTTATAGTGCCTCAAAAGCATTTAAAGAAGACTGATAGGCAGCGATCTTTTGCCGAAACCGTAACTTTTGCCAACAGGGAAGCACTTATTCATATACTTAAACGACTTTTTTGTGTACCTACCCGACGGGCATAGATTTATGTGCTGTAAAATTTGTATATTCTAGAAAATTTTGTTGCTTCGATAAGATGTTTTTAGAGTGACTTTTTAGAGAGGAAATTATTTATTGTGAGGTTTTTGAGATAACAGTTTCGCTATCTATTTCATGGGCAATTTCTTTTTTTCAGTGCGTCTCGTTTCTGCTATTGTAAAAGGTGAAAACACATTACACAAAAAACAGATGAATCATATTATTATATGAGCTGCAAGCAAGTAACGTCTAAGAGCCGATTTAACCAGTGACACTAATCGCGACCAATTCAACTTTACTCGATTCAAGCGTTTAACTGATTTCAGAACTGCAGTTTGAGTAGGGCTGAACTTATTTTATAAAACTCATTATATATGGTGGTCATTAATTATCTGCCTCGTTGGTCTAGTGGTAGCAAGCGCGACTGCTGAGCACGAGGTCCTGGGTTCGATCCCCGGGTCGGGCAAAGTGTTATTGGGTTTTTCCATCAGGAAGTTCTCAGTAGCAGCACGGAGTCTGGAATTGTGCCCGGTTAATGGCAATAGGCTCGCCCCCTATTACATGGGACTTATAACAAAGCCGGCGAAACGTGGGTGTACTGCACACCTCTGCCTACCCCCTCTGGGGAATATAGGCGTGAGTCTATAAATAAATAAATATAAAATTAATTATCTGCCACGGTTGCAATGGGAGAAAGTGTTGGGTATATAGATTACAATAGTGAAGAAATTTCGTACCCCGGAACGATAAAAAAAAATTGGAGCATGGAGCATGGAACGCAGGCAAAAGAAAAAAAATATGCCGTTAGATAAAAAAATTACTTCACTATTGTAATATAAATAACCAATATTACCTCCCATTGAAGCCGTGGCAGATAATTGAGAAGCACCTTATATATGAAATAAATAAATAAATGAAAAAAACAGGTTAACGTCTCACTAAAACTGACAGTTTACGCATAGTTTGTAAACTCTTACTAGTGGTACAGAATATACAAAAACAGTATCCAAAAAATATGTCAACATGAAAAAAATTGCTATTTAATAACCGTCTATAACCAACCAAAATTTAAAGACGGAAGCCATATAAATCAACAATTTAATTTATAAAAACATTTACAAACTTGGCGTACTGATTCACTCACATGCGGATATTGTCGGTATTTCTGTCTGTCATCGCATCAATCTCCTTCAATCAGCTCGGCTGTTTCTCTCCAAGATCAACAAATACTTAGCTAGGTATTCGTAAAGATTGGCCAGATTGAGAGCGATAAGCGATTTTTGGAAGGGATAAGTTAAGTCTAAAGCGTCAAATTAAAGTGATGAGACGAAATTTTGCTGAGACTAGCTTTTAGAAGGGCTTAACCGAGAGGAGTGGAATGAGAGTAGGAGACTTTTGCTATCCAATGAGACAGCTCCGGCCGTTAATAATAGTAGATAATAATGTATTGTAAACTATCCTCTATTGCATTTCTGGTTCCAAACTGTAGCCAGATGAAATAAAATAAAATAATTTAAATAGAAATTTGAAAAAACAACTGATGCGAGTGAGATTTTTGTGAGAAAATTAAATGAAAATCAAAATATTTTAAGTGTAAGTACTACACTATTAACCAATTTTTAAAATTAAGTCAAGAAGCCTCAGATATACGGAAGAATTTAAAAAGGCTGAGGACCAAACATTATGTTGGGATTTAGGATAGAAAGATTTTGTCCAACAGTGGACTTAGTAGCTTCGACTTAGAACATCGCTACGATTCTATAAGACGATTCTCGTAACTTAACAATGATACAAACTAATTCCTCTAACAATATCGACCCTAAATTTTACAATGCATTAAAAAAACAAGCTACCGTCGACCCGGGCTAAAATAATGAAGTTACGTATGTTGCAATTTGTCAGGAACGTTTTTGTGTGTAAAACTTAATTGTGGTGACATTGTGTAACTTTGTTTAGGTCCCACTCAGCTCACGGTTTTTGTTGTAGGTACGTATATGCCTTTTTAAAAGCTGGAAAGCTAGCAACTTGCTACTACCTTACCTACATCGGTACTCTTTAAAATATTTGTTATATTTTGTATAGTCGGCTGCGAAAGTGCATCATCATCAGCCTGTATTAGTCCACTGCTGAACATAGGCCTCCCCACTGGTGCGCCACTTTTGTGCGCTTATAGGAGGTATGAGCCCATAATCGCCACGCTGGGCAAGCGGGTTGACGACTGCAGTAGCAGATGATTGCTATTACACAGAAGGATGCTGCTGCCTATCCTCTGGATCTTTCCCTTTGTCGCTTTTTACGGCACCTGCGGAACGAGTAAGGGTAGTTCTGTTCTCAGGCTGGAAACCACACGGTACATGCAAAAGTGCATGACCAAGAGTAAAGAATGTATTTGGTCTTGTCTCTTTTATCTTGATTTAAATACTAAATAATATGATTTACGGTCGATGTTGTCTTACTACCGTACGACTCAAAAATGTAGGTACTATTGTGGACAAAGCCGGTGCACCACTCTTAAGCTTAGAATCGCTTGCACCTGGCGTCCGAACGTAGCGCTAGCCCCGCCCCGACGCACGTATCATCGTTCAAAGCATTTTGATGGCAAAGTGGTGCACCGTTCGAGCTCGATACTACATATAGGTACTGATAGTACATTCATTGCATTCTCTAATCGCTTTCTGTATGACCTTTCTTTTTATCAGCCATCAGTCAATGCAGAATTAATTCTGGAGCGCAAACGTAAGTAGTAGTAATTCTGATTCAATGCATTCCATGTTACTCTGGTATGTGAACGAGATGAAGTATATTACAAAATATAAAATTCACCGTTTATTTTGGTTTTACAACATTGAAGATCCAAAACGTATTTGCCTGATTTGCGATTTAAAAGTTTTCAATCAAGATTTATAAGATAAGATATAAGTAAAAAATTTTTTTTACGTAAAACGGTTTTGTCATCAAAATAAAGCTGTGTACCAAATATCAGATCAATCTGTCAAAAGGAAGGGGTTGAAATATCGATTACTAAATTTGAACCAAGTAATAAACAGGTCAAGCTAAGCAAATCGTTTAAAAATGAATAGTATTGTACACAAGGGTGGTACGAATGCAATTATGTACTAGTTCTGATCCATCTGATATTTTTGCTGAATGTTTATAAAGTTAGTCTCCTTACTTGGTCTTTCAGCCCATTTATCATCCCACAGCTGGGCAAAGGTCCCCTGATTGCCATACCTTTCGATTCAGAGCCAGTGTGGACCAGTCGTTGGTCTGCCGCGACGCGACGTTGTCTTGCTGTTCAGGTCCACTTGGTGGTTATTTGGCCCACAGCTCATCAGGCATGACAGACGTGGCGGGCCTCCCATTTCAGTTTTGAGGCCTTTTGAGCTACGTCAATGATGCGAGTTTTGGAGCGCAGTGTAGTGTTTTGAATATGGTCTATTAATTTAACACTAAAGATGCCGAGTTATTCTCTTTTTTTAAACGGTTTTACTCAGCTTGACCTGTTTATTATTTGGTTCAAAGTTAATAATTGATAGTTCACCTTCCTGTTGACAGATTGATCTGATATTTGGTACACAGCTTTAGTTTTGACGACAAAACCGTTTGACGTAAAAAAAAATACTTATTTTATTTATAGCTTTTTTCAGTGATTTCATATCTTCAATGTACGAGCGAGATACCGGTTCAACAAGACAGGTGCTCTAATATAATTAGATAACATTTATGTTATATAAGTTTACACACATTTCAGATTTCAATTAAAATTGTTTAAGATCCTTCGACATGTGTATTGTGGTCTGTGAAATTTAATTTCATAGATAATCCATCACGGTCGTGACTCAGCAGTTATGGTTATGCTCAGAATAGTGGGTGTACCTCCCACAATTGGTTTCGAGAACGTTCAGGTTTATTACATTATTATAATTATTTTTAGGCATTTATAGTTTCATGAAACCAAGTACAAATTCATTCAATCTGGAAGTCATTGGGGGAGGCCTAAGTTCAGCAGTGGACGTCTTATGGCTGAAATGATGATGATGATAATGATGAAGTACAAATTAAATCCTATACACAAAACACAGAGGACAGCGGTGCGGGGAAGTTTTTTATCCCTTCTTTTTACCCGACTGCCAAGGGAGGGTTATTTTTTAAATTAGGTGTTCATATTGCATATAATATTTAAGTAAGTATATAAATAAATAGTATTTTCTTACAAATCTATACATATAAAATGCTTTGTCCTGAATGACTGACTGACTGACTGACGGATCAACGCAGAGCCTAAACCGCTGATCGTAGAGACCTGAAACTTGGAGGGTGTGTTCTTTGTATGACGTAGGGATCCGATAAGAAAGGATTTTTCGAAATTATACTTCTAAGGGGGTGAAAAACGGGGGCAAAGTTTGTATGGGACAACGTGAATCCTTGGTCCAATCTACTTCAAATTTTGCATAAACATTCTTTTACAAAATTGATGGAACATGTGTTTCATATTTTTTTTAAACTCATCGCCTAACGGGGTTAAAAAAGGGTAGAAAGTTATTTTGGGGGTGTTTTGCATCGAAGTTGATATCAATACTCCTTAGTGCTTTTGATTTAAACTGGCTTGGTGCAATGTATTACTCTTTAAAATTGGAATGTCAAATATAAATCGGATTAGAATTCGATATTTCAATTTTATTTGTTCTTTTATATTTGAAAGAAAAACTTACCTTATAAGTACCTTGATTTTTATTTGAAAATTCCTTGGAAATCTTTTAGAATTAGATTATTATTATAGGCGACTATTTATGATTGCTATACCGACATTATAATTGACTGTCATTCGCCCTGTACCTAATTCTACTTATACAATGACACTAAAAGTAGTGGCATCGACTGAAAGCAGTACAAGTTGTTCTCATGGGCAGTACTACCTAGATTATATTAATTCGATTGAAATAAATAAATTCTATTCAAAATATTCTATAGTCTACGTGAGCGAAGCCACGCGGGAAAATCTAGTATAATTATATAATTGGTAAGTGAAGTTTACGAATTAAATTTTTTGTAACTAAATTATTATAATGTATTTATCGAAAGTAACTTAAAGAACAAATAAACAATATTAAATAAAACTATCTATATATTATACAAATCTAAATAAATATACCCTAAAAATAAAATTTAATAAAAATAAAACCCTTAATCTAAAAGACCGCTACCATTGAGCAGTGTTTTTAAACGGTTTTATTTAGCTTGACCTGTTTATTATTTGGTTCAAATTTAGTAATCAATATTTTACCCCCTTCCTGTTGATATTTGGTACATACCTTTAGTTCTAATGCGTTAAAACAAAGTAAAAAAAAATACTAATATTATCTTGTTTGTAACTAAATTAAAAAATATATAAAATTACTGTTACTAATATAGATGTTAATAAAATACTTCTTTAGATTTCAAGGCAAATACGAAACATGACTTTCATTTCGATTACCTACATTCCTAAGAAAAAACATTTTCATCAGGGTTTCCTTTGAAACTCGTTCATCAAAGATGACTACAGTTTTCTTTGATAATATATCTTGCCTCGAATCTCCAAATACGTGTCAGTAAGGTCTTTTTTCCTGTTCAAAACACCACGAAGGGTTAGAATTTTACTGGTAGACACATGCACTTACAGTTAGTAGGAACATTTTTAAATTGTGTCATGATAGCCTAGTGGTGTGACCGTTGACTAGTAGTCAGAGATTTTAGGTAACCCAAGGCGCACACCTCTGAATTTTCGTAAGTTGTGCGCGTATTATAAAATAATTATCACTTTCACCGTGCTTCGGAGTCTGCACAAATTAACGCTCTGTGATTTCAAGCCATTTCAAGATCTTGAAAACTCACACAGCGTTCGTCCCAAAAATTCTCTACGATTGCCATTCAAAAAAAAACCTTAAGTCTAGTCTTAGTCTATCATAATCTATTTAAAATCCATCATACAAAGTTCACCAGACCGACGTATAGACATCTTAAATTATAGCTAACAAGTAAGGGATCGAATAGGCAGTTCAATTTCTATTGAATACGAAACCGTTATCAATCAGGCCTCGATAGACATTAATAATAATATGATCCGAAAATTGTGTTTTGCTCGACCGTGAGCTGCATAGTTCAGTGTACTCTTGGAATCTGCAGAGAAAATAATAAGAACATCTCTATAAAATCTATGTATGTACTTATACCAAAATGAATAGCTGTTCGTTAGTCGCGCTAAAACTCGAGAACGGCTTGACCGATTTGGATAATTTTGGTTTTGAAATATGTGTGAAAGCCTAGGTTTAAAAGGTGAGGAAAAGGGGTAGGGTAGGGTAGGGGTAGTGTAGGATAGAGGCAGAGTAGGGTAGGGGTAGAGTAAGGAAGGGGTAGAATAGGCGTTGAAGTAGAATAATCACGCGTACGAAGTCGCGCGGGGCAGCTAGTTTATTATAATTATTCTTCTTTATCGTAAGATTAATGAACAACCTGGTGTCAGAGTTTAAACCGCCTTTAAGCCTCTGACATGGCTTTGCACACCATTAAAAATTCTCTCAGGTACGCTGGTTTCCTCACAATATTTTCCTACACCTTTTTAGCAAACGATAACTAGTTTCTAATACGCACATAATTCCGAAAAGTCAGATGTGAGGAGAGGAACCCAAGCAGGGTTTCGAATCTACGACCTTTGATCTGACAGTCCAACGGTCATACCATTAGGATATCACTTCTAGGCTATTCTAATTACTCGGTTATGTTAAGCTGTAACCGCCGAATTAAAAAATACACTTTTTTTAAGGCGTTTTTAAAAGCTTTTCTAACGCCACAGCGCATCTTAAACAGCTGGCCCATTTAAGGTCAACGCACACCGAGACGCCAAGTGGCGCTTTCTTTTAAGATACGATACAATATACAGAATGTGGATACTTAAACAACTGATCGCTCGTGAGGTAACTCAGCCCAAAAAACTACACAACATGCATATATTGTTTTACGAGTTAAAATTGGACTTTCTACACAAATAATTCAGAATCAGCAATAATACAAAATTACCTGATAAATTTATATACGAAGTCCATCGTTTTGCGAATTTTTGCGCAAAATTGTAAGTAATTTAGTTTCATGGAATTTAATCTATAACCCTTACACTTTAATATTTGCGTAGTAAATAAATGAACAATGCATAATATAGTCTCAAACTTTCGCGAACACTCAACATAATGAAACAACTTTTTAACGGATATAATTCGCGTTTTTATTTTGATAATACAATCCTGACGTTTCGAGTACTTTGCAGCACTCGTCGTCGCAGGCAGACTGTGAGTCTGCCTGCGACGCGACGTTATATATATATCCGTTAAAAAGTTGTTTCATAATGAACAATGCTCCAACATAGTTTAAAATTGTTGATAATTTCGTCAAATTTTGTAATTTAGCTGTTTGATAATGCCATCAATACAATGACAAATTGTAAAGTGCCCCTTTGTAGCATGGTAACATGGAATGTGGGAACGTTAGAACAAAGCCTATGTTTTTATGACTAAGTCTTTTTGATTTCTGAATCACAAAATATTATATTCGCATTATTGTTATTTAATAGTGATGACGCACATTGCAAAAATTGTTTTCTAAGATAAAAACTACGGAGGAGATGTTATAGACACACACGCGCAAACACAGGTACACAGACTATTCCCTTACTCCCATTGGCCAAAAAGATAGTAGTCTATCTAACACGACCGTTGAAAGATTTTTTTTTAATATTCCTTTGGAATACTACTACAGACTGTGCTACTACTGTGTTAATATGTGCAAAGGAATTTAAACATAGCGTGCTAATGGACTTATGGTTTTCTAAAGTAAGAATTTGTATTGTGATGGTTTTTTGTGAGTGCTCCTATGAGGCTGGCATATCCACTTTGTGGACAAAAGCCTCAATAAATAAATAGATTTAAAAAAAAAACGCATTTTTTTTTAAATGTAAATTTAACTTATGAAATATACAATATATTATCACATATGAGAATATTGATAATGTTAGCAGGATTTCGAATAGCTCAAAAAAAGATTGAAAAGATAAGTCAGAATAATGAAATTGAATGAAAACTTACGGATGATACTTTATAGATGATACACGTGTTCCTGAGAAAAAGAGTCTTGAAATTCATACGAACAACGAAGTCCCATATTCCCTAGCGCATTATCCCATAGAGGATTGTTTTCTTTTTGAGGTTCGAAACCAAGAAAAAATCGGTTTGGTATTGATTTAATGAAAAAACCATTATCAAAGGCCTCTTTTCCACCGCACGTTTTCCCTACGTCTCCGGCAGCTGGCACGGCGCGACGTTGGAACGTCAATCGAAACGTCAAACGTCACCGTGCCCATGCAGCGTTATGTAAAATGTCACGTTTATTTTTAATGCAACAAGCCTGGTTTTTACATTCTTTAATTATCAAAAATTTGACTCAAATAACGGCTGATTGGCCATGAAAATAGTAGATTTCTATTGCATCATTACGTCTGGTATCTGGTAAAATCAATTTATATTATCATCATTTACCCTCACTTAGTTAACTGTGCCTTATGCTTCCCTTAGACTGGATACTCTATGACTGCGCCAAGTATCGGTTAAAAACAAAAACTATGATGGACGATATTGACTGAATGCATTTAAAATGTCAATGTCAATATCACAACAAATTGACAGTTCGCAGTTCGGTTGGCAATTGTTTCACATTTTGTCGTTCGTCCGTGTCGCGCGCTTCTATTTTGTTTGTGTCTCCTAACCACGAAGCAAAGTATTTGCTTCGTGCTCCTAACACCTTCGCACAACTGTATCTAGACTAGATATTGATGTAGCTCTTGAATTCCAATATTAATAATACGACCGGATATTACGCAAATCGAATATTTTCTTATTTACAATTCCCGCGAGTTCTCTTTTTACTTGCATGCGTGATGTCAAAACAGTTGCTGGCATCTAAAGAAAATGTCATAACATTTTATCTGTTCGATTCTGTAAGACACTGGTTATAAATATTACGTTATTTAATAATGTAATTTTTTATTAGCGCTAAGAAATACTGTTTATTTCTGTATGTGATCGCGTGGCCTTTGGACTGAAAAAAAAAAACAGAAAAACGAGTGAAATGTAACTTCAGACATGCATAATATTCTTTTTATTCTTGAATTACGCGTGCGTATAAATTCCTTTTCTTTTAAATACTGATAATAAATACTTGGCTCTACTAATTAAAAATGCCATATGTGTGGCTAAATTCTGGGCGCGTGAGCTTGTATCAAACACCTTTAGATTATAATTTATATCTATCTGTCACTAGCTTCCGCACGCGGCTTTGCCCGTGTGGTATGTTGATAAATTGTAGCCTGTGTGTTCTTCTGATGCATAAGCTATACCACTGTAAAGTTTCATTAAAATCTGTTCAGTAGTTTTTACGTGAAAGAGTAACAAACATCCATCTATCCTCACGAACTTTCACATCACTACATAGTATAAAACAAAGTCGCTATCCGCCGTCTGTCTGTCCCTATGTATAATTACATCTTTAAAACTACGCAACGGATTTTGATGCGGTTTTTTTTAATAGATAGAGGGAAGGTTTATATGTATATTGCGCCCGTGCAAAGCCGGGGCGGGTCGCTAGTTTATAATATTAGTAAGATTAACATGACGAAAAAGAATGACGGAAATATAATTTAGATACATATAGTCGACTGATTAAAATATTTTTATCAACGAAAATATATTTTATCTTCACGTCAGCTGGACAAATAAACGCATAACAACACATAATACTTACTTTTCATATTTACAATACTGACATGGCCGTACTATTTACTCAGCTTTAGACATATACTTGAATTTTCATATTGAGTTATATAACGATTTTTTCTGGTAATTTGGGTAAATTGGTTGTAGTATTGCATTGTATGTAATTGGTTGTAAGTAGTATCAGAATTATGTTTAGAGACATGCCAGGTATTACCGACGTCACCAAATGACTGACCGTCTATAAAAGATGTACTTGTGAGCAGATGATTTCTAGAGTAGATACGATGTTCCGGCAAACGTAGCTTAGAACCCTTCATAGTCAGGCCCTCGCCGCTCCTTGCTTATGCCAGCCCGGTCTGAGGCTGTATCCATAATCATATTTCAAAATAATCATAACTTAATCTAGCTTGTTGTTGCAATGCCCTATGCTGAGGCGCCTATGCTGAGGCGCCTATACTGAGGCTCCTATGCTGAGGCACCCTTTATACTTCTTATGGTGGTTAAGGTTTGCTGGTTTTAGCACAAATGAATAAGAGCTTAAACTATTTCTTAAAAAGCACCTACGTCGTCAACTCGACCGTGATTTTCAAAAACAAGAGTTCTTAAAGAAAAAGTATGGCAAGCCCGCCTACAAGCACTCTTTCGCATTTAATATATTAAGAACATAACATAATATAGACTTACGCCTGTATTCCTCAAAGGGGCTAGGCAGAGGTGCATGCAGTACACCAACGTTTCACCGACTATGTAATAGGCGAGCCTCTTTCCATTAACCAGGCACAATTCCAGACTCCGTGCTGCTACTGAGCATTTATTTCCTAATGGAAAAATCCAATAACACTTTACCTGACCCGGGGATTGAACCCTCGTGCTCTGTAGTCGCGCTTGATACCACTAGACCAACGAAGCAGATACGAGAACAAGGCAAATATTAAGAATGATTTTAAAATAATTCGTGTAGAATCGGTTATTGTCGGTGACCCTGTATTAAAATATAAAATATCATCACCAGAAAATGACGCGATTATCTAGCGAGTGTGAAAATAATACTGGCATGTACTCGTATGTAGGTACAGTCGGCTGCATATCAGTGGTAACAATTTGACATTGATAGCACCCTTGTTGCGTAGAAGTAAAGGTGCTTTTCGTAGTGCAAGTGTTACCACTGTCATGCGGTTGACTGTACTTTGAACCGGTTTAAAAACTTGTTTTCTTATAATTCTATTGTATGTCAATTTGTTCTTCTTAACCATAGCTAATTACATGGTGTCTCTGTATCATTATAGCTAATGATAATGATATGTTCGTACAAGTTGACACCTTGATTGTTATGTATTAGTGATTGTTTGTGACAGGTTATCGTGCGTAAATTCTTACTAAATTTTCCACAGATTTATGGCCGATTGGCCGCTTCCAAACATGTCAAAAAGAACAAATAACTAGAAATAAAACCCGACAGAACGTTGTCTTGTCCAAATTTAATTGTATTCGTAAGAAAATCTTGAACAAAAAAACACTTTCCATGATTTCCGAATTCTTTAATTTTCCGGCTAACACTTTTTTTGTCTCTTAAATCCCTCTTTCCATAAATCACTCCTTAATTTAAAATAAAAATCCTATATAATTAAGAACATTTAAAAAAGAAATAAGCTAAATCAGTCCAGCGTTCTTAAGTACCTAATAATTATGTATAATCATGCCGATTTGCAGCTTTCCATCATCATCAGCAGACAGACGGACAGACGGACTTAACGAAACTATAAGGGTTCCTGGTTTTACTTCGGAACCCTAAAGAATTATTATTTTTATTTAAATTAAATTAGCATAATTATGCTCTTTTTCTTTCTCCTCGCTATTTTACATTGATATAATATCCCCTTTCATAATCAATCTGAAATTAAACTCAAATAGAAATTAAATTATCACTAGTTAAAACGGTGAAGGAAAACATCATAATAAGAAAACCAGCACACCTGAGAGATTTTTCAACGGTCTACAAAGCCATGTCAGTGGCCTAAGCGCGGTTTAAACTCTGACATCAGGTTGTTCGTCAACCATACTACGAAGAAAAAGATCTGATTTATTGTAGATAATGTAATAAGCAAATCTTTACATCATTTAGTAACAAATTAGTGTATCCTTGATTTGATTTTATAGTAATGGTGTGGTGTCTAGACACAAACTATTATACAATTAAAATAGCTGTCCGCTAAATAGTACAGACACATTTAATGAAGTCTAATTTATTCTGAAAATCATTGTTAATGAATATACGTTACCGTTGCTGACAACGGATGCCACTTAAATTCTAAGACGGTTTTGTCTCGAGCGATCTGCTCGAGCTAAGTATCTGCTGCTAAGTAATAATATAATAAATAAACTGAACTGAGATATTTTTGTGAAATTTTTACATGTTTTAGCACATGTTAGCTTATTAGATATAAATATTTAATAAGAAATTTGAAAAAAACAACTGATACGTATGGGATTCGAACCCACGATCTTCGGCGTACCGTGCCGACGCTCTAACCGCTGAGCCACCGTATCACGATACGGACGGACGGATGTTTTTTCAAATTTCTTATTAAATATTTATATTAACCGAGAAATTTCTAAGAGTAGTACAAGAAATTCACTAAATCTTCCTGGATCCATATTTTACCCAAGAGCGGCATTTTTAGGAGATTATTAGGTATAGGTATAGTTTTTAGGAGATTATTAGGTATTATTAGGTTAGTTTCGCGACTCGAACTCATGATTAAATTAAAATCTAACGGGTATTAATCGCGTCATTACCTTGTAATTCAAATTATTTTCCCTACGCAGACGTTTCGGCTGAGTTGCATCAGCCATGGTCGCGGGGCGACTGAACTACGAGATCACCGTCGACAAGCTCGAGCAGTTTTATCAACTACCCTCACTTGAGATGTTGTAGGACACGGAATATGTGCGATAGGTTGGTCCCACTTACTGATTATTAGGTATTCAAGACACGCCTCTGCCCAGCAGTGAGCGTCTTCCGACTGAAATCATCATGATGATGATGATGACAAGTCTTCTGTGAGTTACTCCAAAATCTCAGTCGACGGTTTGCGAACTCGTTAAATAGCGGGTAGTTCGGATTTGCATACCAATGATCGAATATCAAAGTGAAGTGTCAAATTGATAAGCATATTTATGTAGCTAGTTGCTATTCGTTCTCTCCCTCGGGACAGAGACGTCCCAACTGAAGAGTCGTGTTTCATTTTCGAAGTGATTGGCAACTAATAGGTACTTACATAGTTTGGGGACGAATTTTAGGTAGGTACACCTTAATTAATATTCTCAGTTTATTAATCAATTTCTTTCAACTTTTTTAGTGTGAATGTAAAAATGTACTGAGTGAAATAAATGTATTTATTGGTAGTAGCTGGACTTTGTATAATTTTTATAATGATTACTCATTTATTGAATTAAATTTCGTAGGTATAAAATACAATTTGAAATATGTTTTATATAGGTATATATTTTATGTTTTATTTATTTGATTGTGACACTTAAAAATTTTGTTATGTGTAAAGTTTGTGTTTGTTAATAATTATTATTGACATTTTAATTATTGTTTGAAGAGTAATTGTTACTTGGAGGATTAAATAAATTATTATTCGTATCCTTATACCATTTTTTTTTTAATTATGTACAGTCGCAGGTATTAGATGGAACCCATCGTCCTAGGAAATGCTGATAGGCAAAATGGGTAGACGTTTGTAGACGTAGACCCAACTGCCTGGCAAATGACTAGTGCCGAACGGCCGAGTAGGTACTATGCCGGATACCCGTTAGATAAATAAATAAGTAAAAGTAACTTCGAGCAAACACCAAATAACGCTGTTCCCAAACAAACAATAAAAAAAATACTATTTTCATAGGATTGCTTAAATAACTCGCGTTGGAAAAAGAATGAAGTAATTTTTACAGGTAGTCTTTTCTCTGACCACGTTTGTAGCTGTATATTTATTCAGGACCAGGTCAGTTTAAAGCTTCAGGACTTTGATAACTCTACACGGATAAAGCAGCAAGTATGTTTTGTTTATTTAAAGAAGGCGTCACTTTTCATACATGTAATTGATACCATAAAAAAAGATTGTAGAAAAACTTAATATTTAGATTTTTATTATGTTTTTGTTTATATTATTTTATTTTTATTTTCAGCCATTATCGTCCCACTGCAGGGCAAAGGCCTCCCTACCCTCCTTCCATTCCTCCCGGTTTTGAGCTTTCTGTTCCCAATCCTCCCAATAAGCATCCAGCTCGTCCCGCCATCTCCTTCTGGGTCTGCCGCGTCGTCGTCTAACGTTGTGTGGGCTCGACTCGGTAGTGAGTTTTGCCCACCGCTCGTCCGACATGCGACAGATGTGACCGGCCCAGTTCCACTTCAAGCTTGCGGCTTTTTGACCAACGTCAGCGATTTGAGTTTTAGAGCGCAGTGTACAGTTTCTTATACGGTCTAATAACCTAACACCAAGTATACTGCGCTCCATGGCTCGCTGGCAAACCCCAAGTGCGGACTTCTGATGTTTTGTCAAAGACCAAGTCTGAGCACCGTAGGTGAGGATAGGCAGAATACACACGTCCATGAGTTTTCTCTTGAGGGTGAGAGGGAGGTTACCCTTCATTAAGTCTTTCATGGACCAGTAGCTCTTCCAGGCATTTTCTGTACGTCTGACAACTTCTTTTTCTTGTCTCGCCTGGAAAGAGACTAACTGGCCCAGATAGATGTACTCCTGGACGTATTCTATTTCTGTGCCATCGACTGCTAACCTACGTTTTGTGCTATTAGTCATCAGCTTGGTCTTCGACATATTCATCTTCAATCCGACCTCGAGGCTTGCTCGATTGAGTTCGGTGATCATGATGCCTAGTTCAGATGCCGAGGGGGAAAAAAGCACAATGTCGTCGGCGAAACGAAGATTAGTTAGCTTTTTTTCTCCGACGACAACGCCCTTGTTATCCCAGACATGTGCGAGCTTCTTGAAAACCTCTTCTAGTGTCGCTGTGAAAAGTTTAGGAGACAGCGGGTCTCCTTGCTTAACGCCTTTGTGTATAGGGAAGATTTGGCCGAGATTGTGTAGTTTTATGGCGGCGGTGCTATTGCAGTAGATGTTTTTAAGCAGATTAATATATGAGGTCTCTATTTCTTGATTGTGTAAGGCTTTAAATATTGATGAATGAGTGAGGCTGTCAAAGGCTTTGGAATAATCTATGAAGGCTATGTAAAGTGGGAGTTTGAATTCGTGGTGCTTTTCGATGATCTGGTTTAGAGCGTGTAGATGATCAGTGGTAGAAAGGCCACGACGGAAACCGGCTTGTTCCACAGGTTGGTGTTTGTCAAGCTGACCGGAAATTCTGTTTTCTATTACTTTGATGAAAGTTTTATAAAGGTGTGAAACGAGGCTTATGGGACGATAGTTTCCTAAGTCGGATTTTTCTCCTTTTTTATGAAGTAAAATTATATTAGAGTGGCAAAATGTATCTGGAAATGAACCTGTTTTTAAAATAGAATTGAATAAATTTGTAATTTTAGGTAAAAGGATTGGTTCCCCAATTTATGTTTTTGTTAAATAATTATTTTATTTGTTAGTACAGATTTATTATGTAAATAAATAAAATAATATTATAAAAAAATAATGTAAAAAAAACATAGAATCTTATTGTCTCCACATTCGATCGGATTATAAAAATTATTTTCAAATACTAATAATATTTTTTTTTACGAAAAACGGTTTTGTCATCAAAACTTAATCTGTATACCAAATATCAGATCAATCTGTCAACAGGAAGGGGGTGAAATATTGATTACTAAATTTGAACCAAATAATAAACAGGTCAAGCTAAATACGAGTAAAACCGTTTCAAAATTTATAAACATCTAAGTACAATATTTTACCAGTGTAACTATTTTATTTAACTAACTAAACGGTAAAGATAAACACAAAATTACCACACTAAATTACCAACAATTATGAAGGTACGCAAGTTGGGCCCAACTTAGAACCGACAAACAAATATGAAGGGTAGAACAAAATAAATAAGAACAATATCGCTCCTAGTAATAAGTGACAAAATGGCTGCCTCTCTTTAGGGAAATACCATTTTGATTTCGTGGTAGTAAACTATCCAACACTGTGTCAATAACATCTATATTCCAACTGCAAATAAACATCTCCATGTTACTGTGGGCACAGATACCCTGAAGACATATCTAAATCTATCTTGTACACTCCAGGGCAGAAGCAGACGTTCATATCTCCAATTTAAACGGACGAGTAATAACCACCGTGATCTCCTCGACCCTTGCTTATGCCAGCCCTAAGAGTACAAATAAAAACCAATAAAAAAACATCAGCTTTTGACATTCTAAACCAATTATTCCTAAACTTTTTATAACAAGGCACCATCTAGATTGCTTATTCTGTGCTGGGACCCCAAAGTTTTTTAAATAAAAACGATGTTAAGTGCCGTGAGCTTCAATCTCTTCCTCTGCCGGTCCCGTGTTCCTTATGATCGTTTGTTTCTCGGACCTAGATTATGGTCTCGCGAAGCCTTATTAAATAGGAATCACTATTCTAAACATTATTATTTTTTTTTAATTAGAAAACGTAACTCTCGTAAATATTATTTTGTTGGTAGCCAGTGACTGTACAACTTTCGCCAAAGAGGCAGAGGTTAAGAGCCTCAACCTTTTTGCTTTTGTAGACAATAAATAGCAAACATGTAACAACTAATTATATTACTTGCTTTAATTTACGCAACATACACTTTCCACCTTCGAAGAATTATAAATGAAGATTTACGTGCGTATTATAAATTAGTTATCAATTACTCCGTGCTTCGAAAGCACGTAAAGCCGATGGCCATGCGCCTGATCTCTCTCCAGCCGTATCGTATTGCCGTCCCATCAGACTATGAGATAAAGGAAATACAGAATGCACCTGTATTTACGAACACACTTTTTGTGCACTATTACATGTATCCCCTGTGTACTTGACTTATCTCTATTGAGATTGACTGTGACCGAAATTCGGTCAGGAGGAAATTATTATTCCGGCTACATAATTTAAGACTCTGCTAAGAATAACCCAATAAAAAGAATCTAAACTTTTTTAGCTTTGAGTATTATATACCCAAGACTTCGTATCCCGCAGTCGCTTTCTAATGATGCTATTCTGTAACAACCCCATCTCACGCGTGATCTGCCAAGGAAATGTCAAATTGTGTTAATTTAGGAACGGTTACTGGTCGGTTTTGAAAATGACATGAGAATTTGAATCGCGAGCTGCGAGATGTGATTTGAATTTTACTATTAAGACGTAGGTACTTACTATTTACAGACTGGCACGTTCGGGCGAGCGTTTTTTAGACGTCACGCGGTAAAAAGCGTCGTAATGAAGCAAATGGGTTCTTTTTCATGCTTTGCTTTCCTTCGTTGATACGTGAGTGATTTTTGTCGAACCAATATATTTTTTTGAGGGATTGGCTGAGTTGTATAATACACCGATATTTTGGCAGTTAGATTTTGACCTCCGGACGAGCCAATTGCTTTCAACGGGACATAGTTCTTGGCCCCGTGCTGCTACTGATAACTTCTTAATAGAAAATCCCAATAAAATTGTTACCGGGTATCAAATCCAAAGCCTCGCGATCAGCAGTCGCAATTCTGAGAGCTAAATGAGCGAAGCAGTTGCAAGGGAAGCAAAAGAAGAAGTATTATGAATCAGCTCGGGGATACGAAGGCAAAGAATTTGAGGTGTAGTGTAGGGCTAAGGTAATAGGACCCTATTGCTTTAGAATTTAGATGATAAGACTGACTGCAATACCAATTCGGGGAGACGTGGTCGATTATACTCGTCACTAATCAAATGAAAGTCGACTGCTGATGGCAAGGAGTCAAAAATTCTAACGCAACGCATTTTTATTGTTCTTGCAATCGTTCTTCTTGTGCGGCTTCCAAATCCCTGATGCTAACTCCAACTTGCTTCTAACCAAAGCCACACAAACAAGTTTAACCGCCAGCAGATTATGGAGTTGCCACAGTATGAACTGACGTCGCATTGTTATAGGCTGTTCGTGTAACAAGATATCAACTTGTACTGGAAATGTATAGCAAGATTTGTAGCTGTATGTACAACAAATCCTCAACACCTCCTAAATGAAATAGCACGTCATTTGTTAATGAAAATTCTTAACTATCAAGCAAAATAAACAAACAGTCATAAAACTTAAAATATGAGTAATTTTGACAGATAAAATTCGAAGCAATAAAGATAATAATATACGGCATTGTTAAAAACGATACACTGAGTTATAACTTTATAACTTTACTCATACTATCTAATCTACGAGTATAAAATTTGAAGTCAAAGTTTTGTTATTAATTACTTGTAAGTTGTACCACGATGCGCCGCGATGTTGTAGTTAGCGATAGGGTTTGATACAGTTTGAAAGTTTAATTTCAATCCGACTTCTCGCTAGCTTCATCAGTGCTGAGGATAGTCATCAATTTTGATCGATTTTCATCGTTCTATCACATCATGAAATAATGAGAGGCCATGATAGCCTAGTGGTATGATAGGTAGACTGCCAAGTTAAAGGTCGCAGGTTCGAAATAGGCGCCCACCTCTGACTTTTTATTTTGACTTTGGATTTACGTGCGTATTAGAAATTAATTATCACTTGCTAAAACGGTGAAGGAAAACATCGTAAGAAAATCAGCACACCTGAGAGATTTTTCAAGGGTGTGTAAAGCCACGTCAGAGGCCTACGAGCGATTTAAACTCTGAGATCAGGTTGTTCATTAACCATACGATGAAGAAAGAATGAAATAATTTTTAAGCATAACACGTCTGTCTGTCAGTTGTTAGTCTAGCAGCTGTCAGTCTATCAATCTATCTAGATTGACTGACTGACTAACAGATTGACAGTGAGTCGGTATATCAGTCCGCTCTTGGTAGAATCATTGACAAAGGCAAAAAAAATTACTCCAAACGTTCGCTAGTCTTGTTAATTTGGCTGATTTGAAAGATGGATATTAATAAAACTAAATATCTCCGTAGTTGAATACTTGGATAACAAAGTGAGAGTTGTTCTCATCAAATGCGAGACATGTAATTCTAATTTAGATAAAAAAAGAGACCTTCTGAGTAAATCATAATCATTTATTTGGAGCTTCTTTGGTGCAGTATTGCATAATACTCTTTTAAATTGTTCGTTTGGTGATACATGTGTTTATTGGCCGTACAGACCTTACATGAGTCAGGTGGATCTTAGCTTTAACTTACAAGTTCTCAATTAAATCTAATTTGAAATTTCTAGTACTAAAAGTAGGTACTCAGATATGTTGATTACATTTGTTGGATTTGAAGACTCTTCAACGTTAATTTAACTGGAAAAGGTTAATGTGGAACCTTGGATTTAATCATAATTTTATTAAGACTGTAATATTCAGATCCAAAGTATTTCTAAAGTCCTCAAGTATGCAGTGGTTAAGAAATAATTGCATATTCAAAGCCTAAAAGAAAATATCTAATAAATTAAATAATAAAGTCTTTATATATTTGTACATTAAGTTGGAAAAAGTTATTATTATGGTACAAAGTTATTTCTCAAGTATTCATAACTTGAAAGATATAAATGAATAATGAAGGGGATCTCCGAAACAGTTTTATTGCATATCAGATGAATTCAAGAACCTTTTACAATTATCATTCATCTGTTTTCTAATTATGTACAGTCAGAGAACAGATAAGTATTCTATCTAACTTATTGTGAAGGTTGTAGTTATGCAGTTTGGGGGAAAAACAATATTTTGGATAGAGCACACTTGTATCATCGTGAATCGTGATAGCCTAGTGGTTGTGACCGTTGACTGAAGTCAGAGGTATCGGGTTCGAACCCAAGGCGCGCACCTCTGAATTTTCGTTAGTTATGTGCGTTTTATAAATTAATTATCACTTACTTCGTGCCTCGGAAAGCACGTAAAGCCGTTGGCCTTGGGCATGATCTCTCTCCGATTGTGTCGGAAGGCAGTCCCATCGGACCATCAGAGTGAGGGAATAGAGAGTGCACCTGTGTTTGCGCACACACTTGTGCACTATAATATCTCCTGCGTAATTGGCTAATCTGCGAAATTCGGTCTGGAGGATATTATTATCTAAAATAGGAGAATGGAATTATGGCTCAGGCGCAAATGTATACCTACGTTAAATTCCTATGTAATATAATTCCTACGTAATTGATTTTGAATTTGATATTGCAAAAAAAATGTTGTGGACTTTGCAAGCTTGAATAAGTCAGTGTGTAGGATTTGACTTGATTTTTACGAGTGATTAATGAAAACCATTAGCCAGTCTCAATCAACAATATTCTAATTAGTAATTAATAATAATATTAATAATAATATTAATAGCTACACTACCCATTTACGCGTCATTCAAAATAAACAAAATTATTTGGCTTCAAACTTTGGACGGAATACGACTGTAGTTTAAAATTAGTGTCAACTAAAATATTATATTAATGACATTTACTTATGCAGCTTTTCGCGGTACAAAATTATTTGGCACTATTCAGGGACATCTGCGTTGTGGAACATCATATTACAAATAGGAATCATGATTACATATTAATGTTAGATCTGTTATTGATTTGTGGTTTACGTAATGTAGGTAAGAGCGATACCTACACAATGGTGCTAATTCTCTTGCACACATTCTAAACTAATTTAGACTCGCCATCTCTCTTTCTGACAGGGATCATTAGAAAAGGATAGCAGATTTTTAGAGATGTCAAACTAGTCCATTTGCGTGATATCAACGCGAATTTAGTCGGCTTGCTATAGGTCTCGTCTAATCTTACGTCAATTGCAAGGACGTAGACTAATTTGACAGCTCTAATTTGATAGTTCAATTTGCTGTCCTGTTTTGATGGTGTTTATTAGAAAGAGATATAGTTAGACTAAAATTAGTTAAGCGGGATGTACAAAGAGAATCAGCACCAATGTGCGGTTGGTGGTTATTCCACTTAAGCTTACCACACGCTTACCACAAAATCGACAACACAAAAGCGACCTTATCAAACTCATCAAGCTTTGTAGTTAAGACTATGTTCGGGTTTGCCAGCCACAGTTGGTTTGTCGAGACATGCAAGGAGTTGCCATAGCCGGACACGGCGTGAAATTATGATGATGTTGATGACGACATTATGAAAACCACGGTCAAACCAATAACAAATCGAACCTGTACTAAGCGAGCTCTAAAATTATTTCAATGTAAACCTAGATTAGTGTGTTGATCAATTGATAGTCGCCGCAACTGTTCACTTGTATTGTACAGCTGCGTACACTATCTAATTAATTTGCGGTTCGATCGCATTGGATGGTTCGTTAAATTTGATTATTAGTTTCAATTTGGTTTAGAATCAATGTTGTTGCTAATACGGACAGTATTATGTGCGTTGTGCAATTATTGAGTATTTCGCTGCTGAAGTTTAACTGTTGCAATCATTATTCTACTGTTCTCTGTATGTGTCTGTGTATGTTCCGTAAGTAATGATAACCGAATGAAGTTTGACGAAAGAAAAAGGTTTTATTCCCTCTGGGAACGGTACAATACATAAATACAATACAAAACAAGGAAAAAATTATGACGCAATAAAAAATAAAGCAAAATATAAAAAAAAAGAATATATACATACATTTTCACATGTCGCGACGAAGAAAAAAATTTTGATAATAAAATTTGTTAAGTTAGGTATACTTTAAAGACAATTTTTTTTTAAGTTTGGATTTTTTTTTATTATGTTGTCCACGACAATTTCTCGTGTACTGTAGGTATGATTAAAATTTGCATACGACTTCAAAGTTGCTTACTTCTTCAACATCGAATATCTCCTACGCTCGAGCGTAGGTAGTGTAGTGAAAAGAAATAAAAAAATCAACACTTTCTCACATACTGGATATAATTATTTAAGGAAAAAAACACAAACACAAATAAAAAAAAACACAACACAAAATAAAAATATATATGTTAATTAAAAAAGACAAACAGATAAAAGGACCTTCGCAGTTTTTCTTTTAAATTTAAAATCATTAATAATTTCCTAGAAAAATCTGATTGCAATCTGATTTATAATCAAATAGTTTTGCTGTAGTTTTCAAATAGTATGCTGCCAATACCTTTAAAATTAACTACCAATTACGCCTTATAAAGTATATTAAATTATGTAGCCGCCTTGGTCCTCCGCGTGGTGGTGGAATGGGAAGAAATTAACCGACGTAACCTCGGTCCCTCGTGTGGTGGTGGAATGGGAAGAAATTAACCGACGTAACCTCGGTCCCTCGTGTGGTGGTGGAATGGGAAGAAATTAACCGACGTAACCTCGGTCCCTCGTGTGGTGGTGGAATGGGAAGAAATTAACCGACGTAACCTCGGTCCCTCGTGTGGTGGTGGAATGGGAAGAAATTAACCGACGTAACCTCGGTCCCTCGTGTGGTGGTGGAATGGGAAGAAATTAACCGACGTAACCTCGGTCCCTCGTGTGGTGGTGGAATGGGAAGAAATTAACCGACGTAACCTCGGTCCCTCGTGTGGTGGTGGAATGGGAAGAAATTAACCGACGTAACCTCGGTCCCTCGTGTGGTGGTGGAATGGGAAGAAATTAACCGACGTAACCTCGGTCCCTCGTGTGGTGGTGGAATGGGAAGAAATTAACCGACGTAACCTCGGTCCCTCGTGTGGTGGTGGAATGGGAAGAAATTAACCGACGTAACCTCGGTCCCTCGTGTGATGGTGGAATGGGAAGAAAAATAACCGACGTAACCTCAGTCCCTCGTGTGGTGGTGGAATGGGAAGAAATACTCGACGTAACCTCGGTATTTCTTCCTGGGGCCTAAAGCCGAAGCCACAATCCGGAGCCTAAAACCGGAAGCCCGGCTTGGTTCTTTTATACCTTTTTAACTTAGATGGTCCCAATACGTATTCGTATTCTTGACTGATAATTATTAAATAAATAAACCCGTACGGTTCGAACTCAACACATATAAATAGTATTAACTATTATTCAGTATTATTATTTAGTATAACATTAGGATTAGCGGAAAAAAATAATTTCTTGCACACTGCGAAGACTCAACTAAACTATGACACACGCCATATTTTCTTCCATCAGCTGTGTCGAAATTCCTAACAAAGATTTCAAATCTTTGAAAAAAAGAAAAAAAAAACAGTGGCCAGTACTTTGAAAAAATATTTACTATGCAGTATTTATACTGCAGTAGGTAAGGCATAGAATCGATATGACCATCAATTTTGATATGTAGCTAACGATGAAAAGCGAGAATGGCATTCTGAGCTGCATTCCTGATTCAAGCTTAAATAGAACTACAATTGAATTTGTAACAAAACTGAGCTTCCACGCTCGAACCATAAAACACTTCATTCACAACATAATCCATTTCAACGCAAACAAAGTCAAAATTAACATTAGTTAACAAATAAATCTATTGAGTCAACTTCCAATGAAGTAGGCCATTTTGCACCTTAATACGCTGAGTAAAGTATCAAGGTGATGATATATTTATCATTTACACTTGTCCATGGCCGTTAGCCAAAACATAATGATTAATACAGGAAATATACTATCGCCATTTTACAAATCCGTTGAAATATACTGTTATGAATATATCTTCCGTGTATCTTTCATATTAGCGTGTAATCGTCCCACACTAAGTATTATATTATGCTTGTTATATCGCTTCGTTTAATATGTTCTCATTATCTATGTTCTAAAGACAAATTAATTCAGATATCCGAAAAATAGGTGTGACGTAGACTTTAGTATATTAGAACTTTAAAAATTCCGCGGATTAGCTCTTCTGGTTCTAATTTTTCTTCCCATGATTCTACTTTTCCCGGGAAAAAAGTTAGGAAGCAGATTGCCCTTTACAAAAAATGTCCCTGTAATTTGTTGAAATAAATGATTCTGTATTTGTTTAGTGTAAAAACATGAATTCTTAAACGTACAAAAAGGTCGTAAATCTAAAGTCGTATTAAAATAAATCTTTCTTTGTGGACATCAAATAAAATAAAACGGTTTGACAGTCGTATATCTTTCAACATCTAAATTGAGATATGGTATCCTTTTATAAATCATATTGCTCCCGTAAATCAATCTTAATGTTCTATTTTGATTAATGTGTGAAAATTGCGGTGATTAAAAATTTAGATTTAAGGCCTTTTAGACTTAATAATTTTGGGTATAATTATTTAATTCAATAAAACCACTATTAGGGCTATTCTTTGTAAATATTGGCAAAAAATAAGCATGGTCACTGAATGATAAGAATGTTATCAATTATTATAGGTATATTACCTATATTCAATTGCTAAATATTATTAAAAATAAAAACCAAAACTGTTCCCCTTGGGGCTTAGCCAAGTTGACTATCTACAATCGCTAACGCTATAGAAAACGAAAGAAATGTATAGGATTCGATTCTCTTCGTTTGTTTTGACTACGTGACATAACGATAATCCTATACATTTATTTCGTTTTTTATAGCGTTAGCGATTGTAGTAGTCAACTTGACTAAGCCCTCTCTAGTGCTGTAGAAGGTGCCGAGGTAATAAAAATATTGCAACTCAAAAATCTAACCACAAACTATATTTATATTAACAGGCTAAAGTGTTAACAATCTAGATTCTTAACCCTCTCCAACTTCATTTAATAAAAATAATAATTACGTTAAATTTACTCTGCGGTACAATTTGTCCCATCAAACATTTACTTGCCCTTCCATTGCATGTTTGACGTCGAGTAGAAACCGCTGAGGGATTTGTTAATAATGTTACCTAATTAGTCTGGATAAGTGGTTTTGCCGACGGTATCTCATTCCGAGTAATTGCATACACTAAAGGGTTTATTGATCATCACGTGTCTATGCAAATAGTTGGGAATGAGAAATATGCAAATAATATAGTCGCAAACTTTCGCGAACACTCAACATAATGAAACAACTTTTTAACGGATATAATTCGCGTTTTTATTTTGATAATACAATCCTGACGTTTCGAGTACTTTGCAGCACTCGTGGTCGCAGGCAGACTTTGTATTATCAAATAAAAACGCGAATTTTATTATATCCGTTAAAAAGTTGTTTCATTAATATGCAAATATTTAATAAGATGTCGAACACCGAGAAGAGATACAAAAGGAAATCAATTGTTATTTGTTACACGTCGCTGGCGTCCTTCTGGTAGTCGAAAAGTCAAATCCATGTGTAAGAGTTTGTATTATCTAAGGACGGCAGACTTGTGACAGTATCTACATTACGCGTTTTAATTAAGAATGGGAACGACAACAACCTCTACCTGCCAACTGCCTCTTGAAAAGTACTCATTGCAGGGATTGGAAGTTTTTTTTTCTACAATTTTTGACCCCCGATACAAAAAGAGGGATTTATTATGCTTGTCTGTACATGTGTGTCTGTCTGTGGCATCGTAGCTCCTAAACGAATGGACCAATTATGATTTATATTTTATTTGAAAGGTGACTTGATCGAGTGTTTAAGCTAAAAAAATATTGGTTTTATTGTGCCGCAAGTTTTGATATTTGGTTTTATAATTACGAATAACTTACAAAATCTATTAAAATTTTACATATTGGCAAAGTCAAAAGTTAAAACTAAACATTGGTTAATAATAAAATAATAAACTAGAAAATAAACTAAACTTGTCCTTGGCAAATGAATGTGCATATTTTCATCGTCTTTTATCTTTTCGATCCTTGTGAAATAGCATTTTTTTTTGTAGATATTTCCTGTACCTCGTAATTTTCCGGAAATCGTTAATGAGCACGTAGCTGCCAAAAGGAACATTTTAAATATGTAGGATGTAAAATTTCAGACATTTCGTTTCATCATGAGTCCGATAAAGTGGCACGCGTAACGATCACTTTCTGTGCTTAGTATCGTGGTGTCGGGTTCGATTTTTGCATGGGACCAAATACTTGTAGATATTAGGTGTCTTTGCTTTGAAAAATTATTATGTTTATACAGCGTGTAACAGAAGTCCGAAATAATACTTAAGAGTATATCATGAAGAGAATCACCTGTGAAAATATTGAATGCAAAAGAGGCATTTCTTTTTTCCTACTAAATAATTCTTTTGATTTCATTTTCTTCAATAATGACAGATTTTATTATCCTACGCGTGCCTAGAGCTTACTTAAAGAAATTATTGAAGGTCAGAAACCAGGTTCGTGTTGATTCACCTTTCAGCTGATGTCTAGGGCTGTATTTGAAAGATTTTGGTGAAAACTTTGACCGTGGTTCACTCAAGTATTGTTTGGGGTTCGGTTCCAAAACCTATGCTCAAGGATTGTTTATAGGGTACCTTATACGACCTTAATGTATTATGCTTCCATGATACAATAGGAAAATTAGTATGTCTAGTTTATTGTGTATTGTGTCCGATCAAACCTTTGGATTCGACTTAGGCCATCTTCTAAGTAAAACCTTTTTACATTTCCTTCAGCTACATATAAAACATTTTTTTTTAATCGAGAGTCGTGACAGCCAGCGTAGTGGCAAGACAGATTCGAATCCAAGGCTCTGACTTGTCGTAAGTTAAGTGCGTATTGTAAATTAATTATCACTTGCTCCGTGCCTCGGAAAGCAAGTAAACCCGTTGGTCTTGCACCTGATCTTTCTCTGGTCGTGTCTCATTGCCGTCCGATTTGAATAAGAGAATGAGGGAAATAGAGTTTGCATTTTTATTTGCGCACACACTTGTATTACTATAATATCTCCTGCGTAGTTTGCTAGTCTCCGTTGAGATTTGTCGCTGTTATCGAAAATCGGTCAGGAGGACATTATTTTGAAAAACAAATACAATCTTCATATAAATAAAGGGTAGGTACTATGGAATAGGTATAATATCCCGTATTGTATAGTATGACCGTCTTGGGGTTAAGGTAGTTACATAACATTATTCAGTATCGTCTGAAACCAGGACGTTCTAATGGAGATTTATGGGTAAGCTTATGTCCAGAAATGAACTTGCGGTTGCTAGTACCGGCTGATTCTACGATAGCGATGATTAATATCTTTAAGGTGTAAGCAAAACAAGTTTGGAAAGGATTTTATTTAAATTTTGTCAGCATTTTGAATTTTGGCAGACTTGGTTTTGATGTGAAAAAACTTCATACCAAAATGTTTTCTTTTTTCTATAATAATCTGAAACCCTAATGTATAGTTCAACAATAAGTTTGTTTGGGATCAAACTTATAGGTGAACCATGCTCTATACCTGTTCAACCAAGCTTTAGAATGTCAAACACTACTTTCCCACTAAAAATAAAAATAATAACAGATACTTCGATCTTCTGATATAAGATTATGAATTTATTATTTTGTCAAGGTCCGCATAACAAAAGTCCGGACCTGCGGTCGGCCATTTGGTCACCCCACTCTAAAGTTTGCGTCATATGAGTTAAACCTTTATACGAGCAATATTTATATATTTATATTTCAAAAACGGATGTAACGAATTCGGCGATGAAATTTAAAATAAAAGGATTTTGGATAATTTAAATGTTTATGCACATGTTTTGCTTATTAAATGAAAATAATTAATAAGAAACTCGCAAAAACAACTGACTTGGGCGGGACTTGAACTGTCATCATATCATTACTAATCTGCACTAATAAAAGTTTGTGAAGATGTTTGTTACCTAACCACTTGATTTGAATAAAACTCGGTAAACATAAAAACCATATATCCTGGATTAATAAAAAATATAAATTTTATCCTGGTTTGACATCCACGCGGGCGAAGCTGCGGGCAAAAGCTAGTTTAAAATAAAAGGACTCCTAGGACAATCAATGCTACTGCAGTATTATCATTGTATGGTAATGTAATAACTGTATTATGTTTTTTGTGAATTCCGTAGATACAAAAAAGAAGCATATAAGACACAAAAGAGATGCATCGGAGCAATTTATAATCTTCACCACACAGACAGATGCAAAATGTATTTCATAAATTAAAAACTGTTAACACTTCCGTGTAGTTATGTAAATTTATGAGGTTGTAAATTTTGTAAAGAGCAAAATCAATAACAATTTTTTTTAGAAGAATAACAGCAAAAGACATAATGAAAAAATATGCTGTCCGTCTGAACAGCTTTAATTAACAATAGTACTCTTTGTCAGTTTTGTTTTTCCACGTCTTTTTTATTGGCACTTATTTAAAGAGACAGTTGTAAATAGCGGTTTTGGTAAGTTAAAAATTATAAATGGCACGTTTAATAACTAGTTCAGCAGTTAAAACTAAGCAGTAAAGTAAACAAAAATGAGAAATAAAAAATAATGAAATGGATCAGCGAATATATAATTGAGTAGGTAAATAATTAAATGGGCGGTAAAAATGATTAAACGAGCGGTTACGTGTGAGCAGTAACAAATCGGAATTTGTCGGTAAGAAATCTCATTCTAAGCAATTCTATAAACAATTAGGTGTTAAACGTAGTAAACGATCATTTTGGTAAGCCATAAAATTTATTTTATTTGCTAATTAATTTTATTCGTATGACCTTATGCTTTATATCATATAATCTTCATCATATAATAGACGGAGCCCCGCTTCGCGGGGCTCCTACTTCTGGGTGGTTTTTAAAAAAATAACCACGAAGGGGAAGGCGAGGTCTATTCGCTCGCTTCGCTCGCTCACACGACCCCGCCATCCCCTTCTAACCTAACCTGTCCGAGTCGGGGTGCCCTAAAGTCCATACACAGAATCGTAAACCGCCGAACTATTTATCGAACTGCTCATTCCATCATTTTTACCGCTCATTCAGTTATTGGACTGCCCAATTATTTTTAGAATTGACATTGTATGATAAAATAACCGACTAATATTTTTTTTATTACTGTCCATGTTTTACTGTCGCAATAATTAATCAACCGCCATTAAATTAAATAACTGCTCAATATGTTTTTCAACTGATCATAATAACATCTCGAATGTTTAAATAACAGCTTAAAAAATTAGTTCCCTTTTTTATTCATTTGGCAAAAAATTTACTTATACCTATATTTTTTTTTATTGTTGGTATTGGCAATACAGTGAATATAATAGTTAAATTTAGTTTAGAAATAATTGTATAATATTGTAAATAAAGAGTAGTAATTTACGATAATAAAATAGAAATGACGTCGCTTAATATATAAATTTACCTAGAAAGGAACAATTTCTTTTTCTACGGTTTCTGCCACGTAAATGGTCAATTTTATTACCTACTAACAATATTTAGAATACAATTTCAATTGGTATATGTAAGTAGGTTTTGTAAAATATACAAATCTGTTTATACCGATTGCGTCATCCAAAACACCTGTTTTTCGGACATCCGAATCAATTGACATAAAACGTAAAGATTTTAATGATAACATATTATATGAAGCAGTATAACAAGCATAAAATAATACTTAGTGTGGGACGATTACACAATTATAAGAAAACTACACGGAAGATGTATTTACAACAATATATTTCAACGGATTTGTAAAATTGTGATAGTATATTTCCTGTATTAATCATTATGTTTTGGCTAACGGCCACAGACAAGTGTAAATGATAAATATATCATCACCTTGATACTTTAGTCAACGTATTAAGGTGCAAAATGGCCTACTTTAGAGAAAATTGCTTCATTATGATTTATTATTGACTAATGTTTAGTTTTGACTTTGCTTGCGTTGAAAGGGATAATATTGTGAATGAAATATAGTATGGTTCGCGTGGAAGCTTAGTTGTGTAATAATTCCAATGAAACGTTTGAAAATATCAAAAAGATAATTCTAATTAGGCATTTTAATGAGTAAGTCCTCTAAGTCTATGAAGCTGCGAGACGATTTTTGGCATGGAATAGTCGCGTATAAAATATATTGGCGCTAATTCCCATATACTTCCTGCTAAACTAATTTTAGTCTTACTATATCTCTTTCTAATAAACACCATCGAAATCAAAATCAAAATATTTTTATTCATGTAGACCATTTTAGGCACTTATGAATAGTCATAATTCTTATATTATTATAGGAGTGACTCTAGTTGCCAGTTCCAAGGGCAGCCTACCCTTCATGGAGAAGAATCTCGAAAAATGACAACAAATTGAACTGTCAAATTAGTCACATTCGCTTCATTTCTTTTGAATGGCGTGTAAATCAAATTAGTCTACGTCCGCGTCGTTGCAATTGACGTGAAATAAGACGAGACCTCTATGACATGCCGACTACATTTTCGTTGATATCATACAAGTCGTCTAGTTTGACAGCTCTAATAATCTTCTATCCTTTTCTAATGATCTCCGATAGAAAAAAAAGATGGTGAGTCTTAATTAGTTTAGAGCGTCTAAGAGAATTAGCACCATTGTTTATTAACCGAAATAAAATAAAGGGCCTATATATAAAGGGGACGATATTAAACCAGTTTTAGGTTTTACCGTACACAGAGTCATCCTTCGACACTCATAAAACAGGATACAGATATACCAATCTACACGGACCGCGCATACTACGAATAGCCCACATATGTCTGCTGAATGGGGCAAAATCGCTTCCATTTCCACGGAGGAATCAAAGAGAGCCGGGAAATCTGTAGCGTTGAAATATGAAGGCTCTTACACACTGTTGGATAGAATTGCTTTTCATAGTTCTAACGGTTTAGCAGTTTCTATTCTGAAGAAATGAAAGGACTAGGATTTGGTAGACATTGTCTTTTTTGGGGTTGTACGTACCTGTACCTATAGAAAAAATTCGCTCTCTAAATAATTTAATGTTAACTTTTTAATAAAAATTTTGACATTATAGTTTCTTACATATTTTAGAGTCACGAACTCTAAATACGTAAGAAACTAAAATGTCACTATAAAGTACATATTTAAGAGTTCGTGACATAAGATTTTGACACAATTGTATTAATATTAAATGAGATCATGAATTAACTGAAATTCCACTGTATTTTTATCATTCTGCAGTTATGTATTGATCTTTATTTCAACGTATTTTTACTGTCGCATTGTAAGTGTTTTTTTTTTCTTTTAGGATTTTTTGTACCCTAGTGGGAAATTTTAACTCAATATAAAAATTGTTGTACGAAATAAATTGGATTGAATTCTGTCATATTGACCCTTTGAGGTTGAAATGTAGAAAAAACAGAAACACCACTATTCAAAATCTTCAAAAAATGCTGCTTATTATGTAAAAATAGTACGTACAGTCCATCCACTCAAATGGTTTGCACTACACCAAACAATCAAACAGTGATAGCCTATTGCTACGTCAAGCACGTGACTGCTAAGTCAAAGGTCGTAGGTTCAAAATCGAGTACGCACCTCTGACTTTTCAAATTTATGTGCGTATTAGAAACTAATTATCACAAGCTTAAACTTTGAACGAAAACATTGTGAGGAAACCAGCACACCTGAGAGATTTTTCAACGGTGTGTAAAGCCATGTCAGAAGCTTATGGGTGGTTAAAACTCTGACACCAGGTTGTTCACCAACCATACGATGAAGAAGACGAAAAAGTTTACCCTAACTATTTTGGAAACGTAAAATTATATAATCGCAATTAATAATTTAATAATTTTGTATTTTTTTTATTTATTCAAACATTAGTACATTACCACGGAACATTAAAATACATTAATTTATGTGGGTATTAGTCAGCTGAAACCCAAATTACCTTGTTTTTTAAAAGTTTCTGTCGAGATCAATGTCTCAGTCGACACTATGATATTTATTACTTTCTTTAATCGCTTGTTCAACATATTTATTACACAAATTGAGTACTTGTTTCATTTGTCATAATCAACATCCAGCTTGACGCACCAATAGAGTTGTACGAGTCTTTGAAGTAGCTTTTGGAAGCACTGACAGAGATCATACCTAATGTTTTTAAACGGTTTTATTTACCTGTTTATTATTTGGTTCAAATTTAGTAGGTAACCGATATTTCACCCCCTTCCCGTTGACAGATTGATCTGATATTTGGTACACAGTTTTACTTTTGATGACAAAACCGGTTCCCATAAAAAAAATTAACCGGTTTTATTAAACATTGTCCACTACGTATAACCATAGGCAATATTCCGGGCGATACTTTTTCAAAGGAAAAGTGTACAAGCCCTTTTATTTTAGAAGTTGCATGCTTATTTCCTTAACGTATTCTATAATGCACTGCACACACAATGATAAAAGTATTTCCACAGGGAAATAGCCTATTTGAATTTACAAGTGTAGTAGAGCCATAAAAATGCAATTCTATTTTTATAAAATTACTGGCTTTTACCCGCGTGGTTTGTTGATTAATTGATGCCAACACGTAGCGCCATCTATTATTATAAAACGTTATTATTTTGTTCCTCGTCGTGATAGCCTAGTGGTGGTGACCGTTGACTGGCAAGTCAAAGGTCTCGGGTTCGAACCCAAAGCGCGCACCTCTGTCTTTTCGTAAGTTATGCGCGTTTTATAAATTAGTTATCTCTCCGTGCCTCGGATAGCACGTTAAGCTGTTGGCTCTGGCTGTGAATTGTAGATCTTTGACAGTCTTTATGGGCAGTCAGAAGGCCGAAAGTCTGACAATCAGTCTTACCAAGGGTTATCGTGTAACCCAGTATCTGGGTTGTGGAGGTCTGATAGGCAGTTGCTTCATGTAAAACACTGGTATTCAGCTGCATCCGGTAAGACTGGAAGCCGACCCCAACATAGTTGGGAAAAAGGCTAGTCAGATATTTTGTTCCTCGACAACCTTACTTTTTTCAGGATTAAATGTGCCCTATGTTTCTCTGACAATGTTTAATCATTTCAACTATACCTAACTGCGAAATTTCAGGATGATCGGTTCATTGGTTTAGGCGTGAAAAGGTAACAAACAACCAAATTTACTTTCGCATTAGGAATAGGATTTATTTGAAAACTAAACAAAGAATCGATTACCATTCTAGTTTTTTTTTTGTTCCAAACTTTGTGTTTGTAACGTTGGCTATATAATTTTATGTTCTGTTGATTAGCTAACTTGGAGATGAATAGTGTTGCAAACATTATATTTTAATTCAGAGTGGCTGGCTGGAGACTTTTTTTATTTTTTTGTTTATTTATACACAACACGCAGTGAGCTAGCGCGGTGATTAATGCTCAATCCTTCTCTGTATGAAAAGAGGCATTTGCCCTACATATGGACAGTTACAAGCTGATTTATTTATTATATATAGTTACATAGTTATTGTCAAAATTTCAGCAAAAATTTCAACTTGATCGAATTATGTTTTCAAATGAAAAAGTAAGTAAAAAGAATTTTTAATTTATGCCATTTTTATGGATAATAACATGTCTCGATTAAGCTGAATTTTTTGCTGAAACTTTGTAATGTTGTTCTCATTCAATTGGTTTACATCGATTTTTCATAACTATACAAACCGATTGTTTTTAGTTGTAGAATTGTAAGAAAAGATTTATTTTCAACTTCATGTTTTATTACGAAAACAGATATATCTATTATATTTGACCACGAACTCACTTCTAACTGATAAATTGAACCTATATAAATTGATTTTATATCTTCAATCAACTTCAATGTGCGAGCAAAATAGCAGATTAGCGCGATCATAGCTTACTATGAAGTGAGTTCGTGGTCAAATATAATAGATATATCTGTTTTCGTAATAAAACATGAAGTTGAAAATAAATCTTTTCTTACAATTCTACAACTAAAAACAATCGGTTTGTATGAAAAGGCCTAGTAAGTAACATCTCAAATATAGTACTCGCTTTAAAAAATGCTTTACCGTGAGCTACTTTTCCAATACTCTGTAAAAGTTTAATGATCTCATAATAAATCAAAACTGTTTACAATATCCAGTCTAGAAAATGTGTTTAATAAAGTCCTCGCGTGGGCGTCAGGTAATAAAGCGAGCAACTCACAGGACGACAGCTTGACTTCTAAATAGAACTCCCACATACGCGAACACTTATTAGAGATGTTTATTTAGAATATACATGTCATTCTTCAGTATTTTAATACAGTACGATGACTTGTAGGAAAAAAAGGCCTATAGATATAGATCTAGTAACTTACAGGCGCTTACAATAATTTTGCATTTTACTGACCCTGTGCGTGATTACCGTAAGGGAAGGAAGAAGGAGAAAGAAGAAGTCGGATTATAGAAGGTCCCCTTTGGCCTAATCTCCTAATTGAGCATCTGATGCTCTCATTTAGAGTATTAAACACAATAGTATGAATATCTAAGAGGGGGATTATTGACACTATGTGAGATTATGAGTTATTAAGAATACTGAAACTCGTGCGCTTATACCAGGGCGACATAAACCCTATGGGCTTATAACCACAACTATATCCAAAGAAACTAAGAGAGGAGAGCAGAATTGTTATTTTAAAAGCGAATAGATGTGTCGTTTAAGCTTATAATCTCATAAGCGAATAAAAGCCACACTGTAAGTTCCCCAAACTCATTTACAAGACTGTTAATGCCGTTAATATAATGTTTGAACAAACCCTAAAGCGTCATTAAGTAGAAAACGCTTAAAGAAGTTAAAACCGTCATTTGCGACTAAAAAATATCTTTTGGGACCAACTTCTTTTAATTCTGAAGGATTTTAACGATCTCAATTGGCTCAGAAACCAGTGAGCCAAACTAAAGAACCATTTGTTAGAGTCCCTAGTGTAACTTTATCTGGTTTCTAACTAGAATTCTAGGAAATTCGCAAAGTTTGTCGTCTTAAACTTTTTGATTGTTTTACAAGTGTTGCAAGATTAAAGAATTACATGTAATTGTGAATAATAAAATAGTATTAGGTATGGCTTAAAAATTGTAAAATATTTTAGAAGGTAAGGCAGCAAAGGTTCTTTGGAGCATAGCATAAAATTAATAGGTAGGTAAAATTTTATAGAAATGTAGAGGAATCATACAGAGAAAATTTATAATAATAGGTAGTACGTAGTTACAAAATAAAACTATTTGAATTGATTTTACAAGTTTATTTAAATACATAAATATTTTTTAAATATTTTATTATGAATACTATGCGAACATTTAAGTTAGAAATTTTTGTATAAAGAATAAATCGAATGCGAGCGGGAATAATTAATGATAAGTATTGTTTTAAATTTTTACAACAAATCTATATAAATGTTTGCCTAAAAATCAAAAACCGAAGACCAACCGAAGAAAAGCCAATGACACAATTAGTAGACACCACTGACTCGTTCGACTAAGTACCTATGTTATGAGTAGGTACGTAGTTTTCCCTACTTCCGCTGCTCTGATAGGATGGGGTTGAATATTAAACTACAGACTGTTTACATTAGCCTAGAAGTTTGGTTACCATAATATTAATAGCTTAACATGTATTAACCTAGTGTGGTATCGTATAAATTCTTTTGTAGAAATTTTATTATTGTAGAATCTGCATGGAAAAACAGTATTCGTATTGTTGTTTCATACGATCAATAAAGTGATTCAGAAGCCCAATCCCTTCCACAATACCCCATCCACTTCTAAAACATGCACATCCACATTTAAAAAATAATAAGGTTTTCTTCGCATTCGTTACTGCGTTTTAAAATTGTTAAATTTTATAATTTGTAATGCTAGATCTGTATAACGTAAAAAATAGGTGTGACTACCGTCCAAGACGGTTTAATAATTATAAAAGAGAATGTCGATAGCACAAGTTTAGTAAGAAAGGCACATGTAAGGTTACGAATAATTATAGATCAGTTGAGAAAATGGCTGATGGGTGGTTATAACCAGAATATCTCAGGTTTAAATCCAGTAAGTAATTGAATTTTTCTTAACCTTTTTCTATGTGAAAGTCGGAAAAACATTCGCTAACCGTGATTTCTAATAGCTCAGTTTAATATCAGACGGCTGCGAAAACAAAAATACAGTCAAGAATAATGTTATTCGAAATACAAACAGTAAATATGTAATGTGACGTCACTTCCGCCGATTTTCTATCATTAGAATGTAATGAATCAACGCGTCACGTATCTGCTGAAAATAGATACTTAGTGCGTGCAATAGAGTAATTTCAAATTGTTCCCAGGGACTGAAAGTCAAGAATGGAATCAATTACAATGATATTTACTGGAATGAAAACCTTAACTAGAGTAGTTAAGGTTTTCATTATAATAAATGTATTAAGAGCTGAGATAGTGGAAATATTAATTTTAAATATATTTTATTCCTCTCTTCCTTATTATTTTTGAGGTCTCAGGTTCGAACCCAAGGCGCGCACCTCTGACTTTTCGTAAGTTATGTGCGTTTTATAAATTAATTATCACTTACTCCGTGCCTCGGAAAGCACTTAAAGCAGTTGGCCCTGCGCCTGATTTCTCTCCGATCGTGTCGGAAGGCCGTCACTTTGGACTATGAGAGTGAGGGAATAGAGAGTGCACCTGTGTTTGCGCACACACTTGTGCACTATAATATCTCCTACGTAATTGGCTAGTCTCCGTTGAGATTGGCCGCTGTGACTGAAATTCGGTCAGGAGAATATTATTTTTCCTGAAATCTCTGTGACGGTAAGGAATGATTAAGAAAATATTAACTCTCTGTTATTTGTTTTTTTAATAAGAGTAAGCATCGATCATTACGATCTAGCCGTATCTAGGCTTTCTTTCATAGAGTGGCCTTTTCTAACAAAATCTGGTCCTTTAGCGCTCTCACAGTTTCGAAATTCTACCACGGTAACGTTGACAATCATCTGAAGGGCTGAAAGTGTCTACTAATCTTTTATTATGCAATAAAACCGCTTCACTCAATCCACCGATCCGGGTAACGCGTTAAATTCTTATTTCATTCCCGTGTTTTATTACAGGAAACATTTATATAGTCTTACTGTGGGTATATGTAAAGGCAAGAGTGATTAGAATTGACAACTTAGAAAATAAAAAATGAAAGCCTTTGGTACACTCGTACCTAACCATGAAAATTCATTCGGACATGAAAACTGCCAACAATATCTGTCATAACCCAAGCAATGCTAATGCTTAATGACAAAGTTTATTAAAACCAATATTTACGTATGTTGCGTCCTAGACTATCAAAAAGATATGATTTTAATTAATTTAATTTTGTTAATCTTTTTTCTTTATCTTTTTATTATTCTTTTTTTAATAGATGTTACGGCCATAAACGCTTTAGAAAAATTTGAGAAAATTTATAAAAAAATAGGATATGTCCCGCTTTTATTCGCATTTATCTCTTTATCAATTTCTTTTATTTTTTTTAAACATCTTTTTAGATTTTTGTGTGTCAACACTGGCAGATTATTCATTTATCAGAATCTACTGGTTGTCAAAAAAATACTGTTCCGTCACGTTAGTTTTTTTTTGATGGTCAATACCGTTACAGTTTCAACTGCGATAGCTCAAAGTCGACCCAACTGCTATAAGTTAAAATGAAAATAAACAAATGAGAATGTTTGTCACTCAATCACGCGTAAACCATTGAACGGATTTAGTTAAAACTTGGCACACAGATAGACCATAAACTGAATTTAAAAATAGATTAGTTTTTATTCTGGTTACACGGGCGAAGCTGGGGGTAAAAGTAAAATAGCATAAAAAATACAATAAACCCATTTTGCTTGCTCAGTGATTTAAAGAATTCACAACCATATCGCGCAAGCAGCATATTGTAGCAAACGACGTATCATTGTCGTTATAAACACAAAAATGTTCCATAATTTATTTTATCACAGTTTTACAAATAATAAAGTACTGAAGACTTTTGTTGGCGAATGTATTTATTTAAGCGGTTTATGACGTAGCCTCGCTTTGGGACGCGAAATCGTAATCGTCACGACTGTACCAAGTATGTGCTGTATGTTTATGGTTTCAATTGTATTAACTTTGTATGACTTTTGCCCAATTTTTGGGGAATATTTCTACGTTATGTCTGGATATTTGCTTTTAATATGCTTTAAGTCCACTACATTCTCTTTGGTGAGCATATAAAGATAACAGGGTTGGGCTCCTCAAAAACGTTAATCTGAATTATTAGATTTTTTAATTTTCCTAATTAATTGTCTCTTAATAAAAACGTTTCTGATAACACGAAGCATTAGCTAAGAGATTGGCCTTTTGCACTAATTAAATATTTTAGAGGAACATCCTAGGGTTAGGCAATTTTTTTTAATAAGAGTTAAAAAAAGAACTCTCTCGCGCCACAGTATAAGCATTGAGTTCAACACTACCCCCGTATTATGTTTTTGCAGCTGCTTTAGCTTTGTAAACACAATTTTTATAATAAAAATATTGGAAAATTTGTGCAAAGAGTAAATATTCTACATAAACGTTAATTATTTTATATTCCCCCGAAAACCCCAAAACTAACTCATAAAGTGAAATTACAAACTTTGTATAATTATATAAGTATATTTTTTTTTTACGTGAAACGGTTTTGTCATCAAAACTAAAGCTGTGTACTAAATATCAGATCAATCTGTCAACAGAAAGGGGGTGAAATATCGATTACTAAATTTGAACCAAATAATGAATAGGTCAAGCTAAGTAAAACCGTTGAAAAAGTCAAACAAAAGTTATTTTCTAAAATATTCTAAGAACCTCACGACACGGAGTACACATTTCTCCTTTTTGTTTTACAAAGAAAGAAAGAAAGACTAGCAAACACTAAACTAACTAAGTTACTTAAGTAACTGCACTAGTGTGTTAGAATGTTCCACTTCATAAGTTTCCTAGAGCTGGGAAGTAACTTAAGACTATATTGCACGTCTAAAACTACCTCGATTGAACATTACACGCTCATCAGCACTTTCACGAAGTTAGACTTAGGTATTAATAGAGTCCTTTCCCCGAAGAGCTAGACTGAGTTGTTTTAACAACTGTGTTTCGCTAGTTTTGTTAAAATCCATAGAAACTGGAAACCTCTTGATAAATACCGGGTGGAACTCCGTGCTGCTGCTATTATGCGAGTATTCTGTATAAAAAAATAAGACCTGGAAATTTACTTTGTCAGGACCAGGCATTTGAGTCAGGGCGTGAAAATTAACTTTACCAGTACCTAAAAATTGTCTTTGCCAGGACTTGGAGATTGACTTTGCCTGGATCTGAATACCGACTTGTTAGGGCCTCCACTTTAGTTGTTAGGAAATAAAACAAATCAACAGAAGCATCACCAAAGATTAAGCCCTCCTGAACAAATTATTAGGTGGGGGTTTGTAGCTTAAAATCGAGTCTCATATTTGTTTCTTGCCGCAAACCTTCGAAGATTTACCATCGTGATACTGTTTATGATTTGCTAACAATCAATTATTACCTCTACCATGAACTGGGGCGTCATAATCACGTAGTGTGTAGCGACAGCCGTAGCAATCGTGTAATTAAGTCCAAACATTGAAGCCTCGTTTGCATCTGCTCCCAACATAGTTAATAGTGTTAGCTGAATTATGCTGGCGCAAGTCGCTGTGTGGATAGATAATAAGCTACTAGCGATTTGTTATTTTTTCAATCTTACAATTTAACTTCATAAAAATCTTTTTTTATCGTTTGAGGAACAATCTGGTGTCAGAGTTTAAACTGCCCGTAGTAAGCCTTTGACACCTCTAAGGTGAGCTGGTTTCCTCACGATGTTTTCCCTCGTCATTTTATCAAGTAGGTAATTATTAATTTCTAAAGCTCACATAAATCTAAAAAGTAAAATGTGTGTGCCGAGGTTTCCAACCTTTCGACTTGGCAATCCAACGGTCATGCCACTTATAGGCTATCACAGCTTTAGAAATGTTGTTTAGAGTTCCTGATCATAACTTGATTGGAAATATTCTGGACTAAGCTTTGCGGATTTTTCACACCTAACCAAATGTTTGTGTGAGCCAAAAAACTCTCTAGTTACTGTGTTTTTGCTTTGTGAAATAAAACTAAGCGTCCACTGCAGACGGGTTGGGCCGCATCACAACGCAAACATTCGCCTTTCAAACATTTTGACATCTGTCCGCCTTTAGTGGAGGCAGTTTCATAAAAAATGTTTAGCAGTAACAATATTTTTAACAATAACTAAGTAAACTCTTTTTTGCTAAATTATTTATTTGTAAAACATAGGTATTTATTGTATAGGTAAATTAAGAAAATTTGAAAAAACAACTGATACGGATGGGATTAGTTGGTATCACTATGTTTTGCCTTGATAGGCGTACAAACTTTACAATTTCTAAAATTATAAATTACTAGCTTTTGCCTGTAGTTTCGCTCGCGTTAATTTAGAATTTAAAATTCAATCATGATTCAAAATACACGTGGCGCCATTAGTTATCATAAGGACGTTATTGTTGTTTTCCTCGGGAACAGTACTTTTGTACTTTTATTTCCGTTTCTATACACCTGACTGGTTCAGTGGTTGAGGCGTGAAAAGCAAACAAACTCACTTTCACATCTATAATATTAGTTAGGATTTTAAAAAGCTTTAAACATTCAAATTCTGCTCGTAATTGACTTTTTCTATGTACAAAAATGTTAGGATTCAATTTTTCTCATTGCATTCAAATCTTATCAAAGAAAATTATTTTTTTATACACTGCATAATCCTAAACTTTTATCAAAATTTAACATGCAATTAATTTAAGTTAAAGTTAAGAATTATGCAATTTAAGAGTTAAACACAATACTTATACTTATTATGCCTAACTTATTATTGATGATGACGATGATGTCCTCCTTGACGTATCCGTCAACGGCGAACTTGTCAGCTCCAGATATGGGAACGAAGATGACTAGCAAAACGTCTTCAGAAAAAAACCTGTCCCAAGCCGACTTACGCCTATACATATAATTTTTCTGGACACTGGAATTGTACTGTGCGCGGTGTAAAAGGACTTTCCTAACTTATTATTCGTTAAGTGATGGCAAACCGCTTCCACTTGTAACATAGACCTCTTGTTACTTCACGTGTGGCATCGTATTCACAGTTATGCAAGCGACCCGAAATATCGCTATTTACAAACAACTCATAAATATTTTAACAAACTCATATTTTACCTTCGTTGGTGATTGAGTGGTGCTCTTACAAATTTATTGAATCTATGAGAGTTAGCTAACTATTCCCTAAGATATGTTTATGCAAGCTTATTATTTTTTTACGTATTTCTTAAATAGCCATGTCAAGTAATGCAAATCCTTAATAAAGCTTAATTCTTGTACATAAATAAAAATATAATCTGATTCTATGTAAATACCGATAAAAAATAGGTCAAGTGCAAGATAGACTCGCGCATTGGGAGCCGTACAATCAAAATCAATCAAAGTTCTCTTTTTTTTTTACTATTTGTAGGGTAAAAATCCGTTGCGTGATTTAGAAGAAGTAATCAGAGAAACAGACACACGAAAACAGCCTCTTTGCTTTACTTTGTATTTAGAGCTTATGTATTAAGGCTTATATTCCGCTACCGCTCATAACTCATTCGTCTCACACGCAACATGTTCCCAGTTATGCAAGCGACGTAAACACAACGTTTCGGCGTCGACGTGCCGACCTAAAATATAGTTCAAATACAACGATTTATAATTATTATTTTTAAGATTTATACAACGTAAGCGTTTGAATTATTACACTGAGGTTATTTTGTCATGTCAAGTTTGTCATCAGAATTATTTATGAGGCGTTAATATTGTGTTACTGAAAAGATATGATTAAGCCTGTCCAATACAAAAGTGAGAATTTAATTTGATGTAAGCAGTCTAAACGTCTTACAGCAAAAATAAACAGTGCTAGTTTTTATAGAAAAATTGTATTAGAATAATAAAAGTATTTTTTTTTACGTGAAAAGGTTTTGTCATCAAAACTAAAGCTGTGTACCAAATATCAGATCAATCTGTCAACTGGAAGGGGGTGAAATATCAATTACTGAATTTGAACCAAAGTCATACTTAAATATTATTATCTACCTAAATATTGACATGGTTTTACTAACACATTAATTTCGGGGAATGCCCGACTAGTTTTCAACTCAAACGGAGTGCATTTTCAAGAGCGATTGTATACGCGGCGGCGGCGTCGCGGACCTCACTCTAGATAAATATTATAACGATTTTTGTTTACGAATGATATTTAATAATCGAGCCCCTGGTTGCTTTAAGATCTGATCATCAATCAGTGAATGTAGATAGACTAGGTGCGGGGATTAAATAAACAGTAGATCCTTAACGGACTTACGTTCAGCTGTATCAAAGTAATCATTGCGTTTGGCATTAAACCGTACAAAATGCTTTCAATTTACTTGATTCTTTTCAATACTAACACGAAAAATAGTCATTAAAATTTCACCGCAACAGTTTTAATTTTATACGCGATTGGACCTTTACGTGTCTCAAAGAAAATTAAAAAACTAAACACGAGAAGATTCAATTAAAACAAAGAACAGTCGTGTGTACCTCTTTTATACTCGCATTCTTTCTTAAAGCGCTGAAATAGAAATCCTCAGTTTAAAAACTCCACCAACTGTAGGTATCTTTCTCCGTAGAAAACTTCGTTAAAATCCTTTAAGCTCGGGCTCCTTTATTTCAATCACAACTGCAGGTTTCCTTTGAAATAAACAATTAAGCAACGCTGAAAAAACAATTGAGCATCAACCCTGTGGTTAATTAAATAAATGTTGATGTTTTGAAAAGTACGAATCAGCTGAATAGAGAGTTTAGGTTGTGTTTGTTTTTAATTATTGAGAAAATGCGACTGTACAGAATTTTGTGAGAAGTAGGTACCTAAAGCTGCTGATGCTTAACGAATTATTGGATTACAATTCTAAAGTTTTGAAGTCTTTAAGTGGTAGAGTCATGTAAATATCAATATTCTTACTGTTGTGTTTGCAGTTCATTGAAGACCTTGGAACTGAAACCCCAATATCTCGCACAGGATCGGAAAACGCACTGGCGGAAGGTGAATGCGCAAGTGAAATGGTTCGTGGAGGAACACCGTGTGGTTTTTAGTTCGTGCGAGTCAGACATTACCCCTTCACATAACCCTTGGTGATAAGGCACCTACTATGCTTTCCACAATAAAAAAAATTTGAAAACGGAATATGCTTTCCACAATAAAAAAAAGTTGGAAAATGCAAGTAATAAGGTGTAAGGTAGGCACCACACGCGATGGATATTTTTTTTTACAATACAATAATCTTTATTCACTGAATATAGGTAAATACAATGGTGTTACAGGTCATATTGAAATAGTCTTCTATATTCTACCATGCGGCTTGTAAATATCTTAGTACAATCTTTCAAGATTCTACTATGTGAAGTAACTAAACCGCCCTTTTACATAATCCCTTAATCTCACGATGCCCAAGAGTGAAGAACGGCCATTAATTACGGTCGGGTTGCATGGACTATTAATGATCAACATAACTATTGACCACCCTGTTGATCGCACTTGTAAATCACAACTAAACCAGGTTCGAAATGGATGACAAAGATTACTGAAACCGTGGTGAGATTACAGTTGACAAATATAGGCGTAACAATACTCATTTGTTAGTTTTATGTTTTATCAGAAGTAGAAGTAGCACTGATAGCCTAGTGGTAGGACCGTCGACTGACAAGTCAGAGGTCTCGAGTTCGATCCTAAGGCGCGCACCTCTGACTTTTCGTAAGTTATGTGCATATTATAAAGTAATTATCAGATACTAGAACGGTGAGCGAACGGTTTTTTTCAAAATTTTTAAAATTTTCCTGTAAAATAATTAAACTTTTTTATACTTATTCATAGCAAGCTTTTTAACTCCCAACGCAAAAAGAGGGTGTTATAAGTTTATCGTGTCTGTGTACCTATCTGTGGCATTGTAGCTCCTAAATGGGTAGACCAATTTTGATTTAGTTTTTTATTTGAAAAGTAACTTGATCTAGAGTGATCTTAGCGAAAAAGAAATTGAGGTAACTATTTGTGTCGAGGGTTTTTAAAATTAGGTATAGTTATTAACTAACACGGCAAACCGGCAGACCACGTATGAGATGGCGGGAGGAATTGGACAAAACAAATAGCAACTGGACCACACTGGCTCTGGATCGAAAGACGTGGCAATCAGAGGGAGAGGCCTTTGCCCAGCAGTGGGATGATATGGGCTAACAGTAACAGTATTAACTAACTAAATACCTACTTAACTTGGCACTTTGGTAGGCCTAACGTTCCCACCCAGCCCACCATCTGTAAGTCGGATAGCCCGACATAACCGTCTCGCATCCCCAAGCGGGACGGCATGCATAAGGCGCGTTTCCCCTTCTGCGAAAAAAAGGGCCTGACGATCGCACGGACTGGGCTTTTGACAGTTACACCAAAGATGATTAAACTTGAAATTAGAGTTGACAAAGTGCGAAAGGCGTAGGTGTGCACAACATTTGTTTGTTTTGCCCGTGGGCCGTGCAATTTGTCACCCCACGATAATCATGAGGGACCAAGATAGATGTATTTACAGAACAAAAGTATTATTTCAGTAAAAAATAGATCATTTAATTTATAAATTGGTGGCGTAGTTCTAGCAGTAGCTTAAGATGGTGAGCGGAATATGTTGACCAAATAGAAACTGATAATTATCACTATCTGTTATCTGTACCTCACCTATGCTCTACAAATAAAGATATTTTGATTTTGATCACATTAAACTATCACAGGCATCAATTATTATTACATAAAATAAAATAAGTGTCGTTTAGATTTAGGTACTAGATGGATGACCTAGTCTGCTTTTTTGATACCTACAAATAATGACAATTGTAACATTTTTCAAATTTAAACATATTTTATTAAATAAATTAAATTGTGGAATGCTAATATTATCTGTATTACCAAAACACAGAATTGAAATAGAGTATTCTTAATACTTTTCTAAAACCGAAGACATGGTCTTTTTATAGCTAATTTCGAAAGCTCTAATAGTTTAAAAAAAATCCATACTGACCTATCTCAATAGATTATCTAGTAAAATACGATCAAAAAACAAAAAAATATTTTGGCTTTTGCGATTATTATCACCTTGTTTTATACAATTACGCAACATTGAACAATTTCTAGTTCAATGAGCCATTTAAGCGGCTGTCACTTTCCATCTTTTGATCCAAATTGACCATGTCACACTGTTACGTCATTGCTTCGAATACAAAAGTAAAATAAAGATTATCTAAGAATACATAAATTCACGCCTAGTTAAAATAAAATGTTTTCTAACCATCCACTGACTTTATAATTAAAAACAATTCTGATTTATGTCTTCACACTCAAGCCAATGAATATATAAAAATATGTGACTTTGAGACCTGACACAAATTTCGACTTTGTAGCTATTAAAATAATGTTAATTTCTGAATAATTAAGTGGAGAAAATGTCTCACATCAGTTTCACATTTATTGAAATTGGAAAACAGACCGTAACACATTGTAATAAATTCCTTAGTTGCCAAAATAGTCACTGTAAGACTCCCCGCTGCGATTTTCTGTCGTCAGTCTTGTCTATGTGTATAATAATCTAATTTCAGAAAATAGTGATAGGTTTGTGTATATTTATAAATACTAGTGACTACTTATTCTTAATAATTAAATTCTTATATTTCGGTCGAATTGCGACCGCTCCGCTCTGGACTCAGAGTAGTTTCGACAGAGAGAATTTGAAATTCAAGAAATAACAAATTTAAAACATAATAATTTTAGCTTCACCAAAAAGCGACTCAAAGTTTTCGCTTCACATTTTAAAAATAATAATAGTCATTTAAACTATGGTGATATTTGTCGACCAAGTCAGAAAAAATGGTGCATCTTGAGTGAACATTTTCGTTGTGTTTAGGTAAGTTATTGTGTTATGTAAAAATGATGAATTAATGAAATTATTTCTCTCAAGTATGGTCTAAAGAAAATAACACAAAACTAGGTATATCTACCCATTAAGATAACTAAACTAATACGAAAAATCTCCAGTTTGAGCTACTCGTGCGAAGCCAGGGTGAGTCCCTAGTTATAATTCTAAATTTAAAGTTGATTTGCACTGAAAGTATTTTGCCAATTTTTTTCTCACGTAAATCGCACTCTGTGACATTTTGTCACGGCCATTCGAGAATTCTAATAAATAGAACAGAGATCTTAGCAATTATTTTCGTGTTTCTAAATTCAAAAGTGTTAAAATGAAAAATGGATTCTTTTTATTCTACATGAATGTGCATGAAGATGAATGCATGAAATATGCATTTAGTATTTAAATTTTTCGATGAAAATATCGTTTAAAAGATTTTTTTTGAAAAATTATTTAAAAAAGCACTTTATTATAAAGAAGATATTGTTGTTTTTAGTGGGAGTTAACATCAATTTTATTATGTTGAGGATATATGTAGACCTAATTTATAAATATTTGAAAAAGAAATCTTAGTTCTATTTACACACATACAAATACAACAAAATCGGAATACAAAAATCAACAGCAATTCTCCATACAAGCAAACCGATTTCAATTACCTATAATAAGTAAGTAGGTAAGTAATAAGTGGTTCCATATGGTTTCCGGCCGAAGAATAGAACCACCCCTACTCGTCCTGCGGGTGTCGTAAGAGCGACAAAGCGAAAAATCCGGAGGAGGAGCAGCATCTTTCTGTGTAACAGCAATCATCTGCTACTGCGATCGCCAACCTACTTACCTAGTGTGGCGATTAAATTCTAAATTCTTATTTCACTCTCAAGGTTCATGTTTCAACAGCGAAATAGTTAGGGTAGACCTTATAATGTGGACAAAAAATGGGTTGCGTGCGTCACAATACATCACAATATTGTATTAAGTGAGTATCATTAGTATATTTTTAATAAATACGGTACCATTTCACATTTTCTCAAGTTTCGAGGGAAATTTTGCGGTAAAATAAATATACGTAATGTACCTAAATCATTACAGGGGCCATTTGTTACTGTTATCTCTGTCTGTGACATTTAAGCTATAGCGCTGCTAACATTTTTTTGTGTCAAAACATTTACCTTGATATTTTTTAGTTTTTAGATAAATTGGTGTGGAGGAAGAGACCGAAGCTGTGATGGTTGATTGTTGTAAAAAAAGATATGGAGAGCTGAAAACTATGAGAAAGTGATGTCCAAGATAGGGAAATGGCAAAATAGAAAGTTTGAAAGCGGACCCCGTCTCAGGACGGGACAAACGCTAGGAAGAAAACGAAGAAGAAGGATATGGGAAAATGCAAATCATAGGAAGGATTTTTTTCCTTTTCCGATTTTAAGTAGGTACCTCAGAGTCGGTCAGTGAGAGTAAGTCAGATACCTCTGGTTCGAACCCAAGCGCGCAGCTCTGACTTTTCGTAAGTTATATGCGTTGCGTAAATTAATTATCACTCTCGGTGCCTCGGATAGCACGTTAAGCTGTTGGCCCCGGCTGTAATTGTAGATCTTTGACAATGGTTACTGGTAGTCAGAAGCCGGAAAGTCTGACAACCAGTCTTACCAAGGGGTATCGTGTAACCAAGTATTTGGGTTGTGGAGGACTGATAGGCAGTCGCTCCCTGTAAAACAATGGTATTCAGCTGCATCCGGTAAGACTGGAAGCCGACCCCAACATAGTTGGGAAAAGGCTAGGCAGATGATGATGATGATTTAAGTACCTAAACTAATTTTGCGGGGTGATCATTTAGAAATTTCGTGATCCTAAAAACTTTACGCGTTATTGGACACTTTTTTTGGAGAAAAAAGGCAGTGACAAACATAGATTAGCAAAAGTACCAAAATATGTATAAACATTACATTCATAACAGAAATTGTAAATCAATTGACTAATTAATTAACAAAAAATTTTCCAATAAATTATTTAACAGAAAATACAGACTTGAAAATACGCCCCATGAATTAAAAATAGGTTAAAATATACGTAACGTTAAAATATGTAAATTCAATTTCGATAGACATCCTGGCTAAGGAGTACGGCCTCATTCCCAATACCAAATTCAATCGATATGTAAATAAATGAAGAGAATTTTCCATCTTAGAAAATTTTCTTTTAAAACGTAAGTATATATGTTTCGCCTCAGTGATATACGGTTGAGGTATTGTGTTCCCACTCAATAGTATCCATTTGTGTGGGAGTAAGACCGTGGAAAGGATAGACTCCCATTTCCGTAAACGCTTTGAAAAATGGCCAAAAGATTATTGTTAAAAATGTGTGAGTGGGGATGCGGATGCTGTCGAAGGACCAACACATTCACAATTTGGGATGTGTAAGCGGACTGTGTCCCTAATTACCTTGAGCGGTGTAAATGAGCAAAGTTCAGGAGGGAGCGGGTTAGGTATAGGAGTTAGTAAGAGACTTACTGCGGGTCTTCCTGGCTCCTTGCTCAGCTACGCGGTGGCACCGAGGATATCACTCACTTGTGCACTTTAGTTTAGTTCTTCACTTCACTCGCGGTTAGAGCTAGCTCGTAATAACGTGGCCGGCCGGCGGTGACCCCTAGGGGTCTTGTATAAGCGGTAAAACTTATAAAAGTTTTGCGGTCATGCGGTGAGTCCGCGACATATCGTCAATTAGTTAACGAAGCCTGATGCGGAATGCGGGGGCGCGAGCGCGCGGGCGGGAACACTTGGCGTTCGCCGCGAATTGAGCGTCCTTCCTTGTTCCCCTGGATAGCCGCTAGATGGCCACAGTGGTCTCTTTCTAGTATAGGAAAAAGGATATGGGAAGGAAAGAGAAAGGAATAGGAAGAACTTTGCTCATCAATTGAGATACTTATTAATGTATAATGCGGTAATATTTATTAATCTGTGATGCGGTTATAAAATGAAGTCAAATGACAGATGGAATGATTATAGCGTAAACATCCTCCGCCGCCTAGAGAATACTTGGTATTCTCTAAAGAAATTGGAATTAAAAAATGAATTTAAAGTATAATATGAATATATAATAACTAAAATTATGTTATTTTTAAGAATAAATTAATGATAAAATTACTGAGATGGTAATGGACATAGTTTAACAATGGGTCTTTTAAAAGATCCACTGGAAGTCTTTACCATTGCGACACGAATGGTCCCATCCTTGCCGGGAAATACATGAGTAATTATACCCATTGGCCAATATAATGGAGGGACATCATCTTGATGTATGAGAACTACTGTACCGATTTTAATGTTCGCACTTTCATTCAACCATTTCTGCCTAACTTGAAGGTTATGTAAATATTCTACACGCCATCTCTTCCAATAACTACCAACCATCTGATCTAGTAATTGTTTGCGACGCGTTAGAGATTTAGTAGTTTCGGAAACATTTTCAATAGGCAAAGATGTCAAAGGAGATGCCATGATAAAATGAGCGGGTGTAAGCGGTTCTGGAAATGGATCTTCTGTTAAGATACAAAGCGGTCTAGAATTAAGAACAGCCTCAATTTGAGTGAGGACTGTGAGCATCTCTTCATAGGTAAGAAGTTGCGAACCTATAACTCGGTATAAATGTGATTTAATAGATTTTATATTTGACTCCCATAAACCTCCAAAGTGTGGAGCGCGGGGTGGAATCATTTTCCACTGAATACTATAGCGGTTGGTCACTAATTCTTGGAGCTGAGCCTTCGCTCCTACAAAATTAGTTCCGTTGTCTGAGTACAGACAACTCACGGGACCTCTACGCGATATAAATCGCTTGAAAGCAGAAATAAAAGTATCTGAGGACACATCAGTCACTAATTCAATGTGTACTGCCTTTGTAGTAAAGCAGATAAATAAACAAATATAAGCTTTTACACTCTTTTGACCTCTACGTCTACACAAAGTTATTTTAATAGGGCCTGCATAGTCGACACCCGTGTGTACAAAGGCTTTGGTCTCCTGTACGCGACAAGGGGGCAAATCAGCCATTTTAGGGCTGGGAAAAGAAGGAGCGGTTTTAAAACAAAAGTTACAGGAGTGAACTCTTTGCCTTATAATACTTCTAGACGACAGTATCCAATACTTCTGGCGTAGTAACGAGCTAAGAAGATTGGCACCGGTATGGCAATGTGCGCGGTGATAATAATCAATAATAAGATGCGTAACGTGGTCATGTTTTGGTAAAAGAGCTGGATGCTGCGCTTCATAGGGAAGGTTAGCATTAGACAATCGGCCTCCGATTCTAATTATTTTATTCTCGTCTATAAAGAGATCGAGACGTTTAAGCGGTGAACGTAATTTACCCTTCTGGATTTCTTCGAAAATCGTTTTAAAATGAAATTGCTGAACAGCACGAATTAAATATTTTTCCGCAGTATTTAACTGAGAGATAGAAACAATATTATTATTTAATTGATCACGAGGACAAACACGTGTGAATTTAAGGATGTAAACAATTATTCGTAAAATTTTATTCCAAGATGAAAACTTTTGTGATAAGCTGTAAATTAAATTATATTCTATTGATGCGGTACAAGTTAATATTTTATTATTATGTTCTGGAAGGTTTTCAGAACTATCTGGAATAAAAGGAGTAATCGGCCACTCAGTTACAGGACAGCGAAGCCATTGTGGGCCTTGCCACCATAAGTGATGTGCCAATAACTGTTCAGGTAAAAGACCTCTAGAAAGACAATCACTAGGATTTTCTTTACCATTAACGTGATGAAAACATTTAGAGTCTAGATTTTCTTGACATTTAGCGACGCGGTTACTAACGAAAATATTCCATTTATGCGGTGAAGAGTTAATCCATGAAAGAGTGATTTTAGAATCGGAAAAGGCGAATATATTATTAATCGGTGTACGAACGCGGTAAGTGTCATAAACTAATTTAATAAGTTTAGACATAAGTAAAGCGGCGCATAACTCTAGTCGAGCTAACGAAACCACTTTTATTGGTGCAACTTTAGATTTAGCACACACCAAGCGGACATGAATATTACCTTGTGTATCGGTAACATGCAAATATATGACGCAGCCGTAAGCTTTCATGCTGGCGTCAGAAAAACCAACTATATTGGTAGTATAGCCCATATCAACGGCTAAATGACGCGGTATTTTAATTAAAGAAAGTAGAGGCAATTGCTCTTTAAATTTATGAAAATTAGATACTATAGAATCAGGAGGTGTTTCATCCCAGCCTATATTAAGATTCCATAGTTCTTTTATGAGTAATTTGGCGTATAATACCACAGGAGCGGCAAAACCAAGAACGTCCCATAAGCGGGCAATAGCGGAGAGAATAGATCTCTTAGTACAAATTTCATCAACAATTGACGTAGTAAAAGTAAAAGCATCTTCTGCGGGCAGCCATTTAAGGCCTAAAATTTTAATATTACTATTATCCGAGAAATTTATCGAAGCGCGATTAGATGGAGGCATAGTAGCTAGCAGTTCAGGTGAGTTGCTAGCCCACTTAGTTAATTCAAACCCACCAGACTTAAAGAGAGCGATGAGTTCATGTGAAAGGACCTTGGCTTGTGCCACGGAAGGCACAGAAGTGGCCAGATCGTCCATGTACATTTCACATGAAGCCACAGAAGCAGCATGTGGAAAATTATCTTTTTCGTCTGCGGACAATTGTCGCACAGTGCGCATAGCTAAAAATGGACTAGACTTCAAACCAAAAGCAACACGATTGAATTGAAATTCTCGAATAGGCTCATTAGTATTAAATCTGAATAATATTTTTTGATACTTTCGATGTTTATCACATAGTAAGATTCTTAAATACATATGTTTTATATCAGCCGTAATGGCGATAGGAAATAAGCGGAACGTTAAAAGTAAATTAAATAAATCGGCCTGTAAATTCGGCCCAGTGTGCAAAATATCATTGAGAGATAGGCCATTATGGCACTTGGCACTTGCGTCCAATACTACACGAACTTTCGTAGTAGTTTTATCTTGTCGAATGACAGGATGATGAGGTATAAAATAACCCTCACCGGCATCGATAGGCGATGCTTCAGATAAATAATTATTATCGATATATTCTTGTATAACTGCATTATAAGCAGCGCGGAGTTCGGGATCTCGAAGTTTGTTTTCTAACGTAATTAAACGACGATGTGCTACTGAACGGGAATTACCCAGCAAACCAGGATCTTTAGCAAAAGGTAAAGCTACACAGTATCTGCCGTCCGAGTCACGTGACACATTCGCTGAGTACAGCTGTTCACACTCCGTGTCGGCGGGGCTCATAAACTTTTGCGCGGGAACTTCTTCTAGATTCCAAAACTTTTGAAGAGAATCATCTAACGTTGAACAAAAAGTTGCAGAATGCAACGCGGTAGTAGTAGAAAGGTTAGACTGATAAGAAATCGCGGGAATATCACCCATAAGGATATAACCGAAAACAGTTTCAATAGCTGACGGCGCGGGAGGTGATATATATTTTCCACCCAGTAATAAAAATGGAAACAATTGTGCACCTATAAGTAATTCGACCTCTCCAGGTACATACCACAGAGGGTCAGCGAGAGGTAAATTTAATAAATGTTGAGTTAAAGACACATCAACTTTATGTGTAGGTATTTTATCGGTAATGCAATCGACAACGAGTGCTGTAATATTAAAAGCATTTAATTTATTTTTAGAAGTAATTTTTATTTGAACATAGCCCAAAACCGGGCGGGGAATCGAACCTACTCCCTTAATAAACGAATTAGAAAGAGGAATTATTTGTAAGCCAAGTTGCTTACAACAAGCGGACGTAATTATATTACTCTGCGAACCATTATCTAACAAACATCTAACAGTATTAAATTTATTATTAATATTTGTAATATAAACTTGAGCTGTCGACAATAAAATAGTATTATTTGCCATAGATAAAATATCAACATCGCGTGTGCAAAGCGACATCTGCGCTTCGCCGCCCGAACTATTAGATGCAACGGAGACACTTGCGGTCGATAAAGTAGTTTTTGTATTTGCTGAATTAATTACGGCACTAGAACCGATAGATGGCGTTAAATTAAATTTTTGTTCGGAGCATGTTGACGAAGTATTATTTTTGTTATTATAAAGCCCCGGATACACTAGGGAACATTTTGTCCCGCAACATGACGCGCAACACAAAATATACGTGACGCTGCAACGTTGCATAGTGTCCCGCAACATAACCCACAACAATGTACGTGACGCGGGGCATGTTGCTTGCTCCCGCCTCGAGAGCGAGCGCACGTGTCCCGCGTCAGTGTTGAGCCATTTGTCACTGAGTGTAGTCGCGTATGCAACGTGCCTTTAAAATGTCTGTAGTGTGGGGAAATGATACCGTGCTTTTGCTTATAGAGCTTTACGAAAGTCGTGACTTGTTGTGGGATACTTCACACCGTGACTATCGAAATAAAATAAAGAAAAATGATGCATGGGAGGATATTGCCAAGGCGCTTAAATTGCCTAGAAAAGAAATAGAAACCAAAGTTCATACCCTGCGTTCGCAATTTGTCCGAGAAAGGAAGAAAGTGAAATCGTCAAAAACTACTGGTAGTGGACGAGAGGACGTGAAGTCCAGTGCATGGTTTGCGTACGATGCAATGAAATTTTTGTTAAAGGGAGCCACAACTTCTGGAAGCTTGGACACTTTGGACACAAACGTAAGTCATACTTTAGTTATTTTGTCATTTGTAATCAGTAATCACGGTCACATCACCTGCGACAAATTTAGCGCAAAGGGGTTTATTTTTTGTTCTTACATAAGTAAGAACAAAAAAGGTAGTGGACTGTAAACTTTTGATAATAGTTCGAAGAAGGAAATTTGAAGCCGGTAAGACTCACGAAAACACACCATTAACGTAAACACCAAAGTACACAAAAAGCCGACCCGTTCCAGCATAACCACGTCACAGATGGTCTTATGATGAGAACTGCCTAGACACGAAAATGCCTTCACCATTTTCCAGGCAAACTCGCGTCCAGGCTGGGTGGCGCCTCTAGCGGCTGGCCAGCGGACCATTTTCTCTCTTTGTGTACCTTGTTCTTTTATTCATATTTTCTTAATTACAAACACATTCTTATCTTACATTTTAAGTACCTATACAACCTTATTTTTAGTATGACCTAAACCTGAAAGTAGTTTGTTCAGAATCAGTAACTGAATCGATCGCAATAATTTTTACACCATGTTATATGTGCAAGTTTGGACACACGCAAATCAATTGAATGACCGCTAACAGCTGTCCGCGGCGGCGGCATCGCTAGCGAGCCGACAGAGCGTGCGTCGCCCCGCGCTGCCCGCGCAGCTGCGTCAGTCGCCCGAAAGCTAGAGAGTACTGCGCATGCGCAAACATAACATAAAAACATTATCAATTACAACACAAAGTGTTTGTTATTGTTTACACACTTATTATTCGTTCTTGCTTTGTTCCGTCGCATTTTTATTTTTAATTTATTTATTTATAATTTATTGTACGGACACACAAGGCAAGGAAAAGTAACAAATTAATACGTACCTATATTATTTACATAAACTAAGATTTGTACACACCTCACCCACAAAACTTCACTTCTAAAAGGATTGACGTTGTTCAGTAACGTTAAAAGAAAAAATATAGTACAATACTAGTTTATTCATTTAAAAATTATTCTGCCAGGGAACACGTCCTTCTTCACTCATGAAATATTCAGCAAATTTGTTTCTTATTTCCATAGCAGATTCAGGGTAGCGTCTTCCCATAGCATTTAAATTCGACATATTAACAGAGCCAGTTTCTCTGCGCCAAGATCCTTCTAAAATATCGTGATCCACATTTTCAGAATCAAAAGTCCCATGTGGGTTGTACAGTGATCTCGATTGACTATTTCGCCTTAAAAAATTATGGAGGTATACGCACGCCATTACAACAACTTCAGCATTAAAGGGTAGGATGGTTATGGGAGTTCGGAATATACGAAATACAACACCTAAGATACCGAACACATTTTCGACAATTCTTCTAGCTCTTGACAATCGATAGTTGAAAATGCGTCTTGTTGTACCCACGTCATGATTACCGGGATATGGCTTCATCATGTTTTCTGTCAGTGCAAAGGCGCTGTCTCCTACAAGGACGTAAGGCATATTCGGCCCATCTTGTCGTATTGGGTCTGGAGTTGGCCAGTTGAGTTGGTTATCAGCTAAAGCTTTATAAAAAGCAGTCTCTTGGAATACTCCACTGTCAGAAGATTTTCCTTTAGCACCACAATTTGCATAGATAAAATTGTAATTTGCATCGACAATACCCAATAGGACAATACTAAATTGTTCCTTATAGTTAAAATAGTCGCTTCCCGAATTCGAAGGAGCTTGGATTAAAACGTGTTTACCGTCTATAGATCCAACGCAATGCGGAAAATTCCATATATTTTCAAAGCTGTTAGCCTTGGTTTTCCATTCATTTGCAGTAGCTGGGACCTGTAAAGAAATACTTATACATTAAATACTATTTTTGCGTACTAATAATTAAGGATTTATGTCTAACAGATGTTTGATATAATACAATACGTGTTTTATACTTAGTATATTCTTATTATAATAATTGACTTAATATTTATATCATTAATTTTTCAGAGTCCACAAAGCCAAAACTCGATTTCGTCTCCGGATGAAGATGTCGTTCTACATTCTCAATCTACCGTTCCGGAATTTCAATCTCCTCATCAACTAGAATCGCAATCTACCATTGATCAAGCAGAGCAACCCACAACCCCTGCACCAACACCTTCATCGTCGCGACCAACTCGGAAGAGGAGCCACCCCAATGAAGGTAGATTGGAGGAGGCTTATGAAGTTCTGCATGCTGCTAAAAACAGAATGATGTCCCGAGATGAATTCGATGTTTATGGACAGTACGTAGGAACTGAGTTACGTGCATTAAATGACGAACACAGTGTAATTATGGTTAAATATTATATTAATAATATTTTATTAGATGCACGCTTAGGAAAATACCGTACAAGTTATAATAATCAAAGCCAGTCAGTTGTTCAACAGGGCTATAGCACTGCATCCAGTGATATTAGCCCCGAGCCTTCTGAAGAGCATATTATACAAAATATACTTGCAAATATGGATTCCTCGAGCACTAATAGCATTGATGGCACTAATACTAATTAATTTACGTTGATCGCTATATCCATCTTGTACTCTTTAAAATTTATTTTACTGAAATTAAAATACAATTATAAGTAAAATGTATGCGTTTTCTTCAACTTACCTTTACAAATATCTTCAATTTTTTTATCAGTTCTTTACAAACTTCTGGTACTATTTTACTTATTAGTTGTTTTGACACTCGAAAAGTGTACGACAAAGAAGCATAAGAATCTCCAGTCGACAAGTACCTCAATGTAATGGCTAGTCTGGTATGAGGACTAATAGCGTTCCGTAATATTGTATCCTGTTTGGCTATGGAAGGTGCGATCATTTGCAATAAAGTTTCAAAATCAGATGATGACATGCGAGTAAAATTCACAAACGATCCGTCAGACATTCGGAGATCACTTAGAATATTAACTCTTCTTTCTCGTTGTAATAAGAAATTCCGCATCCACCACCTTCTCTTTCTCTTACGTTTCAACACACTCGATATAATTACTATGTACGCAGCACTAATAGCCACAACCTCCTCGGGCGACATTTCTATAAACACTGAGAAGTGTGGTCGACAAAATGTTCCGCGACATGTATGTCGGCACATTCCACGTAGTTGTTGAGGAACATGTTCCGCAACATGTTGCTCCAATTGTCCCCTAGTGTATCCGTGGCTTTAGATTCTAAATGTAAAAGTGTATGATGATTTTTCTTACAAATTTTGCAAACATAAGTTGATTTGCATTTCGATGCGGTATGTGTAAGACTAAGACAGTTTACACAGCCACGTTTGTCTTTAACGAAATCTAAACGTGATTTAGGCCCGAATTCCTCTGTCGCTGATGTCGGTCGCGCGTACGAATATACGTTGTGTTCTATGAAGCACCACACTGTAAAGCTGACATCAGCGGCGCGCGAGATGCTACGCGCCGCTGATGACGCGCGTCGGTCTCGCTCGTCAGCGCCGCGTTCGTCGGTCGACTGACGCGCTATAGAACGCTATGAGCGTCCTCACTCTGTTCCCGACCGTCGGCACGCGCGCGTACAGTCGCCCGCAGTTTTCTATATTGACGCCGTCTCCGCTTGCGTAAGTATGCTGCAGCAACTAAACAATTTATAAACGGGTTCATAATAATATCCCAAATTCAAACTCCGCTTCACAAATCCACAACAAATCCACTTGGAGACCCCTGTACCGTGGAGCGGTCAGTATCGCACTACGGATGTTTTCATTGGCGCTGATGGTCAGCGCGCTACGCGACTGACGGTACGCGACCGACGTCAGCGACAGAGGAATCCGGGCCTTAGGAATAATTTCTTTGAAAGAAGTACAAGAATAAAGTTGATAATGATCATTTTTATTACAGAATGAACAAGCGTTATTGCGTATTACTAAAGAGTGGTGTACAGTATTTTGCGGTTGATTATTACGAGAGTTAGAAGTATTTTTAGGGTTGTTACTCGTTAAAGAATATCGAGAAGAAATTGGTGCGGTGCGGTCAAGTATTTTTACTTGTGATTTAATAAAATCTACGAAATCCTTATAGGAAGGAATTTCCTTATCTCTCATAGCGGTTTCAAATAAGTTTGCGGTGTTAGAGTCTATTTTTCTCAATGCTAAATTTAATAAAATAAAATCTTTTAAATCATGAATGTTTAACTGTTCTAAGGCGGAAACTGAGGCGTGATAGTGCTCAATAAATGTATTTAAACTAGCGGAATTATTTGTGGCGGGTTTAATGTTGATTAAGTTGGTCATGTAGTGTGACCCTAATGCCCTGACATCCTGGTATTTTTGTACTAAACTGTCCCAAATAGATGTATAGTTTTCTCCCGAAGGTATTATTCCTGCAGTTAATTTTAATGCGTTACCTGTCAATTTACCTATAAGATATTGAACCCGCTGTGAGTTAGTAAGGTCTAGATTTGAATGAATATTGGACTTAAAAGATTCATAAAACACGGGCCAATTTTCAATTTTTCCATCGAAAGAAGGAATTTGTATAGGTGGGAGTTTTATTTTGCATTTAAATTGGGAGTGAGATGAGATGTCTTGCAATTGCGTGGATAATAACGTCTTTGCCCTTGTAGCGACAAGAGACCGAACCCTTTCCACACGACTGTAAACACTATCGAATGAAACTAACGATTGATAGTCAATCTTATGTTTAGGATTTACGTGCAGACTGAATGCATTGATATTATCTAAATTCGAACTAAATTCTTTACGAAGTGTCGACAATATTTCTGTATCCGCCATAAATGTTTCCGAAGAACGGAGTTCGAGTTCTGTACCCGTTTTAATTTTCTTTGAAACATCATATAAAGACGATAAGCGTTCAAATATAGCTTCATTTTTTGCTTGGAGCAACAATATTTTCGTTTCGTAGTCCTCCATTGCAAAAGATGGCGAATGTAATAATTATGTACTTATGTATATGCAATTGAGAAAAAATAGATCTAGGTATGTTACGATTACGAAAGTAATTGAATTTAGATGTAAGTAATTTATAATTATTCAGTACTGATATGCAGTGCTAAAATATTAGATATGGTTGAATGAAGTGAGAATAAATAACGAAGTCGTTATAAATTGGCGGGAATCATAGGTATGTACCTATGCCGACGCGTACCTACGCGTGGGATAAAATGGCGGTTTGCGTTATAGGAACGCTTTTAGGTATTTAAACCTAAAATATTGAATGAAATACGGTAGGTAATTAAGAAGCTGTTATAGGTTCAAAGATCCGGTCGAAGGCGGACCAAAATAATATGGGGATGCGGATGCTGTCGAAGGACCAACACATTCACAATTTGGGATGTGTAAGCGGACTGTGTCCCTAATTACCTTGAGCGGTGTAAATGAGCAAAGTTCAGGAGGGAGCGGGTTAGGTATAGGAGTTAGTAAGAGACTTACTGCGGGTCTTCCTGGCTCCTTGCTCAGCTACGCGGTGGCACCGAGGATATCACTCACTTGTGCACTTTAGTTTAGTTCTTCACTTCACTCGCGGTTAGAGCTAGCTCGTAATAACGTGGCCGGCCGGCGGTGACCCCTAGGGGTCTTGTATAAGCGGTAAAACTTATAAAAGTTTTGCGGTCATGCGGTGAGTCCGCGACATATCGTCAATTAGTTAACGAAGCCTGATGCGGAATGCGGGGGCGCGAGCGCGCGGGCGGGAACACTTGGCGTTCGCCGCGAATTGAGCGTCCTTCCTTGTTCCCCTGGATAGCCGCTAGATGGCCACAGTGGTCTCTTTCTAGTATAGGAAAAAGGATATGGGAAGGAAAGAGAAAGGAATAGGAAGAACTTTGCTCATCAATTGAGATACTTATTAATGTATAATGCGGTAATATTTATTAATCTGTGATGCGGTTATAAAATGAAGTCAAATGACAGATGGAATGATTATAGCGTAAACAGTGAGCTTGTAGTGTTACAGGACACTCGGCAACTCCCGTGCGCCTATTTAAATAAAAAACACTACTAGGGATAAATGAATAAACCAAATTTCATGTTATCACTTTTTATACATCTTTTTTATAATCCGTCTTGATTGTCAGACCATCTTGTTCTCCTTGTATATTAATAATATTCATATCTTAAAGAGGCTGTCACCTCAAGTGGCCAGCTTCCAAGGAGTTAGCCACCAAATAGGTCGTCTCTACAGTATATTGAAATCAGTAATCTTTGAAGTGATTTAACAAGTAGGTATATATAGATAGAACTTATATTGATATTTTGTTAAAATGTCTCGTTGGTCTAGTGGTTCGATCTTCGGGTCGGGCAAATTCTCAGTAGTAGCACGGAGTCTGAGAATAAGACTCTTGGTTTGATTTCCGGATCGAGCAAAGTGTTTCGCAGTAGCAACACGGCTACTAGAACGGTGCCTAGCATTTGGCAAAAAGCTGGCTTCTATTATATGGGAATTAAATCAGGTAAAATATATTACGTAAACAAATGTTAATTAATATCTATACTTTTCGAGAAAACACTGACGAGATAGTAACGTTATTTCAAATGAAATTGTGTTCAAACGAAATGTTTCAGGCTTGCTTTTATAAAAACCACCATTTTCCTTGAATTGAATCTCTTCAGTTTGCAAATTAACTTTTCTAATTGGGTCAGTTGCAGAACCACAAAACTAATAACCAAACATACATTTAAAAATATACGTAATCTTTACTTATATAAAGTCTAAACTCCATTACAACCAATTACAACGATTTGAATTCTGATCACGGCAGCTAAGAATCAAAACACAAACAGCTTCTGTCCATTCTGTAGACACCATCCTTTATATCTGTCTACCCTTAAAGCGCTACTGATGTTATTATCGCTCCCAAAACTACCTGAATCGTCACTGACAGTATAATATCCAAGACTCAAAATTTACATGCAAAAGGATTTTAAACTTTATCCCATTGTACTTCAGTTGGAATTCTAACTGCGTTTTCGCAAACATTTCAACGTGGTAGCGTAGTGTTTGTGCTTTAGTGTTGTAATAAACGATGTCTCCGTATTGTTTTAGTGAACATAACTATATTTATGGCTATGACTTTATTATGCTGCTTGTTTGCGATACCTAAATTTGTATACATAAAGTAGAAACAATCTATTTTACGGTGGTGTAGCCTTTGAACTGTCAATTAAATTTTCCGCCGGGTGCAAGCGATTTGAACCTTAAGAGTAGTGCACCGGCTTTGTCTATGATAGTACATAATTCAACCGGCTCGACCTAGGTGTACCCTTTCATAGAATATTGTACAGTTAAAAATAAAAATCTTAAAAACTAAGTTCCTCGGAGGCTCTCAGTGGTAGCCATCACAGGAATATTATATTTAATTTTTTTATTTTTAGATATTTTAAAATGTACTTGCGGTCATTTTGCAGTTCAATATTACAAAATCGTAGTGCGTCCATAAGATTTTTTTGTGCATTTTATTTGTCAATAACATGCGAAATAAAAACGCATTTCAATACGCGCCTTACAATTTCACAACCAACGCAGTGCTTACTCAGAAGTAGATGTTGCACCAACAATGTCTAAAGAAGTTGTACCGCGAAGATTTACTCTCGGTACTCACAACAAACACACAGCAATGTCTAAATATTCAAAAACCTGTAAACTTCTAACATATAGCTCGACGGTACACTACAATCAAAACTGTGTTCTAGGCAACAAACTAGAGCATTCCCTTAAGTGAAAACTTGTTTCTCAGGAGGGAAGTAAATCTAAGTAGCTAGTAAAGTTTGTAAGAGACCCCAGTGGGATAGACTAATCTAGAGTTATTAGGTGAACCGTATTTTTATTTGTTTAGTAGACTTAAGGGGATTTATACAAATTTGGCGACAATAATAATTGTAGCTCGACAGTTTGTCAGGAAAGATATCCATCATCATCATCATCATCATTTCAATCATAAGACGTCCACTGCTGAACATAGGCCTCCCCCAATGACTTCCAGATGGCCGGTTGGAAGCAACCTGCATCCAACAGCTTCCTGCAACCTTTATTAGATCGTCTGTTCACCTTTTGGGTGGAAACTTGTGTAAAAAACCCTAAAACTATATGGAATTCAAATGAATGAATAAAAATTCAAAAAAGAATGTACAATTCTGATCTCTCTTTTGTTTCGTCATTGCTGTAAATTGTAAAAAAAAAGTTCTGACGATTATGACGTCACACATTGGCAATCAGAATAGCACCTAATTTTGACACCAGATTAGATTTTAGATGGGACCCTACCATAAGATAAGAACTTCAAAGTCCTGCCATCATATTTGAACTTGAATATATTACATTTATCTGCTCAAAATAGCATAAAATAAAATGTAAAATCCATCCAGAGATATTCAAAGCAACATATAAGAAATATTTGCTTCATTAAAAATCGTATTCATCATAGCCTTTTTGTAAAATGGCCATCACAGATAGCTGCAAAATTCATAGAGTTTCACTATCTGCTAATGAGTTTTGTGGATTTCAAAGGAATGGCTTGAATGGAACTGATCTGATGCACAAATAAAAATAAATCGTTGTAATCTTTCTAATTGCCGTTAAGTCACTAGTGAGAACAGATAAGATTGTATTGTTATGCTTATTAGGTACAAACGCGTAAAAGAAAAAAAAACTAAGTATTATAAATATAATACAAAATCCTCCTGACCGAATTTCGGTCACAGCGGCCAATCTCAACGGAGATTAGCCAATTACGCAGGAGATATTGCTTCGTAAAGCTCGTAAAGCCGTTGGCCCTGCGCCTGGTTTCTCTCCGATCGTGTCGAAGAGTGAGGACTTGTGCACTAGCACAAGTGTGTGCACAAACACAGGTGCACTCTATATTCCCTCACTCTCATGGTTCGATGGGTCGACCTTCCGATACGATCGGAGAGAGATCAGGCGCAGGGCCAACGGCTTTACGTGCTCTCCCAGGCACGGAGTAAGTGATAATTAATTTATAAAACGTACATAACTTACGAGAATTCAGAGGTGCACGTCTTGGGTTCGAACCCGATAAAAGGATATATTAATAAAAAAAAAAAAAAAAAATACATTTATTCTCAGGTACAACCCATAGTTTACAGTACATTGTCATTAGGTACATGCAAATATTAAATGCCTATTTTAAATTTACATTGTAGCAAATGGTATCTATTGTAATTAAATTAATTGAATTTATAAAATATAATAAGCAAACATTGGAGATTAATTTGGCATGTATTTAAAACGACCTTTATAGAACTTCGAAAATTAATAAAGACTAGCTTCCACCCGCGGGATTATTTGATAAACTGTAGACAACACATGGCGCCATCTATTATCACAAGAAGTTTCTGTAAAACTGATAAAGTATATGCAAAAGAGATTAAGATAATCGGTTCAGTGGTTTAGGCGTGAAAAGGTAACAAACAAATTACTTTCACATATACATATAATATAGTTAGGATTAGAATAAAGAAAATATATGAATAGAAAGATAAATAAAAAGACAAAAAAGTAATAAAAGGACCAATCTTTACCTTCAATACCTATAGCATATTAAAAACAGATCAATCAAATCTTAGGGGAATAAATAATAATATCTCAATAATTATCATGTGCCCGAAAATTTTTCAAAGAGCTTTTCTCCAGGCTGTTGATTCCACTGGTGACCGAAAGGCTGGCAGTTACCTTAGTCAACGCTTCAGTCTGGCTATACAACTTTAATTCAGTTTTTTATTTATAGGTTAGTCGTTATTTTATTTCTAAGTTATTTAGGTTTTTCTTTTTATCTTTAATAGATAATTATCATCTCAAAAACAAAATGCTGGTCTGCATCTTGCCCAAAGGCTAAGTATAACCATCCAGCGAGGCAATGCAGTGCATTTTGGGAAATTGCCTATAGGCAGCGGTCTTTTAGATAAAGTTTTTCTTTTTATTATAATAAGCGCGCATTATGAGAGGCCTGTGTTCAGCAGTGGACTAATATAGGCTGACGAAGATGATGTGTTTGACCACGAACCCAGACAGTAAGCGGTGTTGTTATTTACGATCACATCTGAAAAAGCTTATTTAGTCTTAATTTGAAGAATTCTACAATCATACGTAGGGTATTCTACTTTAGATATTTATTATGCTTATGAGAAGTTCTTTTACGTCAAAGAAAGGTTAATTAACATTTATTTTCTTTCTTTATACTTTCTCAGGTGGAAATATGATTTATTTCCTGTGTCAATTAAGTTACATAAGACGTTCTCCTGTAAGATTTTCCTTACCGTGTTGGCAATCACCGGGGAATAAGGATATACTTGGCCGCTTGACAGATTAAGGGGCCTCTAATAGCTCATAACGGCCCATAAGGGTATAAAATATAATAGCCATCGCTCATGTGTTACAGCGGTAAATGTTGCCCTCAACTTTGAAAAGAAATGCCGTCGTCTAATCATCGATAATAATCGCTATTATAAAGTTCCAAATTTTAAGAAATTTAGCGAAATTGGTCAATAATAGAAAATAGATATTTATTTGCACTCAACTTTCTTAATTTTTTTCTTTCATAAGAACCTTTTTCTGACAATAATAACACGCAACATCGAGTCCTGATAGCCTAGTGGTGGTGACCATTGACTGGCAAGTCAGTGGTCTCGCGTTCGAAGCTCCTCTGACTTTTCGTAAGTTATGTGCGTTTTATAAATTAATTATCATTTACTCCGTGCCTCGGAAAGCACGTAAAACCGTTGGCCCTGCGCCTGACGTCTCTCCGGTCGTGTCGGAATGCCGTCCCATTGGACTATGAGAGTAAGAGAGTAGAAAGTGCATCTGTGTTTGCGCACACACTTGTGTACTGTAATATCTCCTGCTAATCACCGTTAAGATTGGCCGCTGTGACCGAAATTCGGTCAGGAAGGAAGAGATATGAACTGATCTCACATTGTATAGGCTCTTTGCACAACCAGGGGTCAGCTTATATTGGAAATGTATAGTTTGATGCGCAGCCGTGTATACAGCCCTATTGACCCGGCCTATTCAGACATGGGGACAAGGCTCATGGCACCTACAAAACTGGTCTACGTCTTATTATTTCTTTTTAATAACCTGCGTAGTTGGCTAATCTCTGTTGAGATTGGCCGCTTGCAATATATACATATAAAAAAAAGATCGTAACGTAATATGAAGACTAGAATTCGCAGAATGTTAAGGTGTTTGTAACTTCAATCAATCAACGGAGCCTATTGCAGTTGACTGCTGGCCGTAGGAGATCTCAAGTTAAGCCACAACACGCGGTCCTCAACAAGTTTGTTACTTAATCACGTCAAATCAGCTGTTATAGAAGGCTTAGAAGTATATTTACTATCTCAAATGTGATGGAAATGACTCATATGAACGCAAATACGAGCTAAATTTTTTCTCTTCTTCTTATTTTTGACAACAAAGTGGACTTAAAGTCTACCAATTCTGCCAGTGTATTTTTAATATTTCAAGTAAATAAAATATAAAATCACGCCATATCTAAAAACCGTAGGCCGGATACCACGAGTTACATTAGCTAGTTCTAATTATTTAATATAATCCTACTAATATTATTATGTGAATACCTACTATTATTATTTAATAATTAATAAAAAAAAATTTCAATTAATGACGTATGTAACTTGTTTTCGAACAACTACTCAGGGGTTGCGAACTTAAATGTTTGTTTTGCGTAATTTCCGACACTTCTGTCCACACAAACACCGACTTTGTGTTTGTTTGTTAAACATTTGAATTCGAAGCGGTGCATTTTATGCCGCTGTTTGTTGGCGCTTCTGAATTGTGTTAACCTGTATTCCAGTTGTTGCAAGTTTTGTATGCGTGTTGTGACACTTTTGTTTATTTGTTTTACGCTATTTTTTAAAGCTTTTTCTTCCTCAAAGAAAAGTAAAATAAAGTTTTAGTAGCAGAGCGACTATGGGCTTATACCGCGCTCGTAATTCATTTTTTTTTACAAAAATTTCGAACTTTAGTGTGTGAATGAAACGCATAAATATTTTATAAAAGTGTTTATGTTTAATTTCAACCATTTCCACGTAGAGAAACATCGAGTTATGTAGTAGAATATTTAACCCAAGAATTTCACTTAGAACATTTCAGCTTCGATGTAGAGCGAAGCGGCAAAAGCCAGACGCCCCGGGGAAATGCACAGAGGATCAAACGGGTGATTGATCTGAGGGCCCGTGCGACGTGACAGGAATACACAGCGAACGATATTTCATGGGAACTTGGATACAAGGAGAGTAAGGAAAGTTCTATTATGATTGCTGCAATTTCGAGTTTCAAGGAGGTCGATTAAAGTTTTTTAATGACGTGGTGAAAGCTAAATTTGGATTATTTTATGCTACAAATTATTTATTAAAATAATTATAATTATAGATGTAGCGTGTGTAGTGCGAATGTTATTGTCTTTTTTGTTTTAAAGACTGGCACTCAAAAGGATAGACCGTAATTTTTGCTGGCTGAAATTTTCAGAGATTATTTCTTTTTATGGCGGATACCCAAAAAACAAAATAGTCCTTCTCCCTAGTCCCTAGTCCTCTACAAGAAATAATATGTTTATTTTTTTAACATTTTTGTTTTTGCTTTTTATTTTCTTGAGTGATTGCAGTCTGAATTCAAGTTAATAAATAATAAATACTTAATCAAAATATGAAAACTGACCAAGTATGAGTCAGACTCGCAAAACCCAAATGCTGGCTCCATTACTAAAGCCTTTTTTTTTGTTTCAATATAATTAAACTTGGTATTTATGTATATCAGATTTCGGTAAAATAGGACTGATTGATATACTTATTCGAAAAAAAATAGCCCCTTAATTAATTTAAAAAAAAAACACTTTCAATGAACAAAATCATTAAAGAAATTCATCATTCCTCCAATTATGATCTCACACAGTTCAGACTGGCAGTAAACGGGTAACATTTAACGTTTTCTTAGATATGCCACTTGAGTAGCACCTTCTGTTTAACTTTATTATGGGTTCGCAATAAAGCCTTCGCCATTAGCACTGAAAGCCTCGTAAATTATACGTTTTATCTATCTGCTTTACGATTCAACGGCGTTCGCCTGAATTTTTTGAAGGAGCCACTTAAATGGTTGTATTGCTGTGTTGAAAGAAATGTTTTTATGTGAAACAGAGAATGCGAATTGAATAGACTCACGCCTGTATTCCCCATAGGGGGTAGGCAGAGGTGTGCAGTACGCCCACGTTTCACCGGCTATGTTATAAGTCCCATGTAATAGGGGGCGAGCCTATTGCCATTAACCGGGCATAATTCCAGACTCCGTGCTGCTACTGAGAATTTCCTAATGAAAAAACTCAATAACACTTTGCCCGACCCGGGGATCGAACCCAGGACCTCGTGCTCAGCAGTCGCGCTTGCTACCACTATACCAACGAGGCAGTGCGAATTGAATATTTAGTAATAAGAAGTCTAGTCGTGATAGCCTAGTGGTAAGATCATTGACTGGTAAATCAGAGGTGTCAGGTTCAAACTCAAGGCGCACCTGTCTTTTCCTAAGTTATGTGGCGTATTATAAATAAATTATGAACTTTGTGCCTCGTAAAGCACGTAAAGCTGCTAGCCTTACGCCTGATCTCTCTCCGGTCGTGTCGGATTGCCGTCCCATTGGACTATGAGAATGAGGGAATAGAGTGTGCACCTGTGTTTGCACACACATTTGTGCACTATAATATTTTCTGCGTAGTTAGATAATCTGCTAGTTCTAAATACAAGCCTACAGATATTAATGGAGAAGTTATTTTTCAAGAAACTCCATGGTTGCTTTAAAAAAAGAAAACTTAGGTATATTTTTTTGGGTCTGTACCAACTCGGTGTCCGTGACCTCAAACTTTGGGCCTGTCAGAATACCAGCGCTGCAGCGATTAGTTTGTTGCAGCTTCAGCTGAGATAGGCGCCATATTTTGGCCTTACACATCCACATCACATTTTTTTTTTCTTGTTTTTTTTTTTGTATCTTTTGTGAGGTTGCAAAATAAAACTTTTTTCTTTCTTTCTTTCTTTTTTTCTTTCTATTTGAAAAGATCTGGCAGCAGAACACTAAGATAAAACATTTATTTGATAAATGCACTTCAGGTGTAAGTCATTTATCTAAGCGACCAACTGTTCAAGTTTTAGACGTCAAGGGAATTAACCAAATTTATTTAAACTTGTGAATAGTTGTGAATCGTTGAACATCAGAAATAGTTGAACAATAAGTCAAGTCTGTTTATTTTGTATGAATTTTATTATTTACAAGTTAGTGCTAGTTCTACTAATTAAATTATTCAAGTTTTTTTTTATAAATGTTTTATTTTTATTTTATATTATAATTATTATTTATTGATAATATTACATTATTTATTTATTACAACATAGTATAAAACAAAGTATTAAGATCTTTAAAACTACGCAACGGATTTTGATGCGTTTTTTTTAATAGATAGAGTGATTCAAGAGGAAGGTTTATATGTATAATACATGCATATTAGCGTAACCGTGCGAAGCCGGGGCGGGTCGCTAGTTTATAATATATCCTCTTCCTAGTTAACCCTAAGGTATACCCTAGAGTTGACCGCCGGTAGACCGCATCGGTTTGTGGCAGCCTTTAATAAAGAAGATAATTTGGATAGCTTGAGTAGGATTATGAGTAACTCAGTTTGATGATAGCTTCAAATCCCGGTTGTAACAAATTATTTTCAAAAATTTGTAACCATAATTGAACGTGTTTCGCCAAATCAAGTCATTCTCCATGACAAATTCGATGAAAGGAACTCAAAGGTTCGGAAATACTCATGGCTGTCTTGAAAATTATTAATGTCATGTTTATCTTAGGGTGTCAACCCCCTTCAATTCGATGACATTGACAACTGATGGGGGTTAAGAGATAACGACATAGATTTAATATTAGGTACCAGGGTACCATAATTCTAAATCTATGGTTAACGCTGATAAAGACAAAGTATAACAGGAAGTTATCACAAATTAATCATGGTGATGGCGATATTGACGATAACAGTACGCTGGCGTAGCGGTTAAGGGATTCACCTTCTGCGGTGATTTTTCGGAGTTTGATTTTCGTAACAAAATATTTGTGTAATCGGCTATTTGTTTCAGTCTGAAATGATGTCTGTACCTGCATCCACCATTAGAAAAAGAACCAAACATCTACGTTTTTCTAAAAACCGTATCAAAATAGGTCCAATTGAAAACCAGTGTCAAAGCTGATGTAGCGGCAACTGATTAAATGCATTAGCCATTTATACACTATAGTTGGATAACTAGAAACCTTCTAGATTGTTAATCAGAACGTCCCAGGTCCGAATCCTGCTTGTAATCAGCTTTTTTCCACAAAAATTATATCATTTGCTTAAAACGGTGAAAAAATATATCGTGAGGAAACTAGCGCTTCTGAGAGATATCTTCAATGGTGTACAAAGCCATATCAGAAGCCTACTAGATGTTTAGACTCTGTCGCTAGGTGTTTTACATATAATTTTATTGGAACATTCTTCTTAATAGCGACATTAAAAAAATATACAGGGTTATTTGTAAAACACCAGCAGTCCAGCATCCTTAAAAGGGCATCCATAAATGTATGGAACAGCTGATTTTTTTTTTGCGATTTCAGGGTTGGTCCCATAGTAAAAGTTGTTCATAACGATGAGTTTCATGACCCCTTTTAAGGATGCTGGTGTTTTACAAATAACTCTGTATAATAAAAGTTTAACATCCAAAAGCCTTACATAGTACCACTTAAACCTCGTTAAATTACGTTCATAAGTTAAAGGATTAATTTAATTTCCCCAGTTATTTTCACTTACCTTAGTTTTTTTCATATTCTTATAAAATATTCCTCTACAGAAGAGTTGAAATGAAAATCTGATTATAATTCTAGAGATAATTTAACTAAAGCGCTGAGCGCTGAGTAGAAGCAATTTGTTTGAAAAATGCAGGCATCCAGGTGAAAGTAATGTATCTCCAAGCGCCACTGTTCAGTGCTATCTTCAGTGGAATCGACCGACGATTCCTTTTAAAAACTTCATTATGGTTATTAAAAGAACGGATTATTAAAGGTCCTAATGTTGATGCTGTCTTGTCTATGATAATATCAATAGTATGTCATATTAATACGCGATTATCATGTCAATGGTACATGATATCAATGTGTATTATATCATCATCATCATTATAGTGCACAAATGATTGCGAAAACACAAGTACACTCTCTATTCCCTCACTCTCATAGTCCGATGGGACGTAATTCTGACTACCGGAGAGAGGTAAGGCGTAGGACCAACGGTTTTATTTGATTTCCGAAGAACGGTGCACACATAACTTACGAAAAGTCCGAGGTTTGCCTTAGGGTCGAACCTGACTTGTCTTGCCAGTCAACGGTCATAGCACCAGGCTGTCAAGACTTAGGTATAATATAACAAATAATATAACAATGACATACAGAGCCACACTAAACAAAACTGATACTTGGAAAAAGCAAAGAATAATAAATACAAGTAGTACCTACATTAGCAAATTGAAGCATAGTGCTTATTACCCATAAAAAGAGTATCTATCCATTTCCATGTTCAAACAACAGCCTGTCTAAAGCGGCGATATTTTTATTTGAAAAAAGCAAATGAAATCATATTAGGATAATAACAGAAAAAATCCATCAGCATACGAATGCAAAGCCAAGCAAAACATTAGAACCATCCATCCATTTCGAATCGTGACACAAGTACTTGTTAGGGTTGTCAAAATAATATATTAACTGTATATTTTCTTGTATGTTGCTTGTATAAACGCTTGAAAATCGCTCGCCAGTAAATCGAACGTCGACCATCCATATGCTTGGTAAAGCGCAAAAGCTTGGCAAGTGTGGGAAAGCCATATGCTTCATCCACCCGTTGGGGTTCGTCAAGACTTGTCGAGGCTTGGCAAGCATATGGAAGCACCATTAAGATAAACCTTCAAATGACATGTGGAAAATGATTAACTCTGATATTATAAGGTCTGACCTTTCAAGCAGTGAAAAAAAAGGGATTTCAAACAACATTCATACTTAATAAATTATTATCAAATATTTTTTAGCTATACATTAGCTAATTTAATTGTTAAGTAATTTCAAACAGTTCTTATCCGATATTATTTCTCAATTTTCTTATAAAATATTAATGAAAATGTAGAAATAATTACCTATGATCTTTCTTCAGGCCCGTGTTTCCCAAAATTTAATATATATTTTATCTATTTAGGAGCGACGTCAAACGTTATATTATGCCCGTATCAAATTTAAGATCTCGTGTCCAGCAATCAGACTTGCCATCTCACCATTAGTTCAAAGGATTTTGAACCAATTAGGAATTTAGGATGTACTAAAATGGTGAATTTTTTTTATTGAAAAACCTTATAAATTAACATACTAACGTTAAATACACAAAACTATCTATATATACAAAACTATCTAACTAAGTAGGTAGATACCTTAAAAAGAAATAAAGGAAAATAAAAGCCTTAATCTAGAAAACCGCTAACGTTCCCAAAATGCTGGCTGCATTGCCTCGCTGAATAGCTATACTTAGCCGACCAGACGCCCAGATAGGTCTTTGTAAATATTCCGGGTTCCCGGTCCCCATGGTCCCAGTGTCTCAACACCAAAAGGCACAAATAAAAAACTAAAATGGTATGTTTAAATATTTAGCAAAAATTTTAAATTGGACAGCCCTAGTCTACGTTGCAAAAGATACGTTCAGCAGATTGCATCTCTCTAGTGTATATTTGCATGCATAAAAATGCGCTGTTCCAACCCACGAGATTTTGGTACAAAATTTTTGTTGCTTTGCATCCCCAATCGAGTTTTCGATTCAAAACATTTTGTTGGCTTTGAAACAACAGATTGTAGAATTCGGCAGGTATTGTTTTAAAAGTATTTAGTTTGGGAATGACAAATGTTTTTAAAACCTAAAAGAAAAGCATTGCTAACTTAAATAATATTAAATCTTGACAGCAAAAGCTGATTTACAATGCTAAACAACGGTCTTCCCTTTTTAAATTCTAAACAAAACTCTCAAGATTACGGGCCTTAATTTAAATATTATCTTGTCCTTATTTATCACGTTTTAAAAGGCAAGATCACTAGTTTGGTGTATATAGGTCGGCGAACTTGTGAACCACAATGCAAGAGACAGGTAATTATGAAGACAAGCCTGAGGCGCGCCAAAACTCAAACTTTACAATGTGCCAAGCGGTGCGGTAAGATAACGTGCGGACAGACGCCATCTTGAAATACAAAATGTTGAAGAGAAGAGTAGATTACAATGTTTGGATGGAAGAATTGGATGGGCTAACTTTTGTGACTTTATTTTTGTCTAATTAATGACTGCATTAAACTAATGTACCTACCTAATTTGAAAAGATGAACCTTAGACTATCTTTTTTAATTCAAATAGAAATAGAACGACACATTTATTTATCACTAATGCTTAGAAAGGTATTATTAAGGAATCCATTCCAATGTTTACAGATTATATCGAGAGGTTCTCAATAGATGATAAATTGACCAATTTTCATCACATGTTTATACGCCCAGTAAAATATGTTGTTTAAAAATGATCAGATATTTTTGACGTCTTCTAGGACAGAAATTAGTGCCAAAAGTAATTTATGCACGGTGATTGTATCTAAAAAGCAGAATTTAATTAATTTAAGGTCGAGAAATGAGACATAATCAGCAAACCATTATTACGTTACGAACGTACAAGAGATGAGATGTCAAAGAGACTTTTTTATTCAATTCCGTTTTCACCATGTTTTTGTAGAAAGTTTTCATTATACAGAAAGGGTTTTACAATTTCAATAGGCAGACGTTTAGCATGTAGATATGATCAAATAGGTATGTAGTAGATCGTCGATAGTATTGTGTACCGACCCAGTTCACACCAGTAGGTGCTGGGGTTATTCAGTCTATGTGTTGAGCTACTAAATATTAGAGGCGGTACTTCAGAATTTAAGGTTTTTTTGAAAAGCTTTTCTTCGTCTGGAACTTTTTTAAGAGGAATGAATTCGATATGGTTTTTTTGTGGGGAAATTATTATTTATTTTATTATTATTATAATTATTTATTTTAGCCTATATTATCCCACTGCAGGGCAAAGGCCTCCCTTTCCTCCTTCCACTTGTCTCGGTCTAATGCAATCTGAGATCAATCCTTCAGATATGAGTTGAGTTCATCCCGCCACCTCCTCCTGGGCCTGCCGCGAAGACGTTTCCTGCTATTTGGCATCCACTGCGTAGTTGTTTTTGCCCATAGCTCATCAGTCATGCGGCAGATGTGACCAGCCCAGTTCCACTTAAGCGTAGCAGCAGTGTGATTTTTGTTTTGGAACGCAGTATAGAGTTCTTAATGCGGTCACTAAGTTTCACTCCTAAAATACTGCGTTCCATTGCCCGCTGGCAAACCCCTACGCCGGACTTTTGGCGCTGGTCAAATAGTCTTTAGAGGTGTGTATTAGACTTAGTACTTAGTACCTTACATCTAAATTACTATTGATTCTCACGCTTTCGAGTTAATGCATATAATTTTACTTCTATGATTTATTATTTGAAAACCAATTTTTTTTAAAATTTTTAAGTGAGTTGGTAAGTTTTATTTTTTAAAGTGTGTTTGTCTGCCCTTTTACAATACGAAATGTCATATGTGCTAATTTCCTTACCGATGATAGCCACCTGATGGTCTTAACTAATGCGTACCTACGTAGCCTTCGATCGGCGATAGTACTGTAAACTGCTTCAGTTCACACCAGAAGGCGCTAGGGTTATTCACGTTTTACAGATACCTCCTAAATGTTTTTTTTTTGTATTAGTAAGAGGATAATTCACAACAATCTCAAAACTTCTTTTCAGTTTTAATTTAACATTCATTTTAATAATAAATTTCTAAAACATGAAGATCTCAAATTTAATTATACTAAAAACTTTAACACTAATATAAACTAACTGTATAATTAATTTAATTAGTTAATTAAATAATCTAATTTAAATTATTTAAAACAGCCGTCTCTATAAATTCCTAGCTCTAAGTAGAACATCGTCTACATACACAACACACTCATTCAGGTATCGAGCCGTGCTGCTACCACATAAAAGTAAGATATGTGCTTCTACTCTGCTAACACAGTATTTTGAAATAAAATTTGGATATCTTTCTGAGTCAACAAGGCAAATCTCTAAAATATTGCAGGAATTAATCAACCTTGTTAAGTTATTGCAGTCATCGTAAGTACATACTGTGTTCTGTAGCATAGTACCTTTAGACAGCCCTAGATCTAGGGAGGGGGCAAGCCGGGGCCCCTGCCCCAGGCGGCACATTCAGAGGGCGGCCAATTCAAGCTGACGAATACACTACTCAGATTATACAGTGCTAGACCTAATAATTTTACCATCCTACCCACCCTATCCTATCCTATTTTTAAGGAATTGTAACTGCTTAATATATCTAGCTCGAATTACTCTAAAACACTATTTTAAAATATTTTGAGCCGAGATACGAAATCGGTATCAATAGTTTAAGAGCCTTCTTTACTTTTCCTAGCTCTGTGACTACAGAACATCGTACCCTATAATACAAACATGAACAGACTACTTTGACAGCTAAGCGTGTCGACCATTCCGCTTTCATAGCTCCTCAGATACTCGAACATTCAATATCGTGCATCGATGTGAATACGATGTAAGTAAATTCAATCGATTGTGAAGGGATAACTAAGTTTAACATAAGGGACAATGGCTGGATCTACACTAGACGATCCACCGCGCTTGGATCACGCGGCAGGAGCACGATTCAATAAATCGTGTCTGGATCGCGTCCTTGCCGCGTGCTATCGGAGTGCGATGGCTCGTCTGTGGATCCGGCTAATAACGGTGAGACTTATTTTTTTACAAAAGTTTCAAACCATATAAAGTTATGGAAGGTAAAAGAGTAAAAAAAAAAAATAATATCTAATAATTAAATTTTGCAACTACTTTCAGCCCCTTACATATCATCCAAAAGTTTTCTTCTTCGAATTTTATAAGATTATATAACGCATACTTTGATAAAAGCGATTCTAAACCGTGGCGGCAACATAAAAATAACTCGCTCCTTTCAAAAGTCAGGTTAAAATCAATTTTCTAGGTCTTGACTCTTGTACAATGTGACGAGGGGTGTGAATGATCGGGAAGGATCGTCGACACTTAAAAAAATCCCACTCATCAACAGTGTGAACGACGAAGGGGTGTTAACGGGAATGACCGAAATAAGATATAACGTGATATAACTTCGGTATTATCTTAGAGTTATATGCAGCCTTCTAATTAATGAAAGAATTTATAGAATCTTTCACTCTACCTCCTTTTGTTTTCGTTGCGTGACCCAAGATAGTTAAACATTTCACCGGAACATACTGAGCGTCATTGTTCGGGGCTTATACATGTACAGGGTTATTTGTAAAACACCAGCATCCTTAAAAGGGGTCATTAAACTCATCATTATGAACAACTTTTACTATGGGACCAACCTTGAAATCGCAAAAAAAACAGCTGTTCCATACATTTATGTTCACATGACTCGACAAACTGTATGGAACAGCTGATTTTTTTTGCGCTTTATGATTAATTTTTTCTTTAAAATTTAAATCAAGTTACTAGTCGCAACCAGAGGAAACTCTTTGAACATAAACACTATCATACAAACCACAAACAACGTTGAAAACCTTTTATAACTTAGCCTTACCTTAAGCGCAATCAAAACCGACCTTAAGAAGTCAAACACAAAGTCGAAAATTGCATCTTCGTCCCCAAGCGCTTAAGGGTTCGCCATTAGTTCACGCATAGTGCGTACATAAAGAATTCAAGAAGTAGAACTCCAACACTTAGTGAAAGCTTTAGTCAAACTCTTAAGGGTGTATCCGAACACAGCGAATGTTCGCGAACGGCCATAGTCTTCTTTTTTGCTGACTTCAAAAAAAGAGGAGATTCTCAATTCGATTGTTATTTTTTTTACTTCAGAACTCGCTCATGTATAAACCAATTTGAAAAAAAAATCAATTGAAGGGATGTACTTCCAGATTGGTACCATAGAAATATTGTCATCATCTGATCATGAACTTCGGAGATGGAGAACGGAACTAGGATATAGGATTATGCTTCGATTCGCATGCAGTTCGTTTGGTGTTACGTAGAAATTACGTCATTTAATAAGTACTATCATTTTCTAGCCAGCAACTTTTAAACCCTTTTATCTTTGTCATAATTAAATGAATTTTAGATGATTTCTTAAGACGTTGTATTATATAAATTCTTTAATTAAATTAAAATTAATTTTAAACTTTATTTACCCTATTGCTGTCTTTAATTTTTTTTAAATAAATAAAAAAGATACACAAGGACCCAAATCGCAAAAAAAAATCAGCTGTTCCATACATTTTGTTGAGTCATGTGAACATAAATGTATGGAACAGCTGATTTTTTTTGCGTTTTCATAGTTGGTCCCATAGTAAAAGTTGTTCATAATGATGAGTTTAATGACCCCTTTTAAGGATGCTGGTGTTTTATAAATAACCCATATTAGCTCTGGATCATTCGGCGGGTTAACAAAACGGAACGCGATAGAAAATTGTATCCTACCGCAAAGCATTACGCGAATATTCGCTGTTTTCGGACAAAACATTAAGAAATATTTATAAGGCTAGGCACATCATTGAACGTCGTTTGCTCTTCGTTACAGAACATTATTTCTGATTCAGTCATTTAGTTGTAATGGTGATGTGCCTCGAAAATGTTTTTGGGTTACAGCTGCTGTGTTAAGAGAGTTTAGTTATTCTGTGGTAGTTTGTTAAACTGATGGATTTCTTTTCTGTTGTATTTTTAATTGTCTCTATTATTCAATTTTGTAGTTGAGTATCATAATCATCATTATCAGCCTGTGTCCACTGCTGAACATAGGCCTCGCCCAAAGCGCGCCACTATTGTGCGCTCATTGGAGGTATTTGCCCATACTCGCCATGCTGGCTGGGAAAGCGGGTTGCAGTAGCAGATAATTACTGTTTCACAGAAAGGTGCTGCTACCCATCTTCCGGACCTTTCCTTTAGTCGCTTCTTACGACACCCGCTGGACGAGTAGGGGTGGTTCTATTCTTAGGCTGTAAACCACACGGCACAGTTAAGTATAGGTATAGGTGGGTAATTTACCTGAAGTATAGTTCTCTTCCGATCTTTGCTTGCTTATCCGCTTGACAGTTCAGCTCGTTTGAATAAGCTTCGATCAACAGTCCAGGTCAGCGCGACGCGGCGAGAAAAAACCCTTCGGATATTAATTTTTTATAATCTTCATGAGCATTACACTGCCATCTATGATTTCTTTACGTAGAGTAGTGCTGTCCAATGGATTATTTTACGCAATTTCTCTATTTAAAAGCAAAAGATATTTGACCAGTGGCATACTACCCTGGCTTGGTATATTATATTGAATGCCAATTTTGTAAAAAGAATAACAGCATTCAACAATAAATCGACTGTCATTACTAACAATGTGCATTTTTACTTTTCGCTGTAACATTTCTTTGTAAGAGACCGTTTATTTCTACAGAAACTGCATTAGAGTTATTATAATCGTCGCAATCGACAATTTACGGATTGAGTAAAGTTATAAAGAATTTTTATCTGAATCTGAAATTTGCTGACCCACATTGCTAATCAGAAAAAAAAATATTGTGGATAATTATACAAATTGCAATATCTTCCTGCATTATGACGTCATATCTTGTTAGTTTTAGAATGGAGCCCAATTAAATAGAATTGATAACAGTATTCAACAATGGATCGGCTGTCGGCGCTGAGTTATGTAAAGTTTCGCCTTACGCCGCGGCGCCGTTCAAGTTTCGGCTGCAAAGGACCGTACTCATAGGCAATAAATAAAATAAAATAAAATATTGTTTAATTCAGGCAATGTACAGTCCATAATATGAGATACAAGAAAATCTGTTAAATAACCCTCTAGTAATGTAACGTTAGTCGTAGCAAATATAATAAATACATTTTGTTTCTTATAGCCAAGCATATTGGTTACATAATCCAGTACGATAAATAATAATAAAAATGTGACTTTTACAATTTCCTCTTGTGATTTCCTTAAGAGAGGATTTCCGGTTTTTTTTAACAACAAACAGACAAGGCACAATATGCCTAAGGGTGCCTAAGGACGGACGAACACGCCGAGAACGGCTCAGAAAGAGGTGGTGTGATGACTTAGACACCTATCGTGAGGGCTGGTTCGAGGTGGCGCGGGAAAAGAATAATATGTAGGACTCAGCTTTACTCAGCAGTGGGACACGGCTACCAAAAAGAAACATACAGGCGATGTAAAAAAGGATTTCGATATTGGATGATAGATGGTAAGAGCTGTACCACGGTACGACGAGAGGCACGAGTTCAATTCCCGCTCGCATCCATCTCTGTTTCAAATAAACCGTTGTCACATTTATTGTACAGGACTTCAATTTTATTTCCTACTTTGGACAATGATACCGTTTAATAAGTACTATTATTCTATAGCAAACTCGTAAAAGACTGTGTCAAAAATAATGCAAAATGCATGCAAAATATAACATAACCCTTCCTGGCAGTTGGGTACACATAAGTACTGAATTGCTAAATTAATTAGAATTTAACTGAAACAACATTCCGCACAAGTATATTATAACTTTGAATAAATAGCACTTCATAATTTTACGTGTTCGTGTTTTTAAATTAAAGAAAAGTGTTGAATTTTACATGTGCATGCATGTATGCGGGCAATTCTTTGCGAACGTCAGGGAACTTTTTCTGACAAAGCACTTTGTGGAAAAGCATTAAAAATGCTGAAGCAATGTGTATTCTTCTTAATAGAATTTGCAAGAGGAGAATTTTGTGAAGAAATGATGAATTTTCAAAATAATTTGAGAGTCTCTTTATAGTTCGGAAATGGTTGCAACAAAACTTTAAATGAAAAAAAGAAAAAAGATAATTATGGACATATGGGCATTTTTTGTAAAACGAGTATTTGTTTTATTATTTCATTATTTATTATATATAAGTATTTTTTATTTACCTAGCCTTTTCCGGTGAAAATTTTTTTCGGTCTTCCGCATTTCGGTCTTCAAAACTTTACGATTTATACAACTCCGGTATACCAAACTTCTGCATTCGGTAAGACAGTCCCCTCGACATAATGTTAGGATTATAACAACACACATCAGGATCAATAATCAATACACATCAAAAACGGATCAGTCGTTTAGAAAAAGATAAAATAAAATATTAAAAAACCCACAAAGGAATTTAAAATATAAGTTATTTACACGTTCATATACGAGTATGTAGATACACACGTATTCTTAAAACATCACAACACTGTTTCAAAGTGTACAACGTAAGTACATTGTAAAAAATTAGACGGTAGAATTCAGTATCAACTAATTTCGAACTCCTGGTACAAAATTTCTGATTACCTTCATACAGTTATTTCGCTTCGTACCCTCGGCTTTCAGCCAAAGTACCATCGTACCTTCAAACTTCATCAAAACGACCGCTTGCTTGTCTAATTAAACGAAGCAAAACACTACAATGTTTTCGTTACCCGGTAAGGTACCTTGCGATACCGTGAGCCGATTTGGACCCTAAAGTTCGGTTAGAATTTCATCCCGATAAGCTGTCGTGAAAAGGGTTGGCTGATAAGAAATCGATGGGATTTTGTTGGTCAGTTTTGTTAACGTATAAAAAGTATAACATCGCACTGTATGAATGAAGGGTGAAAAATTGATGTATACAACCCATATTTTGCCTAGTATGTCCGAATTTTCCAATTGCAAGGAAAAATAGTTGGATAGTGGAGTACGGACGCCTGCTCTTCATTGAGAGTTGCTCAGGACCAGTTTGAATTATAAAAGTCTATATTATTTACTTGCTATAACGGGAAATAGAAACCAAAGTACGAAACCGCTTCTTGCACAAAGTTTTTAATATTCGCTACATTTGTAAAAAAAATTGAGACAGATGCGTAGTGTAATAGCAGTGTTCAGCCTTCCGTTTTAACACAGTATAATTATCTATATGGTGTTTGTACGGCATACTCACACAAACATGCGTAATATTGCGTAACGACGAGACTTCTAAGCAAACGTCGCGGTAGGTACCTACTCGCAGTATCAACGACGCGTCGCTGCGTATGTTTGTGTGAGTGTGCCGTTTTCGAGCGTTTGTACGTAGTTAGCATACCGTATGATTATAATACTGTGGTTTTATTCTCTTGCAGCTGAAGCGTCAGAGAAGTGACTGTGCTGCCCAAGAGAGGCAATCATGTAAAGAACTAAGTGTAATCTTTCTAGTTCTTAAAAAAAGCTACTAAAACTGCAATTTCCATTAAAATTAAAGTCATTAATGGAGACGAGAACCTAGGGTTGCAATGTTTTGCAGTATCCAATCTACACTGTAATGGGACAGCGAGGCTTATGAATATAAATCGAAAAGATAACGAATAACGCCACGTTTTAACCACACAACCAGACTAATCAGTAATTACCTTAGTATTTTATCTAGTATTTCATTTAATAAGCAAAACATGTACATAAATATGTAAATCATACATTAATTATATTAAAAAATTGGTGTTATCGTTTCTGTCTTCTAAAGTGAAAAGTTTGGAGCATGGGATCAGCAGTGCGTAAAATACTCTAGAAGATATCACCAAATGCCTATAATAGCGTTGAAAAGGAGATTAGGAAATTCTGCTAAAGCGGGTAGGACTCGTTAGTAAAGCGATGGCACGGCATGCCAGAGATCGTTAGTTTAAGTCCCGCCCGAATCAGTTGTTTTTGCGAGTTTCCTATTAAATATTTTCATTTTATTTAGATTTTAATAACTTGCTCTCTTGTATGTTTGACTGTGTACCAAACAGTCAAAACTAATATCGAAATGTTCTGAGTATATTTAATGAGTTACAAACTTGAAAAACTTAAATTGGATTCAGTACTTAGTGTACCATTTGATTAGCTAAACAACACATTCAAAAACTTTTAAAATAGTTTTCAATTTTTAAAAACAAAAGTTTTGTAAAATATATGATTTTTGTTTACTGAGTAAATTTTGTTTAAATTAATTTAAATACATTAAATAATATGGTCTTAAAAATTTTAATCATAAATTTTGGTCATAGATACCTACAACCCTAAGAAAGTAATCTCTAACAGAATATTTTACTACAAAAATCCAATTCATCGACCACAAGAAACCACAAGAAAAAAAATCTCCCAAAAACTATTCCGTTAAAATATTTATTCGTTTGACGTCACCGTCTGAGCTCTGAAATAGGCAATGACATGTCATGAAAACGCCAAGTGTCACACTGAATAGACCTATTTGTGTCTTGGACTAACGTCCTATAATGCGGACCTAAGTAATTATATCCGAGACACTTGTCATGTTGAACAGAGACAAATCGCTTTGCAACCTAGGGAATAACTTTGTCGGCAAAATACATTATTGTAGCAATAAAAGATAGAGGTGCCTAGTTATGTGGCATAACTGCTGAATAAAATCAGTAATAGCTTATTGGTATGACCGTTGACTGGCAAGTCAGGTGTCACAGATTCGAACCCAAAGCACGCACCTCTTACTTTTCGTAAATTATGAGTGCAGGTGCCAAATGCCGACCATAATAAGAAATATTTTTATATTTTTGTGAATTTTTTACATGTTACAGCACATGTTAGCTTAAAATTGAAAAAATAACCGACATGGATGGGATTCGAACCCACGTGCCGACGCACGGTACGCCGAAGATAATCTTTCGTCGCCGAATAATTAAATATTTTTATTTAATAACCTACATTTTTTAATCTTTCGTCGCCGAATAATTAAATATTTTTATTTTATTAAGTACCTAAATTTTTGGTTTATGTAATCTATTATCTACCGATTATTATCGATATTCCTGTGAAGTTTCGCTAATTTTATTTAACCCTACGTAAAGGTATAAACATAAAATACATACAGGAACAATTATGCTAAAAAGAATTTGAACAATACATGAAGGAAGTCTAAAAAGCATTATTATTGATCAAAGCACGTTCGCGGGTTCGATGTGTTGATGTGTTTCACACGTTTCTAACGTAACGAGAGAGGACTGATTCGTATCGACACTCTGTTAATAATGAGAAACCTGTGTGTGTAAAATTTTCCATTACATTTTCTAATGTGAAGGTACGTGAAAGTAAAAATCAAATGTGGAATAGTTTTTGATTTAGATTGATTTGATTCGCACATAACTTACGAAAAGTCAGAGGTGCGCGCCTGGGTTCGAACTTGAGACCTCTGACTTGTCAGTTAACGGTACACTGATAGCCTAGTGGTATGACCGTCGACTGACAAGTCAGAGGTCTCGAGTTCGATCCCAAGGCGCGCACCTCTGACTTTTCGTAAGTTATGTGCCTATTATAAATTAATTATCAGTTGCTAAAACGGTGAGGGAAAAACATCGTGATGAAACCAGCACACCTGAGATATTTTTCAATGGTATATAAAGCCATGTCAGAGGCCTACGGGCGGTTTAAACTCTGACACCAGGTTGTTCGTCAACCATACGATAAGAAAGAAAGTTAACGGTCATACCACTAGGCTATGACTGCTATCAATACTAACAAAGACTGTCTATGAGTATTAAATTAGTTTTCTTGGAACACACCAGTGGAAAGCTGGCACTACATCAAAGTTGTTCAGCACGTGAATGCAGAGATGGTAGCTTGACTAATAATCAAAGCATGACTGACAAGTTTACACGAATTGGAAACCATATTGGCTATTTCAGAAATATTCTTGTATGTGGTCTTGTTTACTTAGAAACTGGCTCATGGCTTATTAATTTAATCATTTAGTATTTAGCTTTATTTAGCTTTGAAGTCGTGATAGCTTAGTAGTGGTGACCGTTGACTGGCAAGCCAGAGGCCTTAGGTTCGAACCCAAAGTGACTAAGTTATGAGCGTATTACAAATTAATTATCACTTATACCGTGCCTCGCAAAGCCATTGGCCCTGCGCCTGATCTCTCTCCAGTCGTGTCGGATTGCCGTCCCATCGGACTATGAGAGTCTGCAATTACAAAACGTCTAAAAATAATAAGCTTATTTTTTTATGTTTAACCTACCTCCCTTATAAACGACAACATCATAGAGTATAGAGACTGAATTAGATCGAGACCAAATCCAATCATTCTAAATTGCAATTCACACTTTAAAATTAAATTCCTTCATACTGCATTTTATACTAGCCAATATCAATAGCAGATAGCTATTGAATATTGAACGGTGAATATTGGTGCATCGCATCGCTCCGAATAATTCCTGTGATCCGCAGTTTTACTTGTCAATAACAGATACACAGAAAATCATTCAATCATTCATTTCACTCGTTAATGGAATTTTGAAAAGCAAAATTCAATTATTGAATGACACTTTCTGTGTTTGAAATTTTGGGAAATTGTCAATTTTGTTCATCTGATTGGGCTGTCCATATTATGTATGTTTGCCGTATATTAGTTACACTGCCAATCCTTCAATCCATTCCTTCCATCCATCCATTCATTATAGCTGGCTATATAAAATGAATAAAAGAATAAGCCTAGGTATAATAAAATTGACCCACTACAGGGCAAAGGTTTCTTCTGATACGAGGATCACGCTAGCTCACTGTGTATTGGTGATTTCAGACTATTAAGTCCAGGTTTCCTCACGATGGCCTTCACTGACTGGCTTCATGGCTTTTGATTTGTTGGGTTTGTGTCCGCCTCGAATAGCAGAATAAATATTTAGAACAATGGAATTATACCCTTAGGGTAGGAGTAAGGTAGGGTAAGGTAGGGATCCCTACCCCTAGGGTAGAAAAGTATAGACGTAGAGGTTGGCAACTAGCAACTATTATAAAAATCTAGAAAATATTATCAGATACATACATAAAATAAAAGGAATAATGCCGTTAGAACACAAATATTGATCTTATTCAGCAATTAATGTTCAATAAACAGATAAGAACCCAATCAGTGTCTATGAATAATGTAGAAAATTCTAGATTGTAACAGAAACTAGTGGTTGACTAATGTCCCGCCTTAATCCTGGTAAAGAGCTACGGGTTCGGCGCCAAGATCTAAGATGTCATAAAGAAGGCATATTTTAAATAATGATTTTAGTTATTTACACATAAATAAATATAATGCATATATCTTTGCAATATTTAAACTATGCACATATAATTACAATATTTAAATAATGGGACGTCCCTGGATGAGAGCAACGCAGGACTGATGTGTATGGAAATCCTTAGGGGACGCCTATGCTCAGCAGTGGGCGTCTTCCGGATAAAATGATGATAATGATGATGATAAATGTCTTGATGTATACATTTTCAACTCTTTAAATTAATCTCTAAAGCTCCTTAAAAGAATAATATAATTATGTACATAATGCCGTTGTTTATACATTGAATATTACTTACTACTTTGTATAAAACAATGTAGGTACTTACAATGTATATTAATGCAATCTTTTATCGTCCTAAATAAATACCTAATAACAATAATATTTTATTTACAGGCTCAATAAACCCGCAATTATACAACAACTTAAATACATAGTACGATCTTACATTAAAACATAAAATACAATAAAATTACTCGGATTGACCAACCATAGACAGCGTAATTCAATAAAATAATTATTTTAATTGACATGATATGAATATTTAAAATGAAAATTTAGTATTATTTAGTAATAATAATAAAATGTAAGCCAATATAATAAAAACTGTTCTTTTATGTCGTCACCTCTACGGCAAACTTACGAAACTGTAAAAAACACATTTTACAGGGGAACGTTTTGAAACATTAGATTGACAATAACTTTTTTTTAGAGATAGATGTAATAAAATCTATGATATATTTGACTTTCAAAATCCTGCTTTTTTCAAATATAATATAAATATATTATTATTATATTACAAGAATTAGAAATAAATGCATATTCGTTACTTTACACCTTCGTATTCAGTTTGTATGCTATTTTTGAGCATACAAAGAAAACAACTTGTGCTTCTTTTGTATATTCTTTCATCTATGGATTTTAAATAGGTTTTTTTTCTGTCGGTACTCTAATAGAGTGGTTTAGTGCTAGTACGTGCTTTTAATAACGAATTTAGAATTTTCATCATTAATTTGCATTTAAAATTTTCTTTCTACTCCATTTAACAAAGATTTTTTTTATTTAAACGGTTGAGTAGTCGTATCAACAGTGGTAAGTAATCTCAAATTACTATAAAAACCGGCCAAGTGCGAGTCGGACTCACACACGAAGGGTTCCGTACCATTATCTATACAATATTAGACACTCAAGGGTCTACCTGTTTCCGTTTTTTAATTAATATTGAGCAAAAAACGGCAAAAAAATCATGTTTTTGTATGGGAGCCCCACTTAAATATTGATTTTATTCTACAGTACCTATACAGCCGCCAGTATCGCGACACTATTCTGCGCTCATTGGGTGAGGCATATGTTCAGCAGTGGACTAGTATAGGCTGATGATGAAAATGCACAAAACTTATGAAAAGTCAGAGGTACAGAGGAGCCAGAGGTGCCCCCTTTGACTTTTCCTATTCATATTCGTATTAGAAACGATTTTTCACTTGCAAACGGTGAAGGAATAAATCGTAAGGAAACTAGCATACCTCACGAATTCTTCAATGGTGTGTAAAACCATGTCAGAGACCTATGGGTGGCTTAAACTCTAATACCAGATTGTTTATCAAACATTCCATAAAGAAACAACCATCATCTCCCTGCCCTTTTTCCCAATTTATTTGGGGTCGGCGCAGTATGTCCTCTTTTTCCACACATCTCTATCACCCGTCATCTCAATAGTCACTTTCTTTCTCGCCATATCATCCTTCACACAATCCATCCACCATAAAGAAACAACCATACACATAATATTATAGTCAGCTATTATATATAGTACTGTTAGAAAATAATTCTGCCAAAATTATCACGTGAGCATTCCATCGATAAACCATAAACAATATTCAATGTATTCTCGATTAAGCTCCCAACAACTTCAAAATGTAGAACAAAATCAAATAAATTTTCCTCTAAATAACGATCGGAAAATCGTGTACCTACGTTTATGATAAAGCCCATCACAGACGTAGCTATAATAATATATTATTGTGTATTATATTACAGCAAACCACCATACACGGCAGCTATACATTATGGCAACTATACAGAGGTATTTGTAAAACACCAGCATCCTTAAAAGGGGTCATTAAACTCATAATTATGAACATTTTTTACTATGGGACCAACCCTGAAATCGCAAAAAAAACAGCTGTTCCATACATTTTGTTGAGTCATATGAACATAAATGTATGGAACAGCTGATTTTCCATTATTTAATTATCGGATTATCGGTGAAGGAAAACATCGTAAGGAAACCAGCACACCTAAGAGATTTTTCAAGGGTGTGTAAAATCATGTCAGAGCCTACGGGTGGTTTAAACTCTGACACCCGGTTGTTCATCAACCATACGATAAAGAAAGAAAGATTTGGTGACATCTGCACCGTCTGTGGTCTCTCGAAGAGTACTATGGAAAATATATCGTAATACACCCAGCTATAACTTATATTAATATATATTATAGCTACGTCTGTGACGGGCTTAATATATACAACACACAGGTTGCCGTCATCGCAATAACACGAAACCGCAACGTTCGCCAACTTGGAATTGTTCCATAAATATCGCTTTTGAACCAAATTTGTGTTTGAAACCGATCATTAGATATCATTGACGTCAAGGAGGTCACGGTAGGGCAACTACATAACTTGCAGACATCTTGCGATAGCTAGGCGTAAAGAAAAGATGTTGAAATAACATCGGTATAATAATAATAATAACATCTCAAACTTTTGCGAACACCAAACATAATAAATAACACACATACTTATATTAAATATGATTACGACTTTACGGATTACGAATTAATTTCGAGAATACTCGACTAGTTTCAGCCCTCACTCCGCGACGCCGCCGCCGCCGCCGCGTAACTACACTCGCTCTTGAAAATGGACTCCGTTTGAGTTCGAAACTAGTCGGGCAATCCCGAAATTTAGAAGATATGGCAATATTAGCTATACTATTAAATGGCTAAGTCGCAATAGCATCAAAGAATAGCTGCAGCCGTAGTGAAATCTTTGATTACAGCCTGTTGTCAAAAAAATGCAATTTCATCCATCTATCCAAACCGCTAATGCTCGGGCTATACCTACGTCTTAAAGCAATAATTAGGTAACACAATAATTGTGTTTCTGTCCCTATCAACCCAATAGTGTCCAACAGAGATAGCGTGATAGTTTTCAGGTGTAGCCTGACAAAACCCAGTCGCAAACCGTTCGCTAGTTAAGTCATCGTTTGTGGGTATTGTTCGCAAAACCACTCAGAACGAAGACTCTCAAAGTGACCTTGATCGTGGGTAATTAGAAATATCGCATTTTCTTTCCTTAGCCCCAATATTTAAGAGGCTAGGACCTTGTAATAGCGTCGATGACAAGCGAAAATGCGAACAAAAGATGTGTGCTGAAGAGTCAGTGTATTGTATGCGTTGTTAGACTAATGGGTTTTTTTATTCTAATATCTATTTAATTATACCTACTATTTAAAAAAGTAAAATACCGGTATAGAAAACCGTGTTAAAAGTCTATAGGTGGTTTAAACTCTGGCCTACAGCTAAGCGACAAAGAAAGACATTCAAAAAATCATTAATCAACAGCCATGCTGAAATCATGTTACTAATTAAATAATATGTATAATTATGTAACTGTCCCACTATAGGGCAATGGCCTCTGCCTAAGGATTTTGCATCGGCAAAACGTGAGTTTTTTTTTGGCAATGTAAAATAGATGTATTGGAATTCGATATTAAGGTAAAATTCCAATAAGGTACCATCTATTTTAACATTGTACTTTAACTGCAAAGTTAGACATGCTAAAGCTGCACAGAGTGTGGATAAAGTAATTATCATTTTAGATGGTTAAATGTAGAAATAATTTTTAATATTTAGTACGGTTAGACTTACAAATAGCTCAGAAGGCAGAGCGGTTGATGATTTGATTTTTTTTCTACCAAATTTTGCACTATAATGTTCGCTACGCAAGAAATCTACCTATACTAATAAAGAGATAAAGTTTGTATGTACTTATGTATGTCAGGAGTAATCTCTGGAAGTATCCATCCGATCCTAATAATTCTTTCACCAATAAGAAGCTACTTTATTCTTGAGTGCTATAAGCTACTTTTTATTCTGAAAAAGTTGAGTTTTCAGTAAAAAATAACAGTATCAATAACAGTATGTAATTCAAGTAAAAAATACTGGCTATCTGGCTGCTTTATCCAATAAGTTTACGGGAAAATTTAATTTAACGCGGACAAAGTCGCGGGGACCAGCTAGTGCTGTATAAACATGTTAATATAAACATCTTTAAAATTCCTCTCTATATTTACGGAGAAATAAGAGGGTGATGTTATGTAATGTGAAGGTAAAAACAACAACGCTCCTCCCATAGAGCTACCTCAATCTTTACTTATTCATTCATTAGATGAATCTTTGTGGAAAAAGTGGAGCCGTCCCCCAAGATTTATGCGGACGCCGAATAATATTTGAATTTGAAAAGATATTGAGGCTTCTGAAATTCAAATGGGCAACAAAGAACGTTTTTTTTTTCTTGTCAATCCCTATAACGGGACTTGGAGTAAAATTTTAAAAGAAAAAAAACATTGACTATTTGCGGCCAGATTTATTTTAAAATATTTGGCCGGGTTTAGATGAAGGATATCTTGATAATCTTGACGTGACGATTGCAGTGTTAAAAATGCCTAGCCAGTATATTTTTTAAATAATATAAAAACAGGCGCTCGCGACGCGTTGTGATACAGTCACGATCAATAGTGACATGTAAAATTTTACATTAGCAAACTTTAGAAGGACAAGTATAAAATACAAAAATATTGCATTTATTATCATAATCATGTTAGGTATTCTCCATATAGCGTACCCAGGTACGCACCTTAGACTATTTTCAAAATCATGTACTGAAATGAAAATAATATTATCACGGTGAAGAAAAATATCATAAGGAAACCAGCACACCTGAGAGTTTTCTTTAGGTGTGTAAAGCCATGTCAGACGCCTAATTGTGCCTACGGGACCCTAGATTGATCATAAAGCATTATACAAAGAGAAGAAGACCACATTACAACATACGAAAGCTATCCCAATACGCCAATTTAATCCATAACTTTTCATATCTAACTTTCAAAACCGCTTGACATCTCATACGTTATACTGAAGAATTTTTCTAAGAAAACATGACAGTTTTACCACAACTTAGACAACTTAGAAACTTAGGCAGTTGAAATATCCGGCCAATGCAGTTAGAAATATTCAACTTAAAGTTACAAATGTTCTGAAATGTCTCTTACGTTTAATATAAGATGTTAGGTACAAACTACATTGTTATGGTTGAAATCTCCATGTAATGCGAAGTTCTTTTGACAAATGTACCAAGTTTCTGTTTGTTGCTTTTCGGTTAAGTTCCAGTGGTTGCCAATCTTTTATACAGGCCTTACTGAAAAATTTGGTCTCGTCATGGCCTATTTAATTTCAATATCAAAAAAACTTATCTCGCTCTGAAAATTCGTCATAATTTAATGTCTCGTTTTTGGTGGAACGAGCTGCAATGAACTCTTTTTAAAGATTGAGAATTTTGCCTTGCACTGATTCGCTAGACAGGAGTTTTTTATAAGAAAATACTCTTAAAATATTTTAAATTTTATGGGTAGGTGTTTCCTACTCATAAATATTTAATTGACAACACGATTAGCGAGCAAATACGCAATTTTATTAGTCTTCTGTGTCGTGGTTTCGATTTCCGCAACATCTGGGGCCCGATTCACATAACGACAAAACGTCTTAATAGAGTGGCAGTGTAATGACAATGGCATTATTTTAGTTTTATGGTATTCCGCAAGTACTTTTTGAGGCCAGTGACACAATGGCAATAGCATGGTGTCGGAATGGACACTGTTGGTAAAATAGCGGAATTGCCCCCCTGGGTGTTTGTGCATTTTAAAATTATCTTATATCTGTACGTGTGAATGTACAATAGGAAAGTCTAACGAGGGGCTAATTTAGGGCTAATTTACGAAGGCAAGTATTTATAAACGCACTAACTATACAATACAAATGCTTATATAATTACGCACATATTGTACATAGTGTACAGCCGTCCTCGGTACTGCTACAACTACTACAAATGTTTCAAATAGGCCCCATAACATAATAATTGCAAAAGTTTGAGAAACATCGATCAAAAAGTTGGCGAATCTGAATGAATTTATTCAATTCGTTTGTTTCAAGTTTCCCATTGCGCATTATTGATAAGTTTTTTATGTAAAAGTAGTCTTTATGTATATACGTTTTTGGGTTTGGGTGACGAGCGTTAGCTGGAGGGCTTATTTCCTTGTTTTAACTAAAGAAACGAAAAATTAAATTGCGATAGAACTTTTTCTCATATTGGGCTATATAGTAACGAAGAGGCTGACCATTTAACATATTCGTCAACTGGCGATCGTCAAACTCGCGAGTGTTCGCGAGATGGCACCTTTGATTTTACCTACTTAGCGACTGTGCTTCAGACGCAATTCTTTATTTTATTGTGCCATTTTACACAGACGTGCTACCATAATAAAAGAAATGTATAAGATTTGATCAGAATTTAAAAAACAAACAGTTTGATCGCAAGAAGTATCCGTACATAAAAACTGCTTCAAAAAAAAATTCGTTTATGCAATTTTTATTTTTGAAAACTTGTTTCGATCAAACTAAAATGTTTGCTCAAACTCTTATTCTCCGTAACTTGTTTTTTTATGCGATTTTACATAACTACAATATATTCAGTACTTTTATATCGTCAATATGCGAGCGAGACAGAAGTTTAGCACGATAGGCGCCTTAACTCAATAATATAAAGCCTAGCAAAGTAAAAAAAGCGCCTGAAACTTGATAGACAGTGTTCACAGAGAATACAAAGAGATGATAGATCGAGTCCCAATACATGCGATCCATCTTTTATATATAATAATCCTTTACACACACAAACTTCCAACTAAAAGACGTTACTTTATAAAATTACCGACTACATTTTCAGTTTGTGCGCAGTATTAGTAAGCCTCAACTTTCTTAATACAAGTTTTTAAAGAAGCCTTTTAACGATGGAGTTGTGAGGAGTTGTGTGTTCTATGAGAGCCTGATGCAACATTGAAGGAAAAATAATATCACTTAAAAAAAGTTGTAAAAAGACTACAGAATTATAATCTAGGAAGATTACTCAGGCATCTATAGTTTCTGTAGGTAGTGTGCTATCTTAATTTATTTTGATATCCAGTTATCCACTTAACTTCATAGATGGCGTTGAAAGTATTTTTAGAGAAAATAAATGTTACGCGCTGATTGAGATTAAAATTGTGCCATATTTATAGGTGTACGCAATAAAATTGTAGGTGCTTTGTGCCATCGACTTTAAAAATGGCTAACAGACACGGGGTACTCACAAGTTCGTAGTTGAGAACGGTCCCTGAAGTTGACAAATTTACGAACCGTAAAACTCTAGTGCCCTGAACAGAAGAAGGCATATTTTTCCTTGTACAAATATCAACTTAAAAAAAGTGTAAGTAATCTGAATTTTACTTCTAAATTGCAGCGGAAATTAAACTTTATGTTCACGCTTTAAAACTCCTTTCCTTTACTGAAATCACTAAAATTCAAGACCTTAACTAAATGTGCTGCGCCTTGATAGTGATTTAATTTTAGAGCTTGTGGCGGACGTTGCTATTAATCCAGATTACTCTAATCTCGACTCGTAGATGACATGTTAAGGGGAATACTGCTGCTGAAAGAAGGACATCGTGAGTAAATACTGCGTAATATTAGAAAGAAAGAAAAATTACATGATTCGTTATATTACATGATAAAAATTATATGATGATACGTTAGATTATTTGTAAACTTTATTTTTTAATTATAAATCGCAGTCTACTTAGCTGGAGATGCCTTATAGATGGATAAGCTGAACTTTATATCATCAGTGCCGATTCTAGTACACACGGGTACACATCAAGGTTTATAAAGCCAGTATGAACTGACCTTGCATTGTATAGGCTCTTCGTACAACAAGATGTCAGCTTATACTGGACACTACAGCTTGATGTGTACCCGTGTGTACCTAACAACAGTGCAAGCCCAACGATATTTTTAAAGGTTAGATAGATAAAAACAAAATATATTACGTAGTATTGTATTATTACTACAAAATTGTATGACGGGCTTTGGCCGGGCATTGGAAAATTTTATTGTAGACACGCTCTTTCATTGATCATAACTTATGCCTCAGCAACCCGACAAATTTCATCTAAAGTTACGCGTAATTGAGTCACAAACATCCAAATATCTTTATACATTTATTATATTTCTAGGTGACCTGACCGACTCGAAAGACCAAATTTTATGTGTATTATTTCTTTTATAAGCACTTCATACCACTAAAATAAATTAATGTATCAAGAGCACAAGAACTCAAGGAACGGCTTTTGCAGAAAGAGTAAGAGATTGAGCGAGAGATTATATTAAAGCTATTTGATATTATAAGAGATATTTTCTTAAGCTCGACAACAGCGCCACCGATCAGGTCCAAACTATAGATTAAACCGTACAAATGACCACTTAAAAATTCATCAAAGTCTATCAAGCCTTTTAGGAGAAGAATACAATACAATGATAATATATGTAGTCTCAAACTTTCGAGAACACTCAACATAATGAAACAACTTTTTAACGGATATAATTCGCGTTTTTATTTATGATAATACAATCCTGACGTTTCGAGTACTTTGCAGCACTCGTGGTCGCAGGCAGACCTATTTGGTCCAGGTTTGTATTATCAAAAATAAAAACGCGAATTATATTCGTTAAAAAGTTGTTTCAATACAATATCTAATGTTTCATTTGCGAACAGAGATGTTACAAAGAAATAAAGTACAATAATAATGGACTATATTCTACTGTAAGGCACGCAAAATTACATAATTAATATTATAAATCAAATTAAATGTCTCAACCAAGTATTATTATTTAGCAGAAGTACGTAATATTTTTGTGAATTTTTTTACATGCATATGATAGCTTTTTTCAAATTTTCTTATTAAATAATTATAGCAGAAGTAATTTTAAGTAGAATTACGTACACATATGGAAATTTTATATATGGAAATAGGTAGGTATATACTATCTATGTTAAAGATTTTCTAAGGCACACGGCGCAAACAGTATGGTGCGTGGAACTTTAAAAAAGGTAGTAAAATTCTGAAGTAAGTATCCTAGACTCTAGAGTAACCTCGTTAGGTATCTTGTTAAGTTTTACAGGATAATAACCCTGTTCTTGTTGTTTACCTAATGTTCATTGTACCCATAACCCTTAGAAGCTGGAAGCGCTTGTTGGCGTTATATACAAACAACTAGTTTTTGTTTTTAATATATAATAGGGGTATACGGGGATACGGGTTTATTCAGCGACTACGTTCGTTTGTTTCTTCTACTTCTTATTTTACGACCATTGGAAAATTATTAACAATTTTATAGTATAACGAGTATTACATTTACCTACAGATTTTTGTAGAAAGAAAAATCAGGTTTAGTTAAATCCACAAGTCGCTTTTAAGATATTCTTAACAATTTTAGTTTAAGCGTAAATTTAGTTTAGTGTAAATTTAAGCCGAAATGTTGGTTTAAAATGTAATATAATGTTATTTTACTCCATAAATAGTATATCGCCAGTGTTACTATTTTTTTTGTAGACAGAAAATATCGACTAAAAGTAGAATTTAAACCGATGATCATTAAGTGAGACGCACCAACAACCACTGCCAACTTACTGATCTAATTATCCCATTCGTGATATCGAAATTTTTTTCTAGATTCAACCATTTTAGAAAGTTAGTATTTTCTCCATATTATCCATAACGATTAATGATTTTTTGTAATGATAGCCAGTTCAATTTTTTTTCATGTTTTTCTACAATAATAAATAAGAATTAAAATATATTTTCTTTGCATTTATTTTATTTAAAAAAAACATATTATTAACTTATTTATATAAAACTTGTTATAAAACTTATTTATACAAAAGTAGCTACTTGCCTTCCAGAATAGAATAACTAAATAACTTCTCCTTAACTTAATATTACGTTCGCCAAGGATGCGGTGACCATCGTAGCTCAACTCTAGTTACTATTTCTAAGTGCTGCACCACACGGTCCTTCGTACTATAAACTAAATGGCACTTTCGACTAAAAGTGTTATGGGAAGCTTTATATTTTGTTAGTGCTTGTCTTTATTCGAGTTCATTCCATGTAAAGTTGGCCATTCTATGAAAACTTCAACAATTTTCTAATAATTCCATATCGTTAGAAAAACGCAAAATTACCCAGGTATTTACTTAGTTAATGGTATTCCGGTGGTATGATTCCAGTACACTGATTTTAATGACAAAGATAGTAATTGCTTTCATATAAGTATTATTGCATCCAGCAGCTTCCTGCGACCTTTATTAGGTCGTCTGTCCACCTTGTGGGTAGAAGGCCAATCTGGAAGTCATTGGGGGAGGCCTATGTTCAGCAGTGGACGTCTTATGGCTGAAATGATGATGATGATGATGAAGCATTATTGTTTGTCAACAAACAATTAACAAACATTACCTAACAAACAGCTTACGGTAAAAAGAAAAAGGAAACAAAAGTTTTGCTGTCTCGCTTAGGTTGGTAATTTACATAAAAAATGTGTTACTGAAAATCAAATCAAAAACTAAACCAGGTCCACACGTACATACTTGAAACTTGGAGGAAATATACGTCAGTCCCTGTGCACATCGAAAAAGGCAACCGATGGTGGGATGAGGGCATCCCACCAGCGATCAACACTGCACACATTTCACATATCTGGTGGAAGATTTCGGCCGTGGTTGATTATTATTCCATATTCGGTTGCATAAACTTCAAAATCCTATCATGCATGGGTCTGGACGCTACCGTCCAACTGCCGTCCGGAGAACATTATTTCTGTTTCGAATAGCTTAATATCCGGAGCTCATATTGCTTATGATTATTTAAATAGGTACCCTGCACACAAACCTGAGGTTTATTTTGTTTAGCTATGCGGAGAGCTTGAGTAAATTTTTAATAAAAGACCCGAAGCCCGCATTTAGGCCGGAGTAAGCTTCAAGCGCCAAATAAAATAACATCGCGGTATTGCTGGCCAAAAATTTAATATTGCGCTTGTCCTAGCGCCGAGGGAAATTTGATGAAAGCGATGCCAAATTCAATTCCCTTTGTGATAGTACTCTGAAACAAGTAATCGTGGACAGTTTGGGTAGTTTATGGTAGTGACACTTACCTACTTGTTTATTATCCATTTAATATCCTCCTGACCGAATTTCGGTCACAGCGGCCAATCTCAACGGAGATTAGCCAAATACGCAGGATATATTATAGTGCACAAGTGTGTGCGCAAACACAGGTGCACTCTCTATTCCCTCGATGGGACGGCCTTCCGACACGATCAGAGAGAGATCAGGCGCAGGGCCAACGGCTTTACATGCTTTCCGAGGCACGGAGAAAGTGATAATTAATTTATAAAACGCACATAACTTACGAAAAGTCAGAGGTAATAAAAAATATTATCCATTTAGTTTTTAGTTAGTAAGTCGTGGTGAATTGGTTACGAACACGCTTCGCAAACGCGTGAGTGAGTTTGAACCTGAAATTATTGTAGATATCAATGTGTTTTTTAAATGTAGATTATTCAATCTATTTAGGAATACTCTACGAAAACGAATAATATAGAATACTTTCTATTTATCTAAAACCTGACTTGCCAGTCCAACGGTCATACCACTAGGCTATCACTTATTTATTCTAGGCTATCATAGCTCTGCACTAGCGTTAAGAATGGTCATTTATCTCTCGTAAGGACGTAAATATTACAGCTTAAAAACTAGAAAGTTACAAGATGTATAACATAGTACCTCTTTACGAAAAACATTTCTGTTTCACGTAATGTGCGTCATTAGGATCCGCTGTCTAAGCTGTGAAAGCTTCCAACGTAAGATTCGAGTTCAAGGTCACGTTACACGGCCACAGTACAGCCATATCTTTGCCAAATTTCTACAGGAAATCTTGGCAGCTTGCCAACGCAAAGTTCAAGTGCAAATGATACAAATATCATCCACGTTGCTAAGGCATTATCTGGTTTTGTTATTATTTACCATTATACCAACGAATTGAGGCTGTGGTTGAATATTTAAGGAAATTAATTATTACTGTTTGTTTATGAGGACTTTAAAGCATTTTATTTATGTATACACACAAAAATACATAGACAAAACATGTATGATAAATAAATGTACAAAGGTACTGCTCACTGCTTTTAAGGAATTTTCTCCCAGCAGACCTGCGATGGGAGAGATTATTAATAAAAATAGACATAATAGCATTTAAAAATTAAAGACTAGTGTTTAATTCGCAAACAACAAACGGTTTTTAGATGCTATCCCTACATAGTATAAAACAAAGTCGCTTCCCGCGTCTGTCTGTCCCTATGTATGCTTAGATCTTTAAAATACGCAACGGATTTTGTTGCGGTTTTTTAAATAGATAGAGTGATTCAAGAGGAAGGTTTATATGTATAATACATGCATATTAGCGTAACCGTGCGAAGCCGGGGCGGGTCGCTAGTGATATATAAATGTACAAAGGTACTACTTACTGCTTCTAAGGAATTTTCTCCCAGCAGACCTGCGATGGGAGAGATTATTAATAAAAATAGACATAATAGCATTTAAAAATTAAAGACTGGTGTTTAATTCGCAAACAACAAACGGTTTTTAGATGCTATAAATAATATAAATCAGTCTTAACTGTCCCTTTGTATGAAAGGATCACGCATTAATCACCACGCTAGCTCACTGAGTGTTGGCGATTTCGGTCCAAGATCCAGACTGGCGGTCCAGATTTCCTCACGATGTTTTTCTTCACCATTAGTTAGTGGTGTCTTAGATTAAAATTTGCCTGTCTAAAAAGTCAAATTGGTATTTGCCAGGTTCGAACCACGTAACCAATACACATCCCAGCATCTTTACATTACAATATTTTTATTACAAATTAACCCAAGTGGAGCAAACTAGTTGTTAAATATATTAGTATAGGAGAAGTTGTGATAGCCTAGTGGTGGTGACCGTTGACTGGCAAGTCATTGGTCTCGCCCTCTGACTTTTCGTAAGTTATGTGCGTTTTATAAATTAATTATCACTTACTCCGTGCCTCGGAAAGCACGTAAAGCTGTTGGCCCTGCGCCTGATCTCTCTCCGATCTTGTCGAAAGGCCGTCCCACCTGACTATGAGAGTGAGGGAATAGAGAGTGCACCTATGTTTGCGCAAACACTTGTGCACTATATTATCTCCTGCGTAATTGGCTAGTCTCTGTTGAGATTGGCCGCTGTGACCGAAATTCGGTCAGGAGAATAATATAATATAGTAAAGGACTCCTCCTAGATTTTTTTGTCGACTTTTTCCTTTGCTAAATATGTTCAATAACTAGTTCGTTCCGCATTAAAAGCGGCATTTGTGACGTCATCGTATCAGCCTTTGTTTAATCGTGAGTATTTGTGACGGCGCGGCGCGGCGTTGACGAACTAGTGATTCATCATTTGTCGTCCAGATGGCGCTGACGTCACCAAAGACGAGTTGCTAAGTGAAGGGTGCGTGCGGATTGCAAATAACTTAGTGGCATAGTGACAGAGCGACTAGGGTATTTTCCCAGGAGGTCGTCGATTCGAATATCACTCGCAATGGATTATTTACCGTATGAGAAAATTCTTGATTTGAAGATCTCTAAATATGAATATATGTTGTTATATTGATAAATTGTTGTTGTATGTTGATAAATTGTAGCCTATGTGTTATTCTGATGTATAAGTTATATTATTGTAAAGTTTCATCAAAATCCATTTTAGTAGTTTTTGGGTAAAAGAGTAACAAACAGACATCCATCCGTACATCTTTGGAAACTTTCACATTTATAATATTAAGGGTAAAATTTGTTAAAAATACCATTATTTAATAAAAATTACCACTAACATGCAGTCAAAACGTACTCACTACGTTGTTTTAAGGTCACCGTTGCTACGAGATCGTAGCAAAATATTACCTCTCGTAGTCAAATAACAGACTGCTACGTTGTCGTAGCGGGCACTCCCTACTACAGTAGACAGTAGTTCTTTAGACAGTTGTTACAATCACCAAAAAACTACACAGCACTTTGGAGCTGGTTTTCGCTGGCAGTTTCACATGACTTGCGTACCTAATCTATTTCTATTATAAGGTATTACATTACTAATGCGAAATATTTTAATACATAGATCACTCAGGTTCTTTTTAACATTGTTTAAGTTGTCGAAATCTATAAGATATGTAAATAAATGATAAAAATGGGCACAAGTTATTGTTTAGGATAACAATTATATTGCTACACAATAATAGTACCTCGAAGTATGAATCGACATTTTTTTAAGTTGATTTTAATGTATAAAATTATAATGTATAAAAAATGTCATTAAATATAATCTTTTTTCTTTCTATATTCACATTTATATCATTTCATATTTTTATTTTATATTTATGCGCTTTATATTAAACAAAACTTAATACTTATTTAGAAAAAATACCGAATTAAACGTCGACGTTATAAAGTAGGTACTTACAGTGCCGCTTCTTACCAGCTGCTGCCATATCTAGCAAATGTATTTCGAATGAGGGTGCATATTTCTTGGAGTATGCAACGCTTCTTCCTTTGTTACACGGAATCTACTTGCAGAAGTGGCATTTTTTATTTGGCATCAGCTGTTAAGGATTTACTATTTAGTAACATGTTTTTAGAAGTAAGCAAAGTATGATAACTATAGATATAATTATGGAGTCCCGTGCTAGTTACACCTTATCGCATCAATAACAATCTTTATTTTCAATTATTTTTTTCCATAGTTTATATATTTCCTTATAATAGGTGTTTTAAGTAGATAAGTTTGCATATATTATTATAATTAATTTTATCAAATAAAAAACCTATGATTATTCAGTATAAAATTGAATATCACATTATACAACATAATAAGACTCATAACAATCTTCGTTTTGTATATTCTACATAATTACTTATAATAATAACTCCATCGAATGTATGTTTGTTAACAGAATCCGAATACTTAAGTGATAAAATCGAAAACAGAAAAATAAAATAATATTGGATACAGACCTCATAAAACAGAAAACTCCTCGCCTTAAATACTAAACTTCTTGATATCCAAATCAGGCAAAAGAAAAAAAAAGGTAAAAGAGGAAAACAATTCTGTCAGTTGACAGTTAGTGACAATATGCATCAGTATTCCTTTTAAATCTGTGGTGAATGACAAGTGACAATATTTACAAAATTTTCTATGACCAATATGCGTATTATGTACTTTTAAGCGGTTTTATTTAGCTTGCCCTGTTTGTTATTTGATTCAAATTTAGTCATTGAAATTCTACCCCCTTCCTGTTGACAGATTGATCTGATATTTGGTACATATCTTTAGTAAAAACATTTTTTTATATAATTTTATATTGTTTTTAAATACCTCGGTCAACATACGCTTTCAAGAAGGTCACGTATGCTCCCCGGTCTTTCTAGCAGAACTTTGAATATGCGACAGTTCTCTTTGTAAATGCGGTATGGACGAGGTCCTTGACACATAAATTTATTTTTTTCCTGCCCTAATCTCATAACTGCAAGTGCAAGCACTGATAGTCTAGTAATATGACCGTAGACTGACAAGTCAGTGGTCTCAAGTTAAATCAGGCGCGCACCTCTCACTTTTCGTAAATTATGTGCGTAAAACGGTGAAAGAAAACATCGTGATGAAACCAGCACACCTGAAAGATTTTTCAATGGGTGTAAAGCCTACGGGCGGTTTAAACTCAGACACCAGAAACCATACGGAAAGAAGATCTCATAACTCCTCATAATTCATTCATATTATTATCATTCATAGACTCACGCCTGTATTCCCCAGAGAGGGTAAGCAGAGGTGTATGCAGTACACCCACGTTTCGCCGGCTATAAGTCACATGCATGTAATAGGGGGCGAACCTATAACCAATAATCGGGCACAATTCCAGACTCCTTGCTGCTACTGATAACTTCTTAATAGACAAACCCAAGTTTTAGTTATTATAACACTTGCAAACTTCGTTTTTGATTTTTATTTTTAGTTCCAGCTGTCTCAGACTTTTTCGCTAAGCTGTATACAAGTTTATACACACTATGCCATCTTTATCCTTCTTTAAAGTTCTTTTCGGTGATTTTCTTAAAGAAATAACCAGTTTTTTCCCTTAAATACTTCTAGATAAAGCTACTCTATTACTCCAAATCACAATAAAATAACGAAATCATACTTAATCTGGATTACAATACAAGCTCAGCGATAAATAAGGATTCATTGCAATTGGGAGAAATGGATATAGTTTGAGTTTTATGAATATATAAATCGGTTGAAGATCCGGACATCTACAACTCACGAACGACTAGATATCTAAAAACAACCATGATATTAATATCATCATCATCGTCAGCCTGTATTAGTCCACTGCTGAATTTAGGCCTCTCCCAATGCGCGCCACTTTTGTACGCTCATTAGAGGTATTCGCCCATAATCGCCACGCTAGGCAAGCGGGTTGGCGATCGCAAGCAGATGATTGCTGTTACACAGAAAGATGCTGCTGCCTTTCTCTTTGTCGCTTCTTACGACACCCGTAGGACGAGTAGGGGTGGTTCTATTCTTAGACCGGAAACCACACGACAATATTAATATACCAGCATCAAACTGAACTTATGGTTGATTTTGTTTAAAAACAAGAGCAGAAAATATCAATTTGCAAAGACGATTAAAAGCTATTACGTTTATTTTGATTCAAAGGACGGATTGACCTCGGATTAATTTGTTTAAGCTGTTTGAAAATTAGATTGGACTTTTAAGTCTGTTAATTCGAAAATAGATAATTTACTACTACTAATCTAATATACATAATTTTTATATAAAAATCTCGTTATAGTGTTTGTTATCGAACTCCTTCGAAATGGTTTGACCGATTCTTACGATTTTTTTTTTGTGTATATTTGCTACGACTGAAAATAGGTCGTAGGCTAATTTATACCGTCCTGCCCCAACCTCTCACATGGACAAAAGCTAGTACTACGAGCCTGTTATCCTACTGAAGGGCAAAGACCCTTTTTATTTTTTTTTCTGTCTAAATCGAGATGGCCAGTGTTGGTAGAACATCAGCTCGTTCCACTTTCGCTTTCTGAGCATACCGCGTTGTCTCGCTCGCACTCCTGGATTTGTAAATAGGCCGTAGGTATAGGCCGCGGCCTAGGGGCGGCAGTGTCTCTCACTGCCGCCACAGTGATGCTCACTCGATTTCAGATGATAAAAGTCAAATAAGTTCACTGGTTTCCTATTTTCATATTCATAGCACTGATAGCCTAGTGGTATGATTGTCGACTGACAAGTCCCTCTGACTCTCAAGTCTCTCGAGTTCGATCCCAAGGCGCGCACCTCAGACTTTTCGTTAGTTATGTGCGTATTATAAATTAATAATCGGTTGTTAAAACGGTGAAGGAAAACATCGTGATGAAACCAGCACACCTTAGAGATTTTTCAACGGTGTGTAAAGCCATGTCAGAGGCCTACGGGCGGTTTAAAGTCTAACACCAGGTTGTTCATTAACCATACGACAAGAAGAAGACTGGTTTCCTCATGGTTTTTGGCTAATTCATTCGTTTTAAATTTAACTTTAGTGCCTTATATTACAAATGAAAAATTATTATTATAGAAAGGTACGTGGGGCAGCGGAAATAAAGTGGCTTATAATTATAAAAAATATAAATCCGGCACTGCTGGTTCGGCTCATGTTATCCGGGACTTACTCTTGTATAGCAATAAATTTTAAGTACCTTTTTTTTGTGGCCGTAAAAAATGCCTTGCGCATACCGCACGTCCGAGGACGTACGGTTATGTGGGGCTCGCACCCACTAAAAACGTCTCCCCCCTGCGTGTTCCTCGCACTGTACCGGAAATTCTAAGTACCTAAATACAATTAGTTGAAGTGATAGTGATGTACAATTATTATTAGAAGTGATTAATTATTATTTATTTTGTCATTAACAGCCGCAGCCTGCAACGGTATGCTTTTATTTATGTTTTTTTTTGCCGTGTTGTCTTTGGCAGCACAAGCCGTGCTAATTTTATGTTTTATGTTTAACGGCTGCGTGTCATATAAAACTACGAAACTAGTTAGTTTGTATTGTTTTTTTAATTCCTTTGTTGAGCCAAAACATAACAACTGACCGCTTGCTGGCAGTTGGCATACCGCAAACCGCGTATCTAGGTCCCGTTTTACTTATGAAATACCAAAAGACAGACCTACGGGAGGTTTAATCCTCGACACCAGAGTAATGGTAGAGACATTAGCAAAAATGGAGCAAATTGTCCAGGGTAATCTCTTACAGAATGTCGGCGACTTCTTTTTCTTCATCCTAATATTGATGAACAATCTGGAGTCAAAGATTAAACCACTCGTATGTTTCTGACATGGCTGCACCGTGGAAAAATCTCTCAGGTGTGCTGGTTTCCTCACGATGTTTTCCTTTACCGTTTCAGTATGTGATAATTAATTTCTAATACGCACATGAATCCGTAAAGTCAAAGGTGCGTGCCTGTTTCGAGTCTACGAACTTTGACCTATCACTAGGCTATCGCTAATATGCATTAGGCTAATATCAGCGTGAAATAACAGTATTTGTAATGTTGTGTTTCGTAATTTCAACGGAGCCCCGGAGCTCCAGGAGCCCCGGAGCTCCACGGAGGCCCAATTCCCTTTCAAGAATACTTCTTCCATAGTCGTTCATGATCCCGCACAGCGTCGCAACAACCAGTCACGTATGTTATAAAAAAAATCTTACCCCCAGTATTACATGCGTCTATAGATTATGTATAGTCTAAACGTCTATAATATATAGACTCTATAGACTTCAAATAACATATGGGAGACCGTTTAATTGTTTGCCACTTTAGCAGCACAAAACGTCTATGTTCTCACATGACTCAACAAAATGTATGGAACAGCTGATTTTTTTTGCGATTTCAGGGTTGGTCCCACAGTAAAAGTTGTTCATAATGATGAGTTGAATGACCCCTTTTAAGGATGCTGGTGTTTTACAAATAACCCTGTATAACGCGTGAGGAGTTTATTTTTATTGTACTGTTTAAATTGCCAATAATTGGGTATTTAACCCTATCATCAGATCAAGCTCAAAATCGACGGTTCTTTTTTTAGATTACAAAAATAATCAATATTAAAATGCCCAAAGTGACAGAAAATGCTCACCAATATGTTACCAATGTAAAAAAAAAGCAAAAATATCAATAAACTTCATCTAGGTATATGAGATGATTTTTTTCTCGACCGAACAAACTATTAACGCGTATGAAAATGTACTTAAAAACTTATCGAAAGATGTTTTAATACTTACGTAATTAAATACGGCCGTTTGAAAACGTATAAAATGCGCATTAAACACGATAATTAAAAAAACACTTTGAAACTAGGCAAGTTTTATTCACTCTAGCGTCTGGAAACTTGTAAAGAAGTGATTTCTTTAACTTAGATCAGTCGTTTATTTATTTACGTCGTTTACTTTGTTGGTATTAAGTTCGTAAACACACCTGACTAACTTGTGCTCCTAGTTTTAATTATTGTTAGTTAGTGTTCGGTTGAAGTCAGGTTTGTAATAAGAAAAAAAAAAAGTTGAGTCATGATAGCCTAGTGGTGGTGACCGTTGACTGGCAAGTCAGAGGTCTCGGGTTCGAACCTAAGGCATGACTTTTCGTAAATTATGTGCGTTTTATAAATTAATTATCACTCTCCGTGCCTCGGATAGCACGTTACGCTGTTGGCCCCGGTTGTCTATTGCAGATCTTTGACAGTCGTTACGGGTAGTTAGAAGCCCGAAAGTCTGACAACCAGTCTTACCAAGGGGTATCGTGTAACCTAGTATCTGGGTTGTGGAGGTCTGATAGGCAGTCGCTCCATGTAAAACATGGTATTCAGCTGCATCCGGTAAGACTGGAAGCCGACCCCAACATAGTTGGGAAAAGGCTAGGCAGATGATGAAGTCAGGTTTGTAATAAATAAATATTGGTATCATCAGTCTTTACCTTGTTGATATCCATTAGTACTTGAAATTACAAAAAAACGATAATAATATTATGTCGTTAAATTCCACTATTAAAATTAGTTTTTGTTCCAAAAAATGTTTTTTTCAGGAGAATCAAAAACTCTTTTTCGAATTTCTAGTCATTGTTCTCAGTCAATATCGTGTAGGTTCAGTGTTTGTAGCTGCGCCTGCGGCACTTCTGATACAACTTACTAGTGTCTCTGGCTTTGCGTCAATGATCTATGCAAAATAAATCGCTCTATAATATTCATGACTAGCTTTCGCCCCTACGTCTGCGTGGATTTCAGTAACCCTACTTATTACAATACTGCCTATACCTACCATACCTACCATAATTCTTGTTATAATTTATACCCTAAAACCTGACTTGGTATTTAACAAAACTTTTTGCCAAATTTCATCTAAATTTGTCCTGTAGTTTTTGCACCAATCTCTGACAGAAAAACAGATAGACAAAGTTTCTAAAAACGATATTCGGTTTCAGTATCGTTCATAGAACATGTAGCACTTACTTTCATCCAAAAATCAATGTGCAGTTTTTACTTTGTTACGATTTTATTGTACCTATACTAGCTTTTCCCGCGTGGTTTTGCTCACGTAGACTATAGAATTTGCACAGATTTTATTTATTTGAATCGAATTATCTCGGTAAATTGAAAAAAATATTATCGAATAAATTGTACAAAGAGTGTGTCTGTCTACATGCACAAAATTGCGGATAAGAAGTTTTAATTTATTAAAGCACTTCTTTGTATACCATAAGGGTACTGTCTGATAGCATCAGGCTGCTATTTAATCTGAATCTAGAACAGGCTACGTAGAATTAACACAGAATCGACAGACCTATTTTTTTACTTTTCAAAGGACTTCAATAATATTATGATTTTTTTTTTCTTGTTTATGGCAATCTGCTGATGACTTTAGCAATTTTTGGTTTTTGTTTTGTTCTCGGGAGTCAGCACGATTACACAAACTGTCAATAGATTTCGTTCCTCTTTTCAAAAATTCGTACAATAGATTGACAGGAACAATGGTTTTTTAACTTACCTATTGTCATCATCATCATTGCGTATGGCATTCATCCTGCGTGGATCAGATCTCTATATCTAAATTTTTTAGCCACAGTGCGATTGCGGAGCACCTTGCCAGACCCTTTCCCATGTGGTAAACGAATGCCCACTTCGCTGTTTTCCCGGTGGAATGTCGGAAGTCCACAAACTCACTTACCTATTGTAATTATAATATATGTTTTTCTTTGTTTTGAGTTACTGATTCATCAACTCCTAAACCTTTAAGAGTAACTTTGAAATATCTTCTGTAATCTGTTTTCTATCCAAGGAATGTCTAAAGGGCATTAATACTCAACTAGTTTCCAATGTTTCTGTAAATTTATTTGGTCGATACGAAAGTTTAGCATTGCGGTTAAATTTCTAAGTGCTAAACATCTATTTCAGTATAATTTAATTAGGAATACAGCTACTTGGTAGTAAGATTATAATTTGTTTAAGACTTCGATGTTATTGATGGATAGGTATTGAAATCTGCTTCTAATTTACGAGACTATTTTTATGTACTCTATAAATTTTTGTTAGTCTATAGTTTTAATTTCAAAAGTTGTTTAAAAGTCTGTCATTTTTCTACCAAAAAATGATAATGTCTTCCGTGCTTAAATGCACGCGCATGCCGATAATTTTTATTGATAAATCCATTAAGCTATAGATACATCAGGTTAGACATCAAGCTATAAATTTCCAGGATAAGCTGACACCTTGTTGCATGAATAGCCTATACAATGCGAGGTCACTTCATACTGGTTTGTAGATATAGCTTGATGTGAAGCCGTTTGTACCTACTATAAATATTTAATAAGAAATTTGAAAAAACAACTGACACGGATAGGATACTGCCGTGAAATTCACAAACACTGTTAGGGCTTAACAATCGCAAGGTCTTTGATGTCTCATTTCTCCGTGTTAGACGGTTTAAACTTTCACGGTTTTTAACAACACCATTTAAATATGATCGTTAGACTGCCAAGCAAAGGTCGTAGGTTCGAAATCTAGGCACACACCTCTGACATTTCGAATTCATTTGCATATTAGAAATTAATTATCACTCGCTATAAAACTTTGCCGTGTGGTTTCCGGCCTAAGAATAGAAGCACTCCTACTCGTCCCACGGGTGTCGTAAGAAGCGACAAAGGAAAAGATTCAGAAAATGGGCAGCAGCATCCTTCTGTGTAACAGCAATAATCTGTTGCGATTGCTAACCCGCTTGCCCAGCGTTACGATTATGGGCAAATACCTCCAATGAGCGCACAATAGTGGCGCGCATTGGGAGAAACCTAAGTATGTTCAACAGTGGTCTAATACAGCCTGAAGATGATGATAAAACGTCAATGGAAAACATCATTAGGAAACGAAAAAAAGTGTTATTCAAGAAAAAAGCTATTCAAAATGTTGCAAATAATGAGATATAAGAAGATTAAATATGCTGTTATGTTAGTGATTTGTGTAAATTTAATGTACTTATTTAACAAATGGTGCAATAAAAAATCTAGTTCCGATATTTCTTCTGTGAATTTGAAATATGTGGTGGTACACCTCGATTTGAAGGGAGCGCCGCCTAAGTTGGTGTACTTGGAATCACTCCTGCCGAAGCTTAAGAATTTGGGAGTGAATCGCTTACTTATAGAATATGAGGACATGTTCCCTTATGAAGGAAGACTCGTAAATTTAAGTAAACGGAACTGCTATGGGAAAAAGGAAGTAAGAATTTTTATTATAATTTTTCCTTACTCACGTGGTACACACGGCAATACATCGGGCTATTCCTACAATACCAGTATGAACTGACCTCGCATTGTACATGTTCTTCGTACAACAAGATGTCAGCATAGACTGTGATCTATAGCTTGATGATGTGAAGCCATGTGTATCTAATCATTTTGAACTGTTTTAGAATAATAACTTTCGTGAGTCATACTTATACATTAAATATTGATACGGCTTTACTCACGTATTGATTTCGGGAAATGCCCGACCAGGTTGTTCATCAACCAAATGAGAAAGAAAGGTTGCAGACCATAAAAATGTGTTTATTTTTAAATCAAATGACAAACAGGCTTACGGCCAATTTTTATTAATTTCGTTTTATTTTTTTCAAGCTTAATACGTTCCTTCTCAAATCTATACGCTTGGGTATAAAAGTTATACCACTGGTCCAAACATTTGGGCATATGGAGTATGCTTTGAAATTGCCAGAATTCAAACATTTGCGAGAAAAACCTAAGCATCTTGACTCTATCTGCCCCAGCAAACCTGAGAGTATAAAATTAATCAAGGATATTCTGCATCAGGTAAATTACTTATGTACAGTCGGCAAAAAAGTTAGGTTGGCAGGGTCGCTAGATAAGAATGAAGTTTTTTATAGAAGTTTGCATGTAATTATAAATATCGTTTAGTTTTGTATAAGTTTCAGTCTTACCTTTTCAGAAAAAAAGGTAAAAATAAATTATATTGATGACATCTTGAACATTTACAGCCATAACTAGCGCCCTTACTAACCTAAGTCCGTTGCTGACTGTAGGTACCAACGAGCAAAAATGGTTATCTAATGAAAGAAATTTTTAAAGGATTAGTCGCGTAAAAACATTTTATTTTTTTGTCAAAAATCTGACGTTTCGAGTGTTTTGCAGCTTTCGTGGTCGCCTAATCAGAAAATAAAAATAAAATAAGTAGTGGACTAATCCGTTAAAAATTGTTTGTCATTGTCACATTGTCATCAGGATTTTATGTAGGTACTGTCTAAGATCTTCATGTCAGTGGCCATCTTTCCAACCCGAGAGATTGTGAGGAAACGTGGTCTAGGCCATTTAGCCTACTGCTTGGGGTCGTTATTGCTGGCCACGAAAGCATGGCCAGGTAGTCGTATAAAACCGCCATAAGATCTTGATGTTAGCCGGGGCCAACGGCTTAATGAGCGTAGCGAAAACTTCAATTGCGCGATTCAAGATTACAATTTCATCACGTTATTTCTTTAAAATCTCATAACTTATCACTAATTTGTATTTATTATATAATTTGTATTTATTATATAAATGCATATAAGTGTTTCTGTCAATTATTCAAAGATTTTTCAACCTAAATGTAATCAATTGCAACTTGTTTACATTTAGGTCGACAACTTTAAATGCAAAAATCTTTGAATAATTGACAGAAACTTATTCATAGTAGCAGCATATAATAGTAGCATTGGATTATTGAGGAAAATCTCTGTATTGATAAACGAAGCGCAGGTTGCCCTGGCCAACTGCAACGTAGGTATGGAATCACGCAGTGCGCGGCCGGTCGCGTCGGCGCCGATGATTGCCGATGAAAAATAGCCTTACGTCATAAATTGTAATGCATGTTTATTGATAAGACAACGCATAATAGCAAAACTGCAACCTTTGGTAACATTTGTTAGTATTTGAAAAATATACAGGGTTATTTGTAAAGCAGAGTTTACACGAAGCCAGTAATGCTGGCGCCAGTCACTGGCTAGAAAAATAGACGGTCGCTCTATTCTCGCCAGCGCGGCGTTGGCAGCCAGCGCTGGCTTGGCTTGAAAAACTGTTTACACAAGGCCAATACCAAGCCAGCACTGGCTGCCAGTCTTATTGGCAGCCAGTGTTGGCTCCGTGTAAACTATGCTTAAAACATCAACATCCTTAAAAGGGGTCATTATATATACTCATCATTATGAACAACTTTTATTTGAGTCATGTTGAGTCATGTGAACATAAATGTATGGAACAGCTGTTTTTTTTGCGACTAAGGGGTATATATATATATATATTATGAGTTTAATGACCCCTTAAGGATGCTGGTGTTTTACAAATAACCCTGTATAAGTACTTTTACCGGTTATTATCAATTTCTTACCATGTTTAGTAAAAGTAATAAAATATCGTTATTATTATGACAAAATATTTATTGTTTCAAAAGTAGAATAGATACAACTAAATTCTTTATATATGTTAAACAAAGTTTTACAAAACAGGCGAACTTAAAATTCCTTAAATGAAATTAAAGTTTCATAAAGAGTGCTCTCGCAGTGTACTGAAATATGTCAATATAATAGAAAGAGATATTTATGTTCAATGAAAAAATTAAAATTAAATAATTTACATAATTATAATATATGTTTTGGTGTAAGATAATATAATCAATGCTAAGCCGAATTCCTATGTTTGTTCTTGGTATTGATTCACATAACTTTACGACTCTCCGGCAGTTACCTCATCACATTAAATCCGTGATTTTTGGAAAGAACAGTACAAAAAGACCTAGTTCTTAAAAAATGTTGCGCAATCCGCGTGTAAAGAAAAAAATCACATATTAACTGGATCCAACGAGATGATATTTCGTGTAACTTGTTTAAAAAAATATTGACGCCAATGATTTCGGTTACTCTTTACAACAACAAAAAATATATCCAAAGCTATTATGTTAAAATAATGTACTATTATTTCTAAATCAATCAGGACTGTTTGGTAGTTTTCATTAGCTATAAAAAATATTATAACAAAATCAGCCAACATCATGATGTCTGTAGTCACAAATATTAACGTTGCCATGTACAAGCGCCGCCGGGTAGTAATACCTGTATTACCTACAGTGCCGGGATTAGACGAGGAATATAATGTACATATTATTTTTATATAAAGTATTAGGTTAACCGCTAAAGGTAATAGTGTAAACAAGAACACCGTAGCATAATAAAAAACTATATTATGATCAACAAATAATCTGATAACATAATCAATTGCTGATATAATTAAAGGAGGTACCCAAGCAAAGAGACTGCTCTTTAAATATCTTCGGTGGATATCCATACGAAACACTTGCACGAAAGCAGCGTAAAATAATATATAACACATCACTAATAACCACAGATTACACACTGTCCGGAAGTACGATTCTAAATAATAAAAAACAATATTAATCACTTCAAAACTTTTATCAGCGCCGCATTTGTCGATATAGTAAGGAGACAAAAACGCTACGTTGCTAAAAATACTAGCAGTTATAGCATTTACATAAACAAAGTTATTGAAATTACGAAAGTTTTTTATTAAGATGCTAGATATAACCCCATATAGAAAAGCTACCAAAGATAGTACTATTACAACATGTATTACAAACATATATACTTTATGTTCGTAGTAGATTTCATATTCACAAGAATTGTTTTCCGACATGTTGAGCAGCGCGTGCGACTATCGAGACGCCTTTATATTACACTAATGTAAAACCCGTTAGTAATACAGGAAATAATGATTACCTATTATAAATTACCTATAATAAAAGTAACCAGTACATATAATTAATTCATTGTTATTTATCATTATGACCATGGATTAGTTCCTGGAGCTGGTGTCAGTTTACGCTTAGATGTGTTTGTCTATTGATTGAGATGAAGGACTCATTTGAACATGGAAAAGCCCTATCAATTTACCAAAAATATAATATTCGCAAATTTTATTTAGCAACTTATAATTTTGACAATGCAACGCATACAAAATGCATGTGCAGCAAATGGTTCACGTTTAAAAAAAAATTAAGATTTTTGAAAATAAAGAGTAAGAAAAAAGTTAAAGATTTAAAAAAAATCTTAAAATGGTTGATTCGTAACTCGTTGCTTTTTGTTGACTTTTCTATTTGATTTTCGTAAATAAATTTCCAATAATATACAAATTCTTTGACTTAAAATTTTATTGTAGTACATACCTATTAGTACAGGATCCCTGGTACATTTTTTTATTTGATTACTATCAAGCTAATTTTTCGTGAGTAGCTTCATTTTGATGAGACGCCCAACAATTTGCTTTTAGAAATTCTCGATTGTGGGAGCTAACAGAGATAGCAAGGATACAATATGTCGATTTGATGATTCTAAAATATTTATTACTAACAGGTTTTCTTTTTTTTAAATCTCAAGATAATTATTTAATTTATTCGAAAAAATATTTGTCCTACAAAATCTATGGTTTGATCAAACAGTCCCCCCTTTCCAACATGTATCGATAACGAGGTCATCATAAATGATTACTAACCAACTGATTTTTTTTTTTTTACTTAGTTAATATTTATGTAATTCAACAGTCATATTGTCCTACATATTGCGTGGGACGTTATCCCGGTCCTACGCTCAAAAGTAGTAGTACAAATCTTTGATATAAAAATAATTACTATCAAGCTAATTTTTCGTGAGTAACTTCATTTTGATGAGACGCCCAACAATTTGCTGTTAGAAATTCTCGATTGTGGGAGCTAACAGAGATAGCAAGGGTACAATATGTCGATTTGATGATCCTCAAATATTTACTACTAACTGGTTTTCTTTTTTTAAAATCTCAAGATAATTATTTAATTTATTCGAAAAAATATTTGTCCTACAAAATCTATGGTTTGATCAAACAGTCCTCCCTTTCCAACATGTATCGATAACGAGGATAAATGATTACTAACCAACTGAAATGAGACTAGATTTAGGTATCACGTAAAATTGTGTTATGTAAAGATCATAGATAATTTTTTCTAGTTTATTCTGATGTAAGATAAATATTAATAAAAAATAAAACCGACTTCATAAGGAACTAAAAAGCTTGAAATAACTTTAAAACGTTTTGGAGTCGGTTCCAAGACAAGTTCTAGCCTCTTTAACCTTCTCATTAAGAACTTGACTTGGAACCGACTCTAAAACGTTTTAGTTTTTAGTTCCTTATGAAGTCGGTTTTTTTTTTTTATTAAATTTTTTTTTTCACGATTTGTATTGGTTAAAATTAATCCCCCCTCCCAGACTTTTGTGAGGTTAATATTTGAAATCCTTATGAAAAGCCCATTCAAACGATACTTAACACGATATTTTAAATCTTGGATGATTATAGGAGGGGGGAGGGTGACCACGTATTCACTCTCTTCCTTTTTACTCGTTAGCCATCTGAGCCATCGACTGCACGTATAAACAAAGCAATATTACTTGTTACGACAATTCTGCTATTATTAGATCGGAGAGTATCGATTACAAAAAGAATTTTGAAAATCGGCCTACAATTGAAGGAGTAATCGCGTAACAAACATACAAAAAAAAAACACATACAGTCGAATTGAGAACCAAAAAAAAAAAATTAAAAACAAGCTACATTCAACAAAATCGCTGACACTGTGTGGCGTCCGTGGTCGCCTGAACGTCCAAGAGGCTAGGTACAGCTTGGCAAAAAAGAGTCTGGATAAATTGAGGGCGCCTTTATCTTTTAGATTGCCACCCCATATACCACGACTAAAATTGACAAGATACTTGATCATTTTAGTCTTCAATATTTATCAAATTAAAAAAGTAAATTGAACATATTTAAAATTAAGAAAGATTTAAACTTTATTTGTAATAGTCATGGTCTGGTAGTAGTTATTGTACAAAACAGATATCATCCAAATTATATTTAGGAAGATTGTACATTGGCGGCAATAACTACTTATATGTAATATAAAGCTTGGTGGTATGCTCTGTGGGAGATCTAAGTAGAATAAGAAAAATCTGACAACGCAATGCATAGTCCCATTATGTAAGTACGTAATCGCTATCATTCAGACTCTTGAGAATGGTCTTCTCAAGAGTTAGAATTATAGCGAGCCTCAGTGAGTCATTATGGATTGTGGATTATGATAATAAATCTTCATTATCAGGGAAATTAAATAACATGTTTCATTTTAGATTTTATTAAAATACAAAAAATTCAACGTCATCACCATCAGCCGAAAAACGTCCACTGTTGAACAAAGGCGTCCCCTATTGAACGCCACAACGAACGGCAACTTGCAACATAAATTAAAATCATCAAGTTCTTTCTTCGGGCGACCTTTTCGGTGTTTTCCAGGTGTCGAAAAAATACTCTTACTTTTTTCACCTTCATTGACAATTGCTCTGATTGTATTTTCAGATTTACCTGAAATAAACAATAATAACTCTGTATAAATTCTATTCATATGTTTCAAGTATCAATTTAAACAGTTTAACTACACGTGATTCGTCGAATTACAAAACATAACCTCAATAATGATTTGTACACAAGACGACAAAAACTGGTGGTATAGCTATCAGAAAGTAAATATAACGACTTAATTACATTCTAGAAGAAAAAATACATGGACTTTACCTGTCATTCGAGCAGTTCTCAGGTAAACATTGTCAATTTCAGACAAAATTTGTCCGGCTTTGCTTTCGGCCAAACATCTCAAGAAAACTTGATATTTAACAGATCTTCCACTACTGCGAACGGTTTTATTCATTACAAATAACTATATCAACTATTATTATGTAAGAATATCACACACAGTTCACACGAATCTTTTAAATTTTAAAGAAAATTACTCGCAATACGTAAAGATGACAAGGAAGCTACTTGTAGTTGACAAATAAAACAGTGTTGTCATTATTATAATTTTTTAGTTCCAACTGTCACCGCCTCAGACTCTTTTTTGCCAAGCTGTACTACAGCTGAGTCTACTAGGCATGCGCAGAGCATTGTTTACTGCTTATTAGGTAATTTTTATTAAAAATGACTATTTTTGTCGGACTAGTGGCCCATACCTGTTTTCTTGTAGGACATTGTTTCATTTGGGCAGAGAACACACTAACCTATGATGTAATATTTTTGTCCTACAGTTAGTAATGAGAAAAATGGTCTTGTGGTATTAACAATTTCTGAGCGTAGGACTGGGATAACGTCCCACGCAATATGTAGGACAATATGACTGTTGAATTACATAAATATTAACTAAGTTAAAAAAAAAAAATCAGTTGGTTAGTAATCATTTATGATGACCTCGTTATCGATACATGTTGGAAAGGGGGGACTGTTTGATCAAACCATAGATTTTGTAGGACAAATATTTTTTCGAATAAATTAAATAATTATCTTGAGATTTAAAAAAAAGAAAACCTGTTAGTAATAAATATTTTAGGATCATCAAATCGACATATTGTATCCTTGCTATCTCTGTTAGCTCCCACAATCGAGAATTTCTAACAGCAAATTGTTGGGCGTCTCATCAAAATGAAGCTACTCACGAAAAATTAGCTTGATAGTAATCAAATAAAAAAATGTACCAGGGATCCTGTACTATATATGTATATAGTTATAAGACCACCATATCAGGATATATTGACATCATTATAAGTACAAGCTGTAATAAGCTCATGCTTGATAAAAATAGCACTTGATAATAATACTATATATGGATGTGTGAGTGGTAAGAATGGATAAAATAATGAATTAATTAATATGAGGAATTTGAAAGCGGCTCGGTGCCGCGCCACACATAAGTAATCGATTGTCGTGGTATGAACACGTGATGCGGAGGTACAAACGTCATGTTGTAAGAAAACTTTTAAGTATGAATGTGGATGGTTATAAGGGTGAACAAACAAAAGATGGATGGGCTATGTAAAAAAGAAATGGATAGAAAGCAGTTAATGTTGCTATTTTTTAAGATTGTTTGTTGTGAGTAGCAATAATCCACAAAACCGTGCTCTTTGTACTATATGTACGTCTCCGATCCGTTGAGGGTGTTGTATCGTTATATGATACAACACTAGGTACCTACATACATTCATGTATTAATTTACAACATAACGGCGCTGTTGGGTAGTGTATCTAGGATCATAATTTATGACCTCTGCTGGTCTGGCTTCCCTTAACAGTTTATCTCAAATTTTCCCAATCGATTTTAAGCCTAATGCTTTAGCGAGAAAGTAGAAAATCTATTAAAGAAATTTGACAGATTGTAATAGCTTGATGTGCTGGCGTCTGAACCTACAAACAGAAACTTTTAGAATGTTGTTTGATTAATTATTATTGTTCTATAACGGTAGTTTCTTCTTTATGAAGAAACTAACTACTACTACTCTATTTATAAGAGTCGTGATAGCCTAGTGGTGGTGACCGTTGACTGGCAAGTCAGAGGTCTCAGGTTCGAACCCAAGGCGCGCACCTCTGACTTTTCGTAAATTATGTTTTTATAAATTAATGATCACACTCCGTGCCTCGGATAGCACGTTAAGCTGTTGGCCCCGGCTGTCAATTGTAGATTTTTGACAATCGTTATGGGTAGTCAGAAGCCCGAAAGTCTGATAACCAGTCTTACCAAGGGGTATCGTGTAACCCAGTATCTGGGTTATGGAGGTCTGATACGCACTCGCTCCATGCAAAACATGGTATTCAGCTGCATCCGCTAAGACTGGAAGCCGACCCCAACATAGTTGGGAAAAGGCTAAGCAGATGATGATGGTTTCTTCTTTATGAAAGAGTTCTACTTACTCGTTTATATTTTATGCTATTGTTACTCTTTTTCCAGGTGATTAAATTCCACGCCAGAATAGCACCACTGAAGCACATTCATATCGGTTTTGATGAGGTCTACCATATCAATGAATGTAAAAAGTGCCGCAGCAATCATAAAACAGACATGTAAGTTGAACACCGTTATTTTTAAGCGCTTGAAGCTTATATAAAAGATATAAACCGCGACTTCGTTCGCGTGGAAGTCGAAAAATAACATGGAGAGACAATGAACGACGCCGACGCGCCGACGCGCGTTTGCCACAACATAAAAAAAACAATTAAACTTGTACAAAACCGTACAACATTAATAATTAAAACAACATCAATATTATTTTGATATCAAAATTATATTAATGGATACCTACCCAGTGGAATAAGAACCCTGCGTTCTAAGAATCTGCATACAGTAGAGGAGTCAAAGGGATGTCGGTAATCCGCGATACTTCTAAAATCATTACCCTCTTTTTTTGAAGTCGGTTAAAAAGTAGCCTATCCCTGTCTTCAAGTCCCAGGCTATCTCCATGCAAATTTTTCGCTTCGGCTTCAAAATTTTGGTCAAGCGGAGAGAAAGTATTTGAAGTAATTAAATAGGGCTCTGGGCTTAATTTTTTTTAATCAACACATTTCTTATTTTCAGTGCCATATTTATCAATCACCTTCAAACCGTTAAAAGTATAATAACAGAGATAAGTCCAAACACAACTGTTCTTATTTGGGACGATATGTTACGAAAACGTGGAGTAACAATAAATCATATTGATGTTAACAATATTGAACCCGTTTGTTGGGACTACAAAAATAACTTGAAAGCTACTCATACTACTTACCTATACAATTATCATAAGACATTCAACAATATCTGGATAGCTTCTGCCTTCAAAGGCGCTGATGGCAGCACCGCTACTATTCCCAATGTCTATAACCGTTTTACTAATAATTTCTCATGGTTGGACTTTATATTAAACTTCAAGTTTAAAGAAGAAGCTACGGTCTACAATTTCAAAGGAATCATTCTCACCGGTTGGTCGAGGTACAATCATTTGAAACCTCTGTGTGAGCTTCTGCCAACTTCAATGCCAAGTTTGATCTTGAATCTAGTTTTAATAAAAACAATGAAAAAAGGAATAGTTCATGATGATTCAGCTAACAAGGATTTTGACTTTTTTTTCGAAAAGTATATGTTAGCAGAATTTAATAAGAGTGTCAAATGTAATAATATATTTTATATTGATGAAGCTGGGTGTTCCTTTGAAAATAGTGAGATTTACTATGCACTTAAAAGATATACAGATATTGAATCAAACATAAACAAGGAATTTGCTGAAAACCTCACATATGTTAAATATAATATAAAGAGAAACATAAAAAATACTATCATAAACATTAATACCGTTGAACATCATTTACGATGGTGTACAGACATTTTGAAAAATATTTCAGATTTCAAACTAGATTTGAAGATCTATATGTCACAGTTTTTCGAAACTGATGCTATTCAAGAATATGTAAAACTTAAAACACGTGAACCGGAAAATAAAGTTAAAAATACATTGATTGCGTTAAAAAATTATAGTATGAATTATCGGAAAAGAGAACTATTGCGGAAATGATAACTTATAAAAATTAAAGATAACCTAAAATTGTTTTTTTTTACTTAGTTACATACTTATAATATGTATTCTTTGTAATCATTCGACCGCAGAAGTATTTTCTTTCTAAGTAAGCATAAATGTTGACTCTCATACGCACACAACCAGCCTACAACTGGGCCTGGCCTCGAATAGACTTTTCAAATTATCCTAATATCTGGTGGAGCACATCTGCCTTTAAGATGCCTTTTCACTCTTGATTTGAAGATCTCCAACGTGTAAGTAGTATTATGAAAATAAAGAAGCCTCGCAACTTGAAGAAGAAGCCCTACAAGGGTATTCCAATGTTTGGATGTGCGATTTAAAAGCTGTGCTGATGAGGGAAATAGGTACAAACCACTTGGTCAGATCAGAAATTAAGCGTTCCTAATTGATGATGGTAATATTGTGACTAGGTAGCTTATAGAAGGTAATAAGCTTAATAGGTAATAAGCTTGCAAGCCATAGTTTATCCAAGGCATTAAGGGGATATATCAAAGAGTATACAAACACAACCAATAAACACTAGCAGTAGGATATTAGAATATGTCGTCTAGTAAGCTCGTCATAATATGTAAATCTTTTTCTGCAGAAAATTTTTAATTCTCTTGCTCAATGATATTATATACGGAATAAAATAATAATAGATCTTGTCCAATTTATTTTCTCTACCATTGAGTTTCAGCGCCGTTGCCGTCTTGACCTGAAGCGATCTGAAGCATAAAGCAAATACTAAGGTCTGAAGAGGTCTGAAGATGACAAACAAAATTTTTTTCCTCTAAGGTCTGAAGCGTTGACTGAAGTTGGATACTTCCTTTATGGTCTGAAGTGACGGAAAAGCCCTATTAGTTGCGATTAGTTAGAAAAAAAATTCCTCTAAGGTTGAAACATTGGAAGAATCATTGACAACAGAAAAAAAAAATCCTCTAAGCTCTGGAGATTAATTTGACCGATTGCGTGTCTATCTCAGTCAACGCTGGAGAATGATGCTCCTCAATTTTGAGACACGCAATCTGTCATTCAGCTCATGCTTTGCTCATGTCAAATTTTAGCAGAACCAAGAATGTTTAACAGTAAAATAAGTAGTAAAACAGGGCCTTAGTATGATACTTTGAATAACAGAAGATACAGTCACAACAGCAAAGACATTCAAATTATATTAACTAGACTCCCTAGTAAGTCTGTGACTAGACTAGACACTGACTTTAAAAATGAGTATAGATGTATCTTGGAAGAACCATAAGGCAAAAAAATAATCCTCCATGGTCTGGATGCTCCAAGACACAATGTGCACTATAATAATTATAATTATACTATTAAGATTTTTTTATTGTTAACACACGCTTCTCCATCACCTCTGACATTGGCAGAATCGTCCGATGGGTTCAAACCTTAGAGGAAAAATTTTGCCGTTGTCATCATTCTTCCAAGGTTCAAACCATAAAAGAAGTATCCAAGTTCAAACATTCAAATCACCGAGACTCAGTTGCCATAAGTAAAAATTGAATTGAATTGAACTTCTTTAGTAACTACTTTGAATAATGTCCAATAACGTCATCCAAAGTGTCAATAACGCATGGTGTTTTCGTAATTATGAGAAACGTAAATCTCATTGTGTTATGCAATTGAGTCACTTTATTAAAATTGTAATTGGAATTATGAGATCTATAAAAATTGTAAAAAAAATAATTGTACTAACTTTTGCTTTGTTGGTGCTTTTTTTATTTTTATACTATTTCGTACTCGGCTTCTATCCTACTTCTGTGGAGTTGGATTATGTGGTTGTACACTTCGATTTGAAGGGAGCGCCGCCCAAGTTGCATTATTTGGAGTCACTCCTGCCGAAGCTTAAGGAATTGGGAGTGAATGGCATACTCATGGAGTATGAAGATATGTTTCCTTATGAAGAAAAACTCGTTAATTTGAGCGCAAGGAACTGTTATGAGAAAAACGAGGTAAGATCAGAGTTTAAATAGTTTTATTTCAATTATGTTGTAGCACAACAGAATATAAATGTTTAGGTGGTGTCTACACACTGAAATACATCTCAGTACCTACTTATTATTTAATAAGCTTAAGCACTTCAGCAGTCGTTGATTAATATTATAAAAAGGAAACGCGAAAGAAAAAAATAATGCTAACGAAGCCGCGGCCAAAAGTTTTTGGAGAAAGAAAGAAGGTTTGTGGAGGGATTTAGTTACTGGTACTGCTATACTGAACTGGCAATCTACATCGCTCGAAGAACCGATAACCAATGGGGCAGAAAGGTTTTAAAAAAATAAAAAAAATATTATAAAAAAATATTTTTAAATAAAAAATTCTTACGTATTATACTTGCCGCTTTGTTATTTTTCTTCTAGCTCTCAAAGTTTCTTCTCAAAACTGTACGCTCAGGTATAGAAGTCATACCACTGGTCCAAACATTTGGGCACATGGAGCATGCTTTGAAGTTGCAAGAGTTTAAGTATTTGCGAGAACAGTCAAAGTATCCTGACTCCATATGTCCTAGCAAGCCTGATAGCATAGAATTGATCCAGAATATGCTGGAACAGGTAAGGGTGTACATGAAAATTTATGAATACGTACAACTAGTAGTAGTGTCACTGATGATGATGTCTTCCTGGCCGGTTTCGGCCACAGCGACTGTTTTAACGGCAGGCTAGTAAATTTGGGAGTTAAGGTGTAGCTAGCTGTTCTACCCGTTGGTGCGCCCTCTGGTGACTCGCATACCCAATCTTGCTAACAAAAGTTCGAGCACACTTTGGGCAAGTTAGAACCGCACTAACATAATTGTAAATATAGGCCACTGGTGGTCTGGCTTTGAGCTCATCTCTCCTCTGGTCGAGCTCTTCAAGACGCTCAGTTTCGAAGGTGTCACTACTAGTTGTACAGCAGTTGTTAGGATTTCATAACGGTACTGAATCCCTATACCGACTGTCAACGATCTTCATGACAGCCGGGGTCAACGGTAAAGAGACAAGGGTCATACCATTAGGCTATCGATGTTTTTTTACAAACTTGATATAAAAATACCAAATTACATGTGTGAAATAGCTACTTCTGATTTGTTCTTTGATAAAAACCAGAGAAACAAACGAGAAAATATGGTATTTTATTTTGACTTTGCCAATTTATACCAATATCGTCTAACTACTCTGCATAAAAAAATTACATTTCTGACACCTGTTCTAGGTGATAAACTTCCATACAAGAATAGCACCATTAAAGCACATCCATATCGGCTGTGATGAGGTTTTACACATAAATGAGTGTAATGAATGTCGCCGCAACAATAATACAAATACGTAAGTATAAATAGACTTTACTACTTAAAGATAAAACCAGAATATCACCAATTTTCATCTATTTCGAGCTTTACACACGTTAAACTTTAGTTCTGCGCCTGATCATGCTCTGGACGGGAACATTCAGTGAGGAAGTAGATTCGCGCATACACTTCTGCAGTTTTGTATTATGCGCAGTGGCAGTTTCGACCGCTGATAAAGAGAGCCTCAACTCAGTAGCAAAGAGTGCAAGCTACTAGAACTGAGAGTCTGCAACCATGCATACAAGTTTATGTGACAGAAACGAGTGGCTATTACCCTTGCCAAACATGACATCCTCTCGCTACTGGTCGTACTGCCATAAGTTTAAGCTGTATCGATAAAGTATATTAAGTTTCAAGAACTCCTAGTTTTTACTGTCTAATTAAACTCTTTTCCTTATTTTCAGTGAAATATTTCTCAACCACGTGAATATAGTTAACCGCATAGTAACAAAGATCAGTCCACACACCACTGTTCTTATATGGGACGACATGCTTCGAGGAAAAGCGAATGTGCATATAAATACTATAGATTTTAAAAACATTGAACCCGTATGCTGGGACTATGAAACTAAGTTGACAGTTACTTATAAAAACCTGTACAATTATCATCTGACTTTCAGCAATATCTGGATAGCTTCTGCTTTCAAAGGTGCTGATGGTATCACCGCTACCTTTCCTAATTTTATAAACCGCTTTGGCAATAATCTCTCTTGGCTGCAGTTTATATTAAACTGTAAGTTTGGAGGTATCAATTTTAAAGGTATCATTCTCACCGGATGGTCGAGGTACAGTCACATGGACCCTCTGTGTGAGCTCCTGCCAAATTCGATGCCAAGTTTGATCCTGAATCTAATATTAATAAAATCAATGAAGAAAGGAATAGTTTACGGCGACTCTTTTAACTTGGAATTGGATGAATATTTCGATAAATATTTACGTGTCGAATTTAATAATTATTTCAAATGTAATTATCTTTTCTATTCTGATTTTGACAACTCTGGGTGCAAATTTGAGACTAGTAAAATTTTAACTGAACTTTTAACATATAACGCTATTATGTCAGAAATCAAATGGGCGTTTAAAAATGATGACACTGTATTACCATCTATTGAATATTATTCAAAAATTAAAACATTAAATGTAAACAGTATTAACTATTGTATGCTTTGGTGTCAAAGTATTATTAAAAAAATTGAACATTTCAAAACAAAATTGAGAATGTACATGTCTCCTTTTTTCGAAGCTGATACGGTAGATGAATACATAAGTTACAAAACGTTCCAAAGTGAAAAAAGAATTAGGAATACATTGAAAATATTAAAACGTTATTTGAGTATTCATTCATGGGAAAGAAGACCTTTAAAGACTAATATATCATATACTTAGATCTTCGAAAATAAAGAAAAAATTTCTTAAATTGCATTTTATTACTTCATCATCATCATCATTTCAGCCGTAAGACGTCCACTGCTGAACTATTTTATTACTTAGGTACCTATTCATAATTTAAATAAGGTATTCTTTGATACTAACGTTTCCTAGCTAACAAGTCAAAAAACGGTAAACTTATACAGGGTTAAATTACATACACCGACAACCTGAAAATAAGTATTTGAACTCATCATTACGAACAACTTCTACTATGGAACCAACCCTGTAATCACGAAAAAAAAAGCTATTTTATATGTATATTTTGTTGAGTTATGTGAACATAAATCTTGAGTCTTGAGGTTCCGAAGCTGGTCTCAGAAGACGACCCAGGTCCTCACCGGCCTGACGAATCAGTTACTAAATCATCCAGGAGCTGATGGTGATTATCGTTATGGTTTTAATAAGGTTTCGACACTTCCCCATCTTAGGTAGATATAATTATATCGTTAAAAATAGATACCAACTATCTACAAGTTCCTTTACACTTAATACAAGCTAATGCCGTAGCAGACCGAAACCATACATATGCGAGAAAGTCTAACAATTATAATTCAGTATCACATTTCTTGCTGTCTACTTGCTTGGTTTCCCGCCCCATGTATCATAGACACATTGTACAAAACAACCAAAATGAAGAGGTTGAGTAACTTCTCTGTGTCTAAATTGGTGTCTTTGAAATTGAAATGAAATTGACGAATAACGTCAATTTCCATGTCAAAAATGCGTACTGTATTTTTAATTATGAGATCTATAAAAATCAAATTTATCATATTTACATTTGCTTTGTTGGTGATTTATTTATTATTATTCCATTTCTATCTCGGCAAGTGGTTGTATCGAGATTCCGGCCATGAGATATATTCTTCGGTGGTGTTGAATTATGTGGTGGTGCACTTCGATTTGAAGGGAGCGCCCCCTAAGTTGCATTATTTGGAGTCACTCCTGCCGAACCTTAAGGAATTGGGAGTGAATGGCATACTCATGGAATACGAAGACATGTTTCCATATGAGGGAAGACTCGTTAATTTGAGCGCAAGAAACTGTTATGACAAAAACGAGGTAAGAATAGTTTTAATTTTATATCTTGACAATATTGTATCACACTAGAATATCATCTATGATGATATGGCGAAAAAGGAAGTAACTACTGAGATGACGGGTGATAGAGATGTATGAAAAAAGAGGAGATACTGCACCGACCCCAAATAAATTGGGAAAAGGGCAGAGAGATGATGACTAGAATATCCTCTATCTAAATGTAACGTAAAATAATAATAAAACAAATTGGCGGGATACCATTGTTGTGAAAAAACTCACCAATTTTTACCCATATGGTAGATAGATAGAGTAGATAATTATCAACTCTTGTGTCCTTACAGTGCGTCTAATTTATACCTGTGTTGTTGATGTTTCACGATATTCGTCCTATAATTAAAATATAATTTTAAGCCCTCTTCCTCTCTTCTATTTTTGCTGTGCCCGACAGGGTCTATAATGATCTCGGTAATATTATCATCTAAGTATTACATTGTAGAATGCAATAAATGTTTGAGTTTGAAATTATTTTCTTTAGAAGGTTGTCATGAAGATTATGTCACAGATCTTCACGCAAACCTTAAAGAAAATAATTTAATATTTATAGCAACCGCTTTCTTATTATTTCCAGCTCAACAATTTTCTTTCCGAAACTATTCGCTCAGGTATAGAAGTCATACCACTGGTCCAAACATTTGGGCACATGGAGCATGCTTTGAAGTTGCAAGAGTTTAAATATTTGCGAGAACAGTCAAAGTATCCTGACTCCATATGTCCTAGCAAGCCTGACAGTAAAGAATTGATTAAGGATATGCTGGAACAGGTAAGAATTGATCAAGGATATTTTTTTAATTTCTTTATTGGCAAGCAATAATGGCTCAGAGATTCACTTAATTATATACAACAAAACTGAAATACATTAATAAATAGGTACATCATTTATAAACATACTTTTACTCATTTAAATTGGCGCCGTGTGTCGCGTGGTTTCGAGAATCTGGCCTCGGAACCGCTAGAACATAACACTTCTAGGCCGAAATTCTTCTGGAAGAATTGATATAGAGGTAACCCTTGTTACTCCGCACTTGTAACTTGGGTGAAACTACTCTGTATGAAAATATTCTGTACTCTTCGATTAAAACTGCAACCTATGACTTTTTATCATGGAGCAGATATTCTGCTCCATGGGTGAAATATATAGCCATACTTGTCACACTTTTATGAATTCAGTGTTAGCCTAGTGGTATGACCTTTGACTGGCAAGACTGAGGTCTCAGGTTCAAGCCCAAGCCACGCACTTTTGACTTTTCGGAACTTATATGCATATTATAACATTATTGATCACCTGCTTGGGTTGCGGGGGTCAGATAGGTAGCCGTTAAAACTGATATTCAACATCTAGTTAGATTAGAAGCCGACTCCAACAAGGTTTGGGAATAATAAGGCTAAGAGGATGATGATCTGTCTCATTTTTATGCCTTAGAAAAAAAGTGGATTGTATTTGTTGACATGTTAAGCAAGATGCCTAAAAGGGCTTTACTTAAAGAAATATATTTGTTGCCATATTATTATCTACAAAGAAACTAAACTTAGTACTGGCCTTTTTCAGGTGATAAACTTCCATACAAGTATAGCACCATTAAAGCACATCCACATTGGTTGCGATGAGGTTTATCACATAAATAAGTGTACTAGATGTCGGCGCAACAATAAAACAAATATGTAAGTATAAAATAGATAAAATTATCTACCATTCCTGACTTTCATTCTTGACTTTCTAAAAAACTTTGCTGTTCACATAGTATACAGTATAAATACTTTTGTTTATGTAATACCAAGTGACTTTGAAGATATTGTTATTTGATTCATTTATTATAATTTCGTGATTCTGATCGGACTAAAAAATTAAGGCTAAATCGATAGCAATATTAAATAGGTTTCTTGATTTTCTATTGTACTTAGTTGACTTGAACGTACTAAATGAATTCATTTCCTTATTTTCAGTGAAATATTTTCCAATCACTTGCACACCGTTAACAACATAGTAACAAAGATCAGTCCACACACCACCGTTCTTATATGGGACGACATGCTTCGAGGAAAAGCGGGGTTGCAAATTGATACCATGAACTTTAAGAACTTTGAACCCGTTTACTGGGACTATAAAAGTAGGATATTAGCTTCTGATACTGACTTATACAGGTATCATAAAAAATTTGACAATATCTGGATAGCTTCTGCCTTCAAGGGCGCTGATGGACGCACCGCTACCTTTCCCAATTTCAAAAATCGCTTTATCAACAACTTCTCTTGGTTGGACTTTATAATGAACTATAAGTTTGGAGGAGAACCTGACGTCTACTATTTCAAAGGAATCATTCTCACCGGATGGTCGAGGTACAGTCATATGGACCCTCTGTGTGAGCTCCTGCCGACTTCGATGCCAAGTTTGATCCTAAATCTAATATTAATAAAAACAATGAAGAAAGGAATTGTTCATGGCGATTTAGCTAACATGGATTTTGATGATTTTTTTGAAAAATATTTGCTAGTTGAATTTAGTAAATATATAAAATGTAAAAATCTTATTTATATTGATAATTTTGACAGCTCTGGATGTTCGTTTGATAATAGTGATATTTATAATCTACTTAGACGATATTTCAGTATCATGACACGTATAAAATTGGAATTTGACCATGATAACCCAAAATGTCCAGCTATTGAATATTATTCAAAGATAAAAACAATAAATGTAAATGGTATTCACTATTGTATGAAATTGTGTAGTGATTGTATCAAACAAATTAAAAATTTGAAAACAGAATTAAGGATTCATATGTCTAAATATTTCGAAGATGATGCAATAGATGAATACATACTTTATAAAACGTATCAAAGTGAAACAAAACTTAGAAATACTATGAAAACTTTAGATCGTTATATGGATACTCGTTCTTGGAATAGGCGACCACTTGAGACTAATATTTCAGCAACTTGATAAAGTCACGAAATATAAAAATATTATATTCAATTTGCCTTTTATTACTTCACATTATGACCAAAATGTTCTGAGAAATACTTTGAATCAACTTCAAATCAAAATATATTCACATTAAACTTAGCTTTGATGAATAATAGCTGCTGTGTTGCTATATTTTGCAAAGATTTCCTTGATTAATATACTTACTTAAAAAATTAAAAAATATCTCAATTTTTCCGAATCAACTTACTACTATTACAATCAGAAAGTATCTGACGAAATATCACCGCTAAAACAAAAGCAATATCCCTACAATCTTTCGAAACATGTACTGTTCATATTTCATCTCTATTTAATATCGAAGTGTAAAACAGTTGGTTCTTAGAGTGTCAAACCATGTAATTTGCTTCACGATTATTCTATGCTTTCAATATTGCGGTATAATCAATCAAAGTTAAATGCGCTCCGTTGGGGCAAAGGCACGATATCGCTGGAACAAAAGATGGAATCGACAACAAAAGAACGACGATGATAGCTTCATTATTCTGGTTTTTAAGTAGTTTGGATTAAATTGGTTGAAGCAATGTGTTTTAATATTATAAGTGTATAGCTCGTTATCTAATTGCGTTTTCATATGACTAGAATATGCGGAAGTGTTAAAAGTATCGTAGAAAGTATTATTCGGATCACCACTATTGTGAAATCTATGCTATATCTATATGTCTATATAATTATATATATTGTGAAAAAAATTTGGGTGTGAGTGTGCCGTTTTGGAGCATTTGTACGTAAGTTTCGTACTGTATGTTTATTATAGATACTGTGTCTTGAATGTCACTTAACTAGGTAGTACTTCTTTATACCTATAAAATCTAGATCATAAATACAATCAAAGAATATTAGGACATATTTAATTTAAGATATCGTACCAGTTGGATGATTTTAACTTTCCGACTAAATTAAATAGTTAAAGTTTCCGTACTGTATGTTTTATATACTGTGTCAAAGAGCCGGAATTCTGAAAGGTGATAATTATATTTTCAGTTATTATACTAAACTAGAACTGAGTTATCAAAGTCTTTAATAATGCCTTTGAATATGAAAACTAATTTTGACGCACGAAATAATTCTACAATCATCTTCAAACACGTTTTCATTAATCCAAGTCACTTTGTTCTAAGTCTCGGAGCTCCATTGTCTACGCCAGTGCAGTCACATTGATTGGATTACGGGTAGCCGTTATTAAAGTCTCGCAAAAGTTTTAAGCGGATGACACAAGATAAATTACTTAAAAAACCAGCAATAATTAAGTTCTTTCAATAAGTTTTTCGGTAAAAATTATGGATGTGCACCTTATACGTATAGAAATAACATTCGTTTTTAAAAAAGATTTTTCAAATGGTTTCGTTATAACTGGCTCCCAACAAGATATAGTAATAATAATAGACCAGCCTGTAACTGTCCTACTACCGGGCAAAGGCCTCTTCTCATACAGAGAAGGCTCAAGCATTAATCACTACACTAGCTTACTGTGTATTGGCGATTTCAGACCATAAGGTCCAGGTTTTCTCACGATGTTTTTCTTCACCGATGTACCGTCCAACAAAAAGGAGATTTAAATTGTTATACTTATATAATATATTCTCAATTGGATGCATAAATGTTTAAATTTTTTGCCGATTTGAGTCATTCTTTGTTCGAAATAGTATACTTCCTGATTGGATCCACATAAATATAGACGTGATCTGACTATGAACTTCGGAGTTCGGACATAGAGAACAGAACTCCTCATTGGACGATAGTAAACATCTCGTAACAACAAATTCACTTTGTATGTATTGTTAATAACCACCTTCCAGAAAAGTAGAATGTACCGAGTCGATGTCAAGTCTTAGAATCATAGTTAAATGAAATCTGGAACCCGCTGGGCACCGACTCTAAAACTAATATTTTTGTGTTATTTCTAGGTCTTAGGTAATATTTTGAAGTCCGTTTTTTTCTTTATTGATTTGGTATTTTATATTGTAAATATTTATATGTAAAAATATTTTAACATTAGGTACTTCTTTTTTCATGATGATTGGCGATGATCTTAATATGAATATACTACGATCTAACCTGACCTATGCTACCCCTTTTGCTTTTTCATCATTAATTCATATACTTACCATATTAATTGGTAGCATAACATATAAGTCTATGATCCATAACATCATACACGTACAGCTTGCGGCTTGATAACCAGTAACTGTTTTTATTATTTAATTTTAATATTACGGAAATAAAATAAAGCAAAAAGTGAACATACAAAAATCTTTATTTACACACACGTCAACAAACACATTATGGTAAGGTTTGGTTAAAATTCTAATAATTAGTAACAATATCACCTTTGACATGCTTACAGCAACAATATTACATACTTTAATAGCACCATTGACTACTTTTTGTTACTTGTATTCACCACCAACGAAAATCGGAACTAAGGAATTTCATAGAAGCACTATTCATTAGACGAGGCATTTTAGTTGAATATTTCTAAACTTTTTGTTAATATTTTATCTGTTTTTTGTGTCATTATCATCAAGCTCTTTACTTTTGCTCTCTTCTATCTCATTCTTTGACTTATGCACTGGAACTATTTCTGTTGGCGGAGGCGTTATAGGGACTAAACTACCGTCTTCATCTGCAACCTTCAAACCAATCGTAGCACCAAGCTTAGCACTAGCCTGTTTAAACGTATCAGACAACTTTACTTGTACCACATTAATAACCATGGATGTCAGAGCAAATCCAAACACTAAATATAATATAGATGCCATCATAAACATTGGGTGATTGGGAACCAAATCTCCAAGTCCGATTGTTGATATCGATATGAAAATAAAATAAAAGGATTCGAAGAAGTTCCATTTCTCCCACAAACTGTAGCAGAATGCCCCGATGTTGATGTACGTAAGTAATATGATAACGGCGACAGAAATTGGTAAGTTGAACTCGTCGTCTATTTCAAACACGGATGGCGCTGGAGTTTCTAGATCTGTTTCGTTATCTAGGTCACGTATAAAAGTACCGGGTTTTGGTGGTAAAGGTGGAGGTACATCGCTTGATTTTCTCTCAATAGGTGGCGGTTGACCATCAGGACATTCCTCAATATCTTCCTCATTAAATATCTGCGATGGACGACGAACAACATCGTAGACGATGTTCAGGCCTTTTATTACCTCCTGAAATTAACAAAATTGTATGTTGAATCAACTTTGATCTATTTTGAAAAGAATTGTTTCATTTGAAAGGAAGGCAAACATCATAGCCCAGAGGGTAATCATTTATCTTCTTCTGTATTAAGGAAAACAATATCTTGTTACTGCTCTACTACGGAAATTTGAACAATGTTTTTTAAATAAACATTGTTTGGAAAAACCTTCTTGTTTATCAGATTTGTACTTATTAAAAAAATATTTCTTTCATTTTTAAAAAGTTTGATGTTTTTAGGGTTCCGGAACCAAATGGCAAAAACGGAACCTTTATTGATTCGTCCTGACCGTGTGCGGTATTATTAGACAGGACTTTTAAAGTGATATCTATCGAAGTTTCATAATTATTTTTTTATTTATGTCAATAGTAAATGAGATCTACCTACTACTTCTAAAGTCATCCCTCTATATATAGCTTTGAACTATGTGGTGAAAAAATGTTGAAAATATTGAGCATGCATTTAAATTGCTACGGAACCCTTCACTGTATGTAATTCAGTGATTTATACTAAATCATCTATTTAAATAGTCTTAAATAGGTAGATGAGTACTGTTGGAACTGCATACGTTACAGAACTAATAATTTTAATGAAGATATACAAACTTATTATAATTGCGTCATTATTAAATAAATTGTATATGGTTGTAAATATACAAAAGGGCGACTACCAATATTGCTCTTTACTAATTTTCATAAGTATTTTAGCACCGAGCATAGCATTATATCGGTAACAAGATTTATTAGTCATAATGCTGCTAAAATGCCTTAATGCGTAGTGCACATACATGCAGCCTGTGGTAGACCGCGTCATTACACACGGCCGAAACCAAGCGTCGAGCGAGTAACAAGGTAATTGGATTTACGGTGTTTTACAATAGAATTTGGCTTTAAATTTCAAAACCTTTATGCCTATCTTGTAAAGTGACAATTTTAAATTAATTCATTCATAACAATTATGCCTTTGTTCTAATTGTATTCTGCATTTGCCCTTCAGTGGGACGATATAGGCTAAATATTAGTAATAATAATAACAATTAATACCCAATCCAAAAGAAATCAGCCTGTACTGTTCCACAAAGCAAAGAGTTCTCACAAATCGAAGTAAGAGATATTAGGGCATACTCCACCCTATTAGGCAATTGGATTAAGACTGTTGGAATTTGTCTAGGCACCTATTAGGCCGGGACTACACCACAACGGAGAAGAGCGGAGAGGAAATGTGTTTCCATACAAATGACGGATCAAGCGGCGCCGCTCGAGTTCATTCGAGTTGTCATTTGTATGGAAACACATTTCCTCTCCGCTCTTCTCCGCTGTGGTGGAGTTCCAGCCTTAGGCTTCTAAATTTGGCGCAACCAATACAAACGGTAAAAGTCTACCTAACCTTCCACTCAATCTTAACACCTTAAAAGTACCGCTATTTAGGTTTTAACTTTTTGATAAACGTCCAAAGGTACACAGCGCTTAACTCGATGAATACACCACATTCAATCATACACTAGTCCTTTCTCTACACACGTTTATAAAAAAAACAGACGTAACATTATTATAATCAACATTACAGATAGCGTAAATAATTCACAAGAATTAGTGTCAAAAGACAACTATAACAAAATGCAAAATTTCTTTAAAAAAAAACGTTAATTACGTTCTTCATCAAATATTTCCTCATAATTTTAATAAACTTCTTAGAGTTGTTTTTTAAAAAGACACTCATTATTTTTTACAAGCTTACGAGATTAGTGTGTTTGAGCTCTGTGCCAAACGTTAGGATCCGTTATTGGTTTCGTAAAACTATCAGTATTCATAGTCTACGTACTTGTACTAAGGTCCTGGGATATTTCAAAATATATTCACAATACTATTATTGTAACAATACGAAATACAAAATCCTTATTGATTCTATAAAATGTAATTCAATTGCTATAGTCCTGCACATAGATTTAGAATAACCTACCAAAAAAGACGTAATAGATAGAACATATTTTATTGATATACGTACACGTTATGAACAGCTAATACATATAAACGTGACGTCATTCATGAACGAAACTAATCAAGCCTAATTTTGAAAAATCTCAGTTTTTATTGTGTAATTTCATGCCTATTAGACGCCACTAATTATATTGAATCTACGTGTGCAGAACCAGTCTCACACACAAAACACGCACACTTGTGTAGGTATGTTGCTTTTAGTCTTGCCTTAGTTACTTCAAAGCCAATCTATTTGAAGGGTACCTAATTATTATATTCTAGTTGTGATAGCCTAATGGTGTTGACCGTTGACTGGCAAGTCAGAGGTCTCAGGTTCGAACCTAAGGCGCGCACCTCTGACTTTTCGTAAGTTATGTGCGTTTTATAAATTAATTATCACTAACTCCGTGCCTCGGAAAGCACGTAAAGCCGTTGGCCCTGCGCCTGATCTCTCTTCGGTCGTGTCGGATTGCCGTCCCATCGGACTATGAGAGTGAGGGAATAGAGAGTGCACCTGTGTTTGCGCACACACTTGTGCACTATAATATCTTCCGCGTCGATGGCTAATCTCCGTTGAGATTGGCCGCTGTGACCAAAATTCGGTCAGGAGGACATTATTATAATTATTCTATCTATTACACATATTCGAATTTGCTTGTTAAGCGATTTGCTTTCTGTGCTTTTGCGCAACTGAATAGTTTCAGTAGTTCCGTCAACCGGATTTACAATCGTACTATTACTACTAGATCACAAATATTAGTGTAATCGAAGGATATTGGTTTCGTACTGAGTGTTTGTGCATTGTGAAATTATAACTCTAGTACGATCCCAAAGATACAACCGAGTCACCGAGACTTAGGCGACCTAGTAGTCAACGTAGTTTATTATGTAAATACTCTTTATTAATTACCTGAACTGGTCCAGTTCTTCTGACTTTCCTACAGCTCCTCGTGTAGTAGAACCTTCTGATGAACGCCCAAAAGAACTTGATGATTCTCGTAAAGAACTTGCCGAAGTCAGCAAGGAGGATCAAAAACAACGGAATTCCAATAGTGGCATACACTATTGTCGCTACTCGCCCATATGTGGTCTTCGGTGCTATGTGACCATAACCTGGAAAACGAAATAAAAAAATTAAAATAACTGCTCTATCTATACAAAAATAACGTTGAATAAATAATGGAAAAAATATTGTGATGTAAAAGGTGGAATGAACAAAAATGAATATGACGTCAACAAAGTATCTTGTAAAGAAATAAAATAAAAAAACTGTACGTTCATGTGTTTTAATTTAAACAATGATTCGTACAATAATAAGTGACCGTGCAGAAAAAATGAAAAACAAAACATTTTAGCCAAAACAAAATTATATCTAGCATCTGTGACATTTTTTTTGTGTTCACGTAAATAACTGTTATTAATCTTACCGACAGTTGTAACTAACGTCAAGCAGTAGACGAAAGAATTCATGAAGTTCCAAGATCGCTGACCGCTGTAAGATGACACGCCAGCCTCGTGCGCTGTATGCAGCTGATTTTCAAATTCGAATAACTTCTTTCTTGCCATTGATTTCCAATCTTCCTCGCGCAAATTATGACTTCCACGCCAAAGATTTTCAATAAAATCTCTTTTAACATTCCTAGTACTGCATTTATATGCATTTTCGAAAGATCCTTCTAACGTTTTAAACATCATTCCTCCTAAACCGCACATTATAATTAATATAAGCAAGTCGGAAATACATTTGTTTCTCAAATCCTTTATTTTTTTGCATTGTATGCTCTGTTCTTCTTTAAATTGTTGCCAATTCGCAATAAGTTTCCATCTCGATCTAACAACTTTATTATTATTGTCCTCGAGGGATTTTCTTTTTGTTTTTTTATTTGGTGCCGGTTCTTTGCTTTCTTTCTTTGCGACGTTTTTAGGATCGACTACTGATCTTTTCCTTAGAACTGACTTAGGTTCACCTTGTTCGATTTTAGGAGCATCCATATCATCCGGTGCAATACTCACATCCGTCATCATATCACGCCTATCAACTTCTTGGCTTAACACATTAAGTTTACGTGTTAACTCCGCCGTTCTCTCTGATAGATCAAAATCGAACTCGTTTTCACTTGGTGATGTAGAATAACAGCTGGATGTATATTCAGACTGGCTAGCATCGATATATCCTGAGCTTTGTCTACTACGTTTGTCAAAATCTGTTTTTTGATTCTGATCTGATTTTCGATTTTTCATTAAACCTGCTAGTATTTCTTTTTCACTAATTATCTGAATGGTTTTAGGACATGACATGCCTCTAGATTGCCTTAGTGTGGTAGGGGTTTTATTTGGGGTCTTATTAGGGGTTTTCAAAGTCTTATGGGTATTTGTTTTATATTCAGGCAAAAGTCGAGGATCATCTTTAGGTATGGATAAACTCCTTGCACGTGCTTTTTGCATTAAGTCAATGATTTCTCGACTAGTTTGACTCATACCAGTTCCAGTTTTGTCTATCACACTCACTTCTTCGGGTCGGTGCACTGACTGCGTTCGATTTACTTTAGGAGACAATTTGTTCTTGGTGTATCGGCGTGGGACAGCCGTTGTCCTACGTTTTGATACATCTACTTTGGCATTATGTTGATCCTCACTCATCTCACTCTCACTAGTTTTACTCTGTAAATGTTATTATGGATAAATTATTAGTTGCTCTTCTCATTCTACAAAATTATGGCAAACTATTTACATAATGATTTTTATATTGCATGGCTTGGGATTATGTCAATTGGAAATAAAGTGCTATTAACAAAGCGACAAACAGAATACAAAATACTTTCATATAAAAACTGACCCCAAATCTTGAAGCAGATTTACTGCGGGCAGGTTTGACAGGTGGGACGCGTCGTGTTTCAGGTTGTGGTTCATCTTTTACTTGTTTACTGACTGACTGTTTGACTACGTTTGGTTTTACATCATTTGATAATCTCCTACTAGGAGTCCTTACAATTCTTTCCCTAACCTCCACTTTAGGTTTATTTTCCGGCAACAGTTTTCTACTAGGCGTTCTTTCGACTTGTATTACTTTTGTAACAAGTTCACCAGGCGATACCGGCGTTTCAGGTTTAGGTGTTTTTTCCTTCACAATTGGTTTAACATCTTTATCTTCAAATGTAAAAACGCTTTCGGTTTTAACTGGTGTTTTCTTAGATCCTTCATCTGGTTTCTTTTCATCGGGATACACAATTTCATCTAGCTTTTTAGGTGTGCCAGGTATAATAGGATACGGAAAATTGCCTTCTTTAGGAGTGCTACTAGCCGGAGAAGGAGTAGAGAGGATATGTTTTGCCTCTTTTGGGGGTTCAATGGTCAATGAATTACGTCGAGAAGTATCTACATCTTTTGGGGTCAATGCGTAATTGGTGGTCAAGAGTTTGTTAGTTGGATCAATAAAACTTCCTTTACGTTCTAAAAGACTTGCCAGTTCTTCTTTATCTGGTATAGCAAAGGGTGAAATACTTCTACGTCTCCGCTCTTGCGCAGCCATAGCCCTTTGCTCAAGAACTTCATCTGTATCTATGTCATAAACAGGATCTTTGATCCCAGCTTTTTGTTGTACCATTCGTTTCATCTCTTCGTACGTATTGTCTGCTTCAATTTCCCGTGAGTTACGTTGTGGTTTAAAGTCTTCATCGTCAGAAGTTGGTGTATCTTCATGAGGTACAGGAGTTCTTCCAGGTTCGGGTGTTTTTTCTCTCTGTCTTGCAGCTTGACCTCTATTCTTAGACAAATTTCTTCTCTTTCTTATTGACATGTTTTGTTTATCTTCTGGTAGCTCCATGTTTTCTAGTCTTATTTCAGGAGATTTTAACACTAATTGACCAACCGTTTGTGATTCAGTTTCAGCTTTAATTTTTGGTATTTTCAATGTTAACTTTACGTCTTCTTTATCTTCGTTATCACTCATTACCACCAACTTTACACTCACACCGCAACTGAAAAAAATAAGTTGTGATATCACAACCACTCACAATAGACTAAGGGAATTGAACTCGATTAAAACAGTCACAGCGATATCAAGCTTGGCAGTCAATGATAAATCTCCTGCCAATAATTTTAACACAAATAAGATCAAGCAAGCCAACAATGATGTGAATCTAATAAGTGTAAACTTACCTCTCGTTAACGATCCCAATAACAAAACTTCTTTATTATAACGGGGTCGAAGCAAATTTCTAATAAAAGAATCTATTTTGGCCGGTCCACAGTGTCGGACGTAAACAAACGTCCAACGATAAGGGTTCACGATCCATCTTCATTGAAATTATATTATCACAGTTCAAATGTCGTAGTTTCAATGGTGAATCAAACAAACACGTATTTTATGCGGAACTTTCAATGGTATGTTGTTACAGTTTTCTTTATACACGGTGTGCGTTTGTGACGCGGCGAGACTGAGCGGGAAACCGCCAAGCCCGCCGGGCAGCGTTCCAAATTTAAAACAACTACACCTAAATTCAGTCCAGTCGTGCTTGCAATCGTACACTAGAAAATGTTCTCGACATATGCGACCATCATTACTTGATACGTCGCGTGAAAATCCCAATATCCAGTTATGTTCGTAAAAAACGATTTTCACAGCTCTACTTGAATTGGAATTGCGGCAAATAGCAAATATCTGTATCAACATCATCACGAGTGAGTTATAAATAGACGACGTGTTGAAGTATGTGTTATGTATTGTTTTATGTAATTGGCTATAAAATATTTATCCAAGCATATAAAATATAGATTTAAGTAGTATAAAAAATGTGTATTTTGTGAATGATATAATGCAAAAGTCTTGGCGGCATATACAGTAGAGCTCGTATAACAATTTTCGGGTCTGCAGTAATAAATACAATGCTTTTTGAACAATCTTACTAAGTCTATATAATAATCTAAAGAAAATCTGCGACTACCTTAATATATCGCGAGACAATTTAAACACATTCTCGAGAAAACTTATGACCAAAATTTAGATTAAACAACGCTAAATGAAGATAAATAAAACACAGAGAACGTAAGTAATAAACAAACAAGTAAAATTAAAGAATAGACGACATAACGTAGAGAGTTTCAACTAGAAATACGGACGTTATTTCCTAATGTGTCTCAGCCGCTTTGTGTAAACTAGAATGAACCGACATAAAAGGAACTAGTTGCTGTTTACCTTTATAAAAGAAAACAAATAAATAAATTGTTCCTCTGAAAGCTATAAACGTGTTAGCAACTAATGCAGTCGAGACAAAGCGACATTTCAGTCCCTACTTTCATAAATTTTATTAATATTTACTCAGTCAGCTTTCGTAAATATTACTTGCATTCTTGTTGTAGTATAAAATAAGCTTTTTTTAAAAAAAACAACGTTTTTAACCAAGCTGTTATTTTGGAATATCAAAACTAAGCGTATAAGCAAAAATTGTGTCTTGACCGTTGAAGAGTTCCTTTATCTGGAGCTAATCTTGGATATCGGTTCACGTCATGCTTACGGAACTGAACGTGTACCAAATTTTTCAGCTCAATTCAGAAAAAATCAGTTCCAAGACTCCACCCGAACAAACATATTTACATGTACATAGCAAGTTAAATAAAATCTTGTAAAAACGCCTGGTGAGTTTGTTAGTACGCGCAGCGCTTAAACTGTTGCTTTAGTAAATCTACTAGGCGCTTTATTAAAATATTATCGAAGAAGGTAAACGAGAGTGAGTCTTTATTACATGAAAATTACACTCGTAATGAACCGTTGTAGAACAAACTAGAAGCTTTTTTGTTGTTCACAGCCGTTCATTTTAACGAGATACTGAAGAGACTGAGATCGTGCCTTAGTACGGAGCTACCTCATAATTAAACTTGAATTAAAATATGGAGGGCTGCAATGTACGGAACTGTTTCCAAGAATTGTCTTCGCTCTTTTTATATAGGTACTTAATTATTGCTAAAGTTACTACAAGCATACCCATTTCTTTACACGGATAATTTATTCTGTAAAAGAGTCCGGTCATTCCCGCTCGGTAACATCTCCTCGTCGTTCACACTTGACGAGTGGGTTTTTTTTAGTGTTGACGATCCACTGTTGATGAGTGGGATTTTTTTTATTGTTGACGATCCTTCCCGATCGGTCACACCTCGTGACACCTAGCACAAGAGTCAGGTTCTAGAAAATTGATTTTAATCTGACTTTTAAAAGGAGGGGGGTTGTTTTTATTGCTGCCATGTTTAAGAAGCGCTTATGCGTTATACTCTAGGATCTCTTCTAGGAGAACACTTTTGGATGATATGCCCTTTTTATAAAGGGCTGAAAGTAGCGGTCATTCCCCCTGGTGTTACCCAGGTCCCCGTCGTCCACACAGTAGACGAGTGGGATTTTTTTTGGACCGAGCTGGCCGAGCCGGGTAAGACTCTCGGACCTACCATTTAGTCCCCAAAACTGCGACGCCTTCGTGACTAACTTCAGACAACTAAATTTGCGCTCACATTGTACATTTCAATTCTTGATCAGACCATCGCTATGCATTTCCCACCCGAGTGCACTGGCCCTAAGGATTTTACAAAATAGAGCTAAGAGTATCCATACCTATGGTTGTGTAAATAGTGCCAGCGTAGAACATGGCGTTCCAGAAGGTCCACGTTTGATTCTTGGTGTTGTTATCGTTTACATGTTTCATACACTCCGAGTAGCTGCCTTCGTAATCTATCAAGTAGTCCTGTATCTTCAAGAACAATTCCTCGTTGCTGATCTGGAGACAGAAAAGTTTTTTTTTAATTGCTCTGATCTTTTGCGTCCTTCCTGTAGTAGAAACAAGTAAAAGTCTATATTTTTATAGCATTATAATTTATAGTGTGTCATAGACCACAGCTCCAAATTGTAAATAAAATTATTGAATGCACTGTTCTTATTATTAGATTAATATGACTAATTAACACTCACAATTGAATTAGTTTTGTTGCTAATGACGTCATGTATCCTATCTGATAGTTCTCTCCGCACATCTGTCAGATTCTTGTCATACTTCTCCTCGTTTGGACCTAGAATAAAAGAAAAACAATATTTTCATCCCAATACTTAATTAACTTAATTACAATAAACTTAATAACTAGAGGCAACTAGAGTCATTCTTACAATAAACAATATTAGAATTATGACTTTTCATAAGTGCCTAATGATCTACATTAAAAAAACTATTTTGATTTTAAAACTAAAGTTTGTAGTAGAACGTAGAACTAAGTACTGGTTTAATAAGTGCACAAAACTTCGAAACTTGAGTCTAATTCTGAACAATTCTATATTCAAGTTGAAAGTTCCACTCAAAAAGTCGTTAACTTCACAACTTCGACAAATTATTAATTGACGGACACTTGCGATACCACGGAACTCCGACAATCCGGGTGGCTCTAGCACTGACTTAGGTGCAATATTAGTTTTAAGTTTAATGCATTGTCTGAGTAGAATTGTGTTGATGTTCGAAATCGATGATGATGATGTTAATAAAGATCATTTTGTTCTTGCATTGTTAAAATAAACATATAATAAAATTTCGTAGCTACTTCAAAATTAAACTGAAAGAAAATCCTATAAGGGAATGTTTTTTAAACTACTAATATAAAATGATAAACCTAACCTCTCGAGGTTCAAATAAGAAAGAAAGAATGCCGGATATTATAAAAATATTCAAAAAGTTTCTTTCAGAGGCGTGGATAACCAGGACAAAAAGCGTATTAATCCAAGACTAGGTCTATCTGTATAGTACTGTATACTAAGTTTCATTCAAATCTGTACAACGGTTTACGGTTTCAACATCCAAATACCTTCACAAACATTTAAATTTATAGCCGATTTTCCCATCACACTAAACTAAACGCGATAAACTCGGTTGAGTTCAGAACTCCGTATGCTAAGGGCTCAATGAGGTAAGGTTTTGATGAGGAGGACTATGCGTAGGACTGAACTTAGTTTTATTAAACTCGGTTTTAAAGTGATTAGTGAAATTGGGCCTTATTCGTAAGAAAAGGATTTTAGTAGGATTATCATTTATATAACAAACGAACTATTTGCAAAACCAATTTAGAGGTCTGGGGTATCTAATATAACACAAAAGTAATTTATCCAGATCGTTATCTCTCGATAACTTAACCATGAAAGTTAACACACCAGAACTTTACCTAAGAGAAGCAATCATAGGCCACACTACCAACCACACATAACTCAACATTCATTGGCTACTTTCCTCATATCAAAAATGTTGTTTTCCACAGCTTTCTGACACGTGAAAAGATTCTCATAATGTCGCGGCGGTAAAGAATGCGCTCAAAATATAAAAGGTTTGACCCACTAACCTAAATTAATGCTCTTAAAAATGACGGTAAATCTTAAATATTACCGGTTAGAATGTGTTACTGGTAAAGTGAGACTGAATGTTAACAGGAGTACCACCCTTTATTTTTTAAAGAACGCAGGTATGTATATACCTAATTTATAAAACGTCTCCGAGCAAAACTGTTTGTTTAACAAAATAACCGTAAAAATGACAGGTAAATGGAAAGAGTTGGGGAAATTTTGGTACGGGAGGAAAATTTTTGAAGGAGATAGGTTGTCCTGGGAGGGGAAGCAGATTATAGAAGAGGAAAGATTTTATAAATCAGGGATCGTGGAAGAGTAGAGAGAGAGGATTATGGGTATAAAGAATTATGGAAGGGGAGTAGGATTATGAAAGAGGAAACGCATTATGAAAGAGAAAACGATTATTGAAAGACAGCCAATGCGCGCATTGTTTTATGGTTGATTAAGGAATTTAATATTTTTTGCATACAATTAGGATTACGGTTAAGTTTGTAGTTCAAGACAAAGCCCGTAGATTAAAATTAAAAACATATATTTATAAACATGCAGTTTAATCTCAGACTTTCTTCACAATATTCGAAGCTATTGAAACATCATACCTATTGTGTTGAAACACATTGTAGTTCAGCTTCACAGATACAGAATTGAAGCAAGATTAATTTCTTCTTGTTAGTGTCTATCACGCATTGTGAGATATCGGCTGGCCATTCATGAAAGATCCACCTGATAGGTCGTACAATAGCCCCGTCTCTATACATTCCTACCTATGTAATGTGAAATATGTCTGGTTGTATATTCACGGATGAAGTGTACCAACAATAATTTGAATTTTAATATTATATCCTAATACAAATATAATACTGTGGAAAAATAACCGTTTTTTTTTCTCTCCTGACCGAATTTCGATCACAGCGGCCAACCTCAACGGAGACTACGCAGGAGATATTATGGTGCACAAGTGTGTGCGCAAACACAGGTGCACTCTCTATTCCCTCACTCTCATATCATAGTCCGATGGGACGGCCTTCCGACACGATCGGAGAGAGATCAGGCGCAGGGCCAACGGCTTTACGTGCTTTCCGAGGCACGGAGTAAGTGATCATTAATTTATAAAACGCACATAACTTACGAAAAGTCAGAGGTGGGATCGAACTCGAGACCACTGACTTGCCAGTCAACGGTCACCACCACTAGGGTATCACGACTCTGATCTTTTTTAAATACTACGTCATCTATCGTCATCTTGTCAGTTAGATTGAATACAATGGAAATTTTAACAGAATTAAGCACATATTTTGGAAGTCTGAAGGATTTGTTAGAGCAATATTTTGCTATAGAAAAATCAGATCAGGGCAGCATGTTTGGAAAAGCAAACACTATTAAAATAAATAATTTCCCAGTCGTGAATGTTATAGGACCTAATTTCACTTTCACTCGACTTATCACTCGACACCTTTTTGGTAATGAACTGTTTCCACAGACAATATTTTACAATAAATTGTAGTTTACTATACAACATTTAATTGTAAAATAATAACATAAACATCCCTAAAGTGTACCTTTTTTTACTCAATATTCTTTTGAAATTAATGCAATCTTTTATCGGCCATTTTACAAAGCTCACTGAATTTTCTTAAAAATATCATACGACAAAGTAATTCTTTCGATTATTGTGATTATAATCTTTACAAAACTCATTCGGGTACAACGTTCGTCCATTTTACACAAAAGAAAAATCCCTTTTGTAACCAATAATGGATCCTTTAAAATAATAATATAAAAACGATGTAACAAAGAATATTTTGATATCTAGCAAATGTGAATCGAATTTCGTTTTATTTAAAGAATGAAATCTAAATGGTTTTGACAATAACATTTTCTATTTTTATTTTCGAAGCCTGCTGTTTATACATTATATTTTGAAATCTGTGAGTAAAATTTTAGGACATAAATAAATACACAATGTTATTATTTTATGGTCGATCGACTGCTAAATTATGAGATTTTTATCTTTATTGTAATACAATGCCTTAGAGGTTTTTACTACACAACATTTTAAGGTCTATTATTTACATATGCGAATCGTCGTTTAATGTGCATTTTTGACTTTGTGCACCACTTAGCAGAAATAGGTCCGCACCATCTATTCAACTTTTACGACACAATATTAAAAAAAGAAATTCGACAGCAGAGTAAAACAGTTCCAACCTTTTCGAACTTGTAATTTTTGAAAGGATTATAATTTTAAAATTTTTAGGATGTAATAAGAACTATGAAACTAAACAACTTTTCCCAAGGCACACATAGATCGAAATCTGAAATTGATTTTCAGAATGATTTCGACCTATGTTCCTTGGGGAAAGTTGTTTAATTTCATGGAACTTATTACCTCCTAAAATTTGGCTGGTGTCTAAAAAATCAGGGTTGAAGGTATATTATGTTGTTCAAAAATATTAGAACATGATCATGTCACTACACTAGATTTTCTTCCTCTGTCGTGACGTCATATTTTTAACTTCACTTTTTTTAGTTTTCGAAATACATAGAGTGCAGTTTTTAGTTTTAAAAATAAAATGTACAAAGGAAGTCTTCGATCATGAATAAGTTCATTTCGACGTTGTACGGTAGATATCATAAATCCAATGCCAATGCGCTGCCATAAGTTTTAACTGTTTGCAAGAAGTAGGTACATACGGCTATGTATTAAGCTAAACATTTCCAATATAAGCTGACATCTTGTTGTACGAAGAGCCTATACAATGCGCGGTCAGTTCATACTGGTTGATCCCCAAAATGCTGTTTTTTTTCTATAGTATTTAACTAATTATGCTTAACCACTCCACTATAAAAAATAAATACGTACTTAAACAAAAATTAAAGTGCGTTGAAACCCCAAAAAAATGCAACTCAGCTTAGAAAATTGTTTATTGTTTTATTAAAGCTTAACAATTAATGGAACCATTTTGAAAATTCACTCCTTAAAACATAAAATATTTCGAAACTTATTTTGTTATTTATATTAACAGCTATAACGCCATGGGGGACACATGGTGTCCGACAAACAATAGAATTTGCATTGTGTCTGCAGTCTGGCAGTCAAAGTGTTAAGTATCTATTGTAGTGCAAAAGTAGCACTGATAGCCTAGTGGTATGACCGTCGACTGACAAGTCAGAGGCCTCGAGTTCAATCCCAAGGCGCGCACCTCTGACTTTTCGTAACTTATGTGCGTATTTAAATTAATTATCAGTTGCTAAAACGGTGAAGGAAAACATCGTGATGAAACCAGCACACCTGAGAGATTTTCAAGGGTATGTAAAGCCATGTCAGAGGCCTACGGGTGGTTTAAACTCTGACACCAGGTTGTTCATCAACCATACGATAAGAAGAAGTGCAAAAGTTAACTGAAAATGAAAAACAGCCTTAATTCATAACATTTTCCTAAACTCACATCCATCGCACTTCGGCAAGATATTTTTATAGAAACCCGCGAAGCTACAACGCAATGTAAGTACAATGCACAATATAAACCAACCTCACGTATGTTTTCTGATAATAAATGAAGCAATACGTAAGCCAACGGTGAGTGCATGCGTTCTGTGTTCCCGGAGAGTTAGGCTCTGTACACATCGCACGTTTTTGTAGTAGACGTTGCTGCGCTGCGCAGATGCTGCAACTTTACTTGACGCAAACTTTTACAGTTTTCGTTGACGATTCCCAGATACAGCAATCCGAAACTCACAACCCGAGTTTCTTTCAGCAGTTTCTTAAAATCGTATCAAAATCATGATAAAAAGCTAGTAGCCAGTTGCCTGTTGCCGCAACTATACTTTGTGCAGTGTAGCATTGTGCGGGTGACGGCTGTTGGTATTGTTGTTTGCACTTATTGGCTGTGTTGTGTGCTGTAGCTGTCAGTATCAATTTAAGGTGCATCCTAATTATCACTTGCTGACAATGACAGCTACAGCAAACAAGTGCAAACTGCGATACTAACAGCTGACACCCACACCGTGCCACGCCGCATAAAGTATAGAGGATCAATCAAAGAGATCAAAAGAGTTGTCCTGAACTGGTTTTTTATTCATAAATGGAGGGGTATAAAAATATTTTTTCAGCGGTTTTAGGTTACATATTTTTGTGGCTTTCGGCATCAGGTAGTTTCATTCTGGTTAGAATTTTCTCAGAATAAAAAACCAACGTCCATACAAAAAGCGGACAAGTCCTTTGCTCAATCTGCGGAGTGCCTTAGCGAGTAACGCACACACTGAGAGAACTGATAGGTATTTGCAGCGCAACGTGTGTGTTATATTTTATACCCAACAAAAAGCTATGTGGAAAGAGCCTAAAAAAGTAGCCACAATAGCCACTGGACGTGATGTGTTTAGGAAGAATGATAAGGTTTCAGTTATGTGGGTTTCGAGAGGATGTACTGAATTATGTAAGGATTTTCCTCATATTTTAACACTCTCAGGGATAAATAAAGCGTCAACACGTCCTGACGTCCTCCCTACGAATTTTACGACTTTCTGTCAATATTTTTAGAGCAAATGCTTTTGTATTTTTTAGGAAAAATACTTTTTGTGAGTATCAAATAATAAGATATTTAATAAAAAAATAAAAGGTTTGAGTTTTTCTTAATTAGTTAGTTAGGCTTTTAATTTCCCCGTAGCCTACCACTAAAATTTCCTCCTGTATTGTAGGTGCAATTTATGTGTCACCCGGGGTGAATCCTGGACCCCACAACCCAAATTGTACCGAAAGATTAAGATTAGACCAGTTGTCAGATTGTTAAAGGCTAAAATCCTCCTGACCGCATTCAGTCACAGTGATGACCGAATTTCCGTCACAGAGGTGACTGAATTTCCGTCACAGAGGTGACCGAAACTGAACGGTCTGCCATCTAGGTACAAATGTAATTCGGTGCGCGCTTTGAGTTCGAACCTGAGTCTTCTGTATTGCCAGTCAACGGTCATACTACTAGGCTATCACTAACTAACTACAAGCAATAATAAACATGTAAAATACAGAATTTTCAATAGACGATGAAATACTTAGGGACGCGTTTAAAATTCATGAGAACCCCAAATTGCCTTTGGCGAAGGCAAGCGGTGTTTGAACTTAATCCGACGCGTTGATTGAACTATTCGTGGCGACTTGAGCTGTGTTCAATATTGCATTAATAACATAAATATTACTTGATTGTATTGAGCAGAAAATAGACAGGTAATTTGTTGAATTGTCATTTCGAAAGTTTCATATTTGGCGGTGCAAGTAGAGCCTAGGCACAGAGGGTAGACCTTGGAGGTGTGCAGAAACTAGGACCAAGGCACAGTTAAAGTAGCTCACACCAGGCGCATTTTTTCAAATCTTATCTTTGTATTTACAAAAATATAACATGAACTTTTAAATATTTTTTTATAAATTCTACGTAATTTTCCACGTCTTTTTCAAAATGTTTAGTAGTGTTTTACAGCTTCTAATTCCTACGCGTACGCCATAAAAAAGGCGAGCTGTCTACTGTACTCATGCAGCTCAAGAAAGCAAAAACAGCTTTACAAAATAATGTCCTCTTTACCTAATTCGCGACAGCGACCAATTCCAACAGAGATTAGCCAACTAAGCTAATGATAATATTATTGTGCAAGGGCATTCTCTATTATTTCGATGGAACTTATTATAAATATGGCATCTTTGTACACTTATCATCTATATTCAGGACAAATAAATGACTATTCTTTTCTCAACCCCAACCCAAGACAAGTTCGTAGCAAAGTCAGGGGCAGGACTGACTGACAGCTTTATGTGCTCTCCGAGGTACAAAGCAGTTGATTACTAATTTATAATATGCATTAACAAGTGAGATTGGCGAGAAACTACAGAGTTTGTTATCAAAAATCAAAACTAATTTAGTTTTAAATATTGTCAAGTTGCATTGACCGTGGTCACGAGAAGACCACGAAGAGTCTTCTCGTGACCACGCTCAATGCAACTTGACCGAAACGTCGAGGTTAGTTCAATAATGACTATTTTGAACTATCTGTACGCGAATAGACCCGAAATAATATTTAAAACATGATTCCAATTCGCGAAAGTTTAAAAACTTCTAAAACCAATTTAGGTTTGCCAAGATAATGAAGTAAATAAAATTAGTAGTAGTATTAGTTTACACCTTTATGTGTACATGCCTTAACTGCAGCCTCAGTTGCCCCAGTTGCTAGCTTCCTGCGTGCCGCCGGAAGCATTCATAGCAGGTATTAATGCATATGCAACGGTAATAACCTCAGAATTGGATATGTTTCTCATTGCACCTAATCTGTGACCTTAACGTGGATGGTGATTTCGAGACTTCTGCTGGACTAGGAATGGTTTTATTATTCTGTAGGAACTAATTTCGAGATTGTAATTTCTTTTTTTAAATTAATTTTTAAAAAAATGTGTGGTGTTTGGTAAAAATATCATCAACGCCTCTCCCTCTGCGTGTCGGCAAATAAGGGGATAAAAATCATAAACCAGCAGCGCCAACACCCAATCTGCGTATACAGGGTTATTTGTAAAACACTCAGCTGCAAAAAATCAGCTGTTCCCTTCAGCTTGATTTTTTTGCGATTTTAGCGTTGGTCCCATAGTAAAAGTTGTTCATAATGATGAGTTTAATGACCCCTTTTAAGGATGCTGGTGTTTTGCAATTAATAACCTTGTATAATCTACTTATATAGGTATCTTTTGTAAAGTCAAAGGCTATTGATAACTTCTATGCACTTTAACTCAATGACAATAAGAACGAATTTGAATGAAGCTGTTACCTTTGATGAGCTTTCTGTACCATTTGAAGTTTTGAACACAATTTCTATAGAATTAGATTTTGTTAATATACAATAACCTCTATGTTACGCTTTGTGCAAACTATTAATAATGTGCTCAATATTGAATATGAAAATAATAGTCTCGCATCCTTTGAAATGACAGACTTTAATTAGCGCAATAAAGCAATAAATGCTTTAGTAAAATCAAAGAAATTGAACCTAACCTTCTAAGGGTAAAACCTTGGAAGAATAATCATTATCGACCATGGGTAAAACAAGCTTGAACGTCAAAATTTTAAAATATTTTATGTTACTGCTTCGTTGGTCTAGTAGCAATCGCGACTGCTGAGTACGCGGTCCTGCTGGGTTCAATCCCCGGGTCGAGCAAAGTTTTATTGGGTTTGTCCATAAGGAAATTTTCAGTAGGAGCACAGAGTATGGAATTGTGCCCGATTATGTTATGATATATAATGTGAATACAGGCGTGAGTATATGTTATGTTTTAAAATAATCACGCTATAAAAATAACGACAAATAATTTTGTGAATATTTCTCAGTAAATAATAATAAACATTGTTGACGTAATCTTCCACAAGGGAACGTTCCTGAAACATTGGGATTGTCTATTAATCCCAAATATTATATACAAACAACATAGTAATTATTCTCTAGTTTCCTTATTTACGAACGCGGCGATCTGTGACAAATCCCTCATCATTGTCTTCTCCCTCCCTTAGGGCACAAAGCTTTTCTTTAGGTTTAAAAGCGCTTTCTTAACTCAATACATCGATCTTACCACTTCCACCGAAAAAATGCAAAACTGGTTGATTGTCTGGTAAATTAGAAGTCTCAGCCTCAGATTTAGTCAGCCTTAGTTCAATAATGACTATTTTGAATTATCTGTGCGCGAATAGACCCGAAATAATATTTAAAACATGTCTCAGCCTCAATTTCTGACTTTTTATGAGTTAAGTTCATAATTATTATAGATTAATATAGCACTGATTGCCTAGTGGTATGACCGTCGACTGACAAGCCAGAGGTCTCGAGTTCGATCCCAAGGCGCGCACCTCTGACTTTTCGTAAGTTATGTGCCTATTATAAATTAATGATCAGTTACTAAAACGGTGAGGGAAAACATCGTGATGAAACCAGCACTCCTGAGATATTTTTCAATGGTGTGTAAAGCCATGTCAGAGGCCTACGGGCGGATTAAACTCTGACACCAGGTTGTTCATCAACCATACGATAAGAAAAAGAAGAAGATAGATTAATATCACTTACTCCGTGTCTCGGAGAGTTCGAAATACCGTCGGTCCTACGCCTGGCCGTTCTCTGATCGAGTCTGATTGCCGTTCGCCATTGCATGTAAAGAATTGAGAGTGCACCTAGGTTTGTGCACAGACTTGTGCACTATACAGGCTGACTGGTGAGACACTAACAATACTGAAGGAGGGTACTCAGTACCCGATTCTCGTTATATTTACATCATAAAAAAGGTACTTACTTAATTTTTGACCAAAATATCCTACAAATAATTTAAGTGTGGATAATTTTTCGCGAAAACGTGTCGCTGATAATGTTAAGTCGATGAAGTGACCAAGCACGTGCTGTGGGGCCAGCCGCCCCCTAGTTACCGACGGTAACGGTAACGGTAACTGTAAATAAATTGTAAATTGAAATTATTTAATAAGCAAAACATGTGTATAAATATATTATGTAAAAAACATACAAAAAAATCTTTGTAAAGTGTAAATATAACGAGAATAGAGTACCGAGTATCCTCCTTCAGTATTGAACGTGCCTCACCAGTCAGCCTGTATAATATAGTATTTACTCCTTTAAGATCTACAGTTTTTTAGTACAATTTATCAAACATAACAAAACATCCACAGACTACTATCCTACTATCATTATAACATTTAAAACCATGTTACGTTACGCTTCAGATGCCTAGGAAATATCTAGAGTTGAATACGAAATATGCAGTAGTTCAATGCAATGCAGTAGTTTCAAATTTAGGATAGGAACAGAAATTCATACGGTGCTCTATTCGGGGTCTGCATATTATGCAACGCTCGTAATTCTTGTGAAACAGATTGTTCTAGAAGATTTGCTATTTCCTCTTTGTTGGACTTTTAGAAGGTAACTGAGGTAATAGTATTTTGCATATGTGTGTGTGTGTACGTATGTTTTTTATAAACTACTGGTACCTACTTAACTATCAATTATTTCTTCTTCTTAACGTATGGTTGACGAACAACCTGGTGTCAGAGTTAAAACCACCCGTAGGCCTCTGACATGGCTTTACACGCCATCGAAAAATCTCTTAGGTGTGCTGGTTTCATCACGATGTTTTCCCTTACCATTTTAGCATTTGATAACTAATTTATAATACGCACAAAACTTACGAAAAGTCAGAGGTGCGCGCCTTGGGATCGAACTCGAGACCTCTGACTTATCAGTCGACGGTCGTACCACTAGGCTATCAGTGCTATAAATTATTAAAATAATGGAGTCATTTCAAAATCTATTAATATTTAATTCTATAACTATAAATAAATAAATTCTTTTACTAAGTTTAAAACCCTATAAAGACGACGATAAAAAAATATATATATTACAAAAAGCAAAACGCAAATAAAGTATGTATATGAAAATTAATCGTATGATATCATTAGAAATATTCATCACTATAGATAAATCTTTAGATAAATCAATAAAAGTTCAATGATTGATGATATCTAAACAATTGATCCTATAAACGCATAACTTTGATAAGTATAGGATTTCAAACGACTACTCGTAAATCTAAAGAATAAATCTTTGTCTGAGCGATAAGTTTCGTAGAGACTCCTCCATAATTCAATATTAGTTTCAAGACGATTAACATGAAATATCGAGAGTAATACGAGACACCAACTCTACGGCTTCGATTTATTTCCAAAATTAAGAAATCAGCACGTCACTATTATTACACAAGTCAACAAAAACCCCCTTTTTATTGTGTCTGTTATTTAATGACTATTGTCTGCTTGTTTACATAAAAAAATAACCAAAAATTGAATTTATTTAAAAAAAGTTTGCTTTTGTATTTTATACGGTGATTTAAAAATATACGATTTTTGCCAAATGCTTAGAGACTACCTCAATAAGCAAGAGAGGATTAAAAGGAGGGGTAAATTAAAGAATGAAAAATTTGAAATCCATGCAGACAAAGTCGCGAGCGAAGATCTAGTCTAAAATAAAATTAATAATATCTCGCTTTTTTTTCTTCTAAGGCCTTGTCCATAGACGCCAACGGCGATCAAACCATTTTACATCTTAGCTAACCCTATAAAACCAGGCGACAGCCTTCAGAATTCTAAATTATCACCCTTTTATCTTCATTATATTATGCCTTGAACTAAGTAAGTTATTCTTCACCACTAAATCTTGGGACCATTTCTAGATTATGTGATTTTTCTAACCCCTTACCATACGTCAAGATCCCAATGACGTTCAGATTTAGGGTGGACAAATTCGACCCTTGCTCCATACAGAGTCATGCAAATTTTAAGCACCAACGTAAGCATAAAAAAGTTAAGTGTAGTAGTTCCATCTTTCACTAATGACATGTAAAGGATAGAGACTATAATAGATTTTTGAAATCAGGGTTAGGTAAAAAAAATCTTCCTACAAAACTTGAAACTTTACGGTAATTGAGTTTGTTGATTAGTGTGTTTTTTTGCTATTTCAGCGTCAACACTAATAAATTCTATATTTTTATATGGAATTTTAAGCGTACGTATGTCAGTCCCATCATACACTCAATATCGATATATAAAATCACCAATATCGCGTCCATTCATCCAATATCCAACTTAATTAGGGCCATGAATTCGAACAAAACTTTCGCTCTGGCGCCATTAACACTAATATTAAACCTAAAGAGTAAAGAGTAAAGTGCCTCGTTGGTGTAGTGGTAGCAAGCGCGACTGCTGAGCACGAGGTCCTGGGTTCGATCCCCGGGTCGGGCAAAGTGTTATTGGGTTTTTCCATTAGGAAATTCTCAGTAGCAGCACGGAGTCTGGAATTGTGCCCGGTTAATGGCAATAGGCTCGCCCCCTATTACATGGGACTTATAACATAGCCGGCGAAACGTGGGTGTACTGCACACCTCTGCCTACCCCCTCTGGGGAATACAGGCGTGAGTCTATAAATAAAAAATAAAAAATAAAAGAGTAAAGAAGTCACTACAAATCCTAATCAAACTAAAAACAAAAGTGTGTTTATTGATTTGAAATAGGAACGGAAACTACAGGAGTGACACCGCGGAAAAAAATCTTGAAAAATAATAACATGTTGTACGGAGCAAACATGAAAACATTCAACTTTATACGAAGCATTCGTCACTGTCTTCAGTAAGCAGACGTTTGTTCTGGCTCTAAGTAATAGCTGTGTAAAACGGTTGTAAGTTTTATAAATTAAGGAATTGGTTTTTTGAAGTAGGTACCCTACTTTACCTACCCAGACCCGTTATCAAGTTTATTCATCACTGTGCGTAGTAACACGGTCTGATTTAATAGGCCATAAAAATAAGTTTGTATATCATAATTCTTAAGTTACTGTTATTGTTAGCTTATAACATCCCACTGCTGGGCAAAAGCTTCCTTCCATGATTTCCACACCTTTTGGTCCAAGGCTATTGTATTCTTAAGTATAGTTTTTTTTTATTTATTACAGTTTACATAAGGTAATTTAGTACAGTGCTTCACAAAACCGTTGAAATTGACTTTTGTTTAGTTTGACTGTAGATAAGTCGCAATTTACTAAAACTAAAACCTCGATATCATTTTGAAAGACCCGTCTAAAGAATACCCCACTTGCTTGTAAACACTGAAAAAAAATCCGTCTCTCAGATATATATGTATAGAACCACCCTTAATTTTTTATCACACCATTCTGTAGCATTTTATACAAGTTTCCGAGTAAAATGGTTCCGAGACAACTATAACAAGTGGTCACGATCTCCAGCCATGAAGGACTGACAACAGGAAACTACTTTCTTTTAAAAGAAAAGATATTAAACTAAATATTTATGTAAAACGTTATTGTAAAACCGACAATAGAATTTTGTAACAAAAGTTTTGAACTCAAATACAAAATAATTACGTTTTCATGAACCACGCTGAATAGGTACTAATTATTTACATGCAATTAGCTCAAGCCGATTATTTTAAGTAAACTTTTGCGCGTCGTTTCACCCGAGTTAATTGTACGCTTTAATTCTCCGTATATTCAAGCCGACAACTGCCGACAAGCCATATTATACGAAGTTTAAGACTCGAATTCTTTTATGTATCGAATGTTCAGTTACAGCCGTAATAAAATAACAAAAAAAACACAAAGTGCATTATGAATGTAGTATAATTTTATTGTTTGTCCTTTTCACGCAAAAGCGGAGTAATGGATCGTCATGATTTTTTACTTAGATGTAGTTTATGAATTGGAGGACTGAGTTGAGCTTCATTTTATCCTGGAAAAATTGAGTTGTGGATAGACTTTATACAGCCAGTAATGTTTAACGCGCTAATATCACTGTGCGCCTTATACAAAACTAATGAGTCAGCCGTGTCCCTACACTAAACGCTTAGATGGGAATCGAACCAAAGACTTTACGGCAAATGCGGGCTATCTTGAACCCTTGAACCAAGCTTGAACCAATTCATTTCTTTTTCTGAAGGAATTAATGCCAAGTGAAAAATTACTTTTCGAGGAGGTTTTAAACGAAAGAAACTGAAGAGGCTCTCATAAATAAAAAAGTTTGTTTTTTTATTTTTCAGAACGCCCAAACTTCTGCGTCACAAATCAAAACTTTAACGTCAACGCGACGAAAAACAGGAAAAATGTAAACATTTTTATTAAATATAAAATGCATCGGGATTTTGTAGCCGCGGGTCAAAATTTAATACCAATTTGATGAAATTTATGTTTTATGTCCAAGAATTTTCAAAATGAAGCCAAGAATGATGTCTTTTGCCGCCATTGTTCTGCATATATAACGTAATCTTAGTTTATTACGTTACTCATCCTTATTCAAAGCGATAAAATCCACGTGTCAGACACATTTACTCAAGAATAAAAATAGTATATTATTAGTTAGTAGTAAGTAGTATATTATTCTTATTTTTTTGAAACTTTCGTATCCTTACTTCCTGCAAAGAGTTCACGACTCTGTCCACCGTGTATCTTATTCTCAATGCTGCATTTGCCCATGTTTCCTTTCAAAATGGGAAAGAAAAAAAAGCAACAGAAATGTGACGAACAAATTTTTATGAAAATAAAAATGCTGCAAGATCATCTGAAGGCAACTCAAGGGCGTATTCAGAGTACACCATCGGAAAATGAATTATTCAGTAAGTATAATTTTTATCTTTCTTTTATTTTTTATCTTTGGCGACGTTAGAAAGCCACGTGTTTGAAAGTGGATCTGGGCTAACCACATCTGCTACATTTGGAATGAGCTGGCAAAACTCATCACCAAGTAGAGCCCACACAACGCTCAGAAAAGGATGACGAGACGAGCTAGACGTGGGAAGATAAGCTGCAGAAAGCCCAATACTGAGAGGAATGGAAAAACGGCCTTTGCCCTGCAGTAGGTAATACAGTAACGGCTAATAATAAGACCAAAAAGCAATCTAAAGATGATCTTGACCATCTTATACCTTGGATACCTTGGATTCTTATAGCAATATATCAGCAGACATTTTAATCGATTTAGTTGATGAATAACCTGGTGTCAGTGTTTTAACCGCCCGTAGTATAGAATAGAATAGAAAAACATTCATTAAACACAAACCCGTAAGCCTCTAACATGGCTCAACACAATGTTTTCCTTTTCTAAACCACCTCGACTCGAATAGATCATACCACAACAAGTAGAAAAAAAATAAAGTATGCTATCACATAAATTCTTCCATACATTTTGCAAAAAGTCATAATAATAAACATTTTTTTTGCAGGATCACTGCTACAGCTATTAGATAAGAGTTTTTGCGTTCCGGAATGTCCCAAATCGAAGACTAAAGTCAAAAATGACGAAGAGCGACTATGCCTACTCTCGCCACACTATACGATAGTACCGGGATGTTCTTTGTGTCCATCGTCAATAAACCTTCTACCAGAGCGCTTTGTACTGCCATTACCCTCAGTAGACGCAACAACCCAATTCTCAATAGAACCACCACGAACATTTGCAATAATAGAAGAGCTTGATGAAAATATTATGGAACTGCACGATGATGCTCCTAAGACAAAATCTCCCTTGGGGCCTAGGGTTCATAAAGATATCGCCACTCGATGGCAGGATATATTGACCATAGGCTTGGAAAAAGATTATAAAGATAAACTTTTGAAAAGCTACCAAGTCCCTTGCAACTGTAATCTCTTACTTGCACCAGCTCTCAACCCTGAAGTGAAGGCATTACTCCATGAAACTATAGTTAAAAGAGACTCGACACTCATGTTGAGACAAAACCAACTTGGAGTTGCGTTATCGGCACTGGCTGCTGCGACTGACATGATACTTACAAATGAAACTTGCATGCAAAAGATTTTGAAGCCCATTAGCGACGCTTGTCGCATTTTATGTGACATTCATTATTCAGAGACAAAAATGAGAAGGAAAATTGTTTTATCATCAATAAATACGGAACTGAGAGATTCATTACTTAAGACAAAAAGAAGCAGACTTTTATTTGGAGTAAATATGCTTGATCAGTGTAAGAAGCCAAAATATACAGCACCACCTGGTGATTGTTTTAAATTTCCCCTGAAGCCAATGATTAGAAATAGGACTAACACACAGTCAGGTTTGAATAGGGCTAGTATGTCTTCAATGCCCCAAGAAGTAAGGCCACCATTTAGTCCTATACAACGCACATTGCATCGTCATTCCCGTTGCTCTCTGCCTCCAAGGTCGACGTTACTTCGGAGATAGCTAATAAGGTACGTTGAATTGCAATAACTCCCAATAATATCCTCCTAACCAAATTTCGGTTACACACAACGGCCAACCTCAACGGAAATTAGCCAATTACGCATGAGATATTAAAATGCACAAGTGTGTTTGCAAATACAGGTGCACTCTCTATTCCCTTACTCTCATAGTTCGATGGGACGGCAATCCGACACGGCCGGAGAGAGATCAGGTGCGGGACCAACGGCTTTACTTGGTTTCTGAGACATGGAGCAAATCATAATTAATTAATAATACGCACATAACTTAAGAAAAGTCAGAAGTGCTTGGCCTGGTGTCCTTGGATTCGAACTTGAGATCTCTGACTTGCCAGTCAACGTGCATTCCAATAGGTTTACTCGGCTCACAAGGCTAAGCAAGTGGAGAATATCATATTTGAATGTTCATATTTGATGATGCATACCGAATAATATTAACAAAATTAACTGCTACTAGCATTGCCATCCACTCGGACTATGAGAGTGAGAGAATAGAGAGTGCACCTTTATAGCACACACTTGTGCACTATAGGTAAAATCTCCTGCGTCGGCGTCGATGGCCAATCCTGTTAAGTGATATTGGTCATTGTGACCGAAATTCGGTCGAGAGTACATAAAGTAATGAAAAATAAAAATAAATAAAAACCAGAAGGTATAATTACAAATTAATATATTTAAATAACCCTTAATGAAGAAAAACTTAAAAATTTTTCTAGCTAAGAACACTCGGATCAAGTTACCGTTCAAAAAAAAAAAACATATCAAAATCGGTTTATTTGGGAGCTACGATGCCACAGACAGACGCACAGGCACATAGACACGTCAAACCTATAATACCCCTCTTTATCATCATCATTATAATATAATACCCCTCTTTAGCATCGGGAGTTTATAATTGATAATAAATAAATCAGCCTATAACTTTCCCACTGCAGGGCAAAGGCGTCTTCTCATACAGACAAGGATTGAGCATAATCATCACGCTAGCTCTTTGCGCGTTGGCGATTTCAGACTACTAAGTAAAGGTTTCCTCACGATGTTTTCCCTCACCGTCACTCAGTGGTGTCTTAGATTAACTAAGAAAGTATAAAGGGTTATTTTTAAAACACCGGCATCCTTAAAAGGGGTCATGAAACTAATAACTTTTACTATGGGACCAACCCTGAAATCGCAAAAAAAAATCAGCTGTTCCATACATTTTATTGAGTCACGTGATCATAAATGTATGGAACAGCTGATTTTTTTTTGCGATTTCAGGGTTGGTCCCATAGTAAATGTGGTACATTATAATGAGTTTGATGACCCCTTTTAAGGATGCTGGTGTTTTACAAAATATAACCCTGTATACGACAGTGGGTCCATAAACAATGCGGCCACCACGACAATTGTAATTGATGTGTATTTATTTTTTAATGTTTTTTTTTCTAGGATGGCTCTTTGTCTTCACTTCAATGTTGTTTGTGAACCTTTCAAGCCCGCGAAAGAAATTTAAGTCTTGTTGAAACTATGATTATGTCCAGACCCTTCTTTTGCAGTCACAATTTATTGATGTTGAATTGCGTTAAAGTTGAACAATTATTTTATTATACAGATTAATTAATACTTTTTTTTCTTTTTAATGAATGCTTTAGTAGTATCCATTTTATGTATTGTTAAGACGCCCTCTTACCGCTAATCCGCTATCTCGCTTGCACATTGAACATAGAAAATCAATGAATATAGTTATGAAAAATTGAATAACACTATATAAAGCAGAACAACATTACTAAGTTTCAGAAAAAAATTCAGCTTGATCAAAACATGTTTTCAAAAATAGGTTCAAGTGAATTTTTATTTTATTTCATTTATGCATGAAAACATGTTTATAAGGTGTAGTTCGATTTTTCATAACTATATTCATTCATTTTATATCTTCAATCAACTTCAATGTGCGAGCGAGATAGCAAATTATCGGTAAGAGGTGCCTTAAGCTTTTCTTCATTATTATATTTATTATACACTAGCTGTGCCATCGTCAACACAAGTGGGTGAACTGAGTGACCATAATTATGGTTTTTAAAAACATATCCCTCTCGTCAACAGTTATAGGGATCTTTTTTTCCCCGCTTGTCAACAGTGTTGACGATCCTTCGAATCCTGATCGTTCAAACATAGTGCAAGTAGTATAATATATTCTTTGGTACAAGTGATTCTTAAACTTTCGCGAATTGGAATCATGTTTTAAATATTATTTCGGGTCTATTCGCGCACAGATAATTCACAAAATAGTCATTATTGAACTAACCTCGACGTTTCGGTCAAGTTGCATTGACCGTGGTCACGAAAAGACTGTCAATCAAAATTATCAGTGCGCGAATAGACCCGAAATAATATTTAAAACATGATTTGGTATAAGTGTCAGTAAACTGTATTGAGGACGACGGTGACGGAGGTGTGTTGTACCAGCAGTGATAGCCTAGTGGTATGACTGTTGGACTGCCAAGTCAAAGGTTCAAACACAATACAGCACAAGACTTTTCGTAAGTTAAGTGCATAATATAATAAAAAATAATTATCAACTGCTCCGAGCTTCGGAAAGTACCTATGTTAAGCATTGTACAGGTTGGCAAAAAAGAGTCTGGAAAAATTGGGGGCGCCGCTGGCGCACTTTTCACACTACAATTCAAAATTAAAAGTTATTTAGTGCTTACATATTTCTATGACGAGTTTTTTGTCATTAATTATAATCAAATGAAACATTTTTATGTTATTTTAGTACTCACAAACTTAGTTTTTAAGATTTTTATTTTTAGTTCCAGCTGTCACCGCCTCCGACTCTTTTTTGCCAAGCTGTACGTACTACCGTAAAATGGGGTGAAGCGGGTCCTAGGGGGGAACAGAATCATGTAGTCTAATTTTGTTCACGTTCATTTTCTGGCTTTAAAACTTAGTTTATCTGTGGTCAGGTAACTGACTTGAGCAAAGAAGGTTTTGAAATTTTTATGAAATGGCAACACACGATTCATAGACAAAGTAGAATGGAAGAAAAAACGGTTTAAAAAACCCACATCAAAACACTCGTATTTTGGTTCCGCGTAATTTCGTTTTTTTTTTTGGTTTCTGTGATTTTTCGGCGATATAACCCGGTTCTAAGCAAACCTTGTCTCTTGGGTTATTGTAAAAACGCATAGGTGAGTGAATTTGTGTATTATTTTCCTGCATAATTGGAGAAAAACTTATTTAAGGCAATTACTTAGATTTTTGGGGTTATCAGGGTCACCTGAGGGGTGAAGCGGGTCATAGAAAGGGGGCAACAGAATCACTTGTGGGGCTAACAGACTCAAGAATGGGGTGTACAGGGTCAAGAAAGGGGCGAAGGGGTTTTTTTTATTAGGGTTGTCGACACGTTTAATGCTAACTATCCAAGGTAATGACTAGGTCTATTTAAATACAACAATAAAATAAAATAGTTTATTAATTATACCTTTTTGAGTCCTTTCCTAGGTCATCATTACAAAATAATAATGATTTTTTATTTTTACCTACTTTATTTTTAAATTTAAGCCATTACAGATTGCAAATCAAATTATAAAAAATATACCTATGTATATTATATATATATATTACAATATTATCCTGGTGAGTTAGTACGCGTACTCAAATAGGTACCTATACCTATTTACGAAATATATTTTATTTGTCTACAGATATGCCTAGAAATTATCGACCCAAACCGGGAGCGAAATCTCTTAAAAAACATGACGTAGTCATAATTAATCAAGCTTTACTAGACATATCAGCTGGAAACACATCGATACGACGTATTGCTGAGAAATATGGAATTTCATATTCAGTTTTACAGAGACGCAATAACAAATCAGTGAAACCCCATGGTGGCCAAACGGCAATGACGCCAGAGGCCGAGGCTTTTATTGTAAAAAATTTAAATATTTGTGCGGATTGGGGTTATCCGCTGGACCAAAACGATTTAAGATATATTGTTAAAATGTATCTTGATACATCAAACATTACTGTGAAAAGGTTTAAAAACAACTATCCAGGGCCTGATTTTGTTGAGAGCTTTCTGAAACGACATAGTGACAAAATATCAAAGCGGATATCTCAAAACATCAAACGTTCGAGAGCAGAAGTGTCACCTGAAATGATGAAAACCTACTTTGCAGAACTAGAAAAGTCACTTGAAGGCGTACCTCACTCTAACATAGTCAACTACGACGAAACAAATTTATCAGATGACCCTGGGCGACCAAAAGTCATCGTTCGGCGTGGATGTAAGTATCCAGAAAGGGTCCGGAATTTTTCAAAAGGGTGTACGTCTTTGATGATTGCAGCAAACGCTGAAGGAGAACTATTGGTGCCTTATGTAGTGTATAAGTCAACCTACCTTTACGATACTTGGATAAAAAATGGCCCAAAAGGAACCTGCTATAACAGGTCGAAATCTGGCTGGTTTGATGGAGAAATCTTTAGTGATTGGATCACAAATGTCATTATTCCATATTTTGACAAAAAAACCGGTAAAAAACTTCTTATAGGTGACAACTTATCATCTCATCTTTCAGCGCATTTAATAGATCTGTGTAAAGAAAAGGACATACACTTTGTGTTTTTGCCACCAAATTCCACTCATTTGACCCAACCACTAGATGTGGCTTTCTTCCGACCTATGAAACAGGCATGGCGGAGTATTTTGCAGAAGTGGAAAGAAACTGATGGACGGAATTTAAGCTCCATTCCAAAGGGATGTTTTCCTCGCCTTTTGAAGCTATTGATCAATCAGCTTAATATTAACGCTAAATCCAATATACGTTCTGGTTTTAAAAAAACTGGTATTGTTCCTTTAAATAGTGAAGAAGTCATATCTCGCCTTCCAAATGCCGAAATTGATGAGACTGCCCAAGATGCTGTGAACGAGTCATTTGTGAAGTATTTAAAAGAAATGCGTTATGGAACTTTGGATATTACTGAACCAAAGAAGAAAAAGAAATTAAATGTTGTAGCTGGTAGAAGTGTGTGTCCGGATGAATTAAATAGTGAAAATAGACCCGAAGAAGATGAGCAACAAACTACAAGCAATATTGTATCAGTGCAGAAAAAAAAAGGATTAGGAAAAAAGTCCAAACCGCAATCTTCAAACAGTCGCGTTATTGAAAAATTTATTCCTTTGTCCCTAAATACACAAATACCTCTAAATCCATCAATCAGTAGTGCTAGCACTTCCACTATGAATGAGATTCTTGACATGGATATAGAATCGATGCCTATTGTTTTCGAGGATGATCTATTAGTTGGAAGAGAAGAAATTTTGATAGAACAGACAGAAACGGAACAAGACACAAATGTAGACAAAGATGTCAGCATTCAACAAGTAAACAAAAAAGAGGCTATAAAGGAGTTTAAGGTCAAAATATTATCCGACGAAATAGTTACATCGAATCGTATTCTTACAAAGAAAAAGAAGACAGAACATAAAAATATGGTGTCCACAACAAAAAAACCCAAACTGTTTTTTACTCCAAATGCAGCTCCGATCCCAAGCCGAAGAGGTTCGGAAATTAGTTTAAATTACTTTAATAATGCTGAAGAAATTATGAAGATTTTAGAAGATGAGTAGGTCTGGCGATGTTGGTGCAAGGGTATAATATCTATATTATGGATCTATGTACTAAGCGAGAAGTCTTCGTTTTCACTGTAAGGATATTTCTAGAATGATTATTTCCGATTAAATAGAATAAGAGATTTTTATGGAGCTGTGTTTAAGAGACTGATCTTAAAATAGGTACTTAAATGTTAGGTTAATATTATGGACCTACTAACTAAGCGAGAAGATTTTTTTTTGTTTGTTTTATGTTGTAAGAATATGTTTTATAAAAAACGTTATTTTCCTATTTATAAGAGCAAGAGATTTTTCACTAAGCGAGAAGTCAATTTTGTTTTTGTTTGTTTTAAAAATTGTAAGGATTTATTTTATAAAAAACGTTATTTTCCCATTTATAAGAGTGAAAGATTTTTTATGGAGCTGTTTTATATGAGACTGATTTAAAAATAAGTACTTAATTATTAGGTACTTAATTAGTGGTTTGATTTTTTATTTCTGTGTAAAAAATTGTTACCTACCTAACTGCTTGTTTTTTTTGACAACCCTAGCCTAAAACCCTCATCACCCCAGTTCTGAGTCTGTTCACCCCGAGCACGGGGTGAACCGGGTTTGACCAGTTTTTTACGATTTTCTCTGATTTTTGTTAATAAAACATTGTAACTATGTATTTTTTAATAAACTTTAGAGTCTCGGAACATTAAAAAAAAACCTTCAATCTTATTTTGTCAAGTTCTCATATATTAAAATTGTAAACAAAGTTCAAAAGTGACCCGCTTCACCCCATTTTACGGTACGTAGTTACCATACTGTATGATTATTATACTGTGACACAACTGAGAATATATTATTCTGTTTTTACGACTATTACAATTTCACATTCCACTTACATTAAACACTTCGTAAACACTAAATAATCATGTTGATTTATGTTCTCGTAAAGCTGAACTGAAATTAAACTAACCCAATAACTCTATAAGAATGCGTGGAAGCTCCTCTGGGGGCCTACTCCGAATTATCAACGAAGCTTCGATTGTCGGATCGCATGTTTGTTCATTAAATTACCTTCTAATACCTGACACACCTGAGAGATTTTTCAATGGTGTGTAAAGCCATGTCAGAGGCCTACGGGCGGTTTAAACTCTGACACCAGGTTGCGGTCATTCCCGTTCGGTAACACCCCCCCGTCGTCCACACTGTTGACGAGTGGGATTTTTTTTTAAATGTTGACAATCCTTCCCGATCGTTCACACCCCACGTGATATTGTACAAGAGTCAAATCCTAGAAAATAGATTTTAACCCGACTTTTGAAAGGAGCGGGTTATTTTTATGTTGCCGCCATAGTTTAAAATCGCTTTTATCGAAGTATACGTTACAGAATCTCATAAAAACTTGAAGGAGAAACCTTTTAGATGATTATATAAGGATAAAAACAAGTTTTTTTTATGGATTTGTAACGAAACGACAGATGAAAGCACTAAGTACAATTAAACATTGGTATTTTGGTGGTTAGGATTTGTTTGATAGTCTTCATGATTATGTTCCAATCCGAAACATCGTTGTTCGATTTTCGGAGTAGAGCCCCTGGATCGCAGACGGCTATTTTAAGTGATTCTTAACTGTAGTTAGGTTAATCGATTGTTATGTTTACGTCTTCATCGTATAAATATACTCGTCTTGTGCTTCTTTTGAAGTAGATTAGTTCGTGGAAAAATCGTGGAGTCGTGATAGCCTAATGGTGTGACCGTTTGACTGGCAAGTCGGAGATCTCGGATTCAAACCCAAGGCGGGCGCGAACCTTTGACTTTTCGCAAGTTGTGACGATGGATGGACAGAGGGGGAGCATTCGCTACGCTACCTCACTGCGTGTTGGCGATTTCAGGCTATTAAGTCCAGGTTTCCTCACGATATTTTCCTTTACCGTTAATTAAAGATTAACTGAGAAAGTACATAATGACATTGAACCCACACCCAAATGCTTGCGAAATAGGTACGTATTATAACCGATGCGCCACAACGACAGAGAAGTCGCATAGACAAGTAAAATATAGAATTAAAATTAATTATTTACTCAAAAAGAATAATAAATAAACACCAGACAGACAGCTGCATTAGCAAGAATCTAATATAGAAAAGTAAATAATTAAATATTGTAAGTAAAATATAGGTCAAGCCAACGGAAATAGAGCTCCGGAAATACGAGAGTAAATTAATTATGTACGTGATAGCCTAATGGTATGACCGTTTGGCAAGTCAGAGGTTTCGGTCAACAGTCACCACCATTAGGCTATCACGACTCTATATAGGCTATAACATAGTATACATTATTATGCAAATAAAATCAACACAATAAAAAAGTATAATCCAAATAAAACAAAATGTTAATTTAATTAATTAATTAATTTCCTTTTCAAAGAGCTGAGTGTCCCGTTCACACGTTCAAAGTATATCATTCATTCACCAGTTATAATGTGTTTAAATAAATATTTGGTTTAGCTGAGCAAACCCAGTCATTTGGGGTAACGTAAATATAAATATTATAACAAGACCTGCTGTTTTAGGCTTATTTGCTTTTTCAGTGTATCATTTTACCTAATTCTGTCGAGTTCTACCGTTATGGTACTCTGTGGTTCAATAAAAAGCATGATTTAGTTCTGTTATCATTAATTGGTATTCTGAGATGTAGGTAGACAAAATATAAATATTTATTGAGTGCAAAACTTTTTAGCTATAACATGACCAAGAATATAATATCATCCAAGAATAATCATCCGAACACGAAGCTTATTTGTAAGTAACCAGAAGGCATATTAATGATTTTTTGTACGCGGGTACTACGGGTACGCGAGATTGCAAGGGGTACCTACGCGCAGCAATCTCTTAATTATAATATTAAATCCATAAAAATATATTTAACGTTCCTTCAATAAGGGGTACGCAAATTTGAGGTCTTCCTTGAAGTGGTACGTAGAAAAATCTAATTGGGAACCACTGATCTAGATAGACGAATAACTGCTCAGACTTTTTGTAATTTACCTAAGTCCTAGGCACTCGAGAAAACCAACAGATTGATGAGTGGGAGAAAAAGGTACGCATCTAATTTAGAAACATGTCTCAAATGTACCTATCTTGAAACAAATTTATCTCCTGAAAACCGACCGTCTACGATTCAAAGTAATTTTTCTTTTATCAATACCTTGGAACAAATTGGCTGAAAAGGTAATAGAAACGGCTAGCCGTTAGCCATTTTATTTCTTGATTCTAAATTTATTTGCTGCAGATTCTGAAATTAGATTCGAAAGATCAACTGGATACTTGGATAGTCTGGCTTTTATTTATGGTTTTTCTTGGGTATGTTGCTCAGATTGTATTGCAAAATATTTTATAGCTTATGTTCTTTGATTATATAGATCTTTGATACTTGCACGAGGTGCGGTCGGCCAGAAAGATTAGCAGTAAAGATTACGGATTCAAAAAGGTTTTAATGTATAAAGCCCAATTCACATATTATATCCACGCCTAAAGTATGAAATTAATAGGCATTGGAAATGAACAGTATTAACCTTGCGTGGGTCGCAGGTTCAAATCTCGCTCGTAATCGATTTTTTGGTTCTTTTTAGTCTCATATTATGTCGTTCTCGTCTTAGTATCTTGTTCGCTTCTTACATAATAATAAAATAACCATAAATACTTTATAAAAATGTACCTACATGTATTTAAACCACTTAGGTTAACGTGAGAAATTCACAAATTTTACAAAATACTTAAATAGCGTTGAAACAAAAGCTCATAAAATCATTAAAAAAAATCTTATACTAATAAGCCACGTTTATTAGACCAAGTAAGTATTTTTATTTTATTGTTTATTAGCAGTTTTATGGTTAATGGCCTTCTAAGCAAACATTCACGATATAAAAATAGACTGACTTCCTGAGTATGAGAGGGGAAGATAATAGGGGTGACGGAAAATAGGGATGTGCATGATCTTTATGTATTTGCTAATAAATATTATTTTGACTCCATATTATGGTGGAAATTCTCTATGATATAATTTTTTCTTTATTATCGTATCTTTATGTCGTGGTGGCATTTGGCTACGAACCCGCTTTGTGGTACGTGGGTGTGGGTTCAAACTTGGCATGTACCAATTTGACTTTTTCAATGTCATATTTATTATATACTTTTTTAGTTAATCTAAGACACATATACGTGAAGGAAAACATCGTGAGGAAACCTGGACTTAAATCACCAACCCACAGTGAGCTAGCGTGGTGGTTATTGCTTGATCCTTCTCTGTAAGAGAAGAGGCCTTTGCCCTGCAGTTGGAAAATTTCACCACGCTAGCTCACTGCGGGTTGGCGATTTCAGACTATTAAGTCCAGGTTTTTCACGTCACTTCACCATTAGTCAGCGGTGTCTAAGATTAACTAAAAAAGTACATAATATGACATTAAAAATGTCACATTGGTACATGCCAGCTTCCAACCCACCCCATGTGCTTGCGAAGCGGGCCTGTAACCAATGACCCACCATGACTTTTTTATAATATGTAATATTATAATATATATATATAATAAAATATGAATATAATATAATATAATATGTAATAATATTAATAAAAAAAATTCTATCACATCAGAAACATAAACTTAATAAAATTGAAAGAAACATGTCGACATGTTATCTCGTTGCAGGAAACAGTTTCGATCTTTCTTTTGCGAAGATTTAACGACGTTTTTTTTTTCCATCCCTATCTGACACTGACAGTGATCAATGCCAATGTCAGGGGTTCACGACCATTGAAGGCCATAAATCATAAGAATAAACATTTTTGTTGCTTCCTGTTATGTGATCGATATCATTTATGACATGTACCAAGATAAATTTAATATTTTGGTTTTACCCATAGATTTAGAGTTACGTACTATCGCGGACACGAACGGTGAACCACTTTGCGATCAAAATGTTTTGAACGATGCTACATGCGTAAAAACTGGGTTAGCGCTACGTTTCGACACCGAGTGCAAGCGATTCTAACCTTAAGAGTGGTGCACCGGCTTTGTCCACGATAGTACTTATAATCCTAGACAGGCAATTGATAAGATAGTATACCCATATGTTAGAGCGAGATAGATAGCTAAGACGATTTCACGTAAACGATACTGACTAAAAATGTCGAGTTTTTATAGTGTAATTTCGTGCCTGTTAGACGCTTTATTTTAACGTGTACAGTGCCCGGATGTAACTCATCTGAGAGTGCAAACCCTATACACAAATTGTTATTAGCTTTAAAGAATGCAAAAAATTTTCTTCCAAGGTTTTTAGCTTCAAATACGATCTATTTGAAAAGTACCTTAATTCTATATCTGTGGTCTTACTCCCCTTGAGTGCCTTAAGTATTAAAAGGTTTAGGGACGATTAGGATTTGTGTAATGTGTTTACTTCAACAGGTTTATCCATTACTTTTTTTATCTTAATTAATAAATACTAATTGATCATTAATACGAATATAAATGTGTGTATATTTATCATGCCAAAAAGAAGTCATCATCTGCCTAGCCTTTTCCCAACTATGTTGGGGTCGGCTTCCAGTCTTACCGGATGCAGCTGAATACCAGTGTTTTATATGGAGCGACTGCCTATCAGAAGAACACGGTGGAATTTACGTTATTATTTTTTCGTTCTGTTTGCAAAGTAACTAACTAATCAAAAAAACACATGATCAAAGTAAATAAAACCTACACAGCCTGTGTCAGTCCACTGCTATGCATTATTTTGTGTTAATCGCCACACGGGGCAAGCGGATCGGCGATCGCAGTAGCAGGTGGTTGCTATTACACAGTAGTATGCTGCTGCTTATCAGTCATTCCCGTTCGGTAACACCCCCCCCCCCCCGTCGTCCACACTGTTGACGAGTGGGTTTTTTTTTTAAATGGTGACAATCCTTCCCGATCGTTCACACCCCACGTGACATTGTACAAGAGTCAAAACCTAGAAAATTGATTTTAACCCGACTTTTGAATGGAGCGGGTTATTTTTATGTTGCCGCCATGGTTTAAAATCACTTTTATCGAAGTATGCGTTACAGAATCTCATAAAACTTGAAGGAGAAACCTTTTGGATGATTATAATTATAAGGGGCAGAAAGTAGTCAGTCCACTGCTACGCATTATTTCGTGTTAATCGCTCATGGGGCAAGCGGATTGGCGATCGCAGTAGCAGGTGGTTGCTATTACACAGTAGTATGCTGCTGCTTATCTACAAGATTTTTCCATTCCCACGGGATGAGTAGGGGTGGTTCTATTCTTAGGCCGGAAACCACACGGCACAATAAATAAAACAAATAGTTGTATTGTATTGTTACTGCATTATTATAATATACATTTTGGCTTACAGGATTCGCTAAACATAACAAGAGATTTCCAAATAAAATAACTTGAAACATTAATCATTTAAACGCTCGTTAACGCGACTTATTGAATCAAGTACTTCAAATTTCATTTTGTGAAAAAAAAAACGAATATCATACACAGTTCTCATGCTCATGAATAAACTGTAGATATTCATGTTTTAAGAGCAGAATACAAAGCAACAACAGCTCTGGCACACCAGGTAAAATAACCCTATGGATAAGTAACATAGAACTGGTAAAGCTCTAGCTAAGATCACTGCTGTCCAAGCCAAAGCAAATTGGATGAGTTCGATGATAGAAAAAGTTTTTTTTGCCCGTCGCCCGGAGCAAATGTCGTATTCCTTGTACGCTGCAAATGAAAAAAGATTGTGATTTTCTATTTAAATATTTCGTGAGCCAGTTTCGTGGTGCACATGTAACCTTATTTTTTAGATATTTAAAAAAATTAACTAGAAATTGCATGAAATCTGTCACTCTCGCTCGGTAACACTCCCTCATCATTCACACTGATGAGGGGTTATTTTAAACTGTTGACGATCCTTCCCAATCGTTCACACTCGTGACAACTATTATAAGAGTCAAGATCTAGAAAATTGATTTTAACCTGACGTTCAAAAGGAACTGCTTAAATGGTATAGAATCGCTTTTATCGAAATATGCGTTATACTAGGATCTCATAAAACTTAAAGGAGAATACTTTTGGATGATATGCCCTTTTTATAATTAGGGGCTGAAATTAGCTGAACCCACATTCGTGTTTTAATACCCCTTATTTTACAACAGTTGCATAAATAACTATTATGCCCTATTATGCCACTAATTTTATAATATAACGTCGGCTTAACATTAGTCTCTCACTGATTGTGATATAGTCCCGGGTTCCGGTCAGTGTCGTTTTATGGATTCTAACTTTTGACTTTAAATTAAAAGAAGGGTTTATGAACTTACTTGGCATGGTGTTCCAAGTTACTTCGAAATGATATGGAAAATAAAGACTGGAAGCCTTCTTTTGTTATATACTTACATGGATTGTAATTGTGCTTATAGGTTTGTTTTTATCTTTGATTAAATTATAATCAAAGATTTTGTTGATTTGTTTTAATTTGTTAATTACGGTTGATTACATTTTTATTGTTAAATAGTGCTTCAATAATTTTGAATGAAGTGTGGTAGTGTGACAGATTGTTTCTTTCTCGGAACAAAGGGTTATTTGCTGCTTTTATTAGCAACCAACGACAAAAATATATTTTTATACCAGAGTGCAACCTACTTTGTTTAAAGAAGAAACATTACATTTGTTTTAGAGACATCTTGAAAGAAGTATCATGCAAAAATTTTCCTCCATGATCACACACATCGGATGTCAATCAAGAGCTGACGTATTATAAAACCAAATAAATTCTGTATCACTCCACAGCTGGACATAGGCCTCTTCTCATACGCATAACTTATTTTGAGCGCTCATTAGAAGGTGTTTGCCCTAATAATGCTGGGATAGCAGGTTGGCGATCGCAGTAGCAGATGGTTGCTATAACAGTAGGATACTGCTGCCCATCCTTCAGATTTTTCACTTTGTCGCTTCTTACGACATCCACGGCATCAGTAGGGGTGGTTCTATTCTTAGGCTGGAAACCACACGGCACAACTACACGGGAAACCACCTACTACATGTTTTATTTAATAAGATTTTCTTCAATATGTTATTGTTTTTAGTAGATAAATATCCCTAAGAATTTTAAAAGTATGTGCGGTGTAACCCTAAAAGATAAAGTAAGAAACAGTGTGGTAAGAGAACGGTGTGGTGTGAAAGAGGATGTAGTCAGTAAAATAGAGAAAGGAATGCTGAGGTGGTTTCGACATGTAGAAAGGATGGATGAAAGAAGACTAACAAAACAAGTGAACAGGGGAAGAGTGAATGGTACAGTTAGAAGGGGAAGACCTAGGCGAACATTCTTTGATCAAGTCGGGGATATCCTTGAGAAAGGTCAGGAGTACCCTAAACCGACGAGCGTGTATGAAGAATGTGATGAGAGTGAATGAGGCAAAAGAGGTATGCAAGACCGTAGCAAGTGGAAATTCTTTGTCTCTGCCTACCCCTCTGGGAAACAGGCGTGAGTCTATGTATGTATGTATATCCTTACTAGAAACAATAGGATTTTTGTTACATAATTTATATCACTAGTGTACTTTCTATTGGAATATATTTTATTCCTAACCCACGTTAGACATTATCGAGTATCGACACGGTCATCTTCTGTATCGACACTAATGTTATTAAGATGATTGAAAGTCTCCCCACGCAATAATAGACTCTATAGTAAATTATATACAGACTAACTTTACTCCTACGTAGATGTGAAAATTGTCTATGAATATATGCATTAGATGACTCTTTGAGGGCTGAAAATGGACGTGTTACTGAATACATCAAAAAAATCTGACGAAAATTTGACGGTTCGTCTTCAGCGCTTGGCCTTGGTTTTGATTCCCGCATTAGACAAATATTTGTGTGATTAACAGATATTAGTTGCAGTCTCTGTGTTTGTGCATTATGAAATTATGTACAGACACCAGCAGGTCAAGCTACCCGAAACTGTCAAATTTTCCCAATCAACCTTGAACATTATGCTGTAGCTATAAAGTTGAAAATCTATTAAAGAAATCTGACAGACTGTAGTAGCTTGATATGCTGGCGTTTGTACATGGTGAGTTTTAAATCATGAGCATCCTGAAAAGGGGTCATTGAACTCATCATTATGAACAACTTTTTCTACGAGACAAACCCTGAAATCACGAAAAAAAATCAGCTGTTTCATACATTTATGTTCACATAACTCAACAAAATGTATGGAACAGCTGTTTTTTTTCGCGATTTCAGGCTTGGTCCCATAGTAAAAGTTTTTCATAATGATGACTTCAGTGATCTCTCTTAGGGATGATCATGATGTCAAATTTAACCTGTATACTATAAAAAGCCTTTATCCTGATGCACTAAAATTGCTAATCAATAACACTTTAAAAATGGAAACCAGAAGCCTTTGCCCAGCGGTGGGATGATGTGGGCTGACAGTAACAGTAACACTTTAAGCTGATTTAATTTGTGATTATTATAAAATACATAAAATTAAACCGTCCGCGATGATTCACGCCCTATCCTCGTCACATTCCTCACGTCACGTTTTCGTGCGTTGTAAACAGACCTTCCTACATCTACCAACATAGGTGTTACTAATAACAGAATTTAAATAAATCATGTCTGCCATGAGACCTGAGAAAATATTTATATTAATAAAGTAAAGCAAAGGTGCCGATTCTGGAGTCCCAACTTAAACGTAGAAATAAATGACACATACCTACTGTCTCGGTTCGGTTGTCATAAAAATCTGTAACATTTTTTTTTGGGAGTGAGTTTTATTGGTTTTATAACCCTAGCGTTTTTGTTTTGTGTGACGTAGACACAATACTGTTTTATGTAGGTACTAGACACTGGCAGAATAATAAACATAAAGTCTATTTAATTGTCAAAAATAATATCTGTAATCTGAAAAAAAATCTGACAGCAAGTTAAAGTTCAATATCGTATTTTTTTGGACGTCATTTGGGGTCAGACAGACAATAGCTCTGTGGAAACTGATAGGTACTCTACAGCATCGGATTAGATTAAAAGCCGAAACTTAACTTACAATTTAGATTAAATGCATTGCATCTCGTTCTCTCGTATGTCACTTTTTTTTGTTTTTGTGAAGATATAAATATTGATTTTTAATACATGTTACGACATAATTATAATGGCTTAGAGAAATTTGAGTAAATTAAAAAAGATTAGGACCCCGCATATTATCCTACCTCTTTTTAAATTCCCTCTAATTTTTTTAAGATTTCAAAAATATAGAATAATAATTAAAAATATAATTCACATTCTTAATGTAACCGCACGATAAAACTTTTTTATTTTACTTAAAAGTTTCGGTGTTCCAGAATTGACACCAATGACTCATATACTTTTCAAATAAATGAATTCGCAGTTTACATGAACGACTTTCAGAGTTGAATTGGGTGTAGGTAAAGAAACTGAGAATTGGTATGTGTCATCGTACTTTTGTGTGAAAAGGTGATTTCACGAAAAAGATTTTGCTTTCTGTTCTCCATTTATAGCCGACGTGTACAATATAAATTCCAAAAGACCGCTCCCGCCTCTACAAACAGGGTTGGTGATTTTTTTAAACATTTCTAAGATGGCAAGCAAGCATATGGCCTGTTCGATAGTAAGCGGTCACCGTAACCTAACGTTTGCAACTGGCGTTGTTGACCCTGTACGAATTTACAGAATAAACCGCTGACTGAATTCAATATTGGCACAAGACAAAATTTAGCAATTTGAGAAATCACGCTTTAAAGTTTTCGTTGTCAATGCGCGCGCACTTAATCTCCTTCTTACTGAAAGCTCCACTTAAAGGGTGTTTTATGAACTAACAAGTTGGTTCTTTATTGTATAAAATAAAGTAAGTTATTTAGAACAAGTATCCATAACTAGCTCAAAATGGGAAGATTTTGATTTGTGTCACTATTGAATTCAGTCAGCGAAACATACCTATATTTACACACAAAAAAAGGAAACTCAGTAGCAACACAGAGACTGGAATCGTGCCCGGCTATGACTATTGCCTAAGTCTTCATTGAATGGGACTAACATAACTAGACATTGGCGAGCTAGTGCCTACAACCTTTTTAAAAGAGTAAAAAAAAATGTATTACAAAACATTATTTTATTACTACATTTGTATGACGGGCTTCGGAAAACTGTATAGTAGCCCCGGTTAGGAGAATGGGGGAACTCTACCCTTCTATCTTTTTTTTTGTTTAGGGGGGGAAAGCCACCCGGCCTCCGAGAGAAGAGACAGTGCGGGATTCTTACCCTTTGTATTTGCTTCATGTTCTTACCTCACTAAAACTACTCCGGTGATCACCATCAGCACATGGAGGGAGATCTCGCTCTACACTTCTACCTACCTCTCTAGGATACAGGCGTGAGAATATGTATAAAGGTAATCAATTCTTCTCATTGTTAACCAACATAATATTTTTAACAAACATCAATATTACTAAAAAATCACACATTAACGTAAAAATTAACGTTGTTTTAAACATTAACTCAATGTCATTTGACTTTCATGATAAGGTTACCCGGTTATTTTTTACTGTGGCATTGGATAATCTATAAGTAGATCAAGGGAAGATGAAAATATCATCAATTGTTTCTATTTATTTAACTGTTCGGAGGGAATTGGTAATTAAGAGATTTTTCCTCCTCCAACAGGTAACCAGTAGTCGTAATTGTCTGCCAAGATTAAGTTTTAAATTGCCCAGGATACACGACGGTAAAGCCGTAGAAAAATGGTTATACTTTTTATTATATATGTTTTTAATAAGTTTTAAATTGCCTAGAGCAGATAGATAGAATGTTTTATATTACACCAAAAAAGTAAACAAATCGTGAAAAATCCATCAAGTGGTACAATGGTGCTAACAGCTATCTCTTACAGACAACCTTTGGATGGACTTAGGTAAGAGGAAGTACCTTATAGAGCACCCTACTCTTACCACAAAATCATAATAATGTTTTAAATTGCCTAGAGTTATACCCGTTGTTCTGCCTTACTGCAAAAGACAAAGTTATCTAAAAATAAATTGCCTAGAGTTATCCTACCTCTTAATACAAAAGATTACTTAGATATGTTTTAAATTTGCCCATTTTTCTACGTTATTTATAATATTAGTAGGATGTAATCAAGAGTAATATGAGATATATGACTCAGTAGATCAATTGCCATCATTCTCTGAAAAAATATTGTTGTAACAATAAGGAATCAAAACACCATGATCAATCTATATTGATGGATCGCCATCTATTTTAAGCAAGTAAACAGTGGGATAGAAGCTTTGTCCAGTAGTGGATTGGTTGACAACGGTTGATAGGTTGAATTGATTGATTGAAACAGTTATCATAGTGGTATGAATGTCGGACACTGTTGGTGCTGAAGGATACGTATCCATTCCAGTTAGTTTTTCCAACTTTTCCACTGCAACATGGTTTTTTGCAAATGGAAAGTTTATCGACCGAAGTCTTCTTCTCGTTATCGTATGGTTCATGAATAGTAAGTAGATTTAGAGTTAAGTTGAGTTAAATTTGACATGGCTTAAACCGTTGAAAAATCTTTCAGGTGTGCTGATTTATTCACAAACGATGTTTTCCTTCACCGTTTTAGCAATTAGTGATAAATAATTTCTAAAACGCAAGTGAATCCGTCAACAGTTGTTGCTGCTGCGGCCGCGGAAACCCTCAAACGGTGCAAATATAACAACATTATTGGTTGCTAAATCTTGCACACGTTTAGAGTTGAAACCGAGTAGGTTCCGAGTGCGTCTCCTATAAGAGGAAATCGCTCGGAGACTAGTCGACAGGACGCGTGACCAAAAGGCTGGCTATTTCTTTGCTCAAAGAATCTGCATTGCCATTCAGCGTGGCAATGGTGCTAGCATCCTGGGCATTGCACGCCGCAAACGACGGTGATGTTGAGGAATTCTTTGATGCCTTCGCGTGACTTTGTACCTACTTAATTTTTACTTTTATTTATTAGGTTTAGTGTATTTTTGGTTAAGATTTAGAATGTAAATAATTATAATTAATTAGTAATCTAATAAATACCATAGGATGAGAATATTTTAGAATTTAATTGAGTTTAAAATATAAATATAATTATGTAGTGTGCTCCTAAAATTAAATTCAGCGGGAAAGTTCTGGTGTTAATATTGGTTTTGTTTATTTCATTTGTATACCGTTCGTCATTCATTATCAGCTGTAATGGGAGCACATAAAAAACGTTTAACTAAGCTTGAACTAGCAATTAAACTGTCAAAATAAACTTATGATTTATTACTGTATAGTACATAAACTGCTCCGTTAATCTGGCTGAATGTGATGTTCTAGATTCGATATGAGTATATGAACTCTTTCTGCGCCTGATCTCTTTCCGTTTTTGTTGAACTGCCGTTCCTACGGTCTATGAGAGTGAGAAAAGTATGCACCTGTGTTTGCGCACACACTTGTGCACTATAATATCTCCTGTATTTATTGGCCGCTATGACTGAAATTTGGTTAAGAGGACCGTCTAGTTTGCAAGTTCAGACCAAAGATTGTCTAAGCTCTTTCTATTTTTTCAGTTTTATTATAAGGATATTACATTCTTCTATTTGTGCACTCTCTATTCCCTCACTCTCATATGACCGATGGGACGGCAATCCGACACGATCGGAGAGAGATCAGATGCAGGGCAAACGGCTTTACGTGCTTTCCGAGGCAGGGAGTAAATTATATTAATTTATAAGACGCACATAACTTACAAAAAGTCAGAGGCGCGCGCCTTGGGTTCGAACCCGACACCACTGACTTGCCAGTCAACGGTCACTATCACTAAGCTATCACGACTAGGCGTAACCGTAAACGACATAATTAAATAGCATAGCTGCTTACCTATTGCGAAAAAATGCTGAACGATAAATTTTTATTGATACAACAGTATCTGATACATTATGGGATAAATTGACATTGAAGTAACCACAAACACTGACATTAAAACTAATAACGACGTCGTTAATGGTTTTATTTGAAAAAACTTGCACCTAAACGAATTACTAGGCATAATGTTTTTATTATTATCTGTGACCAAGCAAACTGTACAGAAAATTGGACCTTATTATTTTTTACGTAAAGTTGAAAACCAATGTAATGTAACGGTTAAATTAAAAGAAAGGGTGACCAACTTTTCGAGGCTTTAAGTTGTAAAATTTTATGTAAGTTTTCATTACTTTGATATATTTTGTTTTGTTAATGCAAATGTAGGTTGTCAAATAATCATCAATGTAATTTAATGCCAAAGTTCTTCGAAGGTTTAAATGTTTTGATCATACCTAATATCACATTATACCAAGGTATGAATATATTATAGTGAAAGGAAATTCCCAGATTGATCTCTCAGAAATTTATTGTCCTGATTAGCATTGCATAATACTCACAGTAACAGCATTAAAAGCCCGTTTCACAGTTTACGAATAGGCATTAACTACTAGGTAAATTCAAAAATAGAATAGAATTTTTAAGAAATTACTCGTATCTAGGTACCATAAAATATTTATTAAATTTCACCTTTCCAGTAAGTTTTTTTGTTACGGGAGGAAACCTTCAAAAGGCAAGTGGCCTCCGGGGGAAGAGACTGGAGAGCGTAGGATTCATAATCATTACCCTCTAAAATCACCTCGGTGATCACCATCAGCACATGGAGGGAGGTCCCAGGTCCTCTTAAGTGACCAGTTCCGGAAACTGCCTTATGCAACGCCTGTTAAGCACATCCCCAGAGAGGCTGTAAAAGGGTCTTCCCTGAGCCTCGCTGTACACTGTAGCATGAGACAACTGAACCACCATCGTCTCTTGAGTCGCTCAGTGGCATCTAATTACCTACTGTCAAAATGGCGAAAACTGTTGGCGCAAAACTGACTACATTCACAATATTAAGCGACATTAAATGTTAAAATTATGTTTGCCAGCTGACATGGACCGAAATATGTATATTAAACTGAATTTCTTTACGACAGACTATAATGTTGCATAGAAAGTTTCAACATTTTAAGCAACATAGTCGGCGTACTACTTAAACTTTTCAGTAGCAAATTTATTAATCAATCAAAGGTTCAATCAATTCATATAAGCCATAGAAACCCTATTCGTCTCGCGGTGTCGTAAGAAGCTATAAAAGGAAAGATCCGGGGGATGGGCAGCAGCATCTTTCTGTGTAACAGCAATCATCTGCTACTGCGATCGCCAACCCGAATGTCCAGCGCGGCAGCAGCGTTGCGCACGATAGTGGCGCGCATTGGGAGAGGCCTAAGTGCAGCAGTTCACTAATACTGGCTGATGAGATGATGAAACCATAGAATCCGTACAATATTTTATGGTTTTTTTTTAACAAAAAACCCCTCTATATTCCGAAGGAATCAATCAAAAACATTGTGAAAGCTAAACTCGGTTTTACTTACAAATTATATATTTATAGATACCCTTATAATTTAGGTACTAATCTTAAGGGTTTGCGGGTCTTATAACTTGAGAATCTCAAGTAATAATCAAGGGAACATGATATGTTGTTGTTAAAACCTCCATTACTGCGAAACAACTAAAGTTATAGTCGATCCAATTCCCAACTATGTAGGTACGGTCTCAGGCAGGTAATATTTATCAGATTTTAAATTTAGATGATAATATTATTATTAAATATCAGATAATTTAAATACAGTTTAATCTTACTCTATAAATAACAAACTCATTCATAAATATCATTACATGTGGTAAACTCATCCACGAATGGTTGTTTTTTAAACGGTTTTATTTAGCTTGACCTGTTTATTATTTGGTTCAAATTTAGTAATCAATATTTCACCCCCTTTCGGTTGACAGATTTATCTGATATTTGGTACATACCTTTAGTTCTGAAGACATAACCGTTTTACGTAAAAAAAAATACTAATATTATTATTTTATGCTAAGCTCAAATAGCAGAGAACGCTACAGCTGCTTTCAGACTACGATGATGCGTAATGATGATTTATTTATTGAAATAAATATGACAAATTGCACACACGTCATCATTTTCTACAAAGATTTGAAATCATAATAAAATTATTAAAACTAGACGATTTTAATTCACAGAAGTATTAAATGGACCTTTCATAAAATGATTAATAAATTAGTAAGCTTCTCAGAAAAAGTTTTTCGAACTCGACCATGATTCGCCCACGGTATAATAAAATTGTATTGGCAATAGCTACTACTTAAAGATAGCACTCTAGTTTATTTTTAACTATTTATTAATAAATATCTAATGGACACTGAGTCACCGTGTGTGACAAATACTTCTTGAGAAAAATATGCCTTGTTTATTTTTTCATAGAAACGTAATTCGGTCTTTTATCATAATCGTTACTGGCTGGAAAAAAATGGTAGAGTAAAATAATAAAAAGCAAAAGTTTCATCATGTTGGTACCTAATAGTTATTATTGTTATGTTAGTATCAAACTTACCTATTATAACATTTGATTGGAAAAGAAATAAATCTACAAATATTCTAAATGTGAAAATTCTCAATATGTTTGGATATTATATGTCTTTTATGTGCATTTATAGATTGCTTATAATTGATTTCATAGAAAAGTGATTTAGCTTTCTGCACTTCTTCCCCATATAAACTTTTACTATGCCAAGTTTCCCATTCGTCCGTGCGCGCAATATTCTTAAAAAGGGATCCAGAGATAACAAATGTTCTTTAAAAATTTCAGGCAAATTTCTATTACAGTTCAAGAGATAGAGGCTCTAAAGGTATGACAAACGAACACACGGGGGCGTAGGCTTAGAGTCAGCCACTCTAAAAAACGGCAGTGCAGCACGAAGCAGTTCGGTAAACCTTTTTGTGTAGGAAATAAAATACTATATTGTATCGTATCTTAAAAAGTCCTCGCCGCGTCGTGTCTCTGTGTGAGCTAACCTTTTGATAGAGTCTGTGGAACGCCAAAACTATTGTTAAGACATAAATTGTAGGAAATTTTCTCAGGTTTATTTTTGTCTAAAGTGTTTTTATCGTAAAATGAGTAGGAAATGAGATATTGTCGAGAAACTGCAATTTGGCGCCATTTTTCCAAGATGGTATGCGCAAAAGTTACGAGGTGGCAAAGTCGAAATTCGGAAAGAGCACATCAAAATCTATAAAGATACCAATTTTCGAAACTCCCTTAAAACTTTCCAGGTAAAACTACCAAATGACTGTATACGTATAAATGAAATGTATACAAATTCACGTTATCAAAAATATTTAAACAACGTAATCTAGGATGATTTCAGATCAGTTAATGGTCCACCTCTGTTTATTTATCGATAATTTAACTGAACGCCTAGCTATTTAGATAAAAAGCTTTTAAAAGATAGATTACAATAATGAGGCCGAAAATATTAAATAGCTTACGTTTATGGTCTGATAGAAACTATCAAATGATTTCAGATCTGTCTGCAAGTTTGGTTCAAATTGAGCATTTGTTTGGGTTATTATAATGATTCCCTGGTCATTCAATGATTCGTTCTCTTTAAGATGCGGATACTTACTAATCTGCTATCTCGTTCACACATTGAAGATAAAATCAATTAATAAAATAGTCATAAAAATCGAATTACACCAATTGAAGGAGAACAATATTACTAAGTTCCAGCAAAAAAATCAGCTTGATCGAAATAATTGTTTTCAAATAAAAAAATGGCATAAAATAAAAAAACATTTCAAGCTATTTTTTTATTTGAAAACCTGTTTCAATCCGGCTGAAATTTTGGCTAAAACTTTGTAATGTTGTTCTCCTTCAATTGGTTTATTTCGAATTTTCATAATTATATTCATTGATTTTTTATCTTCAATCAACTTCAATGTGTGAGCAATATAGCAGATTAGCACGAAAAGCGCCTTAATGACCTTGATTCCAATTTCCAATTGAAAATGTATAATATGTAGATGTACTTTGATAACCGTTATTACAAAAAACATTCAAGCTGTAGGTTTGTGTTTATTCTTGCTCGTACTGTCACTTGTCAACTACGATATTATGTGACCAAAGTAAACAGTTTACTAAACGTACAAAAATAACTAAAAGACAAGGCGACGTGATGTAAGTCGTATACAATTAGTCAAAAACAATTTACTGACTCAAGAAACTGTACGGACAGACAGTCTTTAGTTATTTTTATACTGTGTCTTCTAAAAGGAATGCCATAGGCTATAAATATCAGAGAAACTAAATACACGGTACGAGAAAAACTTAAAACTCTGAATAAGAAGTAAAATGCTTTTTTTAAAACGCTTAAGAAATAGTTGAAGCTCTAGAAAAATGTTTTAAAGATTTTCCGAATGCCGCGCCGCGCTCTCTCAACAACAATGAGGAGCTTTTTACAAAAACAGCGAATTTAAAAAAATATTTTTGAGTAGAAAAATACTAAGTATCTTGGTTTGTTTATTGTATGTAAATATAGGTAAGTAACTGTCCCAATGTAGGGCAAAGGCCTCTTCCTATACAGAGAAGGATTGAGCATTAATCACCACGCTAGCTCACTGCGGGTTGGCGATTTTAGACTATTAAGTCCAGGTTTCCTTAAGATGTTTTTCCCTCTCCGTTAGTCAGTGGTGTCTTAGATTAACTAAGAAAGTACATATGACATTGAAAAAGTCACATTGGTACATGCCAGATTCGAACCCACACCTACGCGCTTGCAAAGCTGGTCCGTAACCAATGCGCCACCACGACACGTTTATTTATTATTATGTTTATTGTAATTCTTGATAATAATAATTGTAAGATTCTATATCTGTCCATTATGGCCGAGTCCCAGCACAGCTGAGTACCTAATGCAGTGCAAGGACAATGCATTAGCTGTGGCGAGTTTCTAGGCAAGATTTATACTTAATAAGAAAAAAAAATAGTCAATCGACAGTTCGACACAAAAGAAGAAGATTCTTGATAAATGATGTAAAATTGTAATTCAGAGAAAGAAAGCTTGTAAGAAACTCTTCAATAATTTAAAGCAGAATAAAAGTATCATCCCCGGCAATAAGCGTTTAAATCAACAGCCGAGAGCCCGACATGAACGGACGCGTCAAAAAGAAATGTGGACTTTGATTTAAGAATTAGTGCGAAAATTAACATGTGACATTTCGCGTTACCGCGCAAAACGCAAGAGTTATTTGAGAAAATTCGTCATTAGCATTAAATAAGCAATTCTGGAGGATGATTTTTAAATCTTAAAGATTAAATGGAGTAAAGCCAATATGTTTATGAAAAACCAGCTAAGTGCGAATCGGACTCGCACACGAAGGATTCCGTACCATTATCTATACAACATTAGACACTCAAGCGTCTACCTGTTGCCGTTATTAATATCGAGCAAAAAACGGTAAAAAATTCACGTTTGTTGTGTAGAAGCATTGGGAGCCCCACCTAAATATTTATTTTATTCTGTTTTTAGTTTGTTGTTATAGCGCCAACAGAAATACATCATCTGTGAACATTTCAACTGTCTAGTTATCACGGTTAATGAGATACAGCTTAGTGAAGTGGTGACAGACGGACAGACAGCAGAATCTTAGTAATAGGGTCCCATTTTTACCCTTTGAGTACGAAACCCTAAAAACTAATAAATTGCGAATTCTTTTAAGTACTGCGCAAAGTTGGAAGCACAAAAAGAGCAGTTTTCACCAATATATTATAGTACCAACCTATTAATAAAACATTTGCCAACTTTTCTAAAGCTACACAGTGCATTGATTCGGCTAAGAGGCTTTCGATATTAAAACTTTATTTTATTAACAGAAAATGGCGTGAACAAATTAAACTTTGCACACAAGTTCGTGCCGCGAATATTGCGAACAAACTTCGTACGAACTAAGTTGGTTCGAACTTTGTAGACTACAGTCGCAATGAGGTTAACATACATGCGAATGTGGAGATCTTTAGCGTTTCATGTACCTACGGTGCACCATGAATGACAACTGTTCCGCAGTAGTTATGGCGACTATAACTATATCGGGTGGGCTTACGAAGAAACTTCGTTTAGGACTTGGTGCAAGCGATAAACAGAAGACGATCATTGTCCTAGCATTATAATTTAAATTTTTTTTTTTTTAATGTTTACTTTATTTAAAGGATTTAAGGACGCATTTGCGACTATGCCAATTCCATCGTAATAATATGAAAATCTTCATCAATCGTTTAAATTTTTGGGACTATAATAAAAGAATTTTAGCCGCTTCACAAGTGGGATTAGCTAAAATTCCATGCGTTTGGATTATAATGCATATCAGTTTTCTACAGAACGACGGCCTATCTAACCCTTGCACCCCAAAAGAGTTTTAGGACTGACTCATCATTCAACAAAAGTGTAATTTTGGATTTCATTATTATAATTTGAAATTTTATTGACCCATTCTGAAGTTTGTGTTATAGATAATGACGTGCTAAAATTTCTAATTCCGAAGGATGGCGATGTTATGGCCGATGTAAAAGATTGGTGGGTAAAGTTCAACGGTTACGATATAAGTACTATATAATAAGTGGCCTGACATTAGAAGATATATCTATCACACCAACACACGTACAGTTTTGATATCCGTGTGTCACTGCTGAGTTCCAGAAGAATACCAGCGTCAGGCATTATACCTGACAAATGCTGAGCTGGACACCTTTTTGGTACAATCCTGAGACACATTACCACACGAAAATAAATTGTCTATAAATAAAATATCTTATTTTCTGTACATACTCGTACCCTTCGTTTGTTTGTTTTTCGTTCTACTATATTTTTACTTTTGTTTGTATTTATTGTGATTTCAACTGTAATGTGTGTCCTGTTTTGTACTAAATAAATGTTTTATCTATCTATCTACATCTGTATTTATGGACTATAATATCTCCTGCGTCGAGGGCCAATCTCGGTTAATGTTGGCCGCTGTGACCGAAATTCGGACAGTAGGTACTAGGTACCATGATAAAACAACCATTTCAACGGATTCGTCGCGTAAAAATCTTTATTTATTTGTCAAGTCCTGACGTTTCGAGTGCTTTGCAACTCTGCGAAACACACACGTTTCATTATAAACATGTATAAAAATGTAAACGTTCGCGAAAGTTCGAGACAATATTATTAAGTGCTATAGTATTATAAATGCGAAATTGTGATTGTTGGTTAATTTCTTTTACGCAATAACGAAGCAACAGATTGACGCGACGTAATTTTTGTATAGAGATAGCAGCGCCGGCGCTATAACCACTGACACTGGGCAAAAATATTTTGACGCCCACATGTGTGTTAACTTTTGCTGGCGTAGCATTGCAGTATGGAGCACGGGGTGTATATGACTCAAGATCTCGGCGCCCCTGGAAATTTGGCGCCTCACCAACCGCCCCCTCTAACGCCGGTACTGAGAGATAGTTTATGGGGCGGAGAGGGACCTTTCCATCCTGGAAAAAGCGAAATCCATAGATAACTATCTAAACAGACTAGTTATAATCTCGTGTTCTGCATGCCCTGTCGTTTGTGCGTTGCAGGACCTGATGGACGCTACTGAAGGTGCCAATCTCGTAGACCAGTTCTGGGCTGACACAATTTAAATTGTCATCGACACGCTAAGAAGAAGAAGAAGTTATAATAAGCGAAACGGTGCGGCTGACAGTGGTCGGATACACCGGTTAAGATTAACCCTTTGAAGTTTGTACGTCTCGGAGATTGACACTTGTCTCGACAAGACGATGAGCAACCGTTTGGTCAGAACTAACGATCGAATAAAGTTACTTGTATAGGCAGTTTCAAAATAGTTACAAGTAGATTTTATAATTACAATTCTGAAACTCCAAACTTTTACGAGCTTGAAGACACGTTGTTGTAACCACAATGTCTGTCGTCAAAGGTTGTGGTTTCCTGTCCAACCTCAAGTTTCGAAATTCCTCATTTAATACACGGAAACTATTAACGGAAAATATTTTAATATTATACGTTTTCATTTTAAACAACAACATTTCAAACATCATTACGAATCCTCCACTGCATCTATTTGTCTGTTCGCGATAAACCCAAAAACAACTGCACTGATTTTCATGCTGTTTTCACCAGTGGATAGAAAAGTTTTAAAGGAAGGTTTTAGTATATAATTTGTGAAGTTTATGTACACGTTAGCTAAAATATAATGATATTTGTAAAAAAATAAGTCAGGTTGCGGGAACGGGATCAAAATTTCAGGATTGCTGGTCGCGATAATCGACATCCACACGGGCGAAGCCGCGGACATCAGTACTAATTAAGACTATCTATATTATACAAATCTATACCTTAAAAATAAATAAATAAAGAGAAATATATAATTCACATCAATATTACATTCTCTTTCTCTCATTTTTCATGGCCATACCTTTAGGTGCTCTTAACTTTAAGAACCGCATCATATGGATCGAATATAAAAACTTTTTAAATATCGGCTCGGATAGAATGTAGCAACTAAATTATTCGTACCGATTACAGGCCTTTGCCTTTTATATTAAAAAGTTATTCCCTTTCAATACTCTCTCGGTGTGTCTAATGAGTTGGCGGTAAAAAGGATTTTTGTGGAAAACTTTCGTAATCACGAGAACTACAAAAGTTTTTTTTTTTCACAAAAGATTTTTGTTCTACACTATCAAGTATATCATCGTCCAAAACAAAGGGTAAGTGCTGACACCTACCCCTTGATTTTTTTTGTATTATGAAAAGTAATGGGTTGTGGTGACGCCTTGGTTATGAACTCGCTTTGCAAGCGCGTAGCTCGAACCTGGTATGTACCAATGTGACTTTTTCAATGTCATATTATGTACATTCTTAGACACCACTAACTAACGTTTGGAAACCTGGAATTTTTAGTCTGAAATCGCCAACACGCATTGAGCTACAGCGTGATGACTAATGCTCAATCCTTCTCTGTATGTAAAGAGGCCTTTGATTTACAGTGGAACAGTTAGAGACTGATTTTTTATTGATGAAAAAGGCAAGTGTTTGACTTCAAACCCACCATTGGTAAGGTTTCAGTGGGAGGGGCGTTATGCGGGTTGTGCCTGATTTTTTTTTTTGTTATGTCAATTAATTTATGGATTTTTATTTATTATGTATTTTTTAAATATTTCTTTCTATGTTTCTTTCTAGTAAGTTTCCGGGTCGTAACTAGCCACAGCTGAAGAAGGAACTTGGGTAAATTTTTACGACAAGCTGAGATACGTTAGTCTATGCTTCCCCGACACCACACCTCCGCTTAGAGCTATTATACAGACAGTAATCGCTGGCTGGTAGCTGGCAAATGCTTTTTGATTTAAACTGTATCTACAAAATGACGGCTTAAAGGCTGGATTCCATCAAAGCGAAGAAGAGAAGAGATGTGTTACAGTGACAACTCGTCATATGGAATCAGCTGTATCTCCTCTGCCATCCTCCCTGCATTTTTAAAAACTAGGCCTGAAAGATCAGTTGTCTTCAATTTGTCCTACCTATTATTTTAGGGCCAATAAAAATATCCAATCCATTATTCACTCCACGAGAAAAGGTCAAGAAAATGAAAATAATGTTTAGTTGACAAGAAAAATATTTTGGTAGGCAATTCCCTTATAAGGTTCCCAGTTCTAGTAAGTAGGTACTTGCCTTAACCTTTTGATATTCAGTAAAGGATCCTTTTGAACAAAAATGTATTTTTTCTAAGACTGTGAGTGAATAAACATACTATAAATTATGGACGATAAAGTGCGTTGAACAAATGAGCAATAAAAATATCCTCCTGACCTGAGATTTCCCAAATTCTTCAGTGTAAACACAGAAGAAATTTAGTGTGTCTGTCTTAACTAACATTGTGCAATATAACGGCAATTCTACACGACCGTAGAGAGATTAAGCACAGGACCGACACAATTAAGAGTTCTTCGAGGCACAGAGCAGTAATATTAATTTATAATACACACATCATTTATAAAAAGTCAGATGTGCGTGCCTGATTCAAACCATGGAGTAAAGTAACTAGGCAATCAACAGTTACCATAAACTGATCTGCACGACTTTACTAGCAGATAATAGGTGACTTTAACTTAAAATATAATGCTACTAATAATTCTTCGAAAATATTCATTATAAAAGAAAAACCTTCAAAATTAGGGACAGAATCTGATTTGTGGCACTTGAACTGGTGGTAAGTAAGTACCTGCGTGTTCCTACCATTATTTACGGCGCGCACCAAAAAAAACTCAATATTAACAAGATAAACGGGATCATTAAATTATACGCTGGCGACAGCTAGATTAAAAATAAACCTAACCATAAATAACATTAGGTAAACTAAGTATCGACGGATCCTAAATTCCTAAGTTCCAAAGCTTACTTAATTATCTGCCTCCAATATCTAGTTCTAAAGTAGGTAACTAACTATAATCGTGGGACCCCAAAATGTTGTCTAATAATGATTGATCTATCTCTAACCTTTGACTTGTTTTAATACCGGTGGACTCCGATAATATTAATCATATAAACCAACTGAACTTTGTTCACGTCTTTACCAAACTTATTAAAAGTTTCGTGTACTTAAATATAAGAGAATTTTAGTAAACTTTCTAAAGTTAGATCGTGTTAAGTACAGAAGCAAATACATTATTATTTTTGTAATGTAAAGAGTTAATTATCCAGCAAGGCATTCAGTTCAATAAGTTGTGAATTATACAACCTTATTTTTAGTATAACCGAAAACCGAAACACGTGTCAAATATTTTCATATATAGAATCTTTATAAGTAAAATAAAAAAATGTATAATAAAAACTTACAAAGTTATAAACATGTTGTGTTGCATCATTGTCCTCGCGTAAACATGGTCACTGCGAGCGCGCAGGCGGCCCGGCCTAGCAGGGTAGGTTGTATAGTTCGCATTAACTTCGGATTTCGATCTATTTTACTATCAATTTCTATAACTTTACAACTAATACCCATGTATTTCAACACATTTTAAGCCGTACTTCAATCTTACTATATAAAAATGATACAGAAAGTTGACTTACCTTCCAACGCCATGAATACTGTAGCACCAATAAAGCTGTACAACACTAAACACAAACTCAAGAAGAGATGAGTAAACCACTTCCTCGATAGCAACTTTAACCTATTATAAAACCAGAACGCGGACTTTTCACCAGCACTCAAACCACTCTTAGCTGTGTTCATAGTAAAATCCTTGAAACCTTCGAACTGCTTAAACATAAATTCTGAAGCCTTATTTTGATACATAAAAGGGTTGAAGTAGGGATTCCCATGAGGGTCAGAGACGTGGGAAGCTGGTGTGCCTGGTGGTTTTCCATGAAATCTAGGATGACCCCAGTATACTGAGGATCCAGTAGCAGGGCCTCTTGGCGTCATTGGAGTCATGGCGTCAGGTATTTGTAAGGTGATTTTAGGCCGTATCGGCCTCTTCGGCGGCGGTGGCGGCGGATAACTAGGCGGAGCGTTTAAACTGTCCATTTTTAATGTTTATTAGAGCTTTTAATAAACTGTTTATAGCCTGCAGTGCAGCGCTAAAGCAATGTTTGTATTAGCGCCGGCGTCGTAACACTTGGGATGTTTGGAACATTGACATTACAAAATATTTTTTCGCGGCGGAATCTTTTTTGCGGTAGACGTGCGCGGGTGGCCGATCTGGTAGGACACTGATTTTATAAATAAATCGGGAGTTGTAAGTGCTTCCCGTTGTGTCATCGGCCCTCGGTTATCTCCTAATCATTGCCAATACGAACTCATTCCGTGAACTGTTGTGCGTAACGCACTGATTCCCTTTTCTCCGAATAGATATTTTGGAGAAGACATTTTTTTTAATTTATTAAGATCTTTGTGTTTATTTTAATGTTATGTTTAGCTTTTCATAGATTTTCTCTAGTTAATATCTCTTAATAACTACACAAAAAACACTCACATATTCTGACATTCAAACTAAAATAATATACTTAAGTATTTATTTTTTTACCTAAAACGGTTTTGTCATCAAAACTATATCAAATATCAGATCAATTTGTCAACAGGAAGGGGGGAAATATCGATTACTAAATTTAAACCAAATAATAAACAGGTCAAGTTAAGTAAAACCGTTTAATAAGAAGGTAGTAGAATAGTCTTAATCCACTTGGCAATTATAACTTCAAGTTTTTTGGCAGCTAATCTTAAAGAATCTTGAATCGATCTGTGATATTATTGCAGTGAGACGTGTAATGACAATTGACGAACTTAGTGACTTAGATGAAGCACTTTCGTGTAGAAAACGCTTAAGAAAATATTTTCTTGAATCAAAACTGACTCATAAGTGTAGACTCAAGAGATGATCACGATCCACGATCCCACGATATTCGATGAATCTACATCGTGGGTTCGAATCCCATCCGTATCAGTTGATTTTCTTATTAAATAATTACATTTAATAAGCAAACATATAAAAAATTAAGGAAACATTCGTTATAAATGGGTCTTAGGTATTTTGCAACTTTTCCTTCTACTAGCGTAAATATTTTTAATTTAGATAATAAAAGGAAGGAAAAAAATGCATATTATCTAGCCAATATTAATAACTAACCTACATTCATCTCTAAAATAGGACTATAACGATATAGGTAATTAACAGGAGCGTGCAGTTCATATAGGCAAAAAGGCACTGCCTGCCCTGACAATATAGACTGACTCTATATGACTGACTGACTATAGATACGATGCAGACGACGAAATAGTGAAACTAAGCAGGATTTGTCTGTGCCTACCCTCTGCCTCAGTTGAATTAACAGAGATGTAACCTCTCATTTATTTGGTACTAATTTTTCACACATCACGTTACCTTTAAATAAAAAAGGGTTTTTTTACCGTGTTTATGAAAAAAAAACTGACCGGAACTGAATTAGCTTTTATTAATTTATATTTTTTGCCTGAAAAATAATGAAGATTATTATATATATTATTTATTAAGAAAAAATTATAAAAATAATTTGAAAAAACAACTGATACGGAAGGGATTCGAACCCACGATCTTCGATGCACCGTGTCGACCATAGAAATATTTTCCAATATCTTCGGTGTCGACTCTCTGACCTCTAAGCCACCGTATCCTACCCAAATCATTTAAAAAAAACAAATATTATGAAGTAATGGTATTTTTTTAAATTATTTAGATATAAATAAAGCTTTTCTCTCAGAATCACTAGCGTCTGCTTCGACTTCTTCCGCATTATGTCTGGATAAAAATTATCCTATATTATCTATTCAGGCGTGTTTTATTGCCAACGCAGATGATGATGAGCTTCTATTATCGTCGAACCTGTGTCATTGCCCTTTTTATTATTTCGATGACACAATTTCGTGAAAATGAATACATCTTTGTTCTTAGAAGTTAATCTTGGAGACATAAATAATTATAAAAGTGTACTGTCTTAATCAAAGATCCAATTCGCCTGAATTTTACAGCTTCAAACGTTAAGTGGAGCGCTTTTCAAGTGCGTTAAGCGCAAACGAAGTTTGATCTTTTTCGAAGAACTAACTGTTAGGCGGTACACCCCAAATGTCTTTTTTTTTTAAACTATGTTTACACACACACACACCCTCTTTAATGCTCAAAAGTCACAATTGCGGCACTTGGTGATTTCCCAAATTTGTTTACGCGACGGCGCGCGTCCTGAATCTAACTAACTTACAACCCATGAAGCATTTGCTTCATGTTACAACCGCTATGCATTAGTGCGGTAGAGTAAAACTGAAATTCAGCACTCTATTGCATGGAAAAACACAGGGAAAGCTGATACAGCATTTGTACCTTAAAAATAAGGGTTGTAACAGAAAGATCGAGAGACGAAGTTCTCCCATCCTCCAGATATTCCCTTTGTCGCGTTTTAGGAGACCCACGTAGAATAGGGGTGATTCTATATTTAGGCCGTAAACCACGGCACCCATAAAGATGTAAAATATACATAAATTATATTAAAAAATGGTAATATCGTTTCTATACACAGATATGTTTCTATGCCTTCTAAACTGAAAAGTTTATGGAATGAGTATGGAATCGGCAGTGCGTTAAATATTCCGGTAGATATCACCAAACGCCTTAATGGCGTATAAATCGGTCCAGCCGTACTCAAGCAACGAACAGTATTAAGTTTTATTTAGTAAGGCTATAAAGAACTAACATAAATTATCTACGTCAAAGTTGAATAAGTTTAAAGACAGAAGAGCGTCGACACGATCGTGGGTTCGAATCCTATCCTTATCAGTTGATTTTTCAAATTTTCTTATTAAATAATTCGAAAAGTGCAATGGATCCAACTTGGCAATTCACTGTCCAAAGTCTAAGGCTGTCTGTCACTAACAGTTCTTAATTAATTAGTCATGACTATTTTCGGACACCTATCTTAAACATTGGAAGACAAAATTTGGGATTATTTTTGGCTTGGCGCCTGCATTTTGTCACGCTCCTAACATTTGATACGGAACATTCACGACTTATTTACCTTATATAAAACCTGAATCATGTTTTATAAGGATCATATTATTTTTTTATTACAACTAGATTTACATTTCCTACACTATAAACTAGCTTTATCTCGCAGGTTCGCTCTCGTTCAGTTTTTCTCGAATTTTCCAATTTTCTGGCAACTTTCTCCAATTTTTTTTTTAAGTTAGTTTGAACTACTGTAAGGATGCCGGCGACGCGTAACAATTGTTTTCTTTTTGTATCTCATTTTGCCGTGTTTGGCGGTTTAATTACTTATTACATTTAACGTTTTAATAACAAACTCGTCATAGACTATAATTACTAATATCGTCTTTTTTATGGGCTGTGTATAGTTTTATTGACAGCAGCAGAATGGGCAGGTCGAAAAAGGGTCAGAATAATAAGTACCTAAGCCAGGAATGTGGCTAATGCAAAACTAATATACTTTCCGAAAAAAGAGTAGGTATGTACCGTGGGTTCTAAGCCGATAAAAATCCATGGAATCAATGGGTGGGATATATATAAAAATCTCTCTCCTCCGAGGCATTTTTTTGGGATATCGTTGTATCATAGGGAAACTCGTGAAAAAACTTCCTTCCAACGATTTGTAAAAGAGGTTTAAATGACAAACAAGAATAGAAATAATATAAACACTGTGATAAACACCGAGAAATCGTTACTCGACGCCGGCGTCCACGCGGGAGACAAATGTTTAAAACAAACGTTTTTGATACCTACGAAAAAATATGTCGAAAGCATGCAATATTCAATATCATAATGCAATGCAATAGCATGTAATGTTCTATCAAATATTTTAATTTGTATTTTAACACCAGTGTGTAGTGTAGATTGATTTGATATTTGGTACACAGCTTTAGTTTTGATGACAAAACCCTTTACCTACATAAAAAATAATTTCTATTTTCATTTTAAAACGGTTTTATTTTATTTAGCTTGCCCTGTTTATTATTTGGTTCATATTTAGTAAACGATATTTCACCCCCTTCCTGTCGATAGATTGATCTGATAGGTATTTGGTACACAGCTTTAGTTCTGATGACAAAACCGTTTTACGTTAAAAAAAAATTACTTATATTATTTACTCTTACGTCAACACACGCTGCATTTAATGATAATGTTATGAGAATGATATTAATAGTAGGCGTCGCAAACTAAAAGCATGTCAATATAAACATTATAAGCAGCTATCCAGGTGCCATGCCGCTTCTATTAAACCGGATCCCATTACCTGGTTGTTTGCCTTCAAGCTCATCCTTCCGTCCGACAATATGGCAACCTGCCAGAATTATTGACATTTAGCTGAAAACATTTAGGAATGTGTGTGAAAGCGTTTCGGAATGTGTCTATGACTGTTTCGTTAGTTATTAGGTGTAGTTTTAATTATTTTTTATTTGTATGCTGTCGCGTGAACTTCGTGTAATTGACAGCCAGTAAGATATGATGATCCTAACTCACTACATACCTACTACCTAGTATAAAACAAAGTCGCTTTCTCTGTCCCTATATCCCTAATGCGGTTTTTTTTTAATAGATAGAGTGATTGAAGAGGAAGGTTTATATGATTGTATATTGCACCCGTGCGAAGCTGGGGCGGGTCGCTTGTAATATTATAAATCTTCTTATTCTTATCGAATGGTTGTTGAACAACCAGGTAGCAGAGTCGTAGGCCTCTGACATGGCTTTACACACCATTGAAAAATCTCTTAGGTGTGCTGGATTCATCACGATGTTTTCCCTCACCGTTTTAGCAATTGATAATCATTAAAATGATTAAAATACAATTAAAACTAAAACTAAAAACTAACACTAAAACTAACGCTAAAAGTAAAAGTAAAATAAAAAGAGAAAAACTTAATCTAAAAGTGTGATAATTAATTTAGGTATAATATGCACAATATAACTTACGAAAAGTCAGAGGTGCACGCCTTGGGATCGAACTCGAGACCTCTGACTTATCAGTCGACGGCCATAGGTACCACCAGTCAGTATCAGTAATCAATATTATAAATGCGAAAGTAAGTTTGTTTGTTTGTTACCTGTTCACGCCTAAACTACTGTATCTACTGATCATCATGAAATTTTGCATATATAGGTACAGTCACGGACTTTAATTGATGAGCCACTTTCAAATTTTTCAATTTTGCAGTATTATACATTCACGAGATTACACGATTAAACACGAACTCAAACCGCATGCTCGTAAACAAGATGACAAATCAGTAATTATCGGAAATAGTCAGTAATAATTATATAAATATTTTATTAAGTCAGTTCAACAATATTAATTGATTGATAAATGAAATTAAAAAAAAATTGTCAGGTTGACTATTTTTTAGCTTCCACATTTTATAAATTACAAAACAGAAATAATAAGTAAAATAATAATTCATGATCAATTCTTCTAAGATGGCGGCAGTTAGGTCGTATACAACCTTATTTTTAGTATGACCTAAACCTGAAAGTAGTTTGTTCAGAATCAGTAACTGAATCGATCGCAATAATTTTTACACCATGTTATATTTTGTCCAAAAAAATTACTTAAATGGTGCAAGTTTGGACACACGCAAATCAGTTATGTGCAATAGATAACATAATTGTCATGAACGTCATTTTGGACACTACTCGTTCGGATAAAATCGTGGGTCCGAGCTTTTCCGATGCCAAAATGACCAATCATAATTTCTCCGTCCATAACGTTACTATCGCTACGCTTAAATAATTGTCGCTAGGTTACGGTTGCTAGACCTGCAATTGGATGACTTTGGCTAGTAGTGGTATTGGTTGAAATTGCATGAAAATATAACATTACTAACAAGCTATCTTAACACAAATGACACACGCCTGTCAAACACTCAATGACAGAGATATTAAATATGAAAACGAAGTATGAGCGAGCATTGCCGACTAAACCCGATTTGCATTAGGTACACGGCTAAAATAAAAGTAGTGCAAGTGGCTCATCAATTAAAGTCCGTGACTGTACCTACCTACATTGTCAGGTGTGTAGAAACGAACATGGTACCTTTTATCCCGATTTTTTTAAAATTGTAAATGTAATAATTAACCATGCATTTTTACACGTTGTTAATAATACAAAGGCCTCTATCATATAAAGGTTTAAAACGACCCAGGTTATTAGTAGAATAAATGATCCCCGTGAAGTAATTGCTCTGTAAATAAGTAGGTTTAGAATCTAAAATTACAACTCCGTTCGAATTTGTTTACTGCTAGACATTAAATAGATACAAAATGACGTCAAATTTTACACAAATATCGTTAAGTATGTGGAATAGTGCATAATAATAGTAAGGTAATAAATTATTTCGAGACAACTATAATAATAATGTCGCTAAATAAGATTACCTCCGAATTCCACATAAATCAAACATCTTGCCAAGCAGAGTAGGTATGTACACACGGCTACACATCAAGCTGTACATAACCAGTATGAATAGACCTCACATTGTAGGTACAGGCTCTTCGTACGAGAGGTCAGCTTATACTGGAAATGTATAGCGTGCCGAGGTAGGTAAGTATTATATTATTATATCGCGCGCGAAACCATAATATATCATGACGATGGCGAAATACGGATTTTGACATAATATATACCCTATATTTTTTTATTTAAATGCTCTAAAATATGTGCAAATAAAGTAATTAATTAAAATATTATAAAAAATTACTAAGTTTCAAAAGTTTTTATAACGAATTCAGTGCGATACAGTGCCACTGACAGACTCAAACTAGCTTATGCTAAAGCAAGGGTCGGAGAGTCCGGTCTGTGGGCCGAACTTAAGGGCGGTCCGCGCCTGAGACGATACCTGGTGGAATTAATGCGCAAATGAAACCCGTTCTTCCGCTCAAAAGTTTCGTGGTGGAAAACAGTGTGGTTTTTATTCCATGCGAATCGGAAATAACTCTCTCATGAGCCTCTGGTGATGGCACCCATAAAGAGGTTTTCCAAAAGATAAAAAAGTGTCGGAGAGGATATTAATAAGTCTTCGTGGCGGTCCCCTTCGACGAGAATATCGAGCGGTTTTGGAAGAGACCTCCAAACGAGGATCTCGTGACTGTCTCTCCCTGGCATGTAGTGATATCGTCGTGCCTTAAAGGCAAATTCATCGTCTCGTCGAATATTAAGTTAAATAGACACCACTGCTAGAAGTAGCTGGCTATAAGCCTACTATACCATACATATCTCGAGAGTGACCGAGTGGAACAGCTACCGTCGTACCGTTCAACAAACAAATACCTGACGAGTAGCCACGCTGTCGGCCACCACCAGACACGCGTCTACCGCAGGATCCTATGAGATGTAGACACCTATAGATATGTGTTGTATTTATTTTGTCAGCGGATAATTGTGTGCGCCTTCCATGGAGCAGATCTGCTCCGTGGCATTATGGTGTACAATAAAGAATATTCTATCTATTACGCTATATATTTTTTTTACTTTAGTGTATACTAGGGTTTCCCAAACTGCGTCGCGACGCCCTGGGGCGCCGGATCCACACAGATTTGATACGACCGAGTCGAGTAAGTAAGCGCTGACCGGCGAGCGCATTCTAATAAAAAATATAAATGTTATGTTGAATTTTTTTGATAACTTGTTACTTGGCTAGGGCTACATACTGGTAGGTAATTTTTTGCCCGATGGGGGTTCGCAAAGTAATGACAAACTGCCAAGGATTTCACAGTAAAAATCAGTTTTGGAAGCCCTGGTGTATACTTTAAAAAGGTTATCGGGCTTGCACTGTCTTATTTACTAGGCACGCCACTGATACAGTCAAGTCACTTGTATCATGTCATCACCATCGTGTCATGTTGTCCTGCCCGTTTGCGTCCAGCCTTAGGTGCTGAGATAAGAAACTTCCTTGTCATCTTTAAGTAAATCACTAATCTTTAAAGGCCTATTTAATGTCACACAGCAGATTGAATTTAGAATACTTGAAAACTGAAACGCGAGAGAACAAGTCGTCTCGAAGCCTATTCGAGACCCGCACGTTTTCGTGTAGATTAGCATACTGATACTAGCACAGACTAAAAAAGAAAGTAGCACTTATTAAATAAACAATAAAAAAATAACAACCTTTTGTTATTTACATTACATTACAATAACAATATTTGCGATAAACGGGTAATAATACCTGCTTATTAACTCTTGAATTGCATTTGTTTAGTAAAACAATAAAAAATGTATAATTATGAAAACTTAAAAAATGAATAGTTCACCGGTATCGGCCGGGTCTTGTAAGTACTATAGGGAGGGGTTCCTCCCCCCCCCCCTCAAAAATCGAAAAAATGTAGTCCTATAATATTATTCGTCATAAAATAATTTGTTGAAAGTTCTATTAATTACTGTGTTTACAATTTTTTTATTGTCATGAGATGTTTGAAATTTTCACTTGCTTTCTATGCTCTTGACTGTACTAGGTATCATGGACAAAGCCGGTGCACCACTCTTAAGGTTATAATTTCTTGCACCTGGCGTCGGAACGTAGCGCTAGCCCCGCCCCTATGCGCGTAGCATCGTTCAAAACATTTTGATCGCAAAGTGGTGGACCGTTCGTGTCCGCGATAGTACATACTTACTTTCTCATCCTCTATACTTCTACTAGCCACGCCCGGGCCCCCTTTGATCATCGGCTAGCGACGCCCTTGTTATGAATGCAGGGTTAGTTTGATACGCTGACTGCCCTAGATTTATGGAAGATTGCCCTACTCCCTGTAAGGAAAATTTGAAAGATAGTGTGACAAGAAATAAAAGTAATAACGAAAGTCTGTAAATGATAAAATTATCTCAACCTCAGCTCTGCTACACATCAATCTTGAAAAACCAGTATGAACTGACCTCGCATTGTACAGGCTCTTCGTACAACAAGATGTCATCTTCCTTCCTTGGCAGTCGGGTAAAAAGAGCCTGAGACAGTGACAAATAAAGCTAAAAATTAAAATGTTAAAACTAAGTTTGTAAGTACTAAAATAACTTGTAATTTTGAATTTGTAGTATGAGAAGTGCGCTAGTGGCGCCCCCAATTTTAGCAGATTCTTTTTTGTTGCCAAATTAATTATTATACAACTTTTTGTCTTTTTTAAACCACTATTTTCAACTCTCAAGATTAACCTTAGAGTATATATATAGTAGAGTAATAACGTCAACAACATTGCCTTGTGCCGAACGAAAGCAGGTAGCATACAGATGCGTCTATAATTTATGGTTCACTAGTGACTTACCGTATACAAATTTATTTATCGATATAAGTTATCGTCGTAATAGTTGTCTGTAAAAGTATCGATAAAAATAAAAATAATTTATTTTAAATCACACTACAATACCTTTAACTACACTACCCTACCCTACGTACGCTATATCACACTATTCACACTACACTATATTACAATTCACTAACTACTGTTATTATTATTCTGCTGTTCGGGACGGAGACAAATCAAAGATCATCAAAATCGGTCCAGCCGTTCTTGAGTTAATAATGGTGTTACTAACCCGACTTTGTTTTATTTATTTATATTCATATAACTAAACAATAATTAATATATTATACATACTTATTAAACTACTTTATAATAAATTCTATATCTACTATTTACAATAAACCTAATAAATAAACATACAAATTAAATAATAATAATTCATTTAGATTTAAAAATTGCTCCATGAAAAGTAGTGAATGATTATCAAATAAATAAAATAATCTTTCACTGTTAAATCATCATCATAATTTAATAAATAGGTGAAATAAAATTACCGATACATCTATCGATACATTTATCGATACTGTCAATGCCTCAGGTTCGTGAAGTATATTCGTCGCTGGCCCCGTGTGCCGGCCCCTCGCTGAATGCCCACCCCTTACGCCTTCTTCCCCCCCGCTATTTGGATTAAAAATAATCAAAATAATTAGGAAAAGTTACTCACCGGTGGAATGTTATATTATCTTTTGTTTTGGTATGTTTTCTTGAATCATTTTTGCAATCTTTCACACTGCAGTTAACCATTTTATTGCTTTAATTTGAGTTTTTCGCTCCTGAATGGTACTTCTACCGCAGTCAATCGAGGTATGATCGCGGAGTTCGTATCGCGGCCGCGTTGTTCATACCCGTGCTCACGGTTCATACTCGTGTAGGCTTGCTCTATTCTATATATACTCTAAGAGATTAACAAATTTTACTATAAAGTTATGTTTAGTTTACAATAATTATCCTTTGAGTTTACCTAAAAGAAATAAAATTAATTGAAATAAAAAGTAACAATAGTCGATTTTTATTACTTTTGAAGTTGTGAGTAAAAATATATCTGTGGTGATACGTCATTGGTATGACATACGACAATATTATTATTTTGTTGACATGACTGACTGACATTAGTTCTTGAACTCCCACAGTTGCTATTGTTCGTGAATATTTTATTGATTTTGATATAATTAAAATTTTAACAGAATAAGAGAAGTTGTGCCTATTATGAAACGCGTGTACGTTTACAAGAACAAAACTGAAAAAAATGGAAAAATTGTGGTCTTGGAAAACTCGATGGAAAAGCTAAAAGCGGAAATATCGAAACATTTTGAAATGGATTCAGATAACTTGCGCTTATATTCGTCAAATGGCTGTGAAATCGAGGATGTAAGAGTGGTTAGGGATGAAGACAAGATATATTTATGTGTTGGCGATGACGGAGAGGCTTTATGTTGTAATACCATAGAAAATTCAATGCAAAACTTATCTATAGGTGACACTAAACAAGGCAAGCATGTAGCTGAATGGATCACTCTGAATGTCGGCGGGAAGCATTTTACAACTTCTCGAGGCACACTCTTGGCAAAAGAACCTTTGTCAATGCTGGCTAGAATGTTTGCAGATGATAATAATGTGTACTTAATGAATCCAAGTGCTACAGACATTACTGGGGCATACTTAATTGACCGTAGCCCAGAATACTTTGAACCGATACTAAATTATTTGAGACATGGTGTTGTGATACTAGATAAGCATGTGAACCCTAGAGGAGTGTTGGAAGAAGCTGTTTTTTATGGTAAGAAGTGTATAAAAAAATTATAATTACAACAAGTAATACTACCTAAGAATATTATTTGTATGGTGTTTAAATACCTAAGAATGTTAATCAAAAATAAGTGTAAAGTTTGCGGTGCCATCTTATTTTCATTTATACTTATATTTCCAGCCTCTATAGGAATTCCTGATTGACTTCCTCATCAATGATTCATTATGTGGTTGAATTAACATTAATTTATACCTCATTTATTAACTCGCTGTTCCTAATGTTGTTTATTGAATTAATTTTAATTAAAATCCATCATTTACTTCATACCTACATATAATTAATCTGTCATTCACCTACTTGTTAGTTCTGTATGCTTCACTGTCTGAAAATAGCACTGATAGCCTAGTGGTATGACTGTCAACTGACAAGTTAGAGGTCTTGAGATTGATCTCAAGGCACACCTCCAAGAGCTCTGACTTTTCGTAAATGATGTGCGTATTATTAATTAATTATCAGTTGCTAAAACGGTGAGGGAAAACATCATGATAAAACCAGCACACCTGAGAGATTTTTCATTGGTATTTAAAGCCATGTCAGAAGTCTACGGGCAGTTTAAACTCTGACACCAGGTTGTTCATCAATTTACGTTAAGTAGAACTGTCTGAAAAAATATCTGAAATATATGTTTAATGTTTTAATGTTGTGTGTGTAATGTGTTTTCAGGTTTAGACTCAATGATACCTCAGTTGAACATGCTTATAGAACAATCACGAAGCAGCTGTGGTCTTAACCAAGCACTCACACGAATGGACGTGGTACGGTCCATAATAATAACACCAACTTCATCCGAACTCAGGTTCCAAGGTGTAAACTTGTCTGGTGCCGATCTGAATAGATTGGACCTTAGGTATATAAATTTTAAGGTATGTTGTTCAATGTTTCAAGTATTATAGAATTGGACCTCTCAAACCGCACAGCACCGGCGCTAGGGCCACTGATACCCCTGGTAAAAATATTTTGACACTTAAAGAAATCAATATCAAGTGTTAATTAATCAACCTATATTCACAAATAAAACATTATTGTATTGTATACTTAATTCTTTGCTGATCCAATAAAATTAGGGTATGGAGCAGGGGTTTAGGAGATTGCAGATCTCGCCGCCCAGCATATTTGGTGCCCTAGGCCGTCGTCCCATCGCGCCCATCCCTAACGCCGGTGTACGACTGCCTCAGTACTACCTTAAGTCTAGCCAGCCCATTTGCAACAAACTATTTCTTTAAAAAATAAACATTTTAATTCCAGTACGCTTGCTTATCCCGATGTAACCTAAGCGGCGCTAACTTGTCGCACTGCTGTCTGGAGCGCGCAGATTTATCATACGCCAACCTAGAAGGTGCACAGTTATTGGGTGTCAAAGCACTTTGTGCCAATATGGAAGGTATCGTATGGTTTTAATGCTTACTATTTATTGTAATCCCTTTTTCACCTTCGCCCAAAAAACCCCCCTTTGGTCAAACCTTCGGCTTCGCCGCTTCGGCGAGAATGGGCCGAAGTTGTGGTCATAGCCGAAGAGTATGAGTTTGCAAATTATGCGAATACTGTCATCTTTAGTGAGTCGCAACTTACCTGTCCTGCTTGAAGAGTAAAATCGAGCTGGATATATTAGTTTTTACCAAAACTGTTGGTACCCCATTGATTGACCAGTCAGAGGTCTCATATCTGACGGAACATGCGTCGCGTATTATCGGTCGCGTAACGCCAGAACAGACAAATGTATAGAAAAACACTTGACCGTTCACACTCAACCGATGATACGTTAGTGCGACTGATGATACGCTCGGCGTATTTTACGTCAGATATGAACCTTCCCTAAGTTAACCCAGGCTTTTGAACTCGGACTATTCGTAAATTATTTGCATATACCTACATAGAAATAAAATATCACTTGCTACATCCCTATCGTGTCAGATTACCGTGCATTAGGCTAGAGACAAGAGTGAGGGAATAGAAAGCACTCCTGTGATGGCGCGCACTTGTACCCAAAATATCTCCTGTGACCTGTAACCAAAATTCAGTTGAAAACACAGTATTACTACTGCAATATTTTATTTTCAGGTGCCAATTTAAAAGGTTGTAATATGGAGGATCCAGTCGGTTCAAGAGCTGTGATGGAAGGGGTAAACTTAAAAGGTAAAGCCTTAAGGCAAAAAATGCTCAACCTATACAATAATAGTGGGCCAAATTACAAATTCTTTGTCAGATCACAGGCTACTTTTAAGCAATTTATTCTTTTAGAAATTTTGCAGCTACCGTGATCGCAGGATAACTTAAAGGTGTCCAGTGACATAACAGATAAAAAAAAAGATTACCAAAACAGCTGATCTAACGAAACGGTCGAAACGTTCGATCTGCCGAAACGGCTGTAACTTTTAAATCTACCGAAACTGCCGGAACGTCTGATCTATCGAAATGTCAGGAAACATCAAATTCCTAATAAATAAATGCTTTATTTTATTAGGATTTTGATTCAAATTCATCGAATTTGCAATTATGATTCGAGATTCGATGAATTTTAATCGAATTCCACATCATGCTTATTAATGAATTTGATTTTTAAATAATATGTTAAATTGATACGGCTTTACTCACGTATTGATTTCGAGGAATGCCCGACTAGTTGATGATATTAATTAGATTTTTGCTAACTTCAAGAAGTCCGTCATCTTCGTCTATGCCTGCTACTGATGTTTTAGCATTTTTTTGGTAAATTCCATTTCGTGGTCTTTTTAGCCCACATGTCTTTAGATAGGCAGATGAGGCCGGCTCTGTCCCCTTATTTTCATTATTATTATTAATCTTTATTGCACACACATAACACAATACAGTAAATCATAAATAAAAGTTCTGTACAAAGGCGAGCTTAACTCCTAATGAGTTTTCTACCAGCAAACCCTTTGAGTGATAGAGAACATTGATAAGATGAGGACAGTAAAAAGTGCACAACATGAATTTTATGTAAAGCTAAATATAATACAACCTGTTGCTTTGAAGACCTGCCAAATTTTAGAAGGTAATAAGGTCCATGAAACATAACTTTCGCGAAGAAACATAGGTCGAAATCTGAGAATCGAAAATTGACTTTTCATACAAAATGACTGGTCACGTGACTCACGTTTGTATGAGAAGTTAAATTTTAGTTTTCATAATTCGACCTATGTTCCTTGGGGAAAGTTGTTCAGTTTCATGGACCTTATTACCTCCTAAAATTTGGCGGGTCTTTAAAACAACACGTTGTATATACATAAATTTACCAAAAAGTACTTAATATATACAAAAATTAACTGAAATACCTACATAAACCCTATTTTCTCTTGGTCACGGCATCACGCGTAATGTCTGGACCGATTTCGCTAATTCTTTTTTTTGTTGTGTTTGTTATTATCAGGAGAATCTTATGACAAAAAAGGGGTAAGGTAGGGTAGGGTTAGAGTAGGGTAGTGGGTAGAGTAGGGTAGGGGTAGAATAGGCGTTGAAGTATGATAATCACGCGTACGAAGTCGCGTGGGGCAGCTAATTTTACATAATTTTATGTACCATACAATATACATACATATTACATACAAATTTGCTATTACATACATACATAATTCATCATCATTTATTTAAGAGCTACGCTCTTGTCGATGCAGCTTCTTCCAGCTCTCCCTATCAAGAGCCAATTCCTTGACCTCCTTATACATAATTATACATACATAAATATACTTATTTATTGTCATGAATATTTTACTGTAAATAAATATTATTTGGTCATTTTTGTAGGTGCCAACCTGGAGGGCAGCAACATGGCAGGCGTTAATTTACGGGTGGCTACATTGAAGAATGCTAACTTACAAAACTGTGATCTTAGAACCGCTGTTTTAGCAGGAGCTGATTTGGAGGTGACGTTAATTTTTTTACTAGTAATTAATAGGCACTCCTGTGGCGGAGACTACATACAACTCGATTGCTATCGGCTTCCTATTGAAAAATGACACTAAATCCCACTATCTGACTCGTACAGGACCATAAAATGTTACGCACCACTCACTTATTACCACTATTTTTGCTGAGTAACTTCAAATCAAACAATTTGTCCATAAGAATACAAATGCCGTGATTCTGCGGGCGGCGGCTTACGGCATCTATGATTCAAAGGGTGAACTATTTAGCGGTTAGGTCAAGCCTACTGACTTCGCATTGGTTTTTCTCTGGGTTGGCTTCGCTTACCTCTTGGAAAAATTTACTTACCCTCCGCTACTAGTACTTCAGACCACAATTCAGTAACAACCGCCTTTCTTAACATGCTAGCTAACTATGCAGTGATACTAATTCTCTTGCACAGGCTCTAAACTAATTTAAACTCGCCATCTCTCGTTCTAACAGAGATCATTAGAAAAGGATTGACGATTTTTATAGCTGTCAAACTAGTCCATTTGCGTGACATCAACGAGAATTTAGTCATAGAGGTCTCGTCTAATTTCACGTCAATTGCAAGGACCTCTAATTTGATAGTTCAATTTGCTGTCCTTTTTCTATGGTGTTTATTAGGAAGAGATATAGATAGACGTAAATTAGTTTAGCAGGATGTACAAGAGAGCCACCAGTGTGTAGATATTATAGTGCAAAATTTAAGTGTGTGCGCAAATACAGATGCACTCTCTATTCCCTCATTCTCACAGTCTGATGGGAAAGCAATCCATAACGACCGGAGAGAGATCTGTACCGCTACGCGCGACAGTTTTAGTGCGAAGTAATATACCCGTCTTCTTTTTACTTCTTGGGAAGGACAGAGACGGGTATATTCCGTCTTACTAAAACTGACAGTATTCGCATGGTTTGTAAACTTGTTTGTAGTCGGAATAGCCTAGTGGTATGACCGTTGACTATAGCCAGTCAGAGGTCTCAGGTTCGAACTCAAGGCGCGCACCTCTGACTTTTTGTAAGTTATGTGCGTATTATAAATTAATTATCACTTACTCCGTGCCTCGGAAAGCACGTAAAGCCGTTTGCCCTGCTCCTGATCTCTCCGGTCGTGTCTAAAAGCCGTCCTTTCGGACTATGAGAGTGAGGGAATAGCACCCACACTCACACAAAGTGCATTGTGTTTGCGCACACACTTGTGCACTAAAATATCTCCTGCGTAGTTGGCTAATCTCCGTTGAGATTGGCCGCTGTGATCGAAATTAGGTCAGGAGCACACTTTTATTATTACAAGCGCAGGATCTTACTACTAATGGTTTCCCTTGTTACTACATTATAAAATTAGATATGCAATATGAATTTCATTATTACATAAAATAATATTCTTGGTTTGTCTACGCCTGCTCCCCTTTTAACATGACAGGATTATCCTGGCATAACATAATCCATAATCCTTGTTGATATTCCTACCTAAATCATAATCATGAAAAAATATATGTAAGCATATTCAACTCATTTCTTTATCGTATGATTTATGAACAACCTGGTGTTAGAGTTTAAACCGCCCGTAAGCCTCCATGGCATTGCTGACAAACCTTTGAAAAATCTCTCAGGTGTGCTGGTTTCCTAACGATGTTTTCTTTCACCGTTTTAGCAAGTGATAATTAATTTCTAAATTCGAAAAATCAGGGGTGCGTGCCGGGTTTCTAATCTACGACCTTCTTGATGTTAATGTCAAACAAACAATAACATTTTCTTTTTTTTTACAGTGTTGTGATTTATCAGGCAGTGATCTACATGAAGCGAATCTACGTGGTGCCAATTTAAAAGACGCGGCTTTCGAGCTCATGCTAACACCGCTTCACATGTCCCAAACTATCAGATAATTTATTTATTCCATGCTTTTAATAAATGTTTATGTTGATACCGTGTTTTTTATTTATTTAGTTTTTACTAGAACAGCCAGAACTAAAGAAATAACATTAGTTATAAGATAATGGGAAAATATATAGAGCAACAGCTGCTTGGAGTTACCTAACTTGAAGGTATTCTGGTAGTGGCGTGCAAATAATATTTTCATCGAAGGTCAGTGACCTTTACATCTAGATTGAGACGTCATGATTGAGTGAAAAAAGCATGATACGGTACTTAAACAGACAAACTTTACTGAAGTACTTAGTTCTCAATACTTACAGGGTGATTTGAAACCAATACAATGAACATCGAATTTACTATATTGGTATTTGCATTGCAAACTACACAAGCAGAAGCAACATTCTATTTACCTCCACCTACAAATCATCCGTTCTCATTTACGTTGTATTGTTTTATTTTTGGAGACGCCGCATTTTGTAATCGAGAACTTACTGTTTTATTATTAGGAAGTTGGCTATCCTGTAGATAGTGATGTGCGCGTAAAACTATTTATTGACAGCCTTCAAACAATGTTTGAACTTCGTAAGTATTTTCTAATATTTATGAGTTTTCAGTAGAAATATTATTAATTGTACAGGAATTTATATTTTAGTATCTTAAACTTGATACAAATTAAACAAAATCAACTATCCTTTGATATATCTTGTTAGTCGATATAACATTTATGTCCGTTTAAGTATATAATGTACAGCCCTATTAGTTTTTTGTCTGTAGGTTGGTTGCATTTGTTTTTTATTCGCGACTTCGCGTTCTATTTTTGTGTGTGACGGTTCCGTTCGGCGGAAAAGGATTTTATTTTGCAAATAATTTTGATGATTTTCGTTTAGATCATCGAATTCCCTGCAGAAGACCTCCCGATTGCGGTAAATTATCAAAATGCAGAACGGAGACGGCACGCCGACGGCCGCGGATAACAGTAAGTTTCATATTTGTTGTTAAAAATAATGGAATAACAATCATTATTCCACTGTTTTATTTACTATTTTACGGAAAATTCTAGTTGATATGCGTGAAAAAATGCATATGAAATTGTTTCATAGCATTGAACCGCGTGTATTTCGAAATACCCACATACAATCGATGATGAAAACTGCGAAGTATCATCGACGCTAGTCGGTAATGCAAAAAAAAAAAAATTAGTATCGAATGCAGTAGTAATTTCACTTGCGTTTGAGAGTTTCGTGCATCGATTACCGCGATTTGGGTTGTTTCCTCGGCTGGTAATTATTGATACTGTGGGTAGCTTAATTGGAGTGTGAAGCATGACTCACATTCTTCTATTCTGCCCACCTCTTTTGTAAAAATGCAACTAATTTATTTACTAATACGCGGTTGAATTGAATTGCGTTAAGTATTGAACACATGGGTTGCTGCAAAATTCTATCATGAAAGTTAGAGCGCTGCAATATTTTTATTAAATTATTTTTTGTCTACCTGCATCATTTGCATGTGTGAGGTCACTTTAGATTTTCTATTAATCTATTTGCTTTGAATCATCGTTTTGAAGGTCTAATCATGTATATGGTTGTTACCTCATCTACTTATATAGATATGAGTGTGTAACAGAATTCTTAATAGATTTATTCTTTTTTATATATTTTCTATCTACCTACGCTTACAGATTAACAGGACAATTTATTCAAGTGTAGGCTGCATAGGTCATGGTTAAGTTATTTATCAGTCGGTTCATGTTCCTGATTAATTAGTTAGTTGTTTCTGTACAAATATATTTTTATCTTTGTGTTGTGGTATCTTAATGCTTGGATATCAAATTGCATTTGTTTATCACATTCATTTAAAGTGTTGATAAAGTATAATTGAAATTCTAGAATAAATTAAAGTACTTACCAATATTTTTTAATGGGTCATTTTTAGAGAGCAACTAGATTTTGGCTTCGGTAGCCTTCGGCCAAATAAAACATCTTCGGTTTATAGGCGAGATTGGGTCGGTCTCTGTCCAAGTCAAGGTTTCAAGCAAACGCTGAACTTGAAAAACCCAATTTTCTTTTCAATAATTATAAATCAGGAGGATGGGCAGTAGCTTCCTACTATGAAATAGCAATCGTCTGCTACTGTGATTGCCAACCCGCTTGCCCTTGCCAAACACCTATTGAGCGCACATAATAAGTGATGCTATGAAAAGAGGCCTATGTCCAGCTGTGGAGTAATACAGGCTGTATAGGTAAATATTATATTTGACATGATCTCAAACTGTTGTTATTTTTGACAAGTTGAAAGTTGATTTTAAACATTTTGTTAAATTGTTTAGATGCAGTCAATTCTAAATTTTAAAAAAACAATCAATCTTGAACTGAGTTTCTTAGGGTTATTAAACTTTCGGCTTTGGTATCGGCCGAAGGTTGTGGCGATAATCGATGATTCAGGTGTGACTAGAAATTGACCTTCGGTTGGGTACTAAAATCATTTCATTTTACAGAACTTAATATGACACTTGGGACCAAAAAAAATTTAGTCACTCTGGCCAATTGCAGTCAGTGTTATCTAAGTAACTGGGAGTTAAGTTAGTTTTACCCTCGAAAGCTAGGCAATCAAGTAAACCAAAAAAAAAGAATAATTTTAATTTTTTTCTGCAAAAACAAATAGATTTCTGTTAGGTTTGCAATTAACATCTCAGGACATAATACACACATTACAACTTTCAAAATTAGGTATTAGTGAAATTTTTAAAAAAGTGCAAATTTGTTCTTAGACTGTCCATAACCGGCCCATTTATCTTTTGTTAATTATAAATTAATCATCACTTGACCGGGTCCAATGATATGCTCAGGCAGGGTCCACAATAAGCTGTCAGTTCCAGATATCATGAAATTCTTTGAAAGTCTGTTGATAAATGAAAGCCGGTAGCGTCAAGTGGTGTTTGTTGGATATATTTTTTAAGGTTAGAGGCTATCAGTCAGTAATAGTTTCTTTGAATTATGAATTGAGCATTTATACTTTTTTTTTAAATGTCGCTTTTTAAAATGTCATAATTTGATCGCTCGATAATAGCTCGAGTGTTGTCTATACATATAATAAAATCGTAACGAAGTATGTATGTAATTGATTGGCGCGAAAACTACTGGACAGATTTAGTTGAAATTCGGCAAATATACTTTTTAAATTCTTGGTCAACTTATAGGGTATAAATTATCACGTTTATAATTATGGGGGATGAGCAGTATTGTAGTAAGCAGCGTATTTCTAGAATTTGCTGCAGAATCGTTGTTGTTGTGGGGAAAAATATTATTAAATTTCAATTTACAAAATATTATCACGCTATATCCACAAGGAGCTAAACATTACATAACATAACATATAATATCTTTTAGGAACGATTATTTTGTCTTCATGTCAACAGACTTCATAGCCTTCCGGTCGGGCGAACGCCTTGGAAGTGTAAGGCTTTGGGTTCGATCCCCAGTTCCGCAAACTTTTTGTGGATTCTTTTGTATTTTTTTTTGTCATTGAAATGAATATGTATTTTTGTGGTATTTCATTCTTAATGACTTTTATTACATACCGGCTGAAACCCGAAGGAAACATGCTTTTTAATAATTTTTAAACTTATAAAAAACGTATATGCAACGAGGTATGCAAGGATCGTAGCAAGTGGAAATCCGTTGTCTCTGCCTACCCCTCTGGGAAACAGGCGTGAGTCTATGTATGTATGTATGTAAAAAACGTCACCACTTTAATTTGAAACATTTATAAAATTTATATTATTTAAAACATAGTGTTCTAGATGGCGTGAGAGTCTATTTAGATCAGCGGAATTCTTTTTTAAATATTTCAATTTGAAACCCGAAGGAAGCAACGCGCATCGTGTGGGATTATACTTTTAAAAATTTCAGCTTATAAAAAAAATCCGCTTTAATTTGAAGCATTAAAATTATTATTATTTAAAACATAATGTTTCCTTTTTCTTAACTAGATGGCGTTAGGAGTCGATTTCAATCTGAGGAAAAATATTTTTCTTGGATACTCCTGATGGGACAGAAAAAATATTTATAACCACTGGCATCCTTGCAGGGAGGCAGGGCAAAATTACAATTGCAGTAGCGTCTTCGGCGATTACTGCCACGTTGTTTTCTGGTGACAAAACAGCGCACACCATGTTTAGGATTCCCATCAATTTACAGAGCAACGAAACACCTGTTTGTGATGTGTCACGAAATAGTGACAAGGCAGGCATTTGCTTAAGAATTGTTCTTTGATCGTATGATAGGATGAATGTATAATGGCAAACAGAAAAGCAGTTGATGCGGTACACAGAACTCTAAAAGACATCCGTAGGAACCAACACATAATGGGTGGTGTCACAGTTATGTTCAGCGGCAATTTCCACTGAACGATGCCTGTGGTGACGCGAGGAACTGGGGCTGATGAGGTGAATGGTTCTTTGAAACTATTATTTTTATGATCCTGTATTCATAAGTTGAGCTTGACAATAATTATGGGCGGCTGAGTAGGAATCCACATGCTCAAGAATTTTCCAACTCAAAACGCCCAAAAATAATCAAGCTGCAGCAATCAACGAATGCATTCTTTTATAAATGAAAGGGAATGAAGTGTTTTACACATTTATAAACACTGTTGTCAATCAAGATGACGCCACTCATTATTCTGTAAAATTCCTGAATTCCCTCACTGCAAGTGGACTTCCGACGGACGTCATTAAGTTGAAGGTCGGTGTCCCGATTATGCTTCTTCGGAACTTAACGCCTTTGAAATTGTGTAAAGGGACCCAGAAAATGATGGCCTGATGGCTTAATGTAAATTATCTGCAAATCATCAAGGCGCAAATTCTAACGGGTTTCGGTATTGGCGAGACAGTGTTTACACCATGTACCACTAATTCTCCACATTTATCCCTTTCAATTTAAGCGAGTGTAGTTTCCTGTGGGCGTTTGTTTCGCCATGAGAAGTCTGCGAGTGTCGATCTCAGGACCAGCTTCTCCTCACATAGACTGTATGTCGTTTGCTCTCGGGTCACCAGTCCTGACTCTCTGTACATTTTAGCTCCCGAGAGCAAAACTACAAACAAAGTAATCTGTATGTTTTTCTAAATATCCTGGTTCGGATTTGATATTGATACGAAACTTTTGTTCTTTTACATAGGTTTTTCGCTTTATTAGGTCAGAAATTATGCAATAAAATATGCGAAGCGCACTTATAACTTTTTCTTTTGCCCTATACATTAGTAAGACTTAAATATAAAACTAATCTTTGTTGGAATAATTGCTCTCAAATGTGCAAAACATACACAATACAATAGGTATATTTAAAAAAATCTCTCATTCTCTCCTGTGCAATAATTATTCCCACATGATAGTGGGGTCTGCTTTTCGGGTTTTTCGCTTCCCCTTCGCTCTATCCATTGCATCGTCCTGGATAATGTTTAATGGCAATATATAATGTTTTCAATAATAAATATTTTGGATAATTTAAATGTTTATGCACATGTTTTGCTTAATAAGAAACTCGCAAAAACAACTGGCTTGGGCGGACTTGAACTGTCATATCATAACATTACTAATCTGCACTAATAAAAGTTTGTGAAGATGTTTGTTACCTAAACACTTTTGATTTGAATAGAACTCGGTAAACATAAAAACCATATTTCCTGGATTAACAAAAAATATAAATTTTATCCTGGTTCAACATCCACGCGGGCGAAGCTGCGGGCAAAAGCTAGTGAAGTAATAAAACACTAGAAATTCGTCGTTCGTAGGCCTCAATATCTACCTACTCCGAAAATGGCAAAGATGTGCAAGAAGATGAAGAAACTTCTCATTTCACAATACCTATTTATGCAAACACTTAACACTTTACCTAAGTTTTAAAACGGAATTACTAAAATCAATCTAATGGCGCAAGTACACTTAATCGTCAGCCAGTATTCGGATATTCAAAATATTGAACATCCGAATACTGGCTGACGATTAATTAAATTTGAACTTGAAGCTATTCGGGCATCCAACCAATTCCGACGCAGTCCGTCCTAAGTGCAGACTTTTGGCCCGAAGAAGTAGTGAATAGACGATAGGGAAACGCGACGAAAAGATCCCAAAGTGTAGTTTTAATAGGGCCGATATTATAATATATATCTAATAGTATTTATAAATATTTTAGTCGATAAGGTATGTGGGTATTTTGTATGGGTTTTACCTAGTTTAAACTATGAAAAATTAAATACTATCATCGCGATGGAACGATTGTCCGAAGACGTAGGTCGTTTGCCCGAATTCCATAGCAATCGAATTCGGCGAACGTCCAAGTACAATTGAGCCTTAAGTATATCTTTAATTTGAACCCAGTAATTGTGAACACAAAAAAAAATTCAATCTAAGTATGTAAACTCATTTCAAGTAAACATGTTTCTATGTTCGCTAGCATAGGTGTTGAGTTACATCAGTGTAGTCACCTTGACTCACACTTGTACGTTAGAACTGTGCATTCAGCTGAACATACAGTACAGTAATCAGGCTTTATTTGTTTTTATACACTTGCCGCAAAAACGTTACCTAGGCAGTTCTTATTTAACAACTGCCTAACTTTAGTTGTTTTTTTTATTTAAATTATAAACTAGATTGCCCGCGCCTCCCGCTGCAAATTCATCCGAGATATAAAGTCAAATATTTCCGAGATATAAAGTCTTTATTTGCATCTATCTATGAAAATAAAGCCCTTCGGTCGGTTTTGCTGCGTGAAAGCGAGAAAAATAAACCAACTAATGCATTTTTGTTTTTAGAACGATTTATTCAACATACTGTGATGATAATAATACCTACCTAATGAATGATTATATTATTTTTCTTACTTTCAAAATTATTTGGTTCAAAGTCATTTGTTTTGGGTTAAAAATGGTATTGATCAAGAATGATTGAGAGTAACTCGTGAGACTTTTTTTTGGCAGGTTTTCTATTCCTAAAAAGTATTTTCGAGTAAATTTTAAAACACAATCTCAAATTTTAATGTTTGTTGCAATTTGTAGTAGCTTGGGGTCGTAGATTTTGTAGTAGACTTTTTGACAATTCACAGTTATAAATTACATAGACCAGGTACTGATAATAGATGATATGGTAGGAGTGTTGTTTTAAAACTTCGGGATTCGCAAAAACATCTTTTCTAAAACTTGCTTCTAAGACTTGGTTTTGGCACTGAGCTCAAATAGAAACACGGCAATGCGGTATGCCATAGGTGAACTTAACGAAATCAAAAGTTGCTGTATTACAATGAAAATGTAGGTATTCTTGCAACCTTAACATCAATATCTGATAGAGATTATCTTCATACTGGTATACCCAGAGCCCTCAGTATATTTGCAATTATCACCATTCGTGCCCCTTGCTGAGAGTCTCCCGGCTGGACATAAACTGCCATGGCCGATCTGGAAATCATTAAACAGACTTCGTACTCAGGTTGGCCGGAGTAAAGAAAATATGTTCAGGTGGGGATTCACAGACGGCACTAACCTTAGCTGTTCGTGCGGTGAGGTAACGCAAACTATGTCTCACCTAGCATCGTGCCCTGCATGCCCTAAAACCTGCACGCAGGAGGATTTAATGGCTGCTTCCGATAACGCAGTCAGCGTCGCTACTTTCTGGGCCGCTTCAATATAATAATAAAAAATAAAAAATTGTTTGCTATCGAAACGATAAGAAGAAGAAGATTATTCCCTGCTTGCTAATCTTGTCTTATTTTTCGCAAGCATAACTACAGGAGTCGGCAAAAGAGTTGGCGCATTGAAGACTAGAAAGAGAGCTCTAAATGGGCTTGCATCAATTTTCTAGAGCATTGTATCAAATTTGTATCATCATCATCATCTGCTTGCCCTCATCCTAATTTTGTTTATGGTTGACGCAAAAAGTTTTCTTCTTCCATTCATCTATCATGTCACAGCTGTCAGCTGTCATTTCACAGCTCTCAGCTGTGACGTCACAGCTTACTTACTATGCGATGGAGCCACTTTATTAAAATTGAAATTGGAATTTGAACCATTTCGCATTTTCACACAATCCATCCCTCATTTATTTAGTGTACCTCTTCTATAACCATCCATATTATGCTAAAAAAACTAATATTTCCTTTATCTTCTTCGTCCGCCTCACATGTTTGGCAGTAAGCGATTTCTTCTCAACCTTAGTCACTGGCGCTACCTTCAAACTCTCTCTTATCAATTTATCCCTTATCTTGTTCAATTTTGTCATAAGTTTAATCCATATAAGACAGCAAGTTATTTTTTCGTGGATGAAAAGAGTGCAGATATCACAGAACATTTTATGGCAGACTTGGTTCTAGTGATCTGTTCAGGCCACCTTTCAAGGCTTTCTGGCCAGGCTTTCAATTTTTGCTACTGAATATCCGATCTGCTCTGGACCTCTAGTTTATCCGTACCTACCAATACAAGATCGGCGAATAGCTTCCTCCAGGTTACGTCCTGACAGATGTCGCATAGTTATCGGAGTGCTAATGTCTGTTGTTTCCCGACCCGTCATTAATCCAAACTGGTTTCTACTCACATAACTGCGCCCATGTATGACTCCCAATTCAGAATCTGCTGCAAAAACTAGATCCTAATGTCGTGCCTGAACATCGATGGCACCGCCTCAATTATGGCACTGGTCCTATCAATATCGCAATTTAAATATCAGGTTAGTTATAACTGGTGGTTGGAATCTGAGGGTAGTCAATTAGGGGATTTCATGTTCCTCTCATCTCCTGTTTCTCTTCTTACAATATTTACGTGAACAAGATCTAGAACTAAGCTGAGAAAATCTTGGAGATGGGTGGTTATAATATACCTACCATCAGTTAAATGACAAAACGCGTCGTCAAAACAAAACCTAATTTCTTTTAGCTGATGCACCAACTGTCTTTCTGATCTGTGCAAAGGTTTTTTAAAAAAAAAAATAGTAACCATAATTTAAAATGTTAATTCCATATTGAAAACTTAACACTTAAGACTCTTTCACTAGTAGCGTAACAATTATTCAATGCGTATTACGTCTGTAATAAAACATATCCACGGCACGTTATCGTTAGTTACTACAAAACGCGACTTAGCAATTTACGGGTACTTACAACTTGCCACATTAAATACAAACTGTTGAATCCATCGGTCATTTACCTTGCTTTATAGTTTTATTTTATAAATATGTGCAATGTACGGTTTATATTAATTTTGTGGCCTGATTTTTAAATTGTGGTATTGATAAGAACAGTGCCATGACTGAGGCGGTGCATCGATGCCTAGGCACAGGGTGCAAAAATGACCACATCAGGATCTAGTTATAACTTTGTGAGTCATACATAGTGCCGTGGTTTCCAGCCTAAGAATAGAACCACCCCTACTCGTCCTACGGATGTCGTAAGAAACGACAAAGAGAAAGATTCGGAGGATGGGCAGCAGCATCCTTCTGTGTAACAGCAATCATCTGCTACTGCGATAGCCAACCGGCTTGCCCAGCGTGGCGATTATGGGCAAATATCTCCAATAAGCGCACAAAAGTGGCGCCCATTGGGAGAGGCCTTTGTTCAGCAGTAGACTAATACAGGCAGTCATACATGGGTGCAGTTATATAAGCTCGCACAGGGCGCATAAAGGCTTTACGGCACCGGATAGGAATTATTGTCGCTCCGAGGAAAACAGATATTCAGCAGCGTCTAGTTAGATTAGAAGTCGACCCCAACAAAGTTTTGGAATAATAAGGCTATGAGGATAATGACTTCGCACCGTTGCGTTAAGTTTTATGTTGTCCAAAGCAGTGACTTAAGGCTCGTATTATCATTAGGACTAACTACTTACTACTAGCAACCCTAGATTTACTATTTGACAAAATTCCGCTATATTAAAACCTTTTTTAACTCATTTCCAGCCAAGAAAACGGTGCCGGAAGAGGTTACGAAGCATTCGTTCCGGGTGAAAGTATGGCGCCATTTGGAGACCAATGGGCTTGCGATGTTCCCCCGCCCAGTGTACAACAGGATCCCCAACTTCAAGGGAGCTCCCGAAGCAGCGGCCAAACTCGCGGAGTTGGATGTGTTCAAGAATGCTACCACCGTGAAAGTCAACCCTGATAAGCCGCAGGAATCCGTGAGGTTAGTCAATAAATTATCCTGATTTAGAGTTCCGTAGAAAAAGTTTTTTTCACCAATTGAAGGTGAAAATAGGAGTCGTGACGTATCAGGAAGACAAAAGACAAGCGGAGGAGAGAAAGAGGGGGCTATAGCTCCACCTAGACCACAAAAGTCTAGCTCTTAAATATAAGAAGAAGAAAAAAAGGAAACCTTATAGTTACATTTACATTTACTCTCAAAAAGATTTTTTTTATCAATTATAGCTGCTGGCTTGATATAATTTAGGAAAAGTTTAAATGAAGTTTTAGATATTAAGTTTTCGAGAAATAAAACTAAAATTTATATCTCTGCCTTACTTCTTAACTATTCATACAAAATGCTACAAATGGATTTCAATTCTATTATAATATTGTACGGAACCCTTCCTGCGTGAACCCGACTCGCACTTGGCCAGTTATTTTACGTAGGTAGCTCCACTGATTTTGGTATGCAGTTACAGACTTCTAACACCTAGACTGGAACAAATAGATGTCTGTCAATCAAGGCAATCAATTTATGCATGATATATTTTAACAAATAGTGTTGCAATATTTATTTAAAATATTATATCAAAGATGTTTTTTTTGTGTTGCTAGCTGGCAGGCTAAATGATATATCATGTGTCAAAATTCTACTTAGAAAAATAAATGATACGCATTCACAGTCCGCAATCCGCATCCGCGGTACGAACCGGCCATTTTGTTTATTATTTGCAAATATTGTTCATTATTTTCTTGTTTATTTACTCACAAGTATCTATGATGAAAAACATTGTATGTCACACGGGCGGTATGACAATTATTAACGTCGGGCCATTAAAGCCCTCGCTTTCGGCAAGAACCGAAGGCAGGCGAGGGATTTAAAGAGGCAAGAGTCCCTCGATGATAATTGTGGCCTTACCACCCTTAACACAATGTACTATTTCTATTCATCATTTATCGGAAAATTTTACCCAACAAATTCTTTATTGAAGTCTCTCTTCCTTGATCGCATGTCAAGCGATGAACTGAATAAGATTTTTCTTTTAAATATTCCGCTTACAATCTGTTCGTCCCAGCTGTCTTTAAGTCGGCGATAATGGAAAGAATTGTGACAAATGCAATCTCAAATGCATTTAGTATTTTTAGTTTAAACCTTATCTACGAAGCAATTCTTTTAAGTACCTATTTGTTATATTCAAATATAAATTGAAGTACCTAAGAAATTAACAAAACAATCATCTTTTAAATGTAATCCATTTTTTTTAACATACACACATCAAAAGTGTCTAGGGATCAACATATATTTTTGCAATAACTTTTCTCCTGATTGATATTAATTAAAATTTTCTTTAAGGATTCATCAAATAAAGTGTTTTCGTTTGTCACAGTAACGATAAACCAAGTCACCTTTGCATTAATAAAGAAATTTGCCATTTTCCTAATAAAGGGATTTTTGACATTTGAACCACTAACATTAAAGTTCAAAAAAAAGACTGAAATAACAGTTTTCTTTAAAATTTTATTGGGTAACTTAAACAATTAATAATCCGTGTTTCTACCGCGAACACTAACAACACAAGAACATCGGTTTGGCATACTCAAAATGAGTTCATCCAAATCACGCTGTGGAATGGCCGCCCATGTTCGTTGCAACAACAAAAAAAGGTCTTCTTGCGACGGGATACCCTCCATATTCGGCAGAGCTCTTCTCTGTAGCATATCCCATGCATGCTCAATCGGGTTCAAGTCTGGCGACTGAGCAGGCCAGGGCAGGACATTGATGTTAGCTGCGGCGAGAGTATGTCTTACAACTCTTGCGGTGTGCGGTCGTGCATTATCATGCATTAACTGAAATAAGGGACCGATTTGCACTTGTAGAGGAACGATGACGTCTGATACAATCGTCTCAGCATAAATTTGAGCGTTGAGGTTGCCTCTGATCCAAATCAACTCAGTTCTTCCGCCGATCCAAATACCCGCCCATACCATGATGGTTCCACCACTATAAGGATGGACTTCCTGGCAGGATTTTAATCGCTGTTGGCGTCCAGGGGTTCTCCAGTGTCGTATACGTCTTGTATCCGGTCTCATACCAAAACGAGACTCATCAGAAAAGCACACGAAACGCCATTGTTCTTCTGCCCAATTTCTGTGTTCAAGAGCCCATTGATATCGAATCCTACGATTGTGCATTGCTATAGGTGGTACCCGTAGCGGTCTTCGGGAATGAAGGTTCACTTCATGCAAGCGGTTTCTGACTGTTTGGTCGCTAATTAAGTTCCCTGAAGAGTGATGAAGCCTCACGGCTAACATCATGGCGGTTATTGTTGGAGCTCTTCGAGTTAAGATTTGAATGTATCGGTCTTGTCTCCGTGTGGTGCAGCGATACCGTCCTCCATGGCGCTCAGCCACGGTACCAGTGCTTCGGTAACGTGTCCAAAGTCGACTGATAACACTCTGACTTGTATTCAGAGCTAAAGCCACAGTACGTTGCCGGGAACCAGCTTCTATCATTCCCACGGCTCTGAGCATTTCTTCCCTGCTTAAATGACGTCGCCGCTCCATAATAACGTTGGTTTTAATCAGTAGTAGGGAAACAGTAGCACTAATAATGTCTTCAATGCGTTGTATGTTTTTATAGGGAAAATATTGACAGCTGATTTTCATCTTTTACTCGAATTTGATTCACAGTTCCTGATTCAAATTATGAAATGCACCAAAAAGGATCCATATAAATTTATAAAATCATAAATTTATTACAAAGCCACATCTCAATCTCAAGAAATCCGCATAAAAATGCTTGATCCCTAGACACTTTTGATGTGTGTACTTAAAGTCACTAAACAAAAAAAAAATAAACATAACATAGACTCATGCCTGTATTCCCCACAGGGGGTAGGCAAAGGTGTATGCAGTAAACCCACGTTTCACCGGTTATGTTATAAGTCACATCCCTATTGCAAAAAAATAAATAGTAAAATCAATTAAAAAATAAGATAAAACTGTACATAATTATTTAACTATTTTGTCTTAATAATGTACGCAACACTATTTTGTAAACCAAATAAAATGTGTTAAGGGCAAAATGTACCATAATACCTAAATGTACCTCCAATTTCATGCAATATTAATTTCTTCGATATCGACTAGAAGCCATTAATAAAATGACATACTTCAGTCCGAGAAGGTAGCAATTATTATACCTTCAGGGACATTGTAATTATTATTGATTTTGTGAGAAAATTTAATATTAAAATTGTTGCGCTGCTACAAAGAGTCTATTTATTTTCAGGTAACAGTTTCATTAGGAAAAACGATCTTATTACTGTTGAATCAAGGTGCATAATTGGTGCCACTGATTTTGTCGTTCTTAGTTATTCATTTCTAGTTCACAAATCGTGCACACATCGTTCCGCACTGCTTACTGATTGATAGTTGTTCAAATTCGCAACACTCGCGAATTACGATACCTAATACCTTTATCTAGCGTCGAGTTGATTTGAGTTAGTCGCCGAGCACGGGACGCATTCCAGAACTCGTATAATACACGGCTAATTTTAGAATTGAGCTTGAGGAGTCACACCGGACCACCTAACAGTCTGATAAAGAATTGGATTTAATTTGAGTTGAATTTAATTGAAAAAATAAAAAAAATTGTATTGAAGGTGGCAAGAATTTGCGTGTTACGTACTTTCACTGTTAAACGCAATTTATGATTCATTGCTGTTTGTTTTTCTGAGTAGATTTACGTTTTATACGCTGTTTGTGACTAGATTTTAGGCGCTTCACCCGACGTTTTTTGCAATATTGAAGGAACAAAAGCCGAAATACTGCCGAGTTTTATTGGCAGTAAAAAATCTAGATTTCTTGTCTAGATTCTAATGGTGGCGAAACTATCTGAGTTCAATAAACTCTTCAATGTTATTTGAATGGTTTCTTATTTAAAAAATCGCAATAGAAGATGTTGATAAAGGATTTCTCAAAATTGTTGCAATAAAATTTTGCTAAGTTAATGTAAAGAAACTAGTGATTAATGTAGTGACATATTTGGACATAAAATTTGTCATGAAAATGTGCTGGAAGTTATTGGAGTCAAAATTTGTATCGCCTCTCCTCAAGCCAGACTATTAAATTTTGATCTTCGTATCCAAAACACTTCATGGTTCAGGCAAACGTACGAGTCGAAGATCATTTTGGAGTAGGCCAAATACTTTGTTTCTTTTAAAATTCACACCAAGAGTTTTCTTTTGACGTCTATTTTACAACAATCGCTTTACATTTTAATCTATCAAAAATTTTATATTAGACAAATAACAATATAAATCGTCCATTCGTCCAATAGGTATGTACCTACTTATATTTATTAAATAATTACAATTTTACAATTGGGGTAGTATAAAGGGCAAATTTTAATTACTCTTCTTACAACTAACAACTACAGTAGTAGGAAAGGAAATAAAATTAAGTGTTACTACTGGTAGTATTAACACCACCACTACTGGTAGTAATAACCAAGAAACCTCTGAGATTTGCCGCTAATCCCTGCGGTTACTACTAGGGTTGCTAGCTACAAAATATCTCGATAAAAGTATACATTGTGGTGATAAGGCATTAAAATCAATCTATACCTAAAAGAAAATTATTTAAGGCCTTTTGCATAATATAAAGTCGGAAAAATAAATGGGTAGTGCCCAAGCGAATTGATTACTTATGCAACCCATAACCAATATCTTGGGTAACGCATTCCATACTATGTTTTATAACTTTCTGCATTATTACATAAATAGGCTTCACGTACTGAAAATGTATACGTTATATAATTGTTATATAGCTGTAATTTAATATACATGTAATGTGTTACGGCTTTGGTGTTGTTTTTCTTGCTTGGAATGTTGTTATTATTATGATAGTGTTTTTTTATAACTTTAGCTGAAAGGATACTAGGAAAAATAACATCATGAACTTTTTTTTTTTTTATTTGAACTGTCTGGCTAGCAGGGGCGAGCAGTTTATATAGACAAAAAGGCACTGTCAACCCTGCCAACAATATGTATCTAGATAGGACGCAGACGTAGTAGGTACAACTAAGTAGGATTTATATGTATGCCTACCCATCGAAAAAGTCCTTATACCTTTTATGTCTCACAACTCAAAATTATTATTCATGTTAGAAACTAATTATGGCTTTCCAAAACGATGAATAGGACAAGTAAATCTGACATGTTTTTCAATGGTATGTAAAGCCATGGTTCAATCTAAAACTAGGTTATAGGTTCATAATTTATTATGTATACCATAAAAAGAAGGAAGAACCTTTAGGGGAAATGCCGTTTTTATGTAAAGAAAATGTCACGAATAATTAAAACTATTAACACACCATTGCCTCTTATCTACAAATCTCGGTTTCAAAATTCCCATTTATTTAACAAGTAAATAATTCTTTATTTGATCTGATACTACATTATCATATTATGCATTCCGTGAGTAATAACATGACCCTGTTTTATTAATCGCTATGATAAGTAACTAATTATAACTCGAGTATATTTTGAAGTAAGATCACAGATTTAAAAGTATATTATATTAACTTGGTATATTATTATGTCTAGAAGGTTCTAGAACTATTTTCTTCGACTTTGTCTTGAATTTGTCAACAAAATTAATGTGAATACGAGCCCTCTAGGCTGGCTAGCATGTCTAACTTTGCAGTCAGAGTACAAAACTATACGGATATAACTATTTGTTTATCCAGTAGGCCACGGGTTCCAATCCCGGTCGTAATCGATTGTTTCTTCGTACAAAATTATGAAGATTAAATTTTTTAAACTTTAAAATAACCACTATCTCCGCCAGAACTACATACTTTTTAAAGACCATAGACGTCTCCTTATCGCTAACTTAACCTTATTAGTAGAATTAGCTAATATTGATAACCCGGTAAGTACATGTTTCCTTACCTATCACAGTTCATGTTCAAATAGTGGCAGCTACGTAATTCTAACCTTTAGCCGCGCGACACGATACCGCGGTCGTGATCTCGTGAATCATCTAATTTAGTGATGTTAGTTAAAATCTAATATATTGAAACATGTAGGTAGGTATACCTACACAGAAATTTAGAGGTCCGTTTTAGTACGAGAGTTTATAATTATAATATCATCACATCTAACAAAGCGCAAAAACAGCTTTACATTAAAAAATAAATCAATACTTATTTTTACATGAAATTAAAAGAGCAACATGTTAAGTTACATGAAACACCTCTGCACTGTTTTTATCCTATTATGTTTATCTTATTACTTATGTTTAATAGTTATAGTTATAGATAAAGATACCTACTATTAAAAGAAAGATTCCCCGTATAAACAGTTTTCCATTTGAAATTATAAGGATAGTGCCCATATTTATCCATATAGTAACTTATATTTTTTGGCGAATAAATGCCTTTGTCCTATTAATAGCCGTTACAAAACATGTAAAAGAGATACTTAAAGCCATTCTAAGTTAGTTTAAGGCTTATAGGTACTCTTGAAATTTTGAAATATGCGCCCAAATCCACACTCGTAACGGGAGTGGCTTTTATAAGGATACATTTTTAGGTTTGAAGACCCATTACATTATGTACTAGCGACCCGCCCCGGCTTCGCACGGTTACGCTAATATTCATGTATTATACATATAAACCTTCCTCTTGAATCACTCTATCTATTAAAAAAAACCGCATCAAAATCCGTTGCGTAGTTTTAAAGATCTAAGCATACATAGGGACAGACAGACGCGGGAAGCGACTTTGTTTTATACTATGTAGGCAATTATTATGTGTAATAAAAAATACTTAATAATCATTATTTTTCCAGGGTATTATGCCTAGAACAACAAAAGACCCTCTATGTGCCGGTGCCTCGTCTGCAGAAGGGGTTCCTCAACCGTCTGGAGTTGCCCGAGGGAGAGACTGGCACAGCAGCCATCAGGAAGGCTGTCTCGCGTAACGGGATGGAGTTCTATGGAAAACCTATTGGTAAGACTCTTCTATTTGAAAAACTTAGCCTTTTGCAATAATCAGAAGAGCTAATCGAGCTTTTTTCGTACATCATGTCATTTTAATTATGTTAGTTACATGGGGTTCAAACATTGTGTTACCGTAATGTAGGTACAAGCCTTAAAACATACCCTGCGGGGTTTTAAAGTCCATGATTTCTATTCTTCAGTGTCGGAGTCATAATTTTTTTAATTTCGTAAAATATTTTAAATATTCATAATAAAAAACTTGTGCTTTGCAAGCTTTACGTGGATGTGGGTTAGAACCAGGCATGAATCATTGTGATTTCATGTACCTACTTTCTTAGTTTACTAAAACGCCACTCGTAAGGAAACCTGGCCTTATGGTCTGAAATTGCCAACACGCAGTGAGCTAGCGTGGTGATTATAGCTTGATCCTTATCTGATAAAAAGAGGCCTTTGCCCCGCAGTGAGACAGTTACAGGCTGGTTCATTTATTTATTATTATAATTTGGTTTACATTTGACCATGATCGCGACCATCGATGCGCACACAGCACATCTTGCGTCAGATCTGCGTTGATCCTAAATAACGGTCTGTATTTTTTTTCATCAGGCATAGAGGACACCGTTTCACTTGATTTAGTAGTCATGGGATCAGTAGCGGTATCTAAGGAAGGATATCGCATCGGCAAAGGAAGAGGTAAGATTCAAATATTTATTTACTTATAATACTTAAATTTTAAGTAACGTTATAATTCCAAATTTGTGTTTTATTTTTTAAATTAAATGTCTTGTTATACATTGAACATTGTTAGACAAAGTTTAAAGCAGAAATAAGTCATTTGAAATTAAAATTAAACTTTTGACCTAAAACAACAACAAAAACAACCCTCCTTACACCTTATTATAAATCTACCTACAATTAGTAACAATAGCCAAACACCTTAAAGGATATATCTACCTACAAATTAGAATAGCCCAACACCTGAAAGGATATTTCTACCTACTAATTTGAATAGCTCAACACCTTAAGGGAAGGATGTATCTACCTTCAAATTCGAATAGCCCAACACCTTAAAAAATTCTTCTTTCTAAAAATTCGAATAGCCCAGCTCCTTAAAGAATACTTCTTCTTAAAAATTCGAATATATATCTACTTACAAATTTATGATATTGATTATGATATTATGAATAGCCTAACACCTTGAAGATACTATGAAAGACCTTTTGCATCCTGGTGGCACTTAACAATATCTTTTCTATTGTGTCTCATATCCCTTTGATAAATTAATTAAGTTTCTGGTAAGTTCTAAGAATTTCAGATAACCGAAGCCATTTTAGGTGGCTATTATTCTTAAAAGACTGCATGATTTATAATATGTATTGTGTAGGCTATGGCGACCTGGAGTTCGGTCTGATGATGCACATGAAAGCCATCAAGCCTGACACAGTCGTCGCCACAACTGTGCACGATTGCCAGGTAAAAATATTTTTATGGAGAAGTTTATTAACTTTATTTTTCTCTGATTGTCGTACGTACTTGAAAACTTTTAACTACTTATTATCTAGAAGATATTTTCGGCTTTACTTTGCGGGTTAAATTCGGGGTTGTCCGACTAGTTTCGGATTTAAACGGAGTCGAAACTGTTTGGCCAATCCCGGAATGTCCCCTAGAGTTAAAACCGAAATATTATTTTATAAATTAGTTCGGAAGTTTCTATTCTTAAAAAAGATTAAATTGTTGTTTTTATATAAATTTTCATATAACTAACTGCTGATTAGATTTTTGTACTCCAGAGCAGATGAGTGAGGAAATGGTTTATGACAAGCAATTGTAAGACAAATTGAATCTTTAGTCAAAAATCAATCAGTTTCTATAATATTTCCTATAAATTGCTGGTATAGTCGATAAATTTCCTTTCGTCAGAAGAAAGTAAATTTCTCCACCGTCAAATTGTGTGTTGTAGTTAACTAGTACTCTTTTTGTTTGGCCATAGCATTTATGTATTATTTATTGTATTATGCATTAGTGGCCAATAAATCTTGATTGAATTGATCAAATTCCAATAAAAATCAAAATATTACAGCGGTGCAAAGGGCTCCTTTCCATACTTCCATGTATGTGTTTAACGTCCTGGAGCGAATCTATCTCAACAAAATATGTATTGTAATTTGATCAATTTACAATTCTTTTAATATACTAAAGTGAGTCGTGTAATTCTGAAGTGAGCCACAAGCATATCGCTGTCTCTGTCTCTCACACTCAGTGAAAATGGCAAAGTTAATTATAGTAATACAGAAACATTTTTTTAAATTATTTATGCATAATATGCGAACAAAATTTTGTAGAAAGAAATGAAGAATGTATTTAATAAGTTATATTGAAAGAATATAGTACTTAATAAGAAGCAAAAAATCTATTCTGTGAGCGTCTATTTTGTTGTGTATCGTGACGTCATAATATACGAAATTGTTCTATTATAGGTGTTCGATACTCTACCAGCAGAATTGTTCGGGCCGCACGATGTCCCAATTGATATCATTGTAACACCAACTCAGGTACGTCATTGAATTGAGTGACTATTTACTAATATCTGTATTTTGTCACCAAGTAAAGATGGCAAGGAAAATGTCTACATTATTAGGTGGACCCCCGTTAACTAAGACTACACCGCCCGTTAACAGCTAAGACTAGGGTTGCTAACCGTACTATAAAATTAGGTATTGTACTATCGGATCTGCGCACTATGTACTGTTAAAAAAACGTAAAATGTTAGATGAATTAAAGTGTCATATTTTTGACTATTATATTATATTATCTATATAGTATTAACAACTGAAAATTCTGTTACTAGCCGAAACATTTTTGCCAACTTTAGTTAAGGCCTCAAACTTTCGCGAACACTCAACATAATGAAACAACTTTTTAAACGTCAGGATTGTATTATCAAAATAAAAACGCGAGTTATATCCGTTACAAAGTTGATTCATTTAGTTAAGGCTTTGTTAAAATCGTCTTGTCGTCAAGCAATTTCCTAAGACGTGAACTGTTGTAAACTCCCGGGCTCGCAGAATAATAGCGGCAATATGTTCCAGGTAATATCAACTCAACGCATGAGTCAGCGGCCGGTGGGTATTCTGTGGCATTTGCTCTCCAACCGTCGTCTGGAGCTAATGCCTATACTGGGACAGCTGCGCGAGATTGAGATGCTGTAAGTATTATTATCCCTATTATATATTAAGCCATTATTATCTTACGAGCGATGGTAAATTTGCTACATATTCATTGTACTTTCAATTTTTATGTCGCTGGTATTGTATACAGGGTTATTTGTAAAACACCAGCATCCTTAAAAGGGGTCATTAACTCATCATTATGAACAACTTTTACTATGGGACCAACGCTAAAATCGCAAAAAAAATCAGATGTTCCATACATTTTTAGGGATGCTGGGGTGTTTTACAATTAACCCGTATAATGTTGCCACTTTTTAGCGCATTTAGATTGCTCGCTGACCGAAAATCGGCCAGAAAGACAATCTTTTTAGCGCATCAAGAAAATTCTCGGGGATTTAATTATTTTTTGTCCCTCTAAAAAGTTGTTTACATAGTGTACGTACTGTTGTAGCGCGGGCCGCGCCTGCACGCTGAAGGAGGTGGACACGGACGTGGAGGAGCGCGCGGCGCAGCGGCCGCGGCGACTGCGCCGGCGCACGCGCTCGCACAAGAGCCACAGCGAGGGAGAGGTAACGTTGCTGCTCACTGTACGTACTGTTGTAGCGCGGGCCGCGCCTGCACGCTGAAGGAGGTGGACACGGACGTGGAGGAGCGCGCGGCGCAGCGGCCGCGGCGACTGCGCCGGCGCACGCGCTCGCACAAGAGCCACAGCGAGGGAGAGGTAACGTTGCTGCTCACTGTACGTACTGTTGTAGCGCGGGCCGCGCCTGCACGCTGAAGGAGGTGGACACGGACGTGGAGGAGCGCGCGGCGCAGCGGCCGCGGCGACTGCGCCGGCGCACGCGCTCGCACAAGAGCCACAGCGAGGGAGAGGTAACGTTGCTGCTCACTGTACGTACTGTTGCAGCAAGGGTTGCGAGGAGGAGGGGCGACATCTCAAATACAACAAATAAGCCGCAAATATTACCCAATATCTCGGACTCTTTCTTAACGCTTGATTATTTTACAATTCTACGTACGACTGGGTTGAACTAGTGGTAGCAAGCGCGACTGCTGAGCAAGAGGTCCTGGGTTCGATCCCCGGGTCGGGCAGTGTGATTAGGTTTTTCCATTAGGAAATTCTCAGTAGCAGCACGGAGTCTGGAATTGTGTCCGGTTAGTGGCAATAGGTTCGCCCCCTATTGCATGGGACTTATAACATAGCCGGCGAAACGTGGGTGGGTGAACTGCACACCTCTGCCTACCCCCTCTAGGGAATACAGGCGTGAGTTTATCGACGTAATACAATATGCTGTGTGGCTTCCGGTGTACCGTGCGGATTCCGGCCTAAGAATAGAACAACCCCTACTCATCCCGTGGCTACGACAGCCGAAACAAGCCGACAGAAGGATAAAGGGAAAGATCCGGATGATGGGCAGCATCTTTCTGTGTAACAGCAATCATTTGCTACTGCGATCACCAACCCGCTTGCCCAGCGTGGCAATTATAGGCCTACCTCCAATGAGCGCTCAATAATGGCGCGCATTGTTAGAGGTCTATTTTCAGCAGTGGACTAATCAAGCTGATGGTGATGATAAATAAATATATGAAACTTAAAAATTTTCATAATTTATAAGCTAACATGTGCTAACATGTAAAAAATTCCACAAAAATATTCATAAGGGTCATTAATAAATACTTTTTGTGAAATTTAACAATCATTTCAACTTTAGGGCAACACAACAGAAGGTGAAGAAGGCAAGGGTGGCGGTAAAGCGCGTCGCTCAGCAAGGCGGCGTAACAGTCACAAGTCTGCCAGCAAGGATAAGGAGGAGAAGCCCCGACGCCCTAAACGACAACGTCCAGACATCGACTTCTCTGTCAAGGTTACGATCACTTTGAATAATATTTTTTAAATATCTCTGGCAACAAAATTTATCAGATAATTTATCAGCCTCTCGGCGTGACTTCGTACGCGTGATTATCCTACTTCAACGCCTATTCTACCCCTACCCTACCTCATTTTCTCACCTTTTAAACCTTTCCTGGAATTTTACACATATTTCAAAACCAAAATTATCCAAATAGGTCAAGCCGTTCTCGAGGTTTAGCGAGACTAACTAACAACAATTCATTTTTATATTTATCAGATAAAGCTAGCTTCACGAATTAAGCCCAACCGTCAAATTAACAAATTTTAAGAATGTACTTCAACGTTTTTAACTACGAACATTCGATCAAGTAACCTTTCAAATAAAATAAAAAAAAAACTAAATCAAAATCGGTCCATTTAAAATCTGGCTTGTGGCTTCATCTTGAAAGCTTCGTTGCGACAGACAGAAAAAAAGGCATTTTTATATAAATATAGGTACATTTTATATAAAAATATAAATGTATACTTTTGTCTACAGATTTCGAACATTAGTCCGAACACGAGAGTGCGGGATCTAAAACAAGCACTGTCCGAACGCGGAGTCAAGCCACAAATCATGGTCTGGAAGGTGAGAGTTGTTATAATAAACAGGCTGAAATTTAATCAAAAAAGTTGACATTGAACTTATCATTACAAATAACTTTTACTATGGGAACAACCCTTTTTTTATAAAAACCCCTTTATGGGTTCGCCATCATTATCATCATTATATCATACGGCTGGTGACGGGGTTATGTCCTTCTCGCACGGACTTAAAACTACATGGTGTTTCTTCACAAACCTGAGCAGAAGTATCGAATCGGATCAGGGTCCAGTCCAGAACTAGTCTAGACAATCCCTTCTTGGTACGCATTTGTTCTAACTAATATAAAAATGGTTTTTCACTTAACACCATTGTAACATTTTGTTCAGAAATTTGATCGCTTATGTAATTTCCAGGGTTTCCGTGGCTTCTGTTATCTACATTTCTTCAAGCCAAGCCCGCAAAAAGTAAGTGAATTTAATATTTATAAAAATACTATAGCCAACCATGACGGCGGATTCGCCCCATCTTTCTAATTTAACCCGATAAATTGTTTATGCAGTGCTATGTTAATTAATCAGTTACACCAGTGTTTTCATCACCTTTTTTACTTTACACTGATACGCGTATATCAGTTATCACGAAAAAAACGTGATGAAGAATTTGCAGGAAATGCTTTTTGGGTTTCAAAGACAAATTAAGTTTTATATGTCCAATGACTTCTGGTTACATATATTATCTAGTTTCATTACCTACGACGTAATCAGCTGATTATAATCAAATTCGTATCTTTTTGTGCCATCATGTTTATTATTGTGGAATCATTATGCAGACAAAGTTTTTATCGATAAGGCTCATTGAGTACGTGCGTGCGGTAGCCACGTGGATTATGAAAAAAAATATAGTAAAAATGTGGTCATTAATACACGATAAGGATCAGCGGTGTTTTAGTTCCTCATCGCGTAGCTCTTGATGAAATAATTTTGAATTCGATGTTGTTCCCTTCGTTATTCTACTGAAAACACGCGGTTATAGATCATGAGATCTTAGGTCCCAGGTCCAGAAAATAATTTTTAACCGGATAAAAAAGCCGGATAGAAAACCTCTTCTAACAAAATTTGCTTATAAAAATATGTGTGTAATTTAACTTGCTAGTCGCTTTGAAACAAAAAACAGAAATGTAGCTGATTATATGTGTTGTTCTTAGGGCGAGGGTGACAGTGGTTCAAGTGTTAGCATGGAGAGCGTGCTAACAGCACTGGCACAGATGTCAGTTGGAGGCAGCGGTGGCGCCGCGCCCGGAGACGAGCCGCGCGACGACAAGCCCCGCCTGCTCTGCGTCGAACCTGCGCCGCCGCGACAGGCGCCCGCTGCCGCTGAGGTATAGCATACGACTGACGCCGTGCCATGCCGCTTACGCACATCGAATTAATAATACATACTCAACAAATTACGAATACACCTCAACAAATTACGAATACATACTCAACAAATTATAAATACATTCTTAATCAATTACAAATACATACTCAACAAATTACAAATAGCACATTCTTAACAAATTGCATATTATAACCACGCTGTTTCAGTGTAGTAGCGGCGAGTTTTTGACAAAATCCTGATAGAATTGACAAGCCGGAACTTGCTTTTCATATTGGTTCACTACATCGAAGCAAAACTTGTATCCCTCACGTACGTTAGATAAAGAAACACAAATCAGATTTCATTACTCATCATAGATCTTCATCGATAAGTAAGCTATACAAAAAAGCTAACAATAAATCTTTTTTCCAGGTTCATTGACTTCACGAAGGCGATGGACTCCAAATATCCCTCGATATTTTGTTAACGACTACCTTATAATTATTTCTAAAACACGCATATATCGTTGCTCGCTTGGTTGCACACGGACTGACGGGTTCCCTGTCGCATTCCGACACTAATTTGTTTAACGTTAAGGTAGATTTTTCTTTGCGCCGGCCCAAGAATTAACTAAGCACGCGTACTGCATGCTGCATTCTTTGCGTAGTTGCATCCGTCACTATGGAATCTTTCGCAGTGTCTTCTGGGAGTGTTTACTTTGTTTTCAAGTACGTCCTACAGAATTAAAATGTTGCTTTATTATACTACCTAATGGTACGAAACTTGTTTTTACTTATAATAATGATGCAATATGCAGTGCGCGCGCTTTAACCGAAGCAGAAGCGAGAAGTTCGATTTTAGTTTGTGTCGATTGTTCGGACGTGAGTTCGCTCGATGGTTTTTTGTTCTTGTTTGTAGGGGCCGGCTAGAGTGAGCTATATTTATACACTTAACGAAAATTATATCTTTATGAATGTTTTAGTTGTCTCTAGTCTAAAGTTAGCGTGTAATTTGAACGGCGTGTCTGTAAACATGTTTACGATTCATCGTTTCTCAATGCAGATACATTTAAGCATTCTTCCATAATTATATTACGAGAAAAGAAGCTATATTTTTTAGTATATAGTATAGATTGAACTAAAACTAAAATGTTTATATTAATATTGTAAGGTGCTTGTAAGAACGGAGTCCCGAACTTTGTTTAGAAATTAGTTTGGAAGGATTTGATTAGTGTTAAGAGTATTTATTTTATTACGAATTTTGGGGCTCTGTTTTTTTTATCTTGTTGTATATTCGTGCCAACTTTGTTTGAATATGAATTGAGTCCAACTTATTATCTAAAATTTTGCGTAATTACGGTCTATAGGTTGCGTGTCGCAGCATTAAATGTTTCTCTTGAAAAATATATTTACATTTAACATATCGAGTGAACGTAAGTTGGTATAAATATTTGAACCCCATACGTGGATGTCAAAGTTACTTTTTCAGTATTAGGTTATCTCTAATTTAAGACTTGAAAAGTAATATATAATTGACATAATAAGATATATTTAACGTATTTCTATTAGAGTTAGCGAACTAGATGTTCGCACAGCATTGGTCTCTTTTAGCGTAAAGAAAGTGTATTTTATATAGAAAAAGGTATTGATGTATTTTTCGAAATTTTTAGTTATATCGGATTGCATAATAAAATACAAAAGCTTTGTCGATTACATTTATAAGCATTTCTCGTAACTGTTAGCGTTGTACACTCGCGCACAGCGTTGTTTGTGTACCCTTCGTTGTTCCCCACTTGCAATTTTAAGCACTATAAAATATATATCTATGTATATAACTTGTTAACACCTGCTATTTACTAGTTTATTTTGTAATTTTATAATGTTGGGTAGCAAGCATGGACGAGCGTTTTTTTTGTTTTGTATTTTTTTTAATAAATTTATTAAACACTTTATTTTTGGACTTTTTATTTTTATTTTGTCAATTTAATAGATTTTATTCCTGTTATTACTAAAAAGTTTATGGATCTCATTAAATAGGAGATTATATGAATATTATTCTATAAATAGATATATTTACATTCGAAAACTTAATGTTGTGATTGTACTTTAACATTTTGCCGTATAGAGGTTGAGAGTAAATTAAATTCTATTTTTCTAGCCGATTTACTGTTTTATTTATCAAACCTGATAACATTTCATGAGATTAATTTATGATAATTATAGTTTATTAGTAAGTGCAAATTTAAGGATATATTTTTTCTACCACTACTGGTGTGGAAAGGAAATTAATGACAAAAAAAAACCGAGTCAGGAATGTGAATCTAAATTCAATTGTTTTTCTAGCAGCCAGCATTGTATTGTTCGGCTTGATGGGAGTTTTAAGCCTGATCTGATCAAATAGAAAAAAAAGTGATGTCAGAATCGCTAGTGTATTGATATGGAGTTGCTGAGAGTAACTTGCAACTGATTAGAATTAATCTAGAACATGATCTATGTGGGTGCCAAGATTCATACAAATCCGTTCAACGGTTTACGCATAATTGATCGAAAGGACATCTTCATTCACAAACTTTCTCATTGACAGTACCTACTTATTCAACTGGAACCAACTGTACCTGACCATAATTACATGATACCATGTAGGTATCTAATTTACAACACATAACATGTTTAAAAAACACTTTAGCGTGCGATGTTATCAGTTGCACAAATAAAGTGACATGTTTCATATAGTATCTGATTGTGCACGCTACGTACTACATATTAATATGGCAATGTGCTGTTGTACTCATTTTGTTAAAGGACTATTCAGCTGTAATGATGATACCCATTATACTTCTTTGTTTGCTACGATTTGGTCTCTGCCAGAAGCCTGATGTGGTAAGTTTTCATAGATGTAGGTAGGTAAATATCCACATTTTCTTATATTCCGTTACTGATAAGAATGCTGTTATAAAGTTGAGTATTGTATAATCCAATTTCGGAGACGCCTGGCATTGTGTTAGCGATCTTTTACAGATTTAGGTAGTTTGAAACGTCAAGTGAAATCTGCAATGCGTGACTTTCAGCATCTTATAAAAGGGCAAAAAAAAACATCCACAAAATGTCTCCTTTATGAGATTCTAAATCTATGGCAGCAACTTAAATAAGCAGGTACTTTGAAAGTCGGTTAAAATCAATTTTCTACATCTCGCCCTTGTACTAGGTGTGAACATTCGGGAAGGATCGTCAACACTTGACAAGCAGAAATAACTATTAATTTCTTTAGCTAAGAACACTCGATCAAGTCCCCTTTTAAATACCTTATATAAAAACTATAATTCCAAATCGGTCCATTCGTTTAGGAATTATGCCACCGACAAACAGATACACACTTAGAGGAAAAATTTTTCTTTCTTCTTCCAAGGATACACAGGCCAAGCTTATAACACCCTACTTTTTGTGTAGGGTGTCAAAATCCCACTTGTCAACAGTGTGAAAGACGCAGATGCAAAGCAGATGGGGGTGTTACTGAGCGGAAATTAACGGATATTTTGGTACCTACCTTCTTTATTTTCTAGGTACTTATAGACTAATCATATTAATTCTTCCTTTACAGAAATACGTAGTAAATATGGATTCTCAAATGGAATGCTGTGATGAAGAGAGTATGTTGTATGTAGACACGTCAAGTGTCACAGTGGGGCGGTACAACGAGACTGTTGCCTACATGCACGGCGACGTCATCTTTCTAAAAAGTATAGGACCCGATACGATGGTAAGGTTCTTTATCACAGCACCATGCCGCAGCACGTCGCCGCGACCGCTACGTCGGTCGTAACGTAACACGCTGCGACGTCGTCGATACTACATTCATTCTCCTATCCTTATTATTCCCAAACTTTGTTGGGGTCGGCTTCTAATCTAACCAGATGCAGCAGGCTTGGCAAAAAAGAGTGAGGCGGTGACAGCTGGAACTAAAAATAAAAATCTTAAAAACAAAGTTTGTGAGTATTAAAATAATTTAAAAGTGATTCATTTGGATATATTTGATGACAAAAAATTCGTCATAGAAGTATCAAAAATAGTACCAGATAACTTGCAATTTTGAATAGTTGTATGAGAAGTGCACCAGTGGCGCCCCCAATTTTTCCAGACTCTTTATTGCCAAACTGTACTTTTGTATTTAAAATATTAGTAGAATAGAGTCGTGATAGCCTAGTGGTGGTGACTGTTGACTGGCAAGTCAGAGGTCTCGGGTTCGAATTCAAGGCGACCTCTGACTTTTCGTAAGTTATGTGCGTTTTATAAATTAATTGATCTTGATCTTTGACAGTGGTAACGGGTAGTCAGAAGCCCGAAAGTCTGACAACCAGTCTTACCAATGGGTATCGTGTAACCCAGTATCTGGGTTGTGGAGGTCTGATAGGCAGTCGCTCCATGTAAAACACTGATATTCAGCTGCATCCGGTAAGACTCGAAGCTGACCCCAACATAGTTGGGAAAAGGCTAGGCAGATGATGAGGAAGATATTTCCTACAAATTAAACTGTGTTACCAGCTCAGAAATATTTTCAGATAGAAATCACTCTGCAAAAGGAAGCCTCCGGTAAATACGAACTGATGTTTTCTCATGAGATTTGTGACCTCTGCGCTGAAATTGCGAAAGGTCCGGATAGCGACTACCATGGGTACATGAAATATTTCGGAATACCCGACAAATGTCCCTTCGGAGAGGTGCGTATTTATTACAACAACAACTTTGAAATGCACAACATATAAAATTTAGGTAGGGTTTCATTTAGGTGCTTAATTTTTAACCCCCGACGAAATAAGAGGGGTGTTATAAGTGTCTAATTGTGTCTTTGCATGTCTGTAGCTTCCTAGCCCCCAGACGGAGGAACCAATTTTTGTTTTCGGAAAAAATATCTCTTAATGATAGTAAGAACTGTATTAAAATCCATTGCGTGGTTTAGAAAAGCAGAGTAATAGACAGACAGTGCCTCTTTCCCCTGTTTCGTTCCCTCAATAGTTCTTTTTTTTCTGGCGTAGCACAGATTTTTTAATTTTGCTATACAGGGTTATTTGTAAAACACCAGCATCCTTAAAAGGGGTCATTAAACTCTTCATTATGAACAACTTTTACTATGGGACCAACCCTAAAATCGCAAAAAAAAAATCAGCTGCATACATTTTATTGAGTCATGTGAACATACGAGTATGGAACTGCTGATTTTGTTTTTGCGATTTCAGTGTTAGTCCCATAGTAAAAGTTGTTCATAATGATGAGTTTAATGACCCCTTTTAAGGATGCTGATGTTTTACAAATAACCCTGTAGGTATACTATTAAGAGATTGAGTGTTCTACAGTACAGTTCAACTATACTTAACCGTTTGTACAGGGCGCTTACCCCATCAAAGAGTTCGTAATGGATACAGACGATATGCCAGTGAATAGCAATACAGCGGGCCGGTATCAGGCGTATATGACTCTCTACAACAACCCCGACAAGGATTGTAAGGCTAATAAAGAATTCATGTTCTGTCTCACTCTCAAATTGTTGATCGAAATGGATTAAATTTTATGTTTTTGGCGTCGGTAAGTTTGCAGTAATGTATAATAATAAATCGATAATTATTTCGAGTTTAAATAACAATTTTTTCATTGTAACCTTAGAGCCCTTCTTAGAAGCAGTGATAGCCCAGTGGTATGACTGTTAGACTGCCACCTGAGCACCTCTGACTTTTCCAATTCATATGCGTATTAGAAATTAATTATCACTTGCTAAAACGGTAAGTAAAATTATCGTGAGGAAACCAGCACACCTTAGAGATTTATCAACGGCACGTAAAGCCATGTCAGAGGCCTATATGGGGCGGTTTAAACTCTGACACCAGGTTCATCAACCATACGATAAAGAAAAAAGAAAAGAAGAGTGTTCTTTTAACAATATTCATAATTTCTATTTAATCTCATTAAAAGCCTTCAGAATTCAAATTGAAACTCGATTTAAAGTCTTAAATGATTTATTGATCCACGATCTATTCGTTTTCTGGATCATTAACAGTATCATCGCGACTGGACTCGTAAGAGGCTGGATCAGATTTTACGTGACCCCTAGCTTGAATTTCTCCTGAAGGTTCTTTCTTACTAGTTTCAGTTTTTTCTTCGGTTTTGACTTTGTGCTTTTTGGATTTACTCTTTTTCTTATGTTTTTCTACTTTTTCTTCGGATTTTTTCTCTTCTTTTTTAGGTTTTTCAGTGGTTGCCTTTACCTCTTCAGCCTCGCTTTCAGAACTTCCAGAAGTTTCTTTTTTAGCTTTCTTAGGTTTTGCATCCTTCTGTTTGTTTTCGCTAAAATAATATTATTTGAAATTAATAAATATGTCACGTACTTATGTGATTTTTATGTATTATGGTATACGTTAAAAGTATTTGAACCCTGCGATTCTTACTATTATACTTCTTTGTAGTCACTGCAACATTTTTTTTTGTTTAGGTAGGTACCTACTTATTATGTGGTTGATTTTAAGAAGCTTTTTCATACAAGATGGAAGTCGGTAATGTACCTAGTGTTTGAATTATATAAATTACAAAATACAATTTTGGTAAATGCTACCCTAAACTATAAACCTATATAAAAATAATCTTTTTTTTCTTTAAAAGTATTTTGGCAAGTGACTGTATCTATTCTAAATAATAGACAGTGTTCAAACCAAAAAGATGTAGGTACTGAAATACCTCAAAAAAATATGGCGAGACTTGGAAGAAATACCTAGTAGGTATTTATATTTATCAGTAGTAGGTACATCTCTATAGCAGCAATTAACACTACGCCAACTTGAAAAATACTTAACTTACTTACTAACTTAAAAATGTAAGTAGTAATGGTTAGTTAATAATTACGTAAGAAGTAGGTAACTAGATTACCTACTGACTTTCATCATATTATCAAGTACCTATGTCTTTTAAGATAATCGCGAGCTCATAAAATACAAATACCTTTTTTAAGTATAATATACCTAATAATAGATAACTTTTATTACGAGTTACCTCTCTTCCGACGATTTCTCATCAGCAGCGCTGCAAACATAATTTATATATTTATTTTTTAAATTATCCGAACAGCTATTTTTATTTAAAAAAAAAGTTATCGTGAATTGTCTTGGAAAGAATAAAATAAAAAATATTTACACAGATATAAATGGAATACAAACAAATTAAAGAATTAAAAAAAATAATTTACGAATATTTATATTATAAAATTGAGAAAATAAATATATTTTGAGAAAAAAGAAAAAAATTATTCAAACCTTCCAGCTGCCCTGTCGTTTCTGAAAACAAAACAAATGAGTAATAGCCGATTTCACCACTAACACTAAACGCGATCAATCAAATTAAACTCAGTTCAAGCGTTTTACCTAATTTCAGAACCGCATTTTCTTAGCGCTGAACTTAGTTTTATTAAACTCGGTTTTTAAAGTGAATGGTAAAATTTGGCCTAAGTGTTTATCAAAGCTCGAGCCGCCCGAGTGATATAGGTACAATGTATTCTATAGATAATACTTGCAAGAAAATAAAAACAGTAGGTACCTACCTATACAAAAAGGTATGAAAAATGAAATAAAAATGGCGGGTTCGTATCGCTTATTACCGACCGCTTTTCCTACATGTAATAGCACTATTTACGTGCAAGTACGATAAAAAGATTCTTACTTGTCTCCTTCAGCGTCATCTTCGTTCTCTTCACTGAAATTTAATAAAAAATTGTGTGTTAATTTTGTGTTTTGTGTTAAAGTTGTGTGTTAATATTAACTTAAGTTGAAACTTAAAAAAATAGCGATGAAGGTACTTACGACCAAGAAACCGACCATTCTTCGTGGGTTATACCAGAGCGGAAAACCCTTCTGCAGTTCTCCCTGTACACAGTAAAACAACATTAGGAAGTCTGTCAAAAAATAAAAAGAGAAAAGACAAGCTTTGCTTTCAGATTTCTTACTCTACGTCCTTATGGATGGCGCATGATATGAACTGACGGTTCCTATAAATAGAAGTGTATAAGAAAGGTCCGTGGCAGCTATGAGTCTTCGGGTCGATTTTGCAAGCCGATATTACTCCAATGACCCTCTCTTTGCCCTGATATCTAACTATCAAAGGCCCACCATGGTCATTCTGGAAAAAATAATTCATTACGCGTTAATGTGTTGAAAGAACTTTTAGGAAAGAACAATTTCGGCCTCTAGCAGGATTTTCTAGTTAGTTATGTAGCTGTAAATTGAGCTATCTATGATCCTAATCGTGGTCAACATAAAATGATTTCACGATTCACGATCTGCGATGCAAAGATTTCGTACGGCCGCCGCACGCTTTTTTGCCGAGCCCCAAAGAGCGAGTTCCAAGAAATTAGAAGAAATTCGTGTCAAATAAACAGGATAGATTTATTCTAGATAGATCTCGACCAAAATTACATTTCTAAAAAAAACTAGGTACCTATTCTTTTATAACATTATCTCGATTATTCAGGATGTTAGTTTTGTCTTAAAATATCGCTTAAATTAGGACCAAATTACCTCACAAAAGCCTCCTTGCATTGAAGATCTTCTAGCTGTATAGTCGTCAGGATCTCTAAGATGTCTTCCCAAATCGACGTTCACGATATTTGTTGGAGGTTCCACGTCAACTTGTCTTCGAGATTCAACATCCGTGCAATTGGCGTATTTCTTCTATAAAACAATAGTATCATTTAACAGTATGTTTTTTTGTTTTGTAATAATAATTGTTTTAGCTACTTACATCACATATTTCACTGAGTCGTTTCATCACGTCTTTGGTGCAGATCATGTATTGAGTGATAATTTCCCTGAACCTCTGAGCCCACTTTTTGGCACACTGTTCGTTGTCCATGACACATACTTTGGCTTCTTGAAGGCACTTGCTATTTTTGGGTATGTGCTCTTTTTGACGACGGTATACTCCCTAAGAAAGAAAGAAAGAAAATATTTACCACAAGTAATATTTCTTTTTTTTTCTTGTTTTCCCCTTTTCACAACAGGACAATATATCTATTTAAAATGTTAATTTGTAATTATAATAATTGGCTGTGATGCCAATTGTAATTGTGGATTCATAAAATTAATAACTGCTATTTCCTATTTTGTGATTGATAGTTCAATCTAGTTTAAGCTTACCTCTCTGAAGTTATTACCACTGCCCCATCCAGCAATCCACCCTTTAGTTCCAGGTTTTTCCATCTCCCTACTGACGTTATTATACATAATAAGTTCAGTGGCAAATTCACATGCTTTCTCCTGAACGCCGAATTTGAATGCTCTATCCACTTTGACTATTGCGATATCATTGGATGACCATTTGATGCTGTCTTGGAAATCGAATTTGTAGTCTAGAAAGAAAATAGCAAAATAATGTCATAATATATTCATATACAATATAAACTACTATCTTTTTCCCCGTGGTATCGCTCCTGTGGTCCTAATTTTTCTAGGATAAAGAGTAAATATCACTCTCCGGCCCATAAGCTCTTTCATCTATATGCAACAAATAACGTCTATCCGTTGCTCGATTGTTGCGTGAAAGATGGACCGACAAACACACTTCCGCATATATAATATATTAAATATTTTAGAAGTGTATAAAAATACTCACAATTTTTTTTGTAGTTTACAAATTACAAGAAAAGAAGGACAAACATTGAGCATCTCGTTTAAAGTTTTAATTGCGGGTAGTACGAAAAAACTTACTCTTCGGTATACATTTCCACACAACTTTGCGCCGATGTTTGCACACGCACTCATCACTCTTATAATCGAAGCTATCAACGAATTTTGTGGTGCCAGAGACGATATAGAATCTGTCAGCATCTTCAACACAAGCAGCTGAGGTTAGTACATAGTAGGGATCTACAATGACACCACCGCATAACCATCCACGGTATTTGTGCGCTTTGGCTGACTCCTTTGTTAGTTGAAGGTAAACCTGCGCAAAAATTATTAGTCAAGTATATTCTGTTCTAGTATATCTGTGCAAACTTTAATAAATCAACTGGTGTAGAAGAGAAATGGAATTATTTTTACTAAGGTTATCACTGACTAAATAGTCTGCCTGCAGTCTTCCAGTTCAGACTTATTGAGCAGCCTGCCGTTCCAGATCTACTTACATAGATTATTCTTAGATACCGGGAGCATATTCTTACATAACATTTATTTACTCGCATTAATAGCAGTTTTAGTATAGTATGTCGGCATCACACCCGGTTATACACAGTTAGCAGTTTGTTTGCTATCCGATGGCCTGCTAATGCGACTTGTCTTGCCTTGTGTTCACGGACTGTTTGGCAAATACCTACCTGTAGACCTCCTCAAACGCTACACACACACAACCCCAACTACAAAACCTGTTCAAGAAACTTAGTCTGTGGTCTATTACTAATATTAACAGGCTTATTTCTTCCATCTAAATGTTAATCAATACCATTTTTTTTATTGATAGTGGCAACATAGATGATCAGTAGTCGTTTTAATTTTCTGCCACGTCTTGTGCTCATATTACGTAACTATAATTATCTTGCTTAGTGACAAGATTTGTAAATTTTAATGGTATTTTATTGAGAGTTGCTGTTTGTATTTTATTCTTACCATATACGGTCTTTTCCCCTTTTCAGTCCTTTTGCTGAACAGAATTCTCCTAGTATCTACGATAGTGTTATTTTCGAAATTCCATCCTTCGTCCCCAATTTCGCCAAGAGCATTATCATCTTCGCTGTTATTTTTAGCGCTTTTGGAATGATGTTTTGAGTGATGTGGTTTTGAACTTGTGGCAGTTTCGGGTTCGTCTGTTTTATTTTCCTTTTTCGATGAATTTGTTAGAGCAGGGCCTAAAACAGGGTTCGTTTGGATTTAAAATCTTCAATAATATTTTTGGCTTACTCTTCTTATTTAAATATTAAATCATGAGTATGTGGCCTTGTAGCTAAATGCGAAGAATTGCATTTTTTTACATTACCCTTATCGTCAGCAGAATAACTAGAATATTCGAAATCTTACCTAAAAGAAGTAAAATCGTCGCCAGTAGCAGGCAATAATTCGTCATTTTAGCTCACGGACCGATCCCAGAAGGATCGGAAAAATTATTTGTTCAATCTAAAAATTAGATTGAGGATATTAATTATTTGGTCAATTTCCCAAATGCAACGCTTCGATGAAGTCAATTATTCGCCATCCGGATACCGCTGAGTATTAAATATAAAAGTAATTAATTTTGTTGCTTAATTGGCTGAATACAGGAAATTGTTACGTCTGAATAAAATGTATTTAATTCCATTGTTTTTTGATTTAGTTGTCCCTAACATTTTATTACTTATTCAGTATTATCGGCTGCTATCTATTAAAAGCTAGAGCGTTGTAAATTAAAGCTTTTAATTAATGTTTACATTCAGTACTTAATTTTATTAATTTAGTAAAGTAATATTTCACGAGTTATTAACTGTTGTAAAATTATAAATAAATACAATTTGATTTTTCGTCAATTCTTATACTAACCAGTATCACTGATTAAAAAAATGTGATAGTTACTATTCTGTAGATAATTATTTTCAGTCTATCAGTATTTTTGTCCTTACCATTTTATGGTTATTGGAATTAAGATGAGGGATGGATTATTAAGTCAACAGCAATTTATTAACAAAAAGAAACAGATTATTGTCAATTAAACTTTATTTATCTTCATTATTAACATAATATTTAAGCTATTGGATTTCCTTTGATTTGTTTACGTTTGATGGGGTTGTATCGTTATGTTCTTGTAGAATTAAATCACTTTCGACGGCTGGTGAGAGTAGTTCAGATGTCCGTGCAATGGGTTTATCTGCTATTATGACATAAGATAAGCTTGGTGGTGGTAATGCTGGTACTTCTGGTACTTCTGGTGCTGCAGCTGGTGCAGCTGGTGCAGCTGCTACTGCTGCCACCTCTGCTTCGGCTTCGACTTCGGCTACTTTTTGAGCTGTCACTTCTAATTCTGCTCTCTGCTCATCGGTTAACTCGTTTTTAGCCGGTCTAGAAAAAAATGTTAAATTTTCAATTTGGCAATTCATTACAGTGTATCAATTTTATTAAAGAGTTTCTTAACTAATTATTCGTAATAAAAATTCAAATATTCTAGAAATTACCCGTCTAAGTGATTCTTCCATGAAATGGTCTTTTCTTCGTGCGTTACACCTGATCTGAACTGCCGTCGACACTTTTTCCTGTAGATGATAAATAAAATTAAAATGTGATCATTGGTATAAATACAAATTCAAGTAGGTACATACTCAACATCTTTAAAGATGGCACAGGATATGAACTGCCTGTTCTTGTAGATGCTTGTATAAAGAAAAGGTCCGTAGCATTTGTTCGATCTCTCTTTGACGAGACACGCAGAAATAATGCCGATCACAATAGAATTTATTCCATCGCCGTATACTAATGGACCACCATGATCATTCTAAAAAAAGTGATAACATGCTGTATTAGTGATATTACTTATGCATTTAGAGAGTACGTTTATAAAACTTGTCGTACCTAATTCTTTATTAAACACTTATTTTTCAACAGTTTTACGTAAAATTTTATTAAACACATCATCCTATATATTACAAGTATGAACTGACCTCGCATTGTATAGGCTTTTCGTACAACAAGATGTCAGCTCATATTGGAAATGTATCGCTTGATGTGGTGTGTACAAAGGCGAGCTTAACTCCTCAATGAGTTCTCTGCCACCGAACTTTTGATTTGACACAGACTTTTTAATAAATTTCCAAATATTCTAATGACCCAGAAAAAATACTTCTGTTTTTTTTTCAAAGATGTCATTAATAACATCACTACTATTTAAAAAAAATATAAATTTGTACATTTTTTATCGTAATATTGATGGCAGTAACAGCAGTTTTGATTAAACTCACCTCACAAAATCCACCAGCAGGCATGTTTCTTCTATTTCCAACTATTGTATTATTATATGTTTCGTTGTGGTATGCAGAATGTACGTACAGATTTGTTGGTACTTTAACTGTTTTGATACCTCTTCTACCATCTTCTTCATCTGAGTAATTTATGTCTGTACAATCTACGTATTTTTCCTAAAAATTGAAAAAATATTCACTAAACGTTACAAACATACAAAAATTACAAGAATTTATTACTTTGTTGATGATAAGTTGAGTAATAGTGAGGATAGACATGGTCCAGCCTATATTTTACCTAAAATGCTCGTAAACATTCTAAATAAAACGTAAACCCTAATAGTTAGGTACCTACATGTTTTTCTTTTCTACTTTTAAGTGACTCGATTAAGGCAAAATCACTCAGTGTACGTGTAATATAAGATACACGAGACGACTCTTTGTAACAAATATGAAAATGATCCACTCAAAGGGCTTACTCTTGACCAATCCAATTCCATTGATATACGAGTACATTTCAACGTCGGTGTAAAAGCGTGTACCATTATACTTATGAGCATTGTTTCCTTGCTGATCAAAGAAACTGTTGCATAGTAATTATTTATTTAAGATTGAAATTGAGTTCGTAGTTCATTTATTGTCTAGTCTAAAATAAAAGTGTAGCCTCCAGATAAAAAAAAAATTATAATACTTTCTCTGTCTTGCACATAATGTCTTTCTTGTCTTGGAGACAACACCACACATATCACTGTCTTGCACATCATGTCTTTCTTGTCTCCAAGACAAGCAAGCCAGACAGAGAAACTATTATAATTTTTTTCCCACGCATCATTAAATTTTCTAAATCAAAATTTTAAAGAAAGCATGCTTAAAATTTTTAAGAAAACATCGTGAAAAGAGCAATTTTTTTAAAGACATAAACAAGGAGTGATAGTCTAGTGGTATGATCATTGGACAGTCAAGACAAAAGTCGTAGGCTCGAAATTCAGGCACATACGCGTATAAGAAATTAATTTATCACTTGCTAAAACGGTGAAGGAAGACATTGTGAGGAAGCCAGCACAGAGAGAAGAAGAGACTTTTCAAAGGGTGTGTAAAGCATACGATTCGAAACCATACGAAGTTATTCCTCAACCATACGATAAAAAAACTGTTGAAAGAAATAGACTTGTAAAAGGATGAAAAAAATTCTCATCCATTAAATATTCTCAGATGGTTTCCTTGCTCTAGTGATAAAATGTACTCATACACACGTTACAGATTTCCGACATAGACTGTCCAAGATCTTTGGTGCAGATCATATAGTTGTCGATAATATTGTGGTAGCGAGAGCCCCAGCGCCGCTTGCATCTGTTCTTAGCAATAATCTCCACGCTTGATTCTAGTAAACTCTCTTGGTTCTCTTTTCGCCTGTTGACCCACTGGAAACAATAAATTGTGACACTTTTATTACTTTAGACTTTAAACCAAATTGCTAGAAAGATAGTCCTATTTTAGAGTATCATATTTTGTTTGTGAACCTACATGCGCCAGATACCTTAAGTAAGAAAAATGTTTGTTTCGTAGATCTTTTTAAAATTACTTATATGTGTGCACGTATGTTCATGTATGTATCTTAGATAATGTTTTCCAGATTAATAATCGTTTTGTTAGAATACAATCTGACTAGAGTTATGTACTAGAGTCTAGTTGACTTAAGTACTAAGTTTTAGTAAAATTTTGTAATTCCTTATACTCACATCATTATACTTAGACGTGGTACCCCAACCGGCAACAGAAGCGACCGTGCCTGGATTCTCCAATGTTTGACTCTGGTTATTGTAACAGATAGGTTTGGGTATAAAGTCACAGCCCCTGATCCTTCTAGTAAAGTCGAACCCTTCTTCAATCTTAACAATAGCAATATCGTTGTTCATCCATCTGATGTTGTCGTTCTCGTGTCCATCGAAGACATAATCTGAAATATTCGAAATTTGTGATTTATATTTAATACTAATATGTATCTAAAGCTCCTATTTCCGCAAGACCTTTTTTTTGAAATTTGATATCTATATCCATCTGGTCTCGTGGTTACTAATGTCACTAACATTGCGACTGACTGGCTGTGTTATAATGGTATAGTGGAGTAGTGTGCGCGAGATCTCTTCTATATTAAAATTTACCTATAATAAACTGTTTCTAAACTTTGGTTTCAAAATTTCTAAAATCTTAATATGTAAGTCTAAATATTTATTAATATTCTTACTCTTAGGCACGCACTTCCAAACAGCTTTTTTCGCACCATTTTTGATACAAGGATTGGTGTACCTATCGTCTTCTTCTGAATATCTGAAATGGAAATCAATCTATTTTAGAATTGCTATAAATGTATACCTACATAATTATTTCATCCTAATGACTCACTTAAAAGTTCCAGATACTATATAAAAATGTTCAGCATCTTGTATGCAAGCAGCGGACGTTAATATATACTCTTCATGAATGATAACACCTCCACAGAGCCAAGTCCTATAGTTGCTTTGCTTCTGGCTACTTCGAGGTAGTCTGAGGTAGACCTAGAAAACCTAGATTACTAAATCGAAGAACTAAATCTAATTAGAAACTGTTAGTATATGACAACTCAGATAAAGTTGCAAAATAATAAATCTTTATAATCTTAATTAAGTATAGCTTTCTTCTATATAATCATAATAATAATCCTCAAGTACCTACTTATTATTGTCGGTCATGTTTTTACGCATAATTCTTACTTAATAAAAACAAATATTACGTTTAGTAATATTCTGACCGCGTACGACTACGTACACTGCATTTATAATTGAGCAAACAATCAAATGATAAAACAAAAGTTTATCTATTCAACATTGTGAATTAAAAACTGATTTAGCTCTTAGTATAATTAATTAATTATGGTCCAATTATAAAATCGTATCAATAATCGCTAAATTATTATTATTGGGTATCGATGTCGGATGTTCGGCTTTTTGTGTCATAGTACAAAGTCAATTAATTCTTCACGGTTAATTACAGAGCTTGTTAATTTCTTATCTGTCTAAAGATAATGGAATTACGCATTGATGGAATTTTGGTTACTAATATTTATATTACCATATACGGCCTTGTATCTGTTGCTTCTACTCCATTTATGATTCTTCTTGTACCATTTAATATATTTTGTACTGCCGGTGGTATGTGGGTAGCTATTTCTATTGCTCTTACATCTGAAAGTTTTATTTAATTAAAATATACTTCTATATCATTAGAGACTTAGACGTTAATAAGTGTAAAGTTCACAAAAAAAAGAAATGTGCATCCGTCTGTATATCACATTGGATCAGATGTTATCCAAGAGGTGGAACAAATTAAAGATCTAGGAGTACTGTTTGATAGCAAGCTTACGTTTATACCCCACATGGATAATGTTATTAAACGCGCTTCGAGAATGTTGGGATTTCTCTTAAGGAATGTTGTGGGTTTCCGGCATAGTAAGACCAAAGTTCTATTGTATAACAGCCTGGTGCGTAGCATCCTAGAATATTGCAGTACAGTATGGAGGCCGCACTACGCCACTCACATTTTAAGAATTGAAAGGATACAGAAGAGATTCCTCTGGCACTTGGCTTACTCTGCAGGTTTAGCCAAGAAGAAGCGCTCATACGAGTCTAGATTATCACATTTTAATATGGGCTCCCTTGAAAGTCGGAGAAACAAAATTGATTTACTTTTTTTATTTAAAATATTACGCGATAAAATTGACTGCCCTCAGTTATTAAGCCAAATTAAATTTCGTGTCCCAGCCAGATACCCCCGGTATCCCATCACCCCGTTGTACCCCCCATATCGTAACTCAGTTCTCGGCTCCAACTCTGCTATCCCCCGGCTATGCAAATTGTTGAATGGTTGCAGTGATCTGGTAGACGTGTTTTCGGATTCCTTTAGCAAGTTCCACAAAATAATAAAACAATAGCTTAATTTTTATTTTCTTTTTAAGTTACTTTTAAATTTCAAAAAAAAACCTACTATGTAATTCTAAACAAAATTGTTTAAAATTCTTTTATAACCCAAAAATTATGTAATAACTTAGTCACGCTTTGTCTGTTTCTCTGAGATTGATGTTTGATGTTTGTCAAAATTACACCTATTTAAATTTTTAGAGTGCATGTGGTGCTTACCTATAATAGATTGTAACACTAGACTTATTTTTTAAGAAAGTCCTATTGTAATTGTATAAGTGTTAACAATTGTTGGTGAGCCAATAAATAAATAAATAAGTGACAATTAGTAGAAAAAATGTAAGTATCTAGTTTTTCCGATCGAGTCAGTTATTAAAATCTTATATGGATTGGTCAAGATTTAAAATCAGTTCAAAGTGGCATCAGGGTTGATTCTGCCAATGTGCATCGAATATTTAATGTAAATAAAAAGTATAATAAAACGTTACCTTTATACAAACAAAGTGTAAACAATATACTTAAAATACTCTTCATTGTGGAAAGACCCAATCAAAAGTTTCACCCACTTGGAAATTATAAAAATTCTATTTCAAAGTCAATTTCACGCACGTCAACTTCAGAAATTTTAATTCAAAACTTATAGTGTTCACATCCGGTGAACTGGCAGTTACCTACATGTTGTGAATATGTATTATACAGAATCCTCAACATAATGTAGTATAGATTATTACAATTACTAAGACATAAATGATGTTACTTTTTACTACTAAATGATAATAAAAATACTTACTAAAATAAAATTTAATATAATTGTCATATTAATAGCTGCATCTGTATCATCAACATGATGAAGGAGACAAATTGCTGAATAACTATAAATAAAAATTTAAATTTAGGTAGTTGCCTAGTTAAATCTTTGCTAGTATGCTGGTGTAGAATTGGCAAACTAAAGTGCTGATCGAAGGACTCCAGCACTCTAGTGAAGAAAGTTCTTATTACAGCGCGGACACGGTCTCTATGAGCCCATGGTCCCTTTTCAAGCGGCACATGTATATAATTATAGTTGCGCAAGCCTCATAGACCTCATAGCGCGGAAGCAAGTGACCATGTAGGTAGCATGCCACACAAAGGACACGCGCTTTTACACGTCCCTCACTGGGGTCACAAGGTCGGGGTTCTTGTCGGTACGCAGGGTTTATTTAGCTCAATAAGGCACTGGCCTTACGGTTGCTTTCGCCAATGTCAGTACATGAATGATAACAATTAATGATATCATTAAAGGCTTGCTAGTTTCATTTTTAATAGTACTGTGTTGATGATGATGATGTCCTCTTTGACCTGATGGCGTATCTTGTCAACCCCGGTTATGGGTGCGAAGATGATTAGCAAAACCAAACTTTGTTGGGAATATCCTGTTACATGGCGCACAGTACAGTTGTTCAGAAGAATTATATGTATAAGTAAGGGCTTGGGACGGGACTTGGGAAGATGTTTGGAATCGAGATCTTTGAGTCGATGTCTTTGAGTTGAACAAGGATGGTATTATGGCCTGACTTAAGTAAAAAAAAAAAAGATCCCAATTGTTGCCGCCATCACTTGACACTGGCAGAGTTGTTGACAAGAGTCAGCTCGAAGGCCAATAAACAAAGAAGTAGAAGAAGAAGACATAATTATGTTTTTCATCATTCTTCCTAGGGTATAAAACAAAACAACGTATGTACGTAAATAAAATACAACAATGCTGGGATCGAACCGCGTATCACCGGCAGCTTTTCCTATATCTAATAGTACTATTTGTGAGCAAGTATGATGAGAAGAATATTAATAATGTCCAAGATGCAGAGCCTGGTATATTTTTATATCTTCTGTCTTTTGTGTCATTGTGTTATTGTTTACTAGCTTTTGCCCGCAGCTTCGCCTGCGTGGATGTCGAACCAGGATAAAATTTATATTTTTTTTAATCCAGGATATATGGTTTTTATGTTTACCGAGTTTTATTCAAATCAAAAGTGTAGTAACAAACATCTTCACAAACTTTTATTAGTGCAGATTAGTAATGACATGATATGACAGTTCAAGTCCCGCCCAAGTCAGTTGTTTTTGCGAGTTTCTTATTAATTATTTTCATTTAATAAGCAAAACATGTGCATAAACATTTAAATTATTCAAAATATTTATTATTGAAAACATTATATATTGCTAACGGCATTAACTCGTAATTCCCTATAATTACAATTAATCAAGTATATTAATTTTTCCTTTCATTATTTAGCTTTCATTTAAGAATTTACTTACATTATGTAGTCTCTGTCAGCTAGATATATAGAACTTTCCTACATTTTTGTTATGACAAAAATGTAGGAAAGTTCTATATATCTAGCTATGTACCATAGTAAACTTGTAATATTATGAGGTATTTTTTTAAATATATCGTTATGCACATTTGAGAGCAATTATTCCAACAAAGATTAGTTTTACATTTAAGTCTAACTAATTTATAGGGCAAAAGTTAAGAGTGCGCTTCGCATATTTTATTGCATAATGTCTGACCAAATAAAGCGAAAAACCTATGTAAAAGAACAAAAGTTTCGTATCAATTTCAAACCCGAACCAGGATATTTAGAAAAACATACCAACTATTTTGTTTGTAGTTTTGCTCTCGGTAGCTAAAATGCCTACAGAGAGTCAGGACTGGTGACCTGAGAGCAAGCGACATACAGTTGTCTATGTGAGGAGAAGCTGGTCCTGAGATCGACACCCGCAGACTTCAGTGTCTACCTCTGCGACTTATTGATTATCGTGGCGAAACAAACGCCCACAGGAAACTACACTCGCTTAAATTGAAAGGGATAATTGTGGAGAATTAGTGGTACGTGGTATAAACAATACTGTCACGCCAGTACCGAAACCCGTTAGAATTTGCGCCTTGATGATGTTTCTCTGCAGATAAATTACATTAAGCCGGGTCCCTTTACACAATTTCGAAGGCGTTAAGTTCCGAAGAAGCATAATTGGGACACCGACCTTCAACTTGATGACGTCCATCGGAAGTCCACTTGCAGTGAGGGAATTGAGAAATTTTACAGGATAATAAGTGGCGTCATCTTGATTGACAACAGTGTTTATAAATGTGTAAAACACTTCATTCCCTTTCATTTATAAAAGAATGCATTCATTGATTGCTGCAGCTTCATTATTTTTGGGCGTTTTGAGTTGGAAAATTCTTGAGCATGTGGATTCCTACTCAGCCAACCATAATTATTGTCAAGCTCAAATTGTGAATACAGAAACATAAAAATAATCGTTTCAACGAACCATTCACCTCATCAGCCCCAGTTCTTCTCGTCACCACAGGCAGCGTTCAGCGGAAATTGCCGCTGAACATAACTGTGACACCACCCATTATGTGTTGGTTCCTACGGATGTCTTGTAGAGTTCTGTGTACCGCATCAACTGCTTTCTGTTTGCCATTATACCTACATTCATCCCATCATACGATCAAAGAATAATTCTTGAGCAAGTGCCTGCCTTGTCACTATTCCGTGACACATCACAATCAGGTGTTTCGTTGCTCTGTAAATTGATGGGAATCCTAAACATGGTATGCGCTGTTTTGTCACCAGAAAACAACGTGGCAGTAATCCCCGAAGACGCTACTACAATTGTAATTTTGCCCTGCCTCCTGATCACTGCAAGGATGCCAGTGGTTATAAATATTTTTCCTGTAAATCGACTCCTAACGCCATCTAGTTAAGAAAAAGGAAACATTATGTTTTAAATAATAATAATTTTAATGCTTCAAATTAAAGCGGTATTTTTTTATAAGCTAAAATTTTAAAAAGTAAAATTCCACACGATGCGCGTTGTTTCCTTCGGGTTTCAAATTGAAATATTTAAAAAAGAATTCTGCTGATCTAAATTGACTATAACGCCATCTAGAACACTAATATGTTTTAAATAATATAATTATAAATGTTTCAAATTAAAGAGGTAACGTTTTTTATAAGTTGAAAAAATATTAAAAAGCTTGTTTCCTTCGGGTTTCAGCCGGTAAGTAATAAAAGTCATTATGAATGAAAAACCACAAAAATACATAATTTTAATGACAAAAAAAAATACTAAAGAATCCATAAAAAGTTTGCGGAACTGAGGATCGAACCCAAAGCCTAACACGTCCTAGGCGTACGCCCGACCGGAAGGCTATGAAGTCTGTTGACATTATAGTCAAAATAATCGTTCCTTAAAGATATTATTATGTTATGTTATGTAATGTTTAGCTCCTTGTGGATATAGCGTGATAATATTTTGTAAATTGCAATTTAATAACATTTTTCTCAACAACAACCACAATTCCGCAGCAAATTCTAGAAATACGCTGCTTACTACAATACTGCTCATCCCCCATAATTATAAACGTGATAATTTATACCCTATAAGTTGACCAAGAATTTAAAAAGTATATTTGCCGAATTTCAACTAAATCTGCCCAGTAGTTTTCGCGCCAACCCTTTACATACAAACAGACAGACAAAGTTTTTTTTTTCTTCATATTCGGCTTCAGTATCGTTCCCCGAACACGTAGCATTTACTTTTTTCCAAAAATTTTCAATGTACAGTTTTTACTTCGTTACGATTTTATTATATGTATAGATAATACTCATAAAGAGACAGATAAAGGAACAGATTATACAGGAATAAAAGATTTTAAAAAATTACTAAATTTTTTATGTAACAAATTAATTAAGCAGACTGATGTTCAGTAGCCGTAATATTTGGTTTCGGTACTGGCGTTACTGTATCATCGAAGGACCTTAATAATATACCACTATGTTCTTTAGCGACATCAATTTTGAGTTTTGGATGAATAGTAGATGATATATTCACTCGTGTTTGATTGAGCGCAAATTGTCGCCGCTCTTGCTCCTTTATTTTTGCTATCTCGTTCTTGGCAGGACTGTTGAAACAAGCATAATTAAATATTTTGTTTAGGTAAATAAAATTTAAAGATTTATGTATTATACTTTGGAGTTATCGTATCATTTCTTACAATTGAGTCAGTCTTATCTTCAGCATAGCTTTGTAATTTAGCGTAGATTTAAGGTTTTGTTTGTTCTCGTATGACGCCACCCCTATCTTTTAATAACAATATAACAATGATATTTTAGCACAGAAAGGCACTTGGAGAACGAAATGATAAATTCCTTTTCTAAAAGAATTCCTTACCTAAAATCGTCTATCGTGAACTATGCTGACGGTATGGTATGGTACGGTTCTATGTGTTAGATTTATCAATACCCAGATCTTACTTAAGTCTGGAAATTCATAGCTTCATCAAAACCGAGTGGATCGTTGCAGGAAAAAAATATTTCATATTTTTTAAATTTTGCGTTTCTGATTTAGCTTTACGCGCCACCAAGAACATTTCTTAGGTGTAGTGGTTTTCATCATATTTTCTTTCATCATTTTAAGCAAATGATAATTCAATCCTAAAAGGCAGATGACTTTGGAAAATCAATGGTATCTACGTGGGGTTAAACTTATCGCTTTTAACTTACTAGTCCAATAATCAAACCACTAGCTTATCATCATCTGCCTAGCCTTTTTCCCAACTATGTTGGGGTCGGCTTCCAGTCTTACCGGATGCAGCTGAATATCAGTGTTTTACATAGAGCGACTGCCTATCAGACCTCCACAACCTAGGTACTGGGTTACACGATACTCCATGGTAAGACAGGTGGTCAGACCCTCTAACTTGCCAGTCAAACGGTCATACCACTCGGCTATCACGACTCTCTTATCATTATAACCACTAGCTTATCATTATACCTTAGTCGCTGAGATTACAAATACAACCAGTCAATTTTTAAATAATTACCCGTCGGGATGGTCGGTCCAATCAAATACTTCTTCCTGATGCGTCACATCTGAACGGAATAACTTATCGCAAGATCTGTGAAAATAAAACTTATACAGCGTGTAACAGAAGTTCGAAATAATACATTAAGGGCGTATAAGGTACTCTATAAACAATCCTTGAGCTTAGGTTTTGGAACCGAACCCCAAACAATACTCGAGTAAACCATGGTCAAAGTTTTCACCAAAATCTTTCAAATACAGCCCTAGAAATCAGCTAAAAGGTGAATCAACCGGAATCCGGTTATTTACCTTCAATAAATTCTTTAAGTAAGCTCTAGGCACGCGTAGGATAATGAGATCTGTCATTATTAAAGAAAATGTAATTAAAAGAATTATTTTGTATGAAAAAAAAATGCCTCTTTTGCATTCAATATTTTCACAGGTGATTCTTTTCATGATATACATACATGCCCTTAAGTATTATTTCGGACTTCTGTTACACGCTGTATAAAAACTTTTTAGCAAAAGAAAACCGAATTCTTCTTCTTATCGTGTGGTTGATGAACAACCTGGTGTCAGAGTTTAAACCGCCCCGTAGGACTCTGACATGACTTTACACACCATTGAAAAATCTCTCAGGTGTGCTGGTTTCAGCACGATGTTTTCCCTCACCGTTTTTTAGCAATTGATTATTAATTTATAATACGCACATTACTTACGAGCAGTCAGAGATGCGCGGCTTGGGATCGAACTCGAAACCTCTGACTTGTCAGTTGACGGTCAAACAGGCTATCAGTGCTCATAAAATCGAATTGAAAAGTTTGAAATTTAATTAGACAAACGTTGGTTTTGGAATTTCTTTCTATCAAGACTTCTTGTCTTGATAAAAAGAAATTAATTATTTTCGCGCAAAAAGTGAGGGCACATTATAGAAAAAATCAGGAAAAATAAAAATTAAACTACGGCTAAAAAGACAAGTTTCTACACTTAATTTTTTCATTGCTGATTCTGACTCCAAATTATTAATTAATATATTTTTAATAATTGTGACCTAATCGAATCTGTTTCCTCTTTTTCTGAAGACTTAAACCATTTATTTATCTTGTTGTATTGTACTTCCACAACAACTTATAAACAGTTGTAGTAGTGATTGAGAGAGGTTTGCTATCTTCAGTTGAAGAGTATTGTTTGTATTGAGTTAGGTAATCAGGGTCACGCACCACAAAATAATCGAATTTTGCAAAAATACTTGAGAGAGTAGCGTACTATCAAATTTAAAAAATGGATATTTCTCCTTTGTATACATAAATTCTATAGTTTCCATCTAGAAGACCATAACTCACTTGTCTGATTTAAACACGGCGCAGTTTATCAGGACCCTGTTCTTCCAAACGCTAGTATAGAGGAAGGGGCCATAGCACCTGTTGGTGTTTTCTCTGACGAGACAGGCAGAGATGATACCAATGACTATAGAATTTGCCCCATCACCGTACACTAGTGGACCACCGTGATCATTCTAGAATTAATACTTAAAAATTATATCTTAAAAATTTTAAATATGTACCATACAAATATTATAAGAAGAAAAGGTTTTGTCATCAAAACTAAAGCTGTGTACCAAATATCAGATCAATCTGTCAACAGGAAAGGGGTGAAATATCGATTACTAAAGAACCAAATAATAAACAGATCAAGCTAAGTAAAACCGTTTAAAAAGGAGAGAGATTGTAACAATGGAACAATGGAATGTGAACAATGGATGATGATGATGATGATGATACAAATACGAATGAAATGAAAAATCTTGCTGTACCTAATCAAATTTTAAAATTTAATTTAATTTAATTAGGCCAAGTTTCAACGCATACTATTAAAGTGACATTTATTAACCTAACAGATAATTATTGAAAGAAAATCTGTTCTATTTTTTAATTTGCCTAGTAGTTAATGCCTTTCCGCAGACTATGGAACAAGCCTCTTCAATGAATTAATAGGTTGTTCGTCTCACAGATCTAGTTAGCTTGGTAGTTAAAATTATGAATTAGTATGACTCATGAAAATTATTTATTCAAAAATGGCTTTAAAGGAATTTCCTTTCTTTTCTAAATCTTTTAATAAATAAACAACCTGGCGTTATAGGTTTATACCGGCCCCGTAGGCATCTGACATAGCTTTACACACCGTTGAAAAATCTCTCTCAGGTGTGTTGGTTTCCTCACGATGTTTTTCCTCAACATTTTAGCAAGTGATCACTAATTTCTAAATCGCACATGAATTCGAAGAGTAGGTGGTCATTCATTCATAAGGGGAATTCATTAGGTAGGTACCTCGCAAAATCCTCCACTACCTATTTTGCCCTGTCTTCTAGTTTCGTTATGGTAAGCGGAGTGGAGATGCAGGTTTTCGGGGTTCAGTACTCGTCTGTCCTCTTCTGATCCTGAATAATTTATATCAGTGCAGTCAACGTATTTTTCCTAAAAAAATATTTTTTCTTGTTATTATCAATACTTTTTAAACGTCATATCGTCTCCATTAAAATATTACTGAATAATCTTTGAATTTATGCATTTTGGAACACCCATTACTGATAACAGTATTTCAATCCAGCGAGCTTTGAAATCCAATGACGTTGGATAGTTATTTTACAAACCCATCAATTTAGTAAACACCATCCAGTAAACAGCACTGGATACAGAATTGAAATTTGTTTGCATTGGCCAAATAACGACTAAAAGCCAATTTCACCACTGACATTAAACGCGATCAATCGAGTTAAACTCGGTTCAAGCGTTTAACTGAGCTCAGAGCTGCAGTTTGTGTATGGGTGAACTTAGTTTAATTAAACTCAGTTATTAAAGTGAATGGTGAAATTGGGCCTAAGTTTTTCAATGCTGGATTGAAATACTGGATCAATGTAATTAGCCTTTATCTCATAGAATTTGTCTACAATAGGCTTAGGTGAGTCTTTTTCCTCGCTCTCATTGGTTGAAGGGACGGTAATCAGACATAATCGGAGACAAATCAAGCACAGAACCAACTGTTTTACATGCTCTGAGGCGCGCAGAAAGTGATAATGGGTTTATAATGTGCACTAACTTGCAAAAAGTTATATTTTTCCATAAATAGAGTTGTAACAAACACCTCCAAATTTTTGGCCATAATCTTTTACTAACCGAACATATTTCAGTGAGATCCGGGATGATGTCTTTAGTACAAACCATGTAGTTATCTATAATGTTATGGTACCGTTTACCCCACCGTTTTTTACAATGTGATTTGGAAATAAGTATCACTGTCGTTTCTAAAAGATCTTGCTTCGTGCCGTCTTTATTGTACTGAAATTTAAAAAGTTTAATGTCACTTCGTGCCTTAATTTAGGCTTTAGAGTATTATTTACACACTTATACTAGATGTTCTAGAAATATTTCCAGTAGCGTTGACTACTTCGACGAAGTCTTTCCTACTTTTGGATTAAATAAAGTTCAGGTCTTTTAGATAATTATCTAGTAAGTGAAGGGTATTCTTTTCTTTATTTCTATTAAAAGACGTGGTTTCAATATACATACATATCTTTATACCTATATAGATATTTATCCTAAAGCCAAAGCCTATAAGCCTAACCAGTGAAGAGGCTAACGACACCACGCCATCTTCTTAGAGAATGTGGACCGTTAATCCCGGATGAAACAAAGGAGTTCGCACCTAAAGAAAACCAGCAGTTCATCACAGCTGCAGGTTTTAGTGTTGAACTTTGAAATTATGGCAGTCACAAACCGATTACTGTCTTACTGACACCATAGCAACAAAAACTAAAAAAAAAATACCCAGACCTAAATTATCTGTGGATCACACAAATATTGGCCCAAGCGGAGAAGTCGGATCGCTTAATCGCTATGCCAACCATGTCGTCTACATAACATTTAATTTTAAATCACCTGATCGATAAATACTTATTCATTATAATAAATGTAAATCTACTATAATATACTAAAAAGGTACCTTCTGATAAAATTCGAATTGATTAATTATTATTAGATAAACTCACATTATTGTAATGTTCGGTGCTACCCCAACCCGCAATAGAGGCAACAGTGTCAGGATCTTCTAACTTGGCACTTTGGTTATTATAGCAAATAGGCCTCGGGATATAATCACAGCCCCTCACGCGACGGGTGAAATCAAATTCATCTTCTACCTTCACTATTGCGATGTCGTTGTTCATCCATCTGATGTTGTCGTTTTCATGACCGTCGAATATGTAGTCTGTTATGGATGAAACCATTAAGAGGTCAGAGGATTTATCAACCTTTAGCTACTTATCATTGATCAATCTGATTACCTTTTCTCGTCTTTTACTAGAATTAATTTTATTTTATTACGGGTGATCGTCAATTTCAACTTCACAAAATCATTTTAACATGTCTTTAGCATATAAATATTACTTACTTCGTGGAATACATTTCCAAACAGCTTTCTTGGCTCCATTTTTTATGCATGGATTAGTAAATTTGTCATCAGATTCGTCATGTCTGAAGAGAAAATTGAATTAATAACTTAATAAATTCAATATTAATATTATTTATTAACAATTATTTCATTTTTAACTTAGAACCTTCCAGCGGTGTCTATAATACAAGTAATTAATAGGTTTTTAATGGATCAAAAGAAATTGCTGAGGTCCACGTTGTCCTTGATAAAATGCATTATTTGTATTCCAGTCTAGGCAGATCTCATCACATGTCGCTTCATAGATTGTAATCAATCAAAAATTAAGAAATGTGTTATGATCTACAACAGACGTAATCTTAATAAAGCCTAAATGTAAAAAAAAGGATAAACACTTGAAAGTCCCCGAGACTATGTAGAAATGTTTGACATCCTCGATGCAGGCAGCAGAGGTGAGAATATATTCCTCGTGTATAATGACTCCACCGCAAAGCCAAGAGCGATAATCTTTATACTTGGGATTGTTTGTTGGTAGCTTCAAGTATACCTGTAGACAAAGTTATAACCAATAATAAAAAAGAAAAAAAGTAAAAAGTAGTAGCAAAATTTCAAAATGTTAATAACTACTACACGTTACTACGTACTATGTTGTGACGATGTGACGACGTTTTCTTGTTACATAATAATTAATGAAATCTGCTCGTAGTGTTTAGGTACAGGTGTAAAAATTAATATAATTATTGTGTATCGTGAAAGTACATTTTATTTAATTTTTTTATAAAATGAGAATGAGAGAATTTCAGATATAACTAAGTAATATCTTAGCATATTATTATCTACAATATCAAAACCAAGATTCGGTGATCAACTTTAACGGATACCTATCCATTTGGTACTGCTAATGACCGATGCATATTTTTGTACTTTTACTGGTAGATCACTGTAACTACGATTCATATGCGCAACACAAGGGGTGTTTCCGATATATTTCCAACCTTTTATTTTGGGCTTTTGGTAATCGCCATTAACCGTACGAAATGCGGCAACACTACATTTGATGCCATTATCTGCACTAAATCTGACGCTAAAATTATGCGATGGCCTGTTTGGACCATTCCGTTAATAAACTTTGTCAATAGATAATTACAGTTAGGCTCTACCACGCAAAAATGTATTAAATTTATCAATATCTTTTACCATATACGGCCTATTATTCTCCGCTTCAGTTCCAACTACAATCCTCCTCGAATTATTAAGAAAATTCTTCACCATAGATCCATTGGTATTCTTCAATATAGTCTGTACGTTTCTAGGTATTGTCGTTGCTGTTTCTATGGCATATACACCTAAAATAATAAATTAATACTGGTTCAAATCTATTGGCACTCCATTTTCCATCTTATAAAATTATTATAATTATGACTATGATTATTATCATGGAATTGCACCAGTTTTCTCAGTGTTGGTCGGTGATATCAATATTAATTACTTTGGAAATATATATACCTAATTAATATAGGTCAATCCTTCTGCGATTGGAGTCAGATTTTGAAAATATCTATATATCATATATAGAATCTGTCATAAGCAGAATCTGTCAAAAGTAGACCAAGATGTCAAAAGTAGAATCTGTCAAATGTAGACTAAACGTTTTGTGCATTGTGCTTTATAATTTTATTATGTTTGTGTTTTACTATAATCAACATTACTATTATAGTTGCAAATACTATAAGTCCTGATGATGAAATGGTGTTAATAAAAGTTAAAATTAAATTTTAATACTTACCTAAAGAATAACATTTCAAACTTATTATACAAATTAATATTCTAAAACAAAATGTGTGCATTGCGATTCATTTGCTAAAAAGAGTTAGGTGATCAAAATATTTTTAGAGGCATAAAAAATTAAATTTCACGGTGTACGGATTCGTTGATTGTTAACATTTTAATTTTATACACTTCCTGTACTGCTTGGCAAACCTGATTGCAACTCGGTAGGCTTTAATACTTTCAATATTAGAGTAATCGTTTTAATATGTGATTCATTTTTATTTATAGGATTTTTTATTGCCTGGCTTATTGCAACTCCTATAATAAATCATATCAAAATGTTTTCTTTACCTCATTAACGTCTTAATATTTAATGATTTATGTAAACTTAGTTACTTTATTATTGTATTTCTTTGGAATGGCGTCTTGGTAATTAGTTTTAATGAAATTTGTTATAAGGAACATGTGTAGTTCTTGGCGACTTTCTGTGGCATTGTAGGCCCAAAAGTGCAAATATTTTGTTTTATAAGAAACTAACTGTCTTTGTTCTGGTGTGTCTTTATTCATAATGATTATTTTTAGTTTATTTAATTTTTAATACTCATTGTCACAAATAGTTCTTACCAAGTTGTTGTATCCAAATTAATTTAAATCAGAATATTTTAATTCTTTTGCTTTTCGCTGTTGGGACTATTACAGATAGTCTATTTGTAGCATAGTATGAGACAACTAAACAAATACGACCTGCTACAGACCTAACAATAGAAGATTGTGGTAGTTACTGCCACCTTGATGTAATTTCTGTCTCTTGTCAGTTAATACTCTATACCTACTTGATGGCTGCTTGTAAAACTTGCGATCAACTACATTATCATATTTGATACATTTATCTTAAGTATTTCAAACTTCATCTATTTTTGTTGTCAATACGGCTATGTCAGGGTAGCTCCACACATAGTCGATTCTCAAAATATTTTTATTCATGTAGACCATTTTAGGCACTTATGAATAGTCATAATTCTAATAATATTATAAAAGTGACTCTAGTTGCCAGTTCCAAGGGCAGCCTATCCCTCATGAAATTATGAAATCTGGCAAGAAACTCCATGGTTGCTCTATTAAATAATGGCTTACAATATTTATGGGTACATTGTTCTGAGGTAACACAGAAGAATGCTGCTTTGCTAAAACCAATGTTGATCGTATAACATTTGTCATTACCTCCAAAAGCCAATCGTCGAGGCCACAAATGGCCTTGTGCTAGACTAGGTTTCTTTTCACTATTAGACATAGTCTTCTTCTTATCGTATGGTTGATTAACAACCTGGTGTCAGAGTTTAAACCGCCCGTAGGCCTCTGACATGGCTTTACACACCTTTGAAAAATCTCTCAGGTATACTGGTTTCCTCTCAATGTTTTCCTTGACCATTTTAGCAACTGATAATTAATACTTACGAAAAGTCAGAGGTGCGCGCTTTGGGATCGAACTCGAGACCACTGATTGATCAGTTGACGGTCATACCACTAGGCTATCAGTGCTATATTAGACATAGTAACAGAAAATAAATTGAAAAAAATAATCTAATAATGAGTAGTTCTCATGATTGTCGAGATTAATTGAGATATTAAAGAAATAAAAAACTATTTCACGAATCAACATTTTATTATTATTATTACAATTAATTTAAGTGGTAACCACGTAGGTATAAACTTAGTACCCATATTTGTTAACGAGATGTTTCTCAACAAGTATTAAGAGACAGAGTAGAATAAATCAGAGACAATCGAAACTGAGAAGAATAAACTAATCTAATTAGTTTTAAAAACACGAGCGACGACATGATTATTTCAAACAATCTGATCGATATATTATTTTCCACTTGCTAAGGTAAAAACACGCCCCAACGTTTGCAAGCATTTTGTCAACAATGATAACTTACTATTATACAATGAGTTGCGTAGGTTGATGATATCATATAAGGAACAAATTTTCCAAAGATTTTCTAACGTTTTTATTAAATTTCGTAAAAAGCCTGAAACTTTCATAATTCCGCCATATTGGCTAAAATAACAGTGTTGCAATTATAATAAAATAATGCTGGCTGGCTCATTGCTTACAGCTATTTTTCCTTCTTTTTTTAAAATTTTAAATTGTAGTTTTAGTTATACGTTTCAGAAATTGCTGAAATCATTAGCAGATTGCCATAAACAAGAAAAAAAATATAGTTTGGTGTCCATCAGTCAACTTATGGAATAAAAATCTTTTCTTTTTTCCTTTCTTTCTTAAATATTAGTTTACCAATCCCTGGTGAAATTTATAGGCTAATTTAATATCTTTTCTAAACAGACGCTGAAATTGGTCAACCTTTTTAGTATTAGAATACAGCAAGAAGAGGTTTCGTTTCAAGTTTGGTTACCACTTGTGATACAAAGGGTAATGTTGATTCATTGTTGAGAATTTTCAAATTGTTTGTGACTGTCGGTGGAGTATCCGTTGATTTTACTGGAGCTTTAACCATTTCTGGTATTCGTCTTATTTGGTAATGTTGACCTCTTCTTATGACATCTTTTGATGGCCTAAAATTATTTTATCATGTTATAACAACTGTATTTTAACAAAGGGTAACGCAGAAGAAATGTATTTTATGGTAGGTATTTTATATAATAATGTACAGTTTTTACTTCGTTACGATTTTATTATATGTATAGATAATATCTTCTTGACCGAATTTCGGTCACAGCGGCCAATCTCTACGGAGATTAGCCTACTACGCAGGAGATATTATAGTGCGCAACTTTGTGCGGAAACATAGGTGCACTCTCTATTCCCTCACTCTCATAATCCGATGGGACGGCAATCCGACACGACCGGAGAACGATCAGAAGCAGACCCAACGGCTTTACGTGCTTTCCGAGGAACGGAGTAAGTGATAATTAATTTAACTTAAGTACTATTCGGTCCTACTTGGTCGGCGCTAGAAAATTTTCTTCAATATTCTGTTTACCTATTAGTCGTTATCCCCATTACTATTTTCTATTTTTCAGTTTTCTGACCCTTAACCTTTACAAATAACTTATCTACATCCATGAATCCCTTTTGAAATCTCTCAAGGGACTGTCTGACCAATGAAATAAATAACATAATTATACTTTATAATGTAAAATACACTTTACCCGTCTCTATGGTCACTCCAGTCAAATCGGGTTTCAATCATTGGTGTTTTTGATGACCTTAGCAGTCTTTTACATGTAGGCCTGCAATATAATTATTACATAATAGCTTTTAGTAGTATCAATTGAAGATCTTTGACAGTCAGAACCCCGAAAGTCTGATAACCAGTCTTGCCAAAGGGTATCGTGTAACCCAGTATCTGGGTTGTGGAGGTCTGATAGCCAGTCGCTCCATGTAAAACACTGGTATTCAGCTACATCCGGTAAGACTGGAAGCCGACCCCAATATAATTGGGAAAAAGCTAGGCAGATGAAGATGATGAGCTATTAGTAGTAATTTTGAAACATTCAGACTTTATATTTTCTCGTGATTTCGGTTAATCTAACTCAAAATGATTGTTAGTCAACATTACAACTTGGTCTACTCATAGTCTTGACGACTCATTCTTGCCGTCAATTCCTGGCAAATGCGTTATGTCAAGCCGTTTAACAACATCAATCATCAATAATTGTTAAGCGACGCCGGCGTCCTTGCGGTGGATGAAAAGCACGATCGATAATAAATATTTATTAAGGCCGTGAAAAGTTGATTAACTTAAAATCCTCTAACAGATTTTAAGAAAGCAATTTTACTTAGCTGTGTATTTTTAAAGCAATATATCTCACCCAATATCTTTATCAATGGCACAGGAGATGAGATTCCTGTAACGATACACGCTGGTATAAAGGAAGGGCCCGTAGCATTGTCTGGTGATATCTTTGGTAAGACAGGCAGCCATTACTCCAACGACAACCGAACTCTTGCCTTGTCCGACAATCAGAGGTCCTCCGTGGTCATTCTGGGAATTTATAATCTTTGTTACTTTTTATTTTTATTAATTTTGTTTGTTTATAATGTTGTTAACTTACTAGTCAGGAACATGTTTTGGTTACAGAAAATCCAGTATATATACAGGGTTAAACACCAGCATCCTTAAAAAAGCTAATTAAACTCATCATTATAAAAAACTTTTACTATGGGACCAACCCTGAAATCGCAAAAAAAAATCAGCTGTTCCATACATTTTGTTGTCATGTGAACATAAATGTATGGAACAGCTGTTTTTTTTTTGGTTTTTGTTTGGTTTGGTTTGGTTGTGGGGGTTTGCAATTTCAGGATAACAATAGGGTACAAATAATCCTGTATACGTCTCTAACGGACTAAGAGGGCGAAGGGGTTATCCACTCAATGCCCCCAATCCTAGAGGGCCCCCAAATCTTGGTAAGTCTCCCACGCTGTTTGTACTAACTTTTTTTTTACAAAATGTACACTACATTTAGCCCCATTTAGTTCCGCCGCCTCAGGCCTCTGACATGCTTCGTACGTCTTCGGACTACGGTATGCGGTAGGAGCATCTTGTTTTTACCACAGATAAAAAGGATGACTTATGAATTAAGGCTCTGATTTAACGCTTACCTCACAAAACCCTCCAGATTTAACTTTAGTCCTCCTCGTTTCATCGAAATGTTTAGAAGTATGTACAGTAAGTTCTTTTGGATCTATTACCATTCTTCTGTTAGGCTGGACAAGGTCATCGTCATAATCATCACCACCTTTTGCTCCCTCCTCTGAGTAAGTTAACTCTTTGCAATTAACTTCGCGTTCCTATAAACCATAATTACGAATTTTCGTTACTTGTGTCCCAGTTAGAGGTCAAAATTCGATCGTTGTTTTTTATTAATATTAATTTTCTGCACTCATATTCCATATAAACCATTACTATGCCAAGTTTCACTCTCCTCCGTGTGCGCAATAAAATAGGCATATTTTTTATCTAAGCATTACTATCTAGTCACCTTTCAAATAAAAAAAAAACTAATTCGAAATTAGTTCATCCGTTTGGGGGCTACGATGCCACACAAATAGACAGATATATACCTTCAAACACACAGATACAATACACGTTAAATTTATAACATCCTTCTTTTTTCATGGAGGGTTAAACATGCCTAGAAAAAATTCTGAGTATGATAGCTAATAGATTAGATTGTGGGTTTATAAACCACTGCTGCACGGTCTCAGCTGCACCTGTAGCCCTGAGGCAGTGAGTTTTAGATGTGTATTATATTTATGTATCTATTGTATTGTATATTATTACTAAAATAGATATAGGATCCATTGTTACTAACCCAAATGAGTCTTTGTTGCTTAAATTAAATAAATTATTATTATTATTATTTATTGTTTATATTTCTCAGGACCCTGAGGTCCTGGGCCTTTTAGAGGCGTACGAGGGGCCGAAGCCAACTCGCAGAGGCCCTTTAAACAAAACTTTATAAATATGAAATGAGACACCAACCGGCGATTATCCCTATATGCACTAAGCAAGCGCACCCAAGGACAACCCCCGGTTGGTGTAGAACTATTGTTGGTCATGGAATTAAAAAAATAAAAATGTTGGACTATGGGTTTTGGTTGTTTGCGTGGGCTAGGTACCAGAGACTATGGAATAACTATGGACCCTGCCTGTCCAATGGTTGTAAACACGGATAAAATTGGCAGGGGGTGACTTGCACACTCAGTAAACGGGCCCCCGAAAACGGCCGCTAGCACATAGCGACGTAGCGACAAGGAGGCAACATATTTTGAGGTGCTTGAGGAGTGGAACGGTATTCCACGGCTATCAGGACAATCCCGGAAGTACGGTCAAGATCCCTACCAGCATCTTACTGGAATACTTCCTTCCCCCGAGCACGTTTGCTCTTGCGAATCTCCACTCAAACCAGCCAATAAAGGCAAGAGAGAGGTGGGAGCCTTGTTCCTCGTCAGGGCTCACTCGACTGGCCAATTAAGGCAAGCCAGAGATGAGGAACAAGAGTTCTCCCGGGAGGGTCAGGTCCGTGGGGTCGCTACTGCCCAACAGCTCGCCACAAGCTGGCCTGCGGGTATTATTATTATTATTAAAAAGATTTTATGTACCTGGCAAACAGCACTCATACTCTCAGAATCCGCCTCGTCCTTCGTACACACCATGTCTTGATCAATAACGAAGTGATATCGCTCCTCCCACCGTTTCTTGCAGTTTTTCTTGGAAACTAACACTGCATCTGCTTCCAACAATTCTCTTGAGTTTGTTGTGCTTCGAACCTACAATAGTAGGACAAGTAACTACATTAAGCAAACAACTTAAAATCTAAATTAAAAACACAATTTTTGAACAACCTGTAGCTCATTATTACGAATCTCACGGCACTCACACTAATGTATGTCTAATCCTTTGTCAATACCGGATTCCGGACTGGCTGCAGAGTGACTATTATATTTAATATAATGTGGGTGCATGGTAATTTATTGTCGATATATTACCCGAATATTTTTAACAACTTACGAACTAATTGCGGAATTATACTGCAATCTAGACAAACCTCCGTGGTTTTTAGATTGTAAGTTATAAATGTTATATACGAAAAAATACTTGTTTATAATAAATAAAAAAAAGCGTGTTGCCCGAAAATGGATAACGTTTGTTGGATTAGCTAGTTGAAGCTAGCGGGTAAGCTAGAGAAGGACAGCTGTGACATTCTGAAAGAAAGACACACACCATAGCGACACCATAAGAATTTCGTTAGCACTTTGGAGCTCCAAATAATATAAATAATACTTACACTGTTTGAGGTTCCCTGAAAAAAAAAACAAATTATTATACAAACAAACAAATCCTCTTTATTGTACACCAATATAAAAAACATTACTTAACAATTTTCATTAATACAGAAAAGTACAATTGGCGGTCTTATTGCAACAAGGCAATCTCTTCCAGACAACCGTGAATGGATTGGAATGCCAAGAATTACACAAATACATAAACAAAAAACTAATTGGACATTAAAATACATAACTATAATATATATATTATACATACCACCACCACCCACCCGAGTGTGGGTTCGAATCGCATTCGTTTGCATGTACCAAAACGACTGTGTTTTTCAATGTCAAATGTACCTATTTTTGAAGGAAAACGTCGTGAGGAAACCTGGACTTTATAGTCTGAAATAGTCAACTCGCAGATAGCTATAGCGTGGTGATTAATGCTCGACCCTTCTCTGTATGAGAAGAGGCTTAGGTCCTACAGTGGGACAGTTATAGGCTGGTTTATTTATATGTAGAAAGGGCTTTCGACACGATAAAAAAATATATTAATAAAATGAATCCTTCTTACATCTCCAAAAGAATACGTAGTGCCCCAACCAGCTATGGAACCCGCAAGGCCTCCTTTTTCCAATTCAAGACTATGATTGTTAAAATCCACTTTCTTTGGTATAAACTGACACCCTCGGATCCTGCGCTCGAAGTTAAAGCTGTCTTCTACTTTCACGACCGCTATATCGCCCACCATCCATCGAATGTTGTCGAAATCATCGCCGTCGAAGTAGTAAGCTTGTCGAAAAAAAATTGTAGGTTACTAAACGTGGTAAGTACTAAACGTGGACTAACAAGACAGTCTCAAGACATTAGTGATGGTGAGAACTTTGCTTAGACACAGGAGAATTAGACCACAGAGGTGTACTATTCATTAGATACTACATAATCGTCAGACATTGAAATGTTTACCTTTAGGGACACATTTCCACACGGCCTTCTTGGCACCATTAGTTATGCACTCAGATGTCTCGTGAGCTGGATGCCATCTGCAATACACAGTTATTTTATGTTATTTCATATGGTTGATAAACAACCTGGTGTCAGAGTTTAAACCGTCCACAGGCCTCTGCAATGGCTTTACACAGCTTACACAGCTGGTTTCTTCACAATGTTACTTCTACTGCGTGTATGAGATACAGCTTGTGTGAGATACATCGTTTGTGAAATAAGAAATTTTAAAAACTTTGCGTAGAAAGGTTGAAGGTTGGAAATTTCAACTGATTCTGGTGGGATACGATGGCTTAATGGACAGAGCGTTGGCACTGTACGCCGAAGATCGTCGGTTCGAATCCCATCCGTATCAGTTGTTATTCAAATTTCTTATTACATAAAGGCATGTGCTATATCTACAAAAAATCACAATAGTCACTTTCTAACCGAATTTCGCGGCCAATCTCAACTGAGACTACGCAGGAAATATTATAGTACAGGAGTGCAAGCGCAAACAGAGTATTCTCTATTCTCTCACTTTATGAGAGCCTCTCACTCTCAGGGTGAGAGACTCTCATAGTCCTATGAGTCGGTAATCAAGAATCCAAAGAGATCCTTACTTATTCGTCCCAGACACCACGTAGAAGTGCTTAGCGTCCTCAATGCAGGCGGCAGACGTGAGGATATACCTCTCATTGATGATCACCCCTCCACATGACCACTCAGACTCCGTTATCTTAGCGTCAGCGTTAGGAGCCGCTCGTAGATACACCTGAAAAAAATTGTGACTGATTGCGATTGAAATTAATATGATCATTATCTATCAGATATCACGTGGTTCAAGCGGAGACGGAGAGGGCGATTCGCTCCGGGCCCCCAACAGGTACCCCGATAGACCCCGTTGAGAGTAGGTATTAACTTTTTTTAGAAAATATACAAAAAGGTAAAATTTTAAGGTGACTTGGGGCCCCATTCAATTCTGCTGCCCCGGGTCCCTGACAGTCCGCTACTGCATCTAATCTTCCCAGTTATAGTAGTAGGTAGGTATTACCAAAGCCTTACCATATAAGGCCTAGTTTCTCCAACTTCGCGGCCTTTTAATATTCTCCTTGTTTGGTTTAAGGTTCCTTTACCCGGTTCGGGTGGATGTTTGGTAAAAGGCTCTGAAAATTTACCAAAAAGTATTTAGGTTTATGTTGAACGGATTTGAATGAAACTTGGCATAGGTAGAGACTACAAACAGACCATATTTTAGATCCTCCACGCGGGCGAAGCCATGGGCGAAAACTAGTCTTTATTAAAATTTAGAATATCGACCACTAATCTAACCTAACACTTATAAAAATTAGATGCTAGGTATGCTTTAAATCAACAGTGTTAAATATTATATATTTATTAATATATTTACCTATTCATTTAAATTCATAAGGTTAAATTATATGATTATAACTTAATTCATAAAATTCATCCTCTTAGATGTGTTTTGCACTTACCAGATATTACAACAACCACACCCATTAAAAGATTGATTAAAAAAATCATTATAATAATCTAATAACTCCTCTACGTCACAACGTTACATAGTGTTGTACATTTATTTTTTAATTTTACCACGGCGCAAAAATCGCGATTTAATAACATGCCTGAATGAATTTATTGACACTTTTAATGTTAGTTAGGTAAAAGGCAAAAGATTTCCTTTTCAGTTTTAATTTCTATTAGGTAGTTTCTTGGAATGTTTGAGAAAGAAATTAATTCTTGGTAAGTAATTATTTTTGAGCTTGGTTCTAACCAAGCCTATCTAAAGCGACTTCAATCCAAATAATCAAAAACTGACTTCAATCTGGCTGTTGGAAGAAATATTCTATAGTAGGTAGGTATAGATCAGTTCAATTTTTATTTAATTTTTACAAACACAGGTAAGTAAATCTATGCCAAGTCGAAATAGGCTCTATAGATTTCAGCATAAGTATCTACCTATTGATGCAGTATCTATACGTTCTATTAGAAAATCGTGTTTAGTTTTTTTCGTGTCCGTATAAAATCGTTGAGTCCGTATTGTAACAATTGATTTCCTTTTGTGTCTCATTTCTCGGTGTTTAAATAGATAATACGAGTAGATACCTTTATAGGTACTGAATAAGTGTGCAAAATATCAATGCTTGGATTATGGGGAATATGGAAAATGGGGGTTTAAAATTCAGTTGCAAGATTTCCCATTTATTCCCGTTCCCAACATTGTAATAAGTAAAAAGATTACACATGTAAATAATAGTGCATCAACGCAACTTAAAACTCTTCCCCTATTCGATACTAGATGGCGCTGCAGCTTAAAAACATTTTAACTTCTGCCATTTCGTAGTTTATAACTACGCATTCTTTGTAAAAGTAAAACAGTTTAAAAAATATAATGAACAAATCAAGTGTCAATGCTATGACACTTTTTTATTATAAATGTAAGTATTAATCAATTTTTATGACATAATTCATGAGGACAATTTGTTTTGGCTACTCACCACTAGATGTCACTAAAAGAAATATTAAATTATAAGTTGCGGAGACGTTTTAATGGCCTTTGATAAACTTCTACAGAGCAAGATATGGGGGAACCCATTACGTTATCTATCACGTGATATTGATTTGTAAACTATACCAATGTGACTTCTTCAATAATTTATGTACTTTCGTTTAACGTGTAACGTAAAACGGTTTTGTCATCAAAACTAAAGCTGTGTAGATACCAAATATTAGATTCATTTGTCAACAGGAAGGGGGTGAAATATCGATTACTAAATTTGAACCAAATAGTAAACCGGCCAAGCTAAGTAAAACCGTTTAAAAATGTCTCTATCTTAGTTATAGTCCACTATCCTGGGGTCTGGGGCGCCTGGGGCTCCCAATAGCTTTAAGACGGCCCTTGTGGTTGACTACCAAGTTTGAAGTCAGATCAAAACCCAAGCATTTTACACGTTCAACGACAATATAACCCTATTCTTCTGTAATCCGTTCTAAACTAAAAGTTCTTTTCATTCAAGAGTGCTTTTACAACTGCAAGTTTTTAAAATTCCATGGTTGCAGTAAAGATTTGATGGATTTGAAATCTCGTCAAAGTCGCAGCAATATTTAACGTACTAATTTAGTTAAAAATACTTTGTAATTATTGCCATCATTACAATAACTGTCTGGCAATAACTGTTGCAGCAAGAAACATGATAATTATAATGTAGGTAGGTAATTGAATTTAAACGTAACGTTGTGTATTGACTATCTGGCCTTTTTTTTTTTTTTTTTTTTTTTTTTTTTTTGCAGAAGGGGAAATGCGCCTTATGCATACCGTCCCGCTCGGGGATGCGAGACGGTTATGTCGGGCTCTCCGGCCTAGAGATGGTAGGCGGCCAGCATACCGACTAAAACCCCTTCTGTGTCACCTCCTTTCCGCATAGTGGCGGGAACGCGGTATCCCTAGTGTACTACATCCGCGAACCCGCCGCGGACGTCCGTCACCGGACCCTCCTTGGGGTGGGGTGATTGCCACACCCACCCACCGTGACCACTTAGAGGACCATGTGCAATGAGCGCCAGACGACCCCGAATCTGACGCCCATGGTCCTCACCTCGGCCGCAGAGGATAGGGAGAGCGGCGCATCGTAATACCGACACTCCTCTTCCCCTGCGGCCCCACCGTGTCCGCAATCCAGCGGTTGCGGCCCCGCCGAGGCCGCGGAAGGTAGGGAGAGCGGCGCACCGTAATACCGGCACTCCTCTCCCGCCGCGGCCCCGCACTCCTCAGCCGCGATGTTGTTCCTACAACACCGCGGCCCGCCTTAGTTGCGGTGCTGCCGGGTGCTCCATCCATGCAGCACCGCAACCCGCCAGGGCCGCTCCAACGCGGGCTTCCGGCTCAAAGCCCGCAGGAGCGGCGCCTCCTTGGGGTTCCTCTTAGCTTCGCCGTGTGCCCAACCACGGCTACTAAGCCCCCCCGCCACGACAAGGCGAGAACCCACATTCGGGGGGGTTGACTATCTGGCCTGCGGCTTTGCTTGCATACCAAAACAAAGTTTGCTGGATATTGGTCCATCGACTCTATCCAATATATTTAAAAGCCACATAACACAAATTAATTTAATTCAATTGATTTATTTGCGTAAATGGGTTTTACATGAAGATGTTGATTATGTTCGAGTTATAGAGTATCACCATAATCAGCCTTTTAGCATCCAAAGTTTAATCATTATTGATTTTTAATATACATGTTACCAGGGGCGCGCAGTTCATATAGGCAAAAAGGCACTGCCTACCCTGATAACTAAATGTAGGTCGCCGGCAAGGAATTAGTGAAACTAAGTAGGATTTGTATGCAATGCCTACCCTGTCGAAAATGTCTATGCACGCCCTTGCATGTTACAGCCATGTAACGCAATAGAAAAATTAGCGGTAATTAACAGAAGATAGGATACAAGCGCGGTTTATACCCACGACCTTATTAACATAAATTCATTAGGGTAGGTATTAATAACTTATTGGTAAGTCTATCTGATTTTTGGACCTGACAAAGTGATTAATCTAACTCGACCATATAAGAGTCAAAAACCGCTGAAACGCTTCCTGTAAAGAAAGGTAGTGCCCAGGGTTGTTTGTTTTCTATTGGGCTCGTCTCATGGGGACACTCAATACCGTGTCCCTAGACATCAAGGCCTAGGCAATCGAACGACTACATAGAAAACTTCTAAAAATAATATAAATTAGTGCTGAATTTAACATTCCCAATGAAACAATATATTGTGTGTGCATTATCTTCTTTGAATAATATGATATTTTATGATCTTATGGAAAAAACCTTAAACTTATTCGCCTTGCCAAAGACTAGAGGTGGACAGGGAGGGTCGATAGTTAGCCCTGAATACTTTTCTGGCTGAGTGCCGCCCCTTACTAGTTTGCAGCGACATCATAATTCATAAGACGAAGTCATAGAAATTAGTTATTATTTTTACCCGACTACAAAAAAAAGGAGGGTTATGATTTTAGCAGTCTATGTATGTATGTATGTATGTATGTAAGTTTGTTCATCTGTTCCCTCCTAGCTCCTAAACTATTTGTTGTAATTCAATAAATAAGGTGTCTATCGATGCGTCTTAATGGTCTGCGGGTTATAGGATTTATGAAATTTCGTAAAATCAAATAAGGTGGATTTTAAAAATAAATTAGTCAGCTCGAAAAAAATAAAGTTAAGGTAAATTTATCGTGTTTGATATCAAATGGAAGGTCTTGATGAGCACATTCAGAATATGTATATATTATCTATATATTCTGGACCACTTCTTAGAATATCAGGCTTCTAACTACCCGTTACGACTATCATAAATACACACATCAAAAGTGTCTAGGGATCAACATATATTTTTGCAATAACTTTTCTCCTGATTGATATTAATTAAAATTTTCTTTAAGGATTCATCAAATAAAGTGTTTTCGTTTGTCACAGTAACGATAAACCAAGTCATCTTTGCATTAATAAAGAAATTTGCCATTTTCCTAATAAAGGGATTTTTGACATTTGAACCACTAACATTAAAGTTCAAAAAAAAGACTGAAATAACAGTTTTCTTTAAAATTTTATTGGGTAACTTAAACAATTAATAATCCGTGTTTCTACCGCGAACACTAACAACACAAGAACATCGGTTTGGCATACTCAAAATGAGTTCATCCAAATCACGCTGTGGAATGGCCGCCCATGTTCGTTGCAACAACAAAAAAGGTCTTCTTGCGACGGGATACCCTCCATATTCGGCAGAGCTCTTCTCTGTAGCATATCCCATGCATGCTCAATCGGGTTCAAGTCTGGCGACTGAGCAGGCCAGGGCAGGACATTGATGTTAGCTGCGGCGAGAGTATGTCTTACAACTCTTGCGGTGTGCGGTCGTGCATTATCATGCATTAACTGAAATAAGGGACCGATTTGCACTTGTAGAGGAACGATGACGTCTGATACAATCGTCTCAGCATAAATTTGAGCGTTGAGGTTGCCTCTGATCCAAATCAACTCAGTTCTTCCGCCGATCCAAATACCCGCCCATACCATGATGGTTCCACCACTATAAGGATGGACTTCCTGGCAGGATTTTAATCGCTGTTGGCGTCCAGGGGTTCTCCAGTGTCGTATACGTCTTGTATCCGGTCTCATACCAAAACGAGACTCATCAGAAAAGCACACGAAACGCCATTGTTCTTCTGCCCAATTTCTGTGTTCAAGAGCCCATTGATATCGAATCCTACGATTGTGCATTGCTATAGGTGGTACTCGTAGCGGTCTTCGGGAATGAAGGTTCACTTCATGCAAGCGGTTTCTGACTGTTTGGTCGCTAATTAAGTTCCCTGAAGAGTGATGAAGCCTCACGGCTAACATCATGGCGGTTATTGTTGGAGCTCTTCGAGTTAAGATTTGAATGTATCGGTCTTGTCTCCGTGTGGTGCAGCGATACCGTCCTCCATGGCGCTCAGCCACGGTACCAGTGCTTCGGTAACGTGTCCAAAGTCGACTGATAACACTCTGACTTGTATTCAGAGCTAAAGCCACAGTACGTTGCCGGGAACCAGCTTCTATCATTCCCACGGCTCTGAGCATTTCTTCCCTGCTTAAATGACGTCGCCGCTCCATAATAACGTTGGTTTTAATCAGTAGTAGGGAAACAGTAGCACTAATAATGTCTTCAATGCGTTGTATGTTTTTATAGGGAAAATATTGACAGCTGATTTTCATCTTTTACTCGAATTTGATTCACAGTTCCTGATTCAAATTATGAAATGCACCAAAAAGGATCCATATAAATTTATAAAATCATAAATTTATTACAAAGCCACATCTCAATCTCAAGAAATCCGCATAAAAATGCTTGATCCCTAGACACTTTTGATGTGTGTATATGTGATTATAACACTGCATACAATGTGAAAACGTGATAACAATAAATATTTACTAATTAAATTAAAGTTTCTACACATCACTGCCTATTAAATTATGATTATATTTTAAAATAATGTTAATTAAATTGAGATTTCTTTTTCGTAACTAGATGGCGTTGGTTTGCGGTTTTGTGGAAGTAAGTAATATAGAGTTAAAAATACCTCCTCAAAAATCCCGGAATCGTAAACATAACAATTAAATCTCGGGATTTTATTAATTTGGACTGGATTTTGACCTATAGTTTTTATTAGAATTAATTTTGTATGTAAAATAAAACTCATTAATTTAACAGTTTTAGTACCGAACTACTTAAGTATTACATTATCTGTTACCGATGTCTAAAAACATAATAAAGACTTTTTATTATAATAATTTAGTTCATATGTATTTAAAACGTTAAATTAATATTTTGGAGAATTTAATACATGTTTGCTTATTAAATATAATAAATTATTTAATAAGAAATTTGAAAAACAACTGATACGGAAGGGATTCGAACCCACGATTTCCGACGTACCGTACCGACGCTCTAACCGCTGAGCCACCGTATCCCATCAAAATCAGTCGAAATTTCAAATCTCTTTCTACGCCTAGGGCGTGTGGTAATATCTATCGGTGCCTTCTTAAAACTGCAAAGTTTAGAACACTGAGTCGGATAATTAATGTATTCTGTTCGATATTACCACACGCCTAAGGCGTAGAAAGAGATTTGAAATTTCGACTGATTCTGATGGGATACGGTAGCTTAGCGGTTAGAGCGTCGGCACGGTACACCGGAGATCGTGGATTCGAATCCCATCCGTATCAGTTGTTTTTTCAAATTTCTTATTAAATAATTATACGTAAAATTAATTTCTTATTTCCCGGGAATTAATTGTAATGTTTATGATTTCGGGATTTTAGAGCAGGTATTATCAACTCCATGTTACTTACTTCCTCGAACTTTAGGTAAATGTACTCTGTCTATGATGATATCCCACAAAAAAGGTTTCATGTGTACTTATACAGCTTGGCAAAAAAGAGTCTGAGGCGGTGACAGCTGGTACTAAAAATAAAAATCTTAAATAACTACGTTTGTGAGTACTAAAATAACATAAAAATGATTCATTTGATTATAATTAATGACAAAAAACTCGTCATAGAAATATGTAAGCACTTAATAACTTGTAATTTGAATTGTAGTATGAAAAGTGCGACAGCGGCGCCCCCAATTTTTCCAGACTCTTTTTTGCCAAGCTGTACTTCTTACTACTTTTCATGTATACTTCTAAGAAATATATGAGGCCATGTTTTAATAGCTCGAAGTCGCGGACGACACCTTTGAAATAAATTTAATTTAAAAAATACATGACATTGACTGAAGGTTTGAACCGAAGTTGACAGTTAAAGAAATCTACCTATTTAAGAACTACCACATTCTAAAAAATTGTGATTAAAATGAATTTTATTGGTTTCTTTACCACTAAAAATCATTGAAAAAAAATATAGTATAAAAACTAAAACCCGACTACTTAAAATCTAAAAACAAGCTTCTTAGATTTGAAATAAAATTCTGTAGTCGGAGGCCTTAATGTATTATAGGTAAATAGGTACTAGATAATCTTCCAAGGGTAAATACTTTGTAATTTGGTGGCCTCCGACTACAGAATTTTATTTCAAATCTAAGAAGCTTGTTTTTAGATTTTAAGTAGTCGGGTTTTAGTTTTTATACTATTTTTTTTTTTTTAAATGGTAGGTATAAGTAGCTAGGTATTTATGAAAGAAAGAAAGTAAAGATTTTTATTCCATAAGCGGACAAAAACTTACTAACTTTAAGTTAAGAAACTAAATTTAAAAAAATCATACTGGCTTAGGTACATCAATAGTTTTCGAAAGCAATTCTTGTTTGTCATAAAAAATAAACTTAAGTATTATTTCTTGTACCTATTTCCTAAATAGATATGCAAAGAACTCTTGAACTATGAAACCAATCATAATTCAAATATTTATACCAAATTGTAACGTTATCGGTGAGAATGCATGTCTCCTGGCTAATTTAGGAATTTGCAACTGTTCTTCTTATTAAAGCTAAGCTGCTCTGAAGACCAAACATCAACTTTTTACCAACCAACATAGGTAACATCATCCCGCTCGCAACAATTTTTTAATGAAATTAATGAAATTTTAAATTTTAGTATTCGTAAAATAGGTACGCATTTTATAAGTACTTTATAGTTACTAAGTGACAGTTCTTTGACTTTGACATTAGAACTCATGACGTCATCTGTTCGAAGGGTAACAAAGCTTTCTCTGTCTAACAAAGCTTAAGTCTAACTTTGTAATTTTTTTAATGCCTATTGAAATTATGTTTTCACTATTTTGGTTTTTTTTTAGAAGATTTAAGATTCATTTAATTTTTTTATAATGACAACATCACAATTATTTACTAGTGAATTTGTAGGTATAGATACCTATGTAATACATCTAACTATTGCCAATCTGCCAATCTAACTATTGCCATCGATGTTCGCTGTTTTGAAATGATCATCATAGTAATAACATCAACTGAATCAAAAGCTACAAAATAATATAACTACCTACCTACAAATATTTAGATCATACCTTTTATATCATGATCAACCATAACGGCAAAAGGAATAAGCATTCCCGTATCATATAAAACCATAATCTAACACCCTTTACCACTCCAACTGTCAAATACAATCCTATAAAGTAGCTATCTTCAGCAATACATTATCCTTACTTATCTATGGCCATTACATGAAACTTGGGATCTATTTTATTATAAAGTGCATTGTCTACTATAGAGGAGGTCGGTCGACCACCGAACGTAAATAATTTAACTGTCTTAAAAGATTCAAAAATAGTTTCCTAACATTGCCCCCCTTAATATGTACACCATTTGTCAGGCCATAACTGGATTTAAACGACGCGTTACACGAAAAAGGCCACGCCCTCTGATAGAAATATAGTTCGCCTATTCTATCGCAAGAAAACGGTGCGGTAAAGTTACACTCTGTCTCTATCACACGAATATTCTTGGACGTGTTTACTTCGTTGCAAGTCAGCTAAGAATGTGCCAAAGGCCAACACTTGCTGCGACATTGTAAACGTTATGGTTTTGAAATTGGGTTGAAAATGCTTTGATAATGGTATTATGGGGGGACTCAATTGAAGCGAGACGAGCAACGAAAGGGACGCAGCGAATCGTTCTGTTTAAGTTAGTGAGTCCAAACGAGTTTTTATGTTTGGAAATCGTATTAAGCTTTTGTTGGAAACTGTTCCACTCAACGGGCATAGTTGAGGCGTTTGTGCGGTCAAACTATCGTGTTTGAATTTCGAAAAGCGGTGGGGATACTGCTGATTGGCTCGTTTTGGCCGATACACTGTGTAACGATTCGGTCGCGTGCGGTCGAGCGTAGCGCGCCAACTGAGCTTTTTTCAAATAAGAAATACGAGTTCGTATGTTCCGTTCTTATATCGGATTTCAAATCGCATCGATCTTATTTTAAAATAAAGTGTTAATAAAAATGTTTTGTGGACCTAAGGACCGGTGAAGATAAAAATCTAGTGTCAGTGTTTTAATAAACAGTTACAGTACCTTATATAATTAAAAAAATGTCTTCGGTGCACTCTGATGATGATCAAGAGGAGATCAATGTTGATTCTGATAGCAGACTATCGGGTCAATGTGATAGAAGTATAGCGTCAGAGGACAGAGATTCAGAACAAAGTTACCACGACAGATATCATGATTCCCCGAATGAGCATATGACTGTCACGCAACAGAGAGTAAATCTACCTTTCAGCATATCTCGGCTCTTAGGGAAACAATTCGAGGATATAGACAAACGTCGGAATTCTGGGGAAAGTGATGATAGAAGTGATCAGGACACTGAATCAGAGAGTGCTAAAGATGAAGGGAAAGACAGCTCTTTGCCGTTGAACTTTTCACATACACCTGGTTTATATCCAAATTCTGGACTGTTGTTGAGACCTGGGTTGGGTATCGGTGGTGGGTATGGGTTTTCTAGTAACCCTGGGGTGGTTAGAGTTCCTGCTCATAGGGCTCTGGGGGCTCTGGGTGCGTGGGGAGTGACCATGGACCCGATGCGGCAGGCGGCTGCGGCGGCATTTGCGCATCAAATTGTTAAGGATAGATTGAACGGTGAGTTGATTGTTAAAGATAGATAGTAGAAAAATATGTGTAATGATTTTTTCATATTAATCTTTTATGTCAAGAGTTTTTAAAATATTTATTTATTTAAACTTCATGTCACAAAAGTGTACATTGGCGGACTTAATGCCTTAGGCATTCTCTACCAAGTCTCTTAGTTTTGATTTAGATGCTATAAGATTCTTATAGGTTTTATTAATTGTATGATTTTGTTTGAGCTTATTTTTATTTATATATAAATCTGGAAATTTCTATATACCTACCATCTTGGTAAATCATCTGCTGATTATCAACTAGAAGATTTTATTTGTAGTCTATCTGTTTTAATTCCTCTAATTAAACTGTCGCCGTATTTTTTTTTGGATTTATTAATATTTTGAGTATGTACAATATTTAAAAAAAAATAGTTTAATGATGGTAAATAAAAAAAACAATGGTTTTGTTGTTTTCAAATAGGTGTTTCGGTAAATATTTTAGTCCACACGATAGTCCGTCGATTGACCAAATATTGTCTTCCAAATAGGTAGGTATAGATTGAACAGGATGTAAAAAGAAAGTATTTCTAGCTTGCGCAATGGTTAATTTATGCCTACTAAATATCTGACGATATATTTAGATACAATAGTATAAATTAATCGTACTCAGAGACGTACATTACGTCTAATTAGGTATCACATAGATCAGTTATAGAGGTTAATTGGTTCGATAAGAATAAATAATATTCAATGTCACATAATTTTCTATTATTGTCTAAGTATTTGTAAGTAATAAATATTGTTATAAATAATTACATAACAATATACAATACGCAACTATTTTAAGATAATTGCTTTCATCATTTATCTATTTTGGTCTTTGGCGCCTGATATTAGACATATTTTATTGATAAGTAGTTTACACTCTTAGAGCGCGCACATAAACCAATTCAATCAAAAAAGAAGATCTAGAGACTAATATCCGCGTTTGCGGTTTGTCAGATTTGTATAAATCCAAACTTCTATTAAATTATTTTTCTTTTTATAATAAACATCGAAATGTTTTTTACAAAATTAAATTGATTTGGATATAAAATTTCGTTTGTTCGGAGCGCGCTCGGTGGAAATTACCTACTCGTAATAATTATATCTATTCTTACGTTAGGTATATTAGTATTTTTAAACCCGCAAAATTACAACCATTACATAGCTTTATACGTCCGCAGTCAATAATAAATGTAAGATTTCTTTTCACTTTCCTTATTTCTTTTTGTTTTATAAAAAAAAATTGTATAAAGTAGAACACACAAAGCGATACAATCACGGTCTACCAAATCCAATCTCAAAGACTACTCCGGTTCCCATACACCCATCAAAAATTCAGAAAACCAATACCCGTCGAATATTGTACCAAATATTCAAAAAAGCCTTCTTTGTTTACAAAAAAAAGGGACCAAATCGGGTGCCAATGTCCTCCAAGCCAATTACCCTCGCGTGCGAACCGATGACACACCTAGAGAACTATTTCTTTTTTCCCTTTTTTTTTTGGTCCTCCGAGGCGAGATTGAAGGCGCCCTGTTCTGTAATTTGTCGCGTCGCCCGCCGGTCAAGTTGGGGACAGTTTTTTTTTATTTAGTTAGTCATCGTGACAGAAAATTGGTTGTTAAGCTGCACGTTTGGTGTAGTTGTAATTGGAGTTACTTTTTCTTATTGAGCCGGATGTTCTCGGTTGCTTTTTTAAAAATAAGGATTAAGAATGCTTTACTTTTTTACTAAAGAACAACAAAAACATTCATGAAGGTATATTTTGTACTTTGAATATGTTATATTATAGAGATTGCAAAAAATATTCGTGTATATTTGGCAAATTATCATTTTTATAGCTTCTTTTACTCAGCATAAAATGATAATCATGTAAAAAATCGCATTGGCAAAAACACTTAGGTGAGAATAGACACTTTTTTATCTCGCTTCGGTCAATTTATACAAAACAAATGCAAAAAAAAAATATCCACAACCCAACGCGTGCAGGAGGTTTTTGCGACCACCGGCAAAGAGGAAGCGGTTACAGCAGGGTTACACACTATAATTGAGACAATAGCTACTCGGAATCCTTAGATCCGTCCGTCTATCGGAAATACTTAAGTTAAGAAAAAAAAACATTAAAAACTTTTGGCGCCAAAACATTTTTATGACACCATTTTTTTATTCCTTTTTCAAATTAATGGAACGCTTTGGCCGTTACACTATTTTAGTTTTAACGATTCATTAAATTGGGATTAACATAATCTTTTATTGAAATAGGTAAGTAAATGGATCAGTTTATTAATAAGGAATTAAAATTTGCATGTGATAAGGTTATGTCAGTTTCATTATGGTTGAGAATTTTTATTATTGGAAATCGTTTTAGCAATTTAATTAATCCAAGAAAATATTTTGAATAAAACATTTAATAAAACATTACTTGAATAAAACATTTAATTATGTATTTATAAGCAAGAACATCTTTGTAGCTAGCATTTATATTAGGTATTCATAACTTAAAATTAACTTAATAAGTGATCAAAATACAAATGCTTGCCAATAGGCAATAGCCATTCTATATTTTTTCTAACAAAACTTGAATATCTAGCACGTTTTTAAAATTTTCCATTTTAAAAATGTTCTTTTTGTATTTGAAATCCATGTCATGTAAGCGCTATTTTTGTGACCGTAAAGTGATTACAACACTAAACGAAGTTGTATAACCGTTTGTTTTATAACCGTGCGATTTGAAGCGTGTCATTGTGGATCAGCTTATTACTGTTACATTGCGTTTTACCGACGGCGAGCAAATTGGTTGCCAATTTTTGATGGCGCTATTTTGGAACTCTGGGATTTACTTCGAAGTTTTTTGACCACTGAACCTAAATTATCAGTACTTACCTATACCTACGGATATCATATTCCTTACTAAATTTCTAAGGATATCTAGCAGATACACTACATTGTCTATTTGTTATATTTATATACAAAGTGTAAAAATAAATTAGCTTTAAGAAGAAATTTTGTGAAATTTCTCGGAATCTAAAAACAAAAACATTGTAAGAACAAAAAAAATGCTATATTCAAGAAAATACTTCTTCCCATATGACTTGGTTACTAATAATAGTGTAGTTTGTATTGTAAAATTCATCTTCCCAATACACACCGCACTATTCTTAGTAACCAAAATAATGATGAATTTTCAATTTGAATATAGAATTTTTTTTTTCTTTTAAAATTTTTAGAGCTAATTATTTACCACCAATATACAAGATAAGTCTTCGAATGTTATGCAACACAATATGGAACCGACGAAAATATTTCATAAACTCAGTGACCTAAATATAAAAAGACCAAAAAAATTGGTCTTTTTATCCAAATCCATTGTTCTTAAGCAACTAACACTAGTTGATTGTTAACAGTTTAGAAAGGCAGCAGTTACTTTAACAAAAACGGTGTAATTTGCGAAATCAATAGAGAGTGTAATAGGCTTGTAAAGCCTCGGTCTTTCTAGTAATGGTTTCAACCATTTCCGCCGATACCTTCATTATTTCACCACAGAATTTTACCTAATGCACCTTTTTGCATCTATTAGCAACCATTGAGCTGTTTTATTATAACCTTTTTATGTTTGCGAACCTCTTTTGTCTAGGAATAACTGTTTTTTTGTCGGTTTTGCGGGTAGATAGTAGTTTGGTTAACTGAAGGTGAAGAAAAGGGATTTTTGCAAGCGATTTGGTTAGATAATGTCACTAAAATTACAGATTTGATAAAAAATAAATCTATAATGAGCTTTGAACTTGCAACCTTCTGGACTAGTCGCCATTCTGCTCAGTCCACGAACCAAACTTCGGCCGAATACCAAAATTCGGTAAAAGCAACCAAATTTTTATATTACCCAATTCGAAACGAATTTCAGTTCATTTCTAGTGACAGTTAGAGTGTTTTTTAGTTTTTTAAACCATTATGTTGTAGGGAGCTATGTTCAATTTTTTTTTTCGTACGGTAGTCGAACAATCTGGTGTCAGAGTTTAAACCGCCCGTAGACCTCTGATATGACTTAGCACACCGTTGAAAAACTCTTAGATATGATGTTTCCTTACAATGTCTTCCTTTACCGTTTTAGCAAGTGGTTATTAATCAGTAACTTCTAATACTCACATGAATCAGAAAAGTCAGAGGTGTGAGCCGATGGTTATACCAATATGTTATCACTGCTTAGTTATTGCTTTATTTGATTGATTAAGATATTGAGTCGTGAAAGCCTAGTGGTGGAGACCGTTGGAACTCAAGGCGCGCACCTATGACTTGTTGTAAGTTATGTGCGTTTTATAAATTAATTATCACCCTCTGTGCCTCGGATAGCACGTTAAGCTGTTGGCCCCGGCTGTCAATTGTAGATCTTTGACAGTCTTTACGGGTAGTTCGAAGCCCGAAAGTCTGACAACCAGTCTTACCAAGGGGTATCGTGTAGCCCAGTATCTGGGTTGTAGAGATCTGATAGGCAGTCGCTCCATGTAAAACACTGATATTCAGCTGCATCCGCTAAGACTGGAAGCCGACTCTAACATAGTTGGGAAAAGGCTAGGCAGATGATGATGATATTGTGCTGAACATTCGACAGGCTAAATAGAATATATTACTGATATAAACAGATCTTTTAATCTAATCTACTAAAATACGATATCATCAAAGCTCATCTAATGAACTAGTAAAATAGTTAAGAGTACATAATAGGCAATCAAGTTTATAACATAGAACTGGTTATATCTTATCTAACATGTAGTTAGCTTACTCTTAAATATCAATCTGCTGACTGATAACTGTTTACGTTAAATCATGGCTGTAACACTTAGTTTAAGAACCCGTTAGTTTAATTAACAAGGTCTTAATTAAAGATATAGAGTTAACCTTTATCTTCAATCAGTACTGATGGTAAGGAAGATTGATAAGAATCATGAAATAAACTATACGACTATATGTCTTAAAGATTAAAATAAATTATTGCAAAGAGCTATTAAAATATCTCGTGAATATACCTACAAGGAAAAAACGTCTAGGTACATAATGTTCTTCTGACATAATTTCGTTCACAGGGCAATCTCAACGGAGATTAGCCATCTACGCAGGAGATATTATAATGACTAATGTGGGCGCAAACCCAGTTGCACGCTCTATTACCTCATTCTCATTGTACAATAGGACGGCAATCCAACATGACCGAAAAGAGATCAGGCGCAGGACCGACGCGACGCCGACGGCAGACGTAAATTATGAAAAGTTAGAGGTCTTGGGTTCTTAGGTTCGAACCTGAGTGCGTTGATTCGATCATACTACTAAGGCTAATACCGCACTAAATATAATCAGAGGCATGACAGAAACATCACGCTAATTAGATACTTACAGTACAAAATTTTTACTCTGTTTAAGAAGAGGCCTTTACCCTACAGTGGGACAATTATTACAGGCTGGTTTATTTATTTACAGCACTGATAGCCAAGTGGTATGACCGTTGACTGGCAAGTCTGAGTTCACAGGTTCGAACCAGGCACGCATCTCTGACCTTTTGGAAGTTATGTGCGTATTTAAATTAATATTAACCTAACCTAACCTAACCTTACTTTGGAAAGCACATTAAGTCGTTGGTCCTGGATGTCATGAAGATTTTTGACAGTCGACATAGGGAGTCAGTACTTACCCTCACAAAATCTTGGCAACTGATTTAACTTTGGAATATTATTTTGGGTCGTGGAGTTCAGAAGAGGGGTCAGCCACTCTTTTAGAAAACTGATATTCAGCTGCATCTGGTTAGATTATAAGCCGACCCCAATAAAGATTAGAAATAATAAAGCTAGGAAAATGATTTGGCGGTCGGGTAAAAAAAATCTCATAATACTTTAGGTAGGTAATAAAAGGGTTTTTTTCAAGAAGTCCTATAAAAGACATCAACTATATGTGCCAAGCAAAGTATCGTTTTAGGCCTAAAATAGGGTTCGAAGCTGCGACATAGATGGTTGCTATTACACAGGAGAATGCTGCTGCCCATCGTCCAGATTTTTCCTTATATCGCTTCTTATGACACCCGCGAGATGAGTGGTTCTTTTGGCCAGAACTATGCAAGTTAAATAGTGGAGATAGGTAATTCTTAAGCTACTTCAGTCTCGACAAAATATTTACAATCCCTATTATCCTTGAGTAGCAAAAGTTTGACATAATCTCTATTATTGAGATCTCAGCGCCGACGGACAAACCGCAGTCACACAGCCTTCTAAAACATTAATTCATAGTAATTTTGCCCAGTCGTTTGACGGCACGAACTTCCATGATTCCATTATTTTGCGTAATGAACTCGTGGAATTAGGTCAAGGCATCTAAAGTGATTGCTAGATGATGGGATAATAGTTTGTAATTATTTTATAACTTTATGTAAGTTCGTGAGAATGTTTATAAGCTGCTCTAGGTATTTATTTGTGTCGTGTGGTTTCTGACCTAAGAATAGAACCATCATCATCCCGCGGGGGTCGTAAGAAGCGACATAAGGAAAAATCTGGACGATGGGCAGCAGCATCTTACTGTGTAATAGCAACCATCTGCTACTGCAATCGCCAACCCGTTTACCCAGCGTAGCGATTAAGGGCAAACATCTTCTAATGAGCGCACAAAATAAGTGATGCGTATGAGAAGAGGCCTATGTCCAGCAGTGGACTGATACAGGCTGTTTAGATAGGGTTGGGCATTTTTTACTCCCCCCGGCCACAAAAAAAAGAAAAAAAAAGGTAGGGTTAGGTAGGTATTTGGAAGTCCAATTTCTCCATCCTCTGTCCCGTGCCGTCACCGGAACGTACCGTCTCATTTGTATTAATTCCTACGTGTTGGCATGTACTAGACCGTTGCGTATCAGTACCATGCGACGTACCTACATGTCCGGAGACGCAATACGCGACGCATTCCTCGAGTACCATGTTACGTTCATGTCCGGAGAAGCGAGCGTAATGCGACGGCCTACATTTATACATCAACGACGGCTTCTTCTTAACGTTTGGTTGATGAACAACCTAGTTTCTTGAGTTTAAACCACCCGTAGTCCTTTTTTTTGTCAATAGCCCTAACATGCGCATACACTAATGAATTTATGTCCAATCCACTCGGAATAAAAAAACACACTGTGTTCCTCGATTGACATCAGGGCCATAGTACGGGATTCACTTGTGTATGCACCGCGGTCCTGCCAGGTTTTTAACTAGTGTTAGGCGGGTCCCGTTGTTGTTGGCAGTCTGGCCGAAGACGAATCCTTCATAGAGGCGCGCGAAATACTGCGCGCTGCAATCTCGGACATGTTTTAATGATTGATCGGGCGACGGGCAACACCACCCAGAATGTTGCAACGTGACTGTCAAAGACATCTGAGATGGTTGAATGTAGAAGATAATTTTGATAACACGGGCGGGATTACGTATAGCTTAGTGACAGGAAGAGTGGGTGCTTTACCCAGTAAATCGCGGGTTCAAATCCCGCTCGTAATAGAATTTTTTCTTTTACAAAATTTCGAACTCTCATATTCGCATAGTACGCATAAAAGCTTTATAAAAATGTTTACGTACCTATTTATTTATGACTTTAAGAGCTTTCCCAGATAAATAATATATATTTTTTTTTTTTAGTAGGACTTTCTTCATGACTTAAATTTTGACTTTGATTTATCACACTAGGCATCTCCCCGACGGCAAAGGTTGAACTCAGCAGCAGCAAATCAAATTTTTTCAAGGGACATTTTATTGAAAATATTTAAAATAAGTTTTTTATAGGTATGTATACGAGTAGGTAGGTACTCTACATGAATAAAAATTGGTTTTTAATATACCACATTAAACTGCCCACTGGGTAAGACCTCTCCCCGACGGCAAAATTTGAACACAGCAGATCCAACTTTTTTCAAAGCACGATCTTATTGCAATTAGCTTGTTTTAATTTCAAAATTTAAAAGCAAAATATGTGATTTATGTTATGAAATTACTACACTTATCAGATTTTTTTAAAATATATTTTAATTTTAAAAACACAACAAAAGTAATAACAGTTATTAGACAAGACAAGACAAGAAAAAGACAAGATTACGACAGAAAACATTTTGTTTTTCCAGATGTAAGGATCATAAAAAGATATGATTACATAAAAAAATCAATAAAACTAGATAAGTATTCATGTTGAGTATTTGTCGGTATTTTATATTCTAGTTTAATCATCTTAATTAATTCTGAACTTTGCTAAATGCCAATGAAACACGCATAAAGCCTTGTAACAATCTAAAATGACAAGCCTACATTTAATAATTTTTATAAATTTGAATATAAATTGATTGCTAATAACGTATGCTTTTAGTTTTATGCCGTAGTATTTTTTTTAATCTATTATGTACGAAGTGTTGGTTTAGAGACGTGAATATGATCACAGTGCGCGACATAGCATAATATAACTATAATTTTTTTTAGACCTCTGACATAGAAAAACCTCAATTTTTTAGCTATGAACACTCGATCAAGTTACTTTTTAAATAAAAAAAGGCACAAAAGAAAATCAATTGCTACGCGTCGCCAGCGATCTTGTGGTAGTTGAAAGGTCAATTACTACGAGGATTCCTTCCTAATTCCGATTAAAAATCTGCAAAGCTAGCTGTAAAGTAAAGCAAAGTAGAAGGAAAATGTCTTGGCTCTGTAATATTAGGGAGTGGGCATCAAGTCAGTTGAAGAACTATTCAGACTTGCATTGGATCGAGAAAATTTCAAAAAACTGACCGCCTACCTTCAGTAATGGAGAGGCATATCAAGAAGAAGAAAGCTAGCTCTAGGTTTTCATGGGAATATATTAAAGCATTCCATTTTATTCTGTTTTCACTTTACGATACCATAAACGAACAAAAACACTAAACAGCCGCACTCACAATCTACCAAAAACTCAATAACATTTTGATGTGCCGTCACCACAATTTTATTTCCTCTTCACTTTGCCCGTATTTTATCTCACCATTCTTTCCTACCTCTCAAACGTCCCACAAAATCATCGATACACTAATACACATGTCTAATATCGCCCCAGCCTCCCCTCGAAAGGCTCTTCGCCCACATTTCCCGCGGGGAGGCGCGGGATCGTTGGCGTTATGAAAATTTGACGTCAACCAATATGCGATGATACGTTCAGGGGTATGTTTCGTATATTATTTTCATGTGTGAAGTTACCCTATCTCCCCTCGTGAGTAAGTTGGGCTATATTCTTAATCGGTTGGCTTTAGTTTAATCATTGTGTTGCATTTGAAATTAATAGGGACTAATAAGGGTTTCTGAATCTTCCTCAAAATCAATTTCAATATTATTTAATTGTAATAGAATTTTTGAACTGGGATTTTACTAGGATTGGTTTCAATAATTTTAATGTATTAATTTAACAATATTAAACCGTGTTTTTGGTCTCTATATTGCTACAACTTAATTTATTATTAATTTCGTTAACCATTAGTATCTTAATAAAACAACTATTTTGAACGGATCTAGTCGTTTATTTTTATTTTCCTTGGCGTTACGCACGCTTGGCAGGATTAGATTAATTGTTGCAATTTTTTTTTCTTCAAAATACAAAATAAATTATTCAAGAGATCATCAGTTACTTTTCTAGTCAATATTTTAAAATTAAAGTTAAATGAATGCTCTATACATTTAGGTCCAAATAAAATACATGGAAATAGTAGTAGAGGTATACCACAGTTCTTATAGACCCATAAGGTTAAACATAAGAAAGCCACAAGTTGATATGTTTTATCGCCAATCCATAACGCGAGCGGCTATAAAAGCGGCCATATTTCAAATGTGTAAATATATGGCCGAACTCCCCGCCTCTCCTCCCTAGACGAGGACCAATGTACATAAAATATTATATTGCAATTTATATTTTTCTTTTCAGAAAGATTAGAAGAATCCCCGTTTATGTTAAGTGGTATTGCTTTGAAGTTTATGTGTTTAATGCTATTTTATTTATGAATGCTATTTTTTATGCTATTTTAATTGCTAGTTAAATAGCTATTTTGAATAGCGTTAAACACAGCTCATTTTCGGTCATGAATTAATTTAAATTATAACCCTTTTTGAACTACAACCGTTCTTAGTAAAGCTTAATTACAGAAGAAAGAAAGAAAACGAACTTTATTTGTTTACTTACAGTAGGTACATTAGTAGAAACTAGGTATAACTTAATATTAGACTGTTTAGAATGTAAGTACCTAAGACAAAACGGTATTGGACTCAGCGTGGAAGCTGACAGCATCGAGCTAGTCTTCCTCCCGTCCATGATGTTGTAAGCGTCTATTGTTTATGGAAACAGCTCACCATCAGACGCCTTAGTATTTAAAAAAATCCTTAATAATTGAAAGGACACTCACGTGACGCTGAATCGGGTACAGTCGGCACAAGTCGACTTTAGCCCTGCGAGATTCACTTGTGTGTGTTGAGTTCAATTAGATGACCAAAGCAACCTTTGCCAGGATACGGGATTCTTACGTGAGACACATACGCACACCATTTTTTATTTTATTTTAATTACCGTATCCTTTTATGATAAAAAAATAACCATCAGGAAGTATTTTTATACATAGTAATTATGCCTATTATATTGCCGAAATTTAATTATGCCGAAAATGTCGTGTGTTGTTTACACGATTATCTTGGGTGATGAAGAAAAAATAACACGGAAACATTTTAATATAATAATATTATTTTAATTTACGAAATACTTTAATTATCCTTCTGGTGCTTGACACGCAACCTTGAATATTTTTGGCTCCACGCAAAAAAAAAGTTAAAATGTTTAACCCTTCCGGGAGTGGTAGTCTCTCACTGACTATTGGTGTGAAATACAGTATTCGTATGACCATTGGACTGCACAGTCAAAGGTCAAACCCAAGCGCGCACTTCTGACTTTTCGTAAGTTATGTGTGTATTATAATTAATATTATCATCTGTTCTGTACCCCGGAAAGCACTTTAAGCCGTTGGCCCCGATTGTCATGAAGATCTTTGATAGTTGATATAGGGAGTCAGTACTCTCATAAAATCCTGATAACTGATCAAACTTTAGAATATCGTATCCCTTTGGGTTGCGGGGGTCAGATAGACCATTGCTCCTGTATGACTGATATTCAGCTGCATCTGGTTAGATTAGAAGTCGACCCCTACAAAGTTTGGGAATACCTAATAAGGCTAGGAGGATGATGATCTGCAATAGAAACTGCTGGCTATAGCAGGAACAAAATATACAGCCCCTAAAGGTAAGACAGCATCTTAGAGTACTTAAATAGCAAAATATAGAGTGATAACGTTAACAACATTGCCCTATGCGGAGCGTGAGCAGATCTCACCATTGAAATGTTAAAATTTAATTTTTTTAATTATGTTTCCTAGTAATTTTTGCAAAACTAAACACAGCAGTTAACCATGATATAAGCTAATATGAAACTTTTCGCTCGTAGAGCCTAATTGAAACGCAGTCGATCGAGGTACGATCGCGGACGGAGCTCGTGTCGTGGCCGCGTTGTTCATACCCGTGCTTACGGTTCATACTTCTGTAGGGTTGCTCTATATTTTATTATATGCTCTAAGGACATCCTTTAATAACCTTTAAAATGTTACAGAAACGCGATACAAACAGTCCACGCAGTACCATTTACCAGTACTCAAATGAATTCACTTTAAAAAAATAATCAGAACTACCACAACAGCACAACTCAAGTTTAAATTCCCATACAACAACGGTTGCTAGATTATCCGCAATTAGGCAGTGACACGTAACCCCAGTGGTCCGACCGACGACAGTGCAGACAAAATTTTAATGAGCGAAATGAGCGAGCGTGCGTGTAATCACACTGTTTTATGTGATCGTGGGAGTAGTTTCAAAGGTATTTCCTTAAGTTACAAAATCACAGCGTTGCTGTGACGTGATCAAAATCAAAATCAAAATCAAAATATTTAGTCAAGCAAGTCAGAAGTCTTCAATTCATATCAGATTTATTTAAATGTTTTTTGTGCGAATTGTAAATTAACCTTAACCTTTTTTGTACTGTTTCAAATTTACGAAAAACAGCTGAATCACACAAGTCCTGGGGGGTCACTCTTGAACTGAACTACGAACTCAATCCCAATCCTGATTTTTAAATGAAATGTATTATCCATTGAGTTTAGTGCAAAAGCGCGAGCCAATGCACGCACCGTTTCTTGTCTGATTAAACAATTTTCAACTTCTGCATCGTACAAATAGGATTGAAATTGAATTGGTAGTTTATGAGGACATTTGACACAGCTCAAAGGAAAAGAATAAGCTTGGGTTTCAAGGAACTTTCTTGCGTCTGCCCTGGTCCCATGTTACTTATGATTGGTGCAAAAAGTCTTCTTCTTCCATTCTTCTCTATCGGCCTTCATTTGAGCATTTTCATTCATATCAATGCTCACACACTCCATCTTTTCTTCGGTCTCTCTCTCCCCCTACATCCATCAATCATTTAGTTTTAAAGAACCACGTTTTCCAAAATAACAAAATTATAAGACTCATGTTATACTATATTATTATATTTATACTATTTATAGTCGCGTCTGCTATGTTACGAAGCAGTCAATGTATTAGATTAAAATACTTGACTCATTGCAAATTCGGCTTTTATGACCTATTGACTGCAATGTTAAGATTGGTATGCCAATAATTGAGAAGTCTGACCTTTAGGTAAACTTTTGATCTTCAGGTTCACCTGACCGATTCACCCAACTATTAACGGACAGACTTACAGACTATCGGATCTACGTTTCAAGTTATAAATTAATGTAAAGGTTTTTCGAGGCCTATGCCCACTGCCCAGATATAAAACCAGCTAGTTTATTTCATGCTATATAGTCGATTTTGCTTTGTAATTATGCTATATAAAATCTATTTGTTACTAAATAATGATCGTAGTCTGATGTAATTCACAAACATTACTACATTATACAAACTACAATTATTGAAGATAAATAAACTTCGAACTGCCACTGAAAATATATATTTCTTCTTTTTTATATATTGTCAATCAACTTAGTATCAGAAGCCTTATCTTACTTAGGCTTTGATATGGGTTTAGAGACACATACTGAGAACATTTCTCAGCTGAGCTGGTTTCTTTACGATGTTTTCAATTCACTGAGAATTATTTGATAATCTATATAATACACACAATACACAGTTTTCGCTTCACGTATTAATATATCCCTTTTTAAGAATATTGCGCGCACGGAGGAGTGTGAAACTTGGCATACTAAAAGTTTATATGAAAAAGAAGTGCAGAAAGCAAAAATTTCAAAAAAAAATACGGTCGAATTTCGACCAATGACTGGAGGACTAGTACCTATTAAATAATAACACGTAATACTAACTCTTTCCTGGACCTCAAAACTGGTCTTAGCCAGAACCAGCCAGTGAACCGATCATCCTTTTATTTTGCTTATACTATTGTAAAAGCATATTTTGAAAATAGCAATAGCGTTCTTATTATAATAGATGGCGCCATGGGTCTTTCGAATCATGATTGAATTTTTAACATACTACGCTGTCGAAGTCGCAAGCGTAGGTAGTATTTAAATATTGTAAAAGTCAAACCCTATTTCAATACTTATATAGCATATCACACCATCTGCTCTACAGCCCACTACATGAAAACTTAAACCGACTGCGAACAAAAACAATGTACTACAAACACGAACCGAAACAAAATATACAACGTTCCTGTATCGTAACCAGATAACGATAGAAACAAAGGCACTAAAAACACGACGTCATAAAACCAGGCTTTTGTTCGTCGAACGAGTGCAACGTTTGAAAATGCAACCTAAACCTGTATCCCGATTGCATTTCAACCGATGAATTTTCTATGAGAACGCGCCGTATCCCCGATTCCTGTTCGTTTGGTACCGTAACTAGTGGGAATTGGTATTCGCTTGTTGCGTACAATATGTATGAGATTTTGTCCGCTTATTTTTTCGATTCGCACCACTGTCCGGTGTAATTGAGAAAATGTTTACTCTCGGTGCACATTGTCGGTGCTGCAGTGGACCGTATAATTGCATATTTATGATCGCCGCGCAAATTGATTTGCAAAAAATGTATCGAAAATTTGGCGTTTTTTTTTTTGGGTTCGGTGTTCAAAATTGGAATGCAGAAATGGCGGGAACATTTCAATTTGCGAACGAATGTGTAAATTGCATTTTTGTTTTTTTGAATAATGTTTTCGTGTAATTTTTGGCGCACAGTGTGTGGAAATCGCGGAGGCGCGGACAAATGTGAACGTAGAAGTGATGGAGCGCTACCGTCTAATCCCTAGCGACGTCTGCGTCCAATTAGGCGTCAGGCATTCGTCTTCCCGTCCTTACTTTTTCACTTCCCTCACTTGGGGGCGGATTTACAGGAAAATATGAGCGAGAATTTGTCTCATTTTAAGTGAAAGCGACACTCGTAGATGTTGTACATGGCTGTATATTTACATGTATAATGTATGATGTAGATTTCAAAGAAAAATTTACAGAACAAAAAGTAATCTGAATGTATTAAAGAGTAAAAAGATGAGTCATAGGTACAGTCTTATAATAAGTATACGCTTTGTGCGTTAAGTATGTCACTTGTAGGTTACTTCACGTGAAATCCAGCACAAGTCTAACATTATAAGTACATAATATGAAATTTAAGTGAAACACCAAAATTTGTGAAAGATTTAAAGTTATTTAAATACTACACTACCAAGTTTTACATGACATCTTTACTTAACTCATAATTACCGACTTAAAAAAAGGAGGAGGTTCTCAATTCGTTCTCGTAACAACTAATTTCATTTTGTTTGTATGTTGTTGATAACCAACAACCGCTAAATTGGAAGTATGGAGGTTCAACTCTCCCTTTAGTTGTGTTACTCAAAATTGAAAAAAATTTTTAGTCTTTTGAAGTCGGTATTTTTTTTTAAAAATTGGTAAAGCGAGTTTCGCTTACTGTGAAATCAACCTGTATTAAAAGTACCTGAAAGTGATTTATATAAATCTGATTCACAATGAGAGAGTAAAACCGAAGGGTTAATATAATTTCAGAAAGGGTTCGCCCCAGATGGTTAACCCTTCAATGTTAATTTGTTTGTTAATTTTTCTCAACGTTTATAACTGCCGTAATTAGATTTTTAATTTTAAGGGTTACAATTTTTTATTATTATTTTTTACGTTTTATTGTGATGAAAATGAAAGGAGTTCAGGTTAACAATATTAAATGTAATAAATATGGCAGCTTTTTTTAAAGATTTAGCGGGGGCGGCAATTTGTCTGTGTTCTTTTAAAAATTATAAATCTTAAAAATATAAAAATCCTCTATTTTGTTTTTTTAGTTAAAAACACTCTCAATCAGGTTAATTTTCTATCGTTAGTTAATTAAATCTTTATTGGTTATTTTGCTATCGTTCCTGCTACACTGTATGTGTATAATTTGATAATTGTTTTTAGATTTAATTATAATAATATCCTCCTAAACCATTTAAAAAAAAATAGCTTACGTAAGAGATTATTACATGCACAAGTGTGTGCGTAAACATACTTATATAGGTGCACTCTTTAGTCCCTCATTCTCATTATCCGATAAGACGGTATTCTGACATGACCGAAGGTTGCGCAAGAGTCGGCTTTACGTGTTTTCCGAGGCACGGAACAAGTGATAATTAATTTATAGTACGCACATAATTTACACAAAGTTATGTGCGTACTAGTAACCAGTCAAAGGCCTAATTTCAAACTAAAACGGAAATAAAAATGGACTCCGTTTGAGTTCGAAACTCAAACGTTTCGGGCATTCCCCGAAATCAATACGTGAGTAAAGCCGTATAATATTTATTAATACATATAGTGGTTTTTTTTATTGTAATACAATAAAATTTGAGTACAAAAACTGCGTTCAGCTATCATGTGTCAAGGCCCTTACATAAAACCGCGCTACTCACGGCCCGAGTTTAGACGTACGCATGAATCATATGGCCTAACCGAATTACGACCCACACAATCTTGTTACCGCACCCTTTTCTACCCTGATGCTAACAGACGGGAAATTTGTTTTACTATGTAGCTAATCGTTTTTATATAGTTCTGTCCGTTTGTGTGGTTTGAAGAATATGTAGGTTGGATTGATGTATGAATAAATGAATAAATTGATCGTACTATTTTTGTTGTACTAAGTAGGTACGTAGACGTTCGTAGCACTTTGCTACGAAGTTGCTACGACATGCTATAAAAAGATGACACTTTTTTTTTTGTTTTCTGAAATAGCTTTTGCTCGTGGCTTTGCTTGCGTTAATATAGAATTTCAATTTCAATCGTGACTCGAAAGACGTGGCGCCATCTATTACCATAAGAACGTTATTGTTGTTTTCCCCGGGAAAAGTATTTTTTTTCGAGATGAAAAGTATTTTATGTCCGACAATGTACATTGTCATGCAAAATTTCAGGATGATCAGTTCAGTGATTTAGGCGTGAAAACAATCAAACTTACTTTCGTATTTATAATATTAGTTAAGATTATGATAAGATTTTATTAGGTCTACCCTTAGAGTATATAAGAAAATATAGAGTAACCCTATAGAAGTATGAACCGTGAGCACGGGTATGAACAACGCGCCCGCGACACGAGCTCCGTTTGCGATCATACCTCGATCGACTGCGGTTCAACTAAGCTCCACGAGCGAAAAAGTAACATTTTAGCTTATATCATGGTTAACTGCCGAGTTAAATTTTGAAAAACGTCTAGAAAACATAATTTGAAAAAATGACATTTTAACATTTGTATGGTGAGACCTGCTTTCGCTCCGCACAAGGCAATGTGTCTGACGTTATCACTCTATATTTTCTTGAATACTCTATGGGTCTACCATTACAGATATTATTATTATCATCATCTTTATTTACATTATTTATTTATATTTATTTTTTATTTATAGACTCACGCCTGTATTCCCCAGAGGGGGTAGGCAGAGGTGTATAGTACACCCACGTTTCGCCGGCTATGTAATAAGTCCCATGTAATAGGAGGCGAGCCTATTGCCATTAACCGGGCACAATTCCAGACTCCGTGCTGCTACTGAGAATTTCCTAATGGAAAAACCCAATAACACTGCCCGACCCGGGGATCGAACCCAGGACCTCGTGCTCAGCAGTCGCGCTTGCTACCACTAGATCAACGAGGCAGTCAGTATTTACATTATAACGCTACAATTTTCTTTTTAATAGGGAAGGAAGACTTTTTGTATTTTTAAATTATCATTATTTCATCCATAACGCCCTGTCTAAATAGATCTGAGGCTAAACATAACATTACCCAAATATTTTTAAATAACGAAAAAACACAATGAACCTTATATAAAACCACTTAAAAATCTACTTCGAAATTAAATTCTTCGTGCAGTCGGAAATGAATAATCCGAAACTTTATCTACCTTTAAACTTAAATTGCAGGAGGTACAAAGTCACTAACAATCTTAAACTACAGCCAAGTTACTCCCCAGCAATTGCTACATAATTTGCGGTCACGTGAGGCGGCCATTACGCTTTCGGCCGACCAATGAGAGCGCGCCTTTTAATACGATTCCATATTTGAAAAGAATAAATGAATGTAATTTTTAATTCAGAATAGGGCTATATGTATAATCGTGTTTGGTAAAATGGTTGTTGATTGTGGAAATGTTGAAAAACGTGTTAAAACTTTGATAGGGGTTGATTTAAAGAGCAATTATCTAAAGGTCTGTGAAATGTATTGTTTATAAAGAAATGAAAGATAAACAGATATAAAAGTAAAAACTTACTTATTCTTTAGAGTTATCTATACTTATAAAACAGTACCGTGACTGACTGACTGACAGACAACGCACAGCCTAAACCGATGGACCTAGAGACTTGAAATTTTGAGACAATATTCTTTAAGTACCCTAGGGGTGCACTAAGAAAGGATTTTTGGAACTTCCACCCCTAAGTAGGTAAAAAAGGGGATAAGAGATTGTATGAAAGTCCCTCGTTTTTAAAGTTAAGGTGGTTAGATGAAAGACGAGCATAGATTTTTATTTTCAAATCTGCCATGGAGTGGATAAAAAAGGGGGTGAAAGTTTGTATGGAAAATTCGTTATTTTTTAAGTTACATATGTAAAAATGAGTATTAAGCTTCTGTTCTGAAAATAAGTGAGACGTGTAAGTACCTAATATACATAAAGAATTATTATGTCTCAGTGTTGTACTACCCGCATTTTTTTCCATAAATAATTTCAACGCCAATATAAAATTTTGTGGCTTATTCCTACATTCACAGTCCAGTAAGCATACTTTTTTGATTATAACAAAATTGTTGAAGTAAATGAACGTAAATACGCTATTATGTAGATGATAGTATAATATGGATATGACATTGAAAACAATATAGTTATAAATAACATGATCTCATCTCACGGATCATTTAATGCAAATCGATCTATTACGGAAAACACCGGCCATTACCGACCGCCCGACCAATCGCAACGCGCCGTTTAAATAGTAATTTATTGAGTTTCGAATTTTTAAAACGTGATTACGCCCGCCATCTTGGATGTAATTTTGTAAAGAGAACGTGCAACAGCTACTTTGAAACGATTCGTAACGATTACCGCTTCCTTTTTTTAAAAAATTAAGATAACTTGCGGTTCGTGTATGGTCAATCTTTTGTACCAGGTTTCCACAAATGATCATGCGCATATAATTTAACATTTATTATAGACAGAAAACTGATTATGAGATGTAATCATAGTTCTTCGTAATACATACTTCATAGAAATATTGTATGGGTATTATGGTTTTTAATGAGATTTTTATTTATTCATGGCTTTTTTTGTGTTGATGTAATGTATTGTTTGCGGCGATTAAATCGTGATTTCAATTACAAAGATAAAATGTAATGTAACGTTAAGAGTTGTGTTAGATGTAGGTAATTGCTTGATGGTTTCCCTTGATATAGAATTATGTAGAAAAATTTGAATAAACCTATTAGTACGTAGGCAGTTTAGCCGAGTTCTTGAGGTTTTGTGTAATAGACATTATCAAATAGGAAACATTGGATGTAGGTTTAATAATGTACTAAAAAATTACTTTTAGATTTAATCAACATTAATTACAATTTTTAAAAATAAACATAATAATAATAAACATTCGTAAAAATATTTTTATTATTGTTTATGTATTTCAACGATAGCTTCACCCGAAAATTGCTCGCGTGCAAAACTGTCTTGAGACTGTTGTGCCTTTAGTCAGCGCTCAGCCTTACGGTGACAAAATCAAAATCAAAATATTTTTATTCATGTAGACCATTAGGCACTTATGAATAGTCATAATTCTAATATTGTTTGTTGTAAGAGTGACTCTAGTTGCCAGTTCCAAGGGCAGCCTACCCTTCATGGAGAAGAATCTGGCAAGAAACTCCATGGTTGCTCTTTTAAATATAATGGCTTGATACACACATTGACATTGATTGATATTGGGTAAAAGCCGGATTTAAACTGATAGCAATATTAAAATCCCAATCTTCCTCTTTTCCAGCATCATTCCCCATCACGAGGCGGATCGGCCATCCGTACCAGAACCGAACACCTCCAAAACGCAAAAAGCCACGGACTTCCTTTACTCGGCTGCAGATTGCTGAGTTGGAGAAGAGGTTCCACAAGCAGAAGTACCTAGCGTCAGCTGAGAGAGCTTCGCTGGCGAAGACCTTGAAGATGACTGACGCGCAAGTTAAGACCTGGTTCCAGAATAGACGGACTAAGTGGAGGTTAGTTTCTTTAATTTATTAAGTAGCACAAAATTACAACAATTCTATAAAAACAATGTTTTTAACCAATTTTTTTTTATTGAAATTGGAATCAATACTATCGCTAAAAACGCTAAAAACGCTAAAAAATGTAGCTGTTCCAAATTCAGATAATTATGTAAATGTACCTAGGACGACGAATGTCAACGGCTTAACGTGCTTTCCGAGGCACGGAGCAGGTGATAATTAATTTATAATACGCACATAACTTATGAATAGTCAGAGGTGCGTGCCTTGGGATCGAACGTGCGATTCTAACTTGCCAGTCGACAGTCCTACCATTAGGCTATCTCACGACATTTGCAAACACTATCATGTAATTATTAGGATGCTTATTGAATAATTTTTTCAACTCCATACAGAGTCATTACTATTTGTTTTTGTTAGAGTTAAGTCATAAGAGATCTGTTGATAACAGTACCTACGATTACAATAACTTTATCAACACTTAAAATACCTGTTAATTTTTAAGTGGAGGCGTCAACATTCCTGGCCTGCTTGTACCTATTATGATAACCTTACATATTCTTAACATCCAAATTACATAACCTATGGATTGGAACCTTCATTTTGGGAACAAAGATCTTGTTAAACTGGTGGTAGTATTTTCTTAATAGTGTTGCATAGTAAAAAACTAGTAAGTACGATACGCTCAGTTGATTATTTGTTTTAATTACAACTCGTAAAACTTAATAGCGTGTTGAACGTAAAACGTTGGCTGGTGAAATAACTTGTAAGTGTCTTATAAGTAAGTGTTTTTAGTGCCAAAGGGACATTGTTGATACATTGTTGTACGGTCAACGGTATATCAGTAGTAAATATAACTATTATTTTAATACCATGATAATAAGAACTATTTCAATGTATCTAATAACAGTTACTTACCGTAGACTTCCTGTTGGCTATAAATATCTGCAGCACCAGTAACATCTGTTCTTTATTTGTATTCTACTAAGTTGGCAAAGAAGCATAAAGCCCATCTGGTAAGGATTACGTAAACTACAGAAGACGCTTGCAACACGTTGCCAATCCTGTGTGGAATTATGAAAAGGGATGGAAGATAAAGGAACGGGTAACAATAGTAGTAAAATATAGTACAAATACTTGTTATTGAACGCCGATATTCAAGCCAACCCTTTCACTTCCACTATTAAAACTGTACCTTGTATGGAAGTAAATGTTCCCTTTATAAGTATTAAACTTACTTACACAGATAGCCTAGTGGTATGATCGTCGACTGACAAGCCAGTGGTCTTGAGTTCGATCCCAAGGCACGCACCTCTTACTTTTCGTAAGTTATGTGCGTATTATAAATTAATTATCAGTTGCTAAAACGGTGATGGAAAACATCGTGATGAAACCAGCACTCCTGAAAGATTTTTCAATGGTGTGTAAAGCCATGTTGGAAGCCTACGGGCGGTTTAAACTCTGACACCAAGTTGTTCATCAACCACAAGATAAGAAGAAGAAGAGTAAACTTTAAAATCAAACAGTCCAAACAACCATTTAAAATCCGTCCAGTCGCTTTGAAGTAATGTGCAGACAACATTGTTTTTTATTTATCTATAGGTAGGTACATTATATTAATATGTGAAGCGAAAACTGTGGACCCCTTAGAGTATATATAGAATAGAGCAATCCTACAGAAGTATGAACCGTGAGCACGGGTATGAACAACGCGGCCGCGACACGAGCTCCGTTTGCGATCATACCTCGATCGACTGCGGTTTAACTAGGCTCCACGAGCGAAAAAGTTACATTTTAGCTTATATCATGGTTAACTGCTGAGTTAAATTTTGAAAAACGTCTAGAAAACTTAATTTGAAAAAATGACATTTTAACATTTCTATGGTGAGACCTGCTTTCGCTCCGCACAAGGCAATGTGGTTGACGTTATCACTCTATATTTTCTTGAATACTCTATGGTGGACCCCTTTTTTAAGAATAGTCGTATTATATTTAAAGTCGAATTTCGACCACTGACTGAACCACTATAATAGTATAGATAGATAGATTACTTTCCCTTTCACAGCAACAAAATCATCTCTCAGCAGATATTCTGTCTATCTCATAATGTCTCCCTCAACCTTTTAAGCAAGAAGTTATAATTTATCTGTTCCAATATTCATCAAATCATTAAAAACAAATCCCTGAGTTGCCATAGATTTTAAACATTGACTTCTAACGATAAATTTAATCAATAGACAAGCATATACTGGACACAGCAATTAACATAAATTAATTAAAACCATTCAATCATTGTGCGACACGTGTTTTATAAATGCTTTTAACTGGCTACACCATGCTTTTAATTTATGGCAACATTAGTTTAACCATAAATTTTATAGTACGTCTGCAAATAACGGGTTCTACACACGATCTGATCAGATGCCAGTATTATTCTATATTCGGTTTTTGAATTTTTTTTTTATTAGTAACTGGCGAGTTAGTTATCAATAAAACAAACGGAAAAAAATATGTGTGTGCACACACTTGTGCACTAAAATATCTTCTGCGTGGTTAATCGATGAGATTGACCGCTGTGACTGAAATTCGGTCAGGAATACATTAGTATTATATTACTAACTTTGAATGATTACTTACGATATTTAACGATGAGATCGTCTTTGATTCAATCACAAAACTTTTAAAGAACATTTTACATTTAAGAGATTGAGAAAATAAAATGTAAAACCGCTGAAGCATGATTTCATTTTTACCACAAACACTTATGCAGTTTTTTTTCTCATATCATTTGAAAGCCATTTTTACAAATAGTTCTATGCTGACCGCAATACTCTATGGCTACATTCAACTATAGAAGTAAAACGTTGTAAATATCAAGAATGTACCAAAATATACCTAATATCACAGTTTTTTTGGTTCCTATAACACTGATGACTTTAGACTTTATAATTATATAATATAACAACACTTTATTTGTGTTTAAGTGATATAACTACATAAATCTATAATAATATATAAATAAAAATTAATTGCTGAAAATGGGGATTAAATAAATTCACAAATTGGACCCGGTACGTACTGGCGCTGCAATCCGGTTCAATTAGAAAGAACCACGAGGACGAAACTGCATAAGACGCAAAATGATTGGGTGTTTATTTATTTTTGTTTAGTAGGTTATCAGTAAGAGAAATGGAAATAATATACGGAATTTCGACCAATAGGCGACCTCTAGTTATAAAAATACTAAACATGTTGCTAAACTCGAGGTCTCGAGTTTAATATTTAATCAAAAAATTATTTTCTAAATCTCTGTTATTGATCAATGCCAATTCTTTAGCCAAAGAAAAAGTAAATCTTTTGGTCTTTGGTAAACAAGGCCCTTTACAAAATCCAAGGATTTTATTTAATCCCCAGTCTCAGCAAATTAATTTGTGATAAAATTTTAAAAGGTCTTTTTTCATTAAAGGTAAATTCCTATCCGTCCATAACTTAACCCAGTTCTAAAATATATTGAGAGGCTCACAATAAATCGAATGTTCTTTATCGTAATCTTTTAAATGAGTCTTTTATTTCAAATGTTCGTCTGGATATACGTAAAGTGTGGCTGGACCCCAAATTCCTTTGGCCGGTTAACATCATATTGTTGTGTTGGTATTTTAAAACGATGTACCTTTCGTGGATGTTTTAAAATCTTCGAATATTTAAAAAAAGAACGAAGATTGGTGTTATTTTGATTCATATTTCACTCCTTTTTCGCGCCTTTGTACTTAATTCGTGTCAGCCTGAAAGTTCGTAAATTATTATCTTGTTAAAAAAAACGCATTGAATTAAGAACCTCCTTCTTTTTAGAATCAGTTAAAAATTAAAAGTTGCGTTGGTTTAGTAGGCATCACCTGAGAATGGCAGGACTAATTCTTTTAAAATAGTAAATACTGCTTATAAGGACTTTTGAGAAAGAAAAATTGGAAAAGTTGTCCAGGAAATTGGAAAATTTGGGAAAAACTGAAAGCGTTTTATTCTAGGGGACTCAAGTCACAAATAAAATTAAAATTTGGATAGGACAATGTCGAATCAAATCGTAATGTGCATTCTACTAATTATATCCTAATTCTAAAAAAACCTAATTTAAAAAGCGGGCCCAAATAAATCCGACGGTTACTTACTCCGTCAAAAACATTAGCCGGTAAATTAATCAAGTGAAGTCGAAACAAATCCTATCAACATTGGTCCTAGCCACGTCGCCCCTCGTTAGCAGATAACCCGACTTTTAATAATACACAACAGGACAAAAACAAGGAGCTATAGATAAGGAGCCATTAACTTGGCCGGTTAATACAAAGAGACGCGGTTAAATCGACCGAGTCCGAATACTAATGCGCTTTGTGCTCTACACATTTAAAATAGGATCCTAAAGAATAAAGAAAAATCCGCCATCTTCATTCGAACGACTTAATTTGAATTTGGAAGGTGTAAGTTTTTCTATAACCGGTCAATGACAATTTATTTTTGCTAAAGGTATTAGAAGAGACCAGTAGGTATTAGAAGGCCAGGAGCCTATTGTGTAGGCTCGACCTCAGGTTGTTGTTAAACTTTCTACCTTAGAAGAATGTACCGTGTGTGTGTAGTCAAACTTATGTATACGTACAATATATATTTCTATTCTATTCAAACTTATGTGTTAAAAAAACCTAAATTGTCTAGTTTAAAATGTTCCTTTTCGTTAATAATTTCAAAAACTCAAATCAAAAAACTAGTTACTAACTTAACGATACCTACGTTCCAAAACACAATCAACACACGATTACAAAGGCGAAATAAAATCCTATATCAGACAGTAGATCACGAACATCGGCCGTGAGTGCCTGGCCAATAGTTTCTTTTTTGTTTTATTATAATAAAATCAGTGGCATGGCGCCGCGCGTATCGAGCAAGCGTTATCAGTATCGAACACAAACACCGCTTGTCCATTAGAACGTAATCGGTTGTGATGCCACCAACACAACTTCGGAACGCACCTCGTGCATTGTCTTGCAGTTTTAAATTTCGAATTTCTTGTTTTATGCCTGTGTTTCGTATTAAAAAGGATTTGTGGAATGAGTTCCGATACTAGAGTAGTAGCATATCTGATATCTTTTTATTTTAATGATTTTTGTTGTGTTGGGTGGTAGGTCTAAGAATGCTATTTAGTTAGTAAACTTGTTGTTATTTCACATAAGTGTCAAATTCTTGTCATCGTAGAATCGACCTATAGAAGAGTGCATTGTAGAGAGACCAAATTAAGAGACCAAGTTAATAATATTTTTAAGTCAGAAAGAAAAAATTAGTTTCCGTTACTTCTATTATTTTTATTAACCGTATCCTTCATAATATTAATGACAATAATTTTATCAGTTTTAAAACACAATTTATAAATCTTATCCTCATAAAAATATAAGGAGACATAAATTAAATGAAGTGGCATATCTATGACAAATGGGTTTGTACTATCTTCTTCTGACAGAGGATATTGATTGTTAATAAAATATTGGGCTACCGTAGAATATCCTATGATAATTATTTTTAATTTGACAGTGATAGAAAATTGAATATTGAAATTTAAAAAAAAAACTTCCCTTGATTGAGTCTCTGTGCTCTCTTCTTATTTCTAACTTTAGTCTGAAATTAGGTATCATGTTTTAGACTTTATTTGTATAGGCCCGATAAAGCAACTGACCTCTGAGGACACAGTTGTGGGTAGCGGTGATCGCTTTCAATCACCCGCAAACCTCTTTTCCCCCTTTATTTAAAAAAAAACTACAGTTTGACAAAAAAGAGCTTTCAAAAATTGGGGGCGCCGCTGACGCAGTTCTCATACTACAATTCAAAATTACCAGTTATTTGGTGCTTAGGTTACATATATCTATGACGTTTTTTTTTGTCATCAATTATAATTAAATGAATCACTATTAGTAGGAAAGAGCAAGATAGCCCCAACACAAGTATTATCAATTACTTACTGGGGATATCTTATTAATAATCTATGTTACTGTTTTTGAGACAAATAAATATTTTCATTTCATTTCATTTTCATTAGTTTTTAAGATTTTAGTTCCAACTGTCACCGCCCTACTCTTTTTTGCCAAGCTGCTTTAGCCGTATTTGATTCCTTCATTAATTTACAAACAAAACATGAGTAATACACACAGTAATTGCATACCCATACCATGTTTTCAACGTTTATCTGTCAACAATGAATACAATACATGAATGGGACAAAATAAATTACACCTCTCATGTAAGTAATAGTTCAAATTCATTCATGAACAATGGTTGAATGGCTCCATGCATTATGATCTGTGCCTCCATTGATTATCTGTGTACACAGATAAGGATGTGACAATCATTGATTAAACTATCGATTTTATTGTCAGTCGATTCTTGTGTAACGATTTCTATATTTGAAATTAATTGTCGACGAATCGTCGATTCGTGTAGGTTTTTTTTATAACATTAATAATGTATCAATTTGAATAACAATTACATAATTTATATTCCTTTTTAGAAGTATAATTTGTCATTTTTTAGAATGTTTAGAAAGTCTTGTCAAAAGACAAGACTTTTAAGTTTTTAAAGTTATATCAAACTTCTTTAAAAATAAAGAAGTTTGATATAGTTTATGGTGTTACATTAACAAGTAATAAATAGCTACACATTTAAGTAGTTACTGTTTTACAAAATTTTACTAATCAAGTCTAAAAGCAGTGATAGCCTAGTGCTATGAATTGTATGACTGTTTGACTGCCAAGTCAAAGGTTCGAAGCCCAGACACGCACCTCTGACTTTTCGTATTCATGTGCATTTTAGAAATTAATTATCACTTGCCAAAACGTGAAGGAAAACATAGTGAGGAAACCAGCACACCTAAAAGATTTTTTAACGGTGTGTAAAGCCATGTCAGAGGACAGCAAAGAGTCGCTTAAACTCTTCAACCTGGTTGTTTATCAACAATACGATAAAAAAGAAAGAAAGCTAGGTACTTGATTTTATCGAACTATTTATACTCATTAAACGTTATAATAAAAATCACATTAAACCACCAAAACCCACAGCTCCCATAAATTACACACGAAACAATATATTCCCGCGTACACCCAATCAATTCGTTCCCCAAACCGATCCAAATTGCTATAACAAAGGTTAGAGCGAGCCAGTTAAGTGGACGTACTATTTATACATATGCTATGTACAAAACATCAAGCAGGCGGTAACATGGGGTAGCTAGGGAGATAAATTTTGTATGAGCAACACAACTCGGCAGTTTGAGGCATCAATTATTAACCGCGGTGGAAAAGACGTACACTCGACTTTTTACATGTATTGTACCCGTTTGTTTGGTTTATAGCCTATTTTTGTGACTTTTACGCTCGCTTTAACGTTATTTTTATGCGCACCTTGTCTCGTAAGCGTAGTGTACTAGTTATTTTACAATTAATGACGGGGGCCCTTTATAATAATGGTTTTTTTTTTGTTTTTTTTTTAATCAATTTTTATCTTTTTTATTCGTGTTTGCAATTAGTATTAAGTAGGTAATTCTAAAGAGGTGTAAAGGTGTAATGGACGGTCAGCATAGCACGCAATAATTTTTATGAATATTAATAAAGTAATTAGTAATACACGAGATAAAATTTAAAATTGATAATATTTCGGAGCTTTGTACTACTTAGAGCTATTAAATTAACTTAACCTACAGGTTTTTCCATTATTCGATATCGATACAAGTTTTGCACAGCAATAGCTATTTCAGTTCAGGACTTTTATATCGAATTGAATCCTATTAGGAACTCTCACAACTCTTAGGTACCGTGAACCAATTTCCTCAAACTATTTACACATTCTAAAGGTCGATAGTGATTTTCTTGGAATCATGTTCGACTATCGACAAATCGAATTGGAATCGTTGCACGATCTAACACGTAATGTTACCCACGTAACAACATGGCCGCCCTAGGCGTCTCGTTTTCTTTATTATTTATTTACTCACCCTGTTTCATTTTCTTCCTGTAATTCTTTTCCCTTGTATAAGTGAATATTAAAACTCCTCGAATTAGGGTGCACCATGCGTACTTCTTAAAATAAATTCTTATGTCAACCGCAAAGAGTGTGTTTTCGTATGGATATTTTCTTCGCGATTTAATTTCGCGGATTTATTACTTGCAAGGAATAATGAGGTGTATTTTTCTTGTGATAAAGTTCTAAATGCCTTGTTGTTCTTGTCTGTGCTATTCAGAAGACATGTTTGTTGTCTCTTGTATAATTGTTGCTTGTTTCCTTAGGAATTAGGGAACAAATCCGTTTGCCGATTGATACGAGGGTCCTAAGGAGTAATGTGTTTCGAAGTCAGTCATTAATTTTTATTGGACGTCGTATTTTCTTAGACACGTTAGGGTAGGAGGGAGATTGGTGCAAATGATGCAAATGCCTAGCAATTTATATTATGTACACTTTATGTTTTGGAGTAACGGTTTTTTATTTTACGGGATAAAAAATACCCTATGTCACTCTTCGGGACTCTATGAAAAAAAGACCCATCAATTGCATTGCTGTGTGAAAAAAGAACAAACACACTTTTCAATTCTACTTAATATTATAAATGTGAAGGTTTGTGGGGATCTATTCATTGATAGATGTTTGTTAGTCTTTGTCGCCAAAACTACGGAACGGATTTTGATGAAAATTCACAGTCTTCTTATCGTATGGTTGATGAACAACCTGGTGTCAGATTTTAAACCACCCGTTGGCCTCTGACATGGCTTTACACACCATTGAAAAATTTCTCAGGTGTTCTGGTTTCATCACGATGTTTTCTCTCACCGTTTTAGCAACTGATAATTAATTTATAATACGCACATAACTTACGAGAAGACAGAGGTCTTGGGATCGAACTCGAGACCATTGACTTCTCAGCCGATGGTCATACTACTAGGCTATCAGTGCTTAATTAGCTTTATTACTTCACAGTAATAAAACTTATACATCAAAATAATACAGGATACAATTTATCAATATACCACGCGGGCAAAACCGCGGGCAAAAGCTAGTAAAGAATATGAGTAAAATGGCGATTCTGAAAATTAAAGGAGCACAATAATAACGAAGTAAAAATACATCTATTATTAAAGAAGTTTTTACGAGATCAACATCTTCAAGTTTTAAAACGTTCGCCGGATTTATTTGACTGTTTTGATCACTGTTGAGGGCAAAGTTGTAAACTTTTATTGTAAGAACGTTTTTACTGGCCTTTAGACGACTTACAAGAAGGTTTGAAGAGGAAATTAAAAGAAAATTCTTTAAAAAAAAATTGTGAAATTGTGTTCTTTAAAAATAATATTCTTTATCTAAAAAAAAGTTAAACTTGGAACGGCTTAAGTAAATAAGTACGTTCTACACCTTCCGATCCGATCCTACGTCATGTATGACAACAATGATCCTCATTCTATTGATAGATATTATTTTCCTACCTCCATTTTCAAGTTTTATTTTTGTTAGGTACTGCAGGACTGGGACTTAAGTACATAACTACAGTGCCTAAACATTTGTCGGTATATTTAGACATAAACATAATAGTCTTAATTGATGATGACGTTTATCTACATATATTGTACAACATTTTTGGATTTACAATACAGGCATGCAGCACTGACATTATTTTCTGAATCAAGCGCTTACAAGCGCTTATACGCATAAAGGAAAAGATTGATATAACCAAAACGAGTGTGATTTTTCAACGGTGTGTAAAGCCATAATAGGGTACTACGAGACTTAAACTTTGACTCGATAAAAAAAATAAAGAGGCCCTTTTATAAAAAGGTGTCGAAAGTATTAAAAAAACTAGTTTACTAAAGACAAGATAAAATAATGCCACTAAAATTATTTTCAATTATTTCTATCACAAAAAACAACAAAAAAAAATTCAAATTAACTTTTTAACCCCAAAATTTTCATGACGGCTTAACAGATTATTAAATACGATTTTGGGAGAAAGAAAGAATGAAAAACTGTGGAGAGTTGGACAAAGTAATTAATAAAGCAGATCTTAATTAGCTAGCATAAATTTGTTAGAACCGACCGCGTTGTGAGATGAGCTACAAAGATATAAAGTAACTAGATGAGTCTTCTCAAGTGATGACGCGGACTGGCGCGATGGCGCCTGCGCGCGCTTGTCGCTTCTGAAAGCAACTGACTGAAACAAGCGATTTATTGGGCTTTCCATCATATCACGCTGCAATTGACACTTAAAGGATTAATGGAAATATTGCAAAAAACGTAGTAAATCTTTGCTACTTATATCTTTTAGTACTGATATTGGTGATAATGAAAATTTTTACTGATTTTTTTTTAGTATAACCTTGTAAAATGAGAGGCAGATATAATGTACTGCACTTTTAGACTTTCCGTGAGACCCGCAAGCTTATTTCCACAAAAAAAAGCTTTGAAAAAGCTTTAATTTTAATAATAACGTTGACGTTTTCAAAATTGACGTGGGCAATAGTCAGTTGCAAATAACAATATTAGAGTAGATCAAGTCGCCATCTCATAGATCTCTATAGAAGTCTATTTTTACGTCAGTTACAAGAAGACAATATAATATTTAAGTAGTAGGTAATTATCAATTTGACAGCTCTACATTGACAGTAAAAGATAAAGATATTTATTTGCATTAAACATGGTACATTTTAGGTCTTATAATTAATTTCGTCTCTACATGTTTAACCAGGGTCTGGTATGCAAATTTTAGTCATGATTCTTTATAATAATATTAATTTGAATCTGGATTTCATAACATGTCAAAAGTTTAATAAAGCATTAATATTAATAATAAAAATTGCATACAGTACATAGAATATCATTGAGTCTTCATTGAGTAATGTTGAAATGTCATTTAATTAATATTTATTATTTGATATATTATGAGCGATATTAAATTCTCTTGAGGTCAAAGAACTCCTGGATAGAGTAAAAACATTTTTCCATAAGCCATTTTTTTAAATGTATTCTAAATAACCTTAAGGGTAGCTCTCTTAATGACTTCGGAATTTTATTGTAAACCTTGATACACATGTTCATGCAGTTTTTGTGGTAGACGTAACAAGTTTCGTCGGATCTCTTTGGCTGTATCGACTCTCTACACAAATATTTTTAAAAAGTTGCGGTTGTTTCCTTACAAACAGTGTGATTTCGAGGATATAAAGTGAGGTTAAGGTTAATATTTTTGTTTTTCTGAAAAGTGGTTTGCACGAGTCAAGCGGTTCGGCATTGCATATAGCTTGTATACATTTTTTTTTGGGAAAGAAAGACAAGGTTTATTAGTGTAGAATTGCCCCATAGCAGTAAACCATATCGTAAAACTGATCCAACATAACCGTGGTATGCAGTTATTGCTGTACTTTCTGAAGCTGTACACCGTAAAGGTCTGAGTGACAGTGAAACAGTGAAAAGTTTTGATGTTTAATGAAAAGTAAGTGAGAATAAATTTAAAGTTTAGTGCGATGTGCAAAAATTTCTACAACATTGTCCTATCGCACTATAATATTATCATCGGTGTCAGTATCACATCCAGTGTTTAACGATCGTTGTTCTTGACTTATAAAATAATCAGCCTGAAACGCTAATTGCCACCCTCCACGTTTGGCTTATTTAAGGGTAGTTTAATTGTTCGCCGCTTTATCTAATTATAAAGACGCGAACTCAACTCGCACTGGCATTAGTGATGTGCTGCGTCGATCATTTTAACTCGATACATTTTTTTAAATGAATAGTGTCTGAAAATTCAACGCAGCACAGGGTCTGGAACTGAGACAGATATAATATGATAGCAGGTTCGCTGCCTAGGACATGAGATATATTAACATATTTGGCAAAATGTGGGTGTAACACCGCCTAATACTTTAGAGGAATAGAGGTGTTTGGTATATTTAATTAAATAGGAATTCAAAACATATCATTAGAGTATTAGGTATTTATTTTTGAATTGTTTGAGTAATGAAATTAGTATTGTTTCAATTATTTTCAATGTAGCTAATAAATTGAAAGAAATAAAGTTAGCAGTGTTGCTAAGTACAAACTTACTACAAGTAAAAATATGATGAAATAATTAGTTGCAAGTATTTGTGTTATTAACGAATTGATAATTTATAGCTCTGTTATTAAAATTAATTAACATAATATCCCATATTCGCCATTACCTACCAAAATGTATGTTTTGTCAGGCACACAAGTTGTTTTTTAGATTAAAACTAATATCGACAATTTATCGATAAATCATCCGCACCTCACTAGTACATTAACCGTTCTAATAAAGTTCTTGCAACGTTATAATAGACTTAACGCTTTGTTCAATCATTCATTATCGTACACACAGACCATCGTAATTAGAGCCCTCCAAACTGCTTTAAAGTCCCCTTTCGCGTTAGAATCTTAATCAACCCGGGAGGTGGGGGAGGTCTGTTTAATTTGGCCACATAGTTCCTCTTCAGGGTGGTCATATATCAGTCTAAAGTTTGAATTCAACGATTGAATTAACTTTATATTCATTTGTACGTCGGTTTTAATTTTAATGAAACGTGAGTTGTTGTTGAACTTTCTTCGCTATAAGTTAAATGGTGATGTTTTGTGTAGGATTATATTTTTTTGATATTATTTATGTTCTGTCTGACTACATCAATTGCCGTGTGGTTTCCGGCCTAAGAATGGAACCACCCCTACTCGTCCCACGGGTGTCGTAAGAAGCGACAAAGGTAAAAATTCGAAGGATGGGCAGCAGCATCCTTCTGTGTAACAACAAACATCTGCTACTGCGATCGCCAACCCGCTTGCCCAGCGTGGCGACTATGGGCAGATACCTCCAATGAACGCACAATGGTGGCGTGCATTGAGAGAGGCCTATGTTCAGCAGTGGACAATACAGGCTGATGATGATGATGATGACTACATACATAAGACCTTAGAACCTCGAGATAGAGAGAGGTAGAAGGAGCGTAGGAAAGCCTTGGGCTTGCAGTAGTAATTATTATTATGTGAAGAATGAACCACATGAATCCGTTCATAGGTTGCAATATTAAAGTCACCAGAAATATTTCAAGCAAAAATAGCAACATTACCAAAAACTTCTCACGAGTGCGTGGAGCCAAGCAAGTTCTCTGCCAGTTACATATTAGCTACATATACTACGTTTTACGCCTCAGTCGTTTTTGTAAATTTATTTAAATTGAAATATCTTAATTTTTTTTTTAAATCTCCTAATTTTTATTTTTTATTTTTTATGAAGAAAGGAGTTGTGGTCAGAAGTCCCTGTTGAGCATTTATTGACCTTAATTTCGCAAACGGCCAAGCCCTAAAACTAGAGCGAGCGAGACGAGAAAAATAATGCCTATATCAGCAGAATTTGGTTCGATTTCTGCATGGGAAAAATATATGCGAGATCGACAGATTTATGTTCCGAACTGTCTTTGTGTATCAACTGCATCCAATACAAAAGGAAGTCATAGTGTGGTAAGTTTTTAAAAGAACAAAAAAATCCTTACTGTAAGATCGTACGATAACAGCTGCTAAAGTACAACAAAATTAGACTTAAACCCTTTAAATTATTAGAAAAGATATAAATTTGATACCACCACTAAACAAGCACCAACCTCCTTGCATCGAATAATTAAGATACCATAAAACTTCATTGCACCCAACATTAATTTGCATGTAAAGGAACCACGTAACAAATTCATTCGACCTGAACTTTATACCTAACACAATACAGTCCATTATTCCTTAAAATAATTGTAAAAGTACGTTGTATAGATGAATCAAGCTTTTAAGCGCAGTCCACACGATATCGCGAACGCTGTTAAGTTAAGAGACTCAATTATGTAAAGGTTTTTATCGTAATTGAAAATTTTTCGTCTCGATATCCTTGTCTGCGTACTTAATAATGATTAAGTTTTAAGTGTTCATTAGTGTGAGACTGTCTTTATGTTATGGTTGAATGGTTAGCCATCGTTTTTAAAAGTATTTTATGTGCGGGTGATATTATTTGTTTGCAAGGCACGCCTTAAAGAGACGTAAGTGTAATGAAATTTGTAATAAAACCTTTTGCGGTAAAATAAAAACGGTAAAGTGAAAGATGTAGTTGCGCAATGATTGTTCCGTACAATAAAATTTATGTAATGGTATGTTTTTAGGGCTCCAAACCTTAAAAGGAATAACGGAACCCTTATTTAAAGGAACACTCGCAAGAGAATCAAAACCCTGTAAGTCACAACTTCTTCTTATTATACGAACTAGGCTCTTGTCAGTGAAGCAATCACGACATCTGTCTATCCTCTGCTTGTCTTTGACAATAGGAGAGAAAAGATGCTTGGCCACTTAACTTTACTCTTTAAGACAGTTTTAGAAGGAAAAAGAGGTAGAGGACGGCCGGACTTTTTTTTCATCAAGTGAAGGAGAAAGTTGCTAGGAGTCGTGACGTTTCAGAAAGTCAATAGACAAGCAGAGGAAGTTACAGCTGCAGCAACAGACTAACTATTAACACATCTCTTTTTGCACAAAAAAAGTAAAACTACCAACAACTTTGTTACATAATAACGATATGCTTACCCTAAGTCACACCAAACATAAAAGACTAATTCAAAATTAAAAAATTATTCATTAAACACAGGTCTCAAACAGCTTTAGCAAGTTCAAGAAGTCTTTTCCATACTTAATATTTAAAAAGTAAAGTATCATTTACCCTAAAGTGTGTTCACCCCTTTTAAGTAGAGGCTACTAAGAGTTAAGCTGTGGCGGTATTATCTAAGTACTTATCTACTTAATGCCATTGATATAAAGTAATAGATATGGCAGAAACGTAGTTGATTCAAAAGTAGAGCGCAGTTGCGAAAAATGTATAAGATAACATATCATAGTAATCTGTGGTAGTATCAGGATTGTTTATAAAGAAGAGGACTATCTTTGGGTGTTACACTTAGCGGTGTAGCACTTAGCGGCAATTAAAATTTGTTGAAGAATACATTATTTCCCATTCATTAATTCGTATAAAAATATAAGCTTAGAAATAATATTATAAGGATGAATTGAATGATTGTTGATGAATTAAATCCAAAAGTTAATTCTTGGAAAAATTCCAGGACCTTTTCGATTTATTGGATAAAATATACTTAAATGTTTTTAAAAATTTAATTATTATAGCTTTTTACTTATCAACTGTTTAAAGAAAAAAGTTTGCCTACTTCTATATTTATTGGTGCCTGGATTTATACTTTTTAATTTGCAGTCAAGCTATCACTGATACGTTAATTTTACTATGCGATTCAAATAAGAAAGTGCCACTCTGATCGCCATTTTGTGACGTCATAGTTGTAAATATGTATTATAAACTGTTTGTATTGACAGCTATGACGTCATAAAATGGCGATCAGAGTTGCACAATATTCTTATTTGATTCACTTATACCTATATATTATTAAAATTCGCAACAATACGTCGAGATATATCGGCATAGCTAGTCTCAATCTTTCTTTCTCTAATTAAATTTTTTGGAACATTCGTAGGTCCGATTTATAGACATAATAAATAAACAAACACCCAGATTTACACAGATATATACAGATCACACAATACATTTTGTCGTTGTACAACACAGTCTCACAAATACATCTTTTATGAATAACAAAAGCCGTATCATTTCCAGCGTAATCTTATGCCCTCGTTAAGAATGCTCTAAAATTACAGCGGTCCGATCAGTTGGCCGACAGATCCAGCTTTAGCTTGTGGTCGCCTTTGCGGTAAAATTTGTCATTAGTAGTTTATTCAAGGGGAAAACATTGGGACTGTCGTTTTACTATTAAAAGATTTTGCTGAGAAAACGTGGAGATTTTAATTTTTACTTGTATTCTCTTTTGCATATTAAGATGCATTGAAGATGATGAAGAATTGCATTTTGATGGGGTTCAGGGTTCTAGAGAAAACTTTCTTGGTCTATAAGTTCTCAATAGGAAAAATGTCTCGGATCTCATATTTAATCTAAATTGAAATCTAGTCCAATTTTGGGTAATTTAACTCTTCATAATAATTACATACAGTGTGCTAAAAGTCGATCGATTTAAAGTCAAAAATGACAAATTGTGTCATCGAATACCTAACATATTTATTATTTAGTAAGTGAGTGATGTTTTGGTCTCCTAGATAGGCTACTGGGTACTGGGTGGCCTGTTTAGGAGAAGGAGTAACTGATTCTTTACACACAGATGGGATGTGTTATTATGTCCGCAAACCGTTTTATGATAATTTTAAAATGGAAACAATTCAAATAGTAAAACAAAGTTTGAAGCTGCTCCTCCAAACTTCAAAGCTAACTTTAGAAAATTTAAACTACCTTACAACCTTAATCTTGCAAAATCAAACCAATAAACAGAATCAATAACCGCAGGACCCGATAAATCGGGCAACTAGTCGACCCCACCTCCAAATCCTAAACTAGTTGAGCGATCAGTTGGGCGCATAAATTATGCAAATGTAAGCCGTCGTGTTAAGAGGGTTGGCTCGAAAGTTATCAGACGATGTACTTGACTCCCAAGATCAACTGCTCACTCAGCTCGGTGAAGCTGTATGAACAAGTAATGAGATTGTATGTGACTTGGTAAAGATATGAAGTAAATTTATTTGGTGAAGAATGTAGCAAAGTAAAGATGAAGTTGGTGTTTGTGAAGGTTGTGATTTGGAGCATAAGATTTTAATGTAAGGCAATGTTATAAGTACTGTGATGACTGAGTCTCACAGAGGACCACCTTGCTTTCTGTAACAAGCGAGAATTAGTGAGCGTTAAGCTGCGCTCAGCGCTGCGAAGATCAGGTTTTGATAAACCTGAGTGAGTAAGATTGATCTCCCAAGATTTATTTTATAGACTCACGCCTGTATTCCCCAGAGGGGGTAGGCAGAGGTGTGCATGCAGTACACCCACGTTTCGCCGGCTTTATTATAAGTCCCATGTAATAGGGGGCGAGCCTATTGCCATTAACCGGGCACAATGCCAGACTCCGTGCTGCTACTGAGAATTTCCTAATGAAAAAACCCAATAACACTTTGCCCGACCCGGGGATCGAACCCAGGACCTCGTGCTCAGCAGTCGCGCTTGTTACCACTAGACCAACGAGGCAGTCTCCCAAGATATTTTATAAAATACAAAAATGTACTCTAATAAAATAATAATTTAAAACGTCTGTCACTTGACGTATCAACAATAAATCGCAACTTCCTCATTGCACTATGATTTGGTGCATGTAGGTTCGTAGCCCATAATGAGGTCGTATTTCCTTCAGTACCTACTACAGGATATTATAATCTCATGCTAACCTATAGGTACCCTATTTATTATACCGACGCGGTAGGCCTAGAAAGAGATGGCGGGGTGAGTTGGACTTCTACCTGAAGAATTAGCCTTAAATTGCTTTGAACAGGGAAAAATAGAAGGCGGGAAGGTTGGTTTTTGCCCTACAGTGGGACAATAAGCTTATTAGGAATGTATATTATAGGAAATTAGACAAATAACTACTATTTCAGCAAGGAATCAAATCAAATCATTAATTTGGAAATGTATCGAATTAAACAACACGTTTGCAAAGCACTCGAAACGTCAGGATTGTATTATCAAAATAAAAACGCGAGTTATATCCGTTAAAAAGTTGTTTCATTAACGCGTTTGATTTCTTCATGGATCACAAATTCTTCACAATAGGTATATAACTTATGTCTTCATTAAAGGTCAGTTAGGACGAACTGAAATATTTTTTTTGCGTTTCCTTTTTTGACCTTAGTTAGGAAGATGGAATAAGGACTTAAGAAAAAAAAATAGACACTACAAATTACGCAATACCATTAATTTAGCGCGAAATAATTTGTCGTATCTTTCCACACGGCAAGACATTTGCAAATTTATAAATTGATCAAATACCCATATTATTAGAAATCATAACTGTTTCATTAATAGATGTTAATAATATACAGGAGAACTTGCATTAAGTTGTTTATCGTTTTGACATAAATATTGTTTCATGGTTAACATAACACATACATAATGCAGAGATTCTCAACCTGTGGTACCCTTAACCGCTCTTGGATTAACTACGATTAAAACTTAAAATAATTATGCGAATACAACTTACAATGCACAGATGATAAACCGCGATAGGGTTAACCTAATAAGATTTACACTTAAGCTTAATTGAAATAGGTACTGTCAACTAGACAGAATAATTATTTGCCATGGTACGGTCCTGCTCGTATACTATCTCTTTTTCAGTTTCCTCAATTTTTGTTAAGGCTTAACATAGGCTCATGTAATAAAAATCTAAAGATGAGAATATATATTTTTAAAGAATTAATTAAACAAGATAAGATAAATAACATTGGTCCCAGATGTGAGCCCTGTGGAACTTCAGACTTTATATATAGTAAATTAATAACCATTAAGTAATTTTAAAATAAAAAACAATGTTTAAAGTAAGAATGTACTTATATAAGGCTGATTTATTTACATTAGGCATTCTCTCTGCCGTCTAAATTTACAACTTATTGCTTAAACATGTTAAGTGGTAATCAAAGCGCACAGCTAAATCTGCCTTCTGAAAAACGGAGATGCTTGAAATTGAATGTCACAAATGGTCACCCAACCAGTGATTGACCGCTTCAAGCGCTTTTTAACCTTACAACAATCGATAAATTGTCTGTAAATCCTAATAACAAATGCGATATCATAAATTCCGAATGTCAAGATAAAAATGAACTTTTAAAAAATTCGTCCTTATTTAAATCCTTAAAAAATTTAAATAAACCTTCACCTTATACAAATAAAGTTCCACCCATTTCGTATGCATAAAACTAATTCGCATGTCGCCATTTAGATAGGACTAGTTAATTGACAGTGATGACTTAGCCCTCGACGTCAAATCTAAAACTCATGTATTATTTACTCAACCGCTGAAAGGTGTGGGCGGTGTCATAATTAGTTTCGTGTTGGCGATACCTGTTAATGTTTAATTGAGAGTTTAGTTTGTATAATAGGTATGTCGTGAAACTGTAATTAAATTTACGATTCAGTGTATGTAAATTGTTTTGTAATGGAAATTGTTAAGTGTGTCAATGGTAGAAAGGCTTAAGTAATTACGGGTCTGATTTTCGTTGTTCTTCTTTGTTTAATTTCGTGTACCTATAGATTTTTTTTATTAATTTATTTATTGAGGCTTTTGTCCACAAAGCGTATCCACGCCAGCCTCATAGGACCACTCACGAAAAAATCCTCACTATACAAATTCTTAGTTCATCAACAATTTAAAGAATTTAGATTTTTTTTTTATTTTTAGAATTTTACAACCCATAACTTATCCAGTTGTGTTGTTGTGTAATACTGCGTGTAAAATAACCCTTTTTGGCTTCACCGCAGTCGGGTAATGAACCAGCTTAGGTAAATCTACCAGTAGGAACCTTGAGTATCTTCAGTCCTCTTCATCGAATCCAGTAAAAGTGACTTCGAATAGTTCTCAATGCAAAGCCAAATTTGGTTACGAAACCTGATAAAACTGCGCAGAAAAGTTAATCAGTGTCATCATATTTGAAGTTGTATTAAGCCTTTATCTATCTTTATCTAGGTCTTCTAGAAGAATATTCTTAGTACTTATCGAATATGAATTCTCCAACTGCTTCATCGAAGTTGTTAATAATGGAGTATCTAGGAATTGTCTAGATACAGCTAATTCCTTATTTGAAATACATTTTGAGTTTGAATCAACTAAAACACCGCCTGATCTAAAAGCCAATATTCCAAAAGTAATAACTTACTTATAGGTAGTACCTAATATTATTTTATTCAACAATGCAATTCAGAACCCTACAACTAATGAATAACCCACTCAAATTCTACAAATAATCTCATTTGTAGCCGTCATAAGTACAACAATACTTAATGCTCTATTAGTAGATATCGTATATGTTACTTGGTTACTAAATAATTCTGCAGGGCCATTAGTGCCTTGTTCATTGGCTGGCCGGTCTGTTTACATGTGATACTGCTTTAATTATACACTAATTTATTGATGGTGATGGCAAAAATAGCTGATTATGTGTGAAAGATGTGTGGGGACTTGGGGATTGGGAACTGAATTAAATCATGAGTGTTTTAGGTATATATTTTCTGTCTTCTTTTTCTTTCATCGAAGATTTTTTAAAATCAACCGTACGATAAGAATAAGACCATTAAGGGTACTTACAGTCATCCCTTAAAATATGCTCAGTATGTGCCACAAAACCTTACGATCTATTACCTTGTTACAGACGCCAGACAGCCGAAGAACGCGAAGCTGAGCGACAAGCAGCCAACCGTTTAATGCTTTCGCTCCAAGCAGAAGCACTAAGCAAGGGTTATATACCCGAACCCCCACCAGGGTCAGCTCAGCTCTCCGCTTTACACTACCAAAACCCATCGAACAACGTTCCAGCACCACCTTCGAACACCGCTTTAAGTGCTTTACAGAATCTGCAACCTTGGGCTGGAAATCAGAATAACTTTATGAATGTGCAAGCGGCTACTGCTCCGCCTACACATCCACCTCCTGTGGCTTCACCTATATGTTGATCTGTACTTAGTTAAGATTTTGTGTAGATATTAATTTGTCTCGATACAAAAACGGTTTGGTTTCAAAGAATCAAACTATAAAAAATGTATTTGTACACTTGTAGGAAAGTACAGAGATTGAAAAAAGTGATTGAGTAGGTAAAGCAAAATTACTGCCTCTTTTCCGCCTTTTCATTGTCAACCTTGAAGCTTGTCATATAACTACTTCCGTCAGAACATTATGTTATATACTGCGTTTCACATTCACTGAAACGAAGATGATATCTTTACTGGTACCTAAACTTCTTATAAATTATGTTATATCAATGACTAAAAACAATAACATGTCGGAAAATATTATATTATTAAATATTAATTCAGTAAATTTCGGGAATGCCTGAATTGACGGCAGCGGGGAGTTGCGGACCTAACTCAGAGCTGACAATGACGCCGTGAGACTCCACTCGATCTTGAAAATGGACTCCGTTTTGAGTTCGAAACTAGTCGGGCATTCTCAAAGTTAACCCTTGAGTAAAGCCGAAAAAATATTTAATAATATAAAAAGTATGATTCACGCAAGTTATTATTCTAAAATATCGGAAAATGTTAATGGAAAAACAAATAAGTCATATCAATATACAAACGAAGCTTCAATTAATTTCATATCCAATGGAAAACTATGAAAAATATTTGAAATAGTCCAATAATTCTAATTAGGATACTTGACATAAAATCCGTATTTTCACTTAGCACCATTAATGTCTGATAAATTTGATATAAAAAAGATTTTATATAAAAAGATGGAACAGTTTTCTTTCTTAAGTTGGAATTATTAATGCTAGAGTGAAAATTTGTGTTGGACGTCTTGTGCGGAAAAAAAATCATGTGTACTTATGATTTAAAAAAAAAATATTCACGAAAAATTGGGCCCTTCATAAATTACTCATTTATTGCCTCTAGTCCGTTTATCAATTCTCATACTAAACTCACACTAGGAGAGTTTGGGGCTTAGCCAAGTTGACTATCTACAATCGCTAACGAATAGAAAACGAAAGAAATGTACCTATAGGATTAGATTCTATTCGTTTGTTTTGATCACGTGACATATCGATAAAAGTAATGTCATCCTATATATTTCTTTCGTTTTCTATTCGTTAGCGATTGTAGATAGTCAACTTGACTAAGCCCCAAGGAGACATCTTATGTGCGAGTTTTTTCAACGTTTACATGAGAGGGTAGATATTCAATCTAGTGATTAATATCGAAACAGTCCGGTTGTTATTTTGTATACACAGAAGTCAAGATACCTTTCAGGTCAAGAAACAATACTCCTATCAGTCGTTTACATCTTGTACTGGGTCTGTGGCACTGGGTCGCATTCGAAAAACTCCTAGTATTACCAGCCTTCACGCTATTTTTTATTTTTTCACAGTAAGTAGCAATAAATAATTATGTAAATAAAGTTTATCAGTATTATAACTTAAGTTTAATTACTCTAATAAATAAATGTAATAGAATATATTCTTAAGTCTGCTTAATTGATATGTAGCGAGGAATTTGTAAATTGTAGATTTAGGAAGTGTTTCACAGTCTACGAATAGGCATATAAGAAAATTGGTTAAAAAAATAACAGAATATGTATTAAATCATTTGTCAGCGAAAGCTTATCAGTAATCTGTGAAACTGGACGTAATAATAATCCAGTTCCCGATACCTATAGACTCCTATTTCATATATTTTTAAATGTATATTATGTGTATTTTTAAATGTATTAAGATATGTCAATACATTAAAGTAAATAACCCAGTACATAGTTAATAATTGAATGAACTTTAAAATATAAATATTTAATAAGAAATTTGAGAAACGGGTTCGAAACCCATCCGTATCAGTTGTTTTATCAAATTTCTTATTAAATATTTAATAAGCTCACATGTGCTAAAACATGCAAAAATTTCACAAAAATATTGAACTTTAAAATTTAGTTTTTTTAAATATTCATGTATATTCTAAGCATGTCTTCATTTTTTTTAAGTCTTTTTCCAACTTGTTGTTAATATTTAATGTATTGTTAACCCAGATGAAATGGTACTAAATTCCTACTTAGTACCTCCCTGGCTCATCGAGCCAAAGATGATCGATTACTAAGCAACCATACAAAATAATCGACCTAATTAAAAAAGAGTTTCTAAATATTTCGAAAGAATAACAATTAGTCACCTTAAATAAAAAAGACATTAATATTAGTTTTAATAATGTAGAATAATAAAATGTAAAATATTTGTAAATATTTGATTAAGTTTACGCTCTTCTTTAAATATAATATTATTTTAATATTTCACTTAGATCTCAATATCTGACGTTTACAATAAAATAAAAATAATAAGAATTTTTAAACAAAAGCTATTATCAAACTTTGCATAAATAATGTTTTAAAATATGTTTTACACTTTTTTATTGCTAAATCTAATTTCAAATACCGTAAATTTTATCTAAAACTGCTTTTAAGTGTAAGATTAATCATGTGCATTCCAAGTAGATACATATTTGTAAATATTATTAATAATATGTAATAGTAATAATGTAGCTCAATTTATTGTGAAATCTGTCTTATATTGCGTTATTGTAATAGTAATGTAAATTATTGTATAATTATCGAATTTTCATTGCGTTGGCTACATGGTGGACGTTTTAATAAAATATTGAAATACCCTTATATTTTTATTATTTATTACATCCCTGCTCTTGTACCCCTCCATGTTACTTGCTCCTATATGAGCTTGACTCCTAAAGATTGGTCCTTAGCAGCTCTAGATAGAGAGGTATAAGGAGGCTTTTGCACCCTTGTCGATAATTGTCGTGGTGCCGCATTAGTTGTAGGCTCGCTTTTCAAGCACGTGGATGTGGGTTCGAACCTTGCATGTAGCAATGTGACTTTCTTAATAAATCAAGACACCACTGACTTACGATAAAGGATAACATCGTGAGGAAATGTAGACTTAAGTCTGAAATCTCTAACACACAATTAGGTTAGCGTGGTGATTGATGCTTAGTCCTGAAGAAGCCCTGCAGTGAATAGGACAGTTATATGCTGGTTGAATATTTAATTAGTAATTCAAGTGAATTAATACTCATTTTGAAGAGTTCACTGCACGGAACAGTGAAATAGAGTTTGCTGTCAACTATACCGAGGGATGGTGTATCTATTAGCATATTGTGCTGAAATGCTTAAAACAACTGCCCGACGGCGAGCAATTGATTGTTTGGCAAAACGAAGCGATCATCACCTAACGATTATTTTCGCTCACTAAATGTATTGTCATTTACCGCGTGAACAAACGTGTGCTCGTTCAGAAATGCGCGGAAAACTGAAATCTGGGGGATAGGACAATTGACGCTCAACATGTTGCGCGACAGCCCGTCATTACGTCCAGAATACAAGAGACACGCCACATACTACAGATAATAATTATATTATTATATTATATTTTAGGTGCCATACCTGACGTGGCCGTGGCGTTGTAGTGCCACGGCGGTTATCATGATCACTAAGTTCAAGATCCTTAAGGGAGTCACCACAGAGCGATTGCGGAGCATCTTGCCAGGCTATTTCTCCGTTCGAATGCTCCTCCCACTTCGCTGTTTTCCCGGTGGAATGTCAGAGGTCCACAAACTTACACCTGCCGCCCCAGGCTGGCTGAAAAACTTGGATATAGAGATCTGATCCACGCAGGATAAATGCCATACGCAATGATGATAATCACTAAGTATAATAAAATCTTCCTGACCGAATTTCGGTCACAGCGGCCAATCTCAACGGAGATTAGCCAACTACGCAGAAGATATTATAGTGCACAAGTGTGTGCACAAACACACTTCTCTATTCCCTCACTCTCATTGTCCGATGAGACGGCAATCCGATACGACCGGACAGAGATCAGGCGCAGGGTGCCAACGGTTTTACGTGCTTGCCGAGGCACGTAGTAAGTGATAATTAATTTATATATAAGTATAAACAGGGTTTGTCGCGATCTAAGCCCTAAATGGGTGGTCTGGTCTGGATGTAAAACTATTATAGGTTTGTCTTGGTCATCTACAGTCTACCTGTCTACAAAGCTTACTAAAACCACAAATAATATTGCATGACTCAAGCTTTTGACTTAATTCCAATTCCAGAAAATGTTGAACGTGATTGTACCTAAGTTTTCCTCTAAAATAAATGCGCCTTATAATCACAAAGTTGAAAGAAACCGACCAATCAAATAAAATACGGTAGGTAAACGTAATCGTCATATTTGAAGACCAAAAAAGCGGCGCTCGACAAAATTATACATCTCAAACGGAAAACAATTGTCCACAATAAGCGAAATCGATTTTAAACAAAAAATGTTCAGTTTCCGTCCACACAAACGGACGATTTAGCGACAATTAGACCGCCATTACGAAATATAATACAATTTTAATAGACCAAGGTCTGAAATAATAACAAAACATTATATGGGGACGTGACTCCTGTGCTGTTATTACAACCTTTTGTTTTATGAAGCGGAAAAAAAACTTCGATTGTTTTTGTTAACCCTAATACACTTCTATTATGATAGCTTCAACCGACAATGCATCACCGTTTTGTTTTAAGTACACTGCCGGTTGAGTACGCACACGTATTTTTTGGAGCGCTGTTTGTGCAGCAATGGTTTCGTAACACAACGAATATGTTACATTTTAGTAGTACTTAGTCCAAACCAAATGATATTTTAAAGGATGTCTCCATGAAATCGATGGTTAGTGATTCGGCGCCGTTTATAAGTCACCTTTCATTGTCAATGTGATGTATCATTATATTTATTTTGGTGTACGTTTGTCTGTGTTTAACTATTAATGAGATTCAATGGTCTTATGTAGGTTAGGAGGTTATTGGAATACAGGATTATTTATTAGGTGAATTTTCAACTTTAAATAGTATTAAATTTAAATAGTGTTCAGGATTACTAAGAAAGTTACCCCGCAAAGTTTAAAAACCTTATTTATTATATTCTGTAATATTATACTTATAAATCTATTATTTTTTAATATGTATTATACCTATACAGGGTTATTTGTAAAACACCAGCATCTTTTAAAGGGGTTATTAAACTCATCATTATGAACAACTTTTACTATGGGACCAACACTGAAATCGCAAAAAAAAATCAGCTGTTCCATACATTTATGTTCACATGACTCAACAAAATGTATGGAACAGCTGATTTTTTTTTTGCAGGATGCTGGTGTTTTACAAATAACCCTGTATATATTATTATATTCCAGTACTTTTAATAAAAGCTTATGGCCTCTGTACACTATGCCACCTGCATTCTGCAGGTTGTGGATATGATACGATCGTAAGTATGTAAGTAGCTAACGTAGGCGCTAGCTATTTACATATCTCCCGTCTACTCCAAGGCGTATTACGAGTATCTTAGATAGTTATTCTCACGACAATAAAAAGGTACTCTACATCAATCAGAAAAAAAGCCAAGTACATATTATAATAATATGTTTTTCAAACGGCAAAAACAGTTAATTTCGTCTCAAAATCCAATTACTTGTCTTCTGAAAAAGCCGTATTAAAATAATTGGGCTCTCAAAAAAAAAACTTTAAAACTCATTTTTCCACATCGCGTGACATTTGTCTCAAATTAGTTTAAAAAAGTCGCAAGGGCATAGCTGGGGAATCAAACCGGGGACCCATTTTAATCGGTGTGGCGTGCAAACTGCGCTACTAGGGAATGTAGTTGCGATGTTGTGTATTGGCATTTGTTTAATTTACTTTTTCAATTCAATTTGCGTTCATTACATACTTACTTACATACTTACGCACTTACGTGCTTTTTAGGATTTTTCTATATTAATTTAAGGAAAAATACTGAATATATATTTTATTATTAACAACAGGAGTATTTGTTCAGGCAAAAATAGCATTATTACATCATAAAGGCTCAAATGGTGTCCGCACAAGGTATGTGCGTGGTGTTATTATTGTGAGTTTACAATACAACGGCTAAGCCAAATCGAAATGAAAACGCCACTATACGTCGATTGCTAGGTCTACTGCAAGCACACGGGCGGCGGCAAGTGACTGTCATAGCCTGAAGAGGTAAGTGTTGCTTCTTGATGAAGTACTAAAAATAATAAACCAGCCAATAACTGTCCTATTGCAGGGCATTGCTCTTCTCATACATGCATTATTGTATTAATAGTCTTGATGTAGTAATCGTTAATAAAATATTATTTGCCACTAATATCTATAGATACACGCACGAATAGCGACAATAAAACAACGACGCCAATTTACAACAACCCAATTAAGAAACCTATCGTGACACAATTGACATAGGTAAGCTTCTTTGCGACAAATTTTGTCGTCAAATTTTCACGACAATATAATTTGTTTAGTTCTACTAACCATTCATAGTTTGTCCAAGTAAGTTTTAAACGAAACACGAGTTAATATTGAGATGATAGAGAGAAATTGCGATAGATTTTGTAGCATTATCTTTATTCTAGTGATATTATGATATAACACTGCTTTGATAACTTAATAGTATGACCGTCGACTAACAAAAGACTGACTATCAGATGACAAAGATTCAGACCCAGCACACCACTCTGACTTTGCGTAAGTTATGTGGGTATTATAAAATAATCGTCACCTACTCCAAGCGTCAGAAAGCACCGGAACGCGTTGGTCCTGCACTTCAACGATATTTGGGACCGAAAAAATATAAATTTGGAACCGGGAAAAAGTTCATAAAAGTGACTTTAAAAATGTCTATGGAAAAACCGATTCTTACAAAACTACACATTTATAAAAATAAAAATTAACTGCCATAATATGTAAGTACGAAACATCATCATTTAAGAATGACTCGGCCGTTATGCCGGATTTTTATTGTTGGTTTTTTTTTTTTTAGAACAGGCACCCGCCAATGTCTTGAAAGTTTCAGAAATCAGAAATCATGAAAGTTCAAGAAAGAAATTTATTATATCACCGGTTAAAAAGTTCACCCGGGTAAAGCCGAATACGAATACAAAAAAAAAGATATTACCTAAGTTATAAGTTATATTTAACGAAACACGAATAGCTAGAAAGTTATATTTAACAAAGATAAACCTAACACCTAACTTTAAACAGTTCAAAAGCTTAATTATGAACGTCCTAAGTTAGAAGTCACATGCTCGCATATTTAGCGGCATAGTGGAAAGCAATTAGCCGGTAAGTGAGACTAATTAGGACTGCACCAAATATAATCCGAGGTTGGCATGCAATTTGAGGTGAGCGGGGCGAGGAGCTAGCAAAATGTAGAGTAGGTATCGTAAAATCTGTAATATTACTTCTATCTCTTAGTACCTATATTATCGATATTTTTTTGTCAGTGATATTTTTGAAATATTGATGATGACTGACAAGTCAGAGATGGCAAGTTGGAACCAAAGGCATACAAGCCTGACTGTCCATGTGTTATTAAAAATAAATAAACTCTACAAATTATCACTACATAGTATAAAACAAAGTCGCTTCCCGCGTCTGTCTGTCCCTATGTATGCTTAGATTTTTAAAACTACGCAACGGATTTTGATGCGGTTTTTTTTAATAGATAGAGTGATTAAAGAGGAAGTTTATATGTATAATACACGCATATAAGCGTAACCGTGCGAAGCCGGGGCGGGTCGCTAGTTATAAATAAATAAATTAATAAATTAAATAAATAAAACAAAAACTTGACCGAACAACTAAAACCAAAAACAAGCTGGTCCTGCACTTGAAGAAATGTTTTCGAAACCGGAAAAATTGATTTCAGTTTCGCACCTAAGGCGCGTCTCTGACTTTTCGAATTATGCCCGTTTAGAAATTACGAGTACTTACATTGTCATTCGCTAACTCGGTGAAGTAAAACATCGTAGGGAAATTGACTCTGGTGACTCGAAGATTTTTCAACAGTCATACCTACCTATGGATATTACTGCTTTTACCTATAGGTATTGTAAGAATTCAAATGGATATTTGAAAAATATCACCAGTGATTCTAGTCGGTTACTGCTACACACTTTTGCCTTTTCCTATTTTTCCTATAATGTAGGTATACAAACTCTTTTACATATTCTTCTTCTTATCGTGTGGTTGATGAACAACCTGGTGTCAGAGTTTAGACCGCCAGTAAGCCTCTGATATGGCTTTACACACCATTGAAAAATCTCAGGTGCGCTGGTTTCATCACGATGTTTTCCTTCACCGTTTTAGCAACTGATAATTCATTTATAATACGCACATAACTTACGAAAAGTCAGAGAGGCGCGCCTTGAGGTCGAACTCGAGACCTCTGACTTGTCAGTCGGCGGTCATACCACTAGGCTATCAGTGCTATTTTAGGAATTACTTAAACAAATTAAACTTTGCTTGGTTTAAAATTTATAAATATAGAAAGTAAAAGATTTACCTTAATTTATATAAAAAAAATATTGATTGACCAAGTATAATCATGAACAAAAAGTTGATCAACTTTAAACAAATAAAAATTAAACAGAATAAGACTTTTAACAAAATTTAAACAAAGACGTGTTCTCATAGCACGATTGTCAATCCGCTCGAATGTAAACTTGACATTATTATGTGAAGGGTTAGTTGTGGCCGATTAGGTACAAAAACGATAGCATTTTGGTGTCGGCCTATTGGCGCTTTAGCAGCTAAAAGGGTTAAATCGTCTCGCTAGAACGCCGCATTAGTTGATTCGTGCCCTTGTCAGGCGACATGACCCTCATTAGTGAACCACAATGCTCGCACCGACCGTTGAGTTAATCACGACACTGATACTAGCCATTTAAAGAGAATGTAGGTAATGAGAACAGGGCTTAGTGTATACTAAAATTGTATATATATTGGTGCTAATTCTCTTACACACGCTCTAAACTAATTTAGACTCTCGATCTATCTTTCTAACAGAGACCATTAGAGAAGGATAGATGATTTTTAGAGGTGTCAAACTAGTCCATTTGCGTAATATCAACGAGAATTTAGTCGGCATGTCATAGAGGTCTCGTCTATTTTTACGTCAATTGCAAGGACGTAGACTGATTTGACAGCTCTAATTTTATATTTCAATTTGCTGTCCTTTTTTTATGGTGTTTCTTAGAAAGAGATATAGTTAGACTAAAATTAGTTTAGCGGGTTGTACAAGAGAATCAGCACCATTGAACCCTTTAAGTATTCTTATTCTACTACTATATGGTGGTAAACAAGTATATGTTTCGCGTGATTGTAGCCGGTTACCGTAACCTATAGACGCTTGCAAACACCAGGGTATCCCATCCGTATCAGTTGTTTTTTCAAATTTTCTTATTAAATAATTATATTTAATAAGCTATCATGTGCTATAACATGTAAAAAATTCACAAAAATATTAAGAAAATTGGTGATATCGCATCGGTGTCTACTAAAACTGCAAAGTTTAGAGCACTGGGTCGGGATACGTAATGTATTTCGATAGATGTCGCCACACGCCTTAGGCGTGTAAAAAAGAGATTTGAAATTTCGATTGATGCCGATGGGATACGGTGGCTCAGCGGTTAGAGCGTCGACACGGTATGTCGAAGATCGTGGGTTCGTATCCCATCCGTATCAGTTGTTTTTTCAAATTTTCTTATTAAATAATTATACCAGGGTATCATTTATACGTTGCCAATCCTATCATCACCAGCCGGAAGACGTCCACTGTTGAACGAAGGCCTCTCCCACAGAAGGCCACAATGAGCGACAACTTGCCGTTTGCATCTACCGGTTACCCGCGATCTTGACAATGTCGTCGGTCCACCTGGTGGGAGGCCTACCAACGCTGCGTCTTCCGCCAATCCAATCCTATACGGTCTTAAAAAATCAGTTGAAAATCAACTGAATATACACCAAACCTAGACTTCACAGCAAGTAGGTACAGTCAATACGAACTCCTTTTAATAATTTATCAGGCAACTTTTCAATGTTAAAAATTCTCAGTCCCCCTATTATTTTCAACACCCTTACTCGATAACGCTTTTATACTCCCCCTGAAAAGAAAAAAATGAAATAAAGAGTAAATTTAAAGTTAAATGGACTTTGACGAATGACATGTCTGACCCATCACCGTCTTGTGTTGCAAAATTCACGATGTGTCAACAGAGAGTTCGGTACACTTGTGGACGTGACTGTATGTGGTTTTATTGTTTAAGAATAAGGGCACATGTAATTAATATTTTGTTGGAAATGTTTTGTTGTCCAAAATTTCATATTATCATCATTTCAGCCATAAGACGTCCACTGCTGAACATAGGCCTACCCCAATGACTGAAATTGCTAAAATTTCATAACCTACCTATAATTATTAATTTATTGATTTGCTTCGTGAATGCTAAAGAAAAAGTCAAGTTTGATTTTCGTGTTAAATGATTGGTGGACAATTTGGTGACGAATGTCAAACATAGTCATGTCAACTTGGCTTATAACATAGTCGTTAATAATATAAATTAAAAAAAATATAAATATCCAGACAAACACAGACTGTCATTCATAATGGATTGAACAATGAAAGCGATGCACCGGTTGGTTACACATAAACCATTCTGATCACTTTATACCCTTTAAATATTTATTTATTTTAAAATACTTACATTTTGGTTGACCTAAAACAGTTTTTTGTAGCCAAGTAACTTAATTAGTATCAAGTAACACAAAAAAGCTATATGTCAAACCTAAGACTAAATAAGTAGACCTTTTTAAATCTCAAATATTTTATCGGTGAAAAAAAAAAAAAAAATATCGAGTCGTGATAGCCTAGTGGTGGTAGCCGTTGACTGGCAAGTCAGTGGTCTCGGGTTGCGCACCTCTGGCTTTTCGTAAGTTATGTGCGTTTTATAAATTAATTATCACTCTCCGTGCCTCGGATAGCACGTTAAGCTGTTGGCCCCGGCTGTCAATTGTAGAGTCGTTACGGGTAGTCAGAAGCCCGAAAGTCTGACAACCAGTCTTACCAAGGGGTATCGTGTAACCCAGTATGTGGGTTGTGGAGGTCTGATAGGCAGTCGCTCCATGTAAAACACTGGTATTCAGCTGCATCCGGTAAGACTGGAAGCCGACCCCAACATAGTTGGGAAAAGGCTAGGCAGATGATGAAATATTTTATCGGTGAAACTGAAATGTTCCTTGTATTTTTGTGAATTTTTTTACATATTATATAGCATGATAGCTTATTAAATATAATGAATTGAAAAAACAACTGATACGGATGGGATTCGAACCCATGATCTTCGACGTACCGTGTCGTGTACTCGTGTTCCTTGTACCGAAAAGCAATTTATTTATCACATTTTATTATTATTAATGATTATTATATATGATACCATGATTATCAACATCAACATAACTTCTAAAAGATTCTTATCAAGCAGAAAAATACCAAAATAATTTTGACCCCCACTGACATCAAAAATTTTCTCTCACTTATTTAATCCTGTAATCCTAAACCCGTGCGAATTCAACTAGCCAAACTAAAATTGTCCATCAAGAAATGATCCCTTCATTCCAGACAGTTACCCCTCAAAGTTCTGTTAAAGTTCATGAAGTGAGGGAAAGGGGAGATCATGATATGCTGGCTGATATAGCCCTAACTAATGATATTCTCAAGAGACAAGTTATAAATGTTTGGAGATCTTCACGCGAATTTGATACAGTCCCACGCTTTAGTGATGATAGGAATCTAATATTTGGAGGACATCACAGTTCATGTCAGAAAGATGAAACGAATTATGTAGGACATGTAACATGAAAGGATTTCGTTAACTTGATAATGCAGAGATGACGAAAATTAAAAATGTATCTAATAGGATTGATTGTATCTCTCTCTTCTGTCATACTGAAGTTATTGATTTTATTTTTCTGATTTAAATAAGTATTAATGTTTTAAGTGCAAACCTTATTGACGCTAATAAATAATTAGATACTACATATTTACTAAATATATTTAAAAATATACAGAAAAAATATCGTATAAACTGTGTATATAGTAAGTGAACTGTTGAATCAAAGAAAACAATTGATGATTTAAATACAAGCAATGGAAATAGAGGCATCAAAGTGAAAGAAAATTACAATTAAAATCCAATAACATCAAGCGAATACTCATTTATCATCCACATTAGATAACAGAATCACAATTCGAGCCAATTTCCCCACTTTTTATTAACACATAAAATCTCCCAACCCTCCCATACGAAACAATAATACGGTTTTTGTAATTCCCTAAGCTAACAAGTGTGCCTTCATAAACTTTCCATCTGTACCCCACAAAGCTTTGGGGTTTGTTATACCTCTTGGGGATTAGCCGTGTTAACTGGCATTTGATATTGATGCTCATTTACATTCAATTTTAAACTCAAGTACTAACAATACAGAATTCAAAATTGTATAGCATTTAGATTTGGTTTACGATGTTTGATATTTAGAAGTCATTGCTGTTACACTCGCACTTGATGATATAATTTCAACTTTAAATGTTGTAAATTACAATACAAATTCCACTGAAGAAGTTGACGTTACTGAAGATGTTTCGAAATTCGTATGCAGGCGTGATTCTCATAATATGTAATGTTTTACTGCAGTAGTGAATTTTGCACTTGACTTTAATTATCTAGTAGTGGATATGCATGGGTGACATCTTATTCACTAAATAGGAGGGGTGATGCTGATGGGTCCTGAGAGACAGGTCATCCGATGTCTGTATCATATTTGTGAATTTCTCACGGTTCGTTAAATTCTAGATTAAAAGTTAATGTGACGTGTATCTTTATGTAGATCTATTTTCAACAATATATGTTTAGCGAATTGTTGTTTTACGCTTTTACAATATTGGAAAACGACGTATTAATTCTTTAGCCTGAGGTTTATTTATTTTACTCTTTATCGTACAGCTATAAAATAAATTGTAGCAATGTTGCCAGCATTGTCTTTTTTACTACTTATAACTGGATTTAGTTGAATCTGAATTCTTGAAACATCAATATTTTATTAGACCTTAAATTCAATTACTAGGATTAAAAATATTGGACAAAAAAAATTGCAAGATTTTTTTATCAGCCTAAAATAAACAACTATTGGGCCAAGGGTGGTCCTTTTTAGACAGAGACCTACTCATCTCGCTATCTCTTTCTATATGTGCTGCGATATCTTTTCATATTTCGAGAGAGTGGTCATTAATTTTCAAATTGTTTGTAGGTCTTATGACCTAGCCCAGTTCCAATCTAGCGTATAACTTTTAAAATAACATAAGCTATTTTAGCACTAGAACAATTATATAAATAAATCAACCTGTAACTGTCCCACTGGTACTGGTAGGCCACCACTGGTATCTTAGATTAACCAAAGAATATACTATTACCTTACTTAGAAACGACTAAATGACATAGAAAAAGTCATATTGGTACATGCTAGTTCGAACCCACACCCACATGCTTGCAAAGCCGGTTTATTAAACAACAATACTTATTATAATGAAACAACTTTTAACGGATATAATTCGCGTTTTTATTTTGATAATACAATCCTGACGTTTCGAGTACTTTGCAGCACTCGTGGTCGCAGGCAGACTGAGGTTCAGTCAGGATTGTATTATCATAATAAAAACGCGAATTATATCCGTTAAAAGTTGTTTCATTATGTTGAGTGTTCGCGAAAGTTTGAGACTATATTATAACAATACTTATTGTTATTTTACACTCTCAACAATATCAATGACTTTGTTCTCTTTACAACTGACTTACAACATCAATATCGCATAAATAAAATTCGCGTCTGCCCTCACAATGATATCAGATGGCCCTGTACATATCGCGCCTATTATATTATGGGATAATTCGATCACGGCATTCACGGCACATGCCCCTTTACTGTTTTTATTGTCCCTACTATGAGTGGTGTAGGGCGAGCGCTGGTTGTTAGGGTTGAACGGCGCATGAAAATTTTTAATGAAAAAATAAGGTCTGTAGTTGAACTATAGGGAAAGTCTTCGTTTACAAATCAAAGTAAAAATATGAAAATCACAGCTTAGAGATAATATCTACATTCTACATTATTAAATTGTTATTACACAGACGAAAATGAAACTGATTTTTTAAGCGAACTCAAAACTACTGTGTGGACCGGAACGTAGAAGGGAATTTCGATAGCACGAGCAGGATTATGATTTAGCTCAGCTGGCAGAACGGCTGGTTGTTTTAAGCGATGGATCACTTCCAACCTGTAATCAAATATTATTTACAACAAAAACTCTTAACTTTAATCTCAACCAGTCTAACAAAACAAAAATCAAACGAACTGATAAAATAAATTCCGTGAACATTTTTTCGTGTGCCAACCCTAACTGTACACTTTTTTAATTCATCACGCAGCGACAGACAGCCAGTTACAGTTGTTTGTTTAGACAACAGATTGTTTACAAGCAAGTGCTTCCAACTATTTGTTGTTTCACGTCTCATTGCTTTTCAAATAAATATTAAAACTTGTAACTATTATTGTTGTTGGCAGCAAGGTTTTTTTTTCTTTCAATGGATTTTTGGCATGACCGTTGAGAAGTCAGAGGTCTTAGGTTCAGTCACCCAAGGCACGCACCTCTGACTCTTCGTAAGTTATGTGCGCATTATTAACTTAGGTACTTATATCACGTGCTCCGAGCCTCGGAAAGCAAGTTTAGCCGTTAGCCCCGGCTATCATGAATAACCTGCGGCATAGGTTTGCTAGCCTGTTATAAGGACAGTATACCTTAAAAGAGAAAAATCAAACAAGAAACTTCATGGTAGCCAATTAAAAAAAAACTGTACTGAGCGTAAGTACCTAGATGTCTAAATCGCGGACATTTTAATTTGCAACTATTTAATAAAAGGAAAGGTACTAAATAGTACCATTTTGGTACCTACAAAACTAAAGCTTCTTCCTATTAACAAGCCATTATTTATATAATTAATGTTATCATTAATTAATTACCCTTTTCCCGATACCAGTGGGCTCTATATTTTATATTTTTAAATGTATATTTTGATGTTTTATATAGGTATATTATAAATTTAAAAATGAATTTTATATGTATTATAAATGAATAATTGGAAATTAATTATGTAAAATTAAGTATAATGACAATATTGCATGATGACAATGTAAATTCTGCTGTAGGTATATTTCCAACAACAGTAATTTCCTAAAAATAATTTAATTTCATAATATTTCTCCGCAATAATAAGAAAATTCAATTATTTTCCACAGCAATCACTTAACAATAAAACCACAAACATTAATCGTACCAAGATGCGTATCTTCAGATCGATTATAAATAATCGAATCACAAACAAATAAATTTCATTCCCATCACCAGTTTATGAAGAACTCTCTTACATTTATGAACTAAAAGAAAACTTCGACCACTGCGGGCCTAGTTACAGTGGACACATTATTTAACCCTCAAAAGCGCGTTAAAACTCAATAGGGCGGTATCTAACAGTGTCTGTCTATAAAATTGCGATTGTCTGTTAATAAAACAGAGGGTGCAGAAGTTTTAATAGAAACGATTATTAAAACTAAAGCATTGTCTACCTACGAGCATGTTAATATATTTTTGTTATTAATTGGCTTAAAAGAAATCTTAATGCCTCGCGGTTTACAAATGACCCTCAAATAAAATACTTGTGTGAAAATTAAAGTTTAATTTTAAAATTTGCGAACGTGACTCAGTTGTTTTTTTGGGGTATAAAGCTAATGAAGACGAGCTAAGTATTCTCCTAATCATTCGCTACACAAAGGAACATTTTCTTTACATTTACATTATCTGCCATCAACAAACATGAGCAACTGAGTCCGTACGGTGTCATAAATGGGTCAAATAATATAACAAAAACTTTTCTGAATATGTTAGACTGGATTTAGGCAGGTAGCTATTTCTACAAGCGACGGAAAACTGCAGAAGGTAAAACGATAGCGTTTTATAATTATGTAAGTAGTAGTAAGTAGGTACCTGCCATGCTGTTTAACTTATCACCGAATTATGATATTAAAATCTTCCCCAAATTAACAGTCAGTTTTCTACATTCATCCAGTAGTAAATAGGTATATTATTATTTGCCACGTAGGCAGGAAAGTATTTGGTTAATTGTTATATCTGTACCATCACAAACTTACTCTACATTTAACCCCTCAAGTGTTGCAATAAGTTAATTGTTAGCAAAGGGGCGAGGGTTACGACCGGCCCGTTATATTGTTATCGGGATATCGTTAAGTACGGTTTTGTTTTAGTGTCCCACTTATTATGGTTATTGCGACCGGGTGCAGCATTTACAGGGTTATGTCTTATAGATTATAGTGATATGATTTTTTGATGATAATGGACTTTCAGGGGTAAATTAGTTACTTGCGTTGTGGTCATTGGCATTAATTTCTCATAATATGGCTTGTTATTTAAGTGGTAGCAGTAACTGGATCTTGAGATTAATTTTGGAAACTTTTTTTGTAAGTAGGTATTATTTTTGTTAAAAATTAGTACAAAGTCACTTTAAAATTTCATTTGTGCCTGCGTAAAGGTGTATAGGAGACCATAAAATTGCTTTTCTACTCTTATACACCGTTTGAAATAATATTTGATAAATAACGGCCAAATAACGATAGTTAACGTGTTATATTTTTGAGATAATTACATTATAATGTAATATTTTGTAAGTTAAGGTTATTAAAGTTTACATCTTTGTATTTAATGTAAAATAATAGAGTTTTTTCTGCGCTTTCATGGAAATAACGACGTTGTTATAACGTTATTTTTCTAATGTTATTTAGAACAGAGTATAGATTGAATGTCGTTAGCAATTATCACGAAACAACAAAGTCTATTTTTGCTTACAATAAACAGATAGGTAAGTAATATGGTTGACTATACAATAATTTCATTCTGATTTTTTCGTAAATCCTAAAAAAACTTCATAATCAAACGCATAACAAGAATTTTTAATTTGCCAACCCTCCTGCGACAATACGACAAAAAATCGCAACGGTAATTGAGTTAATACGCGATGGAGGGGGCGGGTTTATCGCTGTCTGACTTATGTTTGACGAATTAAAAAGGGGACGGACATGTTTGGCTAGCCTCGGAGATTGGTCGCGCGATTTGTGACTCGTGTTTTGGCTTGTGAAGTTATTTGTTTGTATCCTACCTCCCTACACAGCTTGTATCAGTCCACCGCTGGACTTAGGGCTCTTCTCATCATCTCTTTTCCCTAGCCTTTTCCCAACTATGTTGGTGTCGGCTTTCAGTTTTACCGAATGCAGCTGAATACCAGTGTTTTACATGGAGCGACTGCCTATCAGACTACACAACCCAGGTACTAGGTTACACGGTACCCCTTGGTAAGACCGGTTGTCAGACTTTCGGGCTTCTGACTACCCGTAAAGACTGTCAAAGATCTACAATTGACAGCCAGGGCCAACAGCTTAACGTGCTATCCGAGGCACGGAGAGTGAGAATTAATTTATAAAACGCACATATCTTACGAAAAGTCAGACCTCTGACTTGCCAGTCAACGGTCACCACCACTAGGCTATCACGGCTCTTCTCATATGCATCAGTTATTTTGTGCGCTCATTAGAAGGTGTTTGCCTTTAATCATCACGCTGGGCAAGCATTAAATTTGCTTTCTCCTCGCATCAGTTTCCTCAATGCTGAGAATCGTGACCACTTCTTGATAGGACTTTTTCCCATGGACTATTTGGCACCAGCTGATTCTATCTGTCGCTGACCGAAGAGCATCGTGTTAAGGGTGATGGGGATTTGGTCCTTCGGGTTTCGGCTTCGGGCTTCTTTCGTGGCCTTTTCCCTGGTGTTATCTAATTATAATTTCTTAAAATTTACCGGCAAAATTAATTTACAAAAGTTTTCTTTTAAATCTCAATTCTCGATACAACAACATAATTCTGCCAATCGACTACATAATAACCGAATAATCGGTACAATCGTTAATACGGCATCGATTGAGAGAGTCATGCGACTAATTAATCGCAGTCATCTGTCGCATAATGAGGCGATAACCTGTCGACAGGTACGCGATCATCAACGAATTATTTATCCGAATATACTGTCACTACAGATTGTATTTGCTGACTGTATTTAATTTGGTATAATTACGAACTAGCTGTAGATTTTAAGAGTGGGTTTTTTTCTGGGGAAAATCCGACGACTGTAATGTTGAGGGTTCGATGTTTGATTTGTACATTTAGATTAATATCTTTATGTTCCTGGCCGATCAGGTTTAAGACCTCTCTCTTGTTTGAACTAGGAATCCAATCCAATTTCTAATCGTAAATTAATTATAACTAAACTAATAATTATAACTTTTTGAAATAATATTTTTTTTTATTTAGGATACAAACAGATACTATTAAATGTTTAGGTGTAACACATAGCTATAACCTAATCCAAAAAATATATTTCCTTAGATATAGGATACTAATAATATGTCATAATATACCTAAGCAAATTTTGTCCATGTAAACATATTCTGTAATGCAAGAATTTTTTGAATAAATTATTATTATTATTATAATTACGGATAGATATTATGGAATTATGGAATATAATAACGACAAAAATGAGAATGTCGTATTAGTAATTCGATTTTCGAATATAATAATTTCGTATGTAAATTACTTTTATACAAAAAGAAATACAGAATGGTTTATTTAAATATTCCCGCGGGTGTTTTAGGAAGTGACAAAGAGAAAAATCTAGAGGATGGGCAGCAACATCCTTCTGTATAATAGCAATCATCTGCTACTGCGATCGCAACCCGCTTGCCCAGCGACAAAATAGGTGATGCGTATGAGAAGAGGCCTATGTCCAGCAGTGGACTGATACAGGCTGTGTAGGTAGCTACCTCACCTGCTGAGCAATAGATATAAGCAGATTTGCCCTAAGCGTCTATTTCTAGAATGAATTGTGCATAGACCGCTATCGATTAATGGGAAGTTTGTCTTACAGATCTGCCCAGCAGGGTCGTTGAGTTATTTGCGGACAATAGCCGGGTAAACTAGCTAATTGGTCAAACTGAGGGATGCATTATTAATCTCGAATTCAAACGATCAAATTGGTCGGCTTAGGTTGAAATTTAAATAGAAATATCTATGGTATGTGCAAGCATACTAACAAATTGGTAGGATTTTTAAAGAACTCTTAATAAAGAAAAAGAAGACGCTATACATGTATATTTGTACCTGTGTGTATTGTGTATGTATGTATTGTACATATTTGTTTGTATAGATTATTTATTTATATAGGTACATATTTGTACCTTTACATTTAAGAAAACTGGTTATTTATCGTTTTATCCCTCAGATAGGTTTTACTGAACTTTATACCGAAACCCTTATACCCTTATACGACAAAGTCCTTCGGCAAGGCTTTATCCGATGAGTGCCACGGCCGAGACTCTGTCCAGAAGCAGCTAGAATGTTTATCCTTGCTATATAATTTGTGACGTTTGTCTCATCGTTGATTTTTACGATACGCAGAGCAGAGAGAGAGATATCTAGTATAGAAAACAGAAGACGCAAGATGGAAGGCTACCATATACGCCACGACATTCATAAATAACATTTTAGAAGGAAAAGTCAATGGAAAAAGAGGAAGAGGTAGGCAAAGTTATGTAGCGTAGATCAAAGAAAACGTGAAGGTCGAGATGTATAAGGAGGTCAAGTAATTAGCTCTTGATAGAGAGAATTTAATTTCGTTCAAAACCTACCGAAAGTTGTCTAAAAATCAATATTTAAAATAGCTAATTAAATTATGGTTAACGTAATTGCCCAGTCGCGGTGAACAGTTAATTGTAGTTCGCGCCAAATTGCGCAGTAATTGTGTTCTGATCAGCTGATGTCGTTAGCGAGATGCCACTCTATAGGTATACGACAGCAGATTGAGGGCAGTGGTTGTGATTTGATACTAATTTTGTTAGCAAATATTAATTTTACTTAATTTATTTTTGTGAACTTTATATTATGTATTTTTGTAATGTTATGTAAATTTATTGTAAATAAGTGTACAATAAATAATTAAGAATTATACATAAGTAAACTTTTTTTTACGAATAACGATGAAAGTAAGATGTACCTGATAAATATTTGACCTTTATTGAATATATTTGAATATAAGACATGCTTTAAAATCTATATGAACTGCGATACAAGGTTTTTTATGGTGGAAAAGTCATGTGTTTGATTTGGTAAGCGGTATTTTCCGTTACCGTTAAAGCAAGTAGATGATTTAAAAAAATCATTTGTGTCTAACTTAATATCGATGATTTTAATTGGACAATAATCTATTTTAATAGAGTAATAGGGTACATCAGCCACATGCGAGCTAAACATCCTAGCTCTTAGAAATTAGAAGCCAAATCGCCGTAGCTAAAACCGGCAAGGATATAATTATAATATACCTCTATTATAATTATATTCTATTTTTTGATACGAACTTTAAAGTTAAAGAAAATTAATTAAAAATCAGAATTCATAGGAAGCTGTGGCATTTCTGTAACGCCCAACATTGTTTTTCTTCAGTCTGCAATTTCAACTTAATTTTTGTCCTAACAAGGAAAACCGCCAAAAAAAACATTTCACTATTTTTAGCATCCCAACATTGCCTACTTAGTATTCCGTGCCGTACATGACGTGGTACAGTAATAGTGCTAAATTTAATACTGCTATTAATAGAAACCACTACCGTTGATTACTTAGTTTGGTATTGGTATCACGTGACCAAATGCCCCATTATGACCAACGATTGTACTTAATATTGTTGTGGCGGTCGAATTTTGTAATCCGTTGTTTTATATAATGGCTAGGTTTCTTCCCGGAGACTTCTTCTGTTCGAACAAGGCTTCTCTTTTTAAATTTTTTTAAACGCATTAACGAACTTTGAAATTCGAATGTTGCAAATTTTTGTACAAAGAAAAAGTTGATTCCGAGCAGGATAAGGGGTGGATTTTATTATATTCGACACTATCGTCTGGGACAGTTTAATGGTGAAGAGAATTTTGAGCTAAAGCAGGATTATGTATAGAACGAATATGTCAGTTGGCAGAGAGGCTGTAGCCTTTACCTAGTTAGCAGTGGCACATTCATAACCTGTTCGTAATCAAATTTTTCTCTGTTCAACTTATCCACTTTCTGAAGAATTACATTTTTGTTAGGTACTCTGTCAAAAACAAAATACTGCTAAGTAGTTAGTACTTTGTATTCTTTCCTTATCGTATGGTTGATGAACAACCTGATGTCAGATTTTAAACTCGCAGGCCTCTGACATGGCTTTACACATCATTGAAAAATCTGTCAGGTGTGCTGGTTTCCTCACGATATTTTCCTTTACATTTTAGCATGTGACAATTAATTTCGGTCACACCAACAGGCTATCACTGTTTGGTATTAGTACAGAATACATAGTAAAAGTCCTAATGACTTTTAGTCCCTACACAGGTACTGCGTCTAATAACGGTATTTGTATAAAAACGAGTCATTTTGCGAATTAACGGATAATAATATTTAACTGCGACATAACCATAACATTTGCACTATGTGGCTTTGCCTATGATCATTTATGTTATGTTATTATATTTTATTTATATTTGAAAAATAACTTAAATTTATTACTAAGGTTTTTATTTATTAACAACTATATTCCATATATTATAAATAAGTCTGTGTAACGAAAGTAAGTTTGTTACCTTTTCACGCCTAAACCACTAAACCGATAATCCTGAAATTTTGCATACCTATACGTTGTCAGATGTACTATCGCGGATACGAACGGTGCACCACTTTGCGATCAAAATGCTTTGAAAGATGCTACGTGCGTAGTGCGGGGTTCGCGCTACATTCGGACTCCGTGTGCAAGCGATTCTAACCTTAAAAGTGGTGCACCGGCGTTGTCCACGGTAGTACAGAAACGGACATACTATGAACTTCTGACTTACGACTTTAAGAGCAAATTTAGAAATTAATCTAAAATGGTACAAAAACACATCGAGTAGAAAGTAGAAACCGGTACACCAGAAAGATTTTACAAAGAAACCTAAAAAGAGGCCTAAGAAGATAAAAAAAGGCTAGAGATTTAAACTCTGACATCAGTTTATCTATCAAATACACAATCATAACCCCGCTTTTTCGTAGTCGGGTAAAAAAGAAAGATAAAACGACAGGACCAAATCAAAACGAAAATATTCTCGAGAAAGAATACAAGAAAAAAATTTGTCCAACCAAATAACATTTCAAATAACATCATTCGTTATAACTCCCACGCCAGCCGAGTCATATAAAATCAGGGTACCGATAAAATGTACCGAAAACCCTCCGGTCTCACGTCACGTACGGAACCAATCCAAATCACTGCAACGCTATGTTCCTCATCAATATTTCATATGAAACCTGCAACTGAATATCAATTCGTATATTGTATTCTATTCTAGAATATTTAGTGTAGGTAACTGTCTAGTGTCTATGGTTTACCGAATTGTTGATATTGTAAATGGGAAAGTGGCTGTTTTTTTGTTTATTCCCAAAGGGTGTCGCTTGGTACCTATATGTAGAGTTTTTTTTTGTCATGAATAAAGCATGTTGACTTTGAGAGTTTGAACCTATCTAATGGAAGCTGTGTTGTAGACAAAAATATTAGTAATTTTTTTTTCCATAAAACGGTTTTGTCATCAAAACTAAAGATATGCACCAAATATTTAATCAATCTATCAACAGGAAGGGGGTGAAATATCGATTATTAAATTTGAACTAAATAATAAACAGGTCAAGCTAAATAAAATCGTTTAAAAATGGAGGGCGGACCTTAGGAGTAAGAATTTGGAATCGTCTATAGAGACTCTTTCTCTATTTTATTTTGTTACTAATTTGTACTTAGAATTCAAACTGTCTTCATAAAATTGTACAGACAATCTAATCTGAGATACTACATATATTTTTGTATGATTTAAAAAGCATAAATAACATTATGGAAGGAAAAGTCAATGGAAAGAGAGGAAGAGGTAGGCTATGACAAAGTTATGTAGCGCAGATCAAAGAGAAAGTAAAGGTCAAGACGTATAAGGAGGTCATGGAATTGGCTCTTGATAGGGAGAGCTGGAAGACGCTGCATCGGCAAGAGCGTAGCTCATAAAAGTCTACTATTCCAGTTTACTCCTATCGAAGAGCAACATATATTATTAAATTGTAGGTCCTTTTTATAATAGGCCATCTCAGAATTATACTCAAACTTAAATCAACTTCCTCCTAGCTTTATTATTACCAAACTTTGTTGAAAAAAAAACTTAAAACTATATATATTTGCATATCTAGAATCTTTATTCCAAGTGCCGTTTTAAATTAAAATCGGATAACTTTAACCGATATTTAAAATTGAGTAATGTTCTGTATTACTGACGTTTCTCGTTGACATAGTCAAATTGTATTGTATTGTATTAGAGAAATATTGATGTATAAATTGTTAATAAAAACATATTTTTAATAGTAAAGTAAAGAACAGAAAGAAAAAAGTAAATAAAGACTATAAAAATAGTCATTTATTTGAAAGTGAGATATCATTTACTTCCTTTCTAAAAACATACAGAAAAGAGTATTAGTATTTGTTGTATTTATATAGCACGTATAACGAATAAGGAATGGTTACCGCAACGTCGTAAACGTCCCTGACAAATTACATAACAATAACAACAGCACACGCTATCCAACAGCCGTTTGCAATCCAGTCACGTCCCTATCGCGTTTTGGAAGAACTTCTGTGAGGCGAATGGTTTTGATACTTTTTGAAAACGTTAAGAAACAATGACGTTTTTAAACGGTTTTATTTAGCTTGACCTGTTTATTATTTGTTTCAAAAGTAATCAATATTTCACCCCCTTCCTGTTGACAGATTGATCTGATATTTGATACATACCTTTAGTTCTAATGACAAAACCGTTTAACGTAAAAAAATTTGTTTACTAATTTACTAACAATTGAAAGGTTCTTTTGCGAAGTGATCGTAAACGTGAGTTGTCTTTTCCGCTGGTTCCGGCTGCATTCACGAATACAGCCGAAAGTAGAGTAAAGTACGACAGTACTTCACCTCACGCCACGGTTTTCCTCTACTTTGTTTTATTAATGGCATTACGTGAACACTATAAGGATGGAACTGTCGGTAACAAAATTTGTCTAGTAAATCGAAGGCGAACCGACCATAGACCAACCGTAAATCAACCTTGAAACGACCGTGACCTGTCCGTGGACCGGTCAGCGACCAATCTTGGAAATAATTCACTTTCACACTTCATTGTACTTCTAATCGAAATCATAGTGTTAGTTTGACGATATATCCAATCATTTTGAATAATTATGCTAGTTCTACAATCGAAGATAGTCTTTGTCTGACACAAGTAAGCCGATAGCACCACATTTCTAGCGTTCAAGTTCATTTGACAAAAAGTTTTTACAAAACCTAGACGAATAAAATTGGTCAAGAATAAAACCAGTTTTTTTTAATGTCCAATAAATACGCTACAGTCTTGGTACCGCAAATTTATGTGATAAATAAACGTTTGAATGTGCGGTGTTAAGTTTCAAAAAGAATGAGCTGCTCAATCATATTCAGTGACTTATTTAAACTGAGAATTATGTATATCAAGAAACGTGGGTTCTCTCAAGTATCTTGTGAGCTCATTCAAGCGGTGTTACCACAACACCGCTTACCATCAGATAGGTTTGTGGTCCAATTCATGCCTTTTCATAATAAAAAAAGGAATCGCTTGCATTTATTATGCTCCAATAAAATAACAAAACCTCACTTTTTTCACACAAAAGTATCAAAACCTATCTGTCCACATAAAAGAAGATGAGAGATCTCATAAAAATTATATCGAAGTGAGCACCGTGTTTGGTACGAGTGTCATATCGATATTGAACACAGCACTTGGGTATTCCGCACAATTGCTTCGGTACCAATAGTCCCACAAAACTTAGGATATCGACACTATAGTGATGGGTAATATTTTATTAAAGTACGTTGTGTATTATAATTTTATTTGAATAATTATATAAAAACTAGCAGTTGTAAAATATGTAAATTATATTCTTATATCCATCATATCCTTAGGCTCTTAAACAAAAGATACAACACTTCTCTTGAAAATAATACAAATACCTACAGTAGGTACCTACTTACCTTATTAAAAGCACATCTCGATTATTTTTTAAACATCCTAGTCCTATTAATATTAGATATAAATGTGAAAGTTTGTGAGGAGATGGATGGATGTTTGTTACTCTTTCGCGTAAAAACTACAGAACGAAAATTGATAAAATTTTACAGTAATTTTAGCTAGTAATAATATAAATTAAACCATTAAAAGTGTAATTTAATTGTTATAGGAAAATTTATTTTCTCGACATTTTAAACGGTTCTTGTATTGATAGAATAGACAATGACACAAACAAATAGACATTAATATTTTTGTAATTTTTTACATGCTGTATCACATGTTATTATTAAATAAGAAATTTGAAAAAACAACTGAAAAAAAAACAATCCCATCTGTATCAGTTGTTTCTCCAAATTTTTTATTAAATAATTTAATTGGAAATAGACATTATTGTATTTATTTAACCTATAAGTGTCCCACTTCAAGGTAAAAGCTTCCCTACTCGTCGTTTTAATTTTTTTTTTCTACCACAAAATCATAAAAACATAATAATTTTCAACTAATCTAAAGAAGTAAAAAAATTATTCTATTTAAATGTCCAATTAATTACAAGTTTATAACTATTTTATCAAGCCACGCATCCAACTTAAAAGGTTTAAAAACATTCAATATATGGCTTGCTCTCACAAATCACTTGCGTCGCCTCTTAGAGGCCTTAAGTGCATATGACACGCACGGGTTCTGTATAAAATAAAGATACACATTATTTAACAAGTTTGTAGCTAACTTTTTTTCTAGATAGATATATCTTTGACATTCGTTACGGGTAGTCAGAAGCCCAAAAGTCTGACAACCAGTCTTACCAAGGGGTATCGTGTAACCCTGCAGTATCTGGGTCGTGGAAGTCTGATAGGCAGTCGCTCCATGTAAAACACTGGTATTCAGCTGCATCCGGTAAGACTGGAAGCCGACCCCAACATAGTTGGGAAAAAGAAACTTTGTTGGGGTCGGCTTCTAATCTAACTAGATGCAGCTGAATATCAGTTTTCTACGGAGCTACTGCCTATCTGACCTCCGCAACCCAGAGATACGATATTCTAAAGCTAGATTACTTGTCAGGATTTTATGAGAGTACTGACTCCCTATATCGACTGTCAAAGATCTTCAAGACAACCGGGTCCAACGGCTTAACGTGCTTTCCGAGGCACGGAGCAGGTGATCATTAATTTATAATACGCATATAACTTACGAAAAGTCAGAGGTGCGTGCCTTGGGTTCGAACCTGAGACCTTTGACTTGGCAGTCCAACGGTCATACCACTAGACTATCTCATGTAGCTAACTTTATTATTAGCACAAAATAATAACTATGACTACTCATAGAAGCGATGCCAAACTTGTCGCCCCTTGGGGCTTAGCCAAGTTGACTATCTACAATCGCTAACGAATAGAAAACGAATAGACAACGAAAGAAATGTATAGAATGACATTACTTTTATCGTTATGTCACGTGGTCAAAACAAACGAATAGAATCTAATCTATACATTTCTTTCGTTTTCTATTCGTTAGCGATTGTAGATAGCGAGGCAGTAAGATACGACATGCGGTCACGGGCGCCTTATGAGTGCTATACAGAAGCTTCACGCAGAAAGTGTTTTATAAATAAATAAAATAATAAATAAATAAACGCCGATTTTGGCGTTGTCCGCACCGCTCTGTGGTGCACCATATTCAGTCATTATAATTTTCAAGATGTTTATTTAAAATATGGAATACAAATCACTTAATTTTCTCAAACTTTCGCGAACACTCAACATAATAAAACAACTTGTCAACCTCAGTCTGCCTGCGACCACGAGTGCTGCAAAGTACTCGAAACGTCAGGATTGTATTATCAAAATAAAAACGCGAATTATATCCGTTAAAAAGTTGTTTCATTACACTTAATTTTCAGTAAAAAGTAAGGCCCGGCGCCCACTAGCGGCACGGCACGGCAAGGAATTTTTGTATTACAGATGATTTTGAATCTTATTCAACACTGTTAATATTCACAATTCAATGATACGTCACAGCCTGCCTTGGCAATCTTCGGCACGTTGCGGCATGCCGTGGCATCCCAAAATGTAAACGCTAATCATAATACAATAAGATCTCAAATCATTTGCGTTTACTAAAATCCTTTGCCGTGCCGTGCCGCCAGTGGGCGCCAGGCCTAAGATACGTTACCTAGTGATCTTCAAAATTAAAACTATAGGTACTAGTTTATAGCTATTTAACTTTTGTTAACAACATGCAAAAATTGATTTACTTAGAATATATAATTTTTATAAGTATATTTTTAAATAATATTATCTATTTTTTTTACACACACATTTCTGTAAGCAACTACTTGCCGTTACAAAGAGTACTTGCTTATTCCTGTACATTTTTGAATTTCAAACTCGAAAAAAAACAGGCAGTGTCTATCTCATCATTGACAATTGCAACCATTTTGCATTTCGAAGTCTAAAAAGCCAAATTCCTACCAACATTGCAGACAATATATTTTTTCGCTACAGATCCCAAAACAAGGGATAAAAAAAATAAAAAAGGGCACAGATAAAGCAGCAGAAAGGTAAACATTGAACACGTATAGGACTAAATATAAATGTCTCGGGAGGACATTAAGATAGCGAGTGGAATGTTAAAAGCTATTTAATATTATGTTCTGTTCAAACTTTATTATGGACCTCAGTACGGATGCAGAGAAGTCCTAAAATATTTAGAATACTTTTCGAGAAAACATTTAAGCGGTGTTATTTAATAAGAAACTTAAACTCAAAAACAACTGACTCGGGCGGGACTTGAACCCGCGGTATAAGCAAAATATGTACATAAACATGTAAAAACATACATAAAAAAATAAGCATCTAGCTTTAGCTAGGTTTCGACCACAACGTGATATATGTACCTATATTATCATACATAATGTGATGAACGTAACGTAGTGATGATTTTTCAATGGTGACTCTTTTAAATGGTGGCACACCTGAGAGATTTTTCAATGGTGTGTAAAGCCATGTCAAAGGCCTACGGGTGGTTTAAACTCTGACACCAGGTTGTTCATCAACCACACGATAAGAAGAAGAAGAATCATACATAATACGTGTCATCATCATCAACCTAAAGGAGTCCACTGCTGGACATAGGTCTTTCCTATTGCATTTCCTAGGGCACGATTTTTAGCTATTCTCATCCAGTTCCTGCCAGCCACCTTGCGAAGATCGTCTGCCTGAGGGCGTCCTAGGGAGTCTAGATCTGTTACCTTAAAACTTTGTACTAAGTTACAATGTCCACACATCTTTTTGAAAATTAAAAACTCATCTGACAATAAAATAACTTCCAACACTTTTGTTCGGAAGTCAGTTACAAATCGTCCTGTATTTTTAAGTATTTTTAACGGACTTCAAAAAAAGGAGGTTCTCAATTCGATTGTATGTTTTTATTAATTAGATAATTATTGTCAAAAATCTTGCTCTTGCGCAGGACTTTCGTGCGTCCATACAGCTAGTCGCCTCTTACAAGACGAAGGCATTTAAATGAAAGCGCGATAAAACTGGCTCGTATTAATGAATGTGCTTCGTACAGCACGCCTACACAATAAAATTGTGTTACACCCTAACTATAACGAGTGGAAGAAACATACATAGACGCCTGTATTCCCCAGAGCGGATAGGCAGAGGTTTGGCCACGTTTCACCAGCTATAAGTCCCATGTAATAGGGGGCGAGCCTATTGTCATTAACCGGGCACAATTCCAGACTCCGTGGTGCTTTTGCCTGATGCGGTAATCGAACCCAGGACCTTGTGCTAACCAGTCTCGCTTGATACCACTAGACCAACGAGGCAGTCATAACGAGAGGAACATTTTGAATAACAACTGACGTACCTAAATAAAAATGAATTTAAATTTGTTGTTCTGTCAAGGTCCGCACTAAAAAGTCGACAGTCCGTATCAGGACCCCTGTCTGCAATTTAGTGATGCTTGCACTAGACTATCAATCCTACTTATATATTAAAATCAATTTTAAATGCCATTCTCTCATAATAAGAAACATCGTATTCAATAAGATAATAATATGAGGATTGTATACAATATCTCTTAAAATAAACATCGTAGAGATACTTGTACAAAATCATTTCAATCTGAATCCAACACGTTCAATTCAGATTAGCTATCAGCGACATGCGACAATAAATCGCGCGACTCGTCGCAGAATAAAGTCGTCACTATATCGTAATAGTATCGCAGCGCCCACGGCTGCGAAAACGACTGGTATATGAGCGACGAGAGGCCATAAAGTTTGAGGTGTACCTGGGTTTTCACTGAAAACTCGGCTCTAAAAAGATCTACTAATATCTCAACATTTTTATAAAGCATAGATTTTGCTCGCGGCGTCTGTCGCGTTAATTTTGAATTTTAAATTTAATCATGATTCGAAAGACTCGTGGCGCCATCTTTTATCTTAAGAAAGTTAATGTTGTTTTCCTCAGGCACAATACTTTTTTTCGGTATAACTGGTACCCTATGTCCGTTGATATACACCTGACGATGGATGACAAATATATTACAGTAATACTGTGATAATAATATGAGTCATGACTTCACAAGCTTGTTTCTACATATATTCTGAGAATAATCCCAGATTCCGAAACAATATTTATAGACGGAAAATCCATGATCATTTGTCAGCTATTTCATATATTTTTAACAATTATTATATCGACGAAATCTATTTAACAGCGGATTTATTTTCGCGATTTCAGGGTTCGGTCCCATTGTAAAATTTGTTCAATGACCCCTTTTTAGTTTTTGAGTTACTTAATTGAATAACACTGTATAATGCGCCCAGTGTGCCTCAAACTTTGCCCCTCAACGTCTGTATTCAGTTATCCAGCGTGGTAAGTCAGGCGCAAGTTCAGGGCGAAGCTTATCTACGCAAAATAAATTGCAAGTGTAATCAAATGTTAGGTGGAATTGTTGTTTCACTAGAATACCTCTCTTTCTAGGATATTTGAGGTGTCTATGGTTATGTTCTTAAAGATGGCAGCCTGAATGAATAAGTTATCTCTGAATAGGTCAAAACATTTTTTTTGTTTTTTACTTACGCTTACATTGGTTACGGACTCGCTTTGCAAGCACGTGGGTGTGGGTCCGAACCTGGCATGTACCAATGTGACCTTTTCAATGTCGTATGGGTTTTTTATATGTATATAGCCTAGTGGTGGTGACCGTTGACTGGCAAGTCAGAGGTCTCGAGTTCAAACCCAAGGCGCGCACCTCTGACTTTTCGTAAGTTATGTGCGTTTTATAAAAATTAATTATTAATTATCACTCTCCGTGCCTCGGATAGCACGTTAAGCTGTTGGCCCCGGCTGTCAATTGTAGATCTTTGACAATCGTTACGGGTAGTCAGAAGCCCGAAAGTCTGACAACCAGTCTTACCAAGGGGTATCGTGTTACCCAGTATCTGGGTTGTGGAGGTCTGATAGGCAGTCGCTCCATGTAAAACACTGGTATTCAGCTGCATCCGGTAAGACTGGAAGCCGACCCCAACATAGTTGGGAAAAGGCTAGGCAGATGATGATGGGTTTTTTGTATATCAATGTGTCGTATATACTTTCTTAGTTAATTTAAGACACCACTGACTAACGGTGAAAGAAAACTTAGTGGGGAAACCTGGACTTAATAGTCTGAAATCGCTAACATGCAGTGAGCTAGGTGGTGATTAATGCTCAATATCTGTATGAGAAGAGGCCTTTGCCCTACATTGGGACAGTTACAGGATGATTTATTTATTTATTTATGTACGAGTACCTATATTATTCACAGTTTGCTGAAACGGTGAGAGGAAACTAGCACACCTGAGATTTTTCAAAGTCATGTCAGAGGCCTAGGGTAGTTTAAACTCTGACAACAGATTGTTCATCAACCATACGATATAGAAAGAAGGATGCTGTTTCGGTTTAGCCAGAAATTTTTAAACCTTTTTATATCTGTCATTTATTGATCAATTTAGGTGCTTTTCATCAGACCTTAAATATTTTTTTAACCTACATTAAAGTATCTATACATAATATATTTAAAAGTATCTATAAAGTAATTTTTTTGTAAAAGTATCTATCTACCTATTGTATCCAAATTCTGACCCTCAGGAATTAAGGAGTGAGGTGGGTTTGTACAAAATATACAGAAGTCTTCACAAAGCTCATGACAAGCGACCGTTAAATTGCCGAATGTCGTGCGTACAATGTGTTAGTATAAGTGGTTGGGAAGTGCAGCATATATGGAATAATATTTTTTTATTTGGAAAAAAACTGAAATAAAAAAACTTATAGAAAATAACAATTACTTGTGACTGGGGTAAAGAATGACAAAATGGACAAGTATCTATCTCTGTATCTCCCATTCATCACTTACATAATTATTTATTGATTTGTGATTTTCATTTAATAGTTCTATTTTTATGGCATCAACCATGTTCTGGCGTCTATATCATACAAAGTTGAGAGCCCAGAAAATCCGCTTTTGTATATCTTGTGCTATTTATATAATAATAATAATATATATGCTTATTATAAAATAAATAAATAATGTGTCTTAATCATGTGGTAAATGAATAAATAAAAAACAGACTTGTTTTGAAAACACGTATAGGTGGTACCAATGTGACATTTTTTATGTCATTAAGTCGTAAGATTACTTGCACAACTGAATTACAGTGAAGGAAAACACCGTGAGGAAGTCTGGACTTAATAGTCTGAAATCAGCACGCTGTGAACTAGCGTGGTGATCAAAATCAAAATATTTTTATTCATGTAGACCATTAGGCACTTATGAATAGTCATAATTCTATTGTTTTTTTTATAAAAGTGACTCTAGTAGCCAGTTCTAAGGGCAGCCTACCCTTCATGGAGAAGAATCTGGCAAGAAACTCCATGGTTGCAATCCATCAATGGCAGGTATTGGATCATATCTCTATCATATTATGGCCTAAATAATCAAAATCAGATCCAGCTAGTCCCTAGCATGTCCCCAAGCAACGCCCTAAGCCGAGGCCCGAGTCCCATTAGGGGGCGCCCTTAGCTGCAGTTGCTTTAGGTTTAGTTTAATTGCTTAGCTGGAGGCCTTTAGGTCTCGCTAGAAGTCCGGTTAATCAGTCTGAGCTCCCTAGAGCTATAACTGAGAGAGACCACGTAGAAAAAAAAAAAAAAATCATATTATGGTGGTTATTAGTGCTTGATCCTCCTCTGTATGAGAACAGACCTTTGCTTTGCAGTGGGAATAAAAATTTAGGATTAAAATTTATTTTTCATTTGGGGAGCAGTTTAGTTTAATTAGCAATATAATTGATTCTATTGACAGATAATATAATTGATTCTATTGATAGATAAATGACGTAGAACGACATGCTTGAAAGAAAGAAAGAAAGAAAAACATTTATGTTATGTATAACATTATGCTTAATAATTTATTGCCAATATTTTTAAAGAATGGTCCTAAAACATTATTACCTACAGTAATTGTGAAACATTGATCCCCAAATTACTTTCTGTATTCCAAATACGCCGCACTTCCTCTTCTGTCTACACCGTAATTATCTAGGTACCTACATTATCGATCTAAAAGAGAATCGTTAACCGAAATTATTGTAAAGTAAATAGGTATGTAGGTACGTATGTATATAAAAAATGTTTGATAAGGTTATTTTACCAACATAGTTTTATTATCCTACTAATATTCTAAACTAATATTATAAATAATATAAGTAAATTTTTTTTTTACGTAAAACAGTTTTGTCGTCAAAATTAAAGGTATGTACCAAATATCAGATCAATCTGTCGACAGGAAGGGGGTTTTATTTGTTATTAAATTTGAACCAAATAATAAACAGGCCAAGCTAAATAAAACCGTTTAACTAGAAAGTTTGTGAGGATGTATGGATGGATGGATATTTGTTACTTTTACGCAAAAACTACTGAACGGATTTTGATGAAACTTTACAGTAATATAGCGAACAAGGTATAGCGAATAATACTAAATAACACATAAGCATCGATTTATCAAGATAACACGAGCTAAAACAAATAAGACAAACTACATTTCTTCACTTATCAGAATCCAAGAACAAGTGATTTTCATAACGGTACGTTCATAATTTTATAAATCGAAATACGAAGGTTTCAAAACTAAAATAAAAAATAAACAGCTCCAATTTCAAATTGTGCAATAAAATTAGATAAATTGACAGAAAAATGACGACACGTTACATCGTCGCTCAGGCAGAACAATGAAAAATAATTTGCAATCCAGCCTTGCATTAATTCTACTAAATTAGATCCAAATAAAAACTGGCAACATAATATCTATAAATAAAAAAAAAGTAGCTCAGAACAAAATTTAAAAATAACGTGCAAAATCAAAAGTCATTAATGTCCAATAAGTTAAAAAGTTGAGCGACGGCCATAATAAATCATTTTTTATTACATCTCTGTACCAATTTTTCCCAGTCTTTTTTCATCAATTTAACACGAGCAAAAAGTGGCACTCAATTGTAAGGTTTACGCTGCGATACATTTTTTTCTTTTTTTTATTATGAGGCAACCCGTTTAATATTTTCGGCCAATCAGCGGGCGCGGTTGGCGATCGCGCAACGCCCTCCGCGAGCACGATTGGTCGGCCCTGCGATACAGATTGTGCTATGGCGGGAAACGGATTTAAGTCTATGGCATCTCATTCTTACAATCGACAGGGCAGTAGTGAGACTGCGATGTATCGATATCGATCAGTTAATTGAATTTTCTGAGTTTGCTAGATTTCGCTGTTTGTATTATTAATTGTAAGATAATAAAATTACTTTGTGTTTTTTTTATTAGGTCCTACTATTTTTTTTTATGATTGTTTTTTATAATACATTTCTTAATTCTAAACATATTTAGTATTTATTTATAAAATTACTAGAATTAAACAAACTTAAATTTGTTTGTAAAATAAAATATGAATTATAAATTATAGATGATAATGGAGATTTTAAAACCTTGGAGTTTTTTAATCAACGCTACACTACGGGCTAACTATGCTACGGGCTACGAGCGTAGCTAGTAGCGTAGCACTTACAGCAATGGAACGTCATAGTGGAAACCACTAACATAAAGTCTCATCATTCATAGATGATATGAATAATAATTAATAGTTCATTTGTTTAAACTATATTCAGTAGTAAAATTGTTCATCGACCAAATTTTGGCCTTTGTATTTATATCGTATGGTTGATGACTTAGTATTCTCGTGGCGCATTGGACCCGCTTTGTAAGCACGAGGGTGTGGATTGATCATTGTGATTTATTCAATTTCACTCACTCACTGACTAACGGTGAAAAAAAACATCATGAGGAAACCTGGACTTAATAGTCTGAATTCACTAACACGCAATGATTAATGCTCAATATTTATCTGTATGAGAAAAGGCTATTGCCCTACAGTGGGACAGATACAGGCTGATTTGGTTGATGATTAACTTTATGCTAACATACCTACTACACATACATGGCCTACGGGTGGTTTTAATACTAATATTAAAACCACCCGTAGGCCTCTTCTCGTTGCATGGTTTTACACTACCAAGACAATCTTAGAACATGAAACATCATAACTTATGAACGTTCTTTTGTATTCTGGCGGCAACTGGCAATAGATTTCATATCTGTGTCACTTTTATCGATCTTTCATCATCATCTGCCTAGCCTTTTCCCAACTATGTTGTGGTTGACAAAATAAACGCTATTACAATAATTTTTCGAAATGTCTGCCTCTATTTTCAATGCAAATCTTTTTAAGCCTGTTGAAAGCCGGTTGTAATTCGGCCATCATCATCATCTGCCTAGCCTTTTCCCAACTATGTTGAGGTCGGCTTCCAGTCTTACCGAATGCAGCTGAATACCAGTGTTTTACATGGAGCGACTGCCTATCAGACTTCCACAACCTACTTTTATCGATCTTTAATGACAATAAAATAAATATGCCGTTTATTTTTTATCGACACACACACAACACTAGTCAACTAAACGTCTGGAACCGTCTTCATGCAGACGACGAATTTCATCAGCAATACATTGTACCGTCATTATGAGCTCGTCGACTATCGTAATATCGTAATCGCACAAAATATCGGACTAACGTAATTGGACTCCGGGTTACTAATTATAGTTTAAACTTTAAGTAGTTTTGAACTAAATAGGTTGGTATATATTGTTTTTGTTGGTGATTAGTCAATATAATAACATAATACCTATATATTTTTTTAAGTGAGAAGAGAGTAGATATCTTCCCTCGCAGTTGTGCTCCTCAATGTTAAAAAAAAACTGACTTCAAAATATTATTCTTCTTCATCGTATGGTTGATGGTCAGTTTTTAAATCGCCCGTAGGCCTCTGATATGGCTTTACACGATGTTTTTACTTGTGGTAGCAAGCGCGACTGCTGAGCATGAGGTTCTGGGATCAATGATCAATCCCCGGGACAGGCCAAGTGTTATTGGGTTTTTCAGTTAGGAAGTTCTCAGTAGCAGCATGGAGTCTGGAATTGTGCCCGGTTAATGGCAATAGCCTCGCCCCCTATTACATGGGACTTATAACATAGCCGGCGAAATGTGGGTGTACTGATCTGCCAACCCCCTCTGTGGAATACAGGCGTGAGTCTATGTTATGTTACGTAGAGCCTACGTTATGAAAGATACCTTATATTATCAATATGTGGTCTGAAGGCCTAGCGGCTTAGCCTGTGCGTTGATATGTCAGTTATCTAGATATCTTATTTAAAAGTTAAGCTGGAATCAATTTAGCACAGTCGACAGACCTACATTTTAATTTTAGGATTCCGTACCATAAAATAAGAAAACGGAACCTTTATAGGATCACTTTGTTGTTCCTCTATCTGTCTGTCTATCAAGACCTTTTATATCAAGAACGCGTGGAGGTATCAAGTTGAAATTAAAACTATTTAGGTCTACAGTCCCTTGAAGCTGTAAAAAAATTAAACTTCTAAGTTAACGTAAAAAGAGATACGGCCATTTATGCCGCATAAAACGTACATTTCGACACTCTTAGGGAAATCAAAATTAGGGACTTTCCGTTGACCTATGAAATTGGCAAGTAATTATCATCTTATACAACAAGTCCGAAAACTAGACAATTGTAATTAAATTATAAAAAAATATAGTCATATAGGTATAAACTATATGATACTGATACGGCTTTACTCACGTATTGATTTCGGGGAATGCCCGACTAGTTTCGAACTCTAAAGGAGTCCACGTTGCGGACCTCACTGAGGTTTCTCACTGTCCCTCAGTAAGGTCCGCGACGCCGCCGCGTATACACCCGCTCTTTAAACTGGACTCCGTTAGAGTTCGAAACTAGTAGAGCATTCCCCGAAATCAATAAGTGAGTAAAGCCGTATCAGTATCATACCTATAAGTATTACTCACGAACGTTATTATTCTAAAATATAGTCTTTATACGGAACCCTCGGTGAGCGAGTACGACTCGCACTTGTCCAGTTCTTTTTGGTCACAGGGTTACACTATAACGGTATCGACTGTACCTAAAGTTAATTCCATTTTAAATGGCTTCGTACACAAGTTGAAGCTCACCTCTAATGACACTAGTTACGAATGATAGATGAATCATAAATTAGCCGCCATAGTGTCAAATGATTTTGAACTGTATGCGGTTGTTTTAAAGATTATAATAAAGAGCATTTCTGATGTGCTTTATATTGTTTGTGGGTTCAGCGTACTAATTCTGGGGTTGTTATGTCTATGTAGTATTTGTGTAAAATTTTAATAGCTCCAATGTTTTTAGTTTATCTAAACTATTCAAGCAATATAGTAGGTAAGTACTAAATGTACAGTCAACCGCATGATAGTAGTGACACTGAACTACAAAAATAGCCTTTACTGCTACGTAATAAGGGTGCTGTCAATGTTAAATTGTTACTACTGATGTGCGGTTGACTGTACTAATATTGCTTCAATAGTTTTTAAAATACTTTACGTAAGTTTTTATCAATATTATTTAAAAACTATATACGATATATATACGAAACGAGAGTATAGATACGACAAAATCGCTTACCAGCGTCGATATACCTACTTATTATATTTGTCAGAGTAGACAGTGACTTTTTGCCTGTAAGAACTGCACGCCCGGCCCCTGTAAAGACTTAGACCTAAGTACATAATTATGACAAAGACCTGTTTAAGATTATGTATCAAATAATTCTGTTTTGCATACCTATAAGCCCTAAGTTCTGTTAACCAACACTATCTGAAAATAAAGATTTATTATTATTATTCCATTTATTCATTTAAAATACATTTTTAAATAAAAATATACAATACAAATTATTATATACACAATCTCATTTAAGTTATTCTTGCAAACATAAAAACAAGTGAAACAAAATTAAGTACAAAAGCAAGCTTCCTTGCGTAATACGCCATCTAGTGTAGAATAGCAATACTAAACATGCTGCCAGTGAATATTTTATTCTTGCTACTGCTCTCTAGATGGCGCTAAAATAAAAATTTAAAACCATAGAGGATTTTTTATTACCTTTAACAATAACTATATTGCATTTTAGACAAAGGGACCAGACTACAATTTGGCTATTAAAAAACTCTGTCTCATTTTAGGAAGGGTTATGTTTTTTTTTTTCCTTCTCGAAACGTCAGGATAATAAAATTAGTGCGCGTTAATCCCCGTTCCGTACCGGTTTTAATAACCATGTAACGCGAAAGTTTCAAAGTAGATATACCTACGTGGCTTGCGGTCGACTACTATCACGCCACCTATGAGTAGTCGCAGACGTCTTCGTAGTCGGTATATCAGTATCGCTGTGTGCTGGTAACTGTCTAGTCAGACGGGAGACAGCAACACCTTCAAAGCATTCTTTTATTACACTCTAACAAAAACAGATGGCGCTGAATAATTCCAAGAAAAAAAGATATTTTTTTTATAGACTCACTCCTGTATTCCCCAGAGGGGGTAGGCAGAGGTGTGCAGTACACCCACGTTTCGCCGGTTATGTTATAAGGGGCGAGCCTATTGCCATTAACCGGGCACAATTCCAGACTCCGTGCTGCTACTGAGAATTTCCTAATGGAAAAACCCGATAACACTTTGCCCGACCCGGGGATCGAACCCAGGACCTCGTGCTTAGCAGTCGCGCTTGCTACCACTAGACCAACGAGGCAAAAAAAGTCTTCATAAAAATATTAATAATTCTGAATTCTATTACTAGCACCCACTAAAAACGTCTCCCCCCTGCGTGTTCCTCGCCGGGCGGGTACTGCAACCGCGCTTCACAACCTCGTCCAGTGCCCGCCTGTAGACCCGCTCAAAAATTTGCACTCGGCAAGGTTCTGGCGTCCAGGTTCCTGGACATCGCCCCAACACGCTCTATGGACTTCGCCCCTACATCCGGCAAGGCAGGCGGCATACCGGGTTCAGCCGCCCGCCAGCTCTTGTCGGGGTAGGTGAAGGAAGTTATTATTATGATATTGCCGTCTGCGCCTGCCGACTGATTTAAAGGCGTCAACACATAGTATCGGTCTTTAAGATATATATTTCCGAAGGAGATTTATATCTTAAAGACAAAGGAGATAATTACTGATCAGAGTGCAGATGTTATGTCATCACTATTTACTGAAATGTGTAATTTATTAAATAATAAGAAACTACATTCGACATCGTATCACCAAGGAACTCTATGAGCGTTAGAAAACACTCATAAGAATATAGTCTCAAACTTTCGCGAACACTTAACATAATGAAACAACTTTTTAACGGATATAACTCGCGTTTTTATTTTGATAAAACAATCCTGACGTTTCGAGTGCTTTGCAGCACTCGTGGTCGCAGGCAGACTGAGGTGACAAGCGTCTGAACAGTTATTTATCAAAATAAAAACGCGAGTTATACCCGTTAAAAAGTTGTTTCATTATCACTCAAAAGAATTTAGGTACTTACCATAAGATGCAGTGCGATAACAACAGAAGTGACTGGAGCAGTTGGCTTCTATTTAGGAGTTTTTCTTATAATACCACAGTTCACACTGAGACAAAATAGTCTCCATTTGATTAGTGTTTGAAAAAACAATTTACCAAATAACTTAGCAAATAATTCATTTGTCGGATCATTGTACAATCCTAACTCTTTAGAATTAAAATATAGGCTCCAAAGAGCACAAGTTGAAGCAAAAAATAATTTGATACAGAGTAAGCAAGCAAAACAACTTAGTTTTGATAAAAATAACAATCCAGTAAGATAGGAGATTTAATTTTAATAAAGAAACAAGTAGGAGATAAGTTGAATAGAATTTATTTGGGACGGTATACAGTATATATAAGAAATAGCACCTAAAGCTAAAGTTTTAAAAGATGGAAAAGAGTAGGTATAGCACCCATATTAATAATACTTATAACAGTTTATAATGAAATAGTAGATTTTCCTATTCAGCAAAAAAAAAAGAAAAAAAAAGGATAGTTATGGTATTCTATTATAGCAATGTGTAATTATTGTGTTTTTTTTTTTTCGTTGTAGCACTTTCTATGGTAAGTAAAACTAAATTGGGATATTTTGTTTAAAAAAATATAGATAAGTATTATATATTATAGATTTTTTTTCTTTTTAAGGGAAGGGAAGGTGAAATAATTGAATCATAATGTTCAAAAAAAATATAATTTTTATTTTTCTTTGTAAAAGGAGAGCTTTATTGTGCCACTCCGTTGTATTCTAGTCTAGACTTGTGAATCTCTATTACCTAACACTTTGACAGCCATGCCGCAGACACAATGCAATTTTTATTGTTCGTGGTCACCGGTGACCATGGTAACGTCCAAATAAGTGTCCAAATAGGCGTCCAAGCAGTGTAGTCCTACTGGTCCGTCATGGCGTTCGAATTAAGGATCACTTGAAGTTAATTGATCTGAATCATTAGTATTACTATAGCGAAGCCCACCATTTAGATAATACGGGCGTATATCTGTAAACGCTAAAATACTTTCGTTTCCCCTTTTCACTGAAAAACATCCGATACCAACATAATGACCATCATAATATAATCCAGCGCCTGATGAGATTCCCACAAAATGTTCAATATTTGCCAAACATATAAAATGTCCCCAAGATAGTGGAATAAATTCTTCACATCGATCAAGACTATCACCAACTAAGTACTCGACAAGTTCTAGTTGAACGTTTTGTCTAACATGAGGTTTATCAATAAATCCGAACCCTGCAAATGAGAATGTTTCTGTATCATCAAATCGTTCATTTGGTAATGGTGGTGCAAGCCTGGGAAATCGTCTTTTGTGTGTTTCTACTGAATCCATTTTTTTTACAGTGAGAAATATAAGGTCATGGTGTGGTGCAAACAGGTTATCATATCCAAATGTCGTCCATACGTTCCCAGTATTCCTCTGACTTTGGTCTCGTGTAATATACAACACGTCTAAAACCTTTTGTTTACCTGGATATCCATCAATGACATGTACTTTCACAGTGTTAACATCCGTAACTCTTTCAATGGGGTTAGCAGCAGATATTATCGCCCACGGATTTACAATTACTCCGGAGCATACTGGCTTGCCATTTATAGATATGCCGACCATAGAGTCGAACTCATCATTAAATTCCAACCAACTGTATTTTAAATCTTCAGGATTTTCAAACGCACAGTAGGAAATATGAAGTAAAAAAATCAAGATTGTACATCTGAAATTAAATAATATAAAATTTAATCCCAAACATGCTCACCATCTAAATTTGAATAACAATCTAGCTATTTTGAGATTTTTTGTTTGTTTTACAAAAATAACGCAAACTATCTAATAAAAAACAGCTAGCCCGAGCCCCGAGGAGTTTTTAACAGCCACCTTTTTTATTACCTAGATCATTAGAAAATGAGGAGAATAAGATTACTTATTTTAGTGTTCATATATCGCTCATTGAATTTAACTTTGAATAATTGAGTAGGTAACACTAAAACAACCAATATCTATCAATAAAGCTTAATATCATCGATAACTAATAATTTGTAACTAGATTCCCAGTCACTTTAAAGATATAAGCAATTAAGTTCCAATAAATGTTGTATTTTTAAGGCATATATTATGTAAATAATAAACTATCGTTCATTTAATTTGCAAAAACACTCTTTTTTCCTTGTTTTTTTGTTCCTAATTAAATTAGTTTTTCTATTTTTTTATTAATAACACTAAAGCTCGTCAATAGTTACTTTTAAAAAATATAAGAGAAAATCATCACTATTTTGTGCTTGCCTATTTATATGAATCATTCAGGACATTTCCTTTTATGTAGTAATCTTCCTGACCGAATTTCGGTTACAGCGGCCAATCTCAACGGAGATTAGCCAACTACGCAGGAGATATTATAGTGCACAAGTGTGTGCGCAAACACAGGTGCACTCTCTATTCCCTCACTCTCATAGTCCGATAGGACGGAAATCCGACACGAGCGGAGAGAGATCAGGTGCAGGGCCAACAGCTTTACGTGCTTTCCGAGGCACTTAGTAAGTGATAACTAATTTATAAAACGCATATAACTTACGAAAAGTCAGAGGTGAGCTCGAGACCACTGGCTTGCCAGTCAACGGTCACCACCACTAGGCTATCACGACTCAGTTTTATGTAGTATAATTATATAGATAGATAGAAGATAGGTACGTACTGTGAAAACGAACGTGTAAGACTCATTTCTTTTCACTAGTTGTAACTTGTAGTATTTTCCACCACTTCAAACTGTGTAATGCATCTTTTTCAATCACGATTCACGACGTATTTATTATTATGGTGTGTTATGTTATTAGACACTTTTAGAAACATCCTGTAAACTTATATGATATACCTACATACAGGTTGCTTCATACAGAGTTTAGCTCGATTCTTATTACGTTTTAAGTTTTCTTTTCTATAAAGTATGGGTCGACCAGGGCAGTGCCTCTCACACAGACCATCCTCTGGCAACTGGAGTCGTTCCGAATTGCTACACGCATTCCTTGCCCGGCGGCCCGACTGAGAGTGCCCGACTAGCCCGAGCTAGCCGTGCCCCCTCTATCTCATCACGCCACTGCAATGGCGTCGATATTTCACTCGTAAACACACCCTATACTAGAATTTTCTCCTGTATCATGGTACCTATATAATGCACCCAAAACAAATATCTTTAAATTACACAAATCCCGTGCGGGAATCGAACCCGCAACACCGAGCGCAGTACCACTAAGCTATTTTGAAAGTATTAACTGGCCTAATAACAAACATTTGTTAGGACGAATTTTTACCTACAAATGCATAAACATTTTTAATTATTTAAGCATACGAGTGTCGTGGTGGCGCATTAGTTACGGTCCCACTTTGCAAGCGCGTAGGTGTAGGTTCAAACCTGGCATGTACCAATGTAACTTTTTCATTGTATTGTGTACTTTCTTATCTTAGTTAATCTAAGACACAACTGACTAACGGTGAAAGAAAACATCTTCTGACATCTCTCAACATGCAGTGAGCTAGTGTAGAAAATGATTCTCTATCCTTCTCTGTATTTAAAGAGGCCTTTGTCCTGCAGTGGGACATTCGCAGCCTGGTTTATTTATTTATTTTTATGGTTGATGATTAACCTTATGTTATAATTTAAACCACCCATACGCCTCTTCTCGTAGCATGGCTCGCAACCTATGAAGTTCCTTTGTAACCTCCGGCAGCAACTGATAATATGTATTTCACTATTTTATATACCACTAGCGACTCGCCCCAGCTTCGCACGGTTACGCTAATATGCATGTATTATACATATAAACCTTCCTCTTGAATCACTCTATCTATTAAAAAAAACCGCATCAAAATCCGTTGCGTAGTTTTAAAGATCTAAGCATACATAGGGACAGACAGACGCGGGAAGCGACTTTGTTTTTTACTATGTAGGTAGTGATTTGTTTTAAAAATATATTTATTTTTATTTATTTCTGGTACACGCTGATTTCAATTAATTTTAAATCCTCTTAAAATACAGTTTAACCTACGCTATGTAAAATATTCAGACACCATATGTTACAAACTCATTTTGAACTTCTTCTTTTTGGATTTCTATTTTGTATTCTAAATTCAAAAAGTAATGACAACGGTGAAAACTAGGAGTTCATACGGGTTCACCTTGGTATTAAGATTGTTTAAAAGAGTATTTCAAAATAAACTGTGGTTATCAATTCCAGCGCCTTATTCTTTCGTTCGTTACACGCCGTCAGTAACACCATGTATAATCTGTGAAAATAATATCAATGAATACCGTAACCTACAATATTTTAAAATAAACAAATATGGTGTAGTTTAACATAAACAAGTAATTTCAATAGGTTAAATATTCAGAGATTTGTATGCTCCAAATATTTGAGCATTATTTTTTAATCCAAACTAATATTATAAATGCGAAAGTAACTCTGTCTGTCTGTCTGTCTGTCTTTGCTTCACGCCTAAACTACTAAACCGATTTGTGTGAAATTTGGTACAGACATAGTTTGGATCTTGAGAAAGGATATAGGATAGTTTTTATTACAAAAAATAGCATAAAAAATAAAATTTATTATGGACATACAGCGCCATCTATTGGTCAAGAGTCGAAGTCACTATTCCACGCGAACGAAGTCGCGGGCAAAAGCTAGTATGTTTATAAAGCATCAATCTATTCCTATACACTAGTGTATATTATTAAAAAGGTTTTTTATATCCATTTTTTTTATACAATTTTTTTATATCCAGTACCTTTTTTATATCCAATGTAAAATGATATTAATTTATCCTCAAAGTAAAACAAATATGCTATGAAAACAGAAATATTATTTATTCAGGAATTAATAATTATACATTTAAAAATAAAATTAAACCTACATTAAAATTATTTACAAATTAAATCTACTTACTATAAATACACTAAACCTAATAAATACTAAAAGAAAAAAAAAAAGAATTATATACAGAAATCACGCGAAGGCGTCGAAAAATTCCTCCCCGTCACCGTCATCTGCAGGCAGCGTGCCCAGGAGGCGGGCAGCATTGCCACGCTGAATAGCAATATATAAACTATAAGTAAAAAAAGCTTGAAATAACTTTAAGACGTTTTGGAGTCGGTTCCAAGTCAAGTTCGTAATAAGAAGGTTAAAGAGGCTAGAACTTGACTTGGAACCGACTCCAAAACGTCTTAAAGTAGTTTCAAGCTTTTTAGTTCCTTTTGAAGTCGGTTTTATATTTTTATTAAAAAAAAAATTTTTTTCACGAATTTTAGTGGTGTGTTGTAGTGTTAGGTTCCTAAGATTAATCCCAGACCTTTGTGAGGCTAATATTTGAACTTCTTATGAAAAGCCTTCCTTACGATATTTTTAATATTGGATAGTTATAGGAGAGAGGGGGGGTGACCACGTATCCCCCCTCATCCTCATTACTCGTCAGCCATCGACTGCAAATATAAACAAAGCAACATGTTACGACAATACAGATATTATCCTACGAGAAGTTCCGTTTCATATCTCGTAAGTCCATGATCAGATCATGGCAATATTTCTATGGGACCAATTTGAAAATATTTTCATTAAAAAAAAAAAGGATTTTCAAAATCGGCCCACAATTGACTGAGAAATCGGTGAACAAACAAAAAAAACATACTTACAGCCGAACATAGAAAAACTGACTTTTTAACTGACTTCAAAAAGGAGGAGGCTCCTTTTTGAAGTCAGTTAAAACTAAATGAGAGCTTATGCTCTCATTTAGTTACATGCACTCGGTAAACTGAAACTCGGTACTGAAACGAAAATGAAACTAAATCGCATCGACCCGATCTGAAAGGCACGTAGTTTAGGATGAAATTATTACTTGACGTAGGTACTTATTCTTTTTTTCATAAACTCCTTGCATAGTCCTAAACTAAGGGGCTCTCTTACTCTTAGGCACACTGTCCACGGAGGCGTAGCTTCATAGACGCGTATTCGTCATTATACGCTTGGTGTACGCTTGCTTGCAGCTTACATACAAAACAATTGTAACTCTGTCGACGGAGCGGCAGCGTCGCGCTCGCTATGAAGCTACGCCTCCGTGGACAGTGTGCCTTATTTTCTTAGGTCCACATAATGTGACAGTTTAGGACGCATAATTTAAAAGGCCATAATAAATTCTTTTAACTTCTTTATTTTATTTTATTTCGGGGTACAAAACAGTGGTACAATGTGCTGTGCTAACATTCATTAATTATAAACACTAAGTATATTAAACACTGATAGCCTAGTGGTATGACCGTCGACTGACAAGTCAGAGGTCTCGAGTTCGATCCCAAGGCGCGCACCTCTGACTTTATGTAAGTTATGTGCGTATTATAAATTAATTATCAGTTGCTAAAACGGTGAAGGATAACATCGTGATGAAACCAGCACACCTGAGAGACTTTTCAATGGTGTGTAAAGCCATGTCAGAGGCCTATGGGCGGTTTAAACTCTGACACCAGGTTGTTCATCAACCATACGATAAGAAGAAGACTAAGTCTATACAACAGTTACTTATTATACTACTTACATTATTGTCCACCTGTTACTAACAAAAAATTAAACCAATGTTCATGTGAAATTTAAATTAGGTTAACAAAAGTAGGTAAATAACAAGAAGTGACAAAAGAGAAGAAACAAACAGTAAAGCACCTAAGGGCTTTTCAAAATTTCGAGTATACATTTTCTTTATTATATAAAATATCAAATTAATACATACTTTGTCTCAATCAAAGATCAGACACGAAAGTTATTAGGTAATTCACATACAAAATCTATGAATTTCTTATTGAGAAATCTTGGCCTAATTCAACAATTTACAAAAATTATAAGTAAATGTATTAGTATTTAACAGCGTTTTTAATGGACAGTTTTTCAATCTAATTACTTATTAAAATCCTTAAATATACCTTTTTTTTTGTGTAGAGGGAAAATACGCCTTATGCATACCGTCCGGCTCGGGGTATGCGAGACGGCTATATTAGGCTCACCGGCCTATAGACATAATACCGCACAGTGACGGAAACGTCAGAACGCAGTTCACATGCTTCCGCGAAGTCGCCGCGGATGTTCGTTCCCGGACCCTCCAGTCAAAACCCACGGCGCGTCGTTATTAAAGGATACTCGACAAAATTCACCGCTGGGCCGCTCACACTCAGTAGGGCAAGGGTCTCTCTGGTTGTCAGGACTCTCACAGGACACTTCAGACTCAACAGACACCTATCCCATATGGGATATTCCGACTCAGATGTCTGCCGATTCTGCAATGAGGAGCGTGAAACCCCTACATACCTCCTCTGTGTCTGTGGACCTCTCATACATAGAAGAAACACCCTTCTGGGACACTATATACTGAGCCCGGAGGATATCAAATCTCTCCCTGCCAGCCACATCATTTGATTTATGGAGGATGTTGGTTTAAGGGAGATATTATAAAAATGTGGGCTAATCACAATAGATCTTTTTAGGTCGACGTGAGTATAGCCGTAAAAGCTGCACAGCCCCGTCCTTCAAATAATAATACCTTGGCGGTAGAGGATAGAGAGAACGGCGTGTCGCAATACCGTCTCTCCTCTTCCCCTGCGGTCCCACGGAAGGTAGGGAGAACCCGGCCCCGCTACCATCCAACCGCGATATCGCCTATACAACACTGGAGCACCTCAGTTGCGGTGCCATCCAAAAAGCACCGGAGCCTACCAAGGCTCCAACGCGAGCTTCGCCAATGACATTTTAGGAACCATCCACTGATACCATTTTCTTTATTTTGCGTCAAGCTCATGCGTATAGCTACTGACTAAAGGTATAAACTTTCTATATAGTGTAGTCTATTTTTAATTGACGGAGTCTTTAAATAGACTATATAAAATAGACTCCTATTTTTAACGACTCAGACACGCTGAAAATCTTCGAACCCATTTAAAATGACTCGGCTCGCAGGAGTTGTCACTTTGTGAGTCGTGACTCGTGAGGCGCGCGCCTACGCGGCAACAGTAATTATGAAAGAAGGAATATGTTTATGTACCGTTTTTTATACTTATAGGTAGGTGCTCTATTTATTAAAGGATATTGCAACTTTTCCTTAGACCCATATTAAACAATTCGAGTTCGTTACTGAAAAGACTCGGGACTAAATCGTAAATCTTAAAGTATAAACCTTAAATCGTTTTATTTCCAAGTCAAATCTAATGACTGCAGTCCTTGCACAATAGTAACAAGTCTCAAGTCGTAATTTTATAGTCCAGTCTCGACTTAACGACCTAATTATTTAATTATCAGTATAGTAAAGACCATAATTTCTATAATACGGGCGTAAATCTGTAAACACTAAAATACTTTCGTTTCCTCTTTTCAATGAAAAACTTCCGATACCTGTATGATAACCATTGTAAAATAATCCAGCGCCTGATGATATTCCCACAAAATGTTCAATATTTGCCAAACATATGAAATGCCCCCAAGATAGTGGCATAAATTCTTCACATCGTTCAAGACCTTCTGCAACTAAGTACTCGACAAGTTCTAGTTGAACGTTTTGTCTAACATGAGGTTTATCAATAAATCCGAACCCTGCAAATGAGAATGTTTTTGTCTCATCAAATCGTTCTACATCTAAGGTTGTAGCACTTCGGGGAAATCGACTTTTATGTGTTATTACTGTATCCATTGAGCTAACAGTGAGAACTATAACATCATGGTGTGGTGCAAACAGGTTATCATATCCAAATGTTGTCCATACGTTCCCAGTATTCCTCTGACTTTGGTCTCGTGTAATAAATTTAACGTCTAAAACTTTTTGTTTATCTGGATGTCCATCAATGACATGTACTTTCACAGTGTTAACATCCGTAACTCTTTCAATAGGGTTAGCAGCAGACAATATCAGCGTCTCACTTACAATTACTCCGGAGCATACTGGCTTGCCATCTATAGATATGCCGACCATAGAATCGAAGTCATCATTAAATTCCAACCAACTGTATTTTAAATCTTCAGGTTTTGGAATAGGAATATTCTTTCCAATATCTTTGGGTTTTTCAAACGCACAGTAGGAAATATGAAGTAAAAAAATCAAGATTGTACATCTGAAATTAAATAATATAAAATTTAATCCCTAACACGCTCACCATCTAAATCTGAATAACAATCTAGCTATTTTGAGTTTTTTTTTGTTTTACAAAAATAACGTAAACTATCTAATAAATAACAGCTAACCCGCGGTGATGCCCGCGCCAACATTGATTTCTTAATTTTTTTTAAATAAAAAAATATTTAATAAGAAACTCGCAAACTCGCAAACTGACTCGGTTTGGTATTTGTTCTTGCGAGTTTCTTATTAAGCAACATAAACCAGTCTAAAGTTCTTTGATAAACTTCCATGTAAATCTCAATGAAAACGATGTGTTTCAATAGTTTGAAAAAGATTTGTATGTCATTTTGAGTTATTTTTGTATTACATTATATTTGAGTTATTTTTGTATAACGCAATTGTATTATATGCAATTGTTGTTATTTTTGTATAACGCAAACTATTTAATAAATTACAGCATCTTTAGTTTTCTAATAGCATCATTTTTCTTAAGAAACATTGGCAGATTTTAATAAATAAGAAGAAAATGAGAAGAAGATTACTTATTTAGTTTTCACTTCGATCATTTGGACCCTAGTATTGCTTGTACTAACTTGGGTATTAACTTTGAATAATTGACCAAAAACCAATAATTATACTAATTATAAAACAGTACCGTGACTGACTAGTAAACAATGCACGGCCTAAACCGGTGAACCTGAAATTTTGAGACATCTACAGTACACTACACTACAATGTACAGGTGCACCAAAGAAAGGATTCTTGGAAATTCCACCCCAATCGGGTTAAAAACGAGATGAAAGTTCGTCCTTTTTTACGTTGCTGCGTCAAAGAAATACAAACCAACAAACACACTTTCGCATTAATAGTATTACTATTTTAAAGATTTAATAGGCTTTCTTTTCAAATAGAATTATTTAATGAGAAATTTTGAAACAACAACTGATACGGATGGGATTCGAAGCCACGATTTTCGACGTATCATCTCTTCTACTTCGACAAATCACGCTCTGACCGCTAAGCCATCGTATCCTACCAGCATCAGTTAAAATTTCAAATCACCGTAGAAAGAGATTTGAAATTTCGGCTGGTAGGATACGGTGGCTTAGCGGTCACAGCGTCGACACGGTACGTCGAAGATCAATGAAAAATTTTTTTTTTCAAATTTTCTTATTAAATAATTCTGTTTAATAAGCTAACATGTGCTATACTATAACATGTACTTAATTATTTTTTAAAAACATGCTTTCTTTTTTTAATAATATTGGATACTAAACTAAATAATTATGACGATAATTAATTTTAATACGTACTTTGAAAACGAACATCTAACACTCATTTTTTGTCACTAGTATTTTCCACCACTTCAAACTGTGTTATGCTTGTTAATCTTAAACTTAAACTGGAACTCGTCATATTATATACCTAATTACTCTTTTACGACTGTTATGAGTTTATACGTAACATTTTTACTACAAACTAATACCTACAGGTTGTTACAGAATGTGTGTTTGGCTAGAGTCACGTTGACGTATTTTAAAAAGAAAAAATAAGACGCAGACAAGATTTATAGGTGCCATAAGCCATATCGCCATGTGTGAATAGGCCGGGTCAACCAGGGCTGTATACACGGCTGCGCATCAAGCATAATACATTTCCAATATAAGCTGACCCCTTGTTGTGAAAAGAGCCTATACAATGTGAGATCGGTTCATATCTCTTCCTTCCTGACCGAATTTCGGTCACAGCGGCCAATCTCAACGGAGATTAGCAAGAGATATTATAGTGCACAAGTGTGTGCGCCAACACAGGTGCACTCTCTATTCCCTCACTCTCATAGTCCGATGGGACGGAAATCCGACACGACCGGAGAGAGATCAGGCGCAGGGCCAACGGCTTTACGTGCTTTCCGAGGCACGGAGTAAGTGATAATTAATTTATAAAACGCACATAACTTACGAAAAGTCAGAGGTGCGCGCTTTAGGTGCGAACCTAAGACCACTGACTTGCCAGTCAACGGTCACCACCACTAGATTCATACTGGTAATGTATAGCTTGACATAATGTAGCCGTGTGTGTCGACGTGAAATAACAATATTCGAACTGTTGTGTTTTGTACGGTCATTGAAGATGGAGGCCTAATATTTTATTATAAAGAAAAGAAGAAAAATTATTAATTTTTCTACCTTCTTAAACACAAAAAAATGTGAATTTTGGATTTGCGAGGCCAAAACATGGCTATCTCAGCTGGGGTGCGAGCACCGATCTGTTTGTCGAATTTTTATCAAACGTTAATCAATTTTAAACGTCAAGCGTGACATAAGTTCACTAAATTGTGTCAAATTTGACTTTTAATATTGACAAATTTCGATAAGAATTCGATGAAAAGATTCATGCTACTGATGCGACAACAGGGTAATTGCTGCAGCGCTTGGATTCTGACAGACCCAATGTTCGAGGTCACGAACACCGAGCGAGCCCCGGCCCCAGAGGCAATACATTAGGTGGGCAGGCCCAAGAAAGTCAAGGATATTTTCCTTGTAGATATTTGCATGTCATTGTAAAAAATCGTTTAGTTTTGTATAAGTTACAGTTATACCTTTTCAGAAAATATCACAACCTTATCTAGTGCCCTTGCTAACCTAATAGCTTTGCTGTTTTTCACACACCTTGTATATACTGTGTATAAATTACTGTTAATGATTAATGTTTAGTTTAAAATAAACAAATCTGTTGTAGTTTGGCAACGTGACTAGGACGATTGGATTCAGAGGTTGAGTCAACGGTTTGTCCGCTTGAGGACAGCTGCCTATTACGTTTGGTGTCGCGGGTTCCATTCCCGCAAGGGGAAGACATTTGTGTGATATTTGTTTCCGGCTGAATGTTTGTGCATTGTACATTATTTCACACCCAGACACCCAGGCACAAAACTCTTCGTCTAAAAAAAACATACTTACAGCTGAACATAGAACCTCATCCTTTTTGAAGTTAGTTAAAAATAAAATTAGCCGGCAGTTAGTAAATACGTTCTGTTTCGTTCGCCACGTCGAGTGAGAGGTCCTGAAGCCCAATCCGCCATATTCCCTATTTTTCCCCTTCTTTTCTCTTCTACGGGGAGCTACAAGGACGACGTCAACGTGCCACTTTTTCCCTGGTGACCATTAAATATAAACATTTTTGGTTTTAACCATGCAGTAATACCTTAGTGCTATTTTCCAATAAAACTGTACCTGACTTGTAGTCGACTACTATCCCGCCACCTATGAGTAGTCGCAGACGGGTTTACTGACGTTTGGCAAAAAACATTTCCCAAAGTGACACTTGCCAAAGTATGTTTCCCAAATTTTCATTTGGCAAAAAAACATTTGGCAAAACCATCTTTTCGCAATTTTACAGTTACCAAAACTATTTTTAGCAATTTATTGTTTAGCAAATAATTACATGGCAATGTTTCATTTTACCAAATATTAGGTAGTCAAATATGGTTTGAAAAATATACTCTTCCCACTCCAACATAACCTCACTTTTTTCTTTAAGTTAAGGAATGGTTATGTTTTATCTCCATATCATTACTTCTAGGTGGTTTAAATAAAAACCCACGAAGATGATGACGGGGGCAGTTCGCTCGCTGCGCTCGCTCACCAGCCCCCGTCATCATCTTCTAACCTAACCTAACCAAGTCGGGGTGCACCCAAGTCAGGGTATTCCGTTCTCGGGGTGCAAAATTACGTTCTATTTCACGAATTTGCGAATGTATAGACGCGATTTTGAAAAAAAATTCGGCGCGTCTCCGGCAAAAAAAAAAGATTGAGGATAAGAATAACTTCCTTCCCCCCACACCTTTAGATTACTTACTCAAATTCTGGATGCTTATTTCTAAACCCAACCCAAACATCAGACTTTAATTTACAATTTTTCACCCTTATTAAAATTAAAATGTGAACGAACTTCCTTTTGAAATAATTTTTTTTACAAAATAAAGCATTTGCTTAATGTATATTTGACTAAATAAAATTTGCCAAATGAATATTTGACCAAGTGAATAAAATGCGAAATGTAAATTTGCCATGCATTCTTTTGGGAAATGAAACTATGCGATAAGTTTTTTGGGAAGTGAAATTTGACGAAACATATTTTGCCAAACGGCAGGACGGCAGACGTCTACGGAGTAGTACCGCTGTCTGTCAGTAAAACTGTCTAGTCGTACGGGAGACAGAAACACCGGCAAAGCATTCATAAATTACGCTCTGTCAAAAACAGATGGCGCTGAATAATTCCAAGAAAAATAACTCCAAGTCGATAACACTATAAATTTTACCTAAATTATAATAAAAAATGACACCAAGTGTTACTTTGCTGCTGAATACTAGTTTAAATTAGTTTTTACACTAAGGGACACTTTAGTAAAATCATTCCACTGTCCACATCATTTTGTTTCTAGAATAAAGTAGGTAATATTTACTGTAGTTAATGTAATTTATGCTAAATTAGTATTCTAATAAAATAGATAGGTACTAATGTTTATTATACTAGATCCGGTACCTGCCTGTTTTATTTAATATTCTATACTTACCTAGTCGTGGTGACTTATTGGTAACGAACCTGCGAACACTTAGTTGTCAACATGCATTGGACTAGCGTGGCCTGTATGAAAAGTGGGCCTTTGCTCTGCGGTGGGCTAAGTCAGTGTTCCGCAAACTTTTAGTATTCAAGGTACATCTAGGAAAAAAAACATTTTTGGAGGGACACCACAAATGAAAAATCAGTTTTGAAGTATATTAATCAACATTTCTTATTAACAAATTATTTAATAATTAATTAATTAATTAACAAAACAATATTTATCAAAATCTAAACGTAATTTAATGTGAAACATGAGCCTGTTTAATCGAACATACCTAGATGGTCTAAATGTTTTCCCTTTTTTTGTTTTTATTGTGGAAAGAGTCGAAAATCGTACAAATAGGTCGTTGCAAATGGCAAAAGTGTATAATAGCATGCTTAGAATTATTATTATTATTATTATAGACTCACGCCTATATTCCCCAGAGGGGGTAGGCAGAGGTGTGCAGTACACCCACGTTTCGCCGGCTATATTATAAGTCCCATGTAATAGGGGGCGAGCCTATTGCCATTAACCGGGCACAATCCCAGACTCCGTGCTGCTACTGAGAATTTCCTAATGGAAAAACCCAATAACACTTTGCCCGACCCGGGGATCGAACCCAGGACCTCGTACTCAGCAGTCGCGCTTGCTACCACTAGACCAACGAGGCAGTCTTAACTTAGAATTATATAGCCAAAAATGTTCTAAATCTGTTTCTGAAAATTTTAATTTTAATGTTCGATCCGTTTTAATTTCCTTTAGTTCTTCCTGTTCATTTATTGTGGAATGCAAAAGGAATGCTCTCGGAGAATGAATTTCGAACCCAATCCATAGGTTAGAGATCACGATTAGCGAAATAGAAATTCATTTTCTCTACAAGAGTGTTTGACAATTAAAGCTTACTTACTACTTATTACTTACTTACTTTTCTGGTTATAAGATAACCTTATTTTCCCGGAGCACACCAACTAATGACCACGGTACACCAGTGTGCCGCGGCACACCTTTTGCGGAACACTGGGCTAAGTAACGGATAATGAGGCGCCTTCCGAACGGGCGGTGCGTTTTGGTTTCGGTACAGAGACGCAACTATGCACTTGGAATCACAAACACTACCAGCTGTCATTTAATTACATGCACTCGGTAAAGAACTTGTACAAATAAATTCGGTACTGAAACGAAAATGAAACTAAATCGCATCGATCCGGAAGGCACGTAGGACGTAGAGGATGAAATTATTAACTACTTAACGTATTCCTTTTTCATAACCTCCTTGCATAGTCCTAAACTAAGGGGCTCTCTCTCTCTCTCTCTCTCTCTCCTAAACTAAGTTTAGGATGCATAATTTAAAAGGCCATAATATTTTTTTTAAACTTCTTTATTATACAGCTTGTTAAGAAAACCCTGTCCGACCCGAAAGGGGCACATAGGTACTTCAATAATATAACCAAATATGAATAAACAATTTGCATTATTGATAAGGATAACGTTGTAATATTTTTTTTAAATGTGTGATTTTTACACAAATTAACTTAAAATTTGGTAAAATTCCAAAAACTGACAACACTATATGACTTCGCTACGCTACCCGAAAACTGACGAGTGCGCCGACCGTCGCCCGCCTGTGTTGTCATGTAAGTTTCCTCATTTTTAACCGACTTCCAAAAAGGAGAAGGTTCTCAATTCGACTGTATGTTTTTTTTTTTTTTTTTTTTTTTTTTTGTATGTTTGTTACGCGATTACTCCTTCAGTTGTGGGCCGATTTTCAAAATTATTTTTGTAATCAAAAGGGTATACTCCCGAGGTGGTCCCATAGAAAAATTATCGTGATCTGATCATGAACTTACGAGATATGAAACGGAACTCCTCGTAGGATTATAGCAGAATTGTCGTAACAAGTAATATTGCTTTATACGTGCAGTCGATGGCTGACGAGTAAAGAAGAAGAGGGGGGATACGTGGTCAGCCCCCCACCCCCTCCTATAATCATCCAAGATAAAAAATATCGTGTGAGGTATCGTTTGAAAGGGCTTTTCATAAGGATTTCAAATATTAGCCTCACAAAAGGCTGGGAGGGGGATTAATTTTAGGCACCACTAAAAATCGTGAAAAAAAAATTTTTTAATAAAAAATAAAACCGACTTCAAAAGGAACTAAAAAGCTTGAAATAACTTTAAAACGTTTTGGAGTCGGTTCCAAGTCAAGTTCTAGCCTCTTTAACCTTCTCATTAAGAACTTGACTTGGAACCGACTCCAAAACGTTTTAAAGTTATTTCAAGCTTTTCAGTTCCTTTTGAAGTCGGTTTTATTTTTTATTAAAAATTTTTTTTTTAATTTTTTAATCATTTTTATTCGGGGTAATTTTTTTTACTTATTATGTGAAAAAAATTACACAAATAGAATCACATCCCGATACCTACTAATACCTTCACGGATCGGACAGGGTTTTCTTAACATATTGTATAAAATAACAAATACATACTTTGTCTCAATCACAGATCAGACTCGAAAATTATGATGTAATTCACATGCAAAATATATTGAGAAATCTTGGACTAATTCAACAATTTACAAAAATTGTAAGTAAATGTAGTATTTAACAGCGTTTTTAATGGACAGTTTTTCAATCTAATTACTTATTAAAATCCTTAAATATACGTGTAGAGGGAAAATACACTTTATGCATACCGTCCGGCTCGGGGTATGCGAGACGGCTATAATAGGCTTACCGGCCTATAGACATAATACCGCACAGTGACGGGAACGTGAGAACGCAGTTCACATGCTTCCGCGAAGTCGCCGCGGATGTTCGTTCCCGGACCCTTCAGTCAAAACCCGTCAGGACGTCACGGCGCGTCGTGACCATCTTGACCATGTGCAATTGTGCAATGGACGCCAGACGACTCTGTATCTGATACCATTGGCCTAAGGTCCTCTTTACGACGGGACAGATGAACGATCCCGTCACTTACCATACCTCGGCGGATACAGTCGAATCAGATTGACTCAAAATTGGTTAAGGACTGCATCGACCGCCTGAATGCTTTAAGGCAGTACAACCATATTGTTCTCAGATGGGTACCTGGGCATGCAGGCATCACGGGTAATGACAAAGCCGATGAACTCGCCAGGTCTGGGACTGAAATATTACAAATAGGGCCTGAGCCCTTCTGTGGTATCTCCGAGAACCAAGCCTACCAGTCACTCAAAGACAAATTGTTTGAGGACTCTTTCAAGCTTTGGCAAACCTCACCAGGACTTAAGCACTCGAAAAGCCTTATTAAGCCTTTGATTGCCACCGCGGTCAACGGTGACCGCGAACAATAAGAATTGCATTGTATCTGCGGCGTGGCAGTCAACGTGTTAAAGGATACTCGAGAAAATTCACCGCTGGGCTGCTCACACTCAGCAGGGCAAGTGTCTCTCTGGCTATCAGGACTCTCATGTCCTGTGACTTAACAGACACCTATCCCATATGGGATATTCCGTCCGACTCAGATGTCTGCAAATTCTGCAATGAGGAGCGTGAAACCCCTACACAATTCCTCTATGACTATGGACCTCTTATACATAGACGAAACACCCTGCTGGGACACTATATACTGAGCCCGGAGGATGTTAAGTCTCTCCCTGCCAGCCACATCATTCGATTTATGGAGGATGTTGGTTTAAGGGAGATATTATAAAAATGTGGGCACGATAGATCTTTTTAGGTCGACGTGAGTTAGGCTGTAAAAGCTGCACAGTCCCGTCCTTCAAATAATATTACCTCGGCGGCAGAGGATAGAGAGAACGGCGTGTCGCAATACCGTCTTTCCTTTTCCCCTGCGGCCCCACGGAAGGTAGGGAGAACCCGGCCCCGCTACCATCCAACCGCCAATCGCCTACACAACACCGGAGCACTTCAGTTGCGGTCCATCCATAAAGCACCGGAGCCTACCAAGGCTCCAACGCGAGCTTCGCCAATGACATTTTAGGAACCATCCACCGATACCATTTCTATATTCTTTATTTTGCATCAAGCTCATGCGTATAATAAGTAGTAATGGAAGAACTGAAGCTTTTAAGCTCTCACTCAGTTAAGTCGAGACTCGATTGAGTAGTGAGTACCTTCACATCGAGTTCGATGTAGTTCACTACTCAATCGAAATGTTAACTACTGTTATGTTAACTGTTTACTCAAATGTTCAAACCTATTTAAAATGATTCGGCTCGCAGGAGTCGTCATTTTGTGAGTCGTGACTCGTGAGGCGCGCACCTACGCGGCAATAATAATTATGAAAGAAGGAATATGTTTATGTACTGTTTTTTTATACTTATAGGTAGGTGCTCTATTCATTAAAGGATATTATAACTTTTCCTTAGCCCCATATTAAACAACTCGAGTTCTTTACTGAGAACACTCGGGACTAAATCGTAAATCTTAAAATAAAAGCCTTAAATCGTTTTATTTCCAAGTCAAATCTAATGACTGCAGTCCTTTCACAATAATAACAAGTCTCAAGTCGTAATTTTGAAGTCCAGTCTAGACTACAGTATGAAAATAGTAAAAAGCTCTATTTCTATAATACGGGCGTATATCTGTAAACACTAAAATACTTTCGTTTCCTCTTTTCAATGAAAAACATCCGATACCAACATACCGACCTTCATATAATAATCCAGCGCCTGATGATATTCCTACAAAATGTTCAATATTTGCCAAACATATGAAATGTCCCCAAGATAGTGGCATAAATTCTTCACATCGTTCAAGACTATCACCAACTAAGTACTCGACAAGTTCTAGTTGAACGTTTTGTCTAACATGAGCTTTATCAATAAATCCGAAGCTTGCAAATGAAAATGTTTTTGTCTCATCAAATTGTTCTACATGTACATGTGATCGAACTAATCTGGGATATCGACTTTTATGTGTTTTTACTGTTTCCATTGGTAAAACAGAGAGAAATATAACATCATGGTGTGGTGCAAACAGGTTATCATATCCAAATGTTGTCCATACGTTCCCAGTATTCCTCTGACTTTGGTCTCGTGTAATAAATTTAACGTCTAAAACTTTTTGTTTATCTGGATGTCCATCAATGACATGTATTTTCACAGTGTTCATATCCGTAACTCTTTCAATGGGGTTAGCAGCAGATATTATTACCATATCATTTATAATTAGTCCGGAGCATATTGGCTTGCCATTTATAGATATGCCGACCACGGAATCGAACTCATCATTAAATTCCAACCAACTGTATTTTAAATCTTCAGGTTTTGCTATAGAAATATTCTTTCCAATATCTTTGGGTTCTTCAAACACACAGTAGGAAATAAGAAGTAAAAAAAACAAGATTGTACATCTGAAATTAAATAATATAAAATTTAATCCCAAACATGCTCGCCATCTAAATCTGAATAACAATCTAGCTATTTTGAGGTTTTTTTTTTGTTTTACAAAAATAACGCAAACTATCTAATCTTCTTTCCAATATCTTTGTATCTAATAAATAACAGCTAACCCGCGGTGACGCCCACGCCAACATTGATTTATAATTATTTTTTAAAATAAAATAAAATAAAGTTTAAAAAGAAAATGTGACTAAGGTGCTCATTCAGCTCACGTAACGTTTCAAGAACTAAGTTTAAATTAAAATATTTAATAAGAAACTCGCAAAGCCAACTGACTCGGGTGGGCATTTGTTCTTGCGAGTTTCTTATTAAGCAACATGCATAAAATACACTTAGTTTAAAGCAGTCTAAAGTTCTTTGGTAACGATTAAACGGTAACTTCGGTAAACGATGTTTCAATCAATTTTGAAACATGGAAAGATTGAAAAAGATTTGTATGTCATTTTGAGTTATTTTTGTGTTACATCCAATAATAATTCAAACTACCTATTTAATAAATTACAGCATCTTTAGTTTTCTAATAGCATCATTTTTCTTAAGAAACATTGGCAGATTTTAATAAATAAGAAGAAAATGAGAAGAAGATTACTTATTTAGTTTTCATTTCAATCATTTGGACCCACAATATTGCTTGTACTAACTTGTGTATTAACTTTGAATAATTGACTAAAAACCAATAACTATACTTATAAAACAGTACCGTGACTGACTAGTAAACAATGCACGGCCTAAACCGGTGAACCTGAAATTTTGAGACATCTACAGTACACTACACTACAATGTACAGGTGCACCAAGGAAGGATTCTTGGAAACCCCTAATTGGGTTAAAAACGAGATGAAAGTTCGTCATTTTTAAATTACTGTAAGAAACTGGTTTTCAGCTATTCGTTAATAATTAAGAAAGATGATTTTTTTATGTTTAAAGACGTTTTATGGTAGTAAAAAAGGGGATGAAAGTTTTTATGGAAAGTTCGTTATTTTTGAAATAAGAGAAAAAAGGTAATAAGAAAGACAAGAAAAAAGGGGTTAAAGTCTGTATAAAAATCCGTCATTAAACAATAATTGACACTTACATATCACTACATAGTATAAAACCAAGTCGCTTCCCGCGTCTGTCTGTCCCTATGTATGCTTAGATCTTTAAAACTACGCAACGGATTTTGATGCGGTTTTTTTTAATAGATAGAGTGATTAAAGAGGAAGGTTTATATGCATATTAGCGTAACCGTGCGAAGCGGGGGTGGGTCGCTAGTTTTTTAAGTAAATTGGTATTTCGTTTATTTAATCTATGTCACTCTTTATTATGTTTGTATAATCTGGCCTATAAACTACTCGTATGTCAATGCAAACTGTCAAGGCGATCATGCACCGTTGCTGCGTCAAAGAAATACAAACCAACAAACACACTTTCGCATTAATAGTATTACTATTTTAAAGATTTAAAAGGCTTTCTTTTCAAATAGAATTATTTAATGAGAAAATTTGAAACAACAACTGATACGGATGGGATTCGAAGCCACGATTTTCGACGTATCGTCTCTTCTACTTCGACAAATCACGCTCTGACCGCTAAGCCATCGTATCCTACCAGCATCAGTTAAAATTTCAAATCACCGTAGAAAGAGATTTGAAATTTCGGCTGGTAGGATACGGTGGCTTAGCGGTCACAGCGTCGACACGGTACGTCGAAGATCGATGTTCAGTGTTCGAATCCCATTCATATCAGTTGTATTTTCAAATTTTCTTATTAAATAATTCTGTTTAATAAGCTAACATATGCTATACATGTAAAAAAATCACAAAAAAGGGTTTCTTTTTTTAATAACTAGGTACGAAACTTTTAATAATTATTATGACGATAATTATTAATTTTAATACGTACTTTAAAAACGAACGTCTAACACCCATTTTTGTCACTAGTATTTTCCACCACTTCAAACTGTGTTATGCATAATTATGCATCTTATAAACTGGAACTCATCATTATTATATACCTACTTACTGTGTTATGACTGTTATGATTTTATGATACATTTTTTTAAATGACAGGAATCTAATACCTACAGGTTGTTTCAGAATGTGTGTTTAGCTAGAGTCACGTTGACGTATTTTAAAAAGAAGTAATATACCTAAGTAATTTTTTGTTTACATAAAACGGTTTTGTCATCAGATCTAAAACTATGTACCAAATATCAGATCGATCTGTCAATAGGAAGGAGGTGAAATATCGATAACTTTTATTTCACCCCATTGGGTTATGCCCATGCGCCCCGAGATTTTATTCCAACGAGCCCCAAGGCCAAAATTAAATTTTATTAGAATTAATAAAATCTGTCCCACGAGCCCCAAGGATTTTCTAAGGAAGTACAGTCGGCACAAAAGTGTTTAGGCTTTCAATATAAGGTATTTTAACTTTGGTTGGAAACTTTAATAGGCAGACAGCATAGTAGTATAAATGCTAGAATAGGTAATAACATTTGTCTAATATTATTGATATTGAACGAATAAATAATATTATAGAACACAATATGTTATAACTTAAAATAGATAAAGATTTTTTTTTGTATTCTTTTTTCTCAGGTATTTTTAGTGTTTTCTCAACTTTATAGGTATAATAAATAAAATAATAACTTAATATTAATAATAATAACTTTTTGTAAGTGAATAAAATAAATTGCTAAGATTGCTACTGTATAGATTTTTCCAAACCAAATTGAAACATAAATTTATTCTTTAACTGTAAATTTGCACACATAATTACAACGTATTGTTTACCTGGTTCATCGGGTTTTTTTGCGGGATCATGCATCCCTTTCGCACGTCATCGCGTTTGCACTCAAATTTGTTTTGGCAATTAGTTGACCTTGCACCCTTGCAATAGATGCACACGATATGTGAGTGATTAAAATGAATAGTGAACAGGATGCCGCTGTTGCTGGACCTTGCACTCCTACGGAATTTACATTCCTTGTTGGTGATGATAAGTACTGTTATATAGTAAGTTAGAAAGTTTGTGATAGGCATAGTTACTTTTAGCAAGTAAGTGTCGTCATGACCTACTTCTATAAAGTAGCAGTGTTTTTATATAAATATAATTAGCTTCAGAAATTTTCAGTAACTAACTGATAACTGAATATTATAATTTTCTATTTACTAGAATTGTATCACTATGAACCCCCCTCTTCCTTTGTACTCGTCAGCCATTGACTGCACGTATAAACAAGGCAATATTACTTGTTACGACATTTCTGCTATTATCCTACGAGGAGTTCCGTTCCATATCTCGTAAGTCTATGATCAGATCACGATAATATTTTATGGGACCACCTCGGGAGTATACCCTTTCGATTACAAGAAGAATTTTGAAAATTGGCCCACAATTAAAGGAGTAATCGCGTAACAAACATACAAAAAAAAACATACAGTCGAATTGAGAACTTCCTCCTTTATTGAAATCGGTTAATAACTATTAATGTTCTTTTAACCGATTATCGGCCACAGCGGCCAATTTCAATGAAGATTAGCCAACTCGACTAACTTTATATTAATAGCATGGTCGATTAGTCATGATAAAAATTGCGTTTTTAATATTTTTTGTTTAAATGTTTTGAAGTCCTTAAGGTCAAATTGTTATGATGGCAACTGTGATAATATGTCTACAGAATATTATTCTAATGTGTCCGGAAATATTCAAGGATATCTCTGACCATGATGTTGAACAATAGGGATCTTTTACTTTTTTCAATCCTAATACTTAAGTTGAAAATTTACCTTACAAAAAAGGTGAATATTCAATTTGAATATTAAGATTGAAATAAGTAAAATGTATTGTTCAGAATCATGGTCAAAGTCAAGATTCAAAATTTTCTTATCTTTAAAAAAAATATCCTGTACCTATATTTAAAAAAATATATATATAACTATTAATATTTTACATGGTCGAATGACTAGGTATCTGTTATTTTAAATTATTTTACTCTTATTACTTTCATGTGTACCTATTCTATGTTTGTTACAGACGTTACTAAGTAATTTAATCGAAAACAAATTAATAATGTAAAATGTCCAACAAAATAAATCAATATAAATGTTAGCAACTGTTTTATTTATTGACTGTACTCAAATAGCGCTTGGGGCTCGTGGGAAGGAAATATTTAATTTAATATTTTAACATATAAATCCTCGGGGCTCGTAGGAACAAATGTATGGATAAAAATTTTTAAGAGAACAATAGATTTGGGGCGCATGGGCATGACCCACCCCATTCCTGTTGACAGATAATAACGTTAATCAATTTTAAACGTCAAGCGTGACATAGTTCACTAAATTGTGTCAAATTTGACTTTTAATATTGACAAATTTCGATAAGAATTCGATGAAAAGATTCATGCTACTGACGCGACAACAGGGTAATTGCTGCAGCGCTTGTATTCTGACAGACCCAATGTTCGAGGTCTCGAACACCGAGCGAGCCCCGGCCCCAGAGGCAATACATTAGGTGGGCAGGCCTAAGAAAGTCAAGGATATTTTTTTTGTAGATATTTGAATGTCATTGAGAAAAATCGTTTAGTTTTGTATAAGTTACAGTTATACCTTTTCAGAAAATATGGTAAATTGAAATTGTATTGATGATAATTTTTACAATTTTTTTTTTAATTTTTACGCATAATATTTAGGTAAGTACTTTTTTTTCTATTTTTTTTTTTTATTGGCAAATGTAAATAGTAGTTATATTTAGTTTGTTATAGATTGTTTAATAATGTAAATATTATTTTACGTTTAATACTGCAATAAATAAAAATCTTTAATATTTCATAAAAAATCTATTGATGATATCTTGAAAAAATCACAACCTTATCTAGTGCCCCTGCTAACCTAATAGCTTTGCTATGAGTACACACCAGGTTCGAACCCACGAACCACGTGCTTACAAAGTGGGTCCACCACCACGACTTAACAGAAGTACTAAGCAATAATTTTCCACACACCTTGTATATAATCTGTATAAAATACTACCAATGATTAATGTAAATACAATAGTTTCAAATAAACAAATCTGTTGTAGATATACTAGAGTATAGTGACTAGGTCGATTGGATTCAGAGATTGAGTCAATGGTTTATTGGTTGACGATTCGACAGTCACCATTAGGTACGTTTGGTGTCGCGGGTTCCATTCCCGCATGGGGATGACATTTTGACACCCAGGAAAAAAACTCTGACTTTTCGGATTCATGTGTGTTATAGAAATGAATATCACTTGCTACAACGGTAAAGGAAAACATAATGAGAAACCAGTACCCGTAAAGATTTTTCAACGGTGCGTAAAGCTATGACAGAGGCCTATAAGTGATTTAAACTCTGACAGTTGTTCATCAACTAAAAGAATGTAAATAAAGAAGGTCTCAAGAACGAAAACGGAATATATTAATTGTAGTTCAGTTAGTTAGTTTAGTTAGACAAGTTTGTAGGGGAAGCAAAATGTTTTTTCACATTTCATGCAAAATGATTTTTTATATGTTGTTCAATTTCATGTATATTGAGCCCTTAATGGGTCCTACAATATTTATTATACATAAATAATATGTTTTTAAAAAACAACCGTCCAGACTATTGTATAAGCTAGTAAATTTAGGTATTAACCGTAGATAGTTAGTTAAGAAAGTCCAATGAGGGTCGGGATGGTCGTGTTGAAAAGCCCTGTATAAAAAATAAAGAATAAAAAAAAAACGTTTATAACCAAGCTTATCTTATTGGAATATCAATTTGTGCTGTTGACCGCTGAAGAGTTCCTTTATCTGGAACTACCCCTGGGTGTCGATTCAGATCATGCTTACCAAAAAATGAATTGTATTAGGAACTGAACTACCATGCAAAAATTAAACTCAATAGGATAACAGGAAGTGGTTCTATTTCAGCTTACTTAAATTGCAAGTTAAAAAGGTTGTGATAAAAAGACTTAAATTTTTTTCACTGTTTTATTTTCAATAGTTATGTTCGAATACAATATTGTTGTCAACATTAACATTTTTTAACACTATGAATTTATTTTAGTAGGTACTGCACCTTAAAGTAGCACAAATTAGTAAGCCAAATATAATAGTACCTAAGTCACTATACATAAAAGTATTAATAATAATAACGTGCAATATTCTTTAAGATAGTTATCCAAAACCAAATATTTGCCTAAACCTGTTGATTGAAACAATAGACAATTTATAAATAAATTTCTCCTACTACCCTCTTTGCTTACAACTTCTTTGTTAGAAGCTGTCAAACACAGAACATATTAAAGAGGTTTGTAGCGTTAGGAGTTTGTTTAAGTTTTGTCATTAAGAAAATATACATTTAAAAAAACTTTATTACTTTACTCATAAAAGTCACATTTTTTTGCATAAATAAAAAAAAACATTTTCATATAGAAAATATAATACCGAGAATAATTTAAAAGGCCCGTAAACGGCTTATAAAAAAAGTTCTGAATTCAATAGATTAATTTTCTAGACAGTAATGCACAATCCAGCCATAAATGCATTACCTAATAACTTACACAAAGTTTTAATAACATTTTAATAATAAAATCTATCAAAATGGTCCTTCTTACTTAATTATAAACAAAATATTAATATCATAGTATCAGTTGGCACATTTAAACCAAAGTTTTAGTGTTATAATCATTTTCATTGGAAAGCTTCGTACAATGGATCCTGGCTCCTTTCATTTTTGTATCGTTTCGGAGTCTCGTCTTCATCTATGTAATCGCAGGGGACGAAAAGCTGGACAAAATAACAATAATTAGGGTAAATTAATTGGTAACTTGGGGCACAAATTAGAACATTCTTATTGATACAATTTAGCAAAAGTTCGTAATAAGACCTCTTTTATACATAGTGGGGGTTAAGTTATGTTTACATAGTACCTAACTTGGATAGCCGTTACTGTGTTAATCGTGGAATGTAAAAAATATATATATTTTAATAATGTCTATTATTCTCCTGACCAAATAGACGAAAATAAGCCAACTACGCAGAAAATACACTCTCTTTTCTCTTACTCTCATAGTCCGATGGAATTACAATCCAACACGACCGAAAAAAAAGCAGTTACACTACCGATATCTTCACATGCTCTCTGAGGCACAGAACAGGTGACAATATAACTAACGAAAAGTTAAATAAAAAAACTGTTTAAAGAGATATCTTTCCTCTGAGCTTCCGGTGGGTTATCTTAACGGTGAGGTAATGGCTTAATTTTCTGTTCATCTGAGAGCTGTTACCTCAGTACTCTTTACTCACAACTTAATCACTAAGAAAAAAATGTTGATGTTTGATCACAAAGATAACACCACTAGAAGGCGAAAAATGTTTGGTGCCGGAACGGGAACAAAAATAATTAAATCGGTGCCAACAGATTGGTGCCAGGTGCCAAAATGGGAATGCCTCCTTATCGTATTGCAATTCAAAAAAATATTTTACAAGTTCGAAATCCAAATTTCTATTACACGCAAGAAAATATTTGCGCACCATGAACATCGGTTTCCTTCGTTGACATAATATATATTACGCGTGAAAAGTGCAAAGCTAAACGTATAATATTATTGTTATTTTTACATCAAGGCAACATTATCTTGACACATTGCGTTTTATCTTAGACAAACTGAACGCACCCAGAAATAGAAAATTTAAAAAGGGATGCTTCTGTGGGATTTATAGTTCCATTTTGAATGACGCTTTACTTTAAAATTAAACGTATAATTATAGGTACAACATTTAATGTCTGTGCATTGGCTCGTGAGTAGACAATACTAACTACTACTAGTATTAAGTTATTTCTATTATTTTAATGCATTGTTTAATGAGAGAAAGAGAGAGAGAATCACCTGAGAGATTTTTTAATGGTGTGTATAGCCATGTCAGAGGCCTACAGGCGGTTTAAACTCTGACACCAGGTTTATCAACCAGACGATAAGAAGAAGAAGAATGCATTGTCATCAGAATTAAACAAGCATACAACATTTCAAAGTCGGAAGTTTAGAAGAAGTGGTTCTAATTCAGCTTGAATAAGAAATTAAACTTAACTTAAACTAAACTAACTTAAACTTAACATAAACTAAACATAAATTAAACTTAACTTATTAAACGAAAAAAAAAGGTACATCCACGTTTCACCGGCTATATTATAAGTCCTATGTAATAGGGGCGAGCCTAATGTCATTAATCGGAATTCCAGACTCCGTGCTGCTACTGAGAATTTCCTAATGGAAAAACCCAATAACACTTTGTCCGACCTGGGGATCGAACCCAGGACCTCACGTTCAGCAGTCGCGCTTGCTACTTCAAGACGAAGGAGGCAGTCAAGCGTCAGTCGAAAGCTCAGTTAGCGTATTAATATAACAATTATACAATACCTCAATTACAAATATAATAAAAGGAAGTTTCTAATATGAATCTTAAGCGCACTTTAGAGCGCACTTTGCCTAAGCTTAAACTTGACTTAAGTAAAACTTGTAGAAATAGAAAGAAAATTTATAGGTTTATGCTTATTAGTCTAAGTTAATAGTGTCGTGTATTTTTTTAACTTAGGCTTTATTTAGAACGCACCCAAACGAATTAGGAAATCGTTCGAAGCATCTTGCAAAAAGAAAAGTTAAGCAAAGTACGCTCTAAAGATTGGCTTAGGCTCAGTCCAAAACACTAACCCGTTCAGTAAAAGGCTTTCCCTCCAGCACGTACTTCAACTTGCTCATCTGGCAAGGTGTCAAAATCTTCTCCAAGCTATTGGCAATGTCCCTTAGTTCATCGGTTCTCTTGTGTCCGTCTCGTTTGCCGTTCGTCCATCCTCGGGAATATTGAAACGTCTGTGCGGTTACCGACGCTAAAGTCACAAATATGAGGAGCAGAGTGGCGTTTGTCACCATTTTGGATTCTGAAACAAAAGTTATTATTGGTTTAGTTCACGTAGAACATGCGTTTAGACGTGGACCTGCATAAAACAACCCGACCAATAGCGTCAAGTGCAAAGCAAATTCAAATCGTTCAATATTGCTGGAATGGACTTAGTTATTTGGAGTTTTATGAATCAATATATGATTCACACAAAAAAACAATTATTATTAAAAATATCTACAAAAAAATAAGTACAGATCTTTTTTACAGGAAAAAGGAGCGACACGTTGCATCCGGACGGATTAAATTTGCACTACAGCAGCACTCCGTTTGACTCAGCGACAGATAAAACCAGCTGGCTCCTAAAAGTCCATGAAAAAAGTTCTCTCCAAACGTGATCAGCTCCAGTCACAACAGCCCGTTAGACTCTACAACTAACTTGCTAAAATAAGTAATCAGAGCGAGATAACACTAATTAACTCAAAACACAGGTTTTTATCTTCTTTGGAAATAAAGGCAATCATGTATTAGTATCTAGCCTTATATTTAGATAATAAATGTAAGTACAGTATTTTGGCTGAATAAAGATTTTTATTATTAAAAAAAATCCCTCATCTTGGAGCTTATCATAATTCAGAGAGCTTCACTACTTCGACCACGTGCCAGTACTGCCAGCGCAGTCAGTCAAGAAATACTAAAACAGTTGAATACTCAACGTGTTACGTTTCTAGACCACAATATGTATATTTTTGAACGGTTTTACATAGCTTGACCTGTTTATTATTTGGTTCAAATTTAGTAATCGACATTTCACCTCCTTCCTTATGACAGATTGCTCTGATATTTGGTACACAGCTTTAGTTATGATGACAAAACCGTTTTAAGTAAAAAAAAATATGCACAAAATGCTGTCAATAGTATTCTATGCCTCAAACACCTCCAGCATCGTATAAGTCCCTAATCCTACTTCAATGAAAGCTACTAAACAATTATACGGGTTAACGATCGAAGCCATAAGTCAGTTTGAAGTTATAAATAAAATCCTCGGCAAAGTTAATTACGTTTAGCAGAATGTTATTAATATGTTTACGGTTTGAGTTCTTAAGCGTTTGTAAGTTAATGACGCTCTTATTACGTATGAAACGCTTCAAGGTGAATCACATTGCTGGGTTAAGGTGTTATAAGATGCTTTAAATTATCGACTTGCTCTATTGTAACGTGTGTCGTGGTGGCGCATTGGTTACGAACCCACACCCACCCGCTTTGCTAGCGCCTGGGTGTGGGTTCGAACCTGACATGTCCAATGTCAGGTACATGTACCAATGTGACTTTTTCAATGTAATTCTTAGTTAATCTAAGACACCACTGACTAACGGTGAAGGAAAACATCGTAAGGAAACCTGGACTTCATAGTCTGAAGTCACCAACATGCAGTGAGCTAGCGTGGTGATTACTGCTCTATTCTTCTCTATATGAGAAAGAGGTCTTTGCCCTACATTGGGACAGCTACAGGCTGACTTATTTATTTATTAATCTATTGTAACATTTATCAGAAAAGGATACAAGGTTTTTGGAGCTGTCATAATTTTAATTTGTCATAATTTGACAGCTCCTATTCTATCTAGTCTATTTACGTGTTATCAACGAAGACGTCTTAGGTATTTCTCGTCAGTTTTAAGGCCATAAACTAATTTGACTTTGGTTTAGTAAAGTTGTTTGTTACAATCACGCCAACAAGCAGACACAGATAGATCCAATGAATGTCCAAGATTAATACTTAAAATACTTTTTATGTTAGTCCCCAAGAGGCTATCACTACTATGCTGCCCGTAATACTAGTAACAAGGTATGGAATTATGGGCTATACAAAGTAATAAATAGCCAATCAATTGCATTCTATTTCACAGCTCATAGAAACTGTATCTCCTGGCTGGGAAAATCAACTACCAGTGCGTAGGTAAATGTTGATGTTCTATTTGAAACCTTAAGCCATAAGTTAAAGGTTGAATATACATTGACGACGAATTGACTCGTTTTGATAGATAACTTTTTAGTTGTTTTTTTTTTACATAGTTCTCAAGGCCTTTTGATGTATCATCGAAAATAACCTTTAGAAACTTGACACGGAAGTCAAGAACTTTCGAAACAAAATATTTTGGGCGTACAGTGTGACTCTACACCAAGTGCACGTAGGTATATGGAATTTTAGTGAACTAGACATAAATTTAACGACAGGAAAAAAAAATGTTGTTATTTTTGTTAGTAACAATTGTAAATAACAGTCAATGACAATAAAAGATCCTAAGGCTGTTTTTTCACCCGAGATTTGCGAGGAAGGCAAGCTTTGAGCTATGCAAAAATCCACCAATGAGATTGCTTCATTCTCCTAGCCTCGCATAGCGCGGTTCTCTGGTAGTTTTTTGCATAGCATTGCATACTGGCTACCTCGTACATCCCTGGTGAAAACGTAGCCTTACAGTTTGCCTTTTCACAAAAAATATATTAAGGTATCTTACTTTAATTGAAAGCGAATTTATTGAACATAAACACGTGTTAGGCTTCGAGCCACCTGATCCGATATGTCATGTGATGTTCGTAGATACAATTTTATTAAATTAATAAATTATGGATGTTGCTGATGCTGCGCCATTTTTATCGTTCAATGTGTAACGAAGAGGTGTAAAAAATATCTATAATCATGTCATAACGTAAAGTGTCGATAATTTGAGTTTGTAATTGAAATAGGCCTGATACGCAAAATATTTTAGGAACTAGGAAGAGTAGTAGTTATATTGCTAATATGTTTTTTAACACATTAGGTACAATATATAAAAACATAACCCTTCCTGGCAGTCGGGTAATAACAGAGACCAGCTTTCGCCTAAGAGTTTGCCCGCGTGGTAGATCTATTATTGTTGATAAATTAAAGCTTGTGTTATTTTGATGTAGGTATGAGCTATATAATTAAGTACTCTAAAGTTTTATCAAAGTACCGTTCAATAGTTTTTGCGTGAAAGAGTAACACGCATACCTTTTCTTTTTTTTTTGACGTGTGGAAATCTCTTACATCCATCCATCCTCACAAACTTTTGCCTTAATAATGTTAGTAGGATTCGAAAGATCTCGTTACGTCGCATTGCACCTGATATCAGTTTTGGGTACTTATCGATAAAATCATCTATAATTTTATTTTATATGGATACTTACTCAAAGAAGTGTTACCACTCTCGTGAGTGTGTAATTATCACTCTCCGTGCCTCGGATAGCACGTTGGCCCCGGCTGTAAATTGTAGATCTTTGACAATCGTTACGGGTAGTCAGAAGTCCGAAAGTCTGACAACCAGTCTTACCAAGCGGCATCGTGTAACCCAGTATCTGGGTTGTGGAGGTCTGATAGGTAGTCGCTCCATGTAAAACACTGGTATTCAGCTGCATCCGGTAAGACTGGAAGCCGACCCCAACATATTTGGGAAAAGGCTAGGCAGATGATGAGATGACTTAAAGAAGTGTTACAAAATATCAATATTTATCCTAGTTATTGGATCTGTTATATTTCTTGAATCGATATCAGTACCTGATGGCTGATTGTTATTTCCATTTGTTTTGTTTTGCAAGCCAGTACATCTTTATAATCGTGTCGATTCTAAAGCAGTTATTGATTAAAATATAAAATTAAATTCAGGTTACGGTCAATGTAACGCAAATTAAGTTTCAGAAGCCATTTGTTTGTTGTGATTGTTAATTAACAACCCTACGCAAAAAGTAGGTACATCCACAAATCTTAAAAAATAATAAGTAAGTACCTATTAGTAGTCCCCGGTAAATTCGCTTAGCTACCGATTAATTAATTGTCTTGATTTTATATTATTTGTGTTAGCAAAGAGATGATTTGCTCGAACTCGATATTTGTTCGACTTCGAACCCAAGGCGCGCACCTCCGACTTTTCGTAAGTTATGTGCGTTTTATAAATATATCACTCTCCGTGCCTCGGATAGCACGTTAAACTGTTGGCCCCGGCTGTCAATTGTAGATATTTGACAGTCGTGACGGGTAGCCAGAAGCCCGAAAGTCTGACAACCAGTCTTACCAAGGGGTATCGTGTGACCCAGTATTTGGGTTGTGGAGGTCTGATAGGCAGTCGCTCCATGTAAAACACTGGTATTCAGCTGCATCCGGTAAGACTGGAAGCCGACCCCAACATGGTTGGGAAAAGGCTAGGCAGATGATGAAAGAGATGATTTGCTGTTAGTTTTTTTATTGTATTGGCCTACCATTTATTTAGCCCTGCTTGCCAGTATCATTCATTAATACATTTCATTTACTTTCATGAAATCTTTAAAAAGATTGTTAGTGATGGGATTCTAAGCATGATAAGTAATTATAAATAATTTGGGCATAGATCCAGTTTGCTTTTTTTTTACGTGTGTTTTTTTTTTTCCTAAATACTTCTTTATGTAGCGCCTTGCGCAATATTTGCGTGTAATAAATGATTTCTTTCTTTCTTTCTTTCTTTATAAGCAGGGTATCCACTATGTTCGCGAACCTTTTCCGCTCCGCGCTCCTGCAACTACTCCACATAGTGGAAACGTTCACGCTCCAGGAGCGCTAACGTATCCACTACGTGGAGCAAGAGGTTCGCGAACATAGTGGATACGTGGCTATAGGTGTGTAGACGCGAATTAACGTCTAACTACATACTGTCGAAGTAATACCAAACGTATACCTACCTATATCATTATTGCCGATTTAATTTATCGCCTAATAACCAAGACCCACCCAACAACAAAGAAACACAAAAATAGTTGCCTATTTTTGTTATGTTTGATAATAGCAATGATAAAATCAAACTAAAAAGCAAAACGTTCAACAGTCCTCTTCTAGAATGAAAAATAACATAACATAGACTCAAGCCTGTATTCCCCAAAGGGGTAGGCAGAGGTGTATGCAGTACACCCACGTTTTGTCAGCTATGTTATAAGCCTAATGCCATTAACCGGGCACGATTCCAGACTCCGTGCTGCTACTGAGAATTTCCTAATGGAAAAACCTAATTACACTTTGCCTGACCCAGGGATCGAACCAAGGACCTCGTGGTCAGAAGTCGCGCTTGCTACCACTAGACCGACGAGGCATCTCAAATACAACATCTCTCATGTAAAAAATAAATTTATTCATAATCAGTTTTTCTTTATTCTGTACAAAAATAGTTATCCTTTACACCTCTGCTTACACCTCCTGGGTAAACATTACAATGTGTTACATTATTAAAGTAATATATCAGATCAGATACGAAAAGTTTGGGATTAATTTTCATTATTTCGTGTGTGTTCAGTCCCAAGAGGAAACAACTGTAAACTGTATTAACAAAAGGTTGATTCTGTGTAAAATATACAAAAACATGGACAAATATCAACACTGTGCAGCTTAGAAATTATACCTACACAAACATAAAACTGTCAATGACGTGTCATTTTGGACTAGAAAATGGTTTTCTAGCTCAGCTTTTGATAAGGTGTATAAATATTACACTTACATTGTATACAAAAACTCGTACAAAAAATTTAATATTATAGATATTTTGATTCGGTGATTGATTTTGATGATGATTTGATTTTGCTAATATTATAACATTTGACCGAAGTTTGGTAAATTGTACCTATTTCTTTCACAAGAACTAATTATGTAATTAGTTACGAGTCATGCTATAAACTCTTTTGTGATTTTTTATTTATTTATATAACTAAGTACGATTTCAGTAACTTGTACGCCCTAGTGGCAAAACACAGCGAGCTATTGTATTACCATACCAAGAACTACCCATGTACCTACCTGTGTTTAACATGAATAAATGATTATGATTATTATTGAGACTTGATTATTTTGCAACTTGGAGGTTTCGAGATTTGGATCATATGAGATATGAACGTGGGTATTTTGCAACTTGAATGTTTTGAGACTACACCTGGTCAATAAAAAGAACTGGAGACCCAATCTCCCCCTTCCCTTAGAAAGTAAATTTAGAGTGTAAATAATTATAATCAATTTCAACTTAAATTAATATAAAATTGACATGATTTATAATGATAAATTTTTGCTCCTTTTCGGGTGAAAGAAATATTCTATCTATATCTATATCAGTACTAATATTATAAAGAGGTAAAGTTTGTATGTTTGTATGTATATATGTATGTCAGGGGTAATCTCTGGAACTACCGATCCGATCCTAAAAATTCTTTCACCAATAGGAAGCTACTTTATTCCTGAGTGCTATAGGCTATTTTTTATTTTAAAAAAGTTGAGTTTTCAGTTAAAAATAACAATATCTGTGATTCAAGTCAGAAAAAACAGGCAGATTGGCTGCTTATCAACGTGTGTTTACGGGAAAATTTAATTTAACGCGGACAAAGTCGCGGGGAACAGCTAGTATCCAATAATTAAGGCTTTATAATAAGCTTTAATTCACTGTCTGTAATAGTCAGTCAATAAATACATCAAAACCAAGCGTTCTAATCAACGCAGCAAAACTTAGAAAGTCGTAACTTCAATCATGGATGCTTATAAGTTTTGTTCTCACGAGATTAGAGTTGCAACGATATATCGGGAAACCGATAACATCGACACCAAAATATCGATATGTTAAAAAAACTCTAAATATCGTTATTTGGTAGGGTAAATTATAAAACCATTGAAATTTTTATTTAATCATATTTTAAATAAATAAATAAATAAATTAGCCCGTAACTGTCCCTATGTAGGGCAAAGGCCTCTTCTCATACAGAGAAGGATTGAGCATTAATCACCGCGCTAGCTCACTGCGTGTTGGCAATTTCAGACTATTAAGTCCAGGTTTCCTTACGATGTTTCCTTCACCGTTAGTCAGTGGTGTCTTAGAATATCTAGGAATAGAATATCTAAGAAAGTACATATGAAATTGAAAAAGTCACATTGGTACATGCCAGGTTCGAACCCACATCCACTCGCTTGTAAAGCGGGTCCGTAACCAATGCGCCACCACGACGATGTTATTTCAATTTCAATCATATTTTATTTCAATTTATTTTACCTGATATTACTATCTAATCAAATATAAAAAACTAACGTAAAAATGTATTAAAAAAGTTTGTAGTCTTGATTAGACTTGTAACGATACATCGGAAAATCGATAATATCGACACCAAAATATCGATGTTTACATCGATATATTAAAGTTATTGAATTCGATAACATCGATATTTACCTGCCTTCGATATAAATATCGATATTCATATCGATATTTCAAAAGACTTTGCATCCCTACACGAGATGTTATCACCTATCTGTAAGTTAAAGTTACGTAATAGCTCGGTTTCTTCGTTTTCTCTTTCTCAGAAAGAGACAACAATAAAAAATACTGAAGGATTATTACTGACGCTAATATTGACAGATCAGTATCCTACCGTTTCACATTGCATCGATTCTGAATGTAATTGTCACACAATATAACTACAAACAAGTTTAAAACGGTGAACGGTACTTGTGAGAACGGTGTTGTACTCCTGGAAAAATGTGAGCAACACATCTAAAAATAAATAGATTCTAAGTGCATCGTTTTTCAACTTAACAACCCCCTAAAAAAAGAATAATAGAGTTTTAGTGTCGAGACCCTTAAAAATCTAAGCAGGTGTAACTTAGCCCCTCACAAAAACTACAAAAAAATATTTTTCAAGTAAGCAACTTTAGTTTTAGGTAGATATGCAGTAACAAAATGCATGAACAAGAAGAAAAAATGTATTTGTTCTTGTGTCTTGGTCTGTGTGTGATGTTCTTGTGTCAAGTTGTGTCTTGGTGTGTGTATGAAGTGACATGCGATAGAGATAAGCATATTGTATCGCATACCATTGATTTTATTAGTTTTTAAATCAAAACACAAGAGACAAGACCAAACTCTTTTTTTTTCTTTCCTTGCACTTTTGCTTTTCCAGTTTTTTCAGTTCATTAGTGCGAGTTAAAACGCACAGGTAAATTATATCAGTAGGTAGTGCAGAGTTAGCACTACCGACTTTGCACATATCCTTTGTATTTGAAATCAATAACATATGGATCTAGAATGATTTTGGCCGAAGTCAACAAAGCATAATAGCACAAAATAAACAATACTACCGCAATAAACACATCAGGGAATACTGCAAGGATCAAAATGAACTGTCGACACTCGAGAGGCGAAACGGGCCTCCAAGGAAATTGTTCTTACAGCTAATGCGATTAACATCAAAGCTCAAATGCAACAGGTTGGAAAGGAGTATAATATTTGAAACGTGAGTAACTACCTCATCATTATTCTAGATGAGAAGATAAGTCAATTCATCTACTTATCTAAACTTTAGAGATATCTACTTTACTTTTTGACTTAGAACCTAAAGGTATCAAAGTAATAATAGAAAAAATACCAGTCAATGAGGAAACCAGCGCATTTGAAAGATTTTTCAGAGGTATTTACAACCGTCAGTGGACTAACCGGCTTAAACTCTGACACTAGATTGTTCATTAACCATTCGATAAAAAAATAAGATCAAAACGTTTTTTTTTTGTCCCAAAATTATCTTCTACTACGATTTGTTTCTAAGAACTTGACAAAAATTCAAAGACCAACATGCAATAGTCCATTAACGTGATATCAACGAGAATTTAGTCGGCATAGGTCTCGTCTAATTTTACGTCAACTGCAAGGAGGTAGACTAATTTGACAGCTTTATTTTGGTAGTCCAATTTGCTGTCCTTTTTCGATGGTGTTTATTAGAAGGAGATATAGATACGACTAAAATTAGTTTAGCGGGATGTACAAGAGAATCAGCACCAGTAACTGCTGTAGCGCCACTTGAGGGCGCGGCGCAAGCCCAACTCGCACGCGGTGAGTCTTTATTATTTTAGTAATCAGGGTTTGAAGCTTGTCTTATTATTGTTTTTACGACAAAGCAAAAATTTTTGTAAAACATGCTTCTGTATTCAAATTATTAATGAAATTTTCCCGCAAACTTGTACTATATATAAATTTATAGCTTAAGGAAGTTGTCTCTACAGGGTGCTGAACAAATAAACAATTAAATCACACAAAAGCTTGTCAGTCATGAAATGACAAGAGAGGGGTATACAATTGTCAAACCATGGATAGAGGATTACACAATAAAATATAATAAATTCTTATGAACAGGCAGTGGTGGACTAAGCCTATCAGGGGCTAAGCAGTGATAGCTTAGTGGTATGACCATTGGACTGCTAAGTCAAAGGTTCGAAACCCAGGCACTTACCTCTGACTTTTCGAATTCATATCCCTTTTAGAAATTCAATATCACTTGCAAATTGTGAAGGAAAACATCGTGAAGAAATCAGCACACCTGAGAGATTTTTCAGCGGTATGTAAAGTCATGTCAGAGGACCACAGGTGGTTTAAACTCTGACACCGTACGGTATACCGATAGTTACGGTAAAGAAGAAGAAGGGGGCCCAAGGCGGCAAAACTGAAATCAACTTTCACTATGGGAACAACCCTGAAATCGCAAAAAAAAATCAGCTGTTCCATACATTTTTGTTCACATGACTCAATAGATGATTTTTTTCGCGATTTCAGGGTTGGTCCAATAGTAAAAGTTGTTAATAATGATGAGTTTAATGACCACTTTTACGGATGCTACGCTGGCGTTTTACAAATAACCTTGTATATAACTATAAGTAGTTCTTATTCGTAAATACTCTTGATTTTTTGCACAAACTTAACGACCTTAAGAACGTAGGTATCACGACAAGCCAACTGTATCACAAGTATCACAAGATGGTCGTTCTCCGGCGTGGTTGGAGAAACGTGCTGGTTTAGTTCAAAGCAAAGATACCTACTTATTCCGAATTTCTTTTTTTATTTAAAGGCCACGAAAGTGAGTCGGGATTCGTAGTAGCTAGGTTAATTCGATAGTAAACAATAGTGATGTGAACTATACACCCTGTTGTTTTGAAGACCTGCCAAATTTTAGGGGGTAATAATGTCCATAAAAAGGAACAAGTTTCCCGAAGCAACATAGGTCGAAATCTGAAAATCGAAAATTGAGTTTTATACACAGTGACTGGTTTCACACACTTTTTTATGAGAAGTTAAATTTTCGTTTTCAGATTTCGACCTACGTTCCTTGGGGAGAGTTGTTTACTTTCATAGACCTTATTACCTCCCAAAATTTGGCAGGTTTTTAAAAGCAACAGGGTGTCTTCTAAAAAGAAACTAATATTAAAACAACCATGCCACTTGGGACATGGAGTAAATAGGTGAAACCTAGTTTATGACCCCCCCCCCCTGTCTTACGGAATGTACTGCTAAACATTTTCTAATAGAAAAATCCAATTACACTGCCCGATCCGGATCTCGTACACGGGACTTAGTATAGCGAGCAGAATATACCTATTCCTGCTACCTTCTGGTTGGAAGCCTGATACCTTCTGAAAAGGTATAACTGAAATCTATATAAAACTAAACGATTTTTCACCATCACATGCAAACTTCTACAAAAAACTATCCTTACGGCCCTGCCAACATAGTTTTGCTGTGTGTAGGTACTTAAGTAATCACTAGATTGGATTCATTTAATAAGTGAACATTCTACAATCTCTGTCGTGACATCTTAGAACGAATGAAGAAGATCATATTTCTAACATCTATCAGGAAACGCTATGTGAAGAACATTATCGATTTTATTTTTTTATTAACTAACGTGTCGTGGTGCATTAGTTACAGACCCGCTTTGCAAGCGTGTAGGTGTGGGTTCGAACCTGGCATGTACTAATGTGACTTTTTCTATGTAATATGTACTTTCTTAGATAATCTAAGACACCACTGACTAACGGTGAAGGAAAACATCGTAAGGAAACCTGGACTTTAATAGTCTGAAATCGCCATCACGCAGTAAGCTAGCGTGGTGATTAATACTCGATCCTTCTCTGTATGAGAAGAGGTCTTTACCCTACATTGGGAAAGATACAGGCTAATTTATAATTAACTAATGACAAAAAGTTAATAATATTTAATTTTTATTTTTTTATTTATTTTATTTTTTATTTATATTTAATTGATATAAAAGACAAAATGTCCTTTACGTCGATTGAGATTTCTACCATCGATAATTTGATAGTAGGAAATGTTTTGTAACTAATTGTAGGTGTGGGTTCGGACCCCGCATGCACCAATCTGACCTTTTCTATGTAATATGTACTTTCTTAGTTAATCTAAGACACCTCTTACTGTCGGTGAAGGAAAATATCTTAAGGAAACCGGGACTTAATAGTCAGAAATCGCCAACACTCAAGAGCTAGCGTGCTTGATCCTCCTCTGTATGAGAAGAGGCCTTTGCCCTGCAATGGAACAATTACATTGATTTTTTTTATATTTAAAAATTAACAAGTTTTCTCTCCAAAAATTTGAACCAATTCTAAAAAGTCTTTCACTTATAGAAAGCTACATTTTCCCTGAGCAATTAAGCATACTTTTTATCTAAAACAATGCTAAGTCTCATTCAGAACTGGATAGGTGTACTGAGTTATTTCATATCACACTTCACGCCTCTGAAAATCCTCAACTTTTCACGGGACACAGTTGCATACAACACTTTATTTAATAAGTGGTCACTCTAATCTAAACTCAACATGTAAAGTAATTAAGTTGCAAATTAGTATAGTGATGCTAAACAATGGTAACTGGGTGATTCTTACAATCAATTAGTCGAAAATTAAGCGTATCATCCTCTACTCAATGATAAGAATGAAATAAAATTGATTGCTTATTAAAAAATAAACTACACCCCTGTTGTTAGGTGTTGAGCAGTGACGGATTACGACTACTTGATGCCCTAAGTAATCCATGCCTGTGGGCCCCCCTATCCGATTTCACCACTGACTCAAAACGCAATCAATCCAATTAAACTAGGTTCAAGCGTTTAATCGAGTTCAGAACTGCAATTTGCGTAGTTTTGTTAAACTCGGTTTTTAAAGCGAATGGTAAAATTGGACCTTACTCATAACTTGGTCTTCCAAAAGACAGAACTCAGTGAAAGGAAAGACCAGGACTCAGTGGTCTATAGCCGGTAAAAATTAATATAAAATGGCTGAGCTTTATTCAACCTTGAAACCTAAAATATAGGTACCTTAGGACCGACTCCAGCCAGAATATAGAAATTAGCTTGGAACTGACTCCAAAACGAATGTTCTTGATTTTGAATGGTGGCAGAATAGTTTGAAATAATGGCTATGTAATTCCAAGTTTGATAAATTATGTTAGGGAAAATTAAAATAAAGTTGAGCTTATAGTTTTTTAGTAAGAAAAATATTAATGAGATTTTTTTTAACTTTACCTAACTCCGTAATAAATAAAATAAATGCATTCAAAAACCCAGGTGCAAGTTTAGTTTAAGTTTTAATTACTTACTTACTTACGAAATAAAAAAATACCTATACTTACTTACGAAAATTTTAAACTTCTCGAAAGTGTACAGAATTTCCCAACTTGAAGACATTATTTAAAAAGAAAAACAAGTAAACCCATTAAACCACCAATCAGTGCACAAACTCCTTAGAAATAAAAAAAAAATACTCACATTTCAATTACAGCTGGCCAATCAAAACAGGTGACGTCACAAAACTCCACAGAATCGAATTTGATTTAAAAACAAAAGGCTTCAAAATTACTTCGGCGATTCTTCCAGGATCACTGGTGGTTTCTTGACAGGTTCGACTTGACTACGCTGCTCATAGTCCCAGCGTCCCCTTTTATACAAAACGGGCTGTTGTACAATAACCGCGTTTTGCGCATGGCATTTTAAATCTAAGGGGATGTTACATGTGAACTTACGAGTTTAGTTGTCACGCGTTTATAAATCACTAGGACATCAGTTAAAATATTTCTTGAGGATATTTAATGGCAACATTTTTTATTCCCCCAGGCCACAAAAAAACAACTAAATGGCAGAACAATTGGGCGAATTGAACCCTGTAGGTCGCAGTTTAATTTTTTTCTTTCTACAAAAATTTCGAAATTTATCATTCACATAACACGACATAAATTATTATTAGAAACAATTGGTAATTTAGGTTATTTACAGTAATCTGAAGGTCTTATTCTTGCTTGAAAATGTATTCGTAATTACAAAGAAGTAAGCAGTATGGGTAGCATAATACGGGTAATATGGGTAGCAATAACTTACGTATACAAGAAACGTGTGCCTTAAAAATACATAATCCCAACCGAACGTGTCATGTACGAAAAACCAATTTAAAACAATATTCCCGCGTTTTATGACGCCATTATGGAACACGTCGCAGGCACGCGGTTTGTGTTGAACCACGGTGCTTTAACGTGAAATCTTAACTCGCATTGAAGACTGACTAACCCTTTACCTTGTTTGTTGATAGACTTCTGGAAGAAAAAGATTCTTTCCTTCAACCCTTCACGTGTCACGTGGTAGATTATAGACAGAAAGGAAAATTCTAATTTCTGCAAGAGACAAAACTTTTAAAAAGGTACAACTTTTTGTTATTGCAATACAATTAAAGAACTTTCTATTTATTGTACTTACTGAATTTACATACTTAAAGATATTTAGTATATTTATTTAGCGGCCATCATACATACGGATGATGTAACCAGCCCAAACCCATCTGTCTGATCCTGGCAACCTTTTTACCTACTTCTATCCCAGTTTTAGAGCTCAGGATGATGTTCCATATCCTGTTGCGCAGACAGACGCGGTGGAGGACTTTTTTTATAGTATGTAGTGATTAACTCGTCAGTTTTACACCCACCAGCCACAGTAAGTGCTAAGTTTTTAATTTTTGAGCGATCACAATTTCTTTTATAAGTAGTTGCTGCTGAAATTATCTGCCACGTATTTGTGTAGGTGGCACGAATACTATACATATATGTAAGTATGTATATGATATAAGATTTCTATTTCAGGCATTCAATTCGCATCAAATTCCATAGAACATTTTTCTTTAGGCAACATTTTAACAGCTGTATACGATATAATATACGTAAACGACAAATACTTATACTTTAATAATTTATGGTATAACACGGTTTATCATTTTCGGTAATCTCGTCGTCCTGTTCCACTTATTTATTGTGGCAGAATAGGGAAAAAAAGCCAATACAGGGTTATTTGTAAAAACCAGCATCCTTAAAGGGGTCATTAAAATCATGAAAAAAAACGAAAAACGAAAGAAACGAAAAGGACCAAACCTGAAATCGCAAATAAAATCATCAGCAGTTCCATACATTTATGTTCATATGACTCAACAAAATGTATGGAACAGCTTTTTTTTCAAGATTGTTCATAATGATGAGTCTTCTTCTTCTTATCGTATGGTTGATGAACAACCTGGTGTCAGAGTTTAAACCGCCCGTAGGCCTCTGACATGGCTTTACACACCATTGAAAAATATCTCAGGTGTGCTGGTTTCATCACGATGTTTTCCGTCACCGTTTTAGCAACTGATAATTAATTTATAATACGCACATAACTTACATAAAGTCAGAGGTGCGCGCCTTGGGATCGAACTCGAGACCTCTGACTTGTCAGTCGACGGTCATACCACTAGGTTATCAGTGCTATTAATGATGAGTTTAATGATCCCTTTTAAGGATGCTGGTGTTTTACAAATAACTCTGTATATCAGACTACTCTCGTTTTCTGTGCTGTTTCATAGGCCTTAGCGCTATTGACTATAAAAAACATACTTAAAACTAATAATATGGAGTCCGTCAACACCAAAAACCTCAAAATCTGAGACTTTTCTATGTCATTTAAATTGGATCGGATATATCTCTGGATAAGGTATCTCCCCTTCAGGGGTTCTCCAAGGTTCGATCCTTGGTCCTTTTCTACTTTATGGGATTCATAGCAGAAAAAGATCCATTCTCATGCTAATTATTTCCTCATGTTTTTACCATGGTGTGCTAGCTATATTGGAATTCAATATAGCATGATGTTTTGCAAAACAAAATATTAGAAAACCAAAAAAAAAACAGTTTTGTTTGCCTCAAAGCATTTTGAAAAATCTTACGGTAAAATAAACTTTTACTTGGCCTTTATAATGTGGCCAATTCTATAGTCTTTAAACCAATTGGATGAACTGATTAAAATAACGGCTAAAGGACTTTGTGATTTATAATGTCTGTTTATTTAAGTAATTAAAATAAAATAAATTAATTATCACTCTCCATGCCACGGATAACACGTTAAGCTGTTGGCCCCGGCTGTCTATTGTAGATCTATGACAGTCGTTATGGGTAGTCAGAAGCCCGAAACTCTGACAACCAGTCTTACTAAGGGGTATCGTGTAACCCAGTATCTGGGTTGTGGAGGTCTGATAGGCAGTCGCTCCATGTAAAACACTGGTATTCAGCTGCATCCGGTAAGACTGGAAGCTGACCCCAACATAGTTGGGAAAAGGCTAGGCAGATGATGATGTTTATTTAAGTAATTTTCCGTATAACTATTCCCGCATTACATTTATGTCCATGCTATAAAAAAACATCGTATCTACCAAGTAATATAAGTCCGAAAATCCAGTGCTAGACATCAGTGACTTTTAAATTTTTTAATAGGTACGAAACAAAAGACACCTTTTCATATTAAACATTAGCATAATGAAGGGAAATGGAACCCTTCCTAAATTAAGGAATGGATGACAACTTTTATCCCGTACCTATACTTGAATGTAGGTACTCAACGTTATGAAATAATGCCCGTAGGGGTAACGTACAATCTTGCTACGCATTATTGTCACAGCGGCTAATATTGGAAATTAGCCACAAGCTGTTGGACAATGAGAGGGAGCGAAAAGAGAGTGCACCTGTGTTTGTACACAGTGCAATATAATATCATTATAATGTTATACCTCACTCTCTGACTACTCTCACTGGGCTCAAACTATTTAGGATAGAGTCTCGACGTACCATCGAAACGAAAAGAAGAAGAAACCTCACTCAATTGTCCGACGGCTTTAGGTACCTGCTCTCCACTGCGCGGAGCAGATGATAATAGATATATAATACGATGGTTTAATAGAAGTTCTTGAACTTTCGCGAATTGGAATCATATTTAAATATTATTTCGGGTCTATTCGCGCACAGATAATTTTGACTTTGACTATTTTGAATTATCTGTGCGCGAATAGACCCGAAATAATATTTAAAACACGATGGTTTAAACCTGGATCCTCCAATTTGCCAGTTAATGATTATATTATGCTATTTTCTATACTTTTAAACAGCACTGTGACTTTTAACTGCCTGCCAACGCACATCCTAAACCGTTGGTTCTAGAGTCTTGAAATTGACCGACCTCCTGGCCCGATGTAGGGGCGAAGGCCAAAGAGCGTGTTGGGGCGATTCCAGGAACCTGGATACCAGGACATCGCCCGAATGCAAATCTGAGCGGGCCTACAGAGGCACTGGACGGGACTGTGAAGTGCGCGAGTAGTACCCGGCCCCGTCCAATAAAGTGCGAGGAACACGCAGGGCGAGAGGTAACTGTACGTCCTCGGACATGCGGTATGCGGTAGAAACATTTTTTACTCCCCCCGGACACAAGAAAAAAGGTTGGTAGATACTAGGCTATCACTGCTTGTATTATAACAAGAGCAAACCTAACACATTTCGCTTAAAATCAAGACCACGTCCACAAAACGTTATTCTTTAATTTAGAGATTAACGTGGAAAATGTTTCCATCTCGTTTTTAATATTACAAAATAAACATAAACAATAAGCCCTAATTTTATTTTTCTTGACAAATCCTGTTTATTTCAGTAAATTATTACATGCGAATGTGTGTTTATTGGATTGTCCTTCTTTCACGTACTTAGTCAGGTATTTTTTTGCACAAAAATAATTTATATTATAAACTAGCTGATTCTCATGCGGTTTTGCCCCTGTGGTTTTAATTTTACCCGATCGCAGTGTCATGTAGCGTGGACCCGTAGTTTTAAATAAGCAAGATTGTGTACCTACCGAGAAAAAAAAATTGAGTCGAACTTTTTCAAATAATACAAAGATATCTCCTTTATCCCTAAGGACCATTTAGACTATGTGACTATATTTAGACTACTACCTAAACATTTTATATACTTAACTTGTTAAACAATTAAATTGTTAATAATTTAAAATTAATTAACATTTCTGTGTATGCTGTATAAAATTATATGTAAAAGTCGTAGTGGTACATTACGTTTTATAACCAAACAGAAAATATTCTTGAACTAAACTTAGTGACTAATTAATTATTAAATGAAGTTCGAACGTGACTGACATACACAGAATGTGTGTACTTATATCACCTGCTTGGAGAAGAAGCCTTTAAATGCTGTGCACCAATTAACGGCTAGGGAGCGAACACAAACCACGTTAAATTCCGAGTAAAAGTAGCAATGTGAACCACTTAGAATCAATGAAAAAAGCACTTGAATTTGAGGGGTTTTATAAAACACAACTGTTGCTCTTTACCCTTAATTTGACATTAATTTGGCACACTTTTACAGACAAAAATTAGAATTCGAGTAGTAAGGATCACTTGTTGATTAAGTCATCGATCGATATTGACAGCAGTGGATAGAGCGCTCGATATCAATTTGAAAAACAGTATCTACCTACATGCATTTACAATTTTAACCTTATTATTCCTAATCTTTGTTGGGGTCAGATCCTAATCTAGCCAGATGCAGCTGAATATCAACCCCGCAATCCAAAGGAATACGATATTCTGAAGTCAGAGAGAACATAGCTTCTGGTCGCTCCCTCCGTAAATTCCAATTTTAATTAGGAATGACGTCGAAAGTAGAAATGTAAATTGTAAAGTCGCGAAATTTCTCGAATATTTGTATCGAAGCTATAGGTATGTAAATATTGTTATTTAAGAAAATTCCAGTTCCTTGATATATTACCTGCTGATATTGAATTGTTTAGCAGCTTGTCTACGACTTACCTATCTATCAACTCATTTCTAAAAAATAATGAGTTATTCAGGAAAATAGCTCCAAAATCTAAGTCTTTGATTATGTATATGATCTAAGTATTTTAAATTATGCAGTAATTTCTTTTAATTTTTTTTTTTAAATAGCTACTACTAACTTAGGTATTATTTCATTTATTTCGCATAAAAACTTTTTTTATTAACCTAATTCAAAATATGTTACCCCACCGATAACGGTAACAGGGTCGAAGATACCGGTGGTTAGGGGTCCAGAGAAAGGCACTGCGTCTAGCAATACTGCCTCTATCAGGCTCCCCCCAATCCAGCTGCCTAACGAGAGCCGCTTTAGATATTTTTCGAGGCTCTTGGCTATAAGATCATTTGGCCGACAAGATATGTTATTATAATTATTTAATAAGAAATTTGAAAAAACAACTGATACGGATGGGATTCTAACCCACGATCTTCGGCGTATTTGATGGGATACGGTGGCTCAGAGGTTAGAGCGTCGGCACGGTACGCCGAAGATTGTGGGTTCGAATCCCATCCGTATGTTCTTTTTTTTTCAAATTTTTCATTTTAAATAATTATCTTTAAAAAGCTAACATGTGCTATAAAACATGTAAAAAAATTCACCAAAAAAAATATATTTTATTATTATTAGTAACTCACATGTAGGTAGATTTATATGACGTCACTGCACACTATGTTTATACCTAATGAAATAACAACATCAAAGTGTTCTAAATTAATACAACTATCAAACTAACTCTCCCCTATAATTTATTTCCAAGGAATTGATAATTATATTGATGTTATAATTATTATTTCTAGGATATGTATCGCGGTTACAAGGATTTAGAGAAAAACTGAATGTATTAGGAAAAGTGAGCGTAGTTGAATTATTTTTTAATTTTTTTTTATACAGGGTTAAATCAAATTAGTTGGCGAAACTTCACATAATTGTTAGGAATCGATAAAAGATTACATAAACAATAATAAAAAAAAAATATAAAATAAAAATATTTTCTTCGTTCTACGCCAGGTGCCAAATACCGAACAAAAAAGAATTTTTTTTTTCCTAACATTCCTGTGAAGTTTCGCCAACTAATTTGATTTAACCCTAGACTCACGCCTGTATTCCCCAGAGGGGGTAGGCAGAGGTGTGCAGTACACCCACGTTTCGCCAGCTATGTTATAAGTCCCATGTAATAGGGGCTGAGCCTATTAACCGGGCACAATTCCAAACTCCGTGCTGCTACTGAGAATTTCCTAATGGAAAAACCCAATAACAAGCCCGACCCAGGGATCGAACCCAGGACCTGGTACTCAGCAGTCGCGCTTGCTACCACTAGACCAACGAGGCAGTCTGTAGTTGAATTAGTTTTAAATAAAGTAAAAAAGTAAAGTAATAAAGTTGTAAATAAAGTTTTAAAATTAAAATTAATATAGTTAGGCAAAGGGCAGGCAGATGATAATTTTCAAATAATGGCCCTGTCACTTCTAGAACCTTCTATATCAAAATGTGGACTTCTTAATTATATATAGGGACAGCTTCTAATCTTATCATTTCTCCATAGAGTATAATTAGTGATATTGTACGCGTTATATTAATTAATAACCGTGCATGCCTGGGTTAATATATCCATGGAGAATTCTCAAAAGCTCAAAATTACTTAAGTTAAGGTACCATCTCACATAGCAGTTGTAATCCTCAAGTTTTACAGAAGTTTCGTAAGTTTAATGGACTTAATAATTGTAAGAGTGGTCTCTAATTAAGTATTAAGTAATTGAGGCCAATGCGTGCAGTGGTTTATTATAAACTAGCTTCCACCCGCGGCTTCACCCGTGTGGTTTGTTGATAAAAAACCTATATCCTTCCCCAGGCTTTTGAATATTTACATAAAATTTAGAATCATCAACATTTAAAATTCGATTATGATTCGTAAGATACGTGACGCCATCTTTTAACGTAATTATTGTTTTTCTTAGGAACAGTCCTTTTTAGGGATGAATGGAACCTTATGTCTGTGTCTACAGGGTTATTTGTAAAACACCAGCATCCTTCAAAAGCTGTTCCATACATTTATGTTCACATGACTCGACAAAATGTATGGAACAGCAGATTTTTTTTTGCGATTTCAGGGTTGGTCCCATAGTAAAAGTTGTTCATAATGATAAGTTCAATGACGCCTTTTAAGGATGCGGGTGTTTTACAAATAACCCTGTATATCGTATATGCAAAATTTCAGGACGATTGGTTCAGTACTTTAGGCGTGAAAAGCAATCAAACAAACTTACTTTCACATTTGTAATATTAGAAAGGATAAGAAATGATAGCTATCAGTAAAGCGAGCTTATAAAAGTTAATATCAATAATATAAACTGTAAGGTAATAGTAGTTTCTTTCAATTTTCCGAATATTCAAATGTCTTTACGAAAAAAAAATCGAGAAACGAATAATGAAATTCTTAGTAGGTACCTATAATTTTCAATGTCACAACGTTTCTTCAAAAGATAAAAGAAGTTTTTAAGACTGCTTTATCAACTAATTTCTTTAAAAAGATAACCGAATGATTCGATAAACTTTTCGATAAGAAAAAAAATCGCCGACGCGCCAGGACGCCGAAACGGAAAAGGAATTGTGTAAAAACCGTTTCCCTAGTTCCCCTAAAAGTATTTTGTGGGCTCTCGGTATTTAAGTAACCTGCCATTTCTCCAATTAAATCTTTTAGAGAAAAAATAATTGGTAAATTATTGCTTTTGAAATCTTTGAACTGTAAATTGTTTTAGTAACCTATTTATTAATCAATTACAATATATTCTAAATACTTTTTTGCTAATTAGTTCCTACAGGCAATCAGCTAATCTGTTTACTTGAATTTTATTAACTAACGGTGAAAGAATCAACTTCAATATAAAATCTTAAAATAGAACTGTTATTTTATTATGACGTGAATTCAGAAATACCTAATAGTCTTAAAACATACTCTCAAAACTTCTTCATTTAACTATTTAACAAACTGTAATATGGATACATTTGTGGTCCGCTCCATACAATATTGTAACATGTTCCAATCCCGGAATATTCCTAAAATTATTTACTTACCTAGACACCTTCCCATCTCTTTAGTAGAGGGCCCACAGAACAGAAAAAACTGGTTTCTTATTTCTGTGATTGGGTGTTAGGTGATATATTATAGACGAAAGGTAACTTAATTTTTGTCATACTTGCTCGTAAAAAGGGCTATTGCGTGCTAGAAAAGAGAAAGGTAAATCTAAAATACGACCCTGGAGCGTAATAGATTTTTTACTATAGGTAGTCACCAATTCACCATCAAGTCTCTTGGTTCAAGTGGATTTGTGGATCGTGGTCAAACTTTTGATGTAACTTTCAAAGTCACAAGAGGTGAAGTCTATTACCAATATCTAAAAAAAAAGACTAAAATTCAAGATAAATATTTTCTCGACCTGGGTCTACATGGGTTAAGTTTAATTATTATGTACCGTATATGTATTTTTTTTTACAGTTTTTTTTATTTATAGATAAAAAACTCATGAGTTTAAGCTGGCCTTTGTTATTTGTTTAAGCGTTATTTGTGTGCAATAAAGAATAATAATACGTCCTTAACAATCACGCGTCCAACCACGTCCACCGACCAATAAGGCAAATATTTTAATATTGTTGTATGGAACGCCAACGAAAACGAATACCGAACCCAAGGGAAAAAGAACTCTAAAAGCATTCCCGTAATTTAATTCCAAGATGTTATTTCCACGTGATCTTTGCATTTGACGTTACGAGACGTTAAAAGTCAAAAAATAATCTTTATACCCCTGCGGACTACTCCCCTAATTTGTCGATCAAATTTATATTGAAATTCGGCTCATTCCCTCGTCTGTTATTGTTGTTTTAATCCTTAAGGGCTGCTCGGTCACTTTGTAAGACGCTGAAGGTCTACCTATTAATATTCATAATTATTCCTTTACCAATTTAGGTATTTGACATCTTTATGGCTTACCTAATACCTTCCTAAGGTATGATAGTAATTGTAATAAGTTTGACTGTTGTAAAAAAAAATGGAGAGCTGCGAACTCTTAGATAAAGATGTCCAAGATAGGGCGAAGTGGAAAAGAAAAAGTTCGAAAGCGGACCCCGTCTCAGGACGAGACAAACGCTAGGAAGAAGAAGATTACAGTGAAACACCCTTGACGAAAAAACCTTCAATTATTGTTTTGGTATGCAACCACCGGTTCATCCGATTGGGGAACTCCGAACCCATAGACACGTACACAGATACATAGACACGTCAAAGACAAACCATTTTTTGAATAGAAGTAGGTTTAGTTTTGATATTCCAATAAAAACTTTTCCATGCACTTTTGCGACTTTAAAGTAGGTAGTATCTAGTTTGATAGTTTCTATTTTGAAACAAACACAAATAGTCAATAACAGTCATCATTTAAGACCAGTCAAATACAGTTCCGTAAAAGTAAAAAATATCAAAACAAATGAGCAAAACGATCTATTTGAAATGGATACTATTGTATAGCTCAAAGGGACTATTGGAGAGGCTTCGATGATTTTGTTGTCATTATTTTCACGTTATCCACCTACGTTTACCTGTTGTAGTAGGTGTCTAGTTGCAAACGACGTAAAATATTTGTGGTTTGTGGATAGAAAGGATCGCCTCTTCTATGATAGGGAGGACTGATAAGGGTAGGTATGTGTTGCCATTTTTTTCTCCGCTCTAGGTTTTTCTGAATTGTAGGACGGTGTAAATTAATATTCACAAATTCACATTGGTGCTAATTCTCATGATCACGCTACAAACAATTTTAGGCTCCCTATCTCTCTTTTTAACAGAGATTATTAGAAAAGTTTAGGAGATTTTTAGGGCTGTCAAATTAGTCCATTTGCTTGATATCAACGAGATTTGAGTCGGCCATACACAGATGTCGTTTATATTCACGTCAATTTTCACACACTAGTTTGACACATCTAATTTGAAAATTCAATTAGACAATGCATCCTGTCGATCCTTATTGCTGCCGTCCTCACTTGACACTGGCAGAGTTGTTGACAAGAGTCAGATCGAAGGCCAATAAACAAAGAAGAAGAAGAAGATAGGCATTTGTACAGCTTGGCAAAAAAGAGTCTAAGGCGGTGACAGCTGGAACTAAAAATAAAAATCTCGTTTGTGAGTACTAAAATAACATAGACATGATTCATTTGATAATAATAAATGACAAAATACTCGTCATAGAAATATGTAAGCACTAAATAACTTGTAATTTTGAATTGTAGTGTGAAAACTGCGCCAGCGGCGCCGCAATTTTTCCAGACTCTTTTTTGCCAAGCTGTATGCTGTTTCTATTAACTAATATTAGTCTTAACTATATCTCTTTCTAATAAACGCTCACGAAAAAGGACAGCGAATTCATTTTTCAAATTAGATGTGTCAAATTAGTATGTAGCGTTTAGACGGTTCGCTTTCTGCGCTTAATGCTGCGAGGTCGAATCCCCCTCATAATAAATTATTAGTATGATCGACAGATATTTGCAGAAGCTAGTGTGCAATAAAAAAAATGTAGTTAAATACCTACTATATTAATTTTATTGAATAAAATGTAGATATACCATTGCGATAGTGGACAATGTGACCATTGTTCACTATCACATTTCTGATGAGCTTGCATTGTAAGAACTAGCGCTCCAGTAGATAATGATATGTTTGTTTATACATTGAGTTCCGCTAAAATATAAATTCAGCGACGATTTGCTACGCTAAATGACTTTGAATAGCTAAACATCCGATCGTTGAAGTGTAATTGAATTACTACAAGCATTAAAAATCCCTTATACGGCAAAAATTTTTGATTAGGTATCTACCTATTGGTGATGTCATCAAAGCCAAAAAATCACATTGAATTATTTCACCATTGACACACATTTGTGTGCTCTGAGAGATTGAGTATAATAGCGGCCAATCTCAACGGAGATTGGCCATCGACGCAGGAGGTATTATCGTGTCTTGAGTCAACTCAACGTACCTACTTGAGTAAGTATAAGATATATGTATGTATGTAAAAGTCAGAGGTGCCTTGCGTGCCTTGGGTTCAAACCTGAGACCTCTGACTTGCCAGTCAACAGTCATACCACTAGGTTATCACTGCTCTTAAAAGCTAGTGCCAAGTCATAGCTTGATAATACGTTACTGACGATGATTATAATCAGAGCGCTAACATCGAGAAATTACTCTGATCGTGGTCTTGAATAGAACCCAAGATGCAAATACTAAGAGGAGATGGCATAAGTGCCGTGTGGTTTCCGGCCTAAGAATAGAACCACCCCTACTCGTCCCGCGACCAAGGGAAATATCCAGAGGATGGGCAGCAGAATCCTTCTGTGTAACAGTAACCATCTGCTACTGCGCCAACCCGCTTGCCCAGGCAGCGTGGCGATTATGGGCAAATACCTTCAATGAGCGCATAATTGGTGCGCATTAGAAAAGGCCTATGTTCAGCAGTGGACTAATACAGGCTGATAATGATGTTTTATGGGAATCTCGCAACGATATATGACAGTACCTATCACGATCTTTATTGGAAACTCAAGTCTTGATCAGCAGTCAGCACCGAACCAATCGTGATAAACAGTCTGCTTGTGACTGTGACTTGTGCTGTGATTTAGCCTTCACTAAATCACTTTGTAGCGAGATCACTGTATCTTGGAGCTTCTCAAATTCTATCGCCTTAGCTTCCAATTCCATCAATTTTGTGCCAAATTCATCAAGTTTATTCCCATAGCTGTTGCATGATGACTTCAGTTCACTCAACTCATCCTTGACAGTTCTTATTCCATCCACTAGAGTCGGTAAGATAAGCAATTGGCGCTTCATATCATGAATCTCACTCAGTATCGTATCCAGATGAGCTTGGTCAGAAACCGGCACGGCTGGTGAAGAAATTCTGCACATAGGACATTTCCATTGTGACCTTCTGTCAATGCCCAACTTTCTCCAGCCAGACTCGGTGATGTTCGCACAACCAAAGTCGAGATGCTTCTTACAGGTTCCGCACTGAACACCATCATTGAAATGGACGTTACAGGTCGCACAGGTCTTCATAGTGACTCTTGACAAGAGAAATATGAAAAATATATACTAATTTGTATTAACTAATATTAACAATTTGGAAAAAGGTTGACGATCTATTTATTCGAGCGACAAGCGTACGGTACGGTTGTGCGTTCGCAGGTGAATGAATGAATTTTATTAATAAGGCACAGAAAATAGCTACGTCATATGGGTTTACAGTAACCTATATGTAGTTATAATGTAAGTTTACAAAGATGCAGCCTACAACGCTGCATGCCTACAAGTTAACAGAATACACAGCAAAATGATAACACGCTAGGTAATAGGGCATGGTTATTAATTAACATGATTAAAATCGTAAGGGATACAAAACATTTATTTATCAAAGTACCTAGGCAAAAAAGTCTAAAAATCTTAAAAACTAGTTTATTAATACTAAAAAAAATTTAAAAGAGATTCATTTGATAGAAACATAGTACCAAAAAGCTTGTAATTTTGAATTGTAGCATGAGAAGTGCGCCAATTCGCGCCCCTAATTTTTGCAGACAATTTTTTGCCAAACTGTAAGTACCTCACCAACGAAGATGGCGAAGGTGTTAAGCTCAGGATGATCAATGTTTGCAAAGGATGCAATCAGCTTAATATAATATCTACTACATAACAATCAAATTAAAACAAGTAAGTACAGTAAGCACAAACTTACTAAGCCGGGCGGAAGTTAGTCACCAACGGCGTCGCAGAACACATTTGGGTTGAGCTAGTAAGGAGGAAAGAGACGCAAATATCTACGCATTTTGCGAACAATCCGAGAGCCTAACTTCAACCCGGCCGAGTAAGTTTGGGCTTACTGTAACAACGCACCAAAAGATCTGGTTTTCGCTGGATGCTGGATTAAAAGTGGCCGAGCGCGGCGTGGCAGAGCCGAGCGGAGAGTGAAATCACGCTGACCCTTTTACGCCGAAAGATGTCCATCGCTCGAGTGACCGAGCGATGGACAGTGGGCCTCGATGGTCGGCGCAAGATTTGTATATCCGTTTAACAAAGTAAATACATACATTATAAAGTTCAATATTGTACTAACAAATATTTTAATTCTCGCCACGCACATGTGGATGTGGATGCGCATCGAGACCTTTTACACCAAAAATGGGCAGGGAGTGGATTGGAATTTTGCCACACAAATTTCACTCTCCGCTCGAGTCTGCCACGCCGCGTTGGGCCTATAAAACCACCTTAATGCTTTGATATACTTAATAGCACATAATGATCGATGTCGATCTATGCCATCCTTAGAGTAGGTATACCTACATATAAGAAAATATAAAGCAACAGTAACACCAAACAACAGTAACAACAACAGAAGTATGAACCGTAAGCACGGGTATGAACAACGCGGCCGCGACACGAGCTTTGCCCGCGATCATACCTCGATCGACTGCGATTTAACTAAGCTCCACAAGCGAAAAAGTTACATTTTAGCTTATAGCATGGTTAAATGCTGTGTAAAATTGTGCAAAAATTATTAAAAAACATAATTTCAAAAATTATATTTTAACATTTCAGAGGTGATACCTGTTTACGCTCCGCACAAGGCAATGTTGTTGACATTATCACTCTATATTTTCTTATAAATATACCTACTCTAAGATGCCACCCTATTTCGATCGAGTGAACTTAATACTATCCGTTTCTTGTTTCTTATAATATCTATCAAATAATATCAATGAAACCTAAAATACAGTTAGACATAATTTGAGATTTAAAAAGAACGTGTTGCTTGATCGCCATTTTGTGACGTCATGGCATTCACACAGCACAATCATGACAGCTATGTCGTCACAAAACTAGTCTCCTTCTAAGTTTGGCCACAGCAGGCGTTTATAGTAGGTAGAGCCTCTAATAGACCACATTATTTTTAGCCATTTTAAAAACGAAGAACTTTACTTGACATTCTTTTTGAGCGTGGCCTAACTCTGTCGGCAGACTTACGTTCAAAATTATACGAAAGACGCGGACATCTTTACGAATGCCAATTACACAATAGAAACTTTAAAAAATAATATATTTATGTATATTTTGCATTACCTGCTTTTTGAATGACGCGACGTGAAATAGTGCGGAGCGATGCGAAGCACAGTAGCCGGAAAGCCGAAAAAAGATAGACGAAAAAAGTCAGGTTTCAATTTATTTTATGTACGTTTTTCACATGTTTATGCACGTTTTTCAGCAATTTGTTAAAAGTTAGGAACGTATTATCATGTAGATTGTAAATTACCAAAATTATTATCAATAATTAATCAGCCGTTAAATTAATCGGGTAATTACTTCACTAAACTCGTAACTCGTAAACATTAACTCTGCCATTGGCGGTCAAAATTCCCAAGCAAGATGAGAAATGAGGAGGGTTGGTAAAAGAACACCAAACACCTACCGTAAAACAGTTAACGCCGAGATTTGAGCGGCGGTAACTCGAACATCTGTATTGAACCCTGAATATTATATATATTCAGTGTAGTGGGATAGAGTGGCCAGGAAGTCTAAATAGCTTCCAAAATAGCGGCGTCGAAGGCAAACGGAAAACCACTACCGCCATATTTCCAAAAAAATCCACCATGTAGGTATATAATAAATATATTGATGGATGGAACACGATCACTGAGGAACCGACTGAAGATTTCACTAAACACAATATTTCTAATAAAAAGAAAAAAGCAATTCAAAAATTTCTTGTTTAAAAAGACAATTGTTTTCGTCTAAAACGGGCAATTCGGCTACTGTGCGGCGTGAACGTGTGAGAAAGCAACGTTCATTTCTACGTCGCGTCGTTCCTTCTAGATATAGGTACGCCGATGTTTCATATAGTTTTTTTGTTTGTTTATTTTCACGTGTAAAAAGTTATCATTTCCAGATAACTTTACATCTAAGAAAAATACTTACAAATATTGAAAAAACGAATACATGTTCTTTGGAATAAGGATAAGGCGCATTACTCATCAGCTCCAAAGTTTGACAGGATTTCTTATATAAGGATTCCATATTTTTTGATGCAAATAGCATGGGTAATTCCAACGACCACTTATTAAATGCTTCCATCTGGGTGTTAGTGAGGAGCTGCTTCTTAAAATGTTCATCTCTCTTACAAATAACGCAAAAGCACTGGATTTTATGCATAGCAAACAATAATTCTTGTCTAGGGATGTCCTCTACTACTAAATAATGGGGTCTGAAAAAAAAAATTTAGGTACCTACTTAGTAAACTAAAAAAACGGTGTGCAAAGTCAAAGATCGTAGGTTCGAATAATCTCTGACTTATCGAATTCATGTGCGAATGTATCGAATTAACACTTGCGAAAACGGTAAGAGACACTAAGGAAACCAGCACACCTGAGAGATTTTTCAATGGTGTATGTAAAGCCATGTTTGAGGCTTACGGGCGGTTTAAACTTAAGCTGTGACACCAGTCACCAGTCAGAATAACTATCATAAGTAATCTGTTATATGTAGAAAGGCGAATAATATATCTGTGGAGCATCATGAATATAATACCTACCACTCCTTCCACTTTGGATAGGTAAGTTAAGTTTTAGCAGGAGCGCAGTAAAAACCCATCATTGGCATGATTCAATCATTTAGATTTAAATAAAGTCATTTTTAATAATAAGTACTATCGCGGACACGAACGATGCATCACTTTGCGATCAAAATGCTTTGAACGATGCTACGTATGTAGGGGCGCGACTAGCGCTACGTTTGGACGCTGGGTGCAAACGATTCTAACCTTAAGAGTGGTGCACCAGCTTTGTCCACGATAGTACCTATAAAAAATTATAGGTAATACTTACATGTAAGAGACAGTTAATTCAGTTCCTTCTTTGATCAGCATTGTTGTTACCAATTTTGCATCTCTTGCAGTTCCATGGATATATGTATTGGGCAAACATGAATGACTCAGTTTACTGATAAATGGAAAATAACTGTAATTTGGAATATATTTTGGGTAATAATAAGGAACCAAATTCTCCTTGCCTGGATAATGTGCGTCAAATGTTGATATAAGTGTACCATTTAATGAAAGGTGCATCATAATTCGTGCAATAGCACGAATTGCAGCATTTTTGTCTTCAGGAGATTCTGGCAGAAATGACGTAGTTGTGTCTAAGTAATGTATTACATTTGCAAAGTACATACAATTATTAAACATTTCTCCGTGCATGAAATGTTGAGTTTTGAAAGAATTCAGCGGAGAGAACTTGTCAGAGACAAATATATCTGCCAATGTACTGTTTCTCATTCTATCAATACCTAATTTATTAGAAGCAGCGATCAACTCGTCCCATGATTGACACATCTGACGCATTTTAAGAACAGCTTTAAAAGGCAGTATGCATGAAATACTTATATCTGAAAAGATTTCTATAATTCTGGATTCGATGTTGTGCCCTTCCTCAATACTCATTTTTTGGCATTGTTTATCACAAAACAAGGCGAAACAGCATCCATCACAGGGCATTAAATTAAATGAAATTGTCCCACAATAGTAACATACAGAAAATTGATCAAACCCAAAGGAAGTGACAAACATATGATCCAATGCCACCACGGTACCAGTTGGTATATCTCTTGCAGCAACTACTTTTGGCTGCTGCGATTCTCTGATGACCTTTACGTTGGAACTAACACATGGTATGTTAGGATTAATGTTTACTTTGATTTTAAAAAAATGTTCAGGGACTGAAGAGTTACTGAAACAAATAATACAAATCATATAGAATACTGTGAACTGAAATGTGCTACGTTTAATTTTTTACAAGCTTAACTTTCAACGTATGTATGGGTCAAATCTTGCAAAGTGTTTAAGGACCATTTCCTCTTACCCTACACAATTGTAATTTTACATGTTGATTCAGTTTCGATAATATTGCATTTTGATGGTAAGCATGACCTGAATTGATATTCAGGATTAACTCCAGATAAAGGAGCTGTTCAATGGTCGCACAGATTACTTATGTTTAGTTTTGTAAGTCTATAAAAGCTTGGTTAAAAACGTTGTTTTAATAAAAAAAAAATGCATTTACTATTCAAAAAATGGCTCACTAAAATCAAAATAAAAAATCTTACTTTGGCTGACGTGATAAGGCATCTGTTTTCATTTTAGTAAGCTTGTTAGTCATTTCGTAGGAACATCCCATTGCTATGCAGGTATCTATATCCTTTACACATGATGAGAATTGCGTTGTTTTAAATAAAAGTACTGCTCTGCAGTAATAGGCGAACTTCATTATTTCTGAGTTCGGTGGGGCTTGCATGAGAGCTTTGTTGTAAGAATATAATGCATTTTGATAATCACTTTCGGCCAAGAACCGATTTCCATTTTCTAGATGCATTCTGGACTCTGCTGTAGATTTTACTATTTTCTTCAACTTTAGGAAACAATTCTTCTTTCTTAATAAGTCAATAGCAGTCACTACGCATTCCGATAAGTCGTTTTCGCTCATCGCCGTGTACACACTGTCCAATGGAATTCGGTCAAAATCCTTGTAATAACGTGGCTCGCGCATTTTGAATGTACCTATTCAGCACAACTCCACAACAACGAAGCACTTTGTATTTTTGAAGAAAATGTTAAAATAATATAAACGATGTCAAATTATTTTTTAAAAAATTGCAATAGAATCGTCGACTTCAATTACATTGCATAATGCACTTGAAAACTAACTGATGTAGGTAGATACGACATGCGACACGTCTACTCTCTCCAAAGCAACAAATAAAAATGATTAAATGAAGTACAACAATTGCTAACAAATACAAATAAATGAAAATAAGAGATAACGCAAATGAGAGAAACGAGTTCTGTGAAATCTATTACAGGTACAAACTACAATCAATCCTGACGGGAATTCCCAAAATGATAGCTTCAGTGTTGTTATTTGCCAGAGAAAAAAAATGTAAGTTAATAAACCATAATTGTCTATGGAGTAATCCTGCATAATTTTGGCATCAAAATAAAATCAAATGATTTACTTATATTTTAGTACTCACACTATCAAACTTAGCTTTTAAGATTTTAATTTTCAGGTCAAGCTGAGAAGTGTCGCATGAGAAGTGCTCCAGTAGCGCCCCCAATTCTTTCAAACTCTTTTTTGCCAAAATAAACCTTTGTTCTGAAACCTATTTGTTGTTATAAGTTATAGTTATAACCTAAATAAATAAATATTTTAATGCTATTTTATCCTCGTTTGTTTATTGCATAAAGTAAGTATCTAAAGTCAACGGTTTCTTGGCAATTCAAAACATTTCTTAGGTATTATTTAACTTTAATTGATAAACTTTATCGACAAAATAAAATTAAAGTAATAAAAAACAAAAGATGACATTTGAACAAAACAAAAAAAAATATCGAGAAACGCTAAAAGCTCATGTTGTACAATGTTAATTCTAATTTTCCATAATCTTAATGTCTATGGTATCTATACATCCTCAAGTTCATTCGTAGCACAGACTAAATCATGTCTGTGGTTTCCTTATTTAGAGTCTGTGATTCGTAAACATTCAGTCTTCGTCACTTCACTTTATTTTATCTATAGCCGTTAAGTTGCAGAGCTTAATTTATGTGTTGCTCTATTCGATTTGTATAGTTTTTTGAAATTTATAGAAGTAAAAAGAAAGACGAACGTCGACTAACGTGATAAGCAACATTGTGTAACGGCAAGTACAGCTTGGCAAAAAAGAGTCTGAGGCGGTGACAGCTGGAACTAAAAATAAAAATTCTAAAAACTAAGTTTGTGAGTACTAAAATGACATAAAAATGATTCATTTGATTATAATTAATGACAAAAAACTAGTCATAAAAATATGTAAGCACTATGTAACTTGTAATTTTGAATTGTAGTGTGAAAAGTGCGCCAGCGGCGCCCCCAATTTTTCCAGACTCTTTTTTGCCAAGCTTGTCACAACCGAAATAACAGAAACGATGCTTTACTATCTGTGAACCATGGTGAATATTCTTTCATCTGCTCTGTGCTTATTGTCATTGATGTCATTCACTCCAAAAAGTCTAGTCTCCCAATCATACCTATCCATAGTCATACAAATGTACTCTTTGTCGGTGTGCCCGTAACGCGCATGGAACGCGGCCAGTGGAACATGTCCGCCGTTTGTGTTATTTGACGTAAATATTGACGAAAATCAAGTTTCTGTTTTCATTTACGTAGTGATTATCGGTGCTATTTCATTTTTATAATGTGTGTGGATGTGCAGTGATCCGTTCATATGAGGCTGCTATACAAAACTGGTCCAATGGAGTCACTAAGAAAGTGGTTCTACAAACCAAAGGTACGTCAACACGATATTTTGTTGAAATTCGCTTTATCAGGGTCAATTTATTGGTGAACTGAATGTTAACAACGTTATTTTTTATGCATCTTAAAACTATTGCGAATAACTTTTTCGTAGGTGTGGTATTTATGAATCGCGTTGTACAATTTGTCATTCTTTGTTGGGATGATTCAGTCCGTCGATGTTTCTGTTTGATTTTCCTACTACCTACCATTGTTCTGATTGTTAACGCTCCCTGTACAATTTCCTATTACTTTATAGGATATTATATATAAAATCACAAGGGTATCGTTTAGGTCCAAACCATTTAAAGTTACTTGAGAGTTATTGTTTTGTGGCTTGAACGATATATGCAAATCAGTTTATGGCAATAAATTTGTTTAGTATGAAAATGTAAGCGCCTTGGTGGCGCGCTTTGTAGCATATGAGGCTGTTATGTAAAGTAGTTGCTACATGAGTTGTTCTACTGGTTTTTTTGCGACGTCTGTTTTGATGTCCACTGGTAACAACCTCAATAATAATACTTCGCAACTATTTCACACGAAACAATTGCCATGTGTCAAGTTCAACAAATTTTGTAGTGATATCACAAATGTATACTCCTAAATATTATCTTTATCTTGAAGAAGACCTGCAGGCTGAAGTGTACTATTGACAGGATTCGTTACGGAGAACATTTTGACAGCTGAACCTTGTTATACCCATTGACAATATCCCTAGTAAACTGAAAGCAATTCAAATGAACAAAATGTATGTAACATAGCACACTTTAACCATCCATATACCAGATTTGGATGTGTTTCACAATAAACTCTATAGTTTAAAAAAGAAAAACATTTGCTTGCAGCTTGAGTCTTGAATAAAAATAGTCACTTTTTAATCATTTTTTATTTTTATGTTTAATTTATTTTTGTTTTATCTGTTACCTACGTTGTTGTTCTCAATTGTATTTTGAGAAATTCTCGTACAAAGCGTTAACTTGCCATTTTTAGGATAATAATGTTAAGTGTTAGTTTCAGTGTTATGTATGTACTACGCCATAATAATTGTCATATACATTAGCAAATTAACTTTTTAAATTTATGTGATGTGACTGTGTTTTATTTAATACTAGCGACCCGCACCGGCTTCGTACAGGTGCAATATACGTATATAAACACCAGCTTTTGCCCGCGACTTCGTTCGCGTGGAATAGTGACTTCCGGCAGATTTCAACCCAACAAATAAACCTTTTAATCGACAAATACAACGGAACCAATTTTGAAAACAACCACCAGACAACCCAACAAATAAACCTTTTAATCTACTAATACAACGGAGCCAATTTTAAATTTACGAAACGATCAATCCACAATTCCACGACAGTACCGAAGCGCTCGGCCGATACCCAACCAAATGCGTGTAACGAAACCATACTGAATTGATGCCGACTCTTGACCAATAGATGGCGCTGTATGTCCGGAATAAATTTTATTTTTTGTAATAAAAACTATCCTATGTTCTTTCTCAAGTTCCAAACTATGTCTGTACCAAATTTCACACAAATCGGTTCAGTAGTTTAGGCGTGAAGCAAAGACAGACAGACAGAAAGACAGACAGACAGAGTTACTTTCGCATTTATAATATTAGTTTGGATTCCTCTTCAATCACTCTATCTATTAAAAAAACTATCAAAATCCATTGCATAGTTTTAAAGATTTAAGCATATATAGGGATATAGGGACTGAGAAAGCGACTTTGTTTTTTACTATGTAGTGAAGTAATTAATACCTACTATGAAATATCATTACTATTCTCATTCCTAGTCCAATTGGAAGCAAAACTCCATAATAAATACTGTAATCAGGCTGTAGTGTGGCTATTTTATAAAAGTCTCTCTTTAGATCAATAACACTTATTATTATTAAAATATGATAACAATATGTTTATTATATTTAAATAAATAGTGATAAACACAATGTGCCTACATAGTATGATAAAGCAATATGATATGATAAGAAAATTTGTTCGCATTCAACAGCCACCATATTTCTTCTATTTAATTTGAGCATGATAAGGTTTATTCTTTGAAAAACATTAACATTTTCTTAATACTTCCTTACCATTAGGGAAATCAGAATTAGAATATATCACGTCATAGATATTAAACTGCCAAACACCGAGAAATGAGACACAAAAAGAGTTAAATTGTTATGCGTCACTGGCAGCCTTGCGGTAGTTGAAGGTTTAAATTACGTCTTCAAATTGACAACACAAATAGATTATTATCTCTCACCCATAGGGGTAATAATCTGAACAATCACACTAATTTAAAGCTGTTGGTACTAAACATATAAGTATGTTGTGATGTTGTGGAGAAGCATTAGTCACGGACTTGCTTTTCAAGCACACTTTTTCCATATCATATAATATGCTTTCTTAGTAAATTTAAGACACTACTGACTAATGAAATAAAATATTGCAATGTATCTTGGAGGCTGGACATAATAGTCTGAAATCGTCAACATGCAGTGTGTGTAATGGTATTGACCTGTCCAAATTTTAATGTGTTTGTTATGGTCTCGTTTAGATAAGTTGAGTGATTGGTTCATACAAACATAATAGGTATCAAAGAAAAAATCCCTTATAGTTTTTCCGGGTACGTTTTTGAATTGTTATTTCTTTAATAAGCTATAAGATTACGTCCTAGGTACTATTTAAAACACTGCCAAATTGGTCCAGCCATTTTACCAACATACAGCATTTCATTTTTATTTAAATACTTAGATATGTTTAGTACTGATAGCCTAGTGGTATGACCGTTAAACTGCCAAGTGAAAAGCCGTAGGTTCGAAACCCAGACATCTCTGACTTTTCAGATTCATGTGCATATTAGAAATTAATTAAGTATTAAGAGATTTTTCAATGGTGTGTAAAGATAATCTGAGGCCTTATTTCTACCCCATGTGTCCTACTGTAAACCATTTTTCAGAATAAGAAACAAATAAATTACAAAAAAATCTTGGTCAAAGGATTTTTTTTGGCAGTTACGTAAATACGAATTTCTTGTGTCTAGGCATCTAGGAATTAAGCTAATTGGCAATGACACTGAGGCTTAATTAACCTTGATAACAATGTTAATGCCTATCGACGAAACGTATCGATGATGTGTCGAAATATTTGTAGGTCAACTAGGTATAATGCTTTTTAATACATACTCGTAGGTATACTGCATTGTTTTTTTTTTAATACTCTTTCTTGACCACTTACATAAGGAAAAACTTAATAATAAAAGTTGAATTTACGAATTAACATTCGATAAACTATTTTATAAGAAAGTCGCAAAAATAACAGACTCGGGCGGGCCTTGAACCCGCGATCCCTGGCGTGCTGTGCTTCGCTTCACCAACTAAGCTACGTTACCGAGTCCCGCCCGCTTCAGTTGAAATTACGAATCTCTTTCATAACATGTGTGGTGACATGTAGGGGAACTTACGCACTGCCATGCCGGGTCCCAGTGTCCCAGAACTTGGGACCGGCAATGCATAAGTACCTACTCTGAATCGCGGGTTCAAGTCCTGTCCGAGTCAGTGTTTTTTTGCGAGTTTCCTTTAAGTAATAAGCAAAACATGTGCATAAACATGTAAAAAACATAGGTACTTACACAAAATAACATTGGAAATTCTAATTTTACTTTCTTATAAGCTTACCAAATTATAGGAAGGTACCAAGTAGAATGTGCAAATTGAAATTAGGCTAAGTTGACGGTAAACAATAAGGTTGATTATCTATACCTTTATCAGGATTGACAAATTGATCAGTACAAACGACGAAACCACAAAAGCCTTTGTCCTGTTCACGATTATCGTACAATTAGATGACGAATACAGATTAGTAGACCGATTCACTAGTACCGTTTGCCATTTATTTTTTTCTCTAGTAGCAGTGTTGCGATGACGTCATCAATTTAATTTAGATACTTTGCACTCTATTGGTAACCCTTTAGCTGTTTACATTGTTTTACTGGCCGATAGGACTTTTTAGGAGTCGGCCGTGTATAAATGAGCAATTTTCAAATTTCACCACAAACGTCGTTTTATTTATCTATGACGTCATTTAGGGCCAAAACAGACTATTACACTAGCTACTTTTAGAATCGGCTCTACTTTTAGTCCCTTTTCAAACTCTCCTATTCGCATATACAAACGCTTTTTGAAGCAATTTGGAGCGTTACCTTTTCAGCTTCACCTTAAAAATAATAAAGTATTGAAACAATCGCTAAAATGCGCGATTTTGAGACAGCAATCGACCACAGAAAGTCGTCAAAACGCGATGCATCATCGATGCAGGCGTAAAATTGCCGATCGCTGATGCTGAAAGTAGGCTAATGTTTTGATTTCATAAAATGCTACTAATGATTTTCTAGTAAAGGCTTAGATTGAGCTGAACTGCTACGGTAATAGTGCCTCCTACTAGGCTCGAATACTTAATTGATTAGAAAAAAAAGGAGTTAAAGAGGAAAAAATATTCGTTAATTACGCCCGGTTTTGACATTGTAGGGTTGGGAACTTGGGACCAACTCCACTGACGACATGATCGCGGCAATAGTCTTGTCGTACCTTCAAATTAAATAGTAACTTTCTGTCAGGCTGTCTCCATACGGCAATTTGATGTTATAGCCGAGTGAATACCTATGACGTTTGAAAACGCTGCGATACACTCGCCCGTGAACAAGGTCCCTTAGTGGGACTTCGACTGTGACAAGGAAGTAAATGTCTATGTTGCTGGGCGTGCGTGACTATTTTTAGTTGCTATTCTATTCTCCAAGCAATGTACTAATTGTCGCTAGCACTTATCAAAGTCTAAAGGTGTCTGCCTACTATCCCGTATTGTATCCAGTCAGCACCGTTCCGTCAGTCACTTAAATTTCCGCGCCGCCTGCGTACACTGGTCTGACATCGTCGCTTTTCCGGACATGCACGATACATAGCATTCTTTGTACCTATGTGTCGGGCTGGTCTGGTACTGATACGCCACGGTGATGGAACGGGATAGTGGATAGAGATCCCTTTACTGGATTTGACCTGGTGGATGGAGAACATTTTTAACGCATGCGAAGGTGCAAAGCGAACTCTACTCCCAAATTTTTGTAAACCGTCTGAGATGATTTACATTAGTAGATAACTTATAATACAGCACGAACAGGATTACGAATAGGCGTTGGCAGAGCTCTATTTTTTATTTCTACATTTTGTAACTAAAACTTCAACGCATGGTGAAATGAAAAGACTTCAAGAATGAACAAGATTCTTTTTATAATAAATTCATAATTTAATAATGGATAGATCAGCTTGCTCTAATGATGATACACCATTATTCAATTAAACAAGTCGTAACGTTTTATCAGAGACCTCAGTTCCTGATAATAAGCAATATCAATAACAATTTTGCAAGCATACAATATTATTATTCACGATCGATTTATTATTCAGAATGAAATAAATCCTTAATCCACGTTATCATGAAACGTCACATCTTGCGTCTCGTTTTTAATCAAGCAATTTTGTTCTTTCGTCTCGCTTGAGTACTTTCACTTTTTTTTTCACCGCTTTCCACATAGCGAAACTCGGTCGCCTTAGCCAAATGTTTCGCGAATGCACGCCTCTCGGTCATTCAATAATTGAAGTTTGTGGGTGTCTTGGAACTTTAAATGTATTTCGTTGGCATTGTTTTGGTTTTTTAGGCCCATTGTTCTAAGCCAACCGTTAGCCAAGTAGGTATTGTTTGTTGGTAAACAGTTAATTTTGATTTTTACGGTAAACTGGATTCATCGCTCGGATTAAACTGATAATTTCATCAGTGTTAAAGATTCTAATAGGTACCTACTTATTTTAATAATATATGTAGAGTACCTACCTAGTTTTTTGTGTCGAGTACAAACTACCTATCAGAGATGCAAAATGTATCAATAGAGCTTGTTTTTACCCGACTACAAAAAAAAGGAGGGTTATGATTTTAGCAGTCTATGTATGTATGTATGTATGTATGTATGTATGTATGTATGTAAGTTTGTTCATCTGTTCCCTCGTAGCTCCTAAACTATTTGTTGTAATTCAATAAATAAGGTGTCTATCGATGCGTCTTAATGGTCTGCGGGTTATAGGATTTATGAAATTTCGTAAAATCAAATAAGGTGGATTTTAAAAATAAATTAGTCAGCTCGAAAAAAATAAAGTTAAGGTAAATTTATCGTGTTTGATATCAAATGGAAGGTCTTGATGAGCACATTCAGAATATGTAGGGCAGGTGACCCGGTTTTGGCCATTTTAAGATTTTTTTAGACTTTGAGGCTATATCATTTTACAGTTTTTGTTATCACGGACATATTTCTTGTAAATAGTGATTAAATATATATAAATCTAGCCTAAGGATACATTTTTTTTCAAAATGATTCAATGGAAAAATAATCCTGTAGAAAAGAAAAAAAAATGGGAATTTGTGCCATTTTTGGCCAGATTTACCCCATTTCTGGCCACAGTCATGTGCCAGTTGTGGCCATCAAAATTCATCAAAAATAAAAAGCAGATAATTCAAGAAATAAAAAGTTTATTGGAAAATCGCATATTTTACGACCAATAGTCTTTATTTAGAGAAAAATACCTAACATTATATTGACGACAAATATGAAATATAATATCTCAGCTGGAACAATTTTCTTTTCACGACACCGATTTTTTTAGTATTTGGTTTCGATGGAGGCATTATAATCGTAACTCTGAAAATTAATAGATTACTTATATCAAAATAGCTAAGTAATTAAGTTGAAAAATCACGATAAAACTAAATGGCCAAAAGTGGGGTTCTACGTGCACCACTTTTGGCCAGTCATGTGGCCACAGATGGGAAAATTCATTCATTTTGGCTCCATTAGTGGCCACCTCTCCTATCCTCACTTAATATACAAATAGTGATAATATATCATTACTACCACTTAGACAGTGTATTCTTTATGAAGGATTAACATAAACATTAAAAAAATAAGAAGGATTTAAAAAATAATGATTGATTACTCACCCGCTCGCCTTAGCCTTTTTGCTAAGACTTAAAACAATTTACGCTCGTCAAAACATAATGACTTGTTGGATTGAAGTGAAGTTACACACATCAAAGCTGTCAACGCTATCAGTCTTGCCAATATTAGATATTTTTATTCCCGTAAACCGTTTAGTAATATATTTGTCTTTGCCTTAGTTATAACGATTTAAAGTTCTAAATGGCCACAAAGGGGTCGGTGGCCACAACCGGGTCACTTGCCCTATATATTATCTACATATTCTGGACCACTTCTTAGAATATCAGGCTTCTAACTACCCGTTACGACTATCATAAATATATGTGATTATAACACTGCATACAATGTGAAAACGTGATAACAATAAATATTTACTAATTAAATTAAAGTTTCTACACATCACTGCCTATTAAATTATGATTATATTTTAAAATAATGTTTATTAAATTGAGATTTCTTTTTCGTAACTAGATGGCGTTGGTTTGCGGTTTTGTGGAAGTAAGTAACATAGAGTTAAAAATACCTCCTCAAAAATCCCGGAATCGTAAACATAACAATTAAATCCCGGGATTTTATTAATATGGACTGGATTTTGACCTATAGTTTTTATTAGAATTAATTTTGTATGTAAAATAAAACTCATTAATTTAACAGTTTTAGTACCGAACTACTTAAGTATTACATTATCTGTTACCGATGTCTAAAAACATAATAAAGACTTTTTATTATAATAATTTAGTTCATATGTATTTAAAACGTTAAATTAATATTTTGGAGAATTTATTAGGTAAGTACATGTTTTAACACATGTTTGCTTATTAAATATAATAAATTATTTAATAAGACATTTGAAAAACAACTGATACGAAAGGGATTCGAACCCACGATCTCCGACGTACCGTGCCGACGCTCTAACCGCTAAGCCACCGTATCCCATCAAAATCAGTCAAAATTTCAAATCTCTTTCTACGCCTAGGGCGTGTGGTAATATCTATCGGTGCCTTCTAAAAACTGAAAAGTTTAGAACACTGAGTCGGATAATTAATGTATTCCGATCGATATTACCACACGCCTAAGGCGTAGAAAGAGATTTGAAATTTCGACTGATTCTGATGGGATATGGTAGCTTAGCGGTTAGAGCGTCGGCACGGTACACCGGAGATCGTGGATTCGAATCCCATCCGTATCAGTTGTTTTTTCAAATTTCTTATTAAATAATTATACGTAAAATTAATTTCTTATTTCCCGGGAATTAATTGTAATGTTTATGATTTCGGGATTTTAGAGCAGGTATTATCAACTCCATGTTACTTACTTTTCATGTAATACTTCTAAGAAATATATGAGGCCATGTTTTAATAGCTCGAAGTCGCGGACGACACCTTTGAAATAAATTTAATTTAAAAAATACATGACATTGACTAAAGGTTTGAACCGAAGTTGACAGTTAAAGAAATCTACCTATTTAAGAACTACCACATTCTAAAAAATTGTGATTAAAATGAATTTTATTGGTTTCTTTACCACTAAAAATCATTGAAAAAAAATATAGTATAAAAACTAAAACCCGACTACTTAAAATCTAAAAACAAGCTTTTTAGATTTGAAATAAAATTCTGTAGTCGGAGGCCTTAATGTATTATAGGTAAATAGGTACTAGATAATCTTCCAAGGGTAAATACTTTGTAATTTGGTGGCCTCCGACCACAGAATTTTATTTCAAATCTAAAAAGCTTGTTTTTAGATTTTAAGTAGTCGGGTTTTAGTTTTTATACTATATTTTTTATAAGTATATTCGTCTAGACAAATATCTTTAATTATGTAGGTAGCAGTGCTAAATTTTGGTGCTCGGGTGTTTCCAATGTCGCAAGTCGTACCTTGGAAATATCCAAAAGTTAAATCTAAAATATCGAAAATTACCATAAAGAATCCAAAAGAAAGGTGTGATTCCAAAGTCACAATTTTCTTTATTGTCATCACCGTTTAGACTGTGGTTGTCCCGTTCTAAGTATTCTCAGTCAGAGCGGTCATTATCAGCTATAGTAAACACCTACCAGCAGATGCCGTCGGCTTCGCTTACGTACTAGGTACTACGTCGATAAAAAATATCCTATATTAGGTATTATTTATTACTTATATATTATTTCCGGGTAGTGTTTAAACTTTAGTATCTACTGATTTCATTTCAATCCGTTCACTAGTTTTTGCTTGATTGAGTAACAATCATCTGAACTGTCGTAGGTATTTATACTAGTACTGGTACTAGACTGGTGTCGCTCGTCGTTCATTTGGATGTCCAAACAAAGGTTAACATTGTTTCTCGGCGAACTATCCTAGGTGTTCCCTGAAAGCGCAAGCCTAACAAAGCTTTAACGTAATACGTTTTTATACGAAACAACGTTTTTACCAAGCTTTTGTATTGGAGTATCAAAACTAAACGTAATATGCAAAAAATTGTAACCTGTGCTGTTGACCGTTGAAGAGTTCCTTAATCTGGAGCTAATCCTGGATGTCGATTCAGGTCATGCTTACCATAAAAATGCGTTGTCATCGGAACTGAACTAACATGCAAAAATTCAGCTCCATAGGTTATGAGGAAGTGGCTCCAATTTAGCTCGCAAGATTCTACTCGACCAAACATAGTTACATACAAACATACATTGCAAGTTAAATAAAAGTTTGAAAAAAAGAAAATTAGAATTTAGCATGCTTGGATAAGCGTAGTTTACTAGTAGGTACTTCTTTAGTTTACCATCTTCCTAAAACGTTCCTAAATATCTTTTAACATTAAAATACTACCTAAGTAAATGCATCAGAAATTAGAACCACAAATACCTAGCCTAAATGATATCAACAAAAAAAAAACCCGTCTCATCGATGGCTGACCACAGACATCCGTTTCTCTGATAAGATAATATTTCCTTGAATAGAAATTAATTACTGTTCCCTAATGGTCATACTAGTGGTCTAGTTCCTTTGCTCGAAATGTAAATAGTAATTATTTAACTCTGATTTATGAGGTATGGTTTATGACCATCGTAATTCTAGTGTCAGAATATTTAAAACCGCTCGTAGGCCTCTGATGGTTTTCTTACGATTATTTGTTTTACCTGATAAAATAATTGCACAAGTTTGTGGTGGTCATTGTAAACCACTGCTGAAGCTAAACATAGATTTCAAGAGTATCAGAAAAATTCTTTCTAGCCTTATTATTCTAAAACTTATAGGGGTTGGTTTCTGGCTTTTTTTTTCTTAATGCAGCTCGACCACCTTTCTCTCGATTTACCAGAGACCATATTAAATTATTATCTCATTTATTCTAATTAAATGACATATAAAATATTATTATTAAAATTGTTTATTCAAGTCGATACTTGAATAAACAATTTTAATAATAATATATCGATATGAATCATAAAATTGTTATAATAAACCACTTATGTACTTAATCTAGATCACAATTCCACAGTTATACATACAAGTCCATGGGAAATGTTATAGCAAAGCAATGCCTTATGTATAGACAATCCAGTCTGCTCAGCTTCAGGATGCTGTTATCAGGCACCCTGGCATCAGGGATGCGCAATTCTTATTATAGTTCATAGGGAGCTCAGACTGATTATCAGACTTCTAGGGAAACCTAATGGACTTCCAGCTAAGCAATAAGAACTAGACTAAAGCAACAGCTCGTAGCCCCTAGCAAAGGTTGAGGAGAAGACTAAAATCGATGCAACTGAATTCAGTTTTCTACGTAGCGACTGCGTATCTGGTCCCCTGCAACTCAAAGGGATATTCTAAAGTTAAACCAGTTGTCAGAACATTAGATTCTGACTTGTTTTAATGCTACTATTGTTTATCAAATAAGTACTTAAATAGTGATTACAGAATGATTACAAACGACTCTGCCAATTGTTTGCGGCACGAAGAGAAAGCATTGTTTCGGCTGAGACAATGTATGATGAAGTAAAATTCAGTGAGTAATTGATAGTGCTAGAAACTGAGGATGCTATTGTGTTTGTAAATTTCTGTAATGTATTATGTAATTCGTTAGTTTACAATTTGACTGCAACGTTAGTCTAGGTAGTGGTAGTGTGTAAGACTACGAGATCCTGGAGTCTGAGTCTTACTCTCAAGTGTTATTACTCAATGGGCATATGGAAATTATTAATAGTTACAGATTTTAATGCAACTACCTACTACTTCGTTGCTAAACATATATTTTTTGCCATAGAATCTTCTCATTATAAAAACTCTAGGGCTCAAATGGTTCCAAATGCTAAGTACTCCTAGTACTAGTTTTCAAACTACGTAAATACCGACAGTTTTAGTTCGACGTAATATACCTGTCTCTATCCTTAGCTGGATAAAAATAGAGACGGGTATATTTGTAGGCTATTTGAGAGGTTTGCAAACTCGTACCCCAGTAAGATTTTAAAGGTAGGTACAGGAAGATATGATATGAAGATATGACAACGAGAGACGTCAAGATGATTAGTTGCTTTGTCTATTTATGCAAGAATGTTTATGCTATGTCTACCGAGTTATTTCCATTATAACACTCGGTTTAATACTGTTGTATTATCACGGACACGGAACAGTGCACCACTTTGCGATCAAAATGCTTTGAACAATGCTACGTGCGTAGAGGCGGGACTAGCGCTACGTTCGGACGCTGGGTGCAAGCGATTCTAACCTTAAAAGTGGTACACCGGTTTTGTCCTCGATAGTACATAAAGAGTTAGAGAAACGTTTCTGTAGCTCACTCCAGTCTTGTTTGGTCAACACACTAAAATAAGATGGTGACGTTTTAAGCTAGCATGATATCGATATTTTACGAGCGATATAGGAAAACGGTGATATCTTTTCGCTTCATAAAATCCAGTTGAAATTGCTTACTTTTCTAGTAACTAACTGTTGTCATAGAATATTATATACTCTTGGAATTATGAACTTCAGGGTTACGGAATGATACGATAAAATTTATGGTTTTGTTTGTTGGATTAATGTTTGCATGATATTAGCTGGGCATAAAATAATGTGGTTGGTAGGATAGAATAGTACCTACCTAATAATATCGGGATAACATTATCCCTCTCTAAAAGGACTTCCGGCTGTCGCATTACGTTTGGCATGTTAAAATTACAAATCAAACAACGGTCTATTCTGCGCACATTATTAGGTACCTATTTTTCTATTCAATTCAAATGTTGCACACAATACAATTAAGTATTTAATTGTTCCACCTCAATGAAGTCATTGTAAACTTTACCATGCCAACAATTTACTTCCCGTATCAGATTTCTATAAAACGCGATAAGATTTTGCACAGTATTTAATGAATGCCTAGAGTCTGTACCACAGCCATTATGTATTGTGAGTAATAAAGGAATGTCGCAGCTAATGCGCACGCGCATCCAATGTGCGGTCGCAGCGTTATGTCATGCGCAGTTAAGTAATAGTCGGAAATTGAGCTCTATTGATACGTTAAAAGAAGATATATCGATTTTCCAACAGTTCTTGTTAAAAATACTGAAAAGATAACAAAACTGCAAAAAGTTAATCCTAATAAGAGACAAAAAAAAAAAACATTCTGCTGTATGTAGCTATAACTCATCCTGAGACACTGATACTAATTTTGAGACACTTTCTATTATAAGAACTTTGGATATAGTCCAGTCAATAAAGTAGTTATAGAGTGCGTGAGAGGGAACCTAAGTAATTTTTTCAGGAATGTATTTGGGGTGCTTAGGTGGAAAAAATACTAAAAGTCCTGACGTCTAGGAGGGGAGCCGGAGGGGGGAGGGGGGGACAAAGGTCCCAATTTTAGGTTTTTCGCAAATATCTCAAAAATGGTGCGTTGTAGCGAAAAATGTTCTTAGATGAAATGAAAGCTTATAAAATTCTCTACAACTTTGATCCTATACACTTTTTCCATACTCCAACCGTTTTTGAACTACATGCTCCTGAAATGTTGAAATTTTAGTTATTCAGCGTGATGACCATTACCTGATGCGAAAATTATCTTAAAAAAATATTGTAACATAAACTGGGAGTACCTCCACGTGGTAAAGGGGGTAACAGTAAGAAATAATAATATTTTAATAATTATTATTATTATTCCTATCCATATACGAACTACACGCTCTGAAAAAGTGATTTTTAACCAAAAATTTTTTCTTATTATAGTCATATTTTACCCTCTTAGATCGTGAGGGTCGTGATAGCCTAGTGGTGGTGACCGTTGACTGGCAAGTCAGTGGTCTCGGGTTCGAACCCAAGGCGCGCACCTCTGACTTTTCGTAAGTTATGTGCGTTTTATAAATTAATTATCACTCTCCGTGCCTCGGATAGCACGTTAAGCTGTTGGCCCCGGCTGTCAATTGTAGATCTTTGACAGTCGTTACGGGTAGTCAGAAGCCCCAGTCTGACAACCAGTCTTACCAAGGGGTACCGTGTAACCCAATATCTGGGTTGTGGAGGTCTGATGGCAGTCGCTCCATGTAAAACACTGGTATTCAGCTGCATCCGGTAAGACTGGAAGCCGACCCCAACATAGTTGGGAAAAGGCTAGGCAGATGAGATCGTGAGGGTCCCGGCAAAAATTCGAACTCTGTGGTTGGACCTTTTTCCTCGCCCTTCTCAGGGGTAGGTGGTTCTTGCTGAGAGGGCTCTAAATCATCCTCACTGTCTTTCTCGATGTAAGTCATGCTGTTAAAACATTTTCCTTGGCGATGAAGGCATGCAACAGAACATTTTAGCATTGCTTTTCAGCATCCACATTTGCCACTGCTACAATTCTTGGTGCAGCGACAAAATATTGTTTTTAGTAAAACTTTGGGTGCTGGTAAATCGTCTGTTGTTGTTGGCGCTCAAGATATCGCCTTCATTCTTCCACCCCCACTCTTGAGGGCGCAGCCATTCCCGAGCCAATGCTGCACTTGGTGGTATGAATGATAGCCAAGAATGATATTTAGCGGTACACGTGGAGGTAACGTGGTGAAGGCGGTAACAGTAAGAAATCGCGTTTTTTATAACAGTGGATGACTGAGCTGAGGCGGGAAAAACAATCATTATATTGATAAGGATTGCTTTTCGCTCAACATCTCTAATGCTCATTGCTGCATTGTAGGAAATGCGATCTTACTGGCTAAAACTCCCATTAATATAGTTTACATGCCTTCGGGCTTATGTTATTACAGGTTTTCATATTTTGTTTGGCACGGTAGCCTACCCAGTACCCGGTAATGCAGGGGAGCAGCCACAAAATATTATTTACAACTTTATTAGTAACGTGATTGGGTTATCCAAAATGAATAATAGATACTAATAAACGTCCTGTATGTGACGAGGATGTCGAAGAGTGGGGGTGGAAGAATGAAGACGATATCTTGAGCGCCAATAACAACAGACGGTTTATCAGCACCCGAAGTTTTACTAAAAACAATATTTTGTCGCTGCACCAAGGATTGTAGCAGTGGCAAATGTGGATGCTGAAAAGCAATGCTAAAATGTTCTGTTGCATGCCTTCATTGCCAAGGAAAATGTTTTAACAGCATGAGTTACATCGAGAAAGACAGTGAGGATGATTTAGAGCCCTCTCAGCAAGAACCACCTACCCCTGAGAAGGGCGAGGAAAAAGGTCCAACCACAGAGTTCGAATTTTTGCCGGGACCCTCACGATCTAAGAGGGTAAAATATGATTAGAATAAGAAAAATTTTTTGGTTAAAAATCACTTTTTCAGAGCGTGTAGTTCGAATATGGATAGGAATAATAATAATAATTATTAAAATATTATTATTTCTTACTGTTACCCCCTTTACCACGTGGAGGTACTCCCAGTTTATGTTACAATATTTTTTTAAGATAATTTTCGCATCAGGTAATGGTCATCACGCTGAATAACTAAAATTTCAACATTTCTGGAGCATGTAGTTCAAAAACGGTTGGAGTATGGAAAAAGTGTATAGGATCCAAGTTGTAGAGAATTTTATAAGCTTTCATATCATCTAAGAACATTTTTCGCTACAACGCACCATTTTTGAGATATTTGCGAAAAACCTAAAATTGGGACCTTTGTCCCCCCCTCCCCCCTCCGGCTCCCCTCCTAGACGTCAGGACTTTTAGTATTTTTTCCACCTAAGCACCCCAAATACATTTCTGAAGAAATTACTTAGGTTCCCTCTCACGCACTCTATACCCCCTTTTTAGACATTCGTTGACTGGACTAATATAATTTTGTTGCAAATATGACGTATCATCGAGAATTTCGTCGTCACGTCTAGTCTCCGGTCTTCGCTTTGGCTATAAAGACTTGAGACAACCGTTCTAGTTTATTCTTTATTTTATAATAATAACTAAATAATTCAAACGTTATTTATATAACGTTTGAAGAAGAAGAATTCCTCAGTGATAAGGATCGTGACCTCACAAACATACAATTAGTTTCCAATTTACTCCGTCTTCCGTCTTGTGGACGGGATCGCTTTGAAGAATCCGTCTCCGACCGCCACCTCCTTTTAGAGTCTGACCATCTTGCTTATGTTTGTGCCAGTATTATTGAGGTTTTTTCAGCCTATTCCTTAATATATCTAAAAAGGTTTAGAGTTTTTAGGAACTATAGAGGTTTTAGGCAAAGCAAAAAAGATACGCATATGTAGGAAGACTAAATTCATCAAGTGTTGAAAGAATCAGCTTCAGCGCCCATATTTCTACCCTTCTGATTGCTATTTACGAAATCAAATCATCGTAAATGGCCTTTACAGTTTCCGTATTGTCTTATGTCTTGTCAAAGTGAACGTCATATTATCTCTAACCGATAAGGAAATTATAACATGGTGCTGACTGTTTTGTTTGCTTGCTAAAAAAAGTTAATGTTCCTAATATGGCTTTTAACCCAACGCGGTACAACGCTATAGTAATATAGGTAATATTTTTGTAAGGCAAAAGAGTAATTGAATAGAAAACCTTGTTTACCCCTTTCTGAAGCCCATATGTAAAGAACTAAATAAGTAAATAGAAGTATAATGTTAAATTTTAGGATATGATTAAAATGTGGACCGCAGTGATAAAATTTCTGTTGACGCTTGGGACAAAACCGTCGATATGTTAATGATTTTATAATGACAGTCTATAGCATGTATGTCTTTGTCGACTAAAATGTCTACTGGCCAAAATGGCCGTTGTTACTAAATTTTCTAACTACACCGCGGCACCGTGATAAACACAATTTTCTAACAACGTGCCCTCTGCTGTAACGGGAATAATGCGATCACCTTAGGCTATAGGCTAAGGAAGATTATTAACTTTAGCCTTGAGTGCGTTTACCTTCTTAAAATCGCGCTCAAGGCGGAACACCAGCAAGATGGTATGACGTCATAAAGCAGGCAGTCGGAAACAGTGTATCTACAAAGTAGTTCACACCACGGAAGACCGCGTAAATTGGAGACTAGTTAATATGTGGTTTCTCAATAGTGAGAGAACGACGAAGAAGAAGAAAATAAGAAAAAGATTTCAATGATATTAGTTTAAAATACGATGATCATGTTTTGTATCCACTCGATGCTACCAAGACCAAATTAGCCATCATTAATAGCGATTTTAGAAAAATAGAAGAGGGTAATTGTTTTCAAATTAGCAGCTCATCAACATCACAAATATTTATTGACGAAAACATTAAGTGAATCGCACATTAGCCTACGCATTTGTGTCTATGAGTAAACGACCTAATTCGAGTGTTATCGACAAATAAAGACAAATGACGTCAGTAAGTACTAAGTTCTGTAACCCTTGAGTGTTATTCGTCTAATTTTCCGTTTACGATGTCCAGAGCATAAAGATGACTTATTAGGTACTAATTGCCGGAAGATTTAATCTTCATGATTCTCGGCTGTTGCCCAGTATTTGCATTTAGTCAAGGTTTTGTTGATGCTCTGCATGTTGTTGTATGAAGCTTGTTTCTTTGCTTAGTTTTATCAAAACCGGCAGGTCATATGCTTGCTAGCCACCTTAGTTGTATTAATAAATAACCTTTTTTTGTCCCAAAACATGTGTCCACATCAAACATTATTAATTTATACTTTTGTCCATTACTGCGTCTTTGAAGGTATTAATCACATTTAATACGGCTCTCCTGGTCAATGGAAGTACAGATTAGAAATCCCTTTGATGACACAATTATTGCATGCTTCATAGTGGTTTGCAGTTGCAAGTGTTGCAACATGATGTTTCACGGCTATTTAAAATTAGTGACGTCGCGTCGCGTCGGTTAAACATCAATGTCGCTACTAATAATGTACATAATTAAGGAAGAGTTGGTCGTAAATGCAATCTTTTATGGAAATAATATTCTGTTGACAAACGTTTGTTTTGTTGGCTAATATTTTTCTGAAGATCATTGTTTGTAGAAATTGGGAGTGACAATTTGTCTCTCCCAAGTTCTACAAACATTTGTCACTACAGCAATTGTCACTGACAATGCCGCTAAGTGTTGCGTTGTGTGTAGTGTGTGTACCACCCAATAGCCTTAGCCTAGTGACTTTCAAATTCATTTATACTTATAAAACAGTAGCGTGACTGACTGACTAATTTGGAGGACATATCCCTCGCACTAAAGCAGGGTTTTTGGAAATTCCACACCTAAGCTAATAAAATAAGGAAAGAATAATATGAAAATCCTGAAATTCACGCGAACACAGTCGCGGCCGAAGCGCTATTCATCTAAATAAAGTAGTACATAGTTTCTTCTGCTAGTAATCATAGCTACATTATAGGGCAAATCTTCATGACGTGTTATTACGACATAACTTAGTCTTCGGCCTAGCTAAGTGAAAAAGAAATACAATCAGTTGCTTTATGCTGATTTAGTTTATTGCTATCGTTTTCCCTTTTCTTTGAATTCGACATTAGAATACATGACGTCATGATCAACGGGTAAGAAATAATGGAGTAAGTACCTACATGTAATTTAGTACGGTAAACTTATAGGTAGGTACACTAAACTGATCTAGAAATAAAATGTATGTCTACACTGAGTCATATATTTTGTTAATAATCTCATTTTGAGACAACTGTCTCGTAGGTAGTAAATGAATGCCAATGTCGAGGTTAATTAGTTCCAGTCTGTCTTTTCTTTCTGATACATTAGGTTCGTCTACTCTAGACATTTTCGATCGTATTTTTAGATGATCTCCTTTCACGCCGTATTATTATTTTCTGCTTAAGATTTTGTACCGACAAGAAACTCTATAACAATTCCTTTTATTATGCTTAGTGAATGGATTAGTGATAGTTTTATTGTGGTTACTAGCTTGTGGATAACAACCTAAGAGCAAAGAGACTGCAATCGTTTCTTCTCGGGAACTACATGGAAAACTTTTCTGTAGTTTATTTACCTTAAATTGTTGAATGGGAAATCCCAACAGTTTTCCTCAAAGTCTCGTACTTCGTACTTTGTTACTGCATTAATTTCTGCCAGTGACTTTGTCCGCATTATTTTTGAAAAAAAGTAGTTTATATTTTACTTTAACTGCCAATACGTCAGTTTTAACGTAATTCGTTTGCTGTTTAGCCGTGAATCGTGATTGAAAGACAATCTAAACTGACTGACTAAAAGTACTACTAAGGTGCCCAACAGGCCTATGGTCCGCCTTATGATAAATGGCTACAGGTATATTACTTGCGCGGTGCCTACCCGGGGATTATGGAAGGGTGGGTGGGATTGAGCCACTGATGCTACGAGAGAATACCATTTGAGCTGGCCCATTAATATTAAAATTAGCTTAGCTCTATCACACAATAATAAAATTATAGGATGAGGATAAGATACATATCTCTTGGATAGATGGGTAGTCAAACTTGGCAAACATTCTCGTCAGCATGCGCCAGTGGGAAAAGCCAACTATAAACTTAATTTATATCTACATAATTATCTCTTTGGGTTTCACGGAATTTAATTTAAATACGTTTCTCGAGCGGAAGAATCGTTAATATCCAGACACGTCGACTGGCTTTCAACAAATCTCTTACTCGGTAGCACTGGGACAATTACCTAACGCGTTTGAATGGTTTATGCATCCACTTGCGAACCCTATGCACGTCATAAATTGGTAAATTACATTGATTTCAATAGACACAAATCACAATAGAGGTATCTTCTCTGTAGCTGTCAGTTTCAAGGTGTCGCTGTCAACTGCATGCCGGAAAATTTATTCACATCCAGAGTTGCATCTTTCCGGCTTTGGTAACGAGATTGTGACTGTTTCCTACCATTCAAGTACATAGCCTGCTTTGTTTCGTTCTAATTCATTATTTTTATAAACATTTATCTGTAAATATAGGAACTTTTGGAGTTCACGGATTAATGCACATGAACTGTAATTAGGTTGACATCCAAAACGTCTAACATTATAAGCGATTCCGTCTTTCGTGTCAATGGACCCGCTCAAACTTTCATCCGTTTTTCATACGCTCTATTTGTTGCCAAGAACTTGTACTCTTTTTATTTTTTCATTATTTTGAATTAAAACAATATTCATTGACGCACTAACAATTGGATGTATATAGAGAAGTCGGTTACAGTTGTTTACAGCACGCAATAACACCATGACCTATTTTCGTCTGTTGAAGTGTTGAGCAAGAACCCGTCAAAAAGTTGCGCGGAATAAGCCTCAATGTTTTGTGGTCCATGGCCCATTGTCAGCCGAAATTTTCTCCAATGCAAACTGATCACAATGTCAGTTATGGTCAGGCTGCCTTATTTGCAAAGATTTCGCGCAACAAAAACCTGTCTTGCAGATGTCCGTTTCAACAATCCGAGTTCGTCTGCGTATTGCGACACTGAAGTCTGTTTACATCGAAAATGAGTCATTGCACTGAATTAACACGGAGTGGTGACGTTTCGCTCTAATTCGAATGTAATTGACACTCATTAAATCAGTTTTATCTCGGTCAATTTGTTGTAAAATATTTGGTTTAGTGCATATGGGACTTCGCTTTTCACGATTTTGCGATGCTGGCTCGCTTGGCCGTTGTCCAACCATCTTGACCTAGTACGGAACTCTTGTCGAATGGTTCTCGATCTCTGATAATAACGTGTTTCAGATTTATGATCATTGATTTCGATGTAGAGATTTGTGGTTTATTGAAAGCTGTTTCTGCTGCTTCCACTACCTTTGCGATTTTTTAACAAATGAATGAATGAAACAAATGAATGATGTTCGCTCAGAACTGACATAAACCTATTTATTTATTTGTATTAGTTTATAGTCCAATATGAAGCTAACAACTTAAGAACAAAAGCTTGTTTGCAATTTTACAAGTTGATCTAATAGAAGAAATGGAAAGAAAAGATAATAGTAACAAGAATTTTTAATAAGATTCGACTTTGATTAGATCATATCACGTCTCAAATAACTCAAGATAACTTACCTACTTTCATTTGTTAGTTATTATTATCAGATAAAAACCACTTATCATTTGAATGTACCTATTCGTATTTATTCTGAACAGTTTTTGTCAAACAAAACATAAGTTTTGCGTCAACACGTCACCTAAAATTTATTCTTGGCATTCTAAACAAAGGTGGACCTTTGTTTTCATGCATTTGTTTAACAACTTAATTTGCATAGAATATCAACACGTGTACTTTGTTTATTTTGACACCTTATTGCAAACTGTTAAGGTTGTTATTCCAACGGGTTTAGCTGACGTACTTGTGCTAGACGCGATGAAAGTGAATGAGGTGACAGATCCCGCTTGTTGTGACGTCTGTTACCTACCTTGATTTTATACCATTCACTTCATTCTTTAGTGTATTTATACTATCTGCTAATTTCGAAATTGTCAGGCTGTGTAATCGTCGCGTTCGTTAACAGTTGAATATTGCTTTTTACCAGAGAGTAAGATTGCAAAATAACGCAATTTTACCAGAAACAGATAATAAAATAGCAGGTGACCTTGAGCGTGTTTATTTGAAAAATAAAAACTACAAGATATAGGTATTGTTTCTTAGCACGGTAATTTTACAATTATCAGCTGAAGGCGGTTAGCATTTGTATCGCAAGCCAGCTGAAAAGTCGTACAGGGGCGTGCACAGAGATACCTATTTCGATAGGGTTGGCCATATATACCTACTTGTCCTGCTTAATTTCACTAATTAATTGTCATCTGCATCGTATCGATCTAGTATACATAATATTATAATCGTTAGAGTAGGCAGTGCCTTTTTGCCAATTTGAGCTGCACGCCTCTGGTAAGCAGTGATAGGTAGGTTCAAAACCCAGGTACGCAACCCTGACTTTTCGAATTCATGTGCGTATTAGAAATGTATGGCCACTTACTAAAACGGTGAGAGAAAACATTATGAGGAAGTTAGCACAACTAACATCTAAGCACCAACGGTGTTTAAAACCTGGTCGGGGGCCTGCGGATGATTTAAACTCTGACACCAGGTTCTTCATCAATTATACCATAAAGAAGCTGAAAAGTCGCAGCTTGGATGCAGTCTTTCTGTAGTTGACACTGCATATGGTTAAAACTATGGACACACATTCAAAATAAGTACTTACCTACTCTTTTATGGTGGAAGGGAGAGAGTTGGGAGTTGGTGTTAAGGGCAAATACATCTGATATTTGCCTATAAAAGTTGACTAATGATGGGACAAAAGTCAACAAGCAGTGTTCGACACCCAAACTACTTCTGGTGGGAGGCTTCGGCCGTGGCTGGTTACTTCTTACCATCCACCGGACAAAGCTTTGCTGCCATGCTTAGATCTGTAGAATCTATGTGAGGGACGCGTGACAGGTCTACATACCCTCCATTTTCCGTCCTCTTGATTTAAAAGCAGGTGCATGCAGGTCCAGATTGCAGGCATGCAGGCTTTTTCTTAATAAAAAGAAATAAATTAAGTACAAAGAAATCTTTTTGTCTGCTAAAGCTGCATTGTATTGAGCATAATCCGATTAGATAACTTTATATCTCTTGACTACATAATTTACTTATGCAACGCAAAAAAAAAGGTAGGTAATTTATGTTGTTTATGTGTTCGTGTCACAATTATTTACTACATCTATACTTAATAGGTATTGCAGATTAACTCAAGCAGTCGATCCAGTTTTTTTAATTATACACATAGAGTACTTACTGATTATTACAAGTAATTTATGGATTATTATTTACCTATTATGTACAGAATATATGTGTTTGTGTTAACAGTAGGAATGATTAAACAGTTCTAAGCCTCTACATATATAAATGTAGGTATTTGTGGGGATATAACCCACTGATAGCGGGAACGGTATGAATGTGTTAGAGGTCTCAGGTGCGATCTCTTGGCACCTCTGACTTTGTAAACTTTGTGTCACGTCTGGTACTAAGCTGACCCTATTCAATTTTTTTTTAAACAAGGCTAAAAAGGCAAGGTTCATCTCCATACAAACACGGCAATTTCACTCATTGAACACGGTTATCAAAAATTTGGCTCTGGCAACACCACTCACTTGTATTAATTGCCAGTATTACTTTGGTTGTAGACCCGAAAATTGTCTTTTTATTTACATCTACGTCACTCCATTGTTCATTTTTCGGGAATTCCGTACTCTTGCCCAGAAGTTCGACAAAGAACACCGTGTGGTTTTAAGACATACCCCATCATCTGCCCTTGATGGTGACCCACAAAAACTATTATTGCTCTATTTACTTTGAAATGGATTCATTGCAGCTTATTACAATACGTAAACATAGTCGTAGTATTACTGTAAATTAGTGTAAATAAACAAACGCTCGGACGATGCGATGATGAATTGATGACTCATCTTACTAAACTGTAGTTATTGTCTATGAGTATTATTATTATCCCGCCAAAAACATTTCATGTTAAAATGTAGCAACACTCGCAACATCTTCACTCTTTGGAAGTTAGGAGATCTAATGTGGAGCCAAGTCCTGGGCATTAACTATTCATTCTCTCTCTCTCTAAACCCAGAAGAATATTACCTAAAGAATGCCTCCGACTGCGTTTGTGAACACTGTGTAAAGTATGATCTATCTATAACCAACTTGTTTCTATCTTTTAAGTTAGCAGTCGGGTTTTTTGTTTTTTAATAATATTTTTTTTCCCAAGAGATAGTTTAAGAACTATATTATAATATAGTCGTTAAACTATGTATGTACTATATATTATATAATGGCAATCATTTATCACGAAAAAATGCATAGTTCCTGTAGGTCTCACGGACGAAATCGCGGGCTATATCAAGTTTAAACATATAAGTTGTATATATTTTTGTAATCACCTTTTAAAACTCTTCATTTTGATACCCCTTACGATTGGTTTGGGGGGACTTTTTTTTTATTAATCACACCTTTTGGCGCCAAAAATCTGCCATATCGATTTTTTTAAATTTGTATATACCCAGTGACACTCGCGCAATAAAGACGAATCCAACGACATATCATTCATCAAAATCGCTTAAGCCGTTTAGTAGTTACGAGGGAACATAGGGACGGACATACATACATACAGGTCAAACACATAACCCTCCTTTTTGGCTTCGCCGCAGTCGGGTAAAAAGAAAAAGTTTTTCGCTTCGGTTTTATTTTAAGTAAGTAAATAATTAATTTAATTTGAATGTCAATCTCTTATTTTTTTCAATTAGGGTTCATTACAGTTGGTTTTGAAGAATTATTTATTGACTTAATTTTGCGAAACAGCCACCTCTTAAAACTTTTTTGACCAATATGTAAACTGGCCAGGACTTGGCTCCACATTAGATCAGATGTTCCGATTGCGAATATTCCCACATTTTTACATTAAATGATTTTGGTGAAATCTCAACACTTTTTGTAGGTTGCTCTAGGATGTTTCCTTTTTATGCACCGTGGATTTTTTTTGCATATCAGTAAAGTAGCGAATATAATAGAGTTGGCAAAAAAAGTAAAATTTTTCACATTTTTAAGTTTAAAAACCATATTTTATCCTGCAAATTTGACCTCTGAAGTTCTATCTAGATCAAAGATATAGGGTTGGAAATTTCGCCGAAACGCTTTCTGTAAACGTAGGTAGTGCCCAGCTGGTCTTCTGGGTTCGTCTTGCGGTGACACGGCCCTATTATATTCTTAGCTAGCACGACTGCTAGGCGCGAGGTGCTTGCTAGGTTCGATAAACGGCCACCCCAGCCGCCTACTGCAATAGGTTTTGGCCTCATCAAAGTAATTAAAAGAATAAAATCAGCTACAAAAGTTACGGATGAACTAAAGTGACTAATGAGGTCATCTATCGTCAAAACAACCAGTTATATGAAGTTACCTTGTATTTATTACAATGGAAGATGTAAACGTATTCTAACTGAAAACTGCGTCAGATGTCCTTTATCCTGCTGAAGGTCTCGTACGTTTTACCTCACCATTTTGTATTAAACAGGTTTATTTTATTTTTATAATTTATTTGCGTGTTTGTTATTTGGTATAGATCTTATCGGACAAACACTTTTGATACCTGCGTGGACTTGAGCTTTTTGTGGGTCACCTTAGGCTACGTTTGGAATAAGCTTCGAAACAAGCGGAAAGCAACCTGGAATAAAGGAAAGTCTATGAGGAACTGATCACATCCTTTTCTCTTCGCTTGTTTCGAGCAAACATTGATCAATTATAATAATTTTGTATAAGTATTATACGTATAAATATAAAAATAAAATCAGGACAACCTAAGGGCTACCTAGGATGAAGAAAGACCTAAGATGATAATGGTGATGATCATTGTATTAACAATAAGATATCTTTTGTAAGTATAAAGGGTCAAATAATGAGGTCTTTCTCCACGCTTTGAACTAAATAATTTTATTTAATTTTGAATTTTAACGAGCATACGAGATGTCAATTTAAAACTATTTTATTATTAGTAAATTCTTGTACGTCGCTCCTCGGCGCTTCAGAAGAAACGCACCCTTAAACTGGAATGCCATCTACCCCAGTCCAGTGCAAAGACCGGCTGGTCATCAACCCTTATGACCTTGCTTTTAGAAAAAACAGACCAGTGAACTGCTATAGCTTATTATTTAAATATCGCATGCTATCGTACTATTATATTATATTATATTAGTTTGTACCTCATTCGTCTTATTGTGGACAAGCATGACGTCGAATCTCTTTGCAACTTCTAATAGGCATTCTCAGCTGACTGGGGTCGACTCCCATAAGTTTTCACTTCTCTTAAGTAGTTGAATTTAATATCTGTATTGTAGGTACGTTACCTACATTTTCATTTCTTCTAGTGATGATAATAACATCACTATTATTAACCTTCAAAAGCCCGCAGACCGTTACATACTTTCCAACCCTTTCAAATCTCTCATCATGTCATAATTACCTATTCATTATCGTGATTCTTATTTGTCGCCTACCAACATTTCTGAGACTAACCGGACTGTTCCATTCCAGTACCATCGATATTCATTTACGTTACAACATTCTTTTGTTTTATTTTGGAGTACTCGAGTACTTAACCTTGCATTTGACATTAGTTGATCTATCTTTATTAAAGTTATCGGAATATTTATAAGTATGTTTTATTTCGCCCGATGTTCCCTTTGTTTGGCAGTAAATCCTTTATGTTACTTAGGAATATACATATTAAAAATCCTGATAAGTGTAAGATGTGATGTGAATAATAATAATTAAGGTTATTTTAATAGATTTTTCTTTTTTTGCAGAGAGATGACCGATCGCTCTTAGCGCAGTTCTTCTTCGCCGACGACGCATTAAACATGGTTGCGGCGGAGTTGGACTCCTTTGATGGTCGGAAAGACCCGGAGAGGTGCTCCACACTCGTCAATCAGCTTAGACATGCACAGGTTAGTTCGACTTGCTATAGACGTTGTAGTAACGCAACTATTCTGCTGGTTTTTAGGAGACCACGACGGTGATAACATTTATTTAGGCAAAAAGAGGATCCTTGCTGTACTCGCAAACCCAAGCCGGCCTTTTACGCTTGGGTCTATCTGGCGACAGGTTTGCTTGCGAATCTCTTGCTATTTATATGGTTCTATTCTTAGGCCGGAAACCACACGGCACAGGCATGGTCGGCTTTAAAACCTTACTATGAAACTTGGCACAGGTAGACCAAGACCCTGGCGTGGATTGAAATATAGAATGCTTTTTAAAATTTTGATAAATTGATAAGAAATAACTAATAGCTACCTGCCTACCAATATTTTTCTAATCACCTTTTTGACTAAATACTATGAATTAATGTTAATGAGTAGTGATAGCCTAGTGGTATGCCGAATGACCGTTGACTCGTCAGAGGTTCTACTGGTTGGACTCCACAGGCGCACAACAAGTAGTCTACTTATATAATGTATCTAATAATTCAAGTACCTAGGTAAATAATACTGATAGTACAAGTGCGTGATAGCCTAGTAGAGTCGTGATAGCCTAGTGGTGGTGACCGTTGACTGGCAAGTCAATGGTCTCGGGTTCGAACCCAAGGCGCGCACCTCTGACTTTTCTTAAGTTATGTGCGTTTTATAAATTAAGTATCACTCTCCGTGCCTCGGATAGCACGTTAAGCTGTTGGCCCCGGCTGTCAAATGTAGATCTTTGACAGTCGTTACGGGTAGTCAGAGCCCGAAAGTCTGACAACCAGTCTTACCAAGGGGTATCGTGTAACCCAGTGTCTGGGTTGTGGAGGTCTGATAGGCAGTCGCTCCATGTAAAACACTGGTATTCAGCTGCATCCGGTAAGACTGGAAGCCGACCCCAACATAGTTGGGAAAAGGCTAGGCAGATGAATGAGTACAAGTGCATGATACACTACACAGTATTATTACTAAGAACAATGGATGGACTCTATGAGATAATTAGGTACTATCCATAAATACTAGGAAGTTTGCTTATCAGTGGCTTGCGGTCTTAGTTATACAAATATTTTTAGAATGTATGGTAGAAACGGCTGTTTATTATTTTAACTAGGTAATTGGAAGAGTGTTTTTTGACAAAAGTTATGAATCATTAATTTCTTCTCAGCTATTTTTTTTTTTTTTTTTTTATATTTTTTTTTATAAGGCCTCCCCCTTCTTCTTCCAAACCTCCTTTCTCAGCTATATGTGATTTTTTTCCTTTTTATTTTTGTTTAGTAGCTATTGTCGAGCTACCAAAAAAAATACCGTCCAATTTCGACCACTAGGTATTATGAAAAAGGTAAGTTTGACCACGAATTCGCCTTGTGGTAAAAGGTGTTTTGTTCAAGATGAATCATGTTGTCAATTAGTCAACTTTCTTTTTCGACAAGCAGTGGAAGAGGCACACAGGTTGTATAGTCGACTATAAAATTTGATTTACCACCCTTAGAGTGAATATCGTTAGCATATCACAAAACAACTAAGTCTTTTTTTGCTTAAAATTCCAATTGATAGATAACGTTGTCATTTGAACAGTGAGTGAATTAGTTATTTAATACACAGGTTATAAGGTTAGACAACGCACAAGGTCTTCATAGACAACATACAGGTTATACGAAAACACACAGGTCGGACAACACAGAATAATACAATGAGGTGGCTTAATTTCGAACCCGCTTAACTTGGCACCGACTCCAAAACCAACGTTTTAGTGTTACAAAAATTCTAGATCTAAATTATGTTTTGTTAAAAAGTTTTTTATAACATTTGTAGTAACGATACAATCATTATTTAATTACTTAATGCCTCTCAATTTCAAAACTGATATTAATTACAATTACAATCATATCGTACCCAATTTATCACATAAACAGTACATTTAATAATTGTTATCTTGTACTTATTACTATAGAATGTTTATGTAATACTAGGTACTGCACTTTGACGTTAGTAACATTATATATTATTATTAAATGAAGAAACATGACGTAAGTTAGCTTATTAATTTATATTAATAAAGTTTTATCTCACGCTGTTGCTATCTCTTTTGGTGATTGTGACGTATGCATGAGTGCAGTGATAGTAAAAATCATCGTTTCTCAAAGTTTTTTGTGATTTGTGGCCCCCTACGTATCATCATCATCATTAATTTAAGGGCTACGCTCTTGTCGATGCAGATTCTTCCAGCTCTCCATAATAAAAATAATCGTTTCTCAAAGTTTTTTGTGATTTGTGGCCCCCTACGTATCATCATCATCATTAATTTAAGGTCTACGCTCTTGTCGATGCAGATTCTTCCAGCTCTCCATAGTAAAAATCATCGTTTGTCAAAGTTTTTTGTGATTTGTGGCCCCCTACGTATCATCATTATCATTAATTTAAGGGCTACGCTCGAGCCAGTGTCTTCCAGCTCTCCATATCAAGAGCCAATTCCTTGACCTCCTTTATACGTCTCGACCTTTACTTTCTCTTTGATCTGCGCTACATAACTTTGTCATAGCCTACCTCTTCCTCTCTTTCCATTGACTTTTCCTTCCATAATGTTAAAAATTAAAAAACCTTCGAATTCTTTAAGTACTATAATATTATTACAACCATCAACTGTTTCAAGCTACTTTACCTACTAATTTATTTAATTACTAAAGTGGCACTAATTTAATATATGTGGCTTCATTACCTTTACCACTATTCACCATTAGAAAATAGGAAAAACGAAAAGTTTATTAGCCTGGGGAATTGATGAACAGTCACATTTTGGAAAGAAAAAAAAAAACAAATTAATATGTTATATTGTATTTTGTATACAGAATTTTTTGCAATACTACAACACTGAAATAAATGTATTGTTTGTTATCTACCCACTTAAATACCCGGTAGTGGTTTTTATGACGAATGAATGGCGTTAAAATTTCCAATATCCTATTTTCATTGTATTTTCTTTTTTTGTACTGTTCGTTCTAAATAAATAAGTAGACACTACGATTAATTTATAAGTAAATACAACTTGTATGGTAATAAAATCGAGATTTCTTTAAAAAAACTTTGAGAACCAATTGTCTCTAGTTTACGTAGCAGTACCTAGATAATATTATAGGATAATTTACGTCTTATTTAAATAAGTACCTACTTCTAAGATGTTTTTAAAAAACAAATCATAATATTAGTAGTATGATTTTCAATTTCATAATAATACACGTTTATTATCATTTCAAATGGCCGAATGTACTTTTTTTTTTTCATAGCGTAACTATGGTATTTTCCTAAGTAGAAGTGGATTTAATACTGTTTAGAATAGCACGTCTGGTGCTGGAATTTTATAAATTAAGTTAGCAATTTGTTATTTAGTTGTTAACAGGAAGGTTCAAACTTTAAATTAATTATTTAAATGAATCCTGTCTTAATTAAGGGGTGACAAGAATAAGATTTTTGAATTTTTGGGTTAATTTTCAGAATACAGAATAGATTAGTCCTCCGCATACCAATAAAATTCATTTATATAATTATTTATAAGCCATTATAAGCATTCTTATGAACAGTTATGAGAAAAAATATGTTGACATTATTGTATTATTAGTGTATGGTTGACAAGTAGTTTTTTTTAATCATTAAAAATATATGGTGTCCCCTTGCTACGCAGACAGAAGTTAGCAGAAAATGTTTCATAATTATAGTGGTCGTTGTATTTTTATTTTCAATATTATTGTTTCAATCTCTATTTACTAAATGAAACTTATTCACAGAAACACAATTCAATGACTTTTAAATAATGTAGGTGTTTTAATAATAAGCTTATTAAAACACCTAGAAGAAGGAACACTACACCATCCCCTTCGTGGTTATTTTTTTTTAATATTCGGAAGTACGAGTAGGTACGAGCCCTGCGATCCAGGCTCCGTTGACTAGTGTAAAAGAGTGCGAATCAGTCAGCCGTAGGCCTTAAATCTGCTGCTATATCTTTTGTAAATTAAACGAAATGTAAATATATAAAATTGTTGCCAGAAGAACATAATTTGAATTAAAATAAAATTTTGTAAGTAATTTCATATTTATAAATAAACATCATGGCTTGATGTCATTTGTATCCAAAAGCCGATTATGTCTCGCGTCGTCCGAAGGCCGTTTATCACACCGTTATATAAATATAAACATGAGAAATAAAACAAGCTCTCGTTCTCACTGTAATAGTGGAAGTATCGTCTTTCTCTAAGACTGAGATGATGTTCCCGTTGCCATCCTGTAATTGTAGTTAAATTGTTGTTTACAAACTTATTATGAATAGTCATAATAATTTTATCATCACACTTGCTCGTAAAAAGGCTATTGCGTGCTAGACAAGCGAAAGGTAAATCTAAAATACGGCCCTAGAGCGAATTAGATTTTTTTAAATTCATATAGTAAATGTTTTGCATACTCGACAAAAATAGTATATCGGTTTATAAAGGTAGTAAGGCCACAATTACTATCGTGGGACATTCAAAGGCTGAGCCGAAGACGAGGGCTTATATAGTAGCCCGACGTTAATAATTGTCGTACTGCCCGTAGTATACAATGGTTTTCATCATACTTGTGAGTAAATAAATAACAAAATAACGCACTATATTTGTAAATAATAAACAAAATGGCCGATTTTTACCGCGCGCGGATGCGTGTAATTTTTCTTGCTAAGAAAATTTTTGACATTGATAGGTACGCATTTAGCCTGCCAGCCAGCAACATAAAAAATATATTTTCGATGATAAATTATTAAAGATAGTCGATCTAATAAATGTTAAATAAAAATCGAATAATATTATTCGGTTTTTTCTAGCACCAAAATTTATTTCATATTATTTTTTATTCGCATTATAGTTGACCCACGGCAAGAACATAAATGTGAATATTTAAATTGAATTAAATTGTTATGTTGTTAATTAATTATTTCGAAAAGTCTATGTCACTATAAGTTCGGCCGCTCACCGACGCGGACGCTCCAAATGTTGTACATGGTAATTTTATACTTCTTTTCCTACATAATTGTGTGGCGCAAATATCTATATATTTATGTAAAATGTTCGATGTATAAAATGTAGTTTTTGAGTGCAGCTGGACCAACTTTACGGATTGTAGTCCAAAATAAATGGTTAATATAAAAAATACAGTATAGGTACATGACTCGAATTGAATGTTTTCATTCAAGGATAAATCGAGGCAAAAATATAAAGTGGAATTATATTTATGACAATTACGTCATTATTTTAGTCAGCGAGTTAAAGATTATCGTAATCTGCATCATTTTATCATAGTCATGTAGTTTTGGTTTTGTTGCATTTTATTATCCATTTATTTCTGTAGAGTATGTCTTTTTCTTTTACTTATTTGTTTCCAAAATTTAACTGATTTAAATGCGGTTTATTTAACTGATTTAAATGCGGTTTATTTAACTGATTGAAATGCGGTTTATTTAACTGATTTAAATGCGGTTTATAATACTATGAGACAAACTCCGCTTGTACTTTAATTCGTTATAAGTATGAATTACAACTATTTATAATTTAAACTACAACTAAACTACTTTTAAACAAAGAATTCCTTATTAAAATCGGTTTAGCACTTTTTGTGTGAGAACCTAACAACTCTTATGGGTTACTTTAGAGTAGGGTAGGGTAGAGTAGAATAGGCGTAGAGGTGGGATTATTACGCGTACAAAGTCGGACCGGGAAGCTATATAGTAAGATATAATATAATTATCAAAAAGAAAAATTACTTTGTATTTTTTTTTGTATTATTACTTTGTATCTGTTTTAAATAAGTATTTAAAACAGTCTTCGATCACTTTCACTAGTAAAAACTAGATAAGCCGCTTGCAAAATCTAAGCGTATTGGTGTCCAAATTTACTTGAATTTGAACTACTTTGTAAAACCCTATGGTTTTGATCACTATTAAATTTTTAAGCAGCGCAAAATATACTATCGATTATTCTTGCATACTAAATGACCTGCGTACCTTTTACTAAATAAGATAGTTAAATAAATAATAGATAGTGAAACAGTTTGAACTATACTCTACATAAGCTAGGTACCGAGTGACTAATAAGTAATTCCTACATATACACAATATCAACAAAGAAAAAACAGATACCTACATAATACCACAAATTGTTATTATTGTAATTATACTAATTACAATGCGGTGTGATACGCAATCCACCGTACCTTGAGTTGAACGGCGCGGCGCGTTTTGCGTCGTTTTTCTTGTTAGTGACTCACGCATATGAACAGAGGCCATACTGCGTTATTATGCTCAACGCTAGGTGGTTTTTGTTACGACGGGTGATCATCCGATCAAAAATGAGGTTTAAAATTGCTTGAACTACAATATTTATGTTTGCAAGGCCACGTATTGACGGCCAGGCTTCGCGCATACTGGCCACAGCTACAAGTATCCCCTTGTAGGTAACTGTGGCCAGTGTGCGCAGAGCCTGAAGCCGGAAAAAAGATGTTTTTAGTTTTTTCCATAGATATGTTTTAATGACAGACCCTCTTCTACTATAAACTTATATAACTATGGCTACTTGTGACTGTAGTGAGTGGCCCGAGTGCGCAGCGCCAAAAAATATTCGCGCAGGTGTCAAAAGAGCGTCGGTAAGAAAAGATTTGTTATTTAAAAAATTGTAAATATAGAAGAAAGAACAGAACACGTGGTAGCCATTACTTTTAAACAGTCGCGCGTATACACCGATGCAGATGCGATGCTGAATCGATGCACTCGTGCGTTGCAAATGCGACTAAACGTCCAAATGATGCAGACGCGCTCACGAATAACGTGTATGCTCACGAACTTTTAGAGAATTAGTGAGTCGATGGTCTATCGATGATAGCCAAAAAATCGAGTTAAAGCTAAAGAAAGTACTGAATTCCAAGCGTGTATCTATTGGTGTGAATGAGAACGATTTTCCTACATACACACATTGCATCAATCGTTTTAGTCTAATCCGTTAATGGAATCCCGATGGCCCAGTAAGTGCCGCCTGCGCCGTCATATCGAATTGCACAATGAATGAGCAAGTCTTTCTTAATAAGATCCTTCGCTAGGTACCTCTGAACTATATACCTATATTTTTTATTTGATTGTTGCTGCTAAAGTATCACTGTAAGTGACCGTAGTCAGTCTATTGTGAAAAGTGATCACCACGTGAAGCCTACCCTACCATAACCTTGACAAACTACAGTATTTCCTAACTAGGGGTGTACTATTTTAATTCAGCCGGGCTGTTTTCCATGAGAATTGCGCTTGGATATCAGCGGTCCACATTCCCCCAGACTGAACTGTATATGTATATAAATAAAAATGGGTATTATTAATATGGTTGTATACATACCTACTGTTACGCGTTGCGGTTGCTAAGCACAAGGTCGGCAATGTTAGGAAATTTTCAATAGCAGCCTGAAGTTTAGAACTATGTTTGAATAAAATTAATTATGTGAACCTTATACTTGTATGATACTATGGATAGTTTAGGACCTACTGAATAAAAACCGATTTTTGCTCACATTCATATCTAATGCCTATAATACACTTATTATAAATAGGTACTAATAATTTAGCATAAAGTACGTGTATAATTTATAAGAATTACTTGAGAATATTAAAAGATTGTAAAAAATTGTCCGGATAATCCGGATTGTTACGGTTTTATAATTCGAGAAACCGGATTTGAAATAAATCTAGATTTTGCATTCTCTATACTTAACTCAATACCATTCTTTTTGGCTTCTAGTCAGCTAAAACGTAGCTGCTATGGAACATAGGTACCTTGCCATTAAAGCAGAAGGACGAAAAGAAGAAAGGACCAAATGCCTTTCTTCTCAAATAGATTTCACGCTTGGTGACGGTTTTGTCCCATCAGTTTACGAGAGGTGTGATCATACAGCTCAAAATATTATATTAAAAGTATTAAGTCAACTTATCTGCTTTTATGATGAAGGCTTCTTAATCTTAATCTCAAATACCCATTAAAAACGTCAGAAGGAAGTACTATAGTAATTGCAAGCGATTACTTAACAAGCAACTAGGTTTTATACGTACATGCGCATGCGCATACTAACCTTCAAACTTTAAAAACGATTTTAATAAAGTTGTGATGAAGGCGCTGCTGTAGAAATAAGTGATGCATGAATCGTTCGAAATTGTGTGTTTAATTAATTGATCTCGTTAGTTTAAATATCATGAATCTCTCATAACAAAGAAATATCCATATATTAATTTCTGTTATAAATTACGGTTAAAATATATTCATGGAATAGAAAATTGATCTGATAACACCACCTGCATCGTAGTAATTGTGGACTATTGTGGAGTCCGATTAAATACGATTTACGATGTGACTTGTCTCGTTGCTCCACTTTCGTTCGCGACAAATACTAGACTGCAATTTCGTTTCGAGACTCTCGACTTTCTGGTCCACGGTCAGGAAGGTCCAGAAGACCTATAAAAATAAGATCTATTCGCACACCGATCAGTCAAAATGGTCTTCTCGTAACCAGCCATGGTCAATGCAACTTGGAGGTTTGTCCAAACATAGTATTTTAAATTATAAGTGACTAGCACTTCGCCCGCGAATTTGTCCGCGTGGAAGTTAACAATTTTCATTTCCAGTTTTACCCGCTCCTAGTGCACCTCTAGGAAATATTTCCACCAAATTACAAGTCTCTAAGACCAACGGGTTAAGCTGTGCGTTGTCTGTCAGTCAGTCACGGAACTGATTTATAAGTATAGACAAAGCGAAAGTCTTAAACTTAATACTGTGGTCTGCGACCATCAATCGGCTGACCAGTGTGGAGACTGAAATAATTCGTCACTAAAGTTAAAGATTAACTCGTATAAAACTTCTACTGAAAAGGCAAATTATGTCAATTAAAAAAACTAACATTTGTCAACTTTTTCAATGTCAAATAAATGTCGTTATCGTACGCTCGACAATGGTAGAGTAGAGGTAGATTGTCATGAAGTTGCCTCTTTGGCCATAGAAAAAGAAGTTGGGGTTTCACAGATTATAAGTGCAGGAGCAATTAGTGGCGTTAAGATGCCGCGGTTAACATAATCAAGGTTACGCAGCATTGACGCGGTTATTCCGTAATGCCTCCGTGTTTTGGAAAAAAAAAAGTGGAATGGAATGTTCAATTGTGAAAGGTCTCATGGGTTTTCACATGGGTTCTCACACATTCGTTAGCATACTCGTTTATTATGTAATTTTCTTTTCAGTATGTGTCGATTTATTTTCTTTTTTTTTTATTTACATTTACGCTTTTTTTCTCCTGAAAATCTACACCAGTGGTTCCCCACATTTTTTTGGCCAAGGACAATGTCAAATTTTTTTGATTGTGCATTTGCAAAAGGATACAAATCGATGTATCCGCGTAAACTGTACCCCTCCCCGACCCCGCATACCTAAGACTTTTTAACGAATTTAGTTACTAAAGGTTCATAATTTTTCCCCGGACCTAGGTTTTGATCTCGCGGACCTCAAGTATTACACGAACCCATTATTTAAACTAGAGACTTTCTATTTTTAGTATCAAGTAGACCTTCTGATTTATTTTTTGTTAAAGTACTGTCGCGTTTTCCTGTATAGAAAGTTCATTATTTCATTCTGGCCTTGCCCTTTCTAATGTCTGCAATATCGTTTCTACCGCACTGTTGTAATATACTGACTTGTACTAGTATTATAAATCTGAGAAATGTCAGGTGTATCCTTCTTGACCAGGGAAATTATTTTTTTACAACCATTTTTCGTATTAAAGTTGTTCTAAGATTGTTTACAACTTAAAACAAGATAAAAAAATCGGGTGTAGGTAAGTACACCTAATGTCACACAAATAGGTTTTACCTACATTATGATGTGGTTATGGTATAATAATGAAAATAAAAATAAATAATATCTTGAAATACCCTTTATTTCCAACACTGGGTGTCAACCGGCTGTTGGTGGTACCTTTTAAAGAACCTTTATTTTAAGAACCTTTATTTACCTTTTGCCTTACAGTTGATATTATTGATACTCTGTTGCGTTTACATGATAATGCAGCTCACTGTCCGTATATGAGTCATTTTAATACATTGAGTTTGATATAGTGCACTATCAATTGTTTATTTTAATAACCAAGTACTTACTTAATGAATGAGTGACATTTAAAAACCTTGAATAAATGTTTTTAATATATTTGGCGAACTCCCTGAACTTAGGTACTATATACTGATAATATTTCACTATTCGGATCGATATTGGTACAAGCAAAGATATTTCTATGGGTACAAGCATGATTCCTTTTTAATCAACAGTTATTTTGCTTCTACAAAGAGAATTCCCAGTAACACTTTAGAAATATTTGTAGAAATATTGTTTATGAGGGTCAGTTAACTATTGCCTTGAGTGAAGATTTAGCTGGTTAACCTTCCAGTGCTAAAAGTTTCTGATTTCATTTGAGTTTGAAGGGAATGGGGCCCTTAGTCTCCTAGATATGCCCATGGTAGCATTCCTGGTAGCTGTGTTTGAGAAAGTTGTGCGCAGATATATTTTTTTTATATTACTCAATTATTAAGCCAATCATAAATAGTAAATTAGAAAACAATGTCACGCACGCCCTAGTCTTTAACAAACGTAATCTCGTTCAAGTAAAGCATGCTTGACGATTGGGTTCGGGCCTAATTAGCTGTTACGAAAAGCGTTCGAATAGCAACCAACGTGACCGCGGCTAAGTGACAATAAATAAATAGGTACAGAAGGTTCACAAGCGTCTACCAATAGGGTCAAGCTTCTACATTAACAATTTAATAAAAATATTATTCTTATTTAATTTTTATTTAAAAATAATACCTAATCAAAATAAGTAATTACAATGTTTAAAGGGTGTACCTAATTAAACATTTAAGCAGTCCATGTCCAATACTGCATTTGACCTCTTTCAATTCTCAATCATTTGTCTAGTAATAATTGCCACATGCTTGCATATTAGCTAAGTGTACTTTAAAATGCTTTTACATTATAACCCCCAAAAATTTGGCCCCAATATTCACCAAGACGGAGAATCCACCAAGACGGGGATTGGAAAGGTCATATTTCTTAAAAAACCAATATAGGATATCGATATTCCCACATCTCATCGCTTAGCTAGCTTCGTTGAATACTCCTATAAAGCAGAGAGAATACTCCTACAGCGGCTATAGCGAAGACAATACTCCTTGTCAGCGATTTACTGCGATTTGGTTTTTATATCACTGCGGTCTTTCACAGTTTTTTACACGGCAAACGATAACTTAGTTATGAGCAAAAATACTCATCCTTGTTATATCAATACTTGCGTCAAATGAACCTATTTAAATAACTTTGTTGTGTTGTAGACACAAATATGCCACTGTGTTACTGTGTTCAGCTTTTATTATTTAATTGCTGCTACTTGAAATTGAGATTGTTTTGATTTCCATAGTAATGAAACTGACTGACATTTAGTAGCACTAAATAATTTAATTCAGATTCCTTGCATCCGATAGATGTTGTAAGTGACTTTACTTTGTTTTAGTTAGATTTCAGTGCTGCAGTATAATGCTGAGATAGGTAGGTACCTTTTTTGGCCTCGTGCAGGTACCATGGTTCTGTATTTCTATGTTCTCATGTATTTACTTGTGCGAGTCCTTAATAAACAGTTTTCTTTCTTCTTTTCTTTCTAAATGTAAATCTTGAACTGTTTACGAAGACTAAGAAGACTCATACGTTTACATAAAATGACTTTTTTCTGCAGATGATATGAATTGTGTCAAAATTTTCAATGCTAGCCATAAAATATAGTAAAGCCAATTGAATATTTTAAAATTAAATTAAACTTGATATGTTGTCGTGTGTACAGAAACCGGCAAACATCTTGACAACACCATGTTTGCGCAATAGTCAATTTTAGGTCTCTTTGGTAGACTGAAAGAAGAGCGAGGAATATTCTACTGCGCAGGTGCAAGCAATTGGTTATTTAGTCGTGATTTTGTGAACCTGCGCAAACTTTCTCACACTATGACGTATTATGTTCAAGATGTTTGCCGAACACGGCAATATATCAAGCAGTCAAGGTACACATTTCCAGTTTAAACATACCACATATTATATAGGCCTTTTATACAACAAAAGGTCAGCTTCTACTGGAAATGTATAGCTTGATAATATGTTGCCGTGTGTACAAGCTGTTGTAGCCGGATTTTACATCGCGATCGCTGTAACTTCGTATAAAGATGTTGATAAAATCAAATTAGCAATACAAAACCGTAACACAGCTAGTTCATTGATCCGCTGTTGACAAATACTTTCGTACATAAACATGCTAAACCTCATATTTTATGCATTTGTAACTCTAGTAGCTAATAACTCCGAAACATACGGGTATGTTACTGTTTAGGTACTTGGGTAATGGGCTTGTTTACATTATTTTCTGTGTAGCCAAATTTCCTGTTCATCGTCTAACGACTCATCGGTTTTTATAAGCTGTTATTATTTAATTAACTTATAATGTTTGTAAGTTAGTATGTTTTGGTTAAATCTTGTTGCTGAATAAGAACCTCTTTCTCTTATCCTACGGAGTAGAATTTAGCATTTATTTATCATTAATTTAAGAGCGACGCTCTTGTCAATGTATCAAAAATAAAAAGCCAATTAATTTATTGACCTGCTTATACGATAGGTACTTCTTTATTTTGTCCCGCTTTATATCTTCCTTTAAGATGGTAGGCCAGGTTTTTGGTACTACTGAGATGGTAAACAAGTACACGGCCTGATGGAGCTTACCGTCACCTATAGACGCTTGTAACGCCAGGTGAATTAATTGCCAATTGCCAATTTGCCAACTTTGTGCAGGATTACGAAAGAAGAGTAAGAATAAAAGAAAGGAGCCGAGTGAAGGGGAGGGGGGAGGATTAGCCTTCTGCAGATGTTCTTAGTGACTGTACGAAACAACAGATTTTGCTATTTCCAGCAATATTCTGTGAGAGGGTACCTTACCACTCCGGTCGAGCCGCCATTTATGCTGATGTTTCTACCACAACAAAATTAATATTCACCAATGTTTTAGAAACTATGTTTATATAATGGAGTCTAGCATGAGAGCCATACCATATGAAGTTATTTGCGTGATTAAATACACTTAAATAGTTACGAACTGAAACGCAAACGCTTCGCCATATAGACGCAAAAACGTATAAGTAAATTAAAATAATATTATATTACGATAATACATATTGGACAGCAACGCTATAGAGGAGTGGTCATATTCTATGATATCATTGTACAATACTAGTTGTAAGGTTTTATAATATTAATAGAACTAAGACAGTTTTATAATATTGCACTGGCTAAACTGGCGGCAGACAAATTTTGCTTTAGTTAGATAATACTTAGCAGATTTATATTGATTACACTGGCTACACTAGGGGTTTGTCGCTTTATGGGTCTCGTGGGGCGAGCCTACCATACATTTTTCCGAAGCCGATCATACAAACGTAGCAATAAAATAATTATATTTTTTTTCTTCAGTGTAAACCTTAAAAGGTTGTCGGGTAATAGCCACGCTACCTCGTGTACCTACTCGTATGTGACTAAATAAAACATATAAATAATTACAGCTTAGATTTGTGTTTCAACCCCTAGCTGCCACGGACATCTATAGAAGCCAAACGAATTCGTACCCCGCCCTTATAAAGATTAATCGCGTTAGAATTTTTTGCGTGTCGTCTGGGGCTTGGTTAGCTGTGAGTTTGTGACTAGCTTGGCGTTTAAAGCTTATATTATTGTTACATTGGGGCTGATTTACTGCCGATTTGTACATTAACAGCGACATCTAGTACTATACTTAACACAAACGGTACTATATCAGTTATTTTATCATCAAATAGACAGTCGTGGAAAATCCCGCGATATTTTAGGACAATAACACACAATTGTTAAAATGTTTATCAGTGCGGAATACAGACGTTTAATACCACGTGTGTTCAATCATTAAATATGTGTGTACATGCCATAATCACATTGTTGTTATCAGTAATTATAGAACGACCACGTTTGTCCTTAACATTTAGATAGTAAACTGGCTCAGAATTAAATAATAAATATTCAAAGAATCTGTTTAGTACGTTATCAGCTGGGAAGAAACGAATTGTTGTAGTGATTTTGACGGTAAATTTTATCGCTTTTTGACGTCCCGATTCGCCTATGTGCGTTGCTGCATCTTCCTCAAAAAGGTCTGCAACATGCATTGTAAATTGCACATTTTTAAGGCGTATTAGCTGCATGCTAAATTCCTTGTGACACAATAAAATATTGGTAAATAAAGCCATTGTTCCATGATGACTCGTAGCCATTGAATGTATGTTATTTGAAGAACATTATTTGCGGTTTCCTCTTGCGAAATAATAGGAAATAGTGAAATAATAGTTGTAATGAGAGAAATAAATATAAGCCATCATAATCCTCCTTGCCTTACTATTTCCAAACTTTGTTGGGGTCGGTTTTTCATCTAACCAGATGCAGTTGAATATTAGTTTCCTACCCGCATATCTGACCCCCCGTAACTTAAAGGGATACGATATTCTGAAGTGAACTTTTTTTTTGTAGCTAATAACAACGGGTAAAACAACAAAAAAAAGTATTGGGTCACCTCAATCGGGTCAAGTCACCTTTCAAATAGAAAAAAAAAACCAAATCTAACATAGGTACGAAATAATATTTATTCTTATTTCTTGGGTATATTATTTCTTCTTATTTCTTATAAAATATAAAATCTGTAATAAGCAAAAGACATTACTAGATTGTTTCGTATAACATTGATTTTGTATGTACTTAATATATATTATGTTCATGATTGTTGTGCATTTGCATCATTATAAAACAATAGGTGCATGTAAGAACACATAAACGCGGTATTCTACGCGCAAATGCTATCCGCAGCTAACTTCAATGCTCTTATTTAGTATTATTATTAACCGAAGTAGACGTTTTCCTACTAAACAGAATGGCCTCAGGCAGGGCAAGGGCATTAGGCAAATATTATCCTAGTCTCCGCTTTTCCGTGTAGACTCAGTCTAGTTTTATATTGAGTCACGTTGCTACATTAGGTTTAGTTTCTTCGCGTTTTAGTAATGAATGTGGCATAAGAGAACCATTTTGCTACCATGATATACCAGCTGAATATATAAATTACTTATGAGTATAAATTTCTAGCACGCTTGGATTCTGTCTTCAGCTATTCTAGTTTTAATAGTGTCTCTACTTTGTTTCGAAACCAAGTTTTATACTGATTTATAACAATATTGAACATTTTGTTTAAATCAGAAGAATTTTCATCGCGCTTTTAGGTTTTTAGGTAACCACTGGGCCCAAAATTTTAAAAGATATTGCCCACAGTTGAATTTGAAACCTGTGATTATTACTAGATCTTTTCGCCAATAGTAACTTTTACTACTGGTGGAGTTATTATCTTTTGTAAATTATTTATCGCAATAAATATCATGATAATTATCAAACTGATAAATGTATAGAAAGAAGCAAGTTGTTAAGTAATTAATTATACTTACACAATAACAATTTAAGTAATCTTTTTTTCTTTTATTACAAATGTACAAAAACTAGCAAACAAAAATAGAAATACAAAGTTTATTATACATTCCTTCTAATGAACGATCTTATCTTTTTTTTACTTCGATAGACTCTTGCCATACAACTTAAGACATCTTTCAAAATTTTGGGCCGAGCTTTTAAGAGAATAGTTACATAGTCCTTTAACCCGTAATTGGTATAATTTAAAGTCTATGAGTTGATGTATGTAATAATTTAATGAAACCACAGATAATCTCACCAACACGCCTATTTTACACGTGTAGTTCGTTTGACGCAGTGACCTTTAGAGACACCCGTTCAAATGTCGCGTGCAAACTAAATGGTGATAGGTTATTAACCTGCCGCCTACCAGCTTAATCATAACCTTTATGCTTTAAACCTTACCTGAACTCCTTATACTATAAACCTACGTAATACACCTATCTCTGTCCATCCGTGGAGTAAAAACGAGACGGATATATTACGTCTGAACAAAAGTGTCAGTATTCTTATGGATTGCAAGCCCGCGCCGCCTTCGCTCTCGGACGTCTACACTATCTCCTCAATGCGAGCAGTAAATTATCCCTTAGAAATAAGGTGAGACTTTACGTAACTTGCATTCGGCCCATTATGACCTACGCTAGTGTCGTATTTGCCCACGTGCCCGACCTTAGGTTCAACCGCCTCCAAACCCTCCAAAACCGTTTCATGCGCAAGGCCACCAGTGCCCCCTTTTATTTGCGCAACAAACAACTACACGTTGATTTGAAACTGCCGACCATCAAGCAGTTTATGAAACGTACGTCTAAACGATACTTTGAGTCTGCCGTCCGCCATCCTAACCCTCTGTTAGTTTCGGCCGTTAGTTACGCTCCCTCTCGTATCTCCAAGATCCGCCGTCCGAGGCACGCGCTCACCTACCCCGACGATGATATCACCATTTGTCAGGTAGAGACCGCCGAACGAGCAAAAGCTCTAAACACTGCACAGAACCGCCCGATTTTCCGTCCTCGCCGACGAGGCCCGTCGCGAAGACCCAGTAATTGTCCTCCCCGACCCTTGCTTATGCCAGCCCGGGCTGAGCCTGTAGCCATAAACATGTCCCTAAATAATCAAAATCAGATCCAGCTAGTCCCTAGCATGTCCCCAAGCAACGCCCTAAGCCGAGGCCCGAGTCCCATTAGGGGGCGCCCTTAGCTGCAGTTGCTTTAGGTTTAGTTTAATTGCTTTAGCTGGAGGCCTTTAGGTCTCGCTAGAAGTCCGGTTAATCAGTCTGAGCTCCCTAGAGCTATAACTGAGAGAGACCACGTAGAAAAAAAAAAAAAAAAAAAAAAAAAAAAAAAATGGATTGCAAACTGATTACGAGTACTGTAGGCATGATTGTAAACTCCGTTATCTACGTTTGACAGCTGTCACGTGACCAATAGTTCGTGCAATAAGCACGAGCTATTTGGTCACGTGACAACGATATTTTATTGAAGCGAAGAACAGTTACCCCTTTTTTCGTGTCAATGTCTCCGCAATTGAGTACGCGAATAATATCTATGCGTCTGTATGCATATTTAAATTACCAACATAATTATTATGTGACAAGTCAACCCCCAACAAACGAGACACAATAGAAAAATTATTGTTGCGTAGCTAGTGTAACCAGTAATGTCCACGTGGGCCGTGCCAGATTAATATTGTGATTCTGGAAGTGTATGTTCATTATGTCTTGAATATTCAACTATTTAACGAAAATGACTCACTGAATTTGAACGACATGATGACGTGTAAATTTAGATTTTAGAAAGTTATATTGTAAAAATAAAATCATGAGAGGAAAATCATGTTGTGCGAGGAGTATTAAGATTGGATGTAGATGAATACAAGAAAAGAGGCAGACCTAGGATGATATGGCGAGAAAGGAAGTGACTACTGAGATCACGGGTGATAGAGATGTATGGAAAAGAGGACACACTGCGACGACCTCAAATAAATTGGGAAAGGGGCAGGAAGATGATGATGATTGTAAAATAAACACCGATACGTTTATCAATAATAATTTACGATTTATCATACGCGACAAAATTCCTTCTTTTACATGTTCAAATCGCATTTTGATAATAATCCTTTTATTTTCAGGACCGCGTTCTGAACATCACGAGTCAGATAATGGACCAACTTCTGGGTGACGAGCGAGTGGCGCGCGGTTTCCGTGTCAAGTTCCCCGAGGATGTGCTGCAAGACAATTTAGCAGGACAACTCTGGTTCGGTGCTGAGGTGAGTAACTTTGTTACTATTTTTGGCAATCACTGCTGGATTTTAAAGTTCGCCCAAGCACATTGCTAAGGGAAACGGCAAAGATCTTGATAAATGCTCAATAGTTAGTTGTGTCTCTTTGGTAGACCGAATTAGGGGCGAGATTTCTTCCACGCCGTCGCACGCGATTTGTTGGTCAGTCGTGAATCTGCGCGAATTTTCTCCCACTACGCCGTTTTTTGTTCAAGATGTTTGCCGATACCTATTATAGTTGTGATGTCACGCACGTTGCCCCCATTGAGAGGACGCTTGATGACAGCCTTGCGTCTGCCATAGGTTTCTGTCCAAACGGTCAAAACGTTTAGCCTATATGCTTCCTTATTCTTTACAAATTCTGTATTCTTTAGATGTAGTAGAATTTATTCTCAGTTCTGTCCCTTAATCTTATCATCGATTATCATTTTCCTTTATGGTTCCGGTTGTTGAAATGGACCACCTACAATGGGTGACGTAGAAAATGTATATCGAGATATAATTTTATTCATCTTGTACATACTACATACTACTGCATAAATTACTTATTTCTCTGCTTTCTCGTGATGACACACACTAGTTCGACACTAGTTCTACGCAGCATGCGACATTCGTGCCAGAATTCTGCTTCATCATTAGAAAAAGTTTTCCTCCATGGCTTCATGACTACTGCAGATACTATCCTCAGATTAGCGTTTTATAATTTGCAAAGCATTAATATATACACCCTGTTGTTTTAAAGATCAGCCATATTTTAAATTGATTTTTCGTACAACGTAACTGGTCACTTGATTTGTATGAGAAGTTAAGTTTTCCTTTTCAGATTTTGACCTTGTTCCTTGGGGAAAGTTGATCAGTTTTATTACCTCCTAGAATTTGGCAAGTCTTTAAAACAACAGGGTTTACAAGTATAGTGTGTGTCACTGTATTTCACATAACCAAATCCACGAATTCGAATAAAAATATTGATCGCTTACCTACTTACTAAAAAAATGCGTAAATAAAATATGTGTTCCGAGTTCCGTTGTTAATGGCCTAATAATTGCGGATAAGAATCAGGCTTCTAAGGTTATGTGTTACTAGCTTCCGCCCACAGCTTTGCCTGCGTGAATCAGCTGTTTTAACCCTAATAGCCTTGGAAATCAAAGATGTTTTTAGGTATCAAAGTATTCTATTGTATATAATTTTCTGGGTTGTGTTTGCAAGCTATGTGTAAAATTTCATTGATTACGGTAATTGCGGTAATAATGACTTCCAAACAAACACACTTTCGTATAATCAAAGTGTAACATTGATGTCTCATCGACTGGAACGTTGTTCAACCTTAGGGCGTCCGATTTTTGTTGTATTTTTATGTATTTTAGGTCAAAGAACGGAAGGCGTTCCATAAGGCCTTATCACGTAGATTTGTAAGGTTTTTAGTAAACTAAAGCCTTGTATTGTTGTACTTGGTAACAAATTATCTCGCAAAATGTTACTCAACATTTGTGCTACATTCTCCAACATTTGCGCGTCAACTGGCAACGTTCTATTTTGTTGGGCAACATGTTTCCTTAGTAAACGCGAAACACTAATGTGTTTTCATGTTTCTGAATGTTCTCTGCGATAAACTAGCGTTCGCTAGTTCAGAGAAACCATATGTATATTCAAATGGAGTCATAATGTTTTTGCACGTGATAACCAACACAGGTTACGCAAACTTTTCAAATAGTATAACAGCAACCTTTGCTCATCTATTGTATTTTTACAATAGCTATTCAAGTAATTATAAACAGAACATTATGCGATAGATTCATGTGAAATGTCCACTTAATAAATCGGCCATGAAGAAAAAAATAGAAGAGACAAGGTAGTTGTCGTTTTAGCAAGATGAGTTGTGCGGAGGTAGATTGAGAACAAACGAGTATATTCTTCTCTCAAAGACTGATGTTAGGCTTGCAATGCCTCTGGTGCTGCGTATGCTTATGGGTGGCTGTATTAGGTGACCCGACTGTTCTCTCCATACAGTCTTTACCAAACTCCAAAGAAGATATCCAAGAAGGTTAGGTTAGGTTAGGTAGGTTGCACACTAAAGCGGCCATCGTAGTACGGATTCTCAGAAACGCGACTTCATCTATCCACACCAGACGGGGTTAAACAATTGAAATTCGTATATATACATATTGCTTTTCTTTCGTTCCGTCCGTTTTGTTCCCTCGGCTGTGTACAGTTATTTATATAAATTGACCTAAGATACTTATTACAATACGGTATACTAATCTCTACTAAATATCTTGGGCAGACCCAGCCAATACAATTTAATTAACTTTAACTTTTCTCTCCCAACTTGCCACCACACTCCTCAATCCTCATCGTTATCTTTACGCGTCCAATCTCTAACGTGTCACATTTAGCTAATAATACGAAATGATAATATCTTTCTAGTGCCTAGCTGCGGGCTCCTCGATATTGAATCGCGAGGAGGAATCAGCGGCGATGCGTCCTTTAGCGAAGGCCCTCACTCGCAGCCTGGAGACAGTGCGCTCTTTGCTTCGAGAGCAGTGCCTCCGACCTCGGGGAATGGCGTTGTCGCAGCACGACGAGATGCTGCATGAGAGTCTCAGGATATTCGACAGGTGATTTGACTTAGATCCAATTTATTTAAACTAGAGTAATTATTCTATTTAAATCTTTTCACAACATGGCTATCGATTGAGTCTGATAGCTGTCCAAAAAAAAGTTAATTAGGTAAATAATTATTTTTTGTTCGGCGAAGCTAGTTCGCCATTGCTCCAAAGCCAAACAGGAGTTCAGGATGCTATCTTATAAAATTTCCATTTTTAAAGATTCATTTTTTATAATTTTGCAATATTAGAATCTGACATTAGTAGAATCTGGCATTTGTAGAATCTGGCATTTGTAGAATCTGGCATAAATAGAATCTGACGTTTTAAATCCGTCTGACATTTCTAGAATCTGACATGAATGGTCGATTCCATAATACTCTACTTTAGCCTGCTCTCCCGAACTTAATGGTTGATGTTGCGCACACCGAGTCTACGTAAATCTAAACTGCAATAAACATATTTCCAGATTATTCGCCGAGTTCGAGCTCTGCTACGTTAGCGCCATGGTGAACGTGAAGACGCCGCACGAGTTTGAGGCTCAGCAACTTATCTGTGTATTATTCTCAGAGAGCTTGCGACGCGCTCTGAAACAAAACTTGCTCACTCAGGAACAGGTTGGTTTTATCTTATTACGCTTTATACTTTGCCTGCATGGATTTTTGATCTTCTTCTTTTCTTTTCGGTGATACATCGAGACTTACGTAATAACAATATCTAACTTAAACAGTTTTTATTATCTTATTTATAACTAGGGGATAAAGTAGCTTTTCGTTAATGATAACATTTGTTTAATCGATTTAGTAGTTCCAGAGATGATGGGAATCGCAAAAATTAGTGGGCGAGTACGATTACACAAATAATGATAAATTAGTCTTTATGTATTATCCGATTTTTTAAGGAGTACGGAAATTTTTAAAGATGGATATGACCATGATTCTAAACAATATATTTTACTTATTGCAACTGAAATTCTGTTCGTTAGTAAGAGCATTACTTGAAAACGACAAATTTAAATTAATAATTTATTTAAATAATATTTAAAAAAAAATTTAAGTTATAGGGGCAAGAACATTTTTAAATAACCGGAAATTCGGGAAAAACTGAAAGAGCTCTTTTCTAAGGTATTTTTGACATGACTAAATTATCATAAATATCATAAAATAGTAGAATGTCTCTATTTAAAATTTATTACGAAAAAGGCATGTGTTTTGAACAGCGATGATAGGCAGTGTTGTGTTCTACGGTTATAGGTGGAGCACATTATTATTATATTATATTTTTCTCTCGATTTGAAATTCCTTATAACCATTTATTTCAAGACAAGATTGTCGCATTACGCTTGATATAGTATATTTGTATGTATGTCTTTTCAGGTGGATTCTTATGACCCAGCGCTGATGTTCGCGGTGCCACGGTTAGCTATCGTCAGCGGATTGTTGATATACTCCAGCGGGCCACTCAGTATTGATAAACCTCCAGGTATTTACATCGGTTTTAATTCAATTTCTGATACACATGTTAGATCCGCTTATACAAATATCGACTCTACTTTTTGTGAATAAGGTTGATTTCAGAATGACTAGCTACATCGACCGACGCGCGTTTTCAATTTTAATCTATAAGTATTTTTTATTGGATTCTATAGTGCCACCTACAGAGTCCAACTACTTACAGCTACGAACCAGGTGACCCCATAAAAAAATAAAAAATAAAAAAAAGCAGCCTGTAACTGTCCCAATATAGGGCAAGGGCCTCTTCTCATACAGAGAAGGATTGAGCATTAATCACTACGCTAGCTCACTGCGGGTTGGCGATTTCAGACTATTAAGGTCCAGGTTTCCTTACGATGTTTTCCTTCACCGTTAGTCAGTGGTGTCTTAGATTAACTAAGAAAGTACATATGATATTGAAAAAGTCACATTGGTACATGCCAGGTTCGAACCCACACCCACGCGTTTGCAAAGCGGGTCCGTAACCAATGCGCCACCACGACGACCCCATAAGTACCTACAAAACAAAATCAACAAAATCGTTCAAGGCATTCAGAATTCAAATATATTTAAATCAAAATCTTTATTCTGCTACATTCTATAAGCGATGGAGTAAAACATGTTCTCTCTTTCAATTTGAGTAGCAGGTAAAAAGTTTTTTAAATTAATTTTTCAGAGGAGATGTCAGACATGTTCCGTCCCTTTCGCACGCTTTTGCACAAAATTCGCTCTCTACTGTGGACGTTGGACCGACGCGAGCTGATGGCGTTAGAGCGTCTGCTGTGCACCAATGAAGATATCTCCAACCTTGCTGGGCTCGCTCTGACTGGTGGTATGTTCGTAATAATTATTATGTATCTATGTGATATAGGTCGTGACGTAACTAGCGTCTAAAACATCTCTTCAGACAACGGTCTTTTGAGGAATTATCGAAATTGTTCGACGTTACTACATGTGCGGATGGGATTAATAATGGCGTCTCTTCCTCATTTAACCTGTAGGTGAGAGTAGGATCAAGATCCATCGAAGACATGGTGTGCGAGCGAGAAGTAAATAGTTCTAGCGCCATTTTCAATCCCATTCTTTATCCGCACGCCTATGGACGTCGGACTGCGATCTATAACGTCTGGTAGTGTCCCGTATGCATGACTGCATGATACGAATGGCCTGCGTGTTTACGAGTGCCTGACACAGCGGGGTAGTGCTGCTGCCGCCGTTGTGTCAGGCACTGAGCTATTCTTCAAAGCTGTATTACGAGAAATATAGCTTGCGTATAATAATATGTCTTAAGTTTTCGCGAGAAATTTTGATCCTTTTTAAACAAATAATAATATGACCACGAGAACTACAAAGTTCTTGAAACGCAAAAAAATAGTACGCCTGCAACTCTGTTTCATATAAATCAGTAACTTTTGGTTATAACCAGTCTAAACAAGTACCTCTTTCTTTCAGAACCAGAGTCTTCAAACGAGTGGTCGTGCCAATATCCGGACATCGGGGAGTTCGTATCGAGGTTTTATGCGGATCATGCGAATTGTCGCGACCTATACTCGCATCAAAGGTACGATCTATCTGTGACTATCATCTTAAAAAAACAATAAATTAGGGTTTCATTAAGTAACTTAGGAGATCAATGTTTTATTTAATTGGAAATTATGACTTTTTACTTATACCGACTGTAATTTTCTTAAATAAACTCGCGAGTTTCGATTTGTGTTTATATAATATACTTATATTATATATTGAGATATACTAAATTAAACGAGAAACGGTTGTGTACAATTAAATTAAACTTCTGAATTGAAAAAGGATAAAATTGAAGTAAATTAACACATTTTTCTCATTCCAGTTCAACTGAACCAATAATATCAGACGGCGACTACCTCCCAGACAATATAGAAGTAATGACTCCAATAATCGACGGCCTCCGACGTCTTAGCGAAGGAATCGAAGAGACGGAGGGCCACGATTCCGAACACGAAACTATCAAGACGACTTCACGACACTACTCAACCGACACAGCAAGTACCGACACATTCCAGACAAACGATAGCAGAGATTACATAGATAGAACGAGAAAAACAAGCAAAACTGAAAGCAGCGATCTCTCTTCTTTGAGAAACCTTTCAACCAACGGCCTAATGATGTTTGATCCGCTAGTCATAAACGCCGTATCAAACGATACGAATAGACAGCTCCCCGATCACGATTTAGTGACGTCACTCAACGAACAAGTCACGGAAATAGCCGACAGACTGTCATCCATCGCCGCCTCTGACGTCGATATCATTGATCACAATCAAATGCACTCTTTTTCCACTAACGATGTACCTACACTTATATCAACTGATGAAGAAGCATACGGTTTTATTGGTCCAAGAAATGAACAGCTAAGCTGTATGCCTTCTACAAGTCACGGATATTTAATACCTAATGCTATTAGCCATGAACCTGCTGTGTTGTCGTCCTTATCACATAATAACTCAGCAGTGTTCAATCAAGAAGACGAATCTGGCAACGAAAACGGTGCAATGAATTCTGATCTCCCCCTAATTATACCTGATAATATCGATGCGGATATTGTTAATACAAATATTTCTATAGCTAACGCTAATTTAAGTTCGTTACTACTAACTAATGAGGAGTATAGTAATTTAGAAAACGAAACCGCTGACGGTGATAATACGAGTTTCCATTCGGCTAAAATGACTTTGGATAGAGAAGATGAGAGAGTCAAGTTTATGTTAGGATATGAGAGCGAACATGAATCCCCAGTTGATTCGGGCGTCAGTACTGAAAATACTAGTTTAGATAGATCGCCTGATACAGAACAGAAAGATATTAAAGATAATCACTTCATGCAACAAAACAGGGTACTAAAAAGTCCGGAAACTGAAACAGACGATGAAAAACACGCCAAAAATACGTTAGAAAGTTCCTTTTCCGATGTAAATAATGATGTTACTGTAAATATTAATTATGTAGAAGATGAAAGTAGTAAGAACGAAGCGGGCTCGTCTTCGACTATTATGGATAAGGTTATAAATAGGTTAAGTTCCGATGAAGAAGGTCTGAATGAAGCGACGAATGTAAATAGTGAGGTAAGACGAGTTTTACAAGATTGGGGGGCGAATGTTCCCGACGAGGATTATAGAACTATAGATGATGTTATTTACGAATTGAGAAGGCATACACAAACTTATAAGAAGATTAGTTCGCTAGATGAAGACAATAATAATTCTAATGGTGACGTAGGGCCGTCTCAAAGCAGGCCGAAGAAAAGTAGGAAGGCAAGTAATAAAAGTAAAAAGAAAAAGAGTAAGATATGGTCGCCTGGGATGGTCATATTGGATAATAGGTCGACGCAGAGCCAGAATAGTCCATTAAGACTGAATTTGGATCATTTTGTTGACGAAAGGTGAGTTTCTTTTAATTTTAAAATTATTTAAGGCGGTTATACCATCCACACTCGCATCACGTACAAGCATATTACACGTTATTTAACTCTTAAGAAAAATACAACTGGCCTTTCAGTACTTTGGGGTAGACCTATAAAATGGCGATATAATGTAAAAAACCTTTGCTTATCTCTGGATTATTTCAAACGTGTAGTTACAGGTATATGTAGTAATGTTTTACTTATTTTCAGCGGTACGTCTTGCGGCACATCGGAATGCGCAGACGACGAACAGATCGCGCTCGCGTTGCAAGCGCAGGAGTTAGCTGCCAGGCAACAAGCACGCGGGAAGTTTAAGTACGTATCTATAGTCGTAATAATAATCAGCCATTTCGCTTTTAGCTAACCTAACCCACATGGTTGCTACGGTTGCTACGACATGTAAAAATAAATTATTATCAGTCGCTCGATGCGTTTTTAGCTTGCTATAATTTTGCTGGAAATTATTGTTCCTCTTCCTATGAAAATGAAGATATGTATAAAGTGAAAGCTCCGAGTTCGACATTAGAACAAGTGACGTCATCTGTTCGCAGTGCCGTCTCTGTTTAGTAAAGAGTGTTACAGCACCTTTAGAAGATTCAAGTTCTTTTTAATAAGAAGATATAAAAATAAAAATAATATAATATATTCTCCATATCCCTATTGTAATTATTTCCAGATCAAGTGAGGATCTTATCCACCGCCTATTTGTATGCATTGCGGGCGTAGCTGATCAACTACAGACGAACTTCGCAGCAGATCTACGAAATATATTAAAGTCTGTGTTCCTAATGAACCAGTCGCCGGACCCGCCTGAGGAAGTGGTCGATGAAAAACCACCCGCTATCGAGTATGAGGCTACCGAGGATCAAGTTATTCAGAATGGTTAGTTTGAATTATTTTATACACATTTGTACAAGTTCCAAGACGCGAGGCGAATAATTACGTCCGCGTATTGCTTACTTCACAGCAATATAAATGTTCAATAAGAAATTTGAAAAAATCCCATCCGTATCACTTGTTTTTTCAAATTTCTTTTTAAATATTTATATTTAGTAAAAGTAGTAAAAAATTCACAAAAATATTAAGAAAATTGGTAATATCGCATCGGTGCCTTCTAAAACTGCAAAGTTTGGAGCACTGAGTCGGATACATAATGTATTCCGGTAGATATTACCACACGCCCTAGACGTAGAAAGAGATTTGAAATTTCGACTGATTCTGATGGGATACGGTGGCTCAGCGGTTAGAGCTTCACGACAACTTAAATCTCTTGACTCCAATGTTTGTTAATGATATAATTGCATCTCTTTTCTTTTGTTAATTTCATGCCACGTCGCTTTCGCTTTGCCTCATGTTAGAGAGAAGCCTATGTCTGTGTATGTTGGCGTGCGTAGCGCGGTACTGACTCGGTGTGGTTTGCAGGCAGCTCATTCGACAGCGTGTACTCGGCAGAGGAGGTGTACGCCGACAGCGCGTCGGACAGCGCGTCGGACGGCAGCGTGGCGCGCCGCAACACTGTTAACGCGGCCGCGCGCCCCGAGCCCGACCGCAAGTCCGACGCCGCCGCCGGCCTGCAGGCCTCCGTGTCCACCGGGGACCTCACCTACAGGTGACGCATAGCAGAACATCTAATTAACTGTGTATGGAACGTAGCCCTCAGTTGCGCAAGGCACCGGTGATTTTTGTAACTAATTAATGATTTTCGTGTTCTTATTTCGACAAACAACATCCCATATCTTATCCCCCTTAGGGAAGAATTTCCTTCGGTAGACTAATTCCGAATATTTCTATATAATTCCGTAGTCAACGCGAACTCATTTGCGGGTACTAGTTTGACATAAAATTCGATTAGGTAATTTATATTAATTTTTTTAATGTTCGATTAAAACTCAATAAAAAGATTCGAGCTGTTGTGCACGCAATATTTCAAGCTATTTTAAATGCCGATCAGCGATCATGGCTGTAAAATCGTGTAAATTTAAAACTGTATCTATACTCGTAGCTCGGAGCTGTCACAACGCTCGCCGGCCCCGGAGCGGCTGCCGGAGTGGGTGCCGGACATCGCGGCGCCGGCCTGCATGCGCTGCGCCGCGCACTTCACCGCCTTCCGGCGCAGGCATCACTGTCGCAACTGTGGTCAGTACACCTTAGCATGCATGTGTACTTGTAGCTCGGAGCTCTGCCGGAGTGGGTGCCGGACATCGTGGCATGGCTCAACATTTTCTGCAGTGTGAATTAAAATGTGTTATTTTCGATTTGACTGAAGTAGTTCTTAATTCATTTCACCTTCACATGTATTATTTATAATCATGAGACCTGTCGACAACAACACTTGTGTGTAATGTGTGAAAGAAATTTAATTAATTTTAATAAACACAATTAATTTTAATTAAACTTGTATTACAGGTAAAGTGTTCTGCGCATCGTGCAGCTCAAACTCAATTCCGTTACCGCGCTACGGCCAGCTCAAACCGGTGCGTGTGTGTGACGAGTGCTTCCGTTCCATCGCCAACAACTGCCGACGTCCACAAACGTCGCAGTATCGGTGAAATATCACAGAACACGTCTTTGCAAAGTCACTTTGTTCGTCATCTAATGTCAAATGCATTGACAGCTGTCAAACATTTTTTAAAATCAATGTTTCCTTACCTGTCCTAATACTTTTAGCGTAAATGATATGCCTTGATGATTTACATCTTAAAACAGGTATCAAGGTTATTAAACTTCAATATAATATTAAGGCACTGACAAAAATTGACGACTTAATATTATGTGAATGATTTACGTGGACGCTGTATACTTTCAAGTTCATTAAGAGTTTCTAAGACACGAAGTTCTTTTAATCACTATTTCATAGATACCTTGATCTCTTATGTATTGACAGCTGTCAAAAATGACAATCCACATTGCCGGTTGTATTATTTACGTAAGAAGTGACCTTGTGTAGGGGGCTTGTGTATCTGCTATTTTAATGTTTCTGTTCTTAGTGACCAAAGACTCGTTGCATGAGTTTATTGCGGAAATTAGACAAATGCTTCTTATCCTACTTAACAAAGTACTTCTTACTAAACCAAGTAACGTTTTGTGGGAAGTCCCGTTAAAATCGGGACACTTGGCAACGCTACTTCACAAACACAGAGATTCGTGGCGTTTAATGCACGGATATCGGCAAACATTTGAAACATAAATCGGCGTAGTGGGAGAAAGTTCGCGCAGGTTCGCGACTGAACAACCGTAGAAATGCGGTAGAAATTTCCTCGCTCCTCCTTCGGTCCACCAAAGAGATCTAAAAATCGCAGGACGCTATAGCAGGTCCCAAATTTATTTTTACTGCGGTGCCCTTGAGAGTTTGCCATTTCTTTGCGAAGACGTAGCTCTAGCCAAGTATCAATTTATCAAAAAAAAAACTCCAAATAACATTTATAGTTTTTATAAGAAACATTAGAATGCGCGCGGCGTTTTCACGGCGAGGTCGTGTGGTTAAAGACAGGTAGGTTCTGTGTAATGCACAGCTTGGGTAGCCTTTGACTATACTGCAATAGTTGTATAAAGTTTGCCGGTACCTTTGTGGCCCAAATATAAGCAAAATGTATGATACACAACATTTTTAGTCTTGGTGTAGGGTAGTGTACAACATGAATCGTGGCGTGTTGATAATCTCGTCATATCTCCTCATTCCATCTCTATGCAACGAGTCTTCAGTCTGTTTTATAGTTATACACTGTTATCTTGTTAATAGTCTGATGTTAACCTACTGTTTGTTTCTGTACACCTGTCAACTGACATTTAGTTGTACAAATTCTGATAAATTTATTAATTCATCTAATAGATAATTTTTTTACTAAAAATATAGGCACAATTTTTTTCAAAAATGTTGTGTTTTGTTTCAACGTAAAATATTTTGTCTAGCTCTTCGTTTTATTTGTTATAAACGTTTCTGATTCTTGTGAAAAAAATATGAGGTTAATATCAGATTTTACTATATTCTTACAATATATAAGGTGAAATACTTTGCCCAATTTATTTCTTAATTATGTTTGACATACGTGTTGCGGCGTTTCTTTGCCAAAATGTGTTCTTATCGCGGAGCGTATACGAAAGGAGCTGGCCTGTGGAATCCAACTCGGTCCTGACATTTATCCCGTCCCTCGCAGCCCCAACCGTAAAAAAAGCCGTTCTGTTGCTGCAACTGGCAAACGTTACCGAAAACATTTAAACAGTTGACAGGTGTCAACAGCAACTTCTAGCAAGTGTCACACACAGTGTCATCGGAAATTCCAATCCAAAACATCTTGTGTATATGCTCCGTAGTTTTTACGTTCGAAGTATTTTTCATCAAATAAATAGTGTCTTTTATATCAATAATACCCCACGTGATATTGAAATGTTATTCCAAAATACACTTTATTGAATATTATACAAGGTGTTTATTTGAATACATGTAAGCTTGGGTGCGAATGATATTATTTTGGCAACAGATATTTTTTATTTGTGGTGCACAGAAAACGGTCTTATTTCCTCGAGAATAAAGGTCAAATTAATATGAAAGCATTAAAGTTAGCATAAAGGAGTTTTTACGCGTTAAATTGTACCAACTTGTAATTAGAAAAAAAGAAAAGAAAGCCTTCTGGATACAAATATGCACTTTGTATAAACGTGACATTGTTAAAAGCAATGTTAAAAAAATAAAAATATTTATAATTTGTTTCATATCGAATCGACTGATATAAATTTTCGTATAAGGAGTTTCCATGTTTTATTAGGTAGCTCTCTAAAATATAAATGTTGTTGCTACGTGTTTTAATGTAAAATGTGTTGTTTGCAAGTGACCATAACAATTTTTTTTTTTTTTTGAAAATTATATACAATTACTCTAATTATGTCTTTGCATCCAATTTCCTTTCGAATGTGGGTAGTTTTAACGTTAGAACATATAAAAGTGTAAAAATCATCCCTTCGCTGTGTTGTTATAGATATTCTGTGACATTTTATTTGACTGAATTTGAGTTATTTTACAATGTACCTATATTGAAAAAAGTCTATCGACTACATGTCCCTTCGGCTGGCCCTTTTTTGGAGTATTAAGCATCGTAAAGCGAAGTGCAGCGGAGCTAAGCAAGACCATTGAGATTGATTAAAATGTATGAGTAGTAAATTTTTATTTTACAAATAATTGATTTGTTAATACTTGCAGTCTTTGCTCCGCTTTGTTCGGCTCTGCATCGCTGCAGTTAGTCGAAATCGTAGCCTTAATCTAGTAAGTCCTGCAGCTCGAATGATAGTCAGCGTTACGCGAAAGAATAATCCTTATTCGTCGCGCATAGACTTCAAATTGCATTGCACGAAATATTACTATTTGAGGGGTTAGTAATTTCAAACGTATATCACCGCCTTCCTAATTCTTAAACAATTAAAACATCACAATCCGCCTGCTCTAAACGAGATAATTGTCATTTGCAACCAACATGTACCGCCCCAAATTAAATAATTAAAATTCTTTCGTTTATAGACTAATTAGGGATATTCGGAAAGTATATTTTAAGAATACTATTGTCTGATTGAATTTTTAGGGCGTTATTATTAGTATGACACATGTAGGGTTGCGACAAAAATAACACGTTTTATTATCGAATAAAAACAGTCGTTACCGAGTTTTTGTCCCCACCCTACGGTTATACGTTCTTAATATTAATCTATGACTTTAAATAAAAAATAAAACTTTAAAAAGATTCCATAATTTTTATATTCAAGACTAGATTTTTAAGCATTCTTTTAATGATAGGGTATAAAGTTGGATGTTTGTAAATTTTGTAAAGGCAATGAGTGTACCCACATACCCAATAGTTTTTGTATATTGCAAATGATGAATATTATAATAGCTATTTTCAAAAAATGTTTTAAGTGATAGTATAGGTATATGATATTTTAACGTGTAAATAAATTTCGTTATTAGCTATCAATCGTTTTATTTTTACTTAACTTTACTTCTTTATTATTGTTTATTCTTTGTATTGCTTGTATACAAAATGTTTAATTTGAAACTGCTTCTATTCATTCATTCATTCTAAAGCAACTGAGGAAAAGAATTTTAATCATTCTGAACTTTATTAATGATACATGTATGAGAGAGACAGCAAATATTTAAAGGATACTGATCAAGAATGTATGAAATCATGTACTATATAAATAATAGTCATGTTGTTTGGAGATTACTTTGCTTTATTTTATTTTTTATTTTAAATTCATTTAAATGTTTAATTTGAGATCAATATCCAAATTCGAGAGAACTTAATTTTATTAAATTGACAAAAACAGAAATTCTAATGACGGATAGCTATTGACCGGGGCTGTAAAAGCCTTCAATATTTAATTTGTTAACTACGAAAAAAAATTTGTAAAAGTAATTTCACTAATTTAGCAATCATGCATGTAATATGCCATATTTACTGATCATAATATATATTTATAATTATAACATTTAAGTATTTCCATTTACACAATTCCTAATTAAAATTTTAAAAACTAAATGCAAAGGAAATCAAGGAAAAGGTCTATTGTAAAAATACTGAAAATAATAATTTTTTAATTTTGATTTTGAGGTGTAAGACAATTTAGTACTGTTTGGTACTTTTGTGTCATGATAACGCCAGAGTTCACTATCAAAATGATTTAGAATTGCAAAACTTTTATACTCAATCAAGAAACGTTACGTTTGATTAATTTTTAGGTGCATTAAAAATTTTAACCGACTTCTGTATGTTATTGTATAGTCGACCATAAAATTGCTTTACCATTTCTGAACAAAACTTCCATTAAATAAATTTCAATAAGACTTACTGTCAAAATAATATTTCACACGCATTAATGACGTTATCTGTCACTTGGTCTTGTAAGCAAAAATAGACTTTGTTGTTTTGTCATGTGCAAACGATAGTCACTCTAAGGGTGGCAAAGCTATTTTATGTTCGACTATACTTTTTGAGACTAGGAATTTATTTATATTAGTGAAAATAATATTACATGCTAAAATAAATTTAATAGCTATGGAGATATTCCAATTAATGCTTAATTAATTAAGCAATTAAAACCTTCGCGCAATGTTGATTAAAAATAGTCTATACGCATTAATTTTAATATTTTTAAATGTTAAGTACCTATCTACTTCGTATAATTTATTTATAAATTAGGTAAATAATTTAATTATGACTAAATATTACAGTTGCTTATTGTCAACGCAGAATAGTAAAAGGTGTAAGGACACATGCTGAGAAGAAATATACGGTAAGTAAATGTTATTAATTAACATCGAATAAAGGTCACACACAGGTACGAACCCGGTCCAGCTCTCACTTTTTGAATTCTTCTTTCACCTGCCCTGGTCCCATATTACTTGGGGTCGGTGCAAAATGTCTTCTTCTTTCATTACTCTATCAGCCGTCATCTGAGCATTTACTCCTTTTTCATTCATATCAATAATAATACATTCCATCCATTTTTTCTTCCATCCATCAACACTTATATTCATCACCCTTTTAGACACATCCGTTTCATCTCTCTTTATCACATACCCATACCAAGACAAACGATTTCATTTCAACTTATCTGTCACTGGCGCCACTTTTAAACTCCCCCTAACATATTATTAAAATTATACGGCTTTCTCACACATTGATTTCGGGGAATGCCTGACTAGTTTTGCACTCAAACGGAGTCCATTTTCAAGAGCGAGACCTCACGGCTTCAGGCGGGGAGTCATAATTATAGTCATAGGGTCCATTATCCTTAAGCGCCTAGGGCTCCAGACGGCCCTGGCTCTTACAGTACCTACAGGTTTAAGAGTTTAAACCTCGACCACATGTTTATAACTACTTTTCCTTTTAGGTATACTTAGTAAAATCTTACAAATCTATGGATCCCTATGACTCCTGGCTGTGTGGCGGTTCTTTAGTGTCAACTACTCAAATCCTTACCGCCGCAGCGTGTATCGTTGATATCGACAACCTATACGCCATTGCTGGCTACAGAAAATACGTCAGAGGCTTGGATTTGGACAAAGATAATTGTACAAGAATCAAGAAGAAAAGAGTCATTAAGATTCGTGTGCCCAGAGGTAAGAAGAAGCTCACTGGGTATAGGTAAACACATTAACATATTTTAACCCCAATTTAAAAAAGAGGTGTGTTATAAGTTTGACGTGTCTGTATGTCTGTGGCATCGTAGCTCCAAAATTAGTCATGAATTAACTATCAAATAACAAGTTGCGTTGTAGCGAACAAAATTAATAACAAACTCAATACGGGTAAAGGTCAGTTCTACTATATATTCTGTGTACCTAGGTACAAAGTTAGCTTATATTATGAGACTAGGATGGTCGCGATGTGACTCAGAACAGACAGTATGTTACTAAAAAAGAGAGATACCATGCGTCTCATCGCGTCGTTAGTTTTAAGTCAGTCTCTGCAAAGCTTTTCACGAGGAAACACGTCGAATTTGTCCTACAACAAAAAAAAGTTAATTCATATTCCGGAGTGACATCAGACACTCAGTGCGACTAGCAGAACATTTTTATAGATTAGTGCGCGACAGCTATGTATACACGTATAGAATTCGCTGTCAAGATAAATTGATATCTTTTTATAATACAGTTTTTTATCAATGTGATAAGTGAGTGAATAATACAGTATAGACAGTTTTTAGTAAGCCATAGTTGTTTTGACACAATGCCGATAGTTATCCATAAAAGCGTTGTTAGTCCTCCTACTCGGGCGACCTTGATGCTCGTCGACATACTCGGTCTCAAGGTCGAGACCCGGGAAGTAAACTTACCCACAAGAGAACAACACAAACCGGAGTACATTGCCAAAAATCCCTTACATACTGTGCCTCTGCTGGAAGACGATGGTTTAGTACTTGCTGATAGCCACGCAATTATGACGTATCTGATATCAAAATATGGAGAAAACCATCAGAATTTATACCCTAAAGACGTAGCAGCAAGAGCGATAGTCGATCAACGCTTATATTTTGACGCTACTATCCTCTTTCCGCGATTGAGATCTGTTATTTATAGTGTTGTGAAGTTTGGTGCGCCGGGTCCTACGAAGGAACAAGTAACTGATATTGTGGAATCTTATGATGTTACTGAAAAGTATCTTGAAGAAAAGCCGTTTATAGCTGGAGATGTTTTTACAGTAGCAGACATTTCGTGTGTTGCCACGCTCTCGTCATTAAACAGTGTCATTCAAATTAATAAAAAGTATGTGAAGTTGCACGCATGGTGGGATCGACTGAAGAAAGAAAGTTGGTACCAGAAAGAAAATGAACCCGGGCTGAAAATATTCGATGGTTTCATAAAACAATTTATCCGAATTTAAGAAAAAAATATTGTAAATTAATGTGCTTTGAACCACGTTATATTTAAAATAATAATATGTATCCAATATAATGTTTCTATTAAAAATATAATTAAACTGAATCATAGTTTTTAAATCTTTTCAGCCTTGAGGAATATTAACAGCTGGTAACCACAAACTCGTAACCCATATTATAATATCAAATGAACTGATATCTAACTTAAGGCGCGGACCCTCGTTAATCTGCTATCTCACTCTCGCGTTGAAGATAAAAAACCAATAAAAATAGTTATGAAAAATCACAACAAAGTTCTGGAGCTGAATGACATTACAAAAGTTCAGCAAAAATATCACGAATCGGAATAAGATTTCATACAAAAAAATAACTTTAAATGAATTTTGTTCATGCCATTTTTTTTATGAAAATTTGTTTTGATGAAAAAGAAATTTTTGCTGAAACGTTGATTGCAGTTTTTTATAACTTGATTTTTTTTTAGTTTTTTCAATGTGCGAGTGAGAAAGCAGATTAGCGAGTATCCTTGCCTTAACGGGCGCTTGTTACATGTCATTTTCCCTCTCCTAATGGCTGCCAAAAACTAAACAAGGCAAAACAGTCTTAGGGATTAGTGGAGCGCTTGATTGTTGCAGTTATCACAAGTACTTACCTAGTGCAAGTGAACAACTTGATAAGATAATGTATACTTAAAGATAATTTAATAACTCTATAAGGCAGGTACCTACGTAAAGGCAAAAGGTGGTACCTACTTAGAATGGAATAGTACATAATATAGTAGTATAAATGGGCCGGTTAGTCTAGTAGTAGTAGCATGTATGTATACTGTATAAACAAAATTTAAAAGAAAATTAGGTACTGTAGAATTACGATCAATAGGCGACCTCTGCCGTGTGGTTTCCGGCCTAAGGATAGAACCACCCCTAATCGTCCCACGGGTGTCATAAGAAGTGACAAAAAGAAAGATCCGGAGGATGGGCAGCAGCATCCTTCTGTTTAACAGCAATCACTGCTACTGCGATCGCCAACCCGCTTGCCCAGTGTGGCGATTATGGGCAAATACCTCCAATGAGCGCACAATAGTGGCGCGCATTGGGAGAGGCCTATATTCAGCAGTGGACTAATACAGGCTGATGATGATGATGAGGCGACCTCTAGTACACTAGTCCTTTCCAAAATTAAATATTCCCTATAAATTGCAGAACATATATCTCATATAAACCAGTACAAAAATACGACGCAGTGGATGAGTCTTGACATCGGCGTGGCCACAGTAGAATCCCCGTATGATTTTACCGACTTAACCTATCGAATCCATTGCTCCTATATACCAGCCACTATAAAAATCAACTACGATCCTAAATTCGAGCGAAATATTGGCACTAGTGTTGTAGCTCTAGGATGGGGACGAGATAGAGCCTCTAAAGTAAGTAACATAACGTAATATTTTTTCAACTTTTCTCGTAAATTTTTTGTAGAACATAAATAATTACAAAAAATATAATTCAATTCAATTCAGGGAAGGTTCGTTGACCAAAAGTTTTGCCAATCTGACATCTATATCTGTGGACGTAACGAACTTTTTTTAAATTGTCATGTTTTTATTTTATTTTGAATAGCTATATTTGTACACCTACATACTGTTAGATAAGACTCTGATAATGGGTTGTTCATGTACCATAACATGGTGGTGATACATTGGTAATTATTTAAAAATGTAAATGACACCATTTGTTATTCACAGCGTTAAGCAATTAAGAGTTTAATTTCGTTAATTAAGTAATTCTTTTAATGCTTAACTATGAGCTGACGAGACTTGGGCTATTCTATGATCTTTTTTTATGTTCTTCTTCTTCTTATCGTATGATGAACAGCCTGGTGTCAGAGTTTAAACCGCCCGTAGGCCTCTGACATGGCTTTACACACCATTGAAAAACCTCTCAGGTGTGCTGGTTTCATCACGATGTTTTCCCTCACCGTTTTAGCAACTGATAATTAATTTATAATACGCTCATAACTTACGAAAAGTCAGAGGTGCGCGCCTTGGGATCGAACTCGAGACCTCTGAGTTGTTAGTCGACGGTCATACCACTAGGTTATCAGTGCTAGTGTCTGTTTGTAAAGTTTATATTGAGTTGAAAAATGAAGACGATCTTGAATCTTTCTGCCGTAATCTCTCTTAAAAAAACGTGGCCGTAGAACTTTTAATCTTCTGTGCTATTTCTCCGTCTGTACTGAATTGAGTGAGACATCTTTCTATTCGCTTTTGACTTGGTATTTATTCTACAAATTTCTATTTTTATTATTTATTGGCCTGAAATAAAATGTCAAATCTTATTCCTAGTGAAAAAATAATTACTTAATATTAATATCTACCTACTACAACATAATTTAAGAATTACTTACAAAAAACCTACTACTAAACAATTACTAATTCTACTACTTATACTAATTTCTAGGATGATTCTGATATGCTAGATCGGAACTCGGATACTTTATTAGAGGTATCAATGAAAATAAAAGACAAACAATTTTGCATTGATAAATTTGAAGGCAATGGCTTATCAAATTTAATATCTAAGTACATGATTTGTACATATGGGAAGGGTATGCTGGATGGCGAAGGTTTAATAATTGAAGATATAGAACAAGATAAAACGAAATGCATTGAAGCTGCCAAACGTGCTGGTAATTCAAATGAGGCTGGATTGGCAATGGATGAGGTGTGTATATTAAACATTCAAATATCGAGAAAAGAGACACAAAAGGAAATTAATTGTTACTGACGACGACGGTCATCGTGCGTATTATAAATTAATTATCATTTACTCCATGCCTCGGAAAGCACGTTAAGCTGTTGCACCTGATCTCCCTCCGGTCGTTCCGGATTGCCGTCTCATCGGACTAAGAGAGTGAGGGAATAGAGAGTGCAGGTCTGTGTTTGCGCACACACTTGTGTCCTATAATATCTCATGCGCCGATGGCTAAAATGAGATGGCTATGTTGAGATTGGCCGCTGTGACCGAAATTCAGTCAGAAGGACATTATTTTTAAATAATAAGATTTAATTATTTCCGATGTATTTTTCAGTGTAACGATGATTATTTTGAGGTCTTAGAGAACGGTCGCAAATTCCGGTCAAACTTCAATGAAAGCGAATATGAAAAGTCTCATAAACTTACATTAACGGATAATACGTATGAACTAAGGGCTTCAAGCACAAGGCGTCAGGGTATTTGTCAGGTGAAGATACAATTACAAAAAAAAAATAAGTTTGATCTTCCAGGCGAAGCTGAGAGTTAGAGCCTCTTGAATCACGATCCCAATCCTGTTTTTGTATGCAAAAATCCCTAATCAGCCAGGAAATAGCGAGCATGAGCATGCGCCCTACGAATTGCCACACACCGGCGCTGCACCACGAACTTTGTGGAATTGGGTTCGTGATTCAAGAGTAGTTTCCATGATACTGTAAGTCTAACTACAAGGGAAGGAAAGACTAAGGAAGGATGTTAAGAACACGGAGGATTATGGGGGAGTACAAAACACGGCAGTACGAATACTGTTATTTTTCACAGATATTCTATGAGAGGGTAGAACTAACTTAATCGAGTAGGCCCTTGATTCCTGATGGCTCTACCACTTTGTCTTGGAACCTATTTGTAAAGTCTCCTTTTTATTTTTTTCTAGAACGATCACGGGGGTCCTCTTATCACATGGGTTGGAAACTCAGAATTGTTAATAGGAGTAGCGGTAAACAGCCTTTACGATGACAAATTCGAATGTGTTGGACCGTATATATTCTTGAGTACGTCAGCTGCAGGACAAATAGTAAGGTGTTTGTTAGCCACAGAAAATCCGTGAGTATTTTCAGATTTATTCGAGCAGCAACTTAAAAACCCACAGACCTGTGCAACAACAAAACTACAGCGCAAGTTTAGACTTGCACAAGTATATCGTGTTGTTACATTTCACGATATTAGGTAGGTACTTGTGCTAGTACTGAAACTTCAACCAAATTTTTTTATTGGTTCTAACTATTTAACAAGGGTTTCTGCGGTCCGCACTTTTCCCATTACCGTCTTCTTTTCACTGCATTCCTCACTATCATTTGTTAATTTTAATCGAAAACTCGATTTAATATTTTTAAAGAAAAACGTCAGTTTTGGTTGCCGCTTGGCTTAAATCTGGATTCCATGGCTTGGCATTGACTCCAAAACTAACTGGCTTCTAGCTTTTTGGTATTTTGAAGCCGGTAATTTTTTTTTTGTTAAAATGCTTTTTATGGCCAGTTAGGAAGAAAATTATCTAGTTTGTCCCTCCGTTTCCTACGTACTCCTCCTCCAACTGCGTCTTTCTGTAAAAAAAAAACAAAAGAAACATATCTGAGTATAAAAATAGTAGCTCATAGATCTTTGGTATAGAGTCCAAGCTATCTACCGCTAGTCAGGGCTCCTAGTAAGGGAACCTCCTCACTATACAAGCCTTAGGCGAATCGCTCTGCAGCCATCTGTCGAGAAGCTTATAATTGTTTGTTTCAGAAGAAGGACTTGTATGGTAGATAGTATGAACTATTATATGATGGAATCCCATGCCACCACTTTAAGTCAGAAAAACTCGCAAGAAAATGTTCCAGTTACTCAGTCACAAACTCAAGCGAATATTAATAAAGGTACTGAAGCATATACAGAGGCATATTCTGAGGCAACTAGTGTGGCATATTCTGAGAGACCTATTGAGGTAAATACCTCAATATATGCCACAAAATATTTTGGAGCACCTACTGAGGCCTACTCTAAAGAACCTAATGTAGTATACTCTGAGGCCTACTCCAAGGCACCTATTGTGGCATACTCTGAGGTCTACTCTAAAGCACATAATGTGGCGTACTCTGAGGCCGTAACTAAGGCGCCTACTATAACTGCTACTATGACACATACTAGAAAAGCCTTTGCAAGAATTAAGAAATCGCATACTGCTCCAACGGCAGCACCAGTTGAGAATATAATTGACTTAATTTTTAGGACCAGAGGAAATGAAGAAATCACCTCCCTAGTACACACACTAAAACCTTTTAAACGTAAACTTGAAACTCCATCGTCCATAGAAGTTATTTGCTTATAATATGTTTTTATTTTACTACCTAACCTAACCTAGTATTCCTATCAACTCAATACCTGACTGAACTGTTATAAGTAGGTACTTTTTGTTAATTTTTTATTTATAAATTCACGCCTGTATTCCCCAGAGGGAGTAGACAGAAGTGTATGTATTACACCCACGTTTCGCCGGCTATAATTAAAATAGGGGGCGAGCCTATTGCCATTAACCGAGCACAATTCCAGACTCCGTGCTGCTACTGAGAATTTCCTAATAGAGAAATCCAATAACACCGACCTGGGGATCGAATCCAGGACCTCAATATGTGACAAACGTGATGAAATAACAGTATAGTTTTTACGTATAGAAAAGGTAATGTCTTGGGTACAAATCTGAAACCTCTGACTAACCAGTGAATCACGTTTACGATACATTGTGATGAATTGGACACTTATTTCTGGGCCAATAATCACACTGTAAGTTGCATAATGCAACAAGGAATATTCTATAATTTATACCATATACCGTCACCATATACCGTTTAGATGTGGAAGAGAATTTGACACCGTCATATTTTTACAAGAACCGTGGTTAGGTCAACAAACAACCACCTTTTATTAGATAAAGTATCAAAGTAATCGCTAAAATGCGTTATACGGATATTATCGATATAGCAATTGAACACAGACTAAAAAAACGCCATAACGCGATGCACCTTTGATGCATACTTCGCCGAACGCCCGCAGAGCGGTTGCCGTTGTGCAAAAATAAAACAGAATTTCGACGATGATTTTTGGTTTTTTTACAACAAGAATTGTATTTGCTGCAAAGTTTTCTGGTGTTTTTTGGCGTTCTGTCATGCGCTTTAAATATACACCTAATAGTCTTTAATGAGAGAAAACGCATAAATCTTTCGCTAATAGCGCCACAGCGACCGAATTTCAGTTTACAATTGTAAATAAAGAAATTCAATTAAAATTTAAAAAAAAAGTAATCACTTTCTACGATTGACTGAACACCGTCTTTATTTTAGATATGAGAAAACCATTTTTAAGCAGTTTCACTTCATTTTCTTATTAAAAAATTAAATTGTGATTTCCATTATGGTGTTATTAAAGGATAATATTTTTCTCATTTGTATAATGTTATGTGCTTACAATGTTAAGTATGCTTTAAGATTATTTACACCATTTTCTTAATACGTAATTTATATTGACAGTTAGTTGTTTATTTCATAGTCAGTAGGTAGCTTGGTAAAGTGAGACATAGGATATTATTTTGCGAGCCTCTTCGAAAATTATTCCGACTTTCGACATTTCCAATAGATACATAATCCTAAATAAACAATCTATCTTTCCTATTCCATTTATTTTACTTATTTGTATAACCCTGAAACTGGTTTCTAAATCCAAGTGCAGTCTTTCTCCACGGAGAAGAAGAAGAAGAGTCTAATCATAGCTGCTATTAAAGAAAAGCATTACAATAATCATCACTTAGTTTCGATTATACTTAAATCGATCGATCCGATAATTTACTAAATACGTAATAAACATGTGTTAGCAAGCAGTGCCTACAACATCTGTTGTGGTATGAGTTTATCCCTTCGATAAATAGACAGATGTAAATCCACAGGTGAAAATAGTTTAAAAGAAAATGCACAAGTGGGAAAGATGGAAGCTGTTAGGTACTCACGTGTTGTTGGCGGCCCTCGGCAACTCCTCTTGAGCACAGTGCACTGATTTTAACTCACTGGGACGTCCCTTTATGTGATGGTTAATATTCCAAGTGTTAGAATGTTGATAAGATAAGTTTTGATGTATTTTTTGGGGAGCCGGCTCCTACGCAGCCGCTTTGATTTTGTGAGCGAACGAAAGTGTCGTTATTTCGCCACCGAGCGCTAGTGGGCTCGTTCCAAAGGACTAGGAAGTAGGTTTCTGAACGGGATAGGGATGCGGATACTTATGCATTTACTATTCTGCCAGTGATAAAAAATGATTTAAATTTAAAACTTTAACATTATTCCCCCCCGCTGGCGAAATTTATTGAGACTGAAGATTCTGAAAAATGGTATCACGACTAGGTCCACAATGTCCAATAGTTGTGTAAAATGTGATGAAATAGATACTGTATTATATGTTATACATAGATGATAGATGATTAAATACAAAGACGATATATGGTAATAGGTTATGTTTAAACTAAGTTAAAGAAAAGATGAATTTAAAGTTAACTACCTCCATCAGGGATGGGGCACAATTTTACAAGAGGTCTATTAATGACACCCTGTACAGTTTGAACGGTCGCAGAACGAGGTATACCGTCGCGACCGGGATAAAGTTGTATTATTTTTCCGAAGCGCCAACGCAACGGAGGCTGTTGCTCGTCTTTGATAATAACTATTTGACCAATACGTACTTGATCAAATGACCTAGTCCACTTCAGTCTTTGTGAAAGACTAGTTAAGTATTCTGTATGCCATCTGGCCCAAAAGTCTTGATGCATGCGTTGGACGAGTTGCCAACGCTTGAGTCTGTTAAGTTTGAAATTAGAATAATCTGGTGTTGGTAATGCTGTTAAAGGTGCTTGCGTTAAAAAATGTCCTGGTGTCAGGACTGAAAGATCATTGGGGTCCGTGCTCAGTGAGCATAACGGCCTTGAATTAAGGACTGCTTCTACCTGAGTGAGCAATGTGTTTAATTCTTCATATGTTAAGATTTGCGTGCCTATGACGCGATATAAATGTGTTTTCACGGACTTGACGCCCGCCTCCCAAAGTCCACCGAAGTGGGGCGCCCCAGGAGGGTTAAATTTAAATTGAATGAGTTCAGACTCACAGGCCGATTTCATAATGTTTGCTAACTGTGACTCCGCACCTTTAAAATTGGTGCCGCAGTCAGAATGTATTGTATTGCATCTGCCACGACGGGCGATGAATCTGCGTAAGGCGGCTAGAAATGCGTCGGTAGACAAATCTGATGCTAATTCTAAATGTAAGGCTTTTGTAGCAAAGCATACGAAGAGACACAAGTATGCTTTTGTGGTACGTGCTCCACGATATCTATGCACGGTTATATTAAATGGACCTGCGTAGTCGCAACCAACGGATTGAAAAGATTTTAACTGTGTAATTCGGGCTTTTGGTAAATCTGCCATTTTAGGCTCAAATGAAATTGGTTTGGTACGAAAACATTTATAACAATTAGATATAACATGATGAATTGCTCGCCTAGGAGACAATATCCAAAAATTTTGCAATAATAGAAACTGTAATGCTTGTAATCCTGGATGAAAATTCTCATTATGTACTGATTGAATGATTAATTTTGTTAAACGATGTTTGCGTGGAAGTAGAGCTGGATGTTTAGTTTCAAAATCGAGATCAGATCTAGATAGCCTTCCCCCCACTCGCAAAACACCAGAATGGTCTAAAAAAGGATTAAGTTTTCTAAATGATTTGGGTAGAATCTTCCCTGATGACAATAATTTAATTTCATTCTGAAATTCTGAATGTTGTACATGTCTAACTAGCTTTTTTAGAGCGTGGTGAAGTTCAGCTTGAGTGAAATGATCTGAATGTTTAATTTTGCGGAAGGCATTAATGAATCTGTAACAATATGCTAAAATACGTTGAATTTTACGAAGTGATGAAAACTTTTCAATAAGATTATTGATGGGATCAACATCGATTATATTTGTTAAAACTGTAGTACGCTTTTCGCAAATTACGTCACTGTTTGTGGCGCATGATGTTTGAATTTGTACGTTGGGCCAATGATTTTGAGATAACGATAACCACTCCGGTCCTGTCCACCAGAGGGCATGACTGATGAGCTCGTCAGGTAGTAAGCCACGACTCGCACAATCAGCTGGATTTAGCTTGCCTGGCACATGTTTCCAGACAGCATTAGGTGATTTTCGCTGAACATTAGCAATGCGATTGCCCACGTAAGCTTTAAAATTTGTTGAGTTGGATTTGATCCATGCTAGAACGATCATGGAATCAGACCACGCGTACACGCCATCGATGTTAAGTGTGTTAGAAAATAAGTTAAAGACGTAATGCATAAGGTCGGCTAACAATGAAGCTCCACATAACTCAAGCCTGGGTAAAGTTCTGCGCTTGGTTGGTGCGACACGTGATCTTGCGCTCACAAGGCAGACTTGATGATGATTTTGATTTATATTGGAACGAAGATAAACTACTGCTGCGTAACCAGCCTCGCTGGCATCACAGAAACCATGGATTTGATAACTTGATGATTGAGCGTGTGTAATACGTCTCGGAATATGAAGATGTTGTAAATTTGATAACTGATGAGTATACTTCGTCCAAGTTTGACGGATATCGTCAGGTACTGGTTCGTCCCAAGACGTTCCTAGTAGCCACAATCGTTGAATAAGAAATTTTGCTAAAAAGGTTAATGGAGTAAGAAGACCAATAGGGTCATAAATGCGAGCAAGCTCTGACAGCATTGTTCGTTTGGTACAATCGCGTAGAATTTGATTGACTTGATAATTAAAAACATCTTGATGAGCGTTCCAGGCGAGCCCGAGAACCTTGATAAAATTGGTGTCACTATCGAACGTTAAATCTGGTACCAACTTGTGTTCTTCTGGTATATTTTGCAGTACAGCTGCATGATTACTGGACCACTTCCTGAGCTCAAAACCACCAGCAGCCATGATGTTGGTCAATTCTTGCTGTAGCTGAATTGCCTGCTCTAAGTTATTACAACCGGTGACAACGTCATCGACATAGAGATCCTTACGCAGAACCTCAGCTGCGGATGGATAAGACTGCTGTTCGTCTTGAGCCAGTTGATGCATAGTGCGTATGGCCAGAAATGGTGCCGACGAGACTCCAAAGGTAACGCGATTGATTCTAAATTCTTGAATGGATTCTTCAGGTGAAAACCTGAATAGAATACGCTGATAATCCCTATGTTCGGGGGTAATGATAATTCTCCTATACATTTGACGTACGTCAGCTGATAAGACGATAGCATGGAGACGAAAACGTAAAATTATACTTGTGATATCTGCTTGTAACTTAATACCAGTTAAAAGAGTGTCATTAAGTGATCTTCCAAATTTATCCTTGGCTGAGGCGTCATAGACAACTCTCAGCCGAGTGGAGACGCTGCTAGGTTTGATTACCGCATGATGTGGAATGTAGTACGCGGTAGGAGACTGACACTCGTCTGATGGAACGCGTTCCATCTGACCGGTTGTTAAATATTCCATGATGTGTGCTTTGTATTCATCTCCAAACGAAGGATTTTGATGCAGACGTTTTTCCAGCTGCTTAAAACGACGAAGCGCTATATGATATGAATCGTTAAAAATTGGAAGCGATTGATCTCGAAATGGCAACTGAACGATATAACGACCGTCAGCGTCACGTTTATGCGTTAAACTATAAATTTCCTCGCAACGAATATCGTCTGCAGAGGCTGCTTGATGTTTTGATTCAGAGGGTACATTGTCTATGTCCCAAAACTTTTGCACAGCAGTATCCAAATTAGCATCTAATGATACATGATTGATAGATGTCGGAACAGATTCTACACTAGGATCGGCTGCTTTTGTCCTACCCATCAGAATAAATCCGAACACCGTGTTAATGGCTGTTGCCATATGACTACCGCCATCAATTTTGCCTGGTAACAAAATCTGCGGAAAAATCTCTCCACCGATCAAAAGTTCGATAGGACGAGACTGATGAAAGTCTGGATCTGCCAGCTTAAGATTTGCTATATTTTCAAAATCATTAAGATTAATTGAATGTGTGGGCATGTCGCCACAAATTTTATCTAAAACAACTGCATCCATTGTGAAAGATGTTTCTGAATTACCCAATGGGCGGAGTTCAAAGAACACCCTGCTGCCTGATTGAGTAGGAACATCACCAATACCTGACATTGGTGTGTTGCATTTAAAGCGAGTCAGACCAAGTCGACGAGCGCACGCATTGCTAATGATATGGCTTTGACTACCAGGATCTAGTAAAGCACGAACCTTCTGATAAATGTTGTTACAATCCTTGACCATAACCTGAGCTGTGGCAAGTAATACAAAGGTGGGAGTCAACCGTGTTGATACATTTGATAAAGTTGTAACAGGTGTAACAACTTGTTCTTCATTATTAACTGCATTGGTCTGATCTGCTGTAGTTATATGAACTTGTGATGAATTTTGTTTATTAGAATTATTTAATGAATTTTTAGGAAAATGTAATAAACTATTATGTCGTTGATTACAAGTCTTACATGAATGAGTTGAAAAACATTTAGAAGTGATATGATTAGAACGCAAACAATTCAAACAAAGGTTATGTTGTCTAGCAACTTGAGCCCGTTCCTGAGGCGTTTTAGATATGAAATTATTACAATTATAAATAGAATGCTTTTCTTTGCAAATAACACATTCCAACATGTTAGGCGTTTGAGCTAACAATGTAGATGTTTTATTAGTTGAATAGGATTTTGTTTGATTATTATTAAATGAATTGTTACCTTTTTTATTAATATTATTATTGTTATTTACTTTTGTTTGAATGTTATTAGCTGATGATACTATAGGAAGATTTGTTAAAGATGAACGCTCTAATGCATCGCATCTGTCTACTAAAAATGTCTGAAGTTGCTTAAACTCTGGGAAATCACTACCGTTACATGAAAGCTCAAAAGCTTCACGAGATTTTTTATCAATTTTAGTTAAAAGTGAATGAAATAAAACAAAATCCCAATTAGATGTAGGCAAACCTAATGATTTTAACATTGATAGATTCTCAGAAAAACTATCTAAGAGAGTGCGCAGGCTTTGCACTGATTCTGTGTTAATAGATTTTAAATTACAAATTTGTTCCCAACATAAGAAGGCTAAAAATCTCTTATTGGTATAACGCTTCTTAAGCGCTTCATAAGCATTCATATAATTAGCATCTGAAATAGGATAAGCTCTGATTAGATTTACTGGTTCTCCAGAGAGGGAAGTTATAAGATATTGAAACTTTTCAACATTAGTTAAATCATTCCGGCTATGTACCAAAGTATTAAATAAATCTATGTAACCCGGAAAGTCTTTAAGTTGACCTGAGAAATTAGGTAGTTTTATTGGTGGTAGTTTACCATGTTTTTTATGTTCAGTTTTATGGTCACATGATGATGTAGAAGATTTAACCTCTGTTAAGTTTTTAGGAAAAAGTTTCCGTTCAGCTTCAAGCACTTCAAAGTACATTTCGTCAGCCTGTTCCTGATAAGTGTTTTGTTTTTGAATACAATCCTCTCTTTCAAGACCCTTATACTCACTTATGAGCTTTGCATGAGATTCATTAAATGCATCCATGACAGATTCTAACCGCGAACACCATGTTTCCAAACGTGGTAGAATATTAGAGTCTTTTAAACAATTACGAGCGCAGGTAACCGCATCTGATAATCTTTTGAATGCTATATTACGTTTGGATTCATAGTGATTCACCATTGCTTCACTCATGATGACAGTAATTTAATTTGGAACAATTAACAAAATAAACTACAATATAAATTATATTTTTTGTACTATTTTACGAATTGAGAACAACTGTTAAGTTTAATGATGACTCTAAATGACTTAAAAACAATTTAACATTTGTTTACAAATGGTAGAATAATTTTACCAAACCTACCAAAAAATCTACTAAATAGAATAATTTTTTAATAATGTGGTATACTTTTAGAGCTGGTATCCCTAAAAATGAACGAATGAATGAGTGTATGAATTGACGAATCGTATTCGCTCTGTAGGTACAAGTAGATACTTGTATTCTACAAAACAAAGTTGCTAACTTTTTGATAATGGCGAAGGACCTTTGAATATTATGATGAAAATACAAATTATGACTTTGTATTTTTATGAATGAAATCTAACACTGAAATTATAGGATAGAAATATTATGTTTGATGTTAAAATACGAGAATTTTGCGTCATATGTTACGACAAAACAACTCTGATATTATGTTTGATGTTATAATCCTATGAGAATTTTGCGTTATATGTTACGACAAAATAACTCGGATTTATACGATGATTACAATGATCAATACATATATAAATATGATGATACACTGAAATGCATTTGATAAATGTAGCTCGTTTTTTGTTCAAACTACGGACAAAATGGACGCCAGTCGTGTTACAATTTTACAACTATTTTCGATAAGTACATGTATGAAAATCCGGCTGAAGGCCCAGAAATGTTGTGGTATGAGTTTATCCCTTCGATAAATAGACAGATGTAAATCCACAGGTGAAAATAGTTTAAAAGAAAATGCACAAGTGGGAAAGATGGAAGCTGTTAGGTACTCACGTGTTGTTGGCGGCCCTCGGCAACTCCTCTTGAGCACAGTGCACTGATTTTAACTCACTGGGACGTCCCTTTATGTGATGGTTAATATTCCAAGTGTTAGAATGTTGATAAGATAAGTTTTGATGTATTTTTTGGGGAGCCGGCTCCTACGCAGCCGCTTTGATTTTGTGAGCGAACGAAAGTGTCGTTATTTCGCCACCGAGCGCTAGTGGGCTCGTTCCAAAGGACTAGGAAGTAGGTTTCTGAACGGGATAGGGATGCGGATACTTATGCATTTACTATTCTGCCAGTGATAAAAAATGATTTAAATTTAAAACTTTAACAACATCTCTTTCTAAACTGGATACGTCATAATTCATGTGGTAATCTTCTCCAGGCAAGTTTATAACTTCTGAAAATATGGTTCTGTTCTCTATTTTAAACAGTTTTATTCAGCTTGACCTGTTTATTATTTGGTTCAAATTTAGTAATCGATATTTCACCCCCTTCCTGTTGACAGATTGATCTGATATTTGGTACAAAGTTTTAGTTTTGATGACAAAACCGTTTTACGTAAAAAAAAAATACTTAGTAGCGCTAAGTTATTTTATGGTTATGTTAAGTTATCAACAGATCATCATGTCCTTGTCCAGGTTCAGGATTCTGTTGTTATATATTATTAGAAATTCCTGAAACTTCTTTTTCTATTTTCTGAAACCTTTCTCTAATGTGTTCTCTAAAAAAAGCATAGGATTTAGACTCCATTTCTTTTTAAAGATTTTCAATATTTTTTTGTCGTGCGATTGAAGAGCAACCAGCTCATGGTTTTACATACCATCAAGAAAATCTAGTGTCTCTGAAACCACGGGGCTATGATTTTTTGTTATGTTATTAAGATTTGCTGGTATTGTTGTTATATTATATTTGTTATACAGTGTGTCTATGTCAGCGAAAGATAACAAATGGGAGATACACCCCTAGTGGAAAGAAATATATGGTGAGTGTATTAGAACAATTTATGTACTGTTTGCTTGGTGACCCACGAATGATTTAGAATTATAATTATATTATATATATTACTTACTTGTAGTATATATAAATTATAATTATATACTACATCTACGCATTTTTATAACATTTTTTGCTTGGGATAACATCATCAACTCCTTGCCCTTGTCCTTTTATTTATGATCTGCACAATAGGTTTTCTTCTTCCATTTATCTCCGCCGTCACGTCACTACGTCGTATTAGCCGTCGCGTCAAGTTAATTTTAGACAACAAAAAACAAATGGGAAACCAATAAAATTCTCTACTGATCTTTATTGGAATGTTTAATTCTGTTAACTAGTATAAGAGTTTTGCAGGTTTTAGATTTACTTTAATACCGATTACAACACAAACCTCTCTCTCTGTTTCTTCAAGTTATCTTTTCTAGTTTTACTCATTATTTAAGAAAAAGATAATGCCTCGTTGGTCTAGTGGTAGCTAGTGCGACTGCTGAGCACGAGGTCCTACGTTCGATCCCCGGGTCGGGCAGTGTTATTGAGTTTTATATTAGGAAATTCTCAGTAGCAGCACGGAGTTTGGAATTGTGCCCGGTTAATGGCAATTGGCTCACCCCTATTACATGGGACTTATAACATAGCCTGCGAAACGTGAGTGTACTGCACACTTCTGCCTACCCCCTCTGGGGAAAAAAAAAAAACGATAATGCCAAAGTCTGTGGTGTGATCGAAGGATTTCCCATGCTCTTTTTTCAGGTGTACCTTCTCAACTCAAAATTGTCGCACAAACAACCTCATGCCTGGCTATGTGGTGGTGCTATTGTTACTAACACCCATATCTTAACAGCTGCGGCTTGTCTTACCGAAGTCTCCCATATATACGCTATAGCCGGACTCAGGAAGTACGTTAAAATAGATGATATAAACAGCAATGACTGTACTCGTTTGAGAAAACAGAAGATTGTCAGGATTATTATTCCAAAAGGTATCTAAAAGGTTTTGTAGCCATATAACTGTCGATGATAGATGTACTCTACGTTTTGGTAAATATCAAATACGTAGTCATAAAATAATATATTATAATGGTCTATGAGTGTACTTACAAAAAAACTAATTATTAATGGTGTGTTTACGACTTACTTACTACTACTTTTTGTTTTTTTTTTATTATAAATTTTAGCTTTCTGCACTTCTTCCCCATATAAACTTTTACTATGCCAAGTTTCACACTCCTTGCGCGCAATATGCTTGAAAAAGGATCTAAGCAGTTTTTTCTCCACGTATATAGTTTTTGAGATCATATATTATTAAACTATTAAATTATCAAAGATGGTGGAGTTTAAGTTGTAGTGGAGTGTTGGCATGCCAATGAAGAAGAAAGACAATTTTTTTTAACTGACGAGCCCCCTTGATACCTGCTTTATCAAGACCTTTGTTATATTACTTTTTTATTCAACAGATTTTGATGCATCAAATTGGATGATGTATGACATAGGATTTGGAGTTGTGGAGAAGCCCTATAATTTTTCCGATTGGTCATATCGTGTTGATTGCTCATATGAACCGGCTCCCATTTTAATAAACTTTGATGTTAAATACGAAACAGCGCACAGGGCGGCAACAGCTTACGGTTGGGGTGGAGAACAGGCTCGTGAAGTACGTGAGCTATTAATTATGTATAATATTGTCATTTATTCAAATACAATACATATAAAATACATTTTAGATATATATAAAAAAAGAAAAACATTTAAAAATATAAAATATCGTAGCCCACCAGTATCGGGAACAGGGTCTAAGCTACCGGTGGTCAGGGCTCTAGAGAACCTGACTTTGCGAGCCGTGTCCAGGAGTACCGCTTATAATCATTATTATACTAGCAATTAGCATAGTAGCAGACTGCTAGTATACCACTACTTACCAGTACACTGCTAGTAGCAGTATCGAAGTGACGCATTGATTAATGGACCTGCTTTGGAGGCACCAATGTACTTTCTTAGTTAATCCAAGACACCACTGAGTACTGACTAACAGTGAAGAAAAACATCGTAAAGAAACCTAGTCTTAATTGTCTATAATCGCCAATACGGAGTAAGCTAGCGTGATGATTAATCCTCGATCCTTCTCTGTATGAGAAGAGACTTTGCCCAGCAGCGGGATAGTTACAGGCTGGCTGTTATTTCATGACAATTTTCTCTGAGAGGGTATTCCGAGAATCGAGCCGGTCCATACCGAAACCAACATGACTCTACCACATATTTATGCACTTATTCTATTTATTTATTTATACTTTTTGCACACAAAATGTTCAGAGGCGTACTTAATCTACCAGTCAACTATTATATTTTTGTTTATAATTTCACAGCCTGGCATACATGAAGATATTAATTCGTTATACCTAAAGGAAGCTCGGACTCTTCTAGCAAACGTTTCATTTTGTCGGGAACAATTTCAAAACGTATCAGATTATTATTTTCTGTGTTCTTACGGCTCTTTATTAGACTATCCTGAAGATGGCATTGACGGTCGAAAACAATATTCTAAGGACAACTGTCTCAATGATGAACTTACCGCTTATAATGAGGTTGGTAACCATGGTTTTGGTATAACTCTAATAATCACTACATTATTATAAAACAAAGTCCAACGCCGCGTCTGTCTGTTTGTCTGTTCGCGATATACTCATAAACTACTGCACCGTTTTTCATATTGTTTTTACTACTAGATAGAGTGGTTCTTGAGGAAGATTTTAGTGTATAATTTGTCAAGTTTTATATAACTACATTGGCTAAAATATTATGATATTTGTTGAACGTGTCAGAAATAGCCGGGTTGCGAGCACGGGATCAAAATTTAATGATTACTTTTGGTCGCGATAACCGTCATCCACGCGGGCGAAGCCGCGGGCATCAAATAGTACATTATACATTTTTACCTACCAAGTTTTGGCCCGCCCCTACCGTGATTCGTTGGCCACGAATCTTATGTCTCGCGGTTAAGTATGATTTTTACAAGCTTTTATTTAACTTGCAGTGTATGTATGGGCTAATCTTGCAACTCAATTTTAAAACAGTTATACTCAACTGCATGTTAAGTTCTGATGACAATACACTAAAACAGTAGAAATAACCTGATGCTGCAGTCAGGATCGTTTCCTCACGAAGGCACTCCTCAACGGTACCTAACGGACGGACATGAAATTTTGCACATACTCTTCATAATCTTGGTATTCCAATGCGCGCCAAGTTGGCCGCCAAGATGCGCGCCCTGCGGCATGTGACACAAGAAATTTTGTAGCGTATTTATACTATAAATCTTCTAATACGGTTATGTTTTCAATGCAATTACATAATTTCAGTGTGATGATGGAACCAAGCACATGGCATACAAAAATAATGCAGATGATAGAAGAAATAATGGGCACAGAACTAGTGGCATTTGTCAGGTAAGGGTTTGTGCAGACAGACAATTAGTCAGCGGGTAAAAATGACCGCTCTTCCTGATTTGTAGCCCGGTCACGTTCACCGCGTATTGGTGTCAACGTGACCGCGGCAACAAAATATTTTTATACGGTCAGTGTATGTACAGTTTAAGTACCTGGGCGACGTATTTCTGCCCAGGACAGATGCGTGAAAACATGGAGAACGAATTTATCATATATTCGTTTAGGAACATTCGGACTTTAATCATGAATTGACGGACGCTAGGCGGTGCTGCGAGTAATGAGGAAAAGGTTTTCGAGACCAAAATCCGAGAAATTTTTATGTAAACAGCCGCATTTTTTTTATGTACTGATACTATTGCCTCTTGACTACAGCAAAAATATTGCCAAATCCGAAATCAATTTCTGTTTTTCTTTTGAAGTCCTATGTTTTTTTTTTGTTTATCTTTATCCACGCTAAGGTTATTGCCGGACGAACGTACCGTGTAGACAAAGGTATAAGGTAACAATTATATAAATCTGATTTCGCCGGATCTGGACCGGTGATTTCGCCGGATTTAAACTCGAAATCGTGTACAAAGGCCTTATATCCTGTACTTAGGCCTTCAATCATCATAAAATGCTTACAGAATGATCATGGCGGTCCACTCGTTATTTGGGCAGAAGAAGTTGAAATGGTAATCGGTGTTGCATTGAATAGCGCGTACAATTCTAATTATCAATGTGAAGGACCTTCCGTGTATACCAGCACAGCTCAGACAAGCGTGCTCTTAAAGTGTTTATTATCACAGTCCATAGAGACGTAAGTATTACTTTTTATTTTTAAACGACTTAAATACCGGTCAAGTGCGAGTTGTAAATTGTTATAATATTGAAAAAAATAACAAACAAGTTATAAAAAAATACCTAAAAGCAGCTCTTTAAACAATATTTTACAAGATAACCAAAATCAATCTATTTCTACTAAAGTTTGGGTCAAATCGTTTTAGAAAAATGGTCTTATAAAATATCACTTTGATGTAAAAATAAGATTTTCGATTCACCTTTACGAAACCCTAAGAAATATTAAATTATCACAAGTATTTATGGGCCATAGATCAACAAATCAAATTATGCTTTCAGACGTGACGTATGCGAATCAATGCAACATGGCGTCAAAGAATATGATATAGAATGGCCGAAAGAACACGAAATTAAGCATACAACTTCTTCTTTGGATTTATTGCACCTAATAGAAAATATTCATAAGGAGGACGTGTAAGAAATCTTTTAATTTCTGTATAATAATGTCCTGATTGAATTTTGGGTCATAGCGGCCTATTTCAACGGAGACTAGTCATCTACGCAGGAGATATGTAGTGCCCAAGGAAGTGCGCAAACACTGGTGTATATCTGGTAGATATAAGGCGCAGGACCGACGGCTTTATGTGCTCTCCGAGATACGGATCAAGTGATAATTAATTTATAATACGCACATAACTTACGAAAAGTGTGTGCCTTGGGTACCTCTTCTACCTAAGACTTCTAAATTGCTACCACTGGCACGAGTTCTGCTTATCCCACTAATTAAACTCAGATCAGTGATATTCGTAGATTTAAAACCCAGGTACACAGCTCTAACTTTTTGAATTCATGTGCGCATTAGAATAATAAAATATCTCTCTAAAGGCGTGTACACACGAACGAACACGAACATCGAACACGAAAATGTGTTTTTTTGTTTGGACACTGTCCACACATAACAATGAGATCGGATTGTCATGAACATTTTTGACGAACACAGTGTTTGATGCTGTACTCAAATATTTATTGCATTCCATAATGTAATGTGAAACTATGATATCGTCATAGACCCTGTCGGGCACAGCAAAAGTAGGACGGCGGAAACATACCCCTATTATATTTGTCAGTGGTACCTACTGAAGACCTAATGATTCAACCTCCTTGATCGCTACGAACCTACTTGCGCTGAACATAGTGCAATGAGCGGCTTTGTCTTTTTTGTATTTTTTTTTTGCGTCACCTTTTTATAAAAATGTGTGCTGTTCGGAAGTGAAATTTTATAATAAAAAAAATAAGTCTTTAGTCAGCTCCCAGTTAAAAGGGTGTTTCATTTTGTAAAAATAAAGATAGTAGTGACTCCGGACTCTACAGAGGTTCCGAGCTTACCTATGCACATATGAATAAAATGTTCGATATTCGTGTTCATCATGTTGTTGATCGTTAGTGTATACACGTCTTAAGGAAATTAGCACAGTTGAGAGATTTTTCAACGTTGTGTAAAGCCATGACAGAGGCCTAAGGGCGTTAAACTCTGAATCCAAGTTGTTTATCAACCATATGAAATGCGAAAATGTCGTCTGTTTGTATATTGGTTTGTCTTTCTCTTACTCAGCGAGGTCGGAAGAGATCGACGTGATTTTATGCACAGAGATAGGCTAAGGGGCGGAGTGTGACAGGCTTCTTTTATCACGAATAAAATACGGACGACGTCGCGGGTGGACACTAGTGTCTATACATATAGTTTATATAATTGCATTATATAATGTAGATATTATGTAGATAGCCTTCTACGCATGTATTGATGTATGTTTCCCCATCGAATTAAAGTTTTTATTTGAGAAAATGATTTTATGAATTTTGATCATGAATCATTATCATGTTACCTTACTTAAAAATCACGGATCGGACCGGTATTTTATTTTCAGTCTGTATAAAAACACCAAAAAAATTATGTACTTATAAACTAATTAACTTCAATTAATAAAACTTACTATTCATTATGTTTTTTTTTATTTCTTTAGTATAGTGTTTTCCCTATTTTCTGCCAGTGTCGAATGAAATAAATCTATTTGCTCTTCTTTTTTTTCAGTTATTGTTATCGTATAGTTAGTGAACAACTTATTGTCAGTCAAACTATAAACGTTCGCTTCTGACATGGCTTTACCATTAAGAGAAAATGTCTTAATTGTGCTGAATTTCAGTGTATAAAGCCAGTGATAATTAATCAATCAATCAAATAAATAATAATAATAATCATATATTTAGGCATGATATCAAAGAGTTAGTGGTCCTTGGTACCCATTCTTGTCATAGCACCGTACTATAGTACTACAGCTGCTTGCTGCTATAGTACTACTGCCTGCTATATAACCTGCTGTAGGTATAACTAATGCCTTCTACTAGAGTACCTAGTCTACTATTGAAGCGTTACTACCTGCTACTAGTCATCACCCATTTACGAGCTACACTTTTGTTGATGCAGCTTCATCCAGCTCTTCCTTTGGTCTTCTTCTTCTTTTGGTCTGCGCTACAAAACTCTTTCTTGGCCTACATCTTGGTGATCGGTCTATTCTGCTTATTACTAATAGGTTAATAATAGGTTTATCATAAGTAAGTATGTACTTTTACTGTAATAAGTTTTTTAATTGCAGCAAATATAAATATGTACGGACGCGACCCCAATTTGAACTGCCTCAAGTTATAAGTACGTTACGGCGACGTAAGACGCTAGCACTTCGTTCAGAGGACGTATAGTCCAGTCATTTGGTAGTTTTACCTGGAAAGTTTTAAGGGAGTTTTGAAAATTGGTATCTTTATAGATTTTGATGTGCTCTTTCCGAATTTCGACTTTGCCACCTCGTAACTTTTGCGCATCTTGGAAAAATGGCGCCAAATTGCAGTTTTTCGACAATATCTCATTTCCTACTCATTTAACGATAAAAACACTTTAGACAAAAATTAACCTGAGAAAATTTCCTACAATTTATGTCTTAACAATATTTTTGTACGATCAATAGTTTTGCCGTACGAGCGCCGCAAAATGTACTAACGAATTTCAACTTGTCGCTTGCAATTTGCATCCAGCGGTTACCTACGACTCTCACGATGTCGTCGGTCTACCTGGTGGGTAAGGCCTAATCGGTTATCGGTTAGGCCTACCCCACCATAGAGTATAATAGCACCCACTTATAACAAGGGTCAATCCCAAGGGTGACATAGAAAGCGACTAAGGGAACAACTGCAACAACTACTCTGCGATCCCGAAGACCCTGCCCCAAGCGTTGGGAGGGACTTATGGAACCCCCCCCCCCATGACAGATGCAAATAGTCCACGGCCCCAAGCAGCAGTGTCGTAAAAAAAACGCGCCGTGCACCGTCAGTTATAAATAAAAAAAAAAATGGAAATACGTTTTTTAGCCTAAACGCATGGTTAAGTACACTTTGCGGCGCTCGTATGCCAAAACTATTGATCGTAGAAAAATAATGTTAAGGCATAAATTGTAGGAAATTTTCTCAGCTTTAATGTTGTCTAAGTATTTTTATCGTAAAATGAGTAGGAAATGAGATATTGTCGAAAAACTGCAATTTGGCGCCATTTTTCCAAGATGGCGGCGTATGCGCAAAAGTTACGAGGTGGCAAAGTCAAAATTCGGAAAGAGCACACTAAAATCTATAAAGATACCAATTTTCAAAACTCCCTCAAAACTTTCCAGGTAAACCCCTTTTTTCGTATCAAATGACTGAGGTAGTAAAGGAAAACAGGTTTCCTTTACATGATTATATATTCATAAAAGATTACTAAACTTATTTTAGAATAATAAGTTTTGTGAGTCATACTAATATCTTATTAAATACTATAATTCTTTACTCACGGATAGATTTCGGGAATGCCCGGGAACAGGATCCATTTTCAAGAGCGAGTCGCGACTAGCTCTTGAAAATGGACTTCGTTTGAGTCCGAAACTAGTCGGGCATTCTCCAAAATCAATGTTATAGTATTTAATAATATTTTACTACCGTGCGATGTTAGAACAAAATAGACACAGAAATCAATTTAAGAAGTAATAAAATATGACGTCATTATCCTATTATACCTGTACTCTTTATAATTAACTAGTGAAGTCACGGGCGAAAGCTAGCCATACATAAATATTAAGCATAATTTCGGCTTTACTCACGGGTAGATTTCGGTATTGCCTGACTAGTTTCGAGTTCAAACGGAGTCCATTTTCAAGAGTCGTGGTAATGAAAATGCATCTTAATTATATTTAATACTAGCTTCCGCCCGCAGCTTTGCCCGCATGGTACATGTTGATAAATTGTAGCCGTGTTATTCTGATGTATAAGATAATATATTACTATAAAGTTTTATAAAATCCGTTTATTAATTTTTGCGTGAATGTGTAACAAACATCCATCTATTTTCACAAACTTTTATATTTATAATACTAGCTTCTGCCCAGGGTTTCGGCCGCATGGTATGTAGATAAATTGTAGCCTATGTGTTACTTTGATGTATAAACTAAATTACTTTTAGTACTGTCTCGTTGGTCTAGTGGTAGCAAGCGCAACTGCTGAGCTCGAGGTCCTGGGTTCGATCCCCGGGTCGGGCAAAGTGTTAATATATTATAATAATAAATCAGCCTGTAACTGTCCCAATGTAGGGCAAAGGCCTCTTCTCATACAGAGAAGGATTGAGCATATAATCACCACGCTAGCTCACTGCGGGTTGGCGATTTCAGACTTTTAAAGTCCAGGTTTCCTAACTTAGACTAACTAAGACTTAGAAACTAGACTTAGAATTAACTAAGAAAGTACATATGACATTGAAAAAGTCACATACCAGTACATCATCTGCCTAGCCTTTTCCCAACTATGTTGGGGTCGGCTTCCAGTCTTACCGGATGCAGCTGAATACCAGTGTTTTACATGGAGCGACTGCCTATCAGACCTCCACAACCCAGGTACTGGGTTACACGATACCCCTTGGCAAGACTGGTTGTCAGGCTTTCGGGCTTCTGACTACCCGTAACGACTATCAAAGATCTATCAATTGACAGCCGGGGCCAACAGCTTAACGTGCTATCCGAGGCACAGAGAGTGATAATTAATTTATAAAACGCACATAACTTACGAAAAGTCAGAGGTGCGCGCCTTGGGTTCGAACCCGAGACCACTGACTTGCCAGTCAACGGTCACCACCACTAGGCTATCACGACTCATATAGTACACACGACTCATCACATACCAGTACATGCCAGGTTCGAACCCACACCCACGCGCTTGCAAAGCGGGTCCGTAACCGATGCGCCACCACGACTATTAATATAGTCAACATATTTTTCTCAACCAGTCAAAGGGTGACAGGATTCAGTGTGACTCGTTGAAAACATACCTGTTCGTAATTGTCTAGCGAAGGTTTGTATGAAAGATTTTCTTTAGAAAATCGATCGGAAAAAACAAATAAATCAGGGCGATGGCTGGCACGAAAAGCTATTGCTTTATAATTATACTAGCTGATGTCCGTGGCTTTGCTCACGTGGATTTCGGTTACCGCGGATAAAAGTAATTATAAAATTTTGATCCCGTTCCCGCAACCCGGCTTATTTTACACCTCATATTTTAACCAATGTATACATAAACTTGACAAATTATATATTAAAACTTTTCTCGAAAACCACTTCATTCATTGGTGAAAACAACATGAAAATCGGCGTAGTAGTTGTTGAGTATATCGCGTACAGACAAACAACCAGCGGCGGAGGACTTTGTTTTATAATATGTAGTGATTAAAAACAATAATATATTTATTAAATAATTTCATTACACTAAAAATCAGTTCTAGATTTACTATTTCTATGGTCCCGTTCTAGAATTAGCAGCATATGAAAACGAATCGCTTTGGTAGTCTAATGGAACTTGAGGTCGCACCTTCACTTCCTCTCTGAAAGTAAAATTAAAAAATTAAAAACCCTCGACACAAGTACTTCTACTTTTTTTTAAGGTCACAACGCTCTTGATCAAGTCACTTATCAAATAAAAAAAACTAAATTAAAATCTGTCCATTCGTTTACGAGCTACGATGCTACACAGATATACAGACGCACACTCTAACCGCTGAAACTGCAAAATTTGGAGCACTGAGTTGGATACGTAATTTATTCTGATAGATCCACACGCCCTAAGCGTAGAAAGAGATTTGAAATTTCGGCTGATTCTAATGGGATACGGTGGCTCAGCGGTTAGAGCGTCGGCACGGTACGCCGAAGATCTTGGGTTCGAATCCTATCCGTATCAGTTGTTTTTTCGAATCTCTTAATAAATCATTAATGAATTAAAATATTATTTTACGTTAGAGATCCCAATCAAATACACCCGAAATGCTTTAAAATAACTTACTGGGGGTCAACTGCTTCGGGTTGTGGGATGTTAGGCGCCGCATTTGGTTGCTTCATTTGGTCGTAACCTTGTCCATATGGTTGGTCATATCGAGGTTCTGGAGGTTGTTCATATCTCGCTTCAGGTGGTTGCTCATATCTAGGTTCAGGTGGTTGCTCGTATCTAGGTTCAGGTGGTTGCTCATATCTTGGGTCTAGTGGTTGCTCATATCGCTGTTCTGCTGGGTGGTCATAACGTTGCTCCGGCGGATGATCATACCTTGGGTCTAGCGGTGGTTGCTCATATCGAGTTTCTTGGCCGTATGGTGCTTCTGGCGGATACCGTGCTTCTTGTTGGCGATCATATCGTGGGTCTGATGGATGGTCATATCGAGGATCAGGTGGATGATCATAACGTGATTCTGGTGGATGCTCATATTGTGGATCTGGTGGACGTTCATATCGTGATTCTGGTCGATGCTCATATGGTGAATCTAGTGGATGATCCATCCGAAGGTCAGGTGGATGGTCGTATCGTGGATCAGGTGGATGTTCATATCGAGATTGCTCAAAACGATGTTCTGCTGGTTGCTGATATTCTGGATTAGGACGTTGCTCAAACCGTTGTTGAGGTGGAGGTGGTTGTTCATAATGCTGACCTGAAGACTGTTCAAATCGGTGTTCTGATATATACCGTTGCTCGTAATGGTTGTCAAACTGTTGAGAAGCATGCGACTCACGGGGTATGGTGAAACCTTGCTCGTGTGGTAGTTCAAGTGCTGGGTCATGAAGATTTTTATATAGTTCTTCAAATGTTTGTTCTGATGCTAGTGGTAGAGATTTAATTTCAGGTGTAGGTCCATGAAGTTGAGAATACATTTGTTCTAATGATTGCGGTTCATCACGAATCAGATCAAATGTCGATTCAAATGTGCTGACTGGCCGTTCACGCAATGCGTTGGCAGATGCCACTACCTGTGATGTGTGTTGTTCTAACAGATGCAACTGTGGTTGTTCATCAGTTTCTGCAATTGGTGTTTGCTTAAAAATATTTTGTGGTTTATATTTTTCTACGATTGGCAGTCTAAATGATGTTACTGGTGGTTCATCGAATATTTGTGGTGGGTTAAATATTTCAGAAATTGGTGTCTGTTTGGGTAATCCCACCTGTGTTTGTTTCAAGGGGTCTATTAATGGCTGTTTTAATATATCTGCTTGTGGTTGGCCGTAAGATTCTTGAATTGGCTTGAATAGTTCAATTTGTGGTGACTGATATGGTTGGCTCGTCGATTCTTCGCGAGTTTGCTGGTATATGTGTTCATAAACTTGATCTAATGTTTGATCTTGCGTTTGACCCTGTAGTTTTAGTTTGGTTTGCCCATTTAATATACCTTGATTTTGGTTTTTTTGATTAAAATTCAGTGGTTTCTTTTGATTTAATTGCACCTCATAAACATGCTCATTTTTTTGCGGATTCCCAAATTCATCTACTTCTAGTTCTTTAGTTGGTCTCATATGAAGCGGTAGCTCGTCATCACCTTGTCGTAAAAACGAAGATATATTCATATTTGATTGTCTACTTGTATCTTGCGGCCATTTTATAGGAATTTCTTTTACTTCGTATTTTTTATCAACCAGTTTGTTATTGCAGACCTGAAGTCTGTAAAATATGTCATTAAAAATGTTAGAATTCTTAAAGTTAGCTTTTTGTTCTTTTGCCATAGTGTATTTGTAACCTACCTATATAACTTATACCCTATATGTGTTTTAATTAAAATATGCACATATTTTCAAAGACTTGGGAAAGTTAGGTAACAGACACCCTGTTTTAGTTTAAAATTAAAATAAGAATAGATCTTATTAAATCCATTAAATCTAATTTTAAAAGTGCATAATGTGTACAAAGACATATCAAGGTCAATTCAATGTGAAGTTAGCCGTTGGGTTATTCAATGGACGTTTAATGAACAAATCTATCCATCTTTTACCCGAACAACGAATTGAGGTGGACCAAGTTATCTCAGCTTTATTGTAGGAGTTCAGTTCTCCTTTCTTAAAGATAGATGTTCTCTATCGTAGAATAGAATACTATTTACTATCAGGTAGGATCAAGGAGAAACAGATGCTTGCCTATTAAGAAAATAATTAAAGACTTCGATAAACTTACAGAATTGGGTCTGTCTCTAACAGACATTTGATTATATCTCCTGTTAGTGCTGTACTGACGTAAAGAAACGGGCCAACGCATTCATAGTTTTCATTATAAGCTCCATTGAGAGCCACTCCAACAATCATTTCTTGCAAGCCAACCCATCGAACCAAGGGGCCTCCATGGTCGTCCTTAAAAGTGTTTAATTTAAAATTATTGCTGGTTCTATAACGAATGATGAATTAAAGAAATGATGATTATTGCTTTAATTGTTGCTTACGTAAGTTTCGTAAGTTATGTGCGTTTTATCAATTAATTATCACTCTCCGTGCCTCGGATAGCACGTTAAGCTGTTGGCCCCGGCTGTCAATTGTAGATCTTTGACAGTCGTTACGGGTAGTCAGAAGCCCCAGTCTGACAACCAGTCTTACCAAGGGGTACCGTGTAACCCAATATCTGGGTTGTGGAGGTCTGATGGCAGTCGCTCCATGTAAAACACTGGTATTCAGCTGCATCCGGTAAGAATGGGAGCCGACCCCAACATAGTTGGGAAAAGGCTAGGCAGATGATGATGTTGCTTACGTAAAAAAGAAAAATTCTGTTAATGAAATTCCGCAAACCATTTGTTACCTCTCGTCGTATATGCCACAGGCAATGATTTGGTTTTGAACGTAAAATAACATGCATAGTCGTCTTTTACAACTAACATAATATAATATTTTTGTTTCATTAGCATACTTTGGAGTGACAACACTGATTGGTCTATTACCACATTTCAATACCTGACATATTCCCGGTGATGCTGATCTTTTCCTTCTTGTGACGTTTTTTTGAGATATTATTGTCTGCTTTTCAGTGTAATTTGTTTCAGTGGTTTCATTGTTATTTTCATCCATACTTCTGAATTCAAAGTATTCGTCGATGCACTGAAATCCATCATCGAATCATTAATCTTTACAATTTTAATTGCACTTCTAAATATATCTTTCAAAATTACCTCTATATTATAGATAAAATCACCTATATTTGTGATTTAAAAATAGAGGAAGAAATAGGTACCTAATTATCTCAAAACTTTTAATTAAACTTACGGTATTGTTAGATGATTCATATCGTCTCCCGGAAGGACAAACATCTAATCCATCTTCATTCAAATATCCATTACCTGAAGTGCATATTAAGTACTTATCTAAAAGCTTTTTAAATTCTTCATTAGTCGCTAAGTTATAGCAAGTTGACTTTGTTGCTATCACCGTCGATGCTACCTGAAGATATTTTGAGTTGATATTCTTCGAAGACGGCTCACTAGGCTGTCAAAAATAAGTAACACCATGTAATATAATTATGATCACAGTGCAAGAATTATGAATTCATGAAGATATTAGAAACCCTAATTTTATAGACATCTGTAGTATCTGTTTCGACAATGCTGCCGTATTGATTGGACTTGAGATTTCATATACAATTGTATACCAGTGGATCTTGGGTATAAATTCTCTACCAGTCAACCTTTGGGTGATGCAGATATTATATGTGTTGATGATAAAGAAATAGTTAAGTTGAAAGAATGTGTAAGGATCATCATCATCATCATCAATCATTTCAGCTATAAGACGTCCACTGCTGAACATAGGCCTCCCCCAATGACTTCCAGATTGGCCGGTATTGTGTAACTATAATACAATATAAAGGTAGTAAATTACATACACAATGAAATATTTACTTACTTTTCTAGCTTTTGTAGCCCCCCATCCAAACACTACGGTGCGCGTCTTTTCCATTTCATTTTGTTTTTCAAAGTTTATGAAAATTGTCTTAGGCTCGTACGAGCACACGTCACGATAGGTTAGGTCGGAGAAATTATACGGTTTTTCTACAGTAGCTACTCCAATGTCCACATTCATCCACGCATAAGGATTTTCGGATGATAATTCATATTCTGTAATTAACAATTCACTTAAATAATAGTCATTTTGTGAAATTAAATTAATAAAAAAAAAAATTAGCATGTCACTTTCAATGTAGGGCAAAGGCCTCTTCTCATATAGAGAAAGAAGGATTGAGCATTATTCACCACGCTAGCTCTCTGCGTGTTGGCGATTTCAGACTATTAAGTCCAGGTTTCCTTACGATGTTTTCCTTCGCCGTTAGTCAGTGATGGTGTCTTAGATTAACTCCAGAAAGTACATATGACATTGAAAAAGTCACATTGGTACATGCCAGGTTCGAACCCACACTTAAGCGCTTGCAAAGCGGTTCCGTTACCATATGCACCACCACGACGTGAAAATTGTGAAATTAGTTCTTCAAAAATGGTTATTCGGTATTCGTCTTTCTATCCAAAGATTTGTACACTTAAGAATTTGAATCAAGAGTTTGTAACTATGTGTTGCATTATTAGCTACTGAATACCTTTTGGCACAGTGATTCTGATGACTTTTTGTTTCCTTGTCCTGGTGCATTCGTCGTTATTTATGTCTTTTCCATTTACGTACTTTTTGTAACCAGCTATAGCATAGATTCTCTCCATTTCTACTAGACATGCTGCTGACGTTAGTATCTGTGTGGAAGTGACTAGGGCTCCACCACACAGCCACGACTCATCGTAGGTCTTTGTGTATGGTGATTTCACAAAGTACACCTGTAATTAATTCATTATTATTTATTTGTTCAATACCTATCTCATAATTATCAATTGAGTTTCCCTTAATTGTTAAAACTACTCTGGAAGTGTATTTGTAAATAGCTGTTTTATACTTAACAGCGAAATATGAAAGCGAAAATAAAATAAGTCGCCATTTTCTAATCATTACTTTTATGCTACACACTAACATGTAAGCTCGTTATAGATTTCTTTTATCGATCCGTTGATTGATTTGGTGTTCCAAACATGAAAACGACAATTATTGACATTTAAATGTAAAATGAGTTTTAACTTTCATCGATTTAATTCTAATAGCTTAGCTTTTAAAAGCGTCTTGTGAATGAACAAATTCGTCTTCACTTACCAAGTATTTTTTGCCCTGTACACTTTCATCTCCATGTACAATTCTTCTTTGAGATAAACAAACTAAAGAAAACAAAACAAAATAAAAAACAGAACGTCAAAATGTGTTGTTGAGAAAAAAAAGTCGGAAAAGAAATCCTAATCAAGCTAATGAAGCTAATTATTAAAAAAGATAAATAATTAAATGACGTTTTAAAATTTTATTAATCTTAAAGTGTACTAACACTTGAAACCAAATATCCAAATGAATATGTAAAAACACCTCAGCATCATAGCGACATTGAATCATTTTTCATTAAACATATTTTCAAGGGCAATTTCATGTGAGCGATCGACCGTAGAATGAACATCGATAAATAAATACACGATAAACAATTGAAAACTTTGCCGTCGAACGCTAAATTAATAACAACCACAGTTTTAAAAGAAGAAATATCAGTCAGACTTAGGCCCAATTTCACCATTCACTTTAATAACACAGTTTAATAAAACTAAGTTCAACCTTACACAAATTGCATCGGCTCTTAGAGCCGAATTTACCACAGACACTAAACGCGATCAATTCAATTAAACTCGGTTCAAGCGTTTAACTGAGTTTAAAACTGCAATGTGCGTAGGACTGAACTTAGTTTTATTTAACTCAGTTTTTAAAGTGAATGGTGAAATTGGGCCTTAGATGATTTTACTAAATATCCGGCATTTTGCTAGTTGACTGCGAAACAGAGAAATATTTTGACCCAAAATTGTTATTATTAACTTTATTTTTTTACATTTCCTAAATTTACATAATGTAGTTTTCAGGCAAGTGTATAATATTATATTAAATTTGTAAAATACAATTATTTTAAATATAAAAAAAACAAGTTTAGTATAAATAAACTAAATTACTATATCTTTTAAATGAGCTAACCAACAATGAATAAACCAACCTGTTACAGTATTCAGTTACAGTATTACCACAGTATAAAGAGCTCTTCTCTTTCCCTACAGTAGTCCAACGAACACGTCTAGACAGAGCAATCGTGCGGGGTGTGTGGAGCGGGGGACGGAGGGGGGGGCGCACCGTAGCTTGTATGGAATTGTTGGGTCCTAGGAATTAGCGGGTGTCGCTTTTTATTTATTTGAATTTTAAATGTTGATTCAATTTTTCAACGGGTGTGTTGATTATGAATACTTATGACATTAATTTAGAGATCCAAGATGGCGGACGCGAGTTTTTGAAAAACATCAATATGGGCATTTTTTTTGAGGTTTTCAGGGGTGGTGGTTACGAATATGACATTTATTTTGAGATCCAAGATGGCGGACGCGAGTTTTTAGTAAAAATAAATATGGGTATCGTTTTCTAAGTTTTCGGGGGCGGTGATCACGAATATGACATTAATTTTGAGATCCAAGATGGCGGACGCGAGTTTTTAGTAAAAATCAATATGGGTATCGTTTTATAGGTTTTCGGGGGCGGTGATAACGAATATGACATTAATTTTGAGATCCAAGATGGCGGACGCAAGTTTTTAGTAAAAATCAATATGGGTATAGTTTTCTAGGTTTTCGGGGGCGGTGATAACGAATACGACATTAATTTTGAGATCCAAGATGGCGAACGCTAATTTTGAGTAAAAATCAATATGGGTATCGTTTTCTAGGTTTTCAGGGGTGGCTTTGTACTTGGAGACCATGCGGACTCTCAGATATCGATTTTGAAAGCAATCGGTCCAGTAAATAAAAATTTCAAAATGGCGGCCACGTTTTCCAATTTTGATAACGTGTTATACATACTTACAAAAAAAAACACTATAAGAACATATTTTTGTTTTTAGTCCTGTGTCAACCCTAACACTTTTTACGTCGCGACGAATGTCTAGACGTTGTCGGCATTTCCGAAAACATCAAACGCGTCGACTGACTATATGATGTTTAGACTATGGTATTACTGTCAAACTATCACATAATGATCCAAACTAATATTTTCCATATTTACTGATTATGATAACCATAAAAATAATAAAATAGATGTATATTTTTGTCTTTATCTAATACTAGCTTTTGCCCGCCGCTTCACTTACGTTAATTTAGAACACATTGCTCCATTTATTATCATAAAATCTTTATTGTTATTATCCTCGGGAACAGTTTATTTTTCTGTGTGCACAGAGTGTTTTCGGGGCTGTTACTTGTCGAGCACAGACCTTCGTGACGCCCAAAAGAGCTACTAATTATACCTACCTAGTGCGCAAAAAGAATCAAGTATCTCAACCCTTATTTTATGGATAGCCCTATTTCCTTTTTAGACGCCTACATAGCTAATTTTATAATAATCCAAGCCTTGATCTACGTTTTATTAACAAACTTCGAAAATGCAGGACTTTCTCAATTCATTGAGTATTTTTTTTATTTATCAGTCAACTCACGAAGCTTGAAATGTTATGTTACACATTATACACCCTGTTGTTTTTAAGACCTACCAAATTTTAGGAAATTTTAGGTAATAAGGTCAATGAAACTGAATAACTTTCAATTAAAAATCAGAAAATTCAAAATTAACTTTTCATACAAAGTGATTGGTCACGTGACTCACTTTTGTATGAGAAAATAAAGAAACATTCCACTGCGCAGGTGCACGGGATTGGTAGTTCAAATCGTGAACCTGTGAGTGAGTATTATTCCCACTATGCCGCTTCATGTTTAACTTTTAAGGTCTTAGCCCGGTATCTGTTCAATGTTTTACCCTTTTTAAGAGGTTAAAGAAGTGATAGCCTAGTGGTATGACCGTTAGACTGCCAAGTCAAAGGTCTCAAGTTCGAACCTAAGGCGCGCACCTCTGACTTTTCGTAAGTTATGTGTATTATAAATTAATTATCACCTGCTCCGTGCCTCGGAAAGCACGTTAAGCCATTGGCCCCGGTTGTCATGAAGATCTTTGACAGTCGATATAGGGAGTCAGTACCCTCTTAAAATCCTGACAACTGATCTAACCTTAGAATATCGTATCCCTTTGGGATGCGGAGGTCAGATAGGCAGTCGCTTCGTAGAAAACTGATATTCAGCTGCATCTGGTTAGATTTGAAGTCGACCCCAACAAAGTTTGGGAATAATAAGGCTAGGAGGATGATGTTTAAGAAAATTGTTTTAATCCAATGGGATGGTAATAAATTTATTTATTAAATTCTTTTTCCAGTTTGGTTCCCCCAGTCAATAGTTTCTTCTACAATGTGAATGTCTTGGTCTATAGTTTGTCCATTGCAGAGTCCTGATCGTGCACTGAAACAAAAAAAAATTATAATTATTTAATAAGAAAATTTGAAAAAACAACTGATACGGAGTTGTCTTATTAAATAATGATATTTATGCTAACATGAGTGCTTATAACATATAAAAAACTCACAAAAAAATAGAACAAATATTTAATTTATTTATCTTTTATATAATTTTTTTATCACATAAAGTATTGAGTCTAGGAAGAACATCGTCAATCCAGCATACAATGTATGCAAGTGTATGCAAATCGTTGTCAGGTGTACAGAAAGGGACACCCTTCTTCCCGAAAAAAAACCTTTCCCAAAAAAAAACTTTGGGAAAAGTATTTTTTTAAAATATAATAATTATGATATTTATAATAAATGGCACATGTCTTTTGAATCATGATCAAATTTTAAATAATTTCGAATTCAAAACGCGTGCGAAGCTGCGAGCAAATCCCCAGTAATATAATAAAGAGTAATAATTAACAAAAGTGTACTAACTAGCGTAGTATGCAATAAATAAATTGAGCGTTTCTGAATGTACTGGTGTACAGGAAAGGCCCCACGCATTCCATAAGTTGGTTCACTTGGAAACCGCAGGCGACGCCGATGACGTACTGGCGCCCTCCAATCCAACTCACAAGAGGCCCACCGTGGTCGTTCTGAGGAAATAAATTAATCACAAGGCAAGTTTTGACGATAGATTTTTTATTGTTACCATTCAGAGTAGAGCATAAACAAAAACCTTAAAGTTTTTTTTTCATTAAAGTGTTAATTTAATTCTGTACCCTCAATGAAAACTGATAAAAGTCGACTTGCATCGCTTTTTAAATTTTTAGACATACAAAATCAGAGAAATATTATCTATTTTTCTATTTATGGGATCAACCCTGAAATCGCAAAAAAGAATCAGCTGTTCCAGCTATACATTTTGTTGAGTCATGTGAACATGAATGTATGGAACAGCTGATTTTTTTTTGCGGTTTCAGGGTTGGTCCTATAGTAAAAGTTGTTCATAATGATGAGTTTAATGACCCCTTTTAAGGATGCTGGTATTTTACAAATAACCCTGTAGGTATACTCTTTGCCAATAGGTTGCGCTGCGATTGGGTCAAATTAAAACAATGGGGAAGAAACTATGTGAACTCAGCTAGTTTAAAATAACTGTTGTGGTCTGCCATATTCATGGAGCCGACTTAGTATCTGCTCCATGGCCATATTCAAAACTAACCTGACATGGACCATATCTTCTGAAGTCAGTTTGGTTAGATATTGCACTGTAGGGGTGAGGAGTAGACGCGTTGAAATTATCATCCTTTAGATTCTATAAGAAAAAAAACGACAATACTTTAAATTTTGACTTATACTTAAAACAAAGTTAAGTTGAAAAATTAATAATAAATGAGGTCATTTTACTAATGGCATACGAGAAACGTAGTTTATGTGAAATTGTAAGTAGTAGTAATTGTTAATGGTTAATGTTGTTGTAAATGGCAAACCGCTTGCCCAGCGTGGTGATTATGGGCAAATACCTCCAATAAGCGCACAATAGCGTCGTGTGTTACAGTACAATATCTTTGTGCTGTATCTACAATCTACATCGCAATCTTATGTTCCTTATCAAATTGAGTCGTGATAGCCTAGTGGTGGTGACCGTTGACTGGCAAGTCAGTGGTCGCGGGTTCGAACCCAAGGCGCGCACCTCTGACTTTTCGTAAGTTATGTGCGTTTTATAAATTAATTATCACTTTCTCCGTGCCTCGGAAAGCACGTAAAGCTGTTGGCCCTGCGCCTGATCTCTCTCCGATCGTGTCGGGAAGGCCGTCCCATCGGAAAATGAGAGTGAGGGAATAGAGAGTGCACCTGTGTTTGCGCACACACTTGTGCACTATAATATCTCCTGCGTAATTGGCTAGTCTCCGTTGAGATTGGCCGCTGTGACCGAAATACGGTCAGGAGAATATTATGTTCCTTATCGCACGTTCAATGTCTATTAAATGTTTCTACTATCTGTTATCAACACGAAGTCGTTAGTATATAAGATGCACCTTTGGATAATTATAACCAGACTATACTACATCTTTTGTCTCATTTATACCTAATCATATACTGCCAAGAAGCTTGGCAAATCGTGCATTGGGAGATGCCTATATTCAGTAGTGGACTAATACAGGCTGATGATGACGATAATGTTACGATGATAATGATGATGTGATTTCTAAATAAAATATGCCTTACCTTTCTAAGACTATAAGGTCTGTTCCCACAAGGTAGGGAAGAGTTTATAAGGCTTGGGTCCACGGCTACTTTTCCCTCTTCATCTATAACTCCAGGTCCAAGTGTACAAATTAGGTACAAGCTTACATGATTTTGTATATCAGGGTGTCCATTTAGTTTTTCTTTGCAAAGATTTTTATCAATCACCACTGTCGATGCGTAGTTCAAGGTTTTTTCATTGTAGTCCTTTGTGTCACCTGGCTAGGATATATTATGTTTTAGTTATAATAAAATAAATAAATCAGCCTGTAACTGTCCCAATATAGGGCAAAGGCCTCTTCTCATACAGAGAATGATCGAGCATTAATCACCACGCTAGCTCATTGCGGGTTGGCGATTTCAGACTATTAAAGTCCAGGTTTCCTTACGATGTTTTCCTTCACCGTTAGTCAGTGGTGAATTAGATTAACTAAGAAAGTACATATGACATTGAAAAAGTCACATTGGTACATTAGTGTGCATCTGGATTGAGGGCCCATTTTTAAAATCCGTATAGACTTTTGTTTGTTGACATTCAGCTTGGGATAGATACATACAGACTTAATAGGGATATTACGCATGATACGTACTGCGGTATAGCACAATCATTTTATTTTATTTTATTAGCTTGCACTCAAAAAGCGAAAACTGCATTGAACCAATACCTCCATGTAAGAGTAATTCTCTTTAATAAATGGATTAAAGAGAATAGAACCTTATTAATGTATTTATGTTGGAAGAATCATCATTATCTTGGACGAATCATCACACAAGGCAAAAAAAATCCTCCAAGTATATTATTCAATTCAATTCAATTTTTATTTATGGCAACTGGGTCTCGGTGATTTGAACCGGACGATTCTGCCAATGTCAGGTGATGGAGAAGCGTGTGTTAAGCTAATGCCTGGTATTTTCTTTCCGTGACAGCTAGGTCACGTGATATTCCAACGATTACGTCATCAGCTGTTAGGCGATTCTTGGTAAAAGTTTTTTGGTAGAAGTGTCGTCTTAGGTTATTCTGCTTAGCGTTTCAAAGATCCTTTAAAGGGTTGTTCATGCACTAGTGGTGGTGTAGTGGTGGTGGTGCAACTTGGTGTTAATACAACCAACCAACACGTTGCAAGAGAAGCAAGAGGGTACTTATGGATAGTCTGATAATAACAAAATTTAATAATTAATGTGGCAGTACATTTATATCACACACATTTCGTGATGATTTTTTGTATAGTCATGTTTTGTCCTCATCTGATGGTAGAAATGACACCCTCTTAAAGTCCTTAGATGCTCTCACTGACTGTATGTGAAATTCTGTGTTACGTCGTCAGTGAGGGTCGCTTTCCAATAGGAGAGATAGATTTCAAAGAGAACTTAATCAAAAAATCTATTGCCACAAATGTGAGTCCACGCGTCACATCGAAAAGTAAGGGATAAGTAGTGAATAATATTGTAAAAGAAAAGTCTAAAATTCCAGGCTCCCACAGAAAATTTCCAGATGGCCAAAAATATCAAATGTTGCCCTAATTAGGTCCTCAAATTCAGCATAGACGCACTTGTGAACTAGATCAAAACGACTGGTCCTATGTATACTAATACAAATGCAAAAACGCAACTTTAGAGGAGAGTGGTTTAAAGATTCTAAAGCTTGTAACTTTGAAATAATTAATCAGAAATTTTTGAAATTTGGGGATGTTTAGGTATTATACATCCCCAAATTTCAAAGCCCCTTCGAAAACAGAGCATTTACCGTCCGATAATATTTGTTGTGGCCCCACCCAAAAGTGACAGCTTGTGCTCCCGTTTCTTCAAAATTACTATTATAATTCACTGGAATCATTGAAGGGTAGTAAGAACAATATTGGGTATACGTGGGATCTCGGAAATTGTAGGGCGTTTCCACTTTTGCTAGACTGATGTCTCTGGACTTCCAGTCACGATATTCTCTGAATCCGGCAGAATTCAAATCTGTAAAAATATAACATTGCAGTAAATCAGGAGATTGAAGAAGATTTTTTCCGCCCCAGTGCAACCGCATTACTCTATAGCTTGGAGTCAATTGCGTAAGCACCCGAATTCAAATTAGGCAAATAATTCAATTTTTTTTACTACGGCCAGTGTTATTAAACACATCAGTCAGAATTTGAGTTATATTATTTATGCTCCCAAATGCGATTAAAAGCTCTCTTAAAAACTAAAACTTTACCTAAAAGGAAACAATAACACTACAAACCTTTTTGTGATATCCGAGTAACAACTTTTTTTTTTATTCGTGAAGTGCAATTATCCACATTAATTTCTTCGGGTTTAATGTATTTTCTGTATCCGGCTATAGCGTACACATGTTTTACATCCATCAAGCATGCAGCTGAAGTCAATACATACAGCGGGTGTACTATGCAGCCACCGCAAACCCATCCAGTGTATTCGAGCTCTAAGGCTGGATCTTTGATCAAATAAACCTGGAATTTTTTTTATTAGGCTTAGAGCACGTGAGACCGAAAGCGTTGGATCACTTTTTAAAAACAATGCCTGCTTGGAGGGGGGTGACATTTGGCATAGTTAAAGTTTATTATGGCAAAGATGTGCAGAAGACTAAAGTAAAAATAAATCTAATGAAACATACTAAATACCCAGGCGACCCTTCAGAAGCGGACCCGTTTACAATTCTGCGTTGGCAATGTGTTGCTGAAACACCCCAAAATAGTATTATTACAACTGAATACAGTTAGGAAAAGGTATTGCTGTAACCAAAGTTCACGATTTTTAGTAAGGGGCGGACAGGACAATGGAGAACATAACATAAATCTGCGAATAGATTAGAACTAAGTACTTTATAAACTTGTTGGGACAACACAACACAACTATAATATGTAGGTTTTCTATTTTGAACGAAATCGACAAAAATCACTTTAATTTGAAGTTTGACTTTTCAACTTTCATTAGGATACCAGCCACACGTAACAATAGATTTCCTTTTGCGTCTCATATCTGGGCGTTTGACATTGTAGGGCTTCTTCTTCTTTTTCTTTCTTTATCGTATGGTTGATGAACAACCTAATGTCCTATGGTCTTACACACCGTTGAAAAGTCTTTCAGGTGTGCTGGTTTCCTCACGATGTTTTTGGTCACCGATTTTAGCAAGTGATAATTAATTTCTAATACGCACATAAATCCAAAAATTCAGAGGTGCGTGCCTGGGTTTCGAACGACTTTTGACTTGCTGTCCAACGGTCATACCACTAGGCTATCACTACTTTACTTTTACATACTTTGCTTACTGAAAGATAACCTTACAATACCACCTCCATTATTTATTAATAAAGAAACATATTATAGTACTATAAAACACTATTTAGTAACTCACATTCTAACAGGTATGAAACAAACAAAGAAATCATGAAAAAAGTAACCATATTTATGGTCAAAGTATTCAGCAAACTTATATAACAAAATCATAAAATTATAATTCATTTCCATTCCATCCATAGAATCAAATGATTTGTTATTATGAACCGTAAAATTGTTATATACGAAAGCTGTAATTATTTTTGCTACCAACCAACGCTTTGGCGCTATGTTTTTGATCGTTTTAGATGACATATTTATTGAATTTGCATGTAATTTATTCAACACATGACATGAACATGACAAGAGATAATAATATATATTATTATAACAAAGTATGTAACACAGGTACTAAGATACTAGCTTACCCAATAAAAAAAAGCTATTAAAAATCTCATAAAAAAAGCACTTATATATAATATATATTTTTTAATAGCAATATTTCTTTAAGAAAAAAATCAATCAAAATTCAATTTTTTTTCATGTAGACCATTTTAGGCAGTTATGAGTAGTCATCATTATAATATTATTATTAGAGTGACTCTAGTTGCCAGTTCCAAGGGCAGCCTACCCCTCATGGAGAAGAATCTGGCAAGAAACTATGGTTGCATACATAAAATCATGCCTGTATTCCTCAGAGGCGGTAGGCAGTGTGTATGCAGTACACCCATGTTTCACCGGCTATGTTGTAAATCCCATGTAATATAGGGCGAAACGGGCACAATTTCCAGATTCCGTGTTGCTACTGAGAATTTCCTAATGGAAAAACCCAATAACACTTTGCCCGACCCGGGAATCGAACCCAGGACCTCGTGTTCAGCAGTCGAGCTTGCTACCTCTAGAGTACTCTAGACCAACAAGGCAGTCTTCAAATCTTTAATGTAAATAATTATAATAAATCCTTTTGGGTTTCCGGGGTCAGATAGGCAGACACTCCCTTGTCCCACGAAATATAAGTTCATATCGATAAATTATTTTGAAAAGGCACTACTGAATATAATAATATTTTAATTCCTAAAATAAATAAACAAATGCTAGAATAATATAGATACTTATTTGACGGGATGACATTATAGAACATAACCTCTTTTTTGATGCCTGTTTTATTTAAAAGATGATTTATTTATAAATCAATTTGGCATGGCGATATAATTTAATGGTTTCCTATCACTTCTATTCTAAAATTGTATTGTTAAAAATATGGACCATCATAAAAAATACCTTTAGCTTAGAGTGCCTTAAAGGTCGTAACTCATTTACTCGATACTGCTCCGATGCAGAAGAATGAACATTCAAATATTGGTTTAGGGCCAATTTCACAATTCACTTTAAAAACCAAGTTTAATAAAATTAAGTTCAGCCCTACACAAATTGCAGTAGGTACTGAACTCAGTTAAACGCTTGAACCGTGTTTAACTTGATTGATCGCGTTTAGTGTCAGTGGTGAAATTGGCTCTTAAACTCGTGCTTTGTAACTATACATTAGAGTGACCATTAAAAATTGCCTATAACGCGTAGTTTGCCACTAGCTTGTTGCCCATTAGCCATTCGATGGTGGTCGTCTCACCTACCTACTTCACACCCTCGGAACATGTGCGAAAGCCGAGGAGAGACTGTCTCACGAGTCACGAATGTTTTAGTCGTAACAGAGCAAGAGCAACTTATTGACAGCGAGCGTTCTCCTTGCTGACGTCGAGCCGACGCGTAAATAGCAAGCATTTACCTCGATTTGAGGTGCGGCCCATGCGGGATGTACTGTGGGAGAGCTCGAGTCGTGTAAGTGAGCTACGACCTTTATATATAAAATGTTTAAAAGTAATTTGATTGGGTTTTTAACGTTTTATTATTACTCTTGCAGATAATGGATAATCAGTTTTGTATCTTATTTATACTGTAAGCTCTGACACCACATGACCACGCAATTTAACGCCATTCGTACCATCTATCATAAAAAGCGCAATAAATATAATTATATCAGGAAACTATAAAATACATTTTTTTTTGTTTTATCATACGCAATAAAAGTTGTTCATCCAAGTGTAGTTTGATTACTTTTCCATACACCGTAAAATTATCATTTCCAAACACAGGTATAACTTTGTAAAAATCAAGGCCAGGATTAAAATTGTTTGCGATAATGTTTTATCTCGTATTTATGTTTTTATTATTTGATGGTAAGTTTATTATCACTACCAGATTATCACTTTTTTATTATATTAATACTTTTATCAGACTACTTGTCACAGGTAGATACATAGTCTAAACATCTAACTTTGCCTCCGTCGGAATAATATGACCTATTAAAAAAAAACATATTTTCGAAAAATGATAGTTCAAATTAAATGATTGATAGAAAATGATATGATAATCATGATCTTTAATTTTTTTTAAATATGGCAAACAGGCATGCGGCCTCATAGTAGCTCCAAGTGGTTGTCGCAACATAATTATGACGGTTGCAACACTAGCCGTAACGGCAAACATTGGCAAACATTTTGATCAAAAAGCAGCGTAGTAGTAGAAAGTTTACGAAGGTTCACGACCAACCAACCAATCGCGTGTGACAGCGCAGTAGAAATTTCCACGTTTTTAGTCCTTCAGTCAACCAAAGAGACCTAAAAATCGACTATTGCACATTTGTCAATATGTTTGCCGGTACTGTTTCACTTGCATTGCCAACTCTGTGCAAAATTCTCTTTCTGACCGTACCAAACAAAGTGACATAGTCTGAATACTGTTACTTCACAGTAAGAGAGTAGTATTAACCCGATTAAGTTGGCCCATTAGTAGAACCATGCTGGTCTCACACTTTACAAAATGCCATAACGTAAACGTATTTCCGGAGAGACGTAAGAGATTCCGTTGGACAATTCTTAGCATAATGAAGCTTTATGCGGAGCTGAATGAGACTTGTTAGGCAATGTAATCATGGTTAAGTCTTTCTGAAACTACATGTAAACGATGATAAAATTAATTGATTTTCATGTCGTTTCCTTAATGAAAAGTCGGTAAACAACTTAATTTTTTTAACTTAATTTTTGTTTTGAGTACCTACTGTCGTAAGAATGGGATTAATAATATGATAGGCAACTGGTTGATACAACGTCTAAAGAATGAATTTATATTTTAAACGCTAGACAGCAGATTTATTCAAATACTGTTTAAAAAAAACTAAAAGTAACGAAGAAAGTGGCTTGCTAGCTGCAAGCCTAAAACAGTAAGGGTAAAACCTAAATTCGGCATTTGGTTTTCGCGTTTCGGTATTTGGACAATTTCAATATTCAAGAAGCGATCATTTGGATCAAAGTTTCAAAGTTAAGCTAAAGCTAGACAACATCGGCTCCGGTATACATTTTTCAACTTATATGTTTTTTTGTCAAATGCATAGTACAGTTGTACTAATGAAAATGTATTTTTCCTTATTGCAGTAACTGATCCAACTGAAATGGCCAGTAGAAGAATCAGAGATGGGTTACGAGTGAAAACAAACAAAACTTACGTGGTAAGAGAGATGGATTATTATCCATACGATTTTTTGTTTCAATCATTTACTTCAGGTCATCATCTGCCTAGCCTTTACCCAACTATGATGAGGTCGGCTTCCAGTCTTACTGGATGCAGCTAATTACCAGTGTTTTACATAGAGCGACTGCCTATCAGACCTCCACAACCCAAATACTGGGTTACACGATACCCCTTGGTAAGACTGGTTGTCAGACTTTTGGGCTTCTGACTACCCGTAACGACTGTCAAAGATCTACAATTGATAGCCGGGGCCAACAGCTGAAGGTGCTATCCGAGGCACAGAGAGTGATAATTAATTTATAAAACGCACATTACTTATGAAAAGTCAGAGGTGCGCGCCTTGGGTTCGAACCCGAGACCTCTGACTTGCCAGTCAACGGTCACCACCACTAGGCTATCACGACTCTTCAAGAGTGATAATTACCGGTGTAACAGAGGAAGCCGTAGCTTTGTACTAGTTTGTTTTTTTAACTATATAGGTGTCGTGGTGTGTCACGGTGACGCATTGGTTATGATCCCGTACCGTGCATGTACCAATGTGAATTTTTCAATGTCATTATAAACTTTCTAAATTAAATATAAATATTTAATAAGAAATTTGAAAAAACAACTGATACGGATAGGATTCGAACCGATTGTTTTTTCAAAATTTCTTATTAAATATTTATATTTAATAAGCTAACATGTGCTAAAACATGTAAAAATTTCACAAAAATTTCTAAATTAATTTAAAATACCAACTATCTGGGAGTACTTTTTCTATTATTTTTTTTTTATTTTTTATTTTTTTTTATAGGCAAATGTAAATAGTAGTTATATTTAGTTTGTAAATACTTGTATAATAATGAAACTGTATGGTTAATTAAAAAATACTATCTGGGAAGGAAAACATCGTAAGCAAACCTGGATTTAATAGTCTGAAATCGCAAAGCAGGGAGCTAGCGTGGTTATTAATGCTCGATTCCTCAATGTATGAGAACAGGTCTTTGCCGTGCATTGGGGCAGTTACAGGCTGGTTTATTTTATTTTATTTTTATTATAGGTGTATTTAGCCAAAGGGTCTGTATCCAAAAGAAAATATGACGCCTGGTTGTGTGGAGGGGCCTTAGTTACTCTGGAGTTTCTCATAACTTCAGCAGCGTGTGTTGACGACATCGAATACTCATACGTCATTGCTGGATACCAGAAATATGTTCCTGATGATAAACTTGAAGAGGATCCATGTACGAAAAATATGAAAAAGAAAGTTATATACACTTGTACTCCTGTGAGTAAGTACCTATCTAATCGCCATTTTCATTTTAATGTGGTTTTTACTTCACCACAAATATGAGTAGGTATCTAATAGGGGGCCGATTCTCATTAAACAAGCAAATTAAATACCACTGAAGTTTAATAGTAGGTCGATTGAAGTACCACAAATTTTGGTAAGAAAGAAAATAGATTTATTTGACGAGGTACAAGACAGGTGAAGGTGACAGGTGAAGAGGTACAACTTTAATAAAAACATACTTAATCACTAGAAGGAGAAAAATCTTTGGTGCTGGAATGGGAATAAAAATAATTAAATCGGTGCCAACAGATTGGTGCCAGGTGCCGAAATGGGATGCTTCTCTTAGATGTGATGGTTTTTTAAGGGTTTAATTTATAACTGAAATAACTGAGAAATAACTGCTGCCAAACATTTTACTGAAACTTGTTTATTTAACAAATTTACAATACTTCATCCTACATAGTATAAAACAAAGTCGCTTCCGGCGTCTGTCTGTCCCTATGTATGCTTAGATCTTTAAAACTACACAACGGACTTTGATGCGGTTTTTTTAAATAGATAGAGTGATTCAAGAGGAAGGTTTATATGTATAATACATGCATATTAGCGTAAACGTGCGAAGCCGGGGCGGCCCCTAGTTTTTTATAAAGTATTTAAAATGTAGGTATGCGATGCGAAGATCCACTAAAGTTACAAATTTTTGTAGAAAGAAAACAAAAACGATTACGAGTAGGATTTGAACTTGCGACCTATTGGGTGAAGCCCCTAGTCACTCTGCCACTAAGCTATTCGTAACCTTGCTATTGAAATCGAACTAGTAATTGATATTTTGTTGTGGTACTTTGTTTATTTATTGTTATTTGTTCATTGTGTCAATGACATAATTTATATTATGCTTATTTTAAGGTTATCACCTGACATTCAATCGATTAGAAAAATGGTCGAATATCGACATAGCCCTGGCCAAGGTTGAGTCGCCGTATAATTTTCGCGATCCTGGGTACCTTCAGTATTGCTCTTACAATCCAACAACTATATCTATTAACTACGAAACGAAGTATCAAGACCCTGGCATAGACGCTATGGTGCTGGGATGGGGACATCTAAAAGTGTGGCGAAAGGTATTACTGTTTTTTTTTATAAATAGGTAATAAAATTTGACTTAATTTAACTTGTATTATTATCTGTATTAAATACTATCGCACACAGTATTTAAATTAAATTAAGTTATGGTCGTACCGCATACTGTAGTCCTAGGACTTACGGTTATGTGGTACTCACACCCACTAAAAACCTCTCCCCCCGGGCATACTGCCGACTGCGCTTGCCCCTAGCCGTCGTCTGCTTCAGATAGCAAAATATCTAGTACCTAAGGTGCGGACACTCGCTAATCTGCTGTCTTGCTCGCAGGAGAATGACATTGCAAAGGTTTAGCTAAAATATCAGTTTGATTGGAATAAGTTTTCATACATAAATAAAATAGCTTCAAATGAATTTTTACTAATCCAATTTTTTGGTTTTATATTATCTTCAATGTGCGAGCGAGATATTAGATTAGCGAGTCGGGGCCTTAAAAAACTTTACTCCCACAAATTGTTTCTATTTCCACAATTAAAATACTTTCATCGTTTTAGCCAGGAGATAAAGTTAATTATAACCAAGAACTATTGCACTACGCTCCTTGCACGATAGAAAATAAGGAAAAATGCAAGGAAGAGTATAAAGATTATCCAAATATGAGTATAGTAATTGACGGGTTTATGATATGTACTAACGGCGCGGGGAACATAGATGATACTGGAAAAATTATAGTAACGAGTGCACCGACCACATGCTCCAAAGACGATAAACGGATGGGACTCGAAGGTATAAGTGTAAGTATGTTAACATTTTACTTGTTTTTTTTTACAGTAGGTACTTCATCATCATCATTTTAGCCATAAGACGTCCACTGCTGAACATAGGCCTCCCTCAATGACTTCCTGATCGGCAGTAGGTACTTAGTTAAACATAAAAAACGTCCTACTGCTTGAATCTTGAGGTTTTAACAGTAAGTAGCATCAACAAATTTTTTTTCTTCGGGTAATCTTCCCCACATTTATCGACACAAAATGGCTTTAGCCAAGCGCTTAGCTTATGGCCACACTATTCGTATTATGCCGATCGGCCGTGCGTCGATGCGACGGCGGATCCTCTCAAACCCATTGCCGACGTCCGTTGCCGTCTTCCCCGTCAGCGCAGATCAGCGGTCGTCGGGAGACATGATATTGAGTACGCGGACGTGGGTGTTCGATTACTTTCAGCTCTGCCGCTGAACGGACACGATTAGCAAATTGAGAAACCACCGATCTGCCGTCGGCTGACTGGTTGTCCCGTTGTTCGAGTTTAGCCTATACGACATATGGGTGTCAATAATAAGATTATATATCATTGACAACCTAAGATGCCTGTCTCGCTAAGCTGCTGTCTCGCTCGTACATTGTAGATATAAAATTACTGAATATAATTATCAACAATCGGAAAATACCAAGATAAGGAGGATGAAATGATTAGGCAATTTTTATGTATGAAATCTTGTTCCAATCAAACTGTTATGTTTGCTAAATCTTTGTAATGTTTATTCTCCTTAACTTGTTTTTTTTTTTTAGTTTTACATTTTTGATTTGAGGTTTTATAAGATTTTATTTTAGTTTTGAGTTTCTTTTTGTATTTTACTACTAACTACAACTAAAATAATGTATTCTCTATAGTGCGAAGAAGACTTTGACGAGTTTGATAATACCCGCAGAAATATACCAGTGAATGAATCTAAGTTCGAAAATCGAACAAATATGAGAAAAGCGCTTCGGCAATCGGATGAACCCGCTGGTAATGAATCAATGGAGACGGATGACTATGATGAAGCTCAAATTCTGAACACTACTCAATTAATGGGTATTTGTCAGGTGAATTCGCTTTTATTCATAATAATTAATTACAACATTAAAATACCAATTATTATCTAATTTAAAGCATTTCGGTCACGAGTTGCCTCGACCAGACGCCCTAATAGGTCTTCGTAAATATTTCGGGCTCCCGGTCCCCACGGTCCCAGCGTCTCGACCCCAAAAGGCACAAATAAATACCCGCTATCTAAGGTACTATATTTGCGCCTTTTAAGGGTCTCGGCAGATTCTGCCGCCGCGCCCGCCTTACCCTGCGTTCCAGGTGAATTCATTTAGAAGTTCTAAAAGTATTTTTTGCTATGCCATCCGGCTGCCTAAATTTGATAAACCCACGCCCGCTTTGCTTCGATGGAATAAAGGGGAGGCTAAGTATTACAGGCACGCGCTCCCTTTATTGTTGTCACGGCTTTCGTCCGTCCAACGATTCATGTTGTATCATTTTTAACCCCTTCTACGCAAAAAGCTTAAATCTTTTGCTAAGCCGTCTGAATTTGGCCTCATTGTCAAATAGTCCTACAAGCGTATGTAACCTATTGAAATGTAATATAGAAATAATTATTCATCATCCTTCTAGACTTATTATTCCCAAACTTTGGTGAGGTCGGCTTCTAATGTAACTGGATGCAGCTGAATCATCATCAGTTTTCTACGGAGCGACTGCCTATTTGAGCTCCGCAACCCAAAGGGATACGATATTCTAAAGTTAGATTTGTTTTTAGGATTTTATGAGGGTACTGACTCCCTTTAACGGATGTCAAAGACTATAAAGACAGCCGGGGCCAACGGCTTAACGTGCTCTCCGAGGCACGGATCAGGTGATAATTAGTTTATAATACGCATTACGAAATCAGGGGTTCAAACCTGAGCAGAGGGCTCAGGTTCTGACTTGCTAGACAACGGTCATACTACTAGGCTATCGCTACACGTTTAACGCTAGTAATATAAATATAAATTAATATAGTCACAATATTTTTTTTAACGTACATCTTAAGCGGTTAAAATATAATACAAGTATTAATTTTATCTTCAGAACGATCATGGAGGTCCACTTGTGACGTGGGTGGGCGCACAAGAAGTACTCATTGGGATTGCATCAGTTTTCAAGGTGTCAACAGAATCAGAGTGCATAGGTCCTTATTTGTATACTAGTACGCAGTGCAATGGAGCTTTCCTTGAATGTGTACTATCCTATAGCGACGCGTTACCAAATAGGAAACAAAAAGCAAATGAAACTAGGTGAGTTCAATACCACCCGATCTGTTAAACAAGTGATTACTTATCAAATACAAGATGCGCTTTTGTTTTATTTATTGTTATTGTTGGGATCTTTACCCCTCTCTTTAAAAAGAAAGCTTATGGACATGTGCATTCTCCCCACCCTCACTTATGGAGCGCAGACTTGGTCATTAACAAAGAGTCAGAAGTCCGCTCTCGGGGTCTGTCAGCGCGCAATGGAATGCAGTATCCTGGGAGTCAAACTTGTAGACCGTATTCAACTCGATACTGCGTTCTAAAACACAGATTGCGGACGTGGGCCACGCAGCTGGCAAACTTGAATGGAACTGGGCTGGTCATATCTACCGCATCGGCGTAGAGCTATGGGCAAAAATCACCACTTAGTGGATCCCAGAGTGTGAAAAACGGCAGCGCGGCAGACCCTAAAAAAGATGGTGGGATGAGCTGGACACTCATTTGGAGGATTGGCCTACTAAAACTTTGAACAGAGAGGAGTGGAAGGAAGGAAGGGAGGCCTTTGACCTGCAGTGGGAAATGTCTGGCTCATAATAATAATATTGTTATTGGGGAAACAAACAAATTACATTAACATTTTTTAGACGACGCGCCGCCTTATGCAACCGCCCGCCAGCCGAAAGGGGCTATGATACAGTTGAAAGACATATATCATGGAAGAATCATCCTTCCGGGTGAGTTAAGTTTGTTTAAATCCAGGTAAAGTTTTTAAGCCAGGACCAAGGTACATCTGCCATGGATCTTATAATTTCATGTCATTTCTCTGACGTGATCATGTAGTCCGTATTTTCAGATCTTTTTTTTCATTGTCCATATTAATCAAGTTTACGTTCTTGCTTCTTCTTGTGCGAAAATGCAAAATTGCTCTGCATTTTGGGACGGACGTTCTTACAGTTCCACTCCAGTTATTTGCCCAGTAAGAGCAAACTGGAGAAGAGGTTCTATCCGACTTTAGATTCAAAATCGCAGTCAAATTGTTAAACGAAATGATCACTGCTATTAATTAGTTGATTACTAACACCCAGATGATTTTGAGAACTTTTCTATTATACACATATTAATAAAGTTATTTTAATGATAGAAGATAAGTAAGATGCTCTTAGAAAATTCGTGTGTACTTTGAATAAAATTATATTTTTACAGGCCTGCAGATAATGAAAGAGCTGCTATGGAGAGGACTAATGACAATTCAAATAAAAAATCTCATAAACATAGTAAAAAAGAAGAAAGAGATAAACCTAAACATAAATATTCAGTAGAAGAAAGAAATTTAGCAAAGCAACCACCAAAAGACAGTTATACACCGTATTTAATAGACAGATATCACAATATCAAAAAGTCTACAAGAATTGACGGATTTCCGGCCTATCAAAAATATCATCCTTATGACAGGCACACACCCTATGAAAATAATAAGTTTCCAAATGACAGAAATCCAACAATTTTAAGCCATTCAGCAAATGAACGATATCCAGCAAATGAAAGATATTCAGCAAATGAAAGATATCCAACAAATGATAGATATCCAGTAAATGATAGATATCCAGCAAAGGATAGATACCCAGCAAATGAAAGATATCCAGCTAATGAAAGATATCCAGCAAATGAAAGATATCCAGCAAATGAAAGATATCCAACAAACGAAAGATATCCAGCAAATGATAGATATCCACTAAATGAAAGATATCCAGTACACGAAAGATATCCAGAAAATTCGGAGTATAAAAAACCAGCTCCAAATCCTAGTTTTGTTGGAGCTCAAAAGACCAATGTTGCAGGAGTTCCACAGACAAATGACCAACTTAGAGCGCGACCGATGCGTCCCCTCCGCAGTTGAATCAAATACAGAACTACCAAATTATCGTAAAAAAAAGGAGTGAGAACTGTATTATTCTCTACAAATCACAATTATCTGATAGGCAAGGCAACACTTCGTTTTTTAATTTGCTATATTGCCTTGGTTGTGTTATAATAGTATTTCTATTTATTTATTTTTTTGGAATACCAATAGTACCAACATTTATAAGTCAATTACAGGTCCTCACTCTTTTATTAATATAATTATAAATGCGGACAACAAAGTAGATATGTAGGACAATATATGTTATTATTCCTTTATGTTTTAAATAATTATAATTATGTTTCATTACTTATTTCAAAGATAAAACCCTAAGTTACAATTCTCATTTCTCTCAATTATACATTTATTGTTAGACGTCACTGATGTAATTATAATGTAGTTTTTTATACTTTGTTAATAAAGTAGTCAATTCCAAGTCCTTCTTTGTCGTGTTGAGGATCAAATAATATTCAGAAGAAGAGGAAAGAAGAAGAGGAAATAAGAAGAAGAGGTAAGAAGAAGAAGAATTCCAAATCTAGATGAAATAAGGGTCATTTGTTAAGACAACATTTTTTACCGTATAGAGAAACACTGACGGCAGAAAAAGCGTTTTATAATTTATCTTGGATAAGTATAGGAAATAAATTTGGTTTTTCGAGCATTATATTGGGCGGCAGCTTAATATTAGCGCTATTGTAGCAATGTGCCGTCTAGCGTTATGCTAAGACCATTAAATTAAAAAAATGTATTTCAATTTACCTTGTTTTAAGTATTTGTCAAATAAACGAAATTTTTGTTCTTGTTTTCTTTCTTACTTATGTTCAATATTATAGTAGTATTAGAACTTGTAGTAGATATCAGATTACACATATTCGAATTAAGAAATAATAATAATTTAGAATTTTCGTATGTAAAAGCATTGTTTGGTTTTGTAAAAGTTACCTCATACAACAAATTTAATTGAACTTCAAGAATTAACAATGAGCGCTTACAGACTGGGGAATAACTGTAACATTTGAATACGTCATAGTTTACATTGCTTTCGTTAGTTACGCGTAAAGCCGTTGCGCGTCATCAGTCAAGAACCATGCATTTACAACAAACCCTAGTTTACCACGAACAAGCGAAGCGATATGGAGTGCGACAATCAAGTTCCAAGTTTGTGTTCGTGCGTGTAAATATTCCAACGCAACCGTCCACGCGGCTGTCGCGAATACCTTGGTTTTCATTTTAAAAATTTACAATTGAGGGGTCACTTAAAAAATATGTATCGGACATGACATGAAACGCTTGTTCTATGCGCGTTCGTGCGCGTGTCTCGACAAATCTGTTTCATCATCATTGTTACATAAGGCATATTTTTCATGTAACTTTAAACCAACCTACAAGCGACATAATATTATGATTGTATACTAGCTGCTTAACGGATGATGCAGTTGAGCTTATGATTTATTAAATTCTGGACTTAGGTATTTTTAATATGCGGGCCTCCATAGACTATGCATTAGCATAGTTGAGTTTGATGCACTACAATTGTCTATTATTAAATAGACAATTGCACTACAATTGTCTATTATTAAATAGACAATTGTAGTGCATCAAACTCAATGCCTTAGATGATACAGACATTCAGAAAGTAATGAAACAAACACTACAAATATCTAAGCTGAATATATCACCTATTATAGACAGAAATCAGAAAATATCTATTTCAAAGATAAATAAGAAATTTTAGACGTATATGAAAATAACTATTTCAGAAATGTTATATTCAATAAATAAAACCGGGACCAGGAAAATCAAGGAGGTATAAATCGAATGCAAAGACTTTATAATTTTTATTCCATTTAATAATTCTTTCATAATCCTACACACAAATTATATTTTTAAACAGGTATAAAAAATAATTAGTATAGGTCAACCAACATCGGAAACAGCGTCGCCGTCAGTAAATCATATACCTTAAATGTTTGTAATTCAGTCCATTTTCATAGTATATTTTCTAATAGTTCTGTAATAAAACCAAACCCCTATTCAATGGGAAAAGCTACTAAAGAACTTGAAGAAGAAGAAGATTGTACTTTATTAAAAGAAGATTAGTAAGGCGAAGCGACTCTTGTGGAAGAAGATCTGCAAGGAATTTAAAAAGTTCCCCAATGGGTAAGAACAAAATTAAAGAAAAGAAAAATTGTTACTGGAAAAAAATGTGATAATTATAACATATCAGTTTCTAAGAATAAGTTAGCCAAAAAAAGTGCAGTAGGATTCCACAACACTCTTGCAAAAACGCCTCCTAATCAAATTGGATGGTTCAAAAGAGAACATGTAATCTTTACTGAGACGATAAATGAGACAATAGGTATCATGGTTAAAAATCAAGCTAATCAACCAGTTACTAAAAGCCGGCATGAGCCGGAAAACCAATGACTTTAAATTTAGTTTGTTATGAAATTCATACGTCTTCTAAATGAATATCAGGAAATCATTTGGGTTTTTTTTTTACTGCCCCACTGGGAACAACTGGGGATTTTTTCCCAGTGAAAACAAAGCTATTGGGCACAACTGTGGGACTAGACCCGCTCTTACAAAGAAAAGTCTAACATTAGAGAATCGTACTGTACCTACGCAAGTGATGAGTATTACTCACGAGAGTAAGCTCACAAACCGCCACCATGGCCAATCACCATCCAACATTCAACACATTTTATAAGAAAACTATTAAAAACAACATTTCAATTTCCAAAGTTAATTCTTTTGTGATAATAAAAAAAGTTATCCATCAGCGATTTGATTATTATTTCACGTACCGTTAAATTATGACTTTCTCGATACAAGTAAGTTATTTAAAATCAAGGCCAGCTTAAAAATGTGTACAATAACGTTACGTTTCGTGTTATTCTTTTTTATATTTGATGGTATGTAGCACATTGGACTTTCATGTGTGGCTGGGATTGGTTAATTACTTATAGTATTGTCATTGGCAATGAAAATCTTGTAAAAATCTTTTTGATGTTTACTTACTTACACAATATAGGCCTTTGACTAATATTACGCCTTTTGTTTCAAAGAGTAAGGTTGTAAGGACCGAGAAGTGGCCGGGTTTTGAACACTAGCGATTGAGTTTTTTTTATTATTTCATCCACTTGGTTGTCATAAGGCACATGCCAGTTAAAATTTGTGCAGAATCTGCGCTGTTGACGCTGTTAACACATTTCGTGATAATTTTTGTTTCTAAACCCTGACCACAATTTTGCGAGATAGTGTGACAAATTTTGTATTATTATGTCTCTAGTACATTAGAAGGGAAAGTCAATGGAAAGAGAGGAAGAGGTAGGCAAGACACAGTTATGTAGCGCAGATCAAAGAGAAAGTAAAGGTCGAGACGTGTAAGGAGGTCAAGGAATTGGCTCTTGATAGGGAGAGCTGGAAGAAGCTGCATCGACAAGAGCATAGCTCTTAAATAAATGATGATGATGATGTCTCTAGTGTCATATGTGCTTATTTGAAAATAAACATTGGTTTGTCGACGTATACTTTCGAACCTCAAAATATGTCAAAAGATCCCAAAATAGCATTTTGATCTACTTTATGTAATTCTACACGTGACGTAGAAGAAAGAGCTGCTGTCATTTCACGAGGAGCTGTGGCAACTTGTTTAAACTTTTGATCTTACGTAGAATGTGCGCTGTGACATGGACCTGTAGAAATAAGCACTCTTTATATTTGAGACTCTTTATAAAGACACGTAAAAAGTAGGAAAGATTATTTAAAATCTTGTGACAGAATATGATAAGAATGTTCATTATTTTGTTTTAGCCACAAATGCTGCTAGAAGAATAAGAGATGGCCTCCCTGTTACTATTAATAAAACTTACGTGGTAAGAGCAATCATTCAAGATAGCAATTATTTTATTCAATTTCGTTCGTTCAGTCCCCTACAATAGAGTCTATAACGATGGATGTCTGAAGTCTGCCTTTTTTGTAAGTTAACGGGACAAAAATAAGCATGAAGTACAGATACAAATACAATGCTAATATTCTTTATTGTTGAACATAGGTAAGGTACTATCGTGGACAAAGCCAGTGTACCACTCTGAAGGTTACAATCGCTTACACCTGGCGTACGAACGTAGCGCTAATCGCGCCCTACGCACGTAGCATCGTTCAAAGCATTTTGATCGCAAGTGGTGCACCGTTCGTGTCCGCGATAGTACATGGTGTGTGCAGTGAGATTTTTATACAGACACTGACATTTTTAAAGCAATATTAATAAATTAATATATATATATATAATAATTAATAAATAACCATTTTTAACTCCAGGTGTACTTTGTCAAAGCGCCAATATCGCCCAGAAAATATGACAGTTGGCTATGTGGAGGTGCTTTGGTAAGCAAGGAATTTATTGTAACATCAGCAGCATGCGTAGACGACGTCGAATTCTTATACGCCATTGCAGGGTATGATACATATGTAGCTGACAATGAAATTGAAAAAGATGAGTGTACAAAAACTAATAAGAAGAAGGTGGTATATACTTGTACTCCAGTAGGTAAGTAATCTTCTTATCAATAATGCTAAATTATCTAAAACTGTGCCAAAGTATAAAACATAAGACTCACCTCCTCTTACTTATAAGTTATCTTTTATACAACCTGAGTTTTAGAGACCAGCCATAGGAGGTAATCAGGTCAATGAAACTGAACAACTTTCCTTAAGCAACATAAATCGACATCTAAAAATTGAAAAATAATTTTCATACCAAGTGACTGGTTTCATGACTCACGTTTGTTATGTGAAGTAGAATTTTCGTTTTCAGATATCGATCAATACTCCTTAGCGAGAGTTGTTTAGTTTCATAGACTTTGTTACCTCCTAAAATTTGGCTGGTTTCTAAAAAATCAGCTTATATATGACTCATTATTTTTCGAAAATTTATGCTTTCTAGTCCCAGATTATATCAATATTATATGGCCTACTATGATTATGTTATCTTCCCAAATAGTTTTCATATGGTTCATCGAATATGACCTTTAATATAGTTTAGAGGCTTCTATTATGTGTACTCCTAAAAGTTTCGTCGTTTCTAATCTTCTTATCACAAACTGCTTGATGTTATAATATGTAACTTAATCATATCAATCAAAATGTTGTAAAATTTTCAGCATTCGAACTGCAATATGATCGCTTAGAAAAGTGGTCGTACATAGACATAGCATTAGCTAAGGTGGAATCACCATATGATTTTACACTCAAAACTGGATGCTCATACATACCATCTATCATAGCAATTAACTATGAAAAGAAATATCAAGAGCCTGGTATTGATGCTATGGTGTTGGGCTGGGGACATCTAAAAGTATGGCGAAAGGTATAAAAATATATTTAAAATTGTATGTTATAAAACTTCTCTAAACATCGGCCACTTTGAAAACTATAATAATTCATTTTAAAACTTGAATTAAGTATCAAACGATAAAATTATAAAAAAAAACAATTCAGCCATTGGCACAGTAATAGAGTGACAATACAAAAAAGGTAAGGCAAACAAAAATGAAAGAATACGTACAGAAATAATAGTACTAAAAATTATAGAAGATATTTTAAGTGACCTACTAAACGCGCATAGCGAGGTTTAAAACACGCAGTACATTTCGTCAGAGTAATGGATTGACAAAATACTTATTTCATAGGCCGCTTATCCTCTAACGTTTTAGATTTCCACCTTCATGTTTCAGCCAGGAGATCAAACAAATTATAACCAAAAAAAATTGCACTACGCTCCATGTTTACTAGCAGATAAAGAGGACTGCAAGAAAAAGTATGAAGCTTATACTAATATGACTAGAGTGATAGACGAGTACATGATATGTTCTATGAGTAAAGGAAATATCAATGATCAAGGAGAAACTATAATGAAGTCTCCACCAACAGCAGAAGGATGCTTACCTACCGCACAAAAATTAAGTGGATTACCAGGTACATCTGTAAGTGTATTTACGAAGTATTACGGCAATATTTGTAGGGGTATACATCCCGGGATAAACGGGATCAAAATTTTGTTTTGGTGCTTGCCCTTAATTAATTACCAGTAAAATTGCCCTACTTTTATCGGGATTATTAAATTATACATGAATCGAGTCGCAGGCAACAGCTTGTTAATTAATAAATCTAAGACTCATAGAATGTACCAGTAATAGGGAGAGCTCTTACTACAACACAGGCTGCTAGTAATTCTAGTAATTAAAGCAACAGCAGCTAAGGATACTCCCTAGTAGGACTCAGGCCTGGGGTTAAGGCATTGTTTGTGGATAAGCTAGAGACAGGTATGATCTGGTTTTAATTATTGCGGAACTAATTTATGGCTACAGGCTTAGCTATGGAAGTCTGTTATGAGTAATGGGGAGAACAATTAATAGATCTTCGCGACAAGCCTCTCTCGAGGATGAAATGATCCAAAATTGCTCTACCATTACCAATTCACTATTCTAATTATTTTTCTTTTTTATAGTGCGAATTTGATGATTATACTAATTACTCACCGATAGATCACACGCGCAGAAATTTAAGTGAAGCTATTAAAGCATATAATGAATCTATGAATACTGTATTAGCGAATAAATCTATTTTTAAAATAAAAGAGTTTTATAAAGATGAAGATAATATCACAACAAGCCAAGACAGGCCACACACGAAATCTACAGTTGTTAATAATTCTAAACTAAAAATAAAAAATGTTTTTAAAGACAAAAGTAACAAGACAAACAATCAATCATTTAATGAATCAATGAACAATGAATTCAGAAATCATTCTATTTTAAAAATAAAAGAGTTTTATATGGATGAAGTTAATGAGACAGCCGATCAAGTATACAATGAGTCTATGAAAAGTAAATTTACCAATCATTCTAGTCTTAGAGTAAAGGGATTTCGTAACATTGGAAGAAATTTAGCTTCAGTTGGAATTTGTCAGGTGGGTGTGTGAAAAAATTAAGTATAATGGACTGTTTCAGAAGTGAAACTTTCACTTCTGTATAATTTTAAAATTTTCATAGTTCACACTATGAAACAGGCATTTTTTTAAAAATCTACTTAATTACTACTACTAAATTCACAATCTTACTTTATTACCGCAAAAATTAGGTTGCTAAAATTTATTTGTAACAAAAAATATAAATTTTCACGCAATTGTTTGAAATTAATTCATATTTTTTTCATTGCATAAAATATTTTAATATAAGTATTATGTTAATGTTTTTTTTTGTTAGGGTCCTACTCTACTGCGTCCTAACGCGTTAATCGACAAAACTATCTTGCTATCTCTGTTGGACAATATGGCTTTGACAATAACATAATTATTGCAGATATTTAAAATATAATTATATATATAGGGCATAGGTGGGGTAGAAGCATGACTAAGCATCTTAGCGACCAGGGGGCTTACCACAACCTTTTAAGAAACAGTCTTATTTCAAGAACGTTTTGTTTCAAGCTTATAATAACATTACTCTTATTCGTACCATGAACTATTTTAAGCAGTATTGTTTTAATCCTGCATAGTGCTGCGCAAGAACGAATGGTTCCTAAATATTGTTTTATTCCTGCTATAAGTGGAAAAGAAACAAAGCTATATGAGCAGTATAGCGCTATCTCATTCAAACTTTGGTCCGAATCGTATTAACGTATTAACGATTGATTTAAAAATAATTACATGTGTATCTTATAGTCTTCATATTTAATAGTGTTTTATTATTTATATAAATTTAATAAAGTACAAACACATATCTCGGAGATTTCGGTGGTAAACTAAAGAAAAATAATTTCAAATGAATAAAATAAGATGAGGATATATGAGGATATATTGTGACATGGAATGAATACGGAACGTTAATTTAAAAGGCTGAATGGTGATTCCTTTGCCTATACCTAACGTATTTATTAATGTAAAAAAAACACTTGACGTTTCACTTGACTGACGTATGTTATTAATTTACTACATAGATATTTATAGTATAGATATGGCATAGCCAGTTGGTCATATTTTGTATGTTAGATTTGTTTAGGTATTGAAATACCTCAATAGTCAATTAAATTTTATCTTGTGTATGTTTTTTTAATCTTTTGGGTTTCTAAGAAATTTATTAATTTTTATAATGTTTAGGGTGGCTCAGAAGCGAAACAAAATAATTAATATACCTAATTATTGGAACTGAGAACAACAATACTAGAAATTTTAATTTGGTCCTTTCATTTAAAGAACTATGGCAAGCTAAAGATGACTTTATGATTCAGTCAAATAAGTCAGCTTTAGGTAGGTATGCACGTTCCAAATTACCTGCCATATCTAGGTGTACTATAGAATATAATATATCTATGATTTACTAGGTATCGCATTTGGGATTGTGTAGTATGTTTAATTGTAATTAAAGATGTTTCAATCAAGACTTTTCTATATGCTATCAAAGCTTTTAAGCTTAATTTTGTGCTAAATTTAGAATGTCAAGAAGCTCAGTTCTATCCCTAGCACAAGTGGAAAAGTGGTTATATAATATTGGAAAGGGAAAATTGGATAGCTATCAAGCTAAACAGCACTAAACGTACAAGTCGGCTTGGAAGCTAAAGGCGAAGGCACTTTTAGATTGTGGCAAAGGTATGTTGCACCGAGCACTTACTTCAATCGGACACGAAACACTGGATAGAATTCCACAACTTGCAAGTCCTCTCCACCGATCGCCATTTCTACTCGAGAATTGTGCGTGAAGCGATTGAAATAAAAAAACACCAAAATTTTAATCGGGAAGATGGTTATAAGTTATCCGCAACATGGAATCCAGTGATTTCAAAAACTAAACCTAGCTGGAGCAAGTCGGTTAAAAGTGCGGATATTGTGAGTGTGGTGTGTACCGGCCTTATTCGAACAGAAAAAACATCGAGGGTAGATGTATTGACATCTACCTCACATTCAGATTGACACCGCTGCGACAGTCTGCCCGTGACCACGAACAGTGTAACCTGTTCGAAACGTCGGGAAAATAAAATCTTAAGGTATGTGCGCGTTAATCCCCGTGTTACGTCTAAATAAATAAAGGTATGTTGACTATACCTATCTATTAAAAAATCAAAATCTCTCTTCTTTTATCTGTTTTAAGCTTTTACGATTTTCACTTCAATTATGTGATTCCTCCGATATTTCATTTCGACACTGTTATAAGTGCCGTGATCGTGGGTCCTTTATAAAACTTTTTCTATCTAACGTACTTCTAGTAAGAAGTTTGATGCTCGCCTTTGTTACCTACAAAGGCATGCATTTTACTAATTGCCCTTGCATAATCAGAGACCCTTGTTTATGCCCCTATTTCTTGTTTATAGCTGCATCAAGGCGTCGTGCTATACAAAAGCAGTCACAAATAAATAGCCTGACTGAAAGGTGTATCGTTCTTAAAGAAAGGTTTTGGAAAATAAAGGAATACTCAGTGAAGTGATCTGTGGGTCAAGAACTCAAGATGGACCTGTAACCTACACTCCATGATTTCATACAACCTTGTTAATGTACTGCGTCGCTGTTGATTTTCTAAATAAATTAAGTATATTAAAATATAAATAAAACATGATTGTGTAAGTAGTAAAAATATGTGTTTAATTTACACACTGCCCATTTATTACACAATCCTATATAGGTAAAACCTACACATTTAAAATAACAAGTGGTCCAGTCAGTGGTCAGTTTTTTTACAGACATTTTTGCTTTCTGCATTTCTTCTCCATACACTTTTTCACACTCCTCTGTGCGCGTAATATTAAAAGGGGTCCGAAGTTTTCGCTTAAATCATTCAAGACGTAGCGATATACGACGCCGCTTTCTTACTTTGTAATCTTCAGCGGTATCAGCGTCCAAAAACTCGAAAATTTTGCATTCTTCAGCCATCAACAATCATAATATAAATTAATTACAAAGGCACTAATATCCTCACACTCATCACTAATTAGTTAGATTTACGTAACATAACACATTTTACTTGCTTTAAATCACACAAAAATAATCTTTTGTATTAGAAAAATGCAAAATAATAATAGATCCGTCGCGTCAGAGCAACTTTTTTATGACTGCTAAATTTGACATAAAAACAATAATGCTAGTGGTCTAAAGCCACCTCATGGTACGCATTGACTGAACGAAATAGGTGTGACGTCACCAAAACTCCTAAGAAAACAATATTGTTTCAGGCATAAAGTAAGCTTACTTTTAAGACGTCATGGTGCGATAAGTCAATGTAAGATTAAAATAATACTGCTTTAAGAGGTTGTGGTAGGCCCCCTGTAGATCTACTTCCTAAAATATATTGCAATAATAAAATAAGGCCTTTATGACAATATATACGTTTTTTTTGTAAGAACAGTGACTAAGAACAGTGCCAATACCATAGATATAAGTTCTAACAACACTTACTTGAAATTGATTTATAAATAAACTCATCACGACATTGATGGAAAAATAAATCTGTTAAAATGAACATTTTTCTATGGAATTAGCAATTTTAATCGTTTTTAATAAATATAATATTAAAATTGATTAAGACATTATTTTACTTTAGAACGACCACGGAGGTCCACTAGTGACATGGGTGGGTGCACATGAAGTCCTCATCGGTGTTGCATCAGTATTTAAAGTTTCACCGGAATCAGAATGTGAAGGACCTTATTTATATACCAGCACTCAATGCAATGGAGCCTTCCTTGATTGTGTTCTGACAAATAGCAAATCATTACCTGGCGGAAGAAGTGCTTTTAGGTGAGTTTATAGGACTATAAGCCTATACAACGGCATTAGGAGCGTCAGCAAATTTTTTAATATATAAGGTGCTTCTAAATTATCTGCCACGGCTGCAATGGGAGATAATATTGGTTATTTATATTACAATAGTGAAGTAATTTTTTTTGATCTAACGTCATATTTTTTTTCTTTTGCCTGCGTTTTATTGCGTAGGTCTCATTCTGCTCCATGCTTCAATTTTTTTTTGTTGCGTGGTACGAAATTTCTTCTCTATTGTAATCTATATACCCAATACTTTCTCCCATTGCAACCGTGGCAGATAATTTAGAAGCACATTATATTTTTGTACTCATAGTTATAATGTTTTCTCATTCACAAAGCAGGTGACAAGTGACGATGTGAAATTTATGGACCTATTAGTATTCTGCCTTGCATTTCTAAATTGTTTATGGTGGTGGCTTATAAACTTTTTATCTTCATTTAAACTACACTTAAATAACACGGTTTTGTTAGAAACAGATTTCCTTTGTTGAACCTTTTAGTTTACAAAAACCATATATGTACAGCTTTTTTCATATATAGTCCTATATTCTGTTTTTTGTGGCTATAAATAAATAAGAGGAAAGCCATAATATTTATTGGAAACGAGATCACGATTAGATCTAATCAAAATATTTGTTAGATTATGTGTAGTGCTTACAAAAACTTATAAATCAAAACAAAATTAGTATTTTATGTTAATTAAAATTTATGTTTCGATTCAGATCCGGGCAACGGGCCATTTGTGACAGTCCACCGAAGTTAAGAGGTTATGATACAGTTGAAAGACATATATCATGGAAGCATCACCCTGCAGGGTGAGTTCTTTCTAACGACATAATACAATAAAATCCCAACTACTTATATAATATTATGTCTACATAGTGACTACTACATAATAAAGAGAAAGAATGTTATTTTAATTAGATTTAAATTTTACAGACCCGCTGACAATGAAAAGTTACAAAAAAATCATGAAAATTCAGACGAAAATTGGAATGAACATGGTAATAAAAAGAAAAAGAAATATGGCAGTATGGAAAATGCAGGAAAAGGTCGGCCAGCTAAAGAACAAAGTTTTACAGTAAAAACTAGACTAACACAAAAATCTGCGGGACATTGGTCTGAAGAAATTCATTCAGTAGAAACGAGACGTCCTATAACAAGTACGAGGACAAAAAAAAAGTATGGACCAAAACATATGCCTCCAATACATAATGGAGAGGACACATTCATAGTGAGACCGCAACGACCACTGAGTTCCTCAAGATGAAACTTGTTATTTTCTCTAAAACTTAATTTATTGATTCGATATTTTGTATATTGTTTTTAGAAATAGCTGCTGCCCGCATCATTGATTACGTGGAGTAAATATGTGCCTCAATTTGTTTGTAGCTTTTATTTGTTTGTTTGTATTCTGTTAAAATGAATAAATGTCTAAAAATCTTACCAGCATCATTTACGTAACCCTTACTACCCTGTACCCTCAGAATACAAAAAAACCCAGAACCCGCTTTTAATCGTATTTCCTTGCTGCGAAATGTATCCATAAACAAAACGTCAACATAACGAAATTTATAATCCCATTCTGTTTTCTATTGTGCCAGATTTTTTACAGGTGGGAACAACACACAACGGCTTAAATTTAGAATATAAGATTTAGTACAGGCGTGACAAACATTTATTCGATGCGATGTCAAAACGTAAAATCACCCTATTTTTATTAAGTGATTTATTGTGCTTTACTTTTTAGCAAAAGTTTCTGATTTTTTTTTGTATTCTGTGCTTGTACCTATAGACATTATTGAATAATAACTATGTAAATCATATCGACATCTTCCTCTACCAACGCTGCGTTTTTCATTAAGAATTCTACACCTTGAAGCTACTAAGGTATTTTTTTTTAACAACATCATCATCTTTCTAGTCTTATTATTTCTAACCTTTGTTGGGGTTGGCTTGTTATCTAACCAGATGTAGCTGAATATCAGTTTTTTATGGAGGGACTGATATCTGACCCCCGCAACCCAAAGGGATACAATTTTCTAAAGTTAGATCAGTTGTTAGGGTTTTATAAGGGTACTGACTCCTTATACCTCATCTATCTCTTATCTCATCTACTCATGACAGCCTAAACTAACGTGGGCCCAGTTGACTATTATCCTTTTAGATAAGATGCATTTTTGATTCGTCCAAGATTCCAGTTTGGAAATGGAACGGTTTGCCTCCTAACCCTCGGGGCCATCGTCAAAGTGCTTTCCGAGGCATAGAGCAGGTGATTATCAAATTATAATTCGCACATAAAATACGAAAATTCAGAAAAAAATAAGATTAAAATTTAAAACAATAAAAAGAAAGTATCTTTAATTAAAAAACTAACTACCTTAACAATAAGTTACCAGTAGGCAATATCTCCAAAATGCAAGCTGCTTTGCCTCGTTGAATAGCTATACCTACTACATATATACATTTTACTGTGGCTATACTCAGTCTTTGGGTATTTTATACCTGCAAGTATGTAAATTACTTAACACTTTGACTGTCATGCTACAGATACAATGCAATTTTTATAGTTTCCCGGACATTGGTGACTGCGGTGGCGTGCAAGTATGTAGATTAGTTAAACGACCTACTATATACGATATTACTTCCATAAAACAAAAAAATATTATTTTCCTTGGATATTCACGTAACAGCAATCCACCACAAATCACTTTTTCCCTTATTACTATTTCACAAACCGTTAAATTGTTATTTCTAGACTCAAGTATTAAAAAAATATAGATTTCATTGTAATGTCTGTTACAATGTTATGTCTCACTTTTTTCTTGTTAACATTTGATGGTAAGTAATTTATTTCATTCTCATTAATGTCACCTAATTAATGATCAGTAATATGCCGTGTAGATTCCGGCCTAAGAATAGAACTACCCCTATTCATCCCGCGGGTGTCGTAAGAAGCGACAAAGGGAAAAATCTGGAGGATGGGCAGCAGCATCTTACTGTGTAATAGCAACCATCTGCTACTGCGAATGCCAAACCGATTGCACAGCGTGGAGATTAAGGGCGTACCTAAATGAGCGTACAAAATAAGTGTGTATGAGAATAGGACTATGTCCAGCAGTGGACTGATACAGGCTTCTTTGTGTATGTAATGTCACCTAGCGGATTTTGAGTAGGTTTGATATACATTACGTTAAATTAGATTAAATTAGAGGTTCTAAGTTTACAGATTAGTTTGTTAAGATCTGATTATGGACTTCGAAGATACATAACGTTAAACGGTGTGTAAAGCCATGTCAGAGGCTTACGGGTGGTTTAAGCTCCGACACCAGATTGTTCATCAACCATATGATGAAAAAGATCCTTTTTTTGTTTAGAAGTTATTTTTTTATTTTGATCAAAAGTGTCTTTAGCAAAAAAAAATCGTGGGATTTTTTTCATTTTTAATCTACGCTATTTTAAACGGTTTTACTTAGCTTGACCTGTTTATTATTTGGTTTAAATTTAGTAATCAATATTTCACCCCCTTCCTGTTGACAGATTGATCTGATATTTAGTACATACTTTTAGTTCTGATGACAAAACCGTTTTACGTTAAAAAAAAATTACTAATATTATTTTTTATTTTAGCTATTGATGCTGACAGAAGAATAAGAGATGGTTTACTTTCAAATGCAAACAAATCATATGTGGTATGGCAAATGTTTATCGCATATTTGATCCCATCACGAAAACACGACGACTCACGAAAGAATCGCCCAAGGCCTTCTACACTTATACTTACGACACTGCTGGCCAACTGCTCTGTGTGCCGTGCAACAGGGCCTTTAAAACTAAATTCGGCTTCGCCAGCCACATTCGCGCTCATCATCAAAGTTCACAAGGTTCTCCATTGACGGAACACGTCGAGGAGGACATCATCATCATCATCATTATCATTCATCATCATCATTCATCATCACCATTCATCATCATCATCATCATCATTCATCATCACTCATCATCATCGTCATCATCATCATTCATCATCATCATTTCAGCTATAAGACGTCCACTGCTGAACATGTTCTTCATCATCATCAGCTTCTAAATGAACCGATTTTGATTTAGTTTTCAATTGCCGTCCCACCGGACTATGAGAGTGAGGGATTAGAGATTGCATCTGTGTTTGCGCACATACTTGTACCTTGTACACTACAAAAATAATTCACTTGCGGAGTTGACTAATCTCCGTCGAGATTGGCCGCTGTGACCGAAATTCGGTCAGGAGAATATTATTATTGCGTGCAGAGGTAAAACAACTGTGTACGGACAGTGGTTATTTTTATCCTTAATTAACATTTTTAATTACAGGCCTATCTCATCAAAGCGCCTTTATCAACTATATATTATGACTCTTGGCTATGCGGAGGTGCCTTGGTAAGCACACTGTACATTTTAACATCGGCCGCGTGCATTGAAGACGTCGATTTTATATTTGCTGTAGTCGGATACAAGAAATATGTGCATGACAATGAACTTGACATAGATAAGTGTACCAAAGACATGAAAAAGAAAGTGGTGAACACTGTTGTTCCCAAGGGTAAGTACCTGTTGGTGTAAATTACTCCTCTTCTTATACGAGTCATATATTTTTTGCGCTCGCCACGCTCGCTGGGCGGGTTGGCGATCGCAGTAGCAGATGGTTGCTATTACACAGTAGGATGCTGCTGCCCATCCTCCAGATTTTTCCCTTAGTCGCTTCATACGACACCCGCGGGTAGAATAGGAGTAGTGGTTCTATTCCTAGGCCGGAAACCACACGGCAAAGCTATTGTTTATGAGTTTGAATTGCTATTGGACTACGACAATTATTTGAGTTGATTAATTGATAATGTTTTTTTAGCGTACAGATTAAATTACGATAAAGTGGAAATGTGGGCCAATGACGACATAGCCCTGGCTAAGGTAGAGTCAGCGTTCAATTTGGCCGACCCCAAGTTCATTTCGATGTGCTCCTACTACCCGACAATTATACGCATTAATTATGACGGAAAGTATCAAGAGCCTGGAATCGACACTTTAGTATTCGGATGGGGACATACAAAAAAATGGAGGACGGTAAAATTATTTTTTATAATTATTCGGGATCAAAAATACGATTTGTTATAAAAAACAAACAAGTCAAACTTTCGCGAACACTCAACATAATGAAACAACTTTTTAACGGATATAATTCGCGTTTTTATTTTGATAATACAATCCTGACGTTTCGAGTACTTTGCAGCACTCGTGGTGTGCAGTCTGCCTGCGACCGCGAAGGCGAATTATATCCGTTAAAAAGTTGTTTCATTACAAACAAGTCAATCCGTTGTTCCGTTGCTGTACAAAAGAACGACAAACCAAAAAACAAACTTTTGCATTTTGATCGACTTATTTTTCGATTTCTTTTCATTTTTTTTTATTTATATCAATAAAGCTCGTCTATAGCTATTATACAAAAAAAAACCATTCACAAACAAAAGAAAATGGTGGCAACCTATTTTGTGTTTAGACGAGATGTGGGCAAAACTCAATATTGAGTGGAGCCCAGCCCACACAACGTTAGACACGTTGCAGCAGACCTAGAAGGAGATAGCGGGACTAGCTAGATGTTTATTGGAAGGATTGGCCGCCGAAAGCGCAGTAACCAGGAGGAAGGGAAGAAAGGTAGGGAGGCATTTTCCCTGTAGTGTGACACTTATGGGCGAAAATAATAATAAATAATAATTGATACTCTCGCCTGCCTGACTGCCTCGTTGGTCTAGTAGCAAGCGCGACTGCTGAGCACGAGGTCCTGGGTTCGATCCCCGGGTCGGGTAAAAGTGTTATTGGGTTTTTCTATTAGGAAATTCTCAGTGGCAGCACGGAGTCGGAATTGTGCCCGGTTAATGGCAATAGGCTCGCCCCCTATTACATGGGACTTATAAAATAGCCGGCGAAACGTGGGTGTACTGCACACCTCTGCCTACCCCTTCTGGGGAATACAGGCGTGAGTCTATAAATAATTGATACTACAATTTGAACTTCGGGAGCTGAAAGAAGCGAATACAACTTAATTTTTTACATCTTAATTCATGATCGAAGGTTTGTATGTGAAATCGGTCTTTTCCACCAAATTCTCCAATTGATTTCAGGTCCAAAACACTAAGAATGAAAATCAAAAACTTATGCAATACACTTCATGTCAGATAATAAATAAAACGGAATGCGCGAAAAGTTATGAAGCCAAAATGGCTGAAGCGATAAATGAGTTCATGATATGTACTGATGGTCCAGGAATACTAGATGAAATAGGAGACCAAGTAGTTAAGAGTGCACCTACTGCTAATGGTTGCGGTTCTGAAACGAATAAACTTAAAACTAAAGATATATTGGTAAGTGAAAACGGCATTGATTTTTTTACCAACTTCACAAAACGATAGGTTCTCAATACTATTGGTGTTCTTTTGGTATGGTACCCGATATCAGTAATGTGTCGATGTTTGGGTTTGAACGAGGCATGTACTAATTACCCGACTACGGCGAAGCAAAAAGGAGGGTTATGATTTTGACCTGCATGTATGTATGTGGGTATGGATGTTCATAGGCTACATGACGTCACATTAAACTGACGTCAGCACCCTCTAGGGGGCTTAAAGTAAAGAACTAAAAAAAAAAAAACTTGGCGGTGCAGTGTCGTGTGGGGTATCAAATGAAAGAGCTTTATTAGCACATTTTAAATATGTAAACATTATTAGAATTCACATATCTCCAAAATAAGTTAAATAAAAATATAGTTTAAAAACTAAAACCCGACTATACTTAAAATCTAAAAACAAGCTTCGAAGATTTGAATTCTGTAGTCGGAGGCCTTAATGTATTTATTATAGGTAAATACTTTGTAAATTTGGTGGCCTCCGACTACAGAATTCAAATTTAAGAAGCTTGTTTTTAGATTTTAAGTAGTTGGGTTTTAGTTTTTAAACTATATTTTTTTGACTTTTTCATTTTTACTTCTTAGTTAATCTGTAACACTATCGCCTAAAGGTGAAGGAAAACATCGTGAGGAAACTTGGACTTAGTGGTCTGAAATCGCCAACACGTAGTGACTGGTGAATGTTCCATCCTTCTCTGTATGAAAAGAGGTTTTTGCCTTGCAGTGGGACAGTAACAGACGTTACAGTCTGGTTTATTTTACTGTTACACAATATCTTCAAAACATGTTATCCGATTTAAATGATTTTTCTTTTCTTATACGTCCACACAGTGGTCCTACATAAAATATTTATGTAGGCCCTTATTATCTTGGTCCCTTCGGAGTTACTGAATGTAATACATAATACATAAATCTCTTTTTAATATAGCTCAGAACTAAATCTCAATGCAGTATTGATTGATTGATGATTTTAATAATTATCTATATATCTAGATACGACCAGAAGTCAAAATTGATGTAGATTAGACATATTTTCTAATATGGTTTTTCTGAGTAAGATTACTATGGATTTTAGGATAAAATTGTGGCACCCAGATGGCTATTGGTTGCTTCACATGAAGTTGTAAATTGTATAATTCGATCCAAATTTTTAGTCAAAATAAATAAACCTTTTTTCTTTGTTCTTTATCGTATGGTTGATAAACAACCTGGTGTTAGAGTTTAAACCACCCGTCGGCCTCTGACATGGCTTACTGAAAAAAAAATCAGGAGTACTAGTTTCCTCACGATGTTTTCCCTCACCGAAACGCACATGAATCCGAAAAGTCAGAGGTGCGTGCCTGACTTTCGAATCTACGACCTTTGGCCTGGTAGTTCAACGGTCATACCACTAGGCTATCACCGCTTGCTTAAAAAATAAATCTAAAGTATTTTTTTTTACAGAACAGAGCTAATTCGCGCAGAAATACAAGTGAAGCCAGCAAAGTAACCAATGAATCTATGATTGAACCTCCGGTTTTGAACAATCGTTCTAGTCTAAGAAATGATTCTTGTAAAATTTTGCGTAGCACTAAATTTACCCGCGATTCCGGGATTTGTCAGGTGGGTATAAATAAAATTATGTGTTGTCTTGTCTATGTAATAATAGTTACTATAATAGTAAATATTTGTACGTATATACAGGGCTATTTGTAAAACACCAGCATCCTGAAAAGGGGTCATTGAACTCATAATTATGAACAACTTTTTCTATGGGACTAACCCTGAAATTACAAAAATAAAATCAGCTGTTCCATAAATTTTTTTGAGTCATGTGAACATAAATGTATGGATCAGCTGATTTCTTTTGCGATTTCAGGGTTGGTCCCATAGTAAAAGTTGTTTGTAATGATGAGTTTAATGACCCTTTTAAGGATGCTGGTGTTTTACAAATAACCCTGAATAATATGAAATTATAAAGGACTAGCTGCCCCGCGCGACTTCGTACGCGTGATTATCCTACTTCAAGGCCTATTCTACCCCTACCCTACTCTACCCACTACCCTATTCTACCCCTAACCTACTCTACCCCTAACCTACTCTACCCCTACCCTACTTTACCCACTCACTACCCTACCCTACCCTACACTACCCTACCCTACCCTACACTACCCCTACCCTACTATACCGCTACCCCTACCCTACTCCTTTTTCTCACCTTTAAACTTTCCCTGGATCTCCACAAATAATTCAAGACCAGAATCAGCCAAATCGGTCAAGCCGTTTTCATGCTATGCCGTGACAACGGAAAACGGGTTTCATTTTTATATATATAGATTTGGAAGGAGTGTCTTTGTTTTGTACACTACTGCCTTCCTATAATTTTCTTTCCTTTCACCCAAAGGTTTGCTGGAAGAAAACTCAGTGTTAAGTTAAACTCGCCTTTGTACATTGTTTTTATCTTGTTACCTTTAGTTTGTTGCTTTTATAATTGTGTGTACAATAAAGAATTACAGAATTACTATTCTTTGACCAAGGTAAAGGGTGAAGAAAGGTAAATAAACCTTTAAAACCATGTAGAAAGAGAACTTGAAATTTGATAGGTGCGGGCAACGATACCATAGCTCAGTTGGTAAGAGCTTAAGAGCATTACCACGGTATGGCAAGTGTCACGGATTCAAACCCGGCTCGTATCCAATTTTTATAAATTTCCTATAGTTTTTCCAATGTAATTACATGGTCGTAATATGAAAATCATTATATAGAAAGAAAGAAAGAAAGAAAGAAAAGACGTTTATTTGGACACAGCACATAGAGACACAAACAAACAATTAAGTTCATATAAAAAAATAAATAATAAAAAAAAACTAAACTTAAAACTAACATATTATGTGGCAACGTATACGTGGGCAAGTGTCTCACGGCTGGACCAAATGGGTGTCCAGATCAGCTTCATGTCGGGCACATAATATTATATGCCCGACGCTGATTTTCATCTGGAACCCCTTGTGCTTCACGGATGTCAGTCAGCTTACGTGTGTGATGTGAGATACCCTATAAAACACATATAATGTATATATAATATGTAATATGTAATATTCTTTTATTGTAATATTTTTGTGTAATATTTTGTTTAATAATATTGTATGTGTAATATTGTGTTTTTGTGTGTTTTATGTAATATTTTTATTCATATTATACATATTATGTAATAATATGTAATATATGAATAAATTGTATCATCTTCATCTACAGAACGACCATGGAAGTCCACTTGTGACGTGGGTGGGGAAAAATGAGGTCCTTATCGGAGTTGCCACAGCATTCCAAGTACAAAAGGATACATCAGATTGTATTGGACCATATCTTTTTACTAGCACCCAATGCAATGGGTTCTTTATTAACTGTGTACTCCACGGTGGTAAAGAATCCTGGCTTAATAGGTCAGGTCAGGTATTAAATTTTCTACTTAATGTTCAAAAGAAAAGGTTCAAAATTGTTCCAAAAGGAAATCATTCGTCTTGTATGGGCATGTGATGAGGAGGGTTAAAACTCATGTAACTAAAAGGGTGATGAATATAAGCGTTGATGAATGAAAGAGGAAAAGGAGACCAAAAAATTATGAATAGAGATGAGAGAGAGAGGGGGAGTGTTGATGAATCGCCAATAACACATCTTGTTATTCCGTAAATCATTTATTTAAATAGCGACAGACAGTTTTGTTTACAATGACAAGCAGTCTAAAGAGTTTTCAATACACTAAATCGATGAGGAAGCAGAGATATGAATGAAAAAGAAGTAAATTCTCAGATAACGGATGATAGAGAAGGCTGGAAGAAGAAGACTATTGGCGCCGACCCCAAGTAACATGGGACTAGGGCGTGCAAAAGAAGACTTAATGTTTCAAATCTCTATTATTCTCATTTTATGGTTGATTAAAATTCATTGGTTCTAAGAAAATTTCGGGATAATAGAGTAGTTTGCCTACTTAACTGTTATGAGTATATTTGATATCACCATAAAAATGTTTAAAAATTATAGATAGGTGAAATTTACAATCAGTTGCTTAGTGTCAAAGTTAAAAGCTATCTAAAAATCTGAAGGAGGTGGACGGAAGGGGATGGGGAAAGAGATAAAGGGATGTTTATTGTTTTTTTGAATTTATATAATAATATGAAATAAGAGGGAACCCCATTTTTATTATATGCTAGAGATAGTAGACATCCAAATAACATATACAGTGTTATTTGTAAAAGACCAGCATCCTTAAAAAAGGTCATTAAACTCAACAATATGAACAACTTTTACTATGGGGCGAACCCTGAAATCGCAAAAAGAAATCAGCTGTTCCATACAATTAAGTTCACATGACTCAACAAAATGTATGGAACAGCTGATTTTTTTTGCTATTTCAGGGTTGGTCCCATAGTAAAAGTTGTTCATAATGATGAGTTTAATGACCCCTTTAAAGGATGCTGGTGTTTTACAAATAACCCTGTACTTGTTGGAATCCATCCACTAAGATACAATACGGGACCAAACCTGGCTGTGCTGGTTAGCCTAGTCCAGCAAGGTTTCCAGCTATCAGCACACAACCTGCTTCTGATGGATGGCTTTAGCAGTGGCTAGTTACCACCAATTATTTGCATTCAAACATTTTACAGACGCAACGAGCCTGTATCCTGCAGCAGTCCACCAGAAGAAAAGGGGTTTGATACATATGAAAGACACTTGTCGTGGTTACATCATCCTGCAGGGTAAATAATGTTTTAAAATCGTCATCAACATCCGGTAGATGTCTACTGCTGGACAATTCGCCGTCATTTGTCTTCGTAACTTAGTCTTTAAATAAAATATTATTATTTAAACTTCAAAGAATTATTAAGCTATTGCATAGCTTTTATCACGGGCTTTGAGCGCGGTGACCGAATCAAGAAATTCCGTAACGAAAATAAAACCTTACACCCTTATTTACTAACGAATAAGGTATATTTTATGCTGACACATTAAAAAAGAAAACATTTAGAAATATAAACATTGGAATTTCGAAAACTTTGCTTAGATTTTTCAAGACGTGATTTCGTATTAAGTTTTAGTTTTTAAGCTATCGACTGCATAAATAAAAACTAAATAAATAATTATAATTGCATAAGTTGATAAAAAATGCTATGCAATAGCTTTACCGCGGCAGCCCCTGAGTGCCACACGTTTTTATTTAAATTTTATTTTCGTAGGCCCGCAGATAATGAGAGGGGCACACTGGCGCTGAATTCTCAAGACAAATCAAATAAAACTGATGATGAAGAATCGGAAATACGTGACGAAGGTTTACAACACAATAAAAAAACAAGTTTTAGAGAAAACAAACCAAAGCCAAGGTTTAAAGCAGATTCACAGATTGACTATGATAATATAGTGGTAGTGGATTGAATTTAGAATTTTTATTCGTATTTTTTATTTAAAAAATAAATACTGCAGCCCTTTTAGATCTTAGTGCGCAGGCGTTCAGTATATAGCCACTTGCTACGCATGACCGCCATGACGCTTGACGCATGAGATCAGTGTTTGGGCACTCTGTTTAGGATTGACACTTCATAAATGAATTCGATAAATTGGCGAAAAATTTACATTTAATTTTTAAAATTTGGAATTGTCACTCTGTATAAGTCTATTATTACTTTATCAACGAAAATTAAAATTTAAGTCGACAGTTGAGGTTGACGTCACAAACGGCTTACAAAAGTGACAGCTTAACACAAAGTAAAATCCTACCTACATAATATCTATAGCACTGATAACTGATTATCAGTTGCTAAAACAGTGGTATAAGTCAAGTGGTAATAAAAAAAACACTATATAATATGTTTTTAAAAAAAGAGAGAAAACTCTCCTTCATAAATAATAAAAAATATTTTATGCTTATAGGACAATCACATCCTAATAACTATTGTTAATAAATGCAGTACGCGTATAGGATCTAAGTATAGGTGCCCATTTTTTCGCAAAGGAGTGTATGATGGCTAATTATTTCCCTAATTTGATTTTTAAAGACTGTGCGTAATCGTAAGTAGGTATTCTAATTAGTTAAACTATGTGGCATTGCCAACCTCCTCCCAATTCGTTCCAGCTATCACAGAAAAAGGAGTCAATTATAATTTTATCAGTGAACTAAGAAAATCTGTAATTATTTTCATAATTTATTCGTTTGTAATAGAAATAAAAACCAACCAACTGTGAATTATTTTCATGTGCCGTTCAATCGTGATTTCTAAGCTCAATCATTTAATTAAAAATCAAGGCCGGATTTAAGGAACAATATATGCAATAATGTTATATCTCTTGATAATGTTGTTAATATTTGATGGTAAGTAAATTGTTGAAATTAAAAATTTATTTATAAAGTAAAGATTTAAAGTAATTTCAGGAAAATATTTCAGTGGGTTGTTATATAGGCAAGACACTACAGTAATTCAAATGTAGGTACTTATAAAATGTTAATATAACAGGGGGCTTAGCCAAGTTGACTATCTACAATTGCTAAGGAATAGAAAACGAAAGAAATGTATAGGATGACATTACTTTTATCGTTATGTCGCGTGATCAAAACAAACGAATAGAATCTAATCCTACACATTTCTTTCGTTTTCTATTCGTTAGCAATTGTAGATAGTCAACTTGGCTAAGCCCCCAGGTCTTGCGAATATAATATTAAGATGGCACGCCTCACGAGGCAGCTTTGTGATGTGGAAACGCTTTAGTCTAGCGAAGCAATGTGACCGTTGCCGCGTGCGACTGTGCCGCGCTGGTGCTGTGGTGTCGGTAAAGTTAGTGCTCAAAGCGCGCTCAGTGTGAGCCGCTCACTAGCAAGGGACGCGTGTGTTGCCTTGCTTCGCAGATTAAAGCCACAGTTTAATAATCATACAGTACGGAAACTATCTTTATCCATCTTCGGCACGGTACGCCGAAGATCGTGGGTTCGAATCCGATACGTTTCAGTTGTTTTTTCAAATTTCTTATTAAATATTTATATTATAAAAATGCGTTTTCGTTGTAGCAACTGATGCTGATAGAAGAATTAGAGATGGTGTACCTGTTATGGGAAGCAAACCATACATGGTAAGCACATAATTAGCCATGCTTATAGCACTGATAGCCTAGTGGTATGACCGTTGGACTGCCAAGTCAAAGTTCGTAGGTCCAAAACCCAGGCACGACTTCTGACTTTTCGGATTCATGTGCGAATTAGAAATTAATTATCACTTGCTAAAATACCTTTTATTTACTCATGTGCTAAAACGGTAAAAGAAAACATAGTGATGAAACCAGTAAACCTGAGAGATTTTTCGACGGTGTTGTAAAGCCATGTCAGAGGCCTACGGGTGGTTTAAACTCTGACTCCAGATTGTTCATCAGCCATACGATGCTTACGATTATTGGCGCTAAATGAGCCCGCCTCAAGTTTTTCTTGTTTTTAACCCCCGATAAAAAAAGAGGGTTGTTATAAGTTTAACATGTGTTTCTGTGTCTGTGGCATCGTAACTACCAAACGGACGAACCAATTTTGATTGATTTAAAAGGAGACTTGATCAAGACAAAAATGTTGTGTTTTCTTAGCTAAAAATTGTTTTGTTTGACTTATAAACTTCCCTTAACACAACCTCTTGAAGCCCTGACTGGTGTCTAGTGTACTCAGATCGGCTAACAGTTAGTTCATCCCTAATTAACATTTTGAACTACAGGCATACTTCGTCAAAGCGCCAATATCATCAAAAAACTACGACACTTGGCTGTGCGGAGGTGCATTGGTAAACACTGAGTTTATCATAACATCGGCAGCGTGTGTTGATGACGTCGAATATATGTACGCAATAACAGGGTATAGTAATTATGTTCCCGACGAAAAAATCGACATAGATAATTGTACAATGAACATGAAGAAGAAAGTGATATACACCTGTACTCCTGTGTGTAAGTGTCCTAACGTCTAGATTTTTAATTATTATTACAGCGATGAGCGTTAAATCAACGAACTAGTTGAATCAACTGTTAATGTCTTTTCAACGTAGATAGCAAATCAACTAGTTGAATCCTTCAACGACATTTAGGTTCGTTCGATCGTTAGGTCAACCTCAACGTGTTTCGTTTAAATCATCGTAATATCCAACGTTTTCTAATACTATACGAAGGAATCAAATAGTATTTTTCAAACTAACTAAGCGATTTGAACACATTATTTAAACATTGTAATGAGTGCGGTTCAGCGCTCGTGTAGTTTTGAATAAAAACTGTTCAACAATTGAACTCTAAGCGTTGATTCAACTTCATTCGTGATGCTATGGACTATGAACATTTTTGATTCAACGATGTACTTGACACGAATGAATGAGTAAATCGTTGACGAATTAACTAGTTGTTGACGGAAAATCCTTCAACGTCCCACCGCTTCTGGTGGGTACAGCGGCCATTGCTGCCGAGGACCTCAAGCGGCTCAAATATTCATCCATTGGTGACAATTATTATATGGAGGAACAGGCTGAGGCGTTCCTCCATAATATATTTGTGCCGTTCGAGGTAGAGACCATGGGCTAAACTGAGAACTTTCCTCCAGGCTGGTGGACACCACTGGTGGCCGGGAGAGCTGAGAGTTACTTCAGTAAACGCCTTAGTCTGGCTATTTAACGGGGTTACACCGCTAGCATCCTCGTCCCGATATCTCCGGGCAAATTCTAGCCAGCACCAGCTGACTGCGAAAAGCGAAGCAGATATACTGATAGCTGATAACAGATTGATAGTTACTGAGGATGTTTGACTTAGGAATATAAATAACCCTGTAAATTTGAAGCTTGTAGATTTGAATTCATATGTCACTCAACACTTCCTCGTTGTAATAGAGGAAATTTAATGTCTTTACATAATATCGCTCAAAGAACAGATAACCGATGGGGAAGAAAGGTTCTCGAGTGGCGACCATGAACCGGAAGACGAAGCTTTGGAAGGCTTCCCACTAGGTGGACCGACGACATCATTAAAGTCGCGGGTTACAGGTGGATGCAAGTGACAAGTTGCCGTTCGTTGTGGAGTTCCAGGGAGGAGGCCTTTGTTCAACAGTGGACGCTTTCCGACTGATGATGATGACATATAAACTGAAATCTTCAGATAGAATCTTGTTTGAGAAGAAAAGATGTTGATGAAAAAAGAGAAGACCATTTTTAAAAATATTAACAAAGATCATGCTAATATAATTTACGATAAAATATATTTTTAGCGTTCGAACTTCAATACGAAAAATTAGAAAAGTGGTCGTATATAGACATAGCTCTAGCTAAGGTGGAGTCGCCGTACGAGTTTGATAATCCAAACTACGTGAAGTTTTGTCACTACGCACCAAAAACAATACCTATAAACTATGAATTAAAGTATCAAGAACCTGGTACCGATGCTATGGTGTTGGGATGGGGACATAAAAGAAGATGGCGAAAGGTAATATTTCCGTTATTATTTTTAATATTACTTAGTTGAGTTGTTGTTAACAGTTGTTTAAATCTATTGTCTATGTAAAAATGACTATAAAAAATATAAATTAGTTTGTTAAACGGTTTTACTTAGCTTGACCTGTTTATTATTTGGTTCAAATTTAGTAATCGATATTTTACCCCCATCCTGTTGACAGATTGATCTGATATTTGGTACACAGCTTTAGTTTTGATGTCAAAACCGTTTTACGTAAAAAATGTTTACTTATATTATTATTTTTAACTTGTATCTGTGTACCTGTGTATCTGTGTGAATGTAGCATCGTAGTTCCCAAACGGATAAGCAGATTTTGATTAAGTTTCTTTTCATTGAGAATGTAAAAGCTAAAAAAAATGTATCGGGAGTTTTTTATTTATACTTGTGTGCCGTGGTGGCGCATTGGTTAAGGACCCGTTTTGCTTTGCCCGCTTTTTGAGTCCGTTTCGATCCCGGGTAAAGGGATTTGACATGTACCAATGTACTTTCTTAGTTAATCTAAGACACTGACTAACAGTAATAGAATACATCGTGAGGAAACCTGGACATAATAGTCTAAAATCGGCAACACGCAGTGAGCTAGCGTGGTGATTAATGCTCGATCTTTCTCTATCTGAGAAGATTCCTTTGCCAGGCTCGTTTATTTATTTATTTGTTTTATCAATGTTTTCAGCCAGGAGACGATGGAAACTATAATCAAGAACAATTACAATACACTCCATGTCAGTTAATACGTAAAGATCAGTGTAAAGAAAGCTATGCTGTATATCCTCATATGGATCAAGTGATAGACGAGTACATGATATGCACTTTTGGTAAAGGGAATTTAGATGAATCGGGAAACACATTTTCGACGAGTTCACCAATAGCAGAAGGATGCGATAATGATACAAAGTTAATTGATAATACGCGCAGAGGTATTGACGAAGTTGCTCAAGGAAATAACGTGTCTATGATCAAGGTATTTAACAAACTTGCTGATCTCAGAAGATCTCATACTGCGACAAATGATACCGATACTGCTGGTCTTTGTCAGGTGAGAATAACATTAAAAGCTAAGTGTAATTGGGCAATGGAGCTTAGTATACTTGGTATTAAATTAACAGATCGTGTTCGAAACACCATACTGCGTTTTATACACAAGTTGTTGATGTGGCTCAAAAGGCTGCCCAGCTTAAATGGGACTGGGCAGGACATGTCTGCCGCATGCCGGTCAAACTGTGGGCTCAAAAATCACAGTTATGGTGCCCTGAGACAGTAAGACGCGGTCGCGGCAGGCCACGTAGGAGATAGCGGGACGAACTGGATCGTTTCCTTCTAAACTGGCAAGAGATAACAGAGGATCGCGATGAGTGGGAAAAAAAAGGGAGGCCTTTGTTCAGAAATGGGACATCCTGGGCTAATAATAATAACATTCACTCATTGATTGATTGTATTGACAAAAATGTAAACATTATTCTAGAACGACCATGGAGGTCCACTTGTGACTTGGGTGGGATCGCATGAGGTCCTCATCGGTATAGCATCAGTATTTAAGGTGACAAAGAATTCAGAATGTATTGGACCTTATTTATACACTAGTACACAATGCAACGGAGCCTTTATTCATTGTGTACTGAATAGTACAAATGATCTACCTATCAAGAAACCTAAGACTCAACCAAAAATGTAAGTAAACAATTTTATTGGCGAGGATGTTCTTTAAAAAAGATTGTATGTTTCGATCTATTATTGCCCAATAAGCTTGTTTTTATAGTTTTTTTAAATCAAAACTTAATTAAATCACAAAATATTCTATTAAAAAAAACTTTCTATACCTGTAAAAACAGTGATTCTACAATATTAAGTCTGTCTGTAATCTTTCCGTTTCCGTATTCGCCTGAATATAAATTTTCATCTCTAGTAATTAGTACATTTGTTTGTACTTTGTTCTATATTAATTTGGATTCAGAATTACGTAGGTACGTTTTATTTTGATTTGCATGTGGTTAATTTTTTTTAAAGATGATCTCCACGGCAACCATAAAATGAGATTTATGTCCATGTTTAGTCTTCATTTTCAACTAATTTACAATAGTCATCAAAAAAGAAAATTGAATAATATGAACTCATACAATACAAACCTACCGATAATAATTATTATTATGTATACTTAAAATACAGATAGAAGAACCATCCCTTCTTCAAAGAAACATACATTAGAGCGAGTGAATAAAAAACACGACGAAGACACACAGAGATTGACGAGTGCTAAGACGCACTGTTGATAAATAGCCGATAGGAAAATAATAATAATAATAAAAAAAACAATACAGATATTTACGCTCAAACCTCTGTTTCCAGGTTTAGGCGGAATGATGATGAGGACTTTTGTGATAGTCCTCCAGAAGAAAAGGGCTATGATACAGTTGAAAAACATATCTCATGGATAAATCATCCTGCTGGGTAAACGTCTTTTGTTGCTTAACGCTCAATTTACATTGCCCCGGAACGGAATAAAAGCCAAAGCATAATAATTTTTATGTCAATCGTGTAACGTCCAAACTAAGTCCGCCGACGGCAGCTGTGGAAATTATTATTATTATTATTATTCAGCCTATATTATCCCACTGCAGGGCAAAGGCCTCCCTTTCCTCCTTCCACTTGTCTCGGTCTAATGCTATCTGAGACCAATCCTTCAGATATGAGTCGAGTGTGGAAATTGATAATACTATATTAAAATAATTTATTTTCACAGGCCTGCTGATAACGAACAATCAGGGAGAAGTAATGATAAATCAAGCGATGAGTCAAGTGATATATATGGTAGATACCCTAGAAATAAGCCAGATACTGCTTATCCAGCTCAAGAAAAGTACCGCGATATGCCCAGGCACTGGTCAGCGGAGAAGCATTCATCGCCACTGAGGGAAAGGTATTCAAATAAAGATAAACATGGTGGATATTCTACCAAAGAAAAGTATGAAGATAGTGCTAGATATCCAGCCAAAGAAAAGTATTCACATACCGACAGGTATGCTGCTCATGAAAATTATGCAGGGCACGATAAATATCTAGCAAGTGAACGTTATCCAACAAATGAACGATATCCAGCGAATGAACGATATCCAGGAAATGAACGATATCCAGCGAATGAACGATATCCAGCAAATGAACGATATCCAGGAAATGAAAGATATCCACCAAATGAACGATATCCAGCCAATGAACGATATCCAGCAAATGAACGATATCCAGCAAATGAACGATATCCAGCAAATGAAAGATATCCAGCAAATGACAAAATTCAAATTGAAGAAAGGTATCCAACCAATGAAAGATATCCAGGAAATGTGAAAAGTCCAACTGACGAAAGGTATCCAACAAATGAAAGATATCCAGCAAATGAAAAAATCAAATCTAACGATAGGTATCCAACGAATAATAAAAATCCAAAACCTATTGAAGCAGGTCCACCAAGCAACGATGACCACCTTATAATGAGACCGCAGCGTCCGCTCCGAGGCTAAAACATAGTATCGTTAGACGTAATTAATTTATATAGAATTATGATTTTTTAATTTTTTTTAATATTAAGAAATGAAATTAAGCGTTTCTTTGCGGATATCCGTGATATTTAAATTTACAAATACTATACACAGGGTTATTGTAAAACACTCGCAACCTGAAAAGAAAAGAAAAAAATCAGCTGTTCCATACATTCATATTCACATATCTCAACAAAATGAATGTAACAGCAGATTTTTTTTGCGATTCCTGGGTTGGTCCCAAAGTAAAAATTGTTCATAATGATGAGTTTAATGACCACTTTTCATGTTGCGGCTGTTTTAAAATTAACCCTGTATATTACACTAAATGATATTATTTTATTAAGCAGTGATGCATCGGCCGGGAACCCGCAATATGCAATGCAGTACGAACAAATTATAAAAATAAAAATCAATCCCTAACCGATACTTGACAATGTTTCGCCCGTTTTCCAAGAGGCATCCTTAGCTTATGTTTATTCTCCGAGAGCTGCAACAGGCAGGACTGCTACCGATGTCACTGATTTGTGACAAACTAACAGTACAATTCTACAAAATGAGGACTTTTGATCATTTGAATGATCTAAGGGTAATAAGGGTAAGGGGTATAAGAGAAAAAGTAAATTTAACTTCGGGCCAATACAGCTCTCGTCGTCTTTGATTCGGCCTTTGAATGTCCCTCGATAAATAATTGTGATCTTATAACAAAATGTACTATTAAATGTCTGTAGACTGTTGTCGTGTGTTGCAAAAAAAAATATTTCTTCTATAAGCAACACATATTCCTTATATCATCGAAACGGTTAGCCTGACCCTGACATATACTTTGTAAAAAAAATCAACAGCAAAACAATTATATTCTGTTGTCAATTAAAAATTAAAGTAATTAAAGTAAACCGTTTATACGCAGGTATTAGGTAAGTATACGCCAGGTTTACACAGGATTTATACGCTACAACAGTTACTTGAGAAATTTCAATAGCCAGTAAAATCACATAACAATAATAAAATATAGAATAAAATATTGCATTCGCATTCCTAAATGCTGATTAAAATTGTAAAGGTTTGATTGCACTACACACATCTACTACTTACGACATCTACAATTAGCTGTGGAACTACGAAGTCTTACGTGAAGATCGAGTTCCCTGAAAATATGCGAGGAGGCGCTGGAGGCTGATATGGAGGATTCTACCAATAATTTTGTAAGTCGTGTTTTTCTGCGCGCTTAGGGAGCAAAACTTGAGTGGCAAAATCTAGCGAATTTGCAGCCGGTAAGAGTGTATGATGAAAATTGTTCATATCTGACTTACACTTATGTATATGAACTGTAGTAAGCCAGAAATTATCACAACACTAAGGCTGAGCAGAATTTCACACAGCCACAAAAATCTCGCTTATCCACACATGCATAGTTCAAGAGCCAATATGTAGGAAAGTCGGTTTTGCGAAAATGCTTTAATTTTACTTTGAACAGTTCGAACGCACAAAATTAACATTATTATATTATTGAGAAATGTTTCTATTTAGATCAGGGTCGATAAATTTTGAAACCAAAAAAAATAATGGTAGGATGAAACCCATTGGAAAAGAGGAGAATATTATAAAAATGAAAGTAAAAATAATTTACGGGTAATCTAAGTTCGGGAAGTGGGGGGAGAGGGGGGATAAGGTTCTCGAAAGAGCAACATATTTTCAGAAGACAAAATATTCATTATTTTTACTTAAATTCATTCGTTTGTAATAAAATTATACCTTTGAAATTTCATTGTTATTTCACAAACCGTTAAATTGGCTCAAACTTGACTCGACTTTATGAGTCCATGCTTGGTGTAGAAACATCAGTGATATGTTAGATCTCGTGTTATTGTTATTCATATTTGATGGTAAGCAGCTTATTGGATTATATTATCTAACGACCTTGGGGTTTTTTGTTGAGGTAAAATTTAAATTTAGACTTAAATACCCATGACATGTCTTTAAAAAAACCGCCCAAATGTGAATTGAACTCACATCATTTATGTTCACAAGACTCAACAAAATGTATGGAACAGCTGACTTTTTTTTCCGATTTCAGGGTTGGTCCCATAGTAAAAGTTGTTCGTAATGATGAGTTTAAAGACCCCCTTTAAGGATGCTGGTGTTTTACAAATAACCCTGTATACAGTATGGGTAGCGTCCGCCGCGCGGCAGGCGCTTTGGTCGTGCAGGTGTGAACGAAGCCTTATGAAAGGAAATGGCAGATGAAAGATGGGGTCTATTAAACAGAGGTTTACGTGCATTTGCACGTCAATATTTTGTGACAGGGTTGATGTACACCGGTTCAATCGGCCCATTTTTGCTAAAAAAGAAATAAAGATTTAAACTTTATAGTACCTCTTTAAGCATTTTTTATTATCACAGAATTTTTGCGGAGTCCCTAAGTACTTTACTTTGATAATCTAATGCAATATAATAATAGTACTCAAATCTACTCAAGTCTGCTCCGTGAAGTCGTAGACCTCCACTTGAGTACACTTGAGTATTATTGTTATAATGCATTAGATTATAAACACAGTATGTCGTTGATACTGCGAGTACCGCGACGTTCGTTTAGGAGTCTTGTCGTAACGCAATATTACGCACGTTTGCGTGAGTGTGCCGTTTCGAGCGTTTGTACGTAGTTACCATACTGTATGATTATTATATGTTATAAATAAGCGGTGTTTACAATATTCCAGTGACTTATACATTTATTTTTCAACGAGATATGACCTCAATTAAAATTTATTTATTTTAGCAGTTCATACTTCCAGTAATGCAAGTAATCTTACTAGAAGAATAAGAGATGGTTTGCCCGTGGATTACCATTCCCAGGATTCAAGAAAACCATACGTGGTAAGAGCTAACATGTATAGTCACAATCTAGTCTTTTTTTTTGATTGTGTCCCACAATTAAATATTTAGGAATGAAGGTTTTTATAAACGTACTATCGCGGACACGAACGGTGCACCACTTTGCGATCGAAATGCTTTGAACGATGTTACACGGTGCGTAGAGGCTGCGCTACGTTCAGACGCCGGGTGCAAGCGATTATAACCATAAGAGTGGTGCACCGGCTTTGTACTCGATAGTACATGGAATCCTCAGAGCGCAAGTCATACGGTACTGATAGTTAATCATTAAAAGTCATAGAGTAAAGATGTAGCACCCCTGAGGTGATACATACAGGGTGGCCCATTTATAGTGGTCCAAAAATTTTTTTTACATTACGGACATCCCAATGATTAATCTAAACGCAACATATGTTCCGCGAAAATCAGTAGTTTAGAAGTTATGATTTATTAAATTAATTTTTCTTAAAATTTCTACTTTTGTCATGTAAACCTCTTAGATTGAAAGTGATTGCACTAAATCGAATCAAATTTGGTGTGTAAGTACTTTAGACATGTAGCAAGCAAGCATACATACCATATATTTTATATTTTAGGTTATAAATGCTTAAAAAAATGTTTCCTTATTTTTTTTTTCATTATCGGATTCATAATTCAGATTCATGATTCTACTCAGGGAAAAATGATCATAGTTTTCTTACAAGTTACGAGTAAATTGTTTTCGTGTTATTAGAATTTATAGGCCTTCAGTATTTTGAGTTAAAAATAAAAATTATTTGAGAACTCTTAAGCCTTTAAACTACAGGTGTACTTTGTCAAAGCGCCTCTTTCACCAAGGATTTATGACGCTTGGCTGTGTGGGGGCGCTTTGGTAACCCTCGAGTTCATCCTAACATCGGCAGCGTGTCTTGATGATGTAGAGTACTTATACGCCATAGCAGGGAGCGCTAAATATGTCAAAGACGAGGAAATTGAAACAAACAAATGTACAAAACAAATGAAGAAGAAAGTGGTATACACTTGTACTCCAGTGTGTAAGTAGTAATAATAATAAACTAGCCTATAACTGTCCCACTGCAGGGCAGGGCTATTCAGACTATTAAGTCCAGGTTTCCTCTCGAAGTTTCCCTTCACCGTTAGTCAGTTGTATTACATAGAAAAAACATTGAAAAAGTCACATTGAGCCATGCCAGGTTCGAACCCACCCAAATTTAAATATTTACAGTAGTAGTAGTACACAAAATAGTGGCGCGCATTAGGATAGGCCTATGTTCAACAGTGAACTAATATAGGCTGATGATAATTCCTTTAGTAATTTAGAAGTGGACTAACGAAGGGATTTCGGAAATTCCCCCCTAAGTAGGTAAAATAGGGGATGAAAAATGTGAAATCCATACGAACATACTAACAAAGTTGCAGGCGAAGCGAATATAGTAAAAAATATAGGAAAAAATATTTTCAGCATTCAATTTGCAATACGAAAAATTAGAGAAGTGGTCTTATATAGATATAGCTTTGGCTAAGGTGGAGTCACCCTACAATTTTCCTTCTTTCGAATTTGTATGCGACTACACACCTACAACCATACCTATTAATTATGAGCAGAGGTACCAGGAGCCTGGGGCCGATGCTTTAGTAATAGGATGGGGACATAGACAAAAATGGCGAAAGGTGCAGTAATAATTTTATATTATTTTTTATAATATTATGAGGTCTTACTTTTAGGCTATTGCATAGATTTTATCGCGGGCTTTGAGAGTGGCGACTGAAAGAAACCTAACTCTCTAACCCTTTATTGCAGAAGTGTTTAAAACCTTATTAACTAACAAATAAGGTATATTTTATGTTGACCCATTAAAAAAAACATTTACAAAAAAAAAAAAAAAAATTACAAAAAAGAAATTAGCTGTTTCATACATTTTGTTGAGTTATGTCAACATAAATGTATGGAACAGCTGATTTTTTTTGCAATTTCAGGGTTGGTCCCATAGTAAAAGTTGTTCATAATGATGAGTTTAATGACCCCTTTTCAGGTTGTCTGTGTTTTACAAATAATCCTGTATAACACTCATGATAGCCGGTATCACGTTGACTCTAACTTTTTGTAAGTTAATTCCACAAATGAATTTATGTTTTAAGCCAGGAGATAATACTAATTATAATCAAGAAATTATGCAATACACTTCATGCCAGCTATTGCGCAAAGATACGTGTAAAGAAAGTTATCAAGATTTCCCTAATATGAATGTAGTGATAGACGATTATATGTTATGTAGTATGGGTAAAGGAAACTTAAATGAAAAAGGTGAAATTATGACCACCAGTTTTCCTGCAGAAGATGGGTGCAACCCTACAAAATTAAGCGCAGTTGAAGCAATGTCTGTAAGTATTATGCGCATTATTATATCTGTAAGTATTATGCGCATTATTATATCTGTAAGTATTATGCGCAGAAAAATACGTTAATAGGTATCTAAGTATTTTTGTGAAATTTTTACATGTTTTAGCACATGTTAGCTTATTAAATATAAATATTAAATAAGAAATTTGAAAAAACAACTGATACGGATGGGATTCGAACCCACGATCTTCGGCGTTCCGTGCCGACGCTCTAACCGCTGAGCCACCGTATCCCATCAGAATCAGTCGAAATTTCAAATCTCTTTATACGCCTAGGGCGTGCGGTAATATCTATCGGAATACATTACGTATCCGACTCAGTGTTCAAACTTTGCAGTTTTAGTAGGCACCGATGCGATATTACCAATTGTCTTAATATTTTTGTGAAATTTTTACATGTTTTAGCACATGTTAGCTTATTAAATATAAATATTTAATAAGAAATTTGAAAAAACAACTGATACGGATGGGATTCGAACCCACGATCTTCGGCGTTCCGTGCCGACGCTCTAACCGCTGAGCCACCGTATCCCATCAGAATCAGTTGTTTTTTCAAATTTCTTATTAAATATTTATAGGTAGATATGTACTTAACTTGTATGTATGGACTGAGTGACCATATGGACCAAATTTATGCAAATAATAAAATTTATATTTTTTATCTTCAGAATGACCACGGAGGTCCCCTTGTGACGTGGGTGGGGGCACACGAGGTCGTCATTGGTGTTGCATCGGTGTTTAGGGTGACAAAAGATTTTGATTGCGTAGGACCTTATCTATACACCAGTACACAATGCAATGGTGCTTTCCTTAATTGTGTACTGAATAATACCAGTGACTTATTGGATAATAATAGGTAAGTTTGTCTGTATTTTACAGAGAACACCTAAATTTGCCTCTCTGAACGAGCTTGCATCTGGTTGCTCATGCATTCACTAATACTTACCAAAAATAATTAGAATTGGATTCAAACTGGATGCATTGTTTTATTTTACTTTTTTTTTCTTAATAAAATGTGATCACTTTTTTTTCAGACGGTCATTTGATTGTGATAGTGCACCGGCTGAAAAGGGCTTCGATACAGTTGAAAGACAAATTTCATGGATTTATCATCCTGCTGGGTAAGTCTAAAAACTCGAATAATAAAATAAGTTATAAATTATAAATAAATCAGCGTGTAACTATCCTATTGAGGGCTAAGGCCTCTTCTTATACAGAGAAGTATTGGAAATTAATCATCACGCTAGATCAATGCGGGTTGGCGATTTCAGACTTTTAAGCCCAGGTTTCCTTATGATGTTTTCCTTCAGCGTCAATCAGTGGTGTCTTAGATTAATTAAGAAAGTATATAGGACATAGAAAAAATCACATTGGTGCATGCCAGGTTCAAATTCATACCCACGTTTTTACCCACCCAAATTTAAATATTCATTTATTGTTTTTATTTTATAATATCAACTTTAGCACAGGTTATAAGGAATAATAATAATGTGTTTCCTTCTAAGTCAGTTAAATTTACAATATTTAATTTCACAGGCCCGCTGATAATGAGAGACCTCCAAAACCAAAAAGGAACCATGACATATCAAACTCTAAACATAAAAGTAACAAAAATGATCAAGTTTTTAGAGCTAGTGATCCACAAGTAGTACTTGCAGAGAAAAGTACGCAAACTCCAGAGAAAGATAAATCAGTTATAAACAATTTTGCAAAAGATGAGTTTCCAGCAAAGATAAAGCAACAAACAGAGGCAGAAGATCCAACAAGTCTATTGCATCGGTTAGAGCGAAGGCCCTCACCACAAGCAGAATATCAACCGCGGCAGGAATATCAAACAAATGAAAAGGTTACAGTTAGTGACAGGTATTCAGGCAGTGAAAAGTATATGAAAAATCTTAGAAATGGAGTAAATAAAAATTATGCAGAGAATGATAGATATCCAGCAAATGAACAATATCCTGCAAATGGACAAAATCCCGTAATTGAACAACATCCCGCAAATGGACAACATCCCGCAAATGGACAATATCCCACTAATGGACAATATCTCTCTAATGAGCCACATCCCGCAAATGGACAATATCTCTCTAATGAACGAAATCCCCCAAATGGACAATATCCCTTTAATGAACCACATCTTGAAAATGGAGAACATCCTGCAAATGGACAACATCCCACTAATGGACAATATCTCTCTAATAAACCACATCCCGCAAATGGACCATATCTCTCTAATGGACAATATCGCTCTAATGGACAATATCCCTCTAATGAACCAAATCCCGTAAATGGACAATATCCCTCTAATGGACAATTATATCCCTCTAATGAACCACATCCCGGAAATGGACAATTTTCCTCTAATAAACCACATCCCGCAAATGGACAATATCCCTCAAATGAACCACATCCTGCAAATAGATATCCAAAAATTGAGAGGTATCCTCTAACTGATAGGTATATTCCAAATAGGTATACAACAAATGGAAGATTTTCACAAAATGAAAGGTTTCCACCAAATGAACGATATCCACATAATGAAAGATATCCATCAAATAAAAGATATCCACCAAGTGAAAGATATCCACCAAATGAAAGATATCCACCAAATGAAAGATATCCACCAAATGAAAGATATCCACCAAATGAAAGATATTCACCAAATGGAAGATATCCACCAAATGAAAGATATCCAGCAAATTCAATGCATCAAGCCAATCAAAATCATCCATCTACTGAGACGTATCTGATAAATAAAAAATATGCACCGCCAAATCCGAGTTTTCCAGCTCCTTTAATTGATGATAAACTTTTGCCACCGCCACGTCCTTTCCTCAGTTGATACTGATTTTAATGTTTTAGCGTAAAGAAAATATTATTTTATTTTCTTAATAAAAACTTCTTTTACGTTTTATTTTATTTTTACACATTCGTTTACTTTAACCCTTTGAACGCCACGTCAGTCACCGGTGACTGACGAACAATAAAAATTGCATTGTGTCTGCGGCGTGGCAGTCAAAGTGTCAAGTCAAGATAATAATCGTTTGAAGTAGCATGGGTTCTGTGTTTACAGTAGAAAAAGAGCAGTTCCTATATTACAAGATAAAAGAAACTGAAAAGATATTTACAAAAATTAGGTATTAATAAGTTATTTAAAAAAAAAGCAACAAAGCATTAGGAATATAGGGTTGTCAGTCTGTTTGTTCTCTCTGTTTCTGTTAATCTTCGAGTGCGTGAGAACGATTGTCTGAAGAAATTTCAACTTAAACTTTCACTGTCGTCTAAGCTTGATTTGACAGAATAAAACAAATTGAATTAAAACATTTATTTTTTATTTATTTTAAATATATATTGCTTGTTTTCATCATCTGAGTCACTATCGTCTTTCAAAAGATTAACGTATACTATTAGTAATCTACTTACACGAAAGAAAATAGCAAATTGACGATATTTCGCAAGTCATTAGCACATTGCTATTGTCACTAATATTTATGATGGAACGACTCAGATGATAACAGCAAGGTATAAATCGATCAATATAGTAAATGATAAAATTGCTCAGAACAACTGCTCGCTCTCTAGAGTCACAGTTTCCACTAAATTAATTAGCCAACGATCAATCGTTCGCCAAGTCCAACCAATCTTTACCGAACGAACTAGTTCGTTTAACGAATGCTTGTTCAGAAAAGAGGCTAACTTGTGAGTCTTGAACCCAATTCTAAATCCTGATTGTTTTTCTATCCAAAAATTTTGTCATCGTCATTTTGAGCCGCTTCCATCAAATTAAGGTAGGCTTCCTTCTACAATCTTCATTTTGGTGATTCTTGCGCTGCTTTGATCCAGTTAATGCCCGCCATCTTGCCTAAGTCTAGCTTTTCTTCTTATTCGTGGCCTTCCTTTCGGTCTTTTACGATCCCATGATCTCCATCCCATTCTTTTATACTCCAAAATTTTAACGAAGAAGCTCTTTACATTCGGAATATTATTTATTCTGATTTTGGTAGTAAGACCCCAGGTTTCCTCACGATGTTTTCCTTCACCGAAGTAAGTGCTCATAATTTGAGTTAGAAATAATTATGTATGGTGAATAAACATAAAAGTAAACTATAAACGTGTATTTTAATTATTACATTATTCAATTTCATACCGTAAAATTGTATTTCCGTAGCTTCATTGTTTGTTGATAATCAAGGCCACATGTGGACACTCAAAAATGATTTTGACACAATTGATTTTAGAGATATTTCTAATGATTTTACATGGTAATCTTTAATTGTTTTTTCTTTTGATCATCATTATAACACTTCTACGAAAAATTTTGTATTCTTTTTGCTTTTAAAATATGACGTTTGGGTCATAAAGTTTTACGTTCAATTATTCTATTCAATGTTGGTAAGTCAATAAATACTAATAATTGATTGTAATTGAGTGTATCAGTGATGTATACTCGACATCATGACAGTAGTTTAACAGTTTTATGAATATAAAAGCTTGCAAAATCGTACTTATTACTGTCATATCCAGGTGCAGGATAATTAATAATAATTATTGTTGCAATGAAATTGTTGTTCCGACATGTATAAGAAACCTTGAAGCCTATGCCCAGCAGTGGGAGTCTTTCGGCTAAAATGATGATGTCGTCGGAAGTCCTCATTGTTTTCTGTTAGTGTTTGTTAAACACAAAAGTTTTTACTACTTTACTAATGTTTTTTTTTTTAGTTTCTAACTGCCAAAGAAGAATACAGGACGGCAGAAAGGTGACGGTAGATAAAAGTTACGTGGTAAATGACTTGACTCTTTCGTTGATTTTCTATAGAGTATGGATATTTTTTATCTCTTATCTCTTTCTAATTTGAAAGTTGAATAAGTGACGAAGTTGAAAATAATAAATTAGGCTAATACATTGTGGTCGTACATGCAATAAATAGATAAGTAATTAATTAATGGATTGATGATAATTAATTGTTAATTAATTTAATGATACCTGAAGCCAGTTTTTATCGATTCGCCACTAGTCAGTAATCTGTTTTGGTGGTCCGACCACTATCATTTACTTATTTTATTTTAATAAAGCATTACAGTAAAAAAAATCCTTTTCACAATATTCTTAAATTAAACTCAATTATGAATAACCCCTACAAATTATTAATAATAATATTATCATGGGAATATGGCTTAATAATAAATCGAACAATACCGTCTCCAGTTCTTCGCCTTCTTCTTCGTCGTTCCCTCGCTGCTAAGGCTGATGACCAAATCTGCTCCAATTTACGCCGTCTTCCGTGTTGTGATCTCCAGTTCTACAGAACTCAAACTCAAAGTGAAAGAGATTAGGACTGCAATCTGGCTCAGTGGATGTTCTTGGAGGCGAAAAATGTGGCATGCTATCGGAATTTATTTAGCCTTCTATATAAAGCAATCCAACGTTAACCACGCACATTAAATTGGTAATCATCCGAACTACGAAAATTTCAAAATGCAGTCAAGCTCAGCCTTTATGATCGTGGTCCTAAGAGCGTCTTAGATGCGCATAATAATCCATACAATAAATTTATTTTTGATCCCAATACATTAAGTAATCAAGTATGTTTTAGGTGTACCTATTAAAAGCGTCAATATCTCCACAATATTACGATGGCTGGACTTGTGGTGGTGCTCTAGTGTCTAAAGAATTTGTTATAACATCAGCGGCATGTGTTACTGACGTCATGCATCTCTATGTTATAGCAGGCTACAGTACGTATGTACCAAGTAACATGATCAATATGGATCCTTGTACAAAAGAGAAGAAAAAGAAGGTCGTTCTGGTTTGCACGCCTTCGGGTGAGTTATTACTTAAAAACTTCTAACAAACATGTAGGTACTATCGCGGACACGAACGGTGCGCCACTTAGCGATCAAAATGCTTTGAACGATGCTACGTGAGTAGGGGCGGGGCCAGCGCTACGTTCGGTGCAAGCGATACCCGACTACAAAAAAAAGGAGGGTTATAACCTTAAGAGTGGTGCACCGGCTTTTTTCACGATAGTACATTGGCATATTTCAGCATTTAATTATTACATTTTATGACCTATATTTGAAAAATGGAAATACCAGACATTACAAAATGCCCAAATTTTTTACTTTTTTTTACTGTGAGTCAGACTCGGTCTGCTTCCAAAGAATTGGCTCGCACTGTCTCGCATCAAGGGTTCCTTACATTTAAAGAAAACCTATAAATTGCTATTTTCTTAAATAAACTGACTAAGTCATGTATTTCACTAAAAAATAAAAGTTTTTTCGAACTAATACGTTATCTCTCTTTTTAGCTTACGAACTAAAATATGAAGAATTAGAAAAATGGTCCTTCATTGATATAGCTGTAATTAAGGTAGAATCGCCTTATGATTTTGAAGATGACTCGTATTCGAAAATATGTTCTTATCAACCATCAGCGATTGAAATCAACCTTGAGCAAAAGTATCAAGACACAGGGCTTGATTCCATCATATTTGGGTGGGGTCACAATACATCGTGGCGATTGGTATGAATCATTTTTTTATTTTTTATCGTACGGTTGATAAACAACCTAGAGACAGAATATAAATCGCCCGTAGGCCTCTAACAAAGCCATTTACATGGATGAAAAATCTTAACTGTGCTAATTTCCTCACGATGTTTTCCCGCACCGTTTTAGCAAGTGATCTACTTAATGAATTAATTTCCAATACGCGAAGTCAGAGATATGTGCTTGGTATTCAAACCTTCGAACTTTGACTTGGCAGTCATACAGTCATGCCACAAGGCTATTACTGCTGTACCTAATTAAAACGCGTTTGTGTTAATGGGATATTTAAATAAAATAAGTTTTCTTATTTATGTACTATACTATACTATACTACTTTATACGCTTAATTGTGATTTTTTAATTGCATAAATGTGTATTTATGAAGTCTTATGTTTTTAGGAAGACGATTTTACTGATTACAACTCACAAACTTTACAATACGCTCCAACTTTAATTCAAGATAAGGAGCAATGTAAAGAACAGTATAAGGATTATAACGGTATGGACGTAGTAATAGATAAATATATGATTTGCACTTTTGGCGACGGTAACATTAATGATGCAGGAGAAGTAATCCAGAAAAGTCCAGCTAATGCACAAGGTTGTTCTCCACAACAACAAAAACTAAGAGGAGTCGAACCCAGTACAGTTGTAAGTTAATATATAAATGAAATACATCGTAATTATTTAGTTATAAGCCAAAGTCTGTTGCTAGACAGAGTCTGAACCTCCGTACTGCTACTAAAAAGATAATATGAATAAAATAGAGAATGAGATATAGATTGGACTGTATCATGTTATTATTACACATCAAATATTGATACGGCTTTACTCACGTATTGATTTCGGAAAATGCCCGACTAGTTTCGAGAGTGAGGTCCGCGACGCCCGCCGCCGCGTATACACCCGCTCTTGAAAATGGACTCCGTTTGAGTTCGATACTAGTCGGGCATTTCCCGAAATCAATACGTGAGTAAAGCCGTATCAATATTTGATGTATAAGTATGACTCACGAAAGTTATTATCCTAAAATTATTACACATCATTTCTAAGCAACAAATTCATGATGAAAGTTTAGAACTCTGCACTATAGTCTGATTTCAGTGTGAAGCAGATAATGGAGATGATGATATAGTTTTAATTGACAACGAAAGAAGGTTTGGAAATGAAACAGTCTATCATCACATTAACCCAAGCATTAATAAAAGCCTTGAAAATATAACATATAAAATTAATGAAATAAACAGTACCGGTTTAGACTTCCGGAAATATAACACTAGAAGAAATGGAATATGCCAGGTATTGTTATATTATTAATAACAATGTTTATTAACTTTTACTTAATCATTACCTACTTTCAGCCCCTTAAATATATCATCCAAAAGTTTTCTACATCAAGTTTTGTGAGATTCTATATCGCATCTTTTCATAAAAGCTATTCTAAACCATGGTGCTAACATAAAAATAACCCCCTCCTTTCGGAAGTCAGGTTAAAATCAATTTTCTAGGTCTTGACCCTTGTACAATCTCACGAGGGGTGTGAACGATCAAGAAGGATCGTCAACACTTAAAAACTCCCACTCGTCAACAGTGTGAACAACGGGGGGGTGTTACCGAACAGGAATGGCCGAACTTAAGCTTTTAAACGCCACGGAGGTCACCGGTGACCGGCAAACAATAGAATTTGCATTGTGTCTGCTGTCTGGCAGTCAAAGTGTTAATCATTGTAATGAATTTATAAGTGTTGGTAAATTTTCATTTGGTTTCAGATATTTGTGTCTGATCGGAATAATCCGAGTACATATTTATTCGCTACATTGCCTAAATCTAAATCTTCTTAGAAGCTATTGTTATGTCTTGTACTATTATCCTTCAGGTTAATATATATTTGCCAAAAATTACCCTTTCAGAATGATCATGGAGGTCCACTCGTGACTTGGGTGGGTTCGCATGAAGTTCTCATTGGAATTGCATCCGTATTTAAAATTGATGAGGAAAGAAAATGCATTGGACCTTTTTTATATACTAGTACTCAGTGTAACGGCGCATTTCTTAACTGTATTTTGAATGAATCCAAAGAGGGTACAAGGTTAATTATGCTCATTTATTATTTGACAAGATGAAGAATTGTTTGATGAGATTTTTTTTATATCTCTTATACTATAAGATCCTATTACTACTATTGGATAGCTAATCCAAAATGAGTGTCAGATTTATGGATGAGTTTAAATATTCCAAATATCGACATCAAATTCCAATTAAATATCAATCAATATTACCAAATAAAACATCATCTGCTTAGCCTTTTCCCAACTATGTTGGGGTTGGCCCAGTGTTTTACATGGAGTGACTGATATACCAAATATTACCAAATAAAACACGAAAGTTATATTCAGTCTTGTAAATACTGATATTTGACACATATCGGATATTTCAAAACAAGTCACGCGTTTCCAAATAATATTTTTTTATTGATTTAAAGACATTACTATAGGCGTTATTGTCCTTTACTGTTTCTGTGTCTTTTGTGATCGTTACGACAACATCTTCGAAGGCTTATTAAAAGTCACAAGTTCAATGATCAATGTGCAGCCGTAGTGTTGTTTTTCAGTGTCAAACTTACTTTTACAGACGAGATTTATGCGATAGTCCAGCAAGTGTCAAAGGATTCGAATTAATAAAAACTGTCATTTCATGGAAATCCCACCCTGATGGGTAAGTATAGCTACTAATAAGCATGAATTTCAATCAAAGCAGTAAGAGGGGTGGTGTGAACATTGACTAGCAAATTAAAGGTCTTAGGTTCGAACTTAAGCCTGATTTTTCGTAAGTTGTTTACATATTTTAATGAATTACTATTTGATCCGTAACTTGGAGAGAGTATTCTAAAAAAGTTGTAGGGTACAGTTTTTTCTACAGATTTTCATTGCAGTGTAAAAGTTTTCTTTTCGAGAAGCGAGTCTAATGAAATATATGTCTAATCTATAGGAATAACCATAACCGAAACCAGGAGATGTCCTGTGCATGTTGTGTGGTTTTTGTCAGAGATCTTTTGAGTGAATTATTGCATCAACTTCTACGACAAGCGACAGTTCATCATCATCATCAACCTACATCATCCAGTACTGAACATAGGCATCTTCCAATGCGCGCTATTGTGCACTCATTGGAGGTATTTGCCCTTAATCGCCACGCTGGGCCAGATGATTGCTGTTACACAGAAGAATGCTGCTGCCTATCCTCCGGATCTTTCCCTTTCTCGCTTCTTACGATACACTAAGGTTTTTCAATCTAAAAGGTGTAGTTCAAATTTTGATTTCAAATATTTAAATGAATATTTTAAAATTACTTCATATTATTTTCAGGCCCGCAGAAAATGAAAAGGAAAACGTAACCAACGTAACAAAAACATCAAAAACAAAACCGAATAAAACTAATACTGGAGCTACAACTAAAAATTTAAAAATTAACATAACAAGTAAAAGTAATTTTACTACAAATGATCCTAATATCACTGAAACTTTAAACATAACTTTTTCAACTACTAAAAATCTCCATAACGTTACAACTTTGGAAGTTATCAACAATACATCCTATATTACTAATATTACTTCAGCAAATGTGAAAACTATTATTACAAGTAAAAGTAATAAACTCAATTATCCCAAAATCAGTGCAACTACAAATTCGCCTAGCTCAACTACTAAAAATTTAAACAACACAACTTTAAAAGTAGTTAACGGTACATATCCTCCTACTAGTACAATAGGAAATCTTAAAATTACTTTAACAGTTAAAAGTAACAATACTACAAAAGATACCGCAACAACTAAAAATATAAAAGTAACTTATGATACAGATCCTCTTAATACTACAGCAGAAAATCTTAAAACTACTTTAAAAGTTAAAAGCAATAGTACTACAAAAGATCCAAAAATCAATGCCACTACAAATATGGGTACCGCAACAACTGAAAGTCTAAAAGTAATGTATGATACATATCCTCCTAACACTACAATAGAAAATCTTAAAACTACTTTAAAAGTTAAAAGCAATAGTACTACCGAAGATCCAAAAATCAATGCAACTACAAATACGGGTACCGCAACAACTGAAACTCTAAAAGTAATGCATGATACATATCCTCCTAACACTACAATAGAATATCTTAAAACTACTATTGAAAGTCAAAGTAATATTACTACAAAAGATCCTAAGAACGATGTATATTCAAATACGGGTACCGCAACCACTAAAAGTCTTAAAGTAATGTATGATACATATCCTTCTAATACTACAGTAGAAAATCTTAAAACTACTATTGAAAGTCAAAGTAATATTACTACAAAAGATCCAACGATCAATGTATATACAAGTATAGGTACCTCAACAAATGAAAATATTTATAACAAAACAACTTTGAGAGTAATCAACGATACATATTCAATAACAACAACAATGAAAATATTTAATGAAAGAAAAATAATTTTAACAAGTTCCACAAATACAAATCATACCAATATAGTAGTGAAGCCTTGAATCCGACGAAAACTTAACTAACCCTACTCATTAAATGTATATAAATTTTATATATTTAAAAAAACTGTCACTGGAGTTAGCAACTATACTCTAATGTCATTTATGTCCTTCATCGATTATTAAAATAGGTACAAAACGAGAATTAATGCGCAAATACCCTATTATTTTCTTTTACATTGCGTGTCCCCCCGTTCGTCATAGTGTCATCGTTCGTCCTTGTGGTCACGGGGGAACGATGACACGATGAGATGTCTTCTCGTGACCACCACGAGCACATCTCATCGTCTCCCCGAATCACGAGCAGTGTAACCTGCTCCAAAATAATATAATAAGGTAGGTACATGCGTATTAATCCTCGTTTGTTACCAATTTTAATAATCATGCAACGCGAAAATTTAAAATTAAATCCTTCATCGATATCAAATCGTTTCGAACAAAATTTTAAAACCAGTATATAACGGACTGTGGTTTCGTAGACGAAAATTCTTATACCCTATAACTAATGTAACGATAAAAATGTTTAAGAAAATTCACAATAACTGCGTTCAACGTGTAAGGTGTTTTATAGAACTTTAATATATTATGTCCCGTTCTAAAGAACATTGTAATCTAGATTTCTAAAAATAAACGTAAAATAAGAGGCTAACATTGTGATTTTTATTGTACCGTAAAATATTTTGAAGTGTCTTTTCAGTATTATACTTAGTTGCAAAATAGTCGTGATAGCCTAGTGGTGGTGACCGTTGACTGGCAAGTCAGAGGTCTCGGGTTCAAACCCAAGGCGCGCACCTCTGACTTTTCGTAAGTTATGTGCGTTTTATAAATTAATTATCACTCTCCGTGCCTCGGATAGCACGTTAAGCCGTTGGCCCCGGCTGTCAATTGTAGATCTTTGACAGTCGTTACGGGTAGTCAGAAGCCCGAACGTCTGACAACCAGTCTTACCAAGGGGTATCGTGTAACCCAGTATATGGGTTGTGGAGGTCTGATAGGCAGTCGCTCCATGTAAAACACAGGTATTCAGCTGCATCCGGTAAGACTGGAAGCCGACCCCAACATAGTTGGGAAAAGGTTAGGCAGATGACTTAGTTGCAAAATAGCGTGTAATACTAAGTAATAATAAATAGTAGCAATGATAGAATAGTGGTATGATCGTTGGACTGCCAAGTCAAAGGTCTCACCTCTCACCTCTGACTTTTCGTAAGTTACGTGCGTATTATAAATTAATTATCTCCTGCTCCGTGCCTCGGAAAACACGTAAAGCCGATGGTCCTACGCCTGATCTCTCTGATCGTGTCGGATCGCCGTCCTACCGGACGATGAGAGTGAGGGAATAGAGAGTGCACCTGGGTTTGCGGACACACCTGTGTGCTATAATATCTCCTGCGATAATACCTCTAATAATACCTTCTCCTTCTGGCTAATCTCGGTTGAGATTGGCCGCTGGGACCGAAATTCGGTAAGGAAGACATTTTAAAATATTGTGTTTTGTAAATAAACTAATAATAAATGCTTTAAAAATCTGTTTCAAAGGATTAGTTTTGCTTTGCAGCTTCAACAGCTTTTTTGGTTAAAATGACTCCTAAAAGTTAACAGAGAAACAATGTTTAGGACAGCAAAGGAAGCCAAACATTCTGTTCCGGGCTTAAATACCAGGTAAAACATGTGGATTAAGTCCCAAACTAACATGGAGCTCAAAAGCGTTTGTCCGTAATCTCAACGAGAGTAGAACGTACCACCTGCACTAATTGATTTCTGTACAGGGTTATTATTTTGTAAAACACCAGCATCCTTAAAAGGGGTCATTCAACTCATTATGAACAACTTTTACTATGAGACCAACCCTACAATCGCAAAAAAAATCAGCTACTCCATACATTTTGTTGAGTCAAGTGAACATAAATGTATGAAACAACTATTTTTTTTTTGTGATTTCAGGGTTGGTCCCATAGTAAAAGTTGTTCATAATGATGTGTTTAATGACCCATTTTCAGGTTGCGAGTGTTTTACAAAAAACCCTGTATAGAAATAGAAATAAAATACAAGTCTTGAACTCTTGACATCCACCATACCGTGGCAGCGCTCTAACTAGCTGACCTATCGTACCGCTGTTCCCACCAAAGCAGAAAATAAAAGCAAAAATAGCCTAGTGGTATGACCATTGCATTGCCAAGTCAAAGATCGTAGGTTCAAACCCCACGTACGCACCTCTGACTTTTCGGATTTATGTGCGTATTAGAAATTAATTACCACTTGCTAAAACTGTGAAGGAAAGCATCGTAAGGAAACCACTACATCTGAGAGATTTTTCGACGGTGTGTAAATTCTAGAGTTTAAGGCTTAGAGTATATAAGAAAATATAGAGCAACCCTATAGAAGTATGAACTGTGAGCATGGGTATGAACAATGCGGCCGCGACACGAGCTCCGTTTGCGATCATACCTCGATCGACTGCGGTTCAATTAGGCTCCACGAGCGAAAAAGTTAACATGTAACTTGTAGCTTATAATTATCATGGTTAACTGCTGAGTTAAATTTTGAAAAACGTCCAGAAAACATAATTTGAAAAAATGACTTTTTAACATTTCTATGGTGAGACCTGCTTTCGCTCCGCACAAGGCAATGTGACGTTATCACTCTATATTTTCTTGAATACTCTATGGTTTATGGGATTTCAAAAGAGATTTTAATTGGATTCGTGTCCTGATACCAACAAAGCTCTGGTTAGTTAGTGTTTGTGCTATCGGCATGCAGTTTACTCCGCTGATTGGATGCAAACCTTGTAACCGTGTTCTAGAGTGACCTATTTAATTTGCTTGTTGTACAATGTACAGTCAGCAACATTAGTATGTCATCGCACTAAGTTTTAAAAAATACGTACTTGGGTAACGCCACAGATTTTGTCACAAAAGTCACTTAAGAACTTTTAAGTGACGGTGACGTAAAAGTAACATAAATAGAGTTACTCAAAATAATAAATTTAATGTTGTGTTGATTTGGTTTATTTAAATGTGTTACAAGATGGGTTGCATTGAAAGTCGTGTCAGCTCTCGACGAGTCAACATCTCCTGAGGATGCCTCTTGCAGGGGCGTAACACGTGTGTCGGGTAATGATTTGGCCTTGGATTTTTATGTAACATCTTGGTATCAATAAATTGATTTATCATTTGTCTAGGTACCAAGATTATATTAATTCGATTTAAAAAAAACTGTACAAATTCTATAATCTACATGAGCGAAGCCACGCGGGAAAAGCTAATAAGAAGTATTTATTAACATTTTAAAGACCAAGCACTATCTCTACAATTCTCAGAATATGGACTGCCTTAACTTTGTAAAATACAGATTAAAAAAACAAACATTCATAGTAATTAACCAAGAATTCCGCTTCCAGGTTTGTTCATTTAATTAAGTACCCAGTAATAGTTACATAAGTAACTTCGTATAAAATTATAGGGCATAGTTCTCAGAACACTTTCTGAAGGCAGCTCTGGAATACGTAGAACCTACAAATATTACTCAATTAATAACCGTTTTTTTACGTAAAACGGTTTTATCATCAAAACTAAAGGTGTGTACCAAATATGAAAGAAAGGGGGTGAATTATCGATTACTAAATTTAAACCAAATAATAAACAGGTCAAGCTAAATAAAACTATTTAATTTTTATAAAAATTAAAAACTAGTTAGTGCATAAAATAATTCAACCTCTCAATATCATGCATTTTTTTAAACATTTCTAAAAAGCAGGGTTAATAATTTGGAATTTCCACATAAAATACCTCAATTATGTCCTCTTGACGCAGGAGATTTTACACTGCACAAAACAGTGTGTGCGCAAACACAGGCACTCTCTATTCCCTCACTCTCATTTTCCGATGGCACGGCAATTCGACACGTTTGGAGAAAGATCAGGGACAGGACCGGCGACTTTTACACGTGATAAAAAAAAACCGATAAAACTAGATTGCTCTAGATACAGAAGAATCGTTATAAAAAACGACATCCCTTCAACATCACTTCTGTAAATTAGAAGCGTAAAGTGGAAAACGGAATAAAAATAACAACAAAAAGTAGGATTTGCATAGTTATCGCAGGATTTCAGTCAAAGATTATTTAAATATGCAATTTGGCGCAGATGGGTGTAAACACAGAATGGAGTTTTATTCAAGCTCTCGCCTTTTATAAAACAAAAATTGTGGTCACAACAAACTATTTGTGGTCGCTATTGACATTATCGTTGAATTTTCTAAATTGTAGAACACAATTTTGAGCACAAAACATGTCTCCTTTGTGTGGTGAGGGGGAAGATTAGCACCAACGCTGTTCCCTCAGTGTGTCGTAAAAGTATTTTACTAAGTAGGATAAAGGTCACAAAAAAACTAGCAGGGAACAACATTCAAACTTCTTTTAGTGGCTTCAGTTCGGCTGGTTACCATCTAATGGAGAAAACCTTGCCGCTGCTATGCGACTTTGTCGTATTCCAGCTTAATGTTCAGTGAAACCCATCTGTTGTACGGGTACGTATAATAACGTCCAACTCCCATGCTTTTGCTTAGCTGTAGCGCTCCACTGCAGACCATAACACTCTTCGCTTACCATGGGTGGGTTCAAGACTGCATAAAACTCTTAGATTAACATGGGTGAATTCATAAATCAAACTTTGGTGATTATGCCTTTCTAATAATAAAAAAGAAATACTGATATAAAATCATTTTACTTTTAAATCAATGAAAGAAAACATCATGATATTGGCACCTACTATCAGTTATGATGACCACATTAATAAATTAGTCATTTAAGTCGAAGTCTATACGCAGAAAAAGTGCTTTTCAGATAGAAATGTGCAAGCAAATATAGATTGTGTAGTAACTGTCTTAAAGTGCTTTTCAGATACAGAAATGTACAAGCAAATTGAGTCTCAGTGGTGTTTAGTATTTACCACTTTTTTAGATCAGTTTTAGAAGTCGTTTCATAAGTGTATTAGGTGTCAGAGTCGTTCAAAATTAATAAGGTATGAGTAATTTTTGAATTAAAATTTCAGTGGGTTTCTTTGTTTTTATAGACTAACGCCTGTATTCCCCAGAGGGCAGAGGTATACGTGTACGAGGTACACCCACGTTTCGCCGGCTATGTTATAAGTCCAATGTAATAGGGCGCGAGCCTATTGCCGTTAACCGGGCACAATTCCAGACTCCATGCTGCTACTGAGAATTTCGTAATGGAAAAACCCAATAACACTTTGCCCGACCCGGGGATCGAACCACCTCGCGCTCAGCAGTCGCGCATTCTACCACTAGACCAACGAGGCAGTGGGTTTCATCTTTCTGAAAAAGAAAATACTTCTAATAAAGACAAGCATGTCTGCGCACAATTCTATGTACCAGGTCAACATAGGCCGCAAGTAGGTTGCCTGACAAACACGCAGGCCGGTGAGCTGAGTCAATCCAGTTACGCTTCTATTTCCTTTTGCGAATGACCGTTGCGCTAACGTTTTCGATTGCGTTTGTTTTTCGAACGCTTCGTTTGTTTTTATGTGGAAGTTTTATTGAGATTTACCTGCATTCGGTATTGTTATATCTCGTTTGTTTTTCGAATAAACAGGAGTAGCGGTTGAAAATAACACTTTGTTTTTTAAACCGAGCTGTGGTTGCAGTCGTTTTTTTTTGGTATGAATTTCCAACATGTGTTTTATTTGAATTTCCTTAGCCAGGACAGATTTAGGTAATTAAAAAAAAAATATCACATAGATTATGAAGATTATCGTCCATTCATCTTCTAAAACATTTCGAGGAGGTCAAGAGCGTGTCATTAGAAATTACATTATGAATTTTAACCCTTTAGCCTACCTTATATAATAAATAAGGCATAAATAGGGCTTCGAACTTTCACAATGTGATAACTGCTTTATAATAGTAGGTAATGATTCCAAATCTTCGACTGTAGGTCCCTTTTCCTCTGCAAGAAAGGCAAAAGGGACGTAGCAGGTGTACAAGCAACTATTAAAAAGTATTTCTTCTATAATTGGAGCTAAAGAAGCGGATTTATGAGAGGATGCAAATTACACGATGATGCTAACACGGGATTTAAAATATGAATACTTTTGTACTTACCCACGGAGATGAAATGTTGTTCTTGGATGGTGAACGGTATTTTTATTTTATGATGAAATAAATAAAAAATAGAAAATAATTGGATGATGATGATAAATATCATAAAAGACATACAAGACTATATACTGAATTACGACATTTATACGAATATTTAAAATTTAATGATATTTTTTTTTATATTATACTACCTGTATATGGGTGTTATAAAAAAATTGCCTGACATGCAAACTACCGAAATTAATATAAACATTGATTTTGTAACCAGTTGATATTTACTTAATAATTAAAGAAGAAGCAATTTTGGCAAATCAACCATTTCCAGGTATCAGCCCGTTTTCAGTTATTAGCCCGCTGAAAATAATTATTGGATAATTGTTTCCAGTATGCTTATAACGGTTATAGCTACCTTTAACCACAAAAATTGCTGACCGTGATTTTTCGTAAGTTATGCTATTTATCACTTCCGCCATGCTTCGGAAAGCCCGTAAAACCATTAGTCCTACCCCTGATCTCTCTCCTGTCGTGTCGGATTGTCGTCCCATAAGACTATGAGCATGAGGGAATTGAGATTACACCTATGTTCCTGCGTAGTTGGCTATCTTCGTTAAGCTGCTGTGATCGAAATTAGGTCAAGAGGAAAATATTAGAATTTGCTTCTTTTTCTTGGGACTATTCAAGTTTAAAAAGAGATGATTTGGGTGATTAATATAATGCAAGCTGGCTAATGTTTTTCCTGTTTTTATGAAGTCTACTTCACCAAGATGACCACATTTTTAGAACCGTAAACCGCTAGTTTACGGGTTTTATACCGTAAAAACCGGTTAATATTAAAAGGAACCGGTTTATAACGTTTTCATATCGTTACGTTTGGTTACACTGGTAGGCTGTTACCCGATGGATCTAATTCGACATATTAATCCTTAGTAAAGCCAAGCAAGCTTAGTAATGTCGAGCATTAACTTGTCAAACGCCCGGACGTATCTGACATTTCTTCAATCCAGTAAATCCGTATTTATGAAGACGAAATAGGATTTAAATTAAAATTAATTTTAAAGAGAATTTTTAGACTGTATATTATATCAAATGATAGTTTATTAATGTTAAAAATAATACATAGAGTTAATTAATAATTATAATTATTTACATTCTAAATCTACTTACTATACTTAAATACACTAAACTTAATAAATAAATGTAAAAAATTACGTAATTAAAGAATTCCTTCCCATCACCGTCGTCATTTTAGACTATTGTATTAAATAAATTGACTTTTGTATCATTATTTTTTTCGAGTAATCAGTTCATTTTTAATTTGCGGGTGTCGTAAGAAGCGACAAAAGGAAAGAACCGGAGTATGAGCAGCATCCTTCTGTGTAACAATAATCATCTGGCTGCGATGCCACTTGCCCAGCCTGGCGAACTGGCGATTATGGGCGAATACCTCCAATGAGCGCACAATAGTGGCGCGCATTGGGAGAGGCCTATGTTTAGCAGTGGACTAATACAGGATGATGATGATAACTACCCTAAACAATATTTAAAGCAACAACGAAAGAAAAATGAAACTAATTTTCCTTGTACAAAATAAGTTTTTTCCAACAATGGGACATGACAAATGAGAAACGAAAAATGTCTTCCGGACAACCCTTGTCATGATCAGATTGCGACAGGTGTTTTGTAGAAGTTTCCCCTCGATTTTTCTTGTGACTTAGATTTCTCGCCGTTTACTCGCTCGGTTGAGCTTAGAAATAATTAGATGTAAAAAGTTATTTTGATGAACAACCTTGTGTCAGAGTTTAAACCGCCCTGACATGGCTTTAGACACCGTTGAAAAATCTTTTAGGTGTGTTGGTTTCCACACAATGTTTTCCTTCACCGTTTTAGCTAGTGGTAATTAATTTCCAATCATGACTGAACTAAACATGACTCCAAAAAGTCAGAGGTGCATGCCTGGGTTTCAAACTTACGACCTTTGATTTGGAAGTCCGACAGTTATACCTCTAGGTTATCACTTGAGCAGAGCGCAGTTGCAAAGATATTCCTTTAGTTATTGATTTTGAACACAATTTTATGTCATTTTTGGATGTTCTATGACTTCCAAAAATGTGGCTTAATATAAGTAGTAGGTATATTTATTCCACAAAAGAAAATTCAATAATAACTCTTCCTATATTACAAAACGTGACAATAATGCGAAGAAAATTATGCAAAGTACCTCTAGGTGTGAAAATAGCACATGTTTCGATGACATGATGGATGAGCACGTCGCGTCGTCGACAGTAAAATCAGCGAATCCTTTGACGAAGGTGAATAAATCTTTAAGAGAACTTACATCTTTTGAACATAAAAAAAAAACTAAAGCAAAGATCAATATTTTTGGTTGACATTTATACAGCGTATCTGGTTTTTTACCGGTTTTACCTAACTTGCCCTGTAATTATTTGGTTTAAATTTAGTAATCGATATTTCACCCCCTTCCTGTTGACAGATTGATTTGATATTTGTTACACAGCTTTAGTTTTGATGAGAAAATCGTTTTACGTAAAAAAAAGAAAAACTTTAAAAAATTAAATCACATAAAGCTTTGTAAAGTAAGTAACCTAACTTAACCTAGATAACAAAAACTGAACCTACTGAAACATATAATCAGTCTCGCACTTAGCTAGTTTTATTAATTCCATTGGCACCTACGCACTCTACACTGATCAATGAAGAGAGATTGATCAATGTTTTAAAGTTTATACGTTCCGAATTCGAATATCAAACAAACTCAGTTTTTAGAAGTACCCCAACATATGTTTTATTGTGATTCTACAATACATACAACATTTATTTTATTAATATTGTTTTAAATTATATTCGACTCTAAAATCATTGAGCTAACCCTACACGGTCATTGATATTGAGCAATATTGTTGATCGTATGTGAGTGCCTGAAATAAAATACCTCAATCCCGAATTCATGTTGTATCTTTTACAAATATAGAAATTCAATTTCTAAAAACTGATTTTCAAGCAACTCAATTTTATGTAGATGACAGGCAGGTGTAGCTACTTTCTTCCAAACCTTTTGGGGCCATTACATACTTACGAAAGTTATAGGTAATTTACAAAATACTAAAACGAGTTTTTCATATTTTTTATTTCAAATCCAAATGGATTTAAAAGTAACGAATTTATGATCGATCTTTGTACGAGCATCTTTTTTAATATTTTTTCTCGTGGAGTTTGGTATGAAAATAATAATTCAAAAAACACTTTTTTAAATTACATTCAAATGATCTGTGGGGTAAAATCGGTACGATACTTTGGTAGTAGATTTTATATATAGACATTAGACAGACGGCATTTCTTCGTAATACATTAAGTAAGTGTGCCGTGTGGTTTCCGGCCTAAGAAAAGAACCACCCCTACTCATCCTGAGGAAGTAATAATGGACAAAGGCAAAAATCTGGAGTATGGGCGGCAGCAACATCCCACTGTGTATTAGCAACCATCTGCTACTGCAATCGCCAACCCGCTGCCCAGCGTGGCGATTAAGAGCAAACACCTTCTACTGAGCGCTCAAAATACCTAAGTGATGTTTGCGGTGAGATTGCACCTTAAGACATTAAGTCAACCGATGTAATTTTTTTTTACAAAAAGTTAAAAAAAATAAAGGTCATTTCACACACATATAACTTTTTAATTACGAGTAATTTAGCTATTTTTGTTTTAATATTTATATACGACTCCTGAGTAGTACTACCATATATTATTCAGTGCTACGGTTTATCCTACATTCTAAAATTAGTTGCTATCCAATTTCAATCAAGCTTACAGGTTGTCAGCCTTTGAGCACCTGTTTGTGTATTGAAGTGTATCTATGTACCTATACAAAAGCCTCGTCTACATGAGTGTAGTCTAAACTAACAGCGATGTCTCCTAGCGGCTAGAATCTAGCACAAACAGAGCAGAAGAGATTTACTTATATATTGAAGAGCTGACCGGACGAGATCGTCTTATAACTGGGTTAGTGGCTGCTTCTTACCTAGTGATGTACCTTTCGACGTGGAACGTTTTGTGTATTTATTATTTTGTTTTTTTGTCAGAGTTCTAAATCTTTACTATCTTAGAGTACATAAGCAAAATATAGAGTAATAACGTCAACAATATTGCCTTGTGCGGAGCGTAAGCAGGTCTCATCATTGAAATGTTAAAATATCATTTTTTAAATTATGTTTTCTAGTCACTTTTACAAAATTTAACCCAGCAGTTGACCATGAAATAAGCTAAAATGTAACTTTTTAGCTCGTGGAGCCTAGTTGAACCGCAGTCGATCGAGTTGTGATCGCGGACGGAGCTCATGACGCGGCCGCGTTGTACATACCCGTGCTTACGGTTCATACTTCTGTAGGATTGCTCTATATTTACTTACCTACACCTACAATAAATAATAATATATAATAAACCTACATACGTCCACGTCTCTGATTTTTATGTTCATCTACGATGGTCTATTGACTTATTTTTTTTTCTGCAAGTAAGTGTTCGCATGGTATGCATAAATACTTTATAAAATGTTTATATAGGTTGGTTCTAATTGTGTCTATTAAATAAATAATAAAACCTTTAACAAGAAAAACAATATTTTGAAATGTTTGTTAAAGTAGCATTTGTCAAATCTTTAAGATAATTCTGTGACGAGACAAGTAACATTTTTATAATAACTCTACTCATTGATTCCCTCAAGAACAACAGAATGCGTCCAGACACTATTGATTTTCTTTTGTTTTATTTTTCGGTATTTGAAGGTTTAATGCCACAGATAATATAATAATTCAATCAATCAATCAATCTGTGCTAATTTCATCACAATTTTTTATTTTATTTAGTTTAGTCTCACGTTTGAGTGTAATCCGTATAGGTTTGGATTGGTTTGGTTTATCTATACCTTACCTATTTGTTCCGGTCGGCGTGTTGGTTCAAACGAAATTAATTTTCTTTGCGATTCCATCGACATAACTCTTACGTATAGCTCCCATACAAAATATTAGAGATATCATAGTTTAAACTGGCAAGCGTCGAGGCGTGGACCACCTACGTGGCACCGCCATATTTGACAGATCACGCAAGATGGCCGCCGCCAGGGCAGAGGATTTGCGTTTATCATACCAACGATTCACATGAAAGTATTTTAGTAAGAAAAAAAATTAAACATGAAAAAGACACTCTATCGATAAAGGTCACATCACTTATATACTTCGGCGCAGGTAACGATTTTCCCTTGCCGATCCTTCCAATATTCAATGAGCCACTCATACTAGCCAGACTCACAAATAAAAATGGTACATTTTATTTTACAAATATGAGTCGAGTACCTACTCTAGTAGGTACTATGAGTACCAGGACAATTTGACGCATTCGCTTAGAGATGAGAATTATAAATTTGCGTGTATTTACATAAACAGCGACCCGCCCCGCTTCGCACGGGTGCAATATACATAATTATAAATCTTTCTCTTCAATCATTCTATCTATTAAAAAAAACAGCATCAAAATCCGATGCGTAGTTTTAAAGATTTAAGCATACATAGGGATAGGGATAGGGACAGAGAAAGCGACTTTGTTTTATACTATGTACCTAGTGATGTACTGATTAAGCGTGGCCCAAGTAAGTATCTTATACAATACTAGCTGATGCCTAAGGCTTCACACGCCCGGAGGACGGTTATCGCGACCAAAAGTAATCATGAAATTTTGATCCCGTTCCGCAACCCGGCTTATTTTTTTTCGACACCTCTAAAATCAAAATCAAAATCAAATTCAAAATATTTTTATTCATGTAGACCATTAGGCACTTATGAATAGTCATAATAAAATTCTAATATTGTTTGTTGTAAGAGTGACTCTAGTTGCCAGTTCCAAGGGCAGCCTACCCTTCATGGAGAAGAATCTGGCAAGAAACTGCATGGTTGCTCTTTTAAATATAGTGGCTTACAATATTTTAGGTTACATTGTTCTAAAGTCTTATGTGAGAACAATGTCAGTCGACTAAACACAAGTACACCTTAAACAACTATCACCTCTAACAATTAATATCATTTATATGAATTCAAAAACTTGACAAATTTTATACTAAAACCTTTCTCGAGAACCACTCTATCTCTCTCTATGTCCAGCAGTGGACTGAAACAGGCTGTGTAGATAGATAGATAGAAATAGAACATACATTCTTGTAAGACCTAATCTAATCTACCAGGTACCTATGCATGTTGAATATATCATTCAAACTTTGACTAATGCAACTAGCAATTTGTAAATTGAAAGAGTAAGAGTTCTAGTTGACTTTATAACTAAACGGAGTGCATTATGCGAAACTCCACGGAGAACTCTTTACAAGAGACGTCCAAATTATAAAGACCTGCTTCCTAGCCGTATTACCTTTCTATAACAAAATGCTAAGAATATGCCAGAGGTCTAAATAGTTTGGTTTTTACTGATGCTTCGTACCGGTATTTCTATCAATCGTTTTTTTTTAAATTGTCTTTGATTTTATTTTTGCTTTTAACGCTTTTAGCACCTTTTATTATCACTTAACGACTACTTATTGCAGTTATTACTAAATACAAAGTAAAAAATTAAATAGTGTTCTATTTTAAGAGCATTAATTTATTGTCATGCGGGTTTGTGTAGGCACGCGGGTTCGGCCCGCATGCGGGATATTTTTACATGCAAAATTGAGCTTTAATGTTAGTACAATAATATGCTAATACTAATATTATAAATGCAAAAGTGAGGTTGTTCGTTTGTCTTTTCTCGCTGCAACGGAGCAACGGATTGTCGTGATTTCTTGCATAGAGATAGCTTAAGGGCTTAAAAGTGACATAGAATAGGTAACTTTATTCCAGTAAAGTAAAAACAGTCTTCTACTTTTTTATCATAATGGTTTATGAACAAAATGGAGGCAGAGTTAAACCGCCCGTAGGCCTCTGATGGCTTTACACGACGTTGAAAAATCTCTCAGATGTGCTGGTTTTCTCACGATGTTTTCCTTTACCGTTTAAGCAAGTGATAATGAATTTCTAATAACTCATGGATCCGAAAAGTCAGAGGTGCGTGCCTGGGTTTTGAACCTACGATCTTTGAGGCAGTAAAACAGAACAAGTAGCTAGAAGAACAGTGTAGCTATAGCTTGTGAATTATAAAAAAAAAACAAGACCATTTCGTCTAGGAATTCAATTAGGTATCCACTCAAAGAGCGTTTTAATATTTAAATCTAAATCTTATAGATCAGCTGCTCTCCTCCGGTCGGCTGCTATTGGCGGTTCTTAATTACTTTCTACTTTAAATAATCAATTAGTTTGCAGATGGACAACCATGATAGACTGAACGTTTTATTTAATTAAGTTTTGTTTAGAAGAATTTGTTTTAGAAAATGTTAATTAATTTCCAAAACGCACATGATTGTGAAAAGTTATAGTTGCGTGCCTAAGTTTCGAATTAGTTGAAAATGGCAATCCAGTTGCTTTGTGATCAATATACGAGTATGACAATGTAGGTACTTATTAATAAACAAAATTATATGATCAGAAATAATACGAAAATCTCACACACACACATAAAATCTTATAAAACACACTCGTGAAATTGAAACCACAACTACTGCATTGAACGAAGCGTTCTGTTAGGATTTCAATTTTAGATAAAATTGTTAACTTAAACGTATTAGAATTTGCTAGTTGAAAACCAATATTTCCATTTGAAAGGTCAACTAAGATTGGTCTGGTTTTCATTTAGCTGTTAAAATTGGTTTACAACTTAATTTTAGTGTGAATTGTTAATATTGATTTTGAATTTCTGATGGATGATTTATTTTGACTTTGATACAAGATGAAAAGGCATTTTATTTAGAAAAATTACTGTGTATACCTACATGTTGTAAATGTTCTCTCTATTCCCTCATTCTCATAGTTTGATGGTATAGCAATCGAACATGAGAAATTCAGAGAGAGAATAGGCACAAACGATAATTAATTTATGTTAATTAATTTATAATTTAATATTAAGCTCATAAGTTCCAACAGAAGAAAAAGTCAGAGATGCCTGACTTGACTTGGTGATGTGACCTGAGACTAGTGATGTTCAAGACGACTATAATGGCAATCATTCGCTACGAACTATTTTTATAATGCACTTAGTTATTTAAATGCGCTATTACCTAAGCATGGGCGCAACGTGGCGCGGTGACGTTAGCTGAATTATCAATTAGCGGCAACTACTTGGAGCTTATCTCGGAGCGCGCAGAATTTTATTTAGCAGCTAGTGTGCTGTGCAAAATAGCGCGATGACTGCCACCCTATGTTCCCTATGTTATTTGTAAGCGGCGCTAAATTCAAATTTGAAGCGCAAAATGAGAGCCAATAAAGCTCACGTAATAAGTTGTGTATGAATAGCGCACTTTGATTGAGTTAGATAATTCCTAAATTGGCAGTCAGCGTTCATACCATCATTCGCAAATTGTGTAGAAGTAGGTAGTTCAAGAATTTAGCAGAACTGTCTACGCATAATTATCGACGAATTATAGAATAACTCAGTTAGTCTGACGTGTTTAAATAGAATAACAAGTAAAAGACAAGTAGAAGAATAGATATAAAGTTCTTACAGAAGTGCCATACAAACTTGGTTTGGAAAAAAGTCTCTATTATACTTATACCATTATTATTTTTTGCTATTACTGTTAATACAAATGTGTTTTATAATAATTAAAACTTACTTCTTCTTTCGTATGGTTGGTGAACAACCTGGTGTCGGAGTTTAAACCACCCGTAGACCTCTGACATGGCTTTACACACCATTGAAAAATTTCTCAGGTGTGCCGGTTTCATCGCGATGTTTTCCCTCACCGTTTTAGCAACTGATAATTAATGCTCTTCGTATAACAATATGTCAGTTTATATTAGAAGTGTATAGCTTTGATGTATATACTTAGTCATGATTTTAACAAAAAAAACATGATTTTCATTCAATTTTTTTTAATTACTGCCGCACAAATTGACTCCATACTCATGCCAGTAGAAATTGGGTAGGTATAGGTAGTTTATTAATTATTGGACTATAAAGAGTGAGGAAATGTGGGTAAGTGGCCATTAACCAAAGAAAAAGAAGAATTTTGACAGTTCTCGTTACCTTCTGCGATGGTAGCGCTAACTAGCGTCAACTTGTGGCAACAATAAAAACAATAACACTCTATTGAACGCGGTATACCTACCCAAACTTATACCTGTACCTATAATAATACGCGTCACGTTTTAATTGAAGCACTTCCAGAATATTAATTCCACGACACGTCGTCTTGATTGGAACGGAGACTAGCAATAATGGATTCTCCCGGAGCTCGTAATTGGGAAGGTAGACGATGATGAGGCTGAATTTGCTGAGACACGTTATGTGTACTAGTTGTTAGAGTCGTGATAGCCTAGTGGTGGTGACCGTTGACTGTCAAGTCTGTGGTCTCGAGTTCGATCCCAAGGCGCGCACCTCTGACTTTTCGTAAGTTATGTGCGTTTTATAAATTAATTATCACTTACTCCGTGCCTCGGAAAGCACGTAAAGCCGTTGGCCCTGCGCCTGATCTCTCTCCGGTCGTGTCGGATTTCCGTCCCATCGGGCTATGAGAGTGAGGGAGTAGAGAGTGCACCTGTGTTTGCGCACACACTTGTGCACTATAATATCTCCTGCGTAGTTGGCTAATCTCCGTTGAGACTGGCCGCTGTGACCGAAATTCGGTCAGGAAGATATTATTTGTACTAGTTGTTATACACGTTTGTGTACTCGCCTGGTTCGTTTCAGCCCTACTCCAAAAATTAAACGACGAAACTGACGGATCGCAAGGAAATTCTCAGTAGCAGCATGGAGTCACCTTCTATTACATGGGACTTATAACATAGCTGGCGAAACGTGGGTGTACTGCATACACCTCTACCTACCTCCTCTGGGGAATGAGTCTATGTTATGTATTATATTATGTTATGTATTATGTGTTTCAACTGACGGATCGCACGTTTTTTCGTATTTTTGTTTGTTAAATCATTTATTCGATTGTTTTTTTAATCGTTTTGAAACGAAAGGACACTCGGAAGCGCGAAAGCGCAGAATAAAGACACAGTAATCTCAAAGCAATTTGCGGGTGAATTTATTTATTATTATATTTCTCAAAAAATAACATTAATACACGAAGGTAAAACATATAAAATATTAACCAAACTCTTTGAAAGTAATTTAAAATCCCTTGCATATTATAATCACAAATGGATAATTTATAACATTTTAAGACAATTTGTTAAAGTTAATTGCAGTAATCTTAATAAACTCGAACTTATTAGCTAAGTTAATAAGAACATTACCAATTTAAATTAAACATATTATTGGGAAAGGCACGAAGACATCTTGTATTAATTGTTAGTCGTAAGAACTTTGATAACGTTGGATGAATAACTTAATTTAGAAATATAGAAAACATTAATATTTAACCCTTTGAACGCCACGTCAACCACCGGTGACTGACAAACAATATCAATTGCATTGTGTCTGCAGGCGTGGCAGTCAAAGTATTAATACGTAAAGCGAAAATCCAATCCGGTTGCTTCCAATCGGCCAATCTGGAAGTCATTGGACGTCTTATGGCTATAATGATAATGATAATGAAAGCGAAAATCTATGTCTTTATTCAACGTCAATGTGCAAGCAAGATAGCAGATTAGCGCGAAGGGACGGACGCCTTAATCTTATAAACTAACGCTGCACCGGGACTTTGTTCATGTGGATTTCAGGTATTACATCCCTTATTTTACCCGTTTAGGGGTGAAATTTCCAAAAATCCTTTCTTAGTGCACCTCAAGAATACGTAAGGAAAAGGAAAACTCCTCCATTTCAAGTCTGTAGATCCATCGGATTACGCTATACCTGTCTTTCAGTCAAACTACAGTTTTATAAGTATAGATAATAATGTTTTTATAGAATACTTTGAAATGTCTTGCGCAGAATCCGCTAGTAAGTGCTTGTTATTCTGTTAAATTTAAACTAGAGTGGTGACAATCACTGCGTTTGACATTGCTTGTTTAATACCGTCAGCATATTCGTGGCATACAAATACATGCATTACAAAATACATTAGAAGACACTCCCGCTAGCGTGCCATATCGTTAAAAGTATTTTTTTACTGTTGCAAGACCTTTTGTGGAGTTTGTGGTTTTCGTTTTTGATTTTGACGTTCTAAATAATGACGTCATTTGTAGCGTTTGTATCATCTATGTTTAGGTAAAAAATATTCAAATTCTTTTAGTTATATTATAACATTATAACATTGTATTTTTAATAGCAAAGTAAGTAAGTTTTTAAGTATTCTATAAGAGTTACGTATTTATAAGTTGTTTTATAACATACTGCGATAAGTATTTTGTAACTCTGGGCAAGAATTTTGCCACTTATATCGGTCACAGCTCTGAAATGGAGGAAGAGACCGAGGAGTGTAGGAATTTTACCTCACTAAAACCACCCCGGTGAACAACATCAGCACATGGAGGGAGGTTCCGGGTCTTCTACTCAACATTTTATGAAACCAAAGTCCAAAATAGTAGTCATAAAGGTAGTATTACATTGCTTGATATAAATTTAGCTATAATTAAGTTATTATAGCATTTTTATAAATTCTCTTTAACAAAAGTATCCGCTTTCGGTGTTCATTTTCATAATTTTCCACTTGATGTCACTAATTGTCTAAAGAACGGGACGAATTTATATTAAAAAGAAGTTTTTGTATTCACACAGAGCACTGGTAAGTTGGGAATAATTTTTATATTAAATTAAAATTTAATTTTGTTCAAATCTCAGTAGATTGTACTAATTTGATATTTATTTTTTCTTTTGAAGAGAGAAAAACTATTGAAAGGTTTTTATCTTTTTTTCTTTATCGTATGATGATTAATAAACAACCTGGTGTCAGTTTTAATCGCTCGTAGGCTCTGACAAGGCCTTACAAATCGCTGAAAGATCTCTCAGGTGTGCTGGTAGCACCGTTCTAGCAAGTGATAATTAATTTATAATACGCACCTGTGCCTAGAGTTCAAATTTACGACCTTTGACTGTCCAACGGTCATACCACTTAGCTATCACTATTAAGGTCCTTAAAATAATAGTTAAGTGCACTAAGAAGCAACCTCATGTATACTCGCTTAAGACACATTATATTTTCTTTATTTATTACTAGTACGGCTTCGCCCCATAGAGATCAGACCACATCAAAAGTTTTTTTCATATATTAGTATGACTCACGAAAGTTATTATTCTAAAATAATCAATAGTCCTATTCTATATTTTAATGCAGGTGATAGTTTATCTGTGTGTAGGGATATAATTTTTTTTATTTAATAATGAATGCCTTGGTAATATAAACATATACTGTAAAGAAAAAACTAATCGAGTATTTATTAATCACTAAAATCGAATCCACTGAACAAACTACATGGAATAATTTCAGCGGAAATTTTAATTTGCTGACGGTCCACTTCAAAATAGCGTCTGCACTTCTCTTGGGGAAATCTCTCAAGATCAACAGAGAGTTCAAAGTTTGACGGATGCTCTGCAAGGAACCATAACAACCCTTGAAATAGCTTGTTCAAATGTTCAATCATCGATTGTTATTGGGGAGGAGATAGGGCATCATTAGATAGAAGAAAAAAATAAAAATATCCTTGCACTCCAAAGTTTGTTCCCAAACGAATAAAATTAAAACCAACTATTATTATTTTAATCCATCCCATAAACCATTCGATTTTTATATTATAAGAATTAATAGGAGCGGGTCAAAGCACAATAATAATTTAAAACTTATTACTTAAATACTTATAGTCACTGTAACTCAAACAATGTAACCATCGGCGTACCCATGGGAGAGGAAATCATAAACTTTTGCAAATCGGAAATAAGAATTAATAGGAGCGGGTCAAAGCACAATAATAATTTAAAACTTATTACTTAAATACTTATAGTCACTGTAACTCAAACAATGTAACCATCGGCGTACCCATGGGAGAGGAAATCATAAACTTTTGCAAATCGGAAATAAATAATATGGTCAGACACTTTTAACGTTGCAAGCAACTTAGATTTGATTCCGACGATGCAAAAAAATTATACAGTATAGTTAATTTAGGAATTAGTAGTAAGGTAGTTTAGTTGTTTTTATATTTTTGTTTTTGTAAGGGTGAGTATTTGGGAGTGTCACGATGAGGGTGGCATATTTAAAAAAAATCTTCTATAAATAACAAAGATTAAAAAAAAAGCAACTTAGGTTTAAGTCTGGGCATAAAATATTAAATATTGTTTTATTTTTACTGATTTTACAAATTATTATTTAGCGAGTATAAATGCAATCTATAAAAAACTTAAAAAAATAAATATAGAGTTTGTTAGAATACTCTTAAAACTGTACTTGAAAGGTAACAAGTTTTGCGTTTTTTTTTAAATTTGCTAATAATATATAACATAAATTAACCCTATTCTCCCTTATTAGAGAGTTCAACTTTCCCATTGAGTTGCATAATAACTTACACAACCAACGGAGAACTTTAACTGGCTCTTAGGTTCAGTGAAGCCTTAAGATAAACTTTTGACGCTCCGATGGTTAAATTAAATCAATATAGAGCAAATGCAACTTGGATTTGGTTCAATAAAATTATTATTTCATTGATCATTTTTATCATCGATCATCATAATTATTATCATTCGTATTATTATATTTTATAACAAGTCAAAATTTAATCAATTTGGGAACAATACTAAAGCTCAGTTCATAGTTCATTTATTCAATAACAATATTTTACAATTGTGTTTGAAATATTACATTACAATACAATATATTAAATTACAAGATTAAACAATCATAAATATTAATGTGCGGAATCAAATTCGTCCAATGAGTACACACACTTCTTCAACAAATACTGTTAAGTTTATTTTAAAAAATATTAGGACTTGTGATAGGATAGGAATATTAGTTGGTAGGTACCGCGGGTTTAAGCCCCGCTCGTATCCTTAATAGATTTTTCAATTTTCTCTATATTTAGCTGACTTCTTTACAAAAATATTGTTACATTTACATAAATAAATATCTTGATAATATATAAATAAAAATCTACATAAATAATCTAAATAATATAGGATGTATATGCGAGGCTAAATGTTCCAAATGTGCAAATCTTTGTAGATTTATTCATTTTAATCATCAGTGCACCGATCAAAGTAATCACTGCGATGTTACTGCATTTCAAGCAACAATTTATTCAGTAATAATACTCGGAAGACCATAAACCAAATTTGCAATCAATCAGTAGAATTGGATTGGAATCGCATGCCATTTTAATGCGGACTATCAAATAGACTCGTAAGCCTCAAAGTGAATTAATATCACTTCGATCAGTGAATTGATGCCATTTCAGTGACGATAATCACTCAAATGCTATCGTAGATTGAACGAGTTCATTATGTTCAAATAGTTGTCGGATTTCTATTTACTTTATAATATAGTGGTCTTTTATAGGCCCGTACGTATAAGGGTGAATTTCAACAACTAGATTTTTTGTTTAATTTTGGTGGCTTCTTTTTCTTATCGTGTGGTTAACCTGGTGTCAGAGTTTAAACCGCCCGTAGGCCTTTGACATATCTTAACACACCATTGACAAATCTCTCAGGTGTGCTGGTTTCATCACGATGTTTTCCCTCGCCGTTTTAGCAACTGATAATTAATTTATAATACGCACATAACGTACGAAAAGTCAGAGGTGCGCGCCTTGGGATCGAACTCGAGACCTCTGACTTGTCAGTCGACGGCCATACTACTAGGCTATTAATGCTTAATTAATTTTGGCACCACTTTTTATTCATAATGAAATTCAAATTTTAGTACATTGTGTTTCAGTGGCTGTATTTTTCTTAAAATTGTTATACCTAACATATATGACTAGCGTACTTTAAAGTTTATATTGGTGTATCAATTGCTTTGAACTCAAAAATAAAAAATCAAGTGAAATTGTCCTACATATAAGAGTGGTTTAAACTGGAGAGTAAAAGTTTTGCCATTGTTTGCATGGCAAGGGTAAAACTCTCTTCAACATTTAAACTAATTATGGCGCTTCTATGTTTCTGATGACAGTTATTCCATGTCAAGCCAATGATTACTTATTAAAACTGAAACTTAAATTTGGTGATACGATTCTAAAAGAGTTCAAGCTTTGCTAGTACTTTGCTGTATAAAATGAATATATATTTTTGATATAATATTTTTATCTGATTACAAGGTTACAACGCAATTTAAAGTTCAATTTAAACATAAGGTCGTTTCTGGAATCCTCTTTAGAAATTATAAGAGCTATCCTTGGGGACCAACGAGCTATCTTTGGGACCAACTGGGAATATATCTGTAATATTTTTTATAATGATGGGTCCATCTTCAAAATGTTCGAGATCGATATTGTTTTGAACAAAATGTTCTTAATTCTTTATTGTACACAAATACACAGATAGGTACAAAAGGGAAATAAAAAAGACAATGCACAAAAGCGAGCTTAACTCAGTGCTGAGTTTTCTTCCAGCAAACCTTAAGGTGAAAAGGAATAAAACTGATGGAAGGCAGTGTAACTGTAATGATGATATAACTCAAATGTTGTTAAATTTTCGTAGGTATCTAATTTTTTGAAGTCATTGTTTGAAAGGATTTTTATTATAAAAGATGTGTGGGGCAACTTATTTTCTTTTTCTATTTGAATTCTAATGCAACCGTAATTTGCGGCCTAGTTCTTTGCAATAAGCGCACTCCTTTACGTAACTTGTAGCCTTAAAAGCCTTTTTGGTTAAACTGTCGTCAATGTTTATGCTATGTTCCGTAGTTGTTTACACCAGTAAGAAGCTTTATTTCAAATAATAGCGTCTAGACCGTGTGCTGCAGACCTTAAGATTGTCTTGAGTAGTTGAAACGGTTCTAAGACGTTGTAACGTCTTGGTGATTACTGTACAATGCTCTGTTCTGCAAGTGGTGTTATTCGACTCACCATTAGTTTATTTTGTTTGTTTTTTAGATTTCAACCTTTTTACCGTGAAAATACACGAATGACAAATACGTCACTTTGACAGAATGTTCCCGCCATAAGTCATTCGAATTTTCAAGTCAGATTTCAGTCGTGAATTGCAGTGGCCAATATGGAAACCTCTTAGCCGATTGCGTACCTACTCAAGTTGGCCGCTGCAAACACAATCTAGCGAAATGGGGGATAATAGATCCATCCTTCATTCAATGCGAATGCGGCGCTCCAGATTATGTCCCACTTGCTGGAGTGCCCCAAGTATCCAAATGTGCCTGCACTTTGTACGACCTGATGACTGCCACTGTAGCCGCGATCAAAGGGGCTACCTACTGGGCGCAAACTATTTAGGATAAAAGATAAAAGAAGAAGATGATGATCACAAAAAAATCCAATTCTAGTCCTTACCAAACTAAGAATACAGGATAAAGTAGCTTAGCACCAACACCGGCACCGACGGTTTTTTTTAATAGATAGAGTGATTCAAGAGATAGGTTTATATGTAACCGTGCAAAGCCGGGGCGGGTCGCTAGTGTACAATAAAATATTAGGTTCTAAAAATGGTATGTGCACTTGAAACTGAATTGTAGCAAAACGTAGATTGATTGGACCACTAAGTTTTAGCTTAAATGAAAATTGTAAGCTAAATAATTAAAACATTTTCTATCCATAAGCCGCCAGGCTTCGTAGGTTATATAATTACAGACTATCTCTCTTCGGGAGCATTCCAGTGACCTAATTACCTAAGTTGACCTGCTCTTGGATAAAAGATAAAAAAAATGATACTGTATTTTTTAGCTCCTACTTGAAGCATTTTTTGAAGCATCAAATTGAAATTATTTGTTTATAATATTTTATACTTCTCTGTATGAGTAGAGGCATTTGTCCTGCAGTAGGACGGTTATAGGCTGGTGTATTTACACACAGGATTGAGATTGTGTTTGTATGATTCTGTTTCCCTTTGTTGTCAATATGTATCATATTCAGTTACTTACTTAGTTTTATGAGAAAAAGATATTTGTACCTATAAAGATGGTTGATATAATTTACCCGAAATTCAGCAGTGCACAGCTGCACGATTTTCCTTATTTTCGTAGACAAACATCAATTAATTATACAGTGTCAAAGAATAAATTATTAAAAGATGGCGCCGTGTCGGCTCTTTCCGCACCTGTCACTGTTCAAAAATTTGTTTTCTCGAGTTTACTTCGAAAGAAAGGCATTCAAATTAACTTTATTTGCATTTTGATTTAACTACAGAAATATATTTTTTGTTAATAAAAGGTTGCACCATAATTACCTAATTAAGCATTGTTTTTTTAAGAACTACAGATGAGCTACTGAATAAAAATCGATATTTTGTTTCTTTTGTCAATTATCTTACCTTAAGTTAAGCCAGAGTCTTCTCCATGAAGTACTAGGCTGCCCTTGGACTAGGTAACTAGATAACTTTAAACATAATTTTATTAGAATTTAATTTACAAACAGAAGATAAAATACTTAACTATTTTATTTTTTTGTGATATTTTTGTGAATTTTTTTATATGTGCACAATGCACATGATAGCTAATTAAATATATTTTTTCATATTTTCTTATTCAATAATTATAAATACTTAACTATTTTATTTATTTATTTATTTATCCACACACACAAAAATACAAAAAGAAAACATGTATGATAAATATGTACAAAGGTACTGCTTATTTCTAAGGAAATTTCTGCCAGCAGACCTGCGATGGGAGAGATGATCAAGAAAAATAGACAACAGTGTGTAAAAATTTAAAATAGGAAATATGATCAGAACAATATACATAGTACTAAATTAAACTATAGATAAATAAATAGGTATACCAAATACGAATATATAAACATACAGTATAATACATATTATACATATACTTAAATAAATAGATTAACTATTAACTATTTACTATAACTATTTTATCTTTGCCTATTTATCTATTAATTTATTTGTTCTACATTACAAGAGTAGCCTTTTACCTTTTGCTTTTAACTCCAACGCAGAAACCACTTTAGAAACGTAGAACAATGTTACAATAGTCGTTTTAGATCGTAATCTTCTTTTCCTCACCGCAGACGGATAAGGGTCAAGACACACTCATCGACGACCTAAAAAGTACCGATATGAGGTTTCATTCATATTATATTACTAGCGACTCGCCCCGGCTTTGCACGGGTGCACTTCTTTCCAATATCTTTGGGTGCAATATACATATAAACCTTCCTCTTCAATCAGTCTATCTATTTAAAAAAAACCGCATCAATATTCTTAAAGATTTAAGCATACATTGGGACAGACAGATAGAGAAAGCGACTTTGTTTTATACTACGTAGTGATTACACAACGCGCAGTGAATTATTATCGTATTGTTCTAAAATAAATCTATATTCTTGTTTTTGGAACCTTAAAGTTCGGAAAAAAAAAGTATTTATTGGTGTCCAGTTGTCTACTAACGGCCCTTGTTTTCTTAATTTAATTTACCAGCCCTGGATCCCGTTGCATAGTTAGGAACTTGATAAATTCTAATGGTGCATTATGAACTTCTTTCACCTAGAAATGCTGGACTACAATCTATAGTTCAGTCCAGTAACCAGCTGAAACCATCTCGGTGTTCTCATCTCCTAATCTACTGTAAGTCGTAGGAACATTCATTCTTTTGCTGGCCCTGATAGGTGATGTTCCGTCTCATCTGTGAAGGGTTAAGAGTAAAAAGGGGCGCGCGAGATGGTATCAGCCCTCAGCCGACATCCAGCGCGACTTCTGCATGCGGTTTGCGAGAGCATTCATTCTTTCAGCAGAACTTTTGCGAGATGATGCCCCGCAAATCTGCCTTAACTACAAAGTACAAGAGGTTGTAATATGTGACCTATTCTTTCTTACTTCGATTTGTGTTCGAGAGAATCTTTACAGAATAACAGGACAGTATTTATGTTATTACATTGCATTCGTCGATTGCCGTCGATAAGTGTGTCTGGTCTTTAATGCGTAGTCCACAGTCGAATGAAAAGTGTCACCAAAAACTGGTAACCACTCTTTTCGTTATCCTAGTTGTGTCGATAGAATTAAAAAGTTTATTTGAGTGCATTTTGAACTTTTCGCTTTTAGTATTTTCTGTTTTGTTTATATTGAAATGGATATAAGAACATCGTAACTGTACCTATTCCTCAAAGAAAAAAAAAACTTACAGCCGAATTGATAACCTCCTCCTTTTTCGAAGTCGGTTAAAAAGACAGAAGTGTTTTGTACCTACCTTTCTACCATAACTAATGCAAGGCTCTTCAACTTTTTTGATGTCTAATACCGAATATTTTGCCTTAAGTATCAGGGATTCGCAATCCACCACAATTAATGTTTAATTATGTAGGTAGGTACTGCTGTGTCTGTTGGCATGATTTATGTTTAAACACTGGGGGAGACTAACTAATAGCTCTACTCGATGCATTAAAAGCTAAGTATAAATTAAACACAATCTTCCTCATCATCTTCATTTTAATAAAAAAATTACACATTTTTTTTAAATATATGTGAGGCTGTCATTGTGAGTGGCCTGCTTTTATGCAGGGAGATGTGCACTCCATGTAGGTCATATAGACTATAACAGTACCTACCTACTTTGTTTCTGGCAAAGTGTTATTGGGTTTTTCCATCAGGAAATTCTCAGTAGCAACACAGAGTCTTGAATTGTGCCCGGTTAATGGCAATAAGCTCGCCCTCTATTACATGGGACTTACAACATAGCCGGCAAAACGTGGGTCTACTGCATACACCTCTGCCTACCTCCTCCGGGGAAATACAGGCGTGAGTCTATGTTATGTTATGTTATGTGTATTGTAGATATTGATCCCAAGAGACTATAATATTTCGATTTGTATCTCAACATCTGTTTGAACGTGTTACTTTTGGGGGATATGTTTTTAGGCTCAAGGGATTTCTAGGAGTGAGATTATGTATATTTGTCTCGAACGGAGTAGGGATTGTGTATTGATGTTTTATGTATAGTAGCTGCTATTTCTACGTTTGTAAGAGATTGTTAGACAGATACAAGAAAAAATATGTGGACATGTAGAATTTTTCAAAAGTCAATTTAAGAAAAAGTCCTGTGTAAAATGTAGTTCATATTGAATTTTGGTAACAGAAGATATATGAAAAAACATTTTACATTCAACTTCTTCGACTTGATTCGACTTGACTTCGCTTCGACTGTGCTAATGTCCATCATCCTCTTTCCTTTTTTCTTTCACACGACTTTCGAAAAGCCAGAGAAATTTAGGACGAGCTTTGGGTTCGAATCTAAGACCGACTTGCAACTCAACGGCCATACCTTAATAAAAAAAATTAACAAAGGTTAAAAAAAATATATTATGAAAACAAAGTAATCCAAGGCAAGGTAAGGCAGTCGCTCCATGTAAAACACTGGTATTCAGCTGCATCCGGTAAGACTGGAAGCCGACTCCAACATAGTTGGGAAAAGGCTAGGCAGATGATGATGAAAACAACAACAAAATTTTTAAATCTTAAAGTACTTTGACATTTACCTATTAAATAGTAATTATTATTATTGTATCTTGAATAACATTTATATGCGACAATTAATTCCTAATTTTATATTTGTATGGTGACAATGCCAAATGAAGAGAAACCTAATTATTATTCTGTAACAACTATTTATATGTACCTTCATTTAGACAAATAAATTGATTTGATTTGATTTTGATTTGAACAAAGTAATCCCCAAAATCCAGGCTTCAATGAACCTCAAATTATCCATTGACGTCAATGACATTGAGCTCTCACTGTTTGCTGACAAAGGTCATTGACACCAAAGAGTATTTAAACATACCCACAGCTTGATTGACAGGGCAAAGTTCGTCTATCTCTGTTTAATAGTGGAACATTTCTTGAATAATAATTGTCTTTAAAAGAACAAACTGGAAAGCTTTTACTTATCCTAAAGTCAATAGAAAAGTCTAGAAACTATTATGAAAGTTAAAAATTCCCAATTAGAAGAAAAAGTAATATTAAATATTGTCCTGACCGAATTTCAGTCTATCTCAACGGAGGTTAGCCAACGACTCAGCAGATATATTATAGTATATATCTCCTAAGTCCTGTGTATTATAGTACACAAGAGTGTGCGCAATCATAGGTGTACTCTCTTCCAAACTCTCGTATTCCGATAGGATGGCAATCCGACACGACCGGAGAGAAATCAGGCGCAGGACCAACAGCTTTACGTGCTTTCTGAGGCACGGAGTAAGTGATAATTAATTAATAATACGAACATAACTTACAAATATATAATCAGAAGTGGGCGCCTTGGGTTCGAACATGAGACCACTGACTGAGCTATGACAACTCAAATAATAGTAGATATAATATACGGTTATCATTAAACTTTCAAAATGCTGTACTACCAATTACAATTGCTTCAAATATTCCTATGTACGTTTCTACCCATTTCTAGTTTAAAAAAAGTCTTTCTTTTTTAAAGTTTTTACTAACTTAAAACTCAAATAATAAAAGTCTTTTAGGTTGGGGTCCTAATATACGGACTAACATAAGAACTGTGCAAGTATTTTAGGTAAATAGTTTAAGAAAGTGAATTGAACAATGTGTGCAAATAGCCTTATAATTACGTATCTATTTTTGGCGTTGTCGATTCGCATGCAAATTAAATCATCTTCGTGCGAATAGATAAAAAAATATTTATATTTCAATCACATGTTTAGTGCGATTTTATTTCGTGTGAATCGACCATTAAATAAATTTGAGGTAAAATGAGTTTGAGTAGAGCAAATAGATAATTAAAACAAAAATGTAACTCTCTTATTAAGCTTAGGCGACGCGAGGTTCGAGGTGAAGGAATAAAGAGTGCACTCGTATTTGCACATACACTTGCGCTCTATAATATCTTTTACGCGATGGCCAATAATCGATGATATTGGTCCCTGTGATCAAAATTCGGTCAGGAAGACACTGGTACATCTCTTGTACATCCATAGAAAAAGGACAGCAAAATGAACTATTAAATTAGAGCTGTCAAATTAGTCTACGTCTTGTAATTGACATGAAATTAGCCGGGACCTCTATGACATGCCGACTAAATTCTCGTAGATATCACGCAAATGGATTAGTTTGACAGCTCTAAAATATTATATCCTTTAGAAAGAGAGATAGTGAGTCTAAATTAGTTTCGAGCGTGTGCGAGAGAATTATTAGCACTATTACTCGTATTACCCATCAACGCTTTACTCGCTAACACTCTCACCCTACATCAGTGGTTGCAAACGGTGGCGTTTCCTTGCGAATTATTAATGTACCTCCAGCATCGCGGTGACGTACGACTTAGTCTTCGGACCCCTCCTCTAGTACTGGCAGATAGTGAGACTTAATAAATAGACCTGCCTTTCGTTCGGTCTAGATAAGTTGATGTTTTACATGATGTTTGTTGATCAAAAGTAATTTATTACCTTCTCTTTTTTAGGGAAAATTATTCATACAACTAGCTGCCCCGCGCGACTTTGTGCGCGTGATTATCCTACTTCAACGCTTATTCTACCCTACCCTACACTACCCCTACCCTACTCTACCCCTATCCTACTCTACCCCTAACTTACCCTACGCTACCCCTACCCTACCTTACCCTACCCCTTTTTCTCACCTTTTAAACGTTCCCTGGACTTTCACACGCATTTCAAAACCAAAATTATCCAAATCGCTGAAGCAGTTTTCGAGTTTAAGCGAGACTAACGAACAGCAATTAATTTTTATGTATATAGATTGAACATGTGACATCACTGTGCCATAGAAATGTAACATCTGTCAAATAAACAAAAGAAAAAAAAACTGAAAATAACAATTTTAACGAAAGAGCAATGCACATCGGTCACGAATTATCTCCGAAACACATACCATTGGCTATCACTGCTTTTAAATTCATCTATTTATTCCTACCCTAGCCACTGAAAATACCAAAAAAGAAAAAACAAATAAATAAAATGAGCCTAGCAACACTTCGGTCCTCAGTTGTTCTTGCCTCTTTAAAACCACTTATTTTTAAGTGAAAATAAACAGGATTTTCGGGATTATCATAATTTGGACAACGATTTTTACCCGCTTACCATAATTCGGTTATCTTGTTAACTTAAAAGCTGTCTTTTAAAATTGGAATAATGTCAAGGTTACGCAAGGTTAATGGCAGTGTAATACCGCCGTGGTTTTCGATCATTAAGTTTAGACAGTGCTTGGATAGGTGTCTGTTTGTGGACCATTTCTAAGATCCCCGTGCTTCGGAAGGCGCGTTAAGTAATAATAATTACCTAATGCTTCTATCTTTAAATGTTTTACATGTTGAGGGACATATTTCGCTTATTAAATATACTTTTAGTATTTAATAAGAAAGTTTTACCATTTTAGTAAGTGATAATCAATATCTAAAACAATTCATGTGAGGATTAAATTCAGAGATGCGTGCCTGAGTTTCGATTCTACGACCTAGTAGACTCTATACATAAACCATCGTGTTTGCATATAGATAAGCGAGCCTTCACTTCACTATCACTACATAGTATAAAACAAAGTCGCTTCCCACGTCTGTCTGTCCCTATGTATGCTTAGATCTTTAAAACTACGCAACGGATTTTGATGCGGTTTTTTTTAATAGATAGTGATTCAAGAATAAGGTTTATATGTATAATACATGCATATTAGCGTAACCGTGCGAAGCCGGGGCGGGTCGCTAGTATACAATAAAACCTACTAACAACTAGTTTATAAGATTTTTATTAACAAAAAAGTCATAATTAAAAATGTATTGGGTCAATGTTACCTGTATTTAATTATTATTTATAAACCGAAGTCATTCAATCGGTAGTACCTTTAGTTGTGTTTAAGAAAATAATGACTTCTAATTCGTAGTATACGTGTCAAAGAGACTGAAATCGTCAAAGTGTGCATTGTTAGCAGGAAATAATTGGCGGATTTTGCACGAAAGATGTCTTATTCTGATTTCACGAGTCGAGAGTGTCGAGACGAATATTGTAATAGGCGGAAATTCTCGATTCAACAGCTAACATAGTTTTCTTCTGCATAAATAAATTTAAAAAAATACAATTAAATAAATTAAAGTTAATATTTTGCGGATTTGGCCCATTTGCTTGGAACATAACGTCTCTTCCTGTGAGTAGTGTTTAATAGCGAAATCGTGGCCTTGCGTATTTGTGACAGAGACCACGGTAAAAAATGGCTTATTTTTTTAAATATAGGATTTTAATCGCAATAAAACACACTCAAGCACCTGCGAATTCTACCAAAACGTTTTGTTATCGTTTCCTTAAAGCAAGAATGACACCACAGGCACCTTTCAAAGACTGCGCTGCAGTGCAAAGGTATTGGAGTATTCCTTTGAATATAACGATGTGGACTTTTTCAGTGGACTTTTGTTTTTACTATTGTTCGAATTTATTTGAAACCAGCTTTTACCCGGGACATCTCTGCCGTGGTTTTAATTTTCCGGAATAAAAGTAGCCTATGACACTATATAAGACGATCCTTATTATAGTTATTTTTAAATCAGCCTGTACCCATGTAGGGCAAAGGCCTCTTCTCATACAGAGAAAGATTGAGCATTAATCACCACACTAGCTCACTGTGGGTTGGCGATTTCAGACTATTAAAGTCCAGGTTTCCTTACGATGTTTTCCTGCACCGTTAGTCAGTGGTTTCTTAGATTACTAAGAAAGTAGGTACATATGACATTGAAAAAGTCACATTGGTACATACCAGGTTCGAACCCAGACTCACGCGCTTGCCAAGCGGGTATGTAACCAATACGCCACCACGACAAATTATAAGTAATTATAGTATTGTACAGTATTGTATTGTAAGCATTGTATTGTAAGCGTTTAGGCTGTTAGTTGACTATCAGTCAGTTACGGCACTATTTCATAGGTATTGATAAATAAATAGATAAACAAAACACACGTATTCCTTTCTCGATTTATTTTCTGATTGTACTAAGTTCGCCAGACCAAGTACTTGAAAAAAGGGTAGGCTTTTTTTGTACAACGCGTTTTAAATCTTTCTTTTAAAGATTCATTCTAAGACACATATTTTACATAGACGAATACATCTGCGCTGAATATATAACACAAGTCGTAATGAACATTTGGAATTCAAATCTGTATAACATAATAAAAATCTGAACACAATTTTACCATTATTGACGAAATCGACGTGAAATTGAGACTTCCGAACCGTTTGAAGGCTTGAACGTAAATTATTGGGGGTTGTTCACGCCACGCTAATTTTGGATGGGCAGTGAGCCGTGACGGCATTGCTTATTCTGAACACGTGCTCATTTGAAACGTTTCACCCTTATAAATACTGAATATTATATACCTGAAAATGATATTCTGTGTACTAAAGATTTAAGGGAGATAAAGGACATTTACAACATCGCACTATTAAATTAATTTAATGTAAATAATATAAAACTTTTGAATATACAAAATTCAAGATTTTAGTCGAACGCTGATATAATTTCTTCCTGACCGACTGACCGAATTTTGGTCGCAGTGGCAGGGATGTTTTAGAGCGCAAGTGTATGCATAAACACACTTATCCCTATCCCTTACTCCGCCATCCAATGGGACGGCAACCCGACAATTAGAGACGACCGGAGGTAGATTAGCCGCAGGGCCAACGGCTTTACGTGCATTTAGAGGCAAGGAGTAAGTGATAATTAATTTATAATATGCACATAACTTATGGAAAGTTAGAAATGCGTGCCAAATACCTCTTTCTTGCCAGTCAACGTTCATACTACTAGAATGCCGATATATTCAATATATGATAATAAAATAGATATAAGTTCTCTATACTAACCTATTTTAGTTACCAAAAAATAATAGTAGAATCTGCTGCCAAAGCTACGATGCCTTTACGCTGAAGCTTTGACGCCTCTACGGCAACTCTACGCCAAAGCTACGAAGACTCTACACCAAAGCTACGTTGCCTCTACGCTAATGCTATGATGCCTCTACGCCAAAACTACGATAAAACTACACCAGCTACGGAATCGTAGCATTATTAGTAGCAAAGTAAATGTTTTTAGCTATCTGTAACCTTTGGTGTAAATTTACATGCTCTATTGGGTTTAAGTTCTAAATTAAAGGGTCCTATAAAAACAAGTTTGTGTAATATAACGACTCCACAACGACGTTTTCTATAATTTCTAACTTTTTAATGTTTTGAAGGCATCTCAATATGTCGTGGTAGCATATTGCAGTGTAGTGATATTAAAGCTAATTTATTCATTAGTATTTTGGTCATTGTAATATTTTTATTTAAGATTCTTGTTGATATTTTGGTCAATTCTTACTGTGTTGTATAAACACGTGTTGTATTTACTTTATCTTCAAATCGAAACCCAGTATGTGATACCGTCTTTATTTAAAGACACAACGACTGCTGTTAGTATTTACAAGACACTTGAAACCGACAGCGTATTTAAACATACTCGAGTTCTACGAATAAAACGAATATGTGGTGTCAGAACTTATATATTCGAATTTACAATTTGATACTGTTATAAAGTACTTTGCCGTGTGGTTTTCGGCTCAAGAATAGAACCACCCCTACTCGTCCCGCGGGTGTCGTAAGAAGCGACAAAGGGAAAGATCTGGAGGATCGGCAGCGGCATCTTTCTGCAATCATCTGCTATTGCGCTCGGCAATCCGCTTGCCCAGCGTGGCGATTATGGGCAAATACCTCCAATGAACATATATTCTCGTCGGTATTCCCCAGAGGAGGTAGGCAGAGGTGTATGCAGTACACCTACGTTTCAACGGTTATGTAATCCCAGTCCCACGTAATAGGGGGCGAGCAATTGCCATTAACCGGGCACAATTCCAGACTCTGAACTACTCTTTAACACTTTGCCCGACCCTGGGATTGAATCCGGGACGGCAATTCGCGCAACGGCTTTACGTGCTTTCCGTAATCTATATCTCCATTAAAATATAACGGTTAGCGCGTATCTACCTCGCGATAATTAGCTTAAAATCGGAACAAATTAGTAAAATTAGGTCACCACTAATGGCGTCGCTATCTTCCCGCTAAATCCCTTACAAAACTTCGTGACAAGATGTCGAAAACATATTTTTGTTCAACCCTTCCGTCGGTTACTGAAATTCGCAGAATTAGTGGAATTCAGGGACTAATTAAACTTACGAGTGTATTTACATGTTAACGTTAATGGAATTTTCTGGAATCTTGAAAAGTTTTACGTATACTCGTACTTAGAAAATTATGATGAGTGATTGCGGGAATTAGGATGTTCTTAGAGTCGAGGCAGATCTTACGTAAGATACAAAATTAATCGCCGAAATGTATTACGGCAGCGCTCGCGTGTAACTAAAAGACCTATTAAAGATTATGTTGTCTTTTATTGTAATATAAACAATAAATGTTTAGGTTTAGGTTGTTGATAATAATTATTATTGTATTGGTTATTGTTGTCAATTGTTGTTTTTTTGGTTATTGTAATTAGTTATTGGTTATTTGTTGTCTTCGTTTATTCTTGTCGTTTATTTAAAATTTCGTATTAAAGAAAGTTTACAGCCTAATAGCAAACAGTAGATAACACTCTATAGGTAAAGACAATTGCTAATAACAAGCTTTCACATAATATGTATAGAAATTTTGTTGCTGGTTATTACTGTTTGTTGTTGGTTATTCTTGTTGTTATTGTAATTGTTGGTTATTATTCCAAGTATTTTGCGAAATTTTAAAAATTTCTATATTAAAATATTTATCGTATTGGTGCTTTCAGGTAAGCTAAGAGATAGCTTCGTTGATTCGTCTAGATGTAAGGATAGAACAATGGTATTGGATGAAACAAAAGCATCCGATAGCGTTTGACATAGAAGTAGCTTGTGAAACAGATAACACTGAAGGAAGTGTTAAAATGTTTCGTGTATTGGAATCTAGTTCAATCCCAGTAATATTATCGCGTATTTGAATCTATTTAATGGCTTTGGATTGGTTTCTCTATCTCGTATAGTTAAACTATGAAGAATGGGCTTTGTTATTGGGTTAGTTAAACTTTTTAGTTTTTAACCGACTTTCTTTTTGCTTAGTTACTTACTTTTTACTACAACTTGGGTACTACGGAAAGTGTCATAGGGGTCGGCCACAAAAGTGATGTCAAGACAATCTGGCACTGAAACTGGGGGCTTTGCCAAGTTGACTATCTACAATCGCTAAGGAATAGAAAACGAAAGAAATGTATAGGATGACATTACTTTTATCGTTATGTCACGTGGTCAAAACAAACGAATAGAATCTAATCCTATACATTTCTTTTGTTTTCTATTCGTTTTATATTCCTTAGCGATTGTAGATAGTCAACTTGGCTAAGTCCCCTGGAATACTTTCAGGAACGGCTGTTGGGAGGCCGCCAAGGAAATAAAAATTTGGAAGGATTTGGGGGAAACCTTTGCCCAGCTGTGGGACAATATAGGTTTAAAAAAACGACGTTCAAATAGGAGGAAGTTCTCATTTGCCAGGTAGTTAATAAATGTCAATCTTCAGAAATGAAAAATTACTCAATACCTAAATATAATTATTTATTTAGGTGTTTTAATTTATTAAAAACCTCGTATGTCGCCGTAGTAGTTAGTACTCTACAGCCTTCTTTTAATTTTCTTTTCTTTTTAGCCAAAGGTTTGCTAAAAGAGAACTTAATGTTGAGGTAAGCTCGCCTTTGTGCATTGTTTTTATTTTTTTACCTGTTCATTTGTTTTTTCTATATTTGTGTAGGTACATACAATAAATAATAAGAACCAACAAATAGTGGGCTCGTAATAAATGTCAAATAGTTTAATCTAAGACGCCACAGACTTACGGTGAAGGAAAACATCGTGAGGAAACCTGGACTTAATAGTCTGAAATTGCCTGCTCACAGTGAGCTAGCGTGGTTATTAATGATTAATCCTTCTCAGTAAGTGAAGAGGCCTTTGCCCTGTAGTGGGACAGTTACAGGCTGGTATATTTATTTGTTAGTTCACCCTGGGACCAACATGCCAACAGGGACCAGCATGGACTACTGTGAAAACTCGGACTGCTTCCACCTCTTCTTTTATAAGTACTAAAAAATAAAACCACTGGTTTCCTTGAAAGCGGATCGAAGACTTCTTCTTATTTCATTAGAATTAAATTCACACCAGAACAGAATGATAATTTAAAAAAAAACATACAATCGAATTGAGAACCTCCTCCTTTTTTGAAGTCGGTTAAAAATGCGACACATGTCACATAAAAAAGTTAGTTGTAACCTGCTCACTGCACTATGATTAGCACAAGTAGGTTTGTAGCACATGATGGGGCTGTATATATACTTCAGTACCAACTGAGAACTGAGACTTAGAATAATTATCCTTTCCCTTAAAACACATAATTTTTAAAGACCAACTTTCGCATAAAGCTTGTTAAACACAATAATTATTCTTACAAAAAGAAGACATATTCATATCCCTTTTCATAAATAAAAACGGGTCCAAGTATTCCAAATCTGACATAAGTGGATCTTTTGAAGGGTTTAAGAATCCGTTTTACGGGTATCTGACTAATTCCAATCTGATACTTGCCCGTTCCCTTCCACGCACGGTTAAGCACAATTTTGGGCCTAAAATGGATTACTTTTAAGTTATATGATGATATTGCTTTTACGTATTTCATTTTAAGGTTTTTTATTGAGATTGCATCGGTGGTGCTTTAGTACTTATTCCTTGCTTTAAAATGCTCAAGACGCCTAATTTCATACGCCTTAATTAAAGGCCACAAACTAGTGATCACCAATAAAATATGGGCCTATTCATACTTACCTCGGTTTTTTAAAGGCCATTGCCCATAGGTTGACTTTTTTACCAATTAAACAGGTAGATAGAATAAAGTTTTTTGCAAGTCTTTCTACTATTTTTTGTACATTTAGGACATGTCTTAGAAAAGGTACTCATCATCATCCTCCTAGTACTTAAGCTGCGTAAACTTTATTTCAATATACGATATAAGAACGCTCCTTATTACGTCATCATTAATCATTATCTTATTATATATCCTTATAAATTAATAGGTCAGGTTTTTTGCTTTCCACAATATTAAGTTTTCAATACAATATCAGGCTTCGTTCATTTCGAAAATGGTTATAAGATTCAAACAAACCATTTGCTGAATTTTCTATCACGAATTTTTCTGTTGTTATTTAGAAAGTCCTGATTGTGTTTCATTGAAATCAAAAGCGATAGAAAGCGGAAAGGAATGTTCGAGAAAAAATGAGGAAAAGTTTTACGATTTAAAAGTAAATAAAATAAACTGCCTGGGGAAATCAAGATTTTACAATGAGAAAGTAAAATGTTTACTTAACCGAAGGACTTGGGAGATTCGTCAATTTATTATTGAAAGGAATATTTATTGTAATTAGTGGGAGAATATTTTTTTCAACACCTTAATGCTTATAAATATATATACCTAATGGACGCCGCATCACTGGGAAGCAAGCTCGAAATTATCGATTATGCAAATAGCGGTTTAACTCTTAACGTGTTGCGCTACATGTTGTTGATTAGGTTTTACAGGGAGCTAAAGTACCTATCGCAAACAAGCATAAGTCATTATCATCAGCCTGTATTAGTCTACTCAACGCAGGCCCCAATGCGCGCTACTATTTTTATGAGCTCATTGGAGGTATAATCGCGACGCTTGACAGCGGGTTGGCGTTCGCAGTAGCAGATGATTGCTGTTACACAGAAGGTTGCTGCTGCCTGTCCTTCGGATCTGTTGTTGTTGTCGGACCTTTGTTGCTTCTTACGACACCCGCGGGACGAGTAGGGATGGTTTTATTCTTAGGCCGGAAACCACACGGCACTTAAGTATAACATTACAAAGCTTAACAATTCGGAGGAAACAACCATGTATTTTAATGAACATCAACCCTTTTTATTCATTATTTTTAAAAGCCTTTAACCATATTATTCCTTTTGATCTTTACCGACAATATCAGTCACTCATATTTTTTTATTTATACACTCGATCAAACATGAAAGGAAACCCCGTTTTAATTATAATGTTATGTTTGAACAGAACATGTTTGCATGAAAACAGCATGGCAACCCCGATATTAACATAAGGTAATGTTTTATTTATAATGTTTCATTCGTAAATTATTATTTGGAAGCCAAATCTAAGATAAAAATGTGTTTTTAAATAAAAATATTATGTTCTCTTGACCGAATTTTACTTGTAGAGTATGTGTGTGCGAAAAAAGGTACACACAGTAAAGCTATTAGGTTGGCTGGGCCGCTAGTTAAGGATAAAGTTTATTGTAGAAGTTTGCATATGATTGTGAAAATTCGTTTAGTTTTGTACAGGTTTCAATTATACCTTTTCAGAAAACATAGTAAAATGAAATTGTATTAATGACTTCTTGAAAAAATCACAATTTTATCTAGCGCACGCCAATCTTTCCAAATCCTTCTTAATCCAAAGCTTTGCTGTGTCTATTCCCTCATTTTTATAATCCAATATAACGACGACAGCACACTAGTTTAGAGTAGGACCGACGACGGCTTTACGTGCACTCCGAGGCAAGAAGCAAGTGATAATTTATAGGGTTATTTTTAAAACACTGACAACCGAAAAAGGGGTCATTAAACTCATCATTATGAACAACTTTTACCATGGGACCAACCCTGAAATCGCAAAAAAAAAATCAGCTGTTCCATACATTTACGTTCACATAACTCAGCAAAATGTAAAAGTTGTTCATAATGGTGAGTTTAATGACCCCTCGTGGGTGTACTGGCATACTTACAACTCTGTCTACCCCCTCTGGAGAATACAAACGTCATATTTATGTTATGAGTCTAAGTTTATAACATAAATAGGCCAAGACAAAAACATTTGGTATACCTAATATTCTCTTCTGTTTGTGTATCGATTTTTTTAAATTAGTAGGTAACGAGCTTTAGTGTCATCAATAAAAAAGTGGTTTAATTCGGCCGAATTTCGACCGAGCGACCCCTATGATAATATTCGACCCTAAAATGACCGAAATTGAAGAATATATCCCTAAAACGTTATTGAATCAGGAAGGTCGGCCATGGAACGTAATGAAGTGACAAAGTGCGAACGCACTTTTAATGGCGGTTGGCATTACCATAATGTTTTACAATTTATCGTCCAGGGACCATTATTGGCAGCGGGCGAATATGTTTTAATTAATTGATGCAAGAAATTGTTCTGTGTTTTTTTCGGTTGTTTAAAAAATCCGGTTGCGGTGCGACTATTCATAGTAGTGCCGTGTGGTTTCCGCCTTAAGAATATTACCACCCGCAACTGCTACTGCGATCGCCAACCCGCTTGCCCAGCGCGGCGATTAAGGGCAAACACATATAATATAAATAATATAATGACGATAGCACGTTATAGAAACTCAGTTTAGGAAGACAGCGATTATAGATAATATTCCCAAACTTTTTGTCTAAATGAGTATTTACTTAGTGCTTTTTAGATATATAGCAAGAAAGTTAATTATATAAGTATTAATTAATTTTTACGTAAAACGGTTTTGTCATCAAAATTAAAGCTGTGTACCAAATATCAGATCAATCTGTCAATAGGAAGGGGGAGAAACATCGATTACTAAATTTGAACCAAATAATAGTAAAACCGTTTAAAAAATAAAAGCACGTTCTAAAGTTTGATCGCTGAAACTGCAAATATTATACCATCGTATAATATCTAACCATTAACAGCGTGCCAAAGGGTGGGTTAAATGTATACCTATATTCAAAGTTGCCAACGATATTATTTATTTATACAATAGGGGTAGCAAACGAGCTTTCGGATCACCTGAAGGTAAGCAATCACCGGCGCCCATGAATATCCACAACAGGGGTGTCGCCGATGCATTAGGGAACGACCTTATATAGGGAGGTAGTTTAGCTTTCATTAATGGTCACTCACCGTACAAAATGCAGACACAGTATAAAAAACATACAGTATATCCTTCTGACCGAATTTCAATTCTCCGAATTTTCAATTTTCCGAATTCACTTAATCCGTACCTCGAAAAGCACATAAAGCCGTTGGCTCTGCGTCTGATCTCTCTCCGGTCGTGTCGGATTACCGTCCTGTCGGACTATAAGAGTGAGGGAATAGAGAGTGCACCTGTGTTTGAGTTATAGTGCACAAGTGTGTGCCTCTGACCGAATTTCGGTCACAGCGGCTAATTTCAACGGAGACAACTACGCAGGAGATATTTCTCCTGCGATATGGCCAAATTGAAGAGTGAGCATATTATACAACGTTAGAGTTTTGTGACCCAAAAGCCGAAACACGAACTTGAATTTGATTTAAAAGGTAAAAAAAAAATACAAAAAAAAACAAACTACTTTCGGCTTTCGGGCTTTCAACAATTTCGTTCAATGTGTTCAAATAAATGTTTCATGGTTAAATACTCATGTAGAAATTTTTGTAACATGAGTATGTAAGTACCTCGTTTACTTCAAAGCATATAAACTGTTTGAGCTTCTTACTGTCCTTACAGTCATTTCTGAAAGCCGCTTACTGTAATGATGAGGGTGGATTGCACTGTTATCGTCCTTGTATATTTGTAATTTGATAAAAGAAGTTTTTACAGATGTGCGTAGATTATATTATAGGTGTAGATATTTCCTAAGCTTTTTCTATTATTACTTTTAAGAAACTAAATAAATTTATATTCTTATTTAATACAAGTCGAATTCAGAACCTTCTTATTTTTTTGTTGATTTAAAATAGCAATACATAGATTTAATATGTAAGTGTATGTATGTAATTGATCGGCCACAGTGTACAACAAAAAAAAGTTCTATTGCACAAGTAAATAATATAAAAATAATATTCTATTGACCGAATTTCGGTCACAGCGGGCAATCTCAACGGAGATTAGCTAACTACGCAGGTGATGTGCACAAGTATAATATTTTTATTCTCATAGTCTAATGGGACTGCAATCCGACACGACCGAAGAAAGATTAGGCGCAAGACTTGAAGAATGAAATGAAAATGAAAAGAATGAAGAATGAGCAACTGATAATATTAATTTATAATCCCTCTGATTTGCCAGTCAATGGGCATACTACTATCAAGGCTAAATAAATAATATAATTAACCGACAAAAGCCTAAGAGGTATATTATTTTTATATGTATTTTTATGAATACCCCATTCATATAGTGAATAACTATCTCTAATAAAAACCTCAGGGAAAATAATAATGAACTAGGACAACAATGGATCCTTTTACCCTATTTCTGTTGAGCTATTTACGAAGAAATGTTTGTAAGGACGCTACTTATTTTGAGACAGAGTAATCTGAAAAGTAGATGTTGTAAGCACAATTTAATAAAATAATAAAAGTAAGGTTTATTTAATCATGTATAATAAATAGAATCTTAACAAATAAAATAAATTGTTATTATTTTTTTTTATGAAATAGTAGATATTGTAATTATTGATTTAGAAAATTTGAAAAAACAAACGCCCTAGGTAGAAAGAGATTCGAATTTCAACTGATGTTGGTAGGATAGTTAGGCTTAGCGGTTAGAGGTTGTGGGTTTGAATCCCATCTATATCAGTTGTTTTTTTCAAATGTCTTTATTAAATAATTATATTTTGTATTTGCCTATTATTATAGGTATAGATAATTAAGTAATAAAATTACAATACTATATTACAAATTATGTAGATTATCCCAAGGAAAACTCATAAATTTAAACGTAATTTGTCTACGCCATTTGTAGTAACGCTTTGTTTGAAAATGTACCTTAAATCAATCAATTAAGAACAATTTTCTTTAAATGCCACTGTTATGACACTATAATATAAAACATCGTAGCTAAAGAATCACTATTTCTATTTGTACATTATAAAATTAACGTAAATGTTTAAAATATTTAAAAAGACATGAAAATTAAATAATTATGAAAAATAACTTATTACTTATCATGTTAATAATATAAGTAATTTTTTTTACGTAAAACGGTTTTGTCATCAAAACTAATGCTGTGTACCGAATATCAGATCAATCAATCAACAGGAAAGGGGTTAAATATCGATTACTAAATTTGAACCAAATAATAAACAGGTCAAGCTAAGTAAAACCGTTTAAAAAGAGGATAAATCCTCAAACTACCCTAAATTTTACACATCTTTCTTGTCCATCCAAAGGTTGTCTTGAAGATATCACTTTTGGCGATAAGAACGCCCATTGTACCTCTAATTTTTGTGATAAGACTCCATATTTAATTTCAATGGTGTACAATAAAGAATATTTTATTCGATTCTATCCTATTCTATAAATCCTTCATCTCCTTATAATCCCCCATACATTTTTGGAGGGTTCCAAACTTCCACGATACGATCTTTTATTTTGCGTCATCACACGTCTTTCTCCATTCTTCTCCCAGAACTATAGGTATCTCAATGTATTTATCTGAATGAGGAAAATGGAAGGATGCAGTAATTCGCACTCTATATTTTCGTATCATAATTTGTGCGTTTTGTATCGACTGCCAAATCGGTAACGTAGGAACAGCATAAGTAAATGCAGTTACTGTGTTTTCTTTTATACTTGGCGAAATTTGTGTAGAATCAGGTAGTGTTTTGCTTTCATTTTTCACTTTTTCTATACTAAATGGAATGGTCTTGGCTTTATACGAATAATATTCAATAATTTCTGTTTTTATGTGTGTTACTGGTACATTTGAATTGTTTTTTATCAAAAGTTTTATATTAATTTCTTGTCCTGGAGTTACAAGTGTCTTGTAAATTATTCCACTTATATCCACTACTTTATTTGTTGTAAAAGAAAAAAGTTCTTTTTGCATTTCGAAAGCGAAAGGCTCTTGGATGCATCGGGTAACATATTCACGAACTTTTATCTCCGTTTCGAATGTTTTGGAACAACTCCAAAAATTTTCCTTCACAAATCTAACTTTGACTTTATACGATATTTTGCAGTATCTGTTTATGATTGACGATGGAATATTGTTTGGCAATTGGAACTGGAATGGAATCTCGTGAGTTCCTTCAGATAACGTTTCATTTCCACTAGTAAGCATTTCTTTTTCTTGAGTTACGTATTGTTCAAATGCATAATATGTTACGTTATGATAAGAACGAAATCCATAATATTGACGCCACTCACATTTTCCTTTGCCACTAAGTTTGACATTTATATGTTTGAAATTTGTTTCTTTGCTTATATTAAACTTCACTGTTCCCAACACTGGATACCCAGGCCTATAAGTATTGTCGGGTTCTAGTTTGACTAGCAATATTTCACAACGTAGTTTCATTTTTAGAACAGTATAATTATAATTGATAATCAAAATATTATTAATCACTCTCTAGTGTCTATTAAATCCGTGTAACTGGTTATGAGGTAAACTAATTTATAGGAAATTGATCGTTGTCAACTATGAGGTTATACTTTTTCCTTACTTCCTTACTAATATTACAAAATAATGCAAAAGTAAGTTTGTTTGTTTGTAACCTTTTCACGCCAAACTCACTACACCGATTATTTTTAAAATTTGCATAGGTATACTTACGATGTCAGGTGTATAGAAACGGGCATAGGGTACCATTGGGTTATATATATATATAGGTATAGGGTTATTTGTAAAACACTAGCACCCTTAAAAGGGGTCAAACAACAACAAACAAACAACTTTTACTCTGGGACCAACACTGAAATCGCAAACAAAAAATCTGCTGTTCCATACATTTATGTTCACATGACTCAACAAAATGTATGGAACCGCAGATTTTTTTTTTGCGATTTCAGGGTTGGTCCCATAGTAAAAGTTGTTCATAATATTGTTGTTTTTATACCAAAAAAATAATGTCCCCGACGAATAATCAACTATACACTGTACTTGACATAAAGCTGATCTAGAGACCTACTTGGTGCAGCCGTGAGACACAAACCTCACGAATTGGAATTTTTAATTGTTATTTTCTTTTTTTCTTATTCTCCTATTATTTGTTTTATTTGTGTTCTCGTGTGCTGTCGCAAATAAAAATTATTTAATTTAGAAAACACACACACAGGGAAACAATAATAACGTTCTGATGTTAACAGATGGCGCCATGTGTCTTTCGAATAAAAATTGAGTTTTAAATTAACCGGAGTGAAGCTGCGGGCAAAAGCTAAAGAAGCATTTAGCCATAGATTAGACTAGTATACAGAAATTTGACTCCTTTATACTGATACATAAAATATGACGCAACTATTGTATTCTACATTGTAGAATTTACAAGATTTTTTTGCCATATCTGTGTTCTATTAGCTGCCATTCAGTCCAGTAGTTCCAGTAGATAATGCATCTACTTGACCAAACAATTTGCTTCTACTTGCAAGTTGCATGCCCACAATTAAAGGATGGAACATGCTTCTAATTGTTAATTTAATTGTTCTTAATTTAAAGGTAAAAGTTTAAGGTTTAAAGGTTCTGCACTAAAATTTTTGGGGATTTCATATTACGAGTAAATAGGTATCTCAAAGGCAGATGAGCTCTTTCGTAGATCACAATACCATTTCCCATCATGATTTTGGTGGAAAAACTATTTAAACTATTTAAAAAAATCTTTTACTTATAGAGAGCTACTTGTATTTTATTTTCAAATAAGTTTTTCTAAAAACACGTCTTTAACCAATTTTTTATAAAGGAATGTCAAAACTAAACGTACATGAAAAAAATTGTATCTGCGCTGTTGACCGTTGAAGAATTTCTTTATCTGAAGCTAATCCTGGATGTCGATTCAGGTCATGCTTACCATAAAACATTGTCATCAGAACTGAACTAACAAGCATAAAATCAACTCTATAACAAATATAATTATAAATTCCGATACGAATATCCATCACAACAGGAAACTTTGACACAAAATTAAAAGTACTAATATTGATGAAGATAATAATTCAAAATACATTATTTTAGGTTTTCCTGTGTGGTTACAATTTATTTATCAAAATTAACTTATTTCAACGATCAAACTGCCCATTTTTTTTTGTCACTATATATAATTATCACTCTCCGTGCCTCGGATAGCACGTTAAGCTGTTGGCCCCGGCTGTCAACTGTAGATCTTTGACAGTCGTTACGGGTATTCAGAAGCCCGAAAGTCTGACAATCAGTCTTACCAAGGGGTATCGTGTAACCCAGTATCTGGGTTGTGGGGGTCTGATAGGCAGTCGCTCCATGTAAAACACTGGTATTCAGCTGCATCCGGTAAGACTGGAAGTCGACCCCAACATAGTTGGGAAAAAGCTAGGCAGATGAACTGTCATGTTGTGCGAAAACAGAATAAATGTATTTTGCTTTGTCCGTTTTTTTTATTTATTCACCTCAACACTTATAGCCTTTGCCCAGCTGTGGAGTAAAAACGCTGATACCTAACTTTATATAAATTAGCATGTATATTCCTTCCTCTCAAATTGATGATGGTGTTAATTATAACATTTTTCCCAATTAAATTTCATCAGAAAACAATTACATGGTTGTGATATGACGCTTATGGATTGTTGATGACGCGAAGGTTAATAGATTGGATAGTTACTATCCAATCCATTTAATAGAGAGAATCCAATAGAGTCGTGATAACCTAGTGGTGGTGACCGTTGACTGGTAAGTCAGAGGTTTCGAGTACGAACCCAAGGCGCGCACTCCTGACATTTCGTAAGTTATGTGCGTTTTATAAATTAACTAGCGACCCGCCTCAGCTTTTCACGGGTGCAATATACATATTATATAAACCTTCCTCTTCAATCACTCTATTTATTAAAAAAAAACCGCATCAAAATCCGTTGCGTAGTTTTAACGATTTAAGCATACATAGGAATATAGGGACAGAGAAAGCGACTTTGTTTTATACTATGTAGTGATTATCACTTACTCCGTGCTTCGGAAAGCACGTAAAGCCGTTGGCCCTGCGCCTGATCTCTCTCCGATCGTGTCGAAAGGCCGTCCCATCTGACTATAAGAGTGAGAGAATAGAGAGTGGACCTGTATTTGCGTACACACTTGTGCACTATAATATTTCCTGCGTAGTTGGCTAGTCTCCGTTGAGATCGGTTGCTGTGACCGAAATTCGGTCAGGAGATTTATACAATATTCATCGAATCTATTCAGTAAAGACTAAAATCTTAAATCAAAACTACTTAAACATCATCTGCCTAGCCTTTTCCCAACTATGTTGGGGTCAGCTTCCAGTCTTACCGGATGCAGCTGAATACCAGTGTTTTACATGGAGCGACTGCCTATCAGACCTCCACAACCCAGATACTGGGTTACACGATACCCCTTGGTAAGACTGGTTGTCAGATTTCGGGCTTCTGACTACCCGTAACGACTGTCAAAGATCTACAATTGACAGCCGGGGCCAACAGCTTAACGTGCTATCCGAGGCACGGAGAGTGATAATTAATTTATAAAACGCACATAACTTACGAAAAGTCAGAGGTGCGCGCCTTGGGTTCGAACCCGAGACCTCTGACTTTCCAGTCAACGGTCACCACCACTAGGCTATCACGACTCTTAAACATAGACTACTTAAACATGGTTTTAATTTAAACAATGCTTTCTATCCAGGAAATTGAAACACGAGGGTCGACTCATAATTTTCAAATTCAGTTCAAAACAATATTTCTTGTCTTAACTATAACTGGAAAAAAAGTAATGTTCCCTTCTAATCTTAATCTTTTAATTAACTTAAGCGATGAATTGATGACTTTCCGGGAAAGGAATTTATGATATTTTTTTCTTTTTATTCCTTTACGTACACTTTCTGACGTTACATTTTATTAGCCATTCATAGGACTGTGATATTGCAGTTATTCAGCTTTTAGTTTCTTAATTGACATTTTTAGGGTTTCGTACTTTACCATAGTAAACCGCCCGTAGGCTTCTAACATGGCTTTACATACCGTTAAAAAATCTCTCAGGGTGCTGGTTTCCTCACGATATTTCCCTCACCGTTTTAGCCAGTGATACTTAATTTTTAAAACGCTCATGAATCCGAAAAGTCAGAGCTGCGTGCCTAGGTTTCGAACCTTTGACTTGGCAGTCAGTCATACGACTAGGCTATCACTATGAATGAGGAACACGAATACTTTTGACCTTTTTCTCGGCTCTCTATTGTATGCGCTCAGAAACTAGATAAGAAAGTTTTTTAATTTACTGTATGTGCTATTAACGGCTATTCAAGCTACTGAAATAGTAAATTACTGATTAAAACTTATTCTATCATTAGACATTTTCATTAACCTCTATACTGTATGTTAAAAAGCATTTGTGTATTTGATCGCAATAATCTCAAGAGGACTGCCTCGTTGGTCTAGTGGTAGCAAGCGCGATTGCTGAGCACGAGGTCCTGGGTTTGATCCCTGGGTCGGGCAAATTGTTATTGGGTTTTTCCATTAGGAAATTCTCAGTAGCAGCACGGAGTCTGGATTTGTGCCTGGTTAATGGCAATAGGTTTGCCCCCTATTACATGGGACTTATAACATAGCCGGCGAAACTTGGGTGTACTGCACACCTCTGCCTACCTTCCCTCTGGGGAATACAGGCTATAAAAAAAAAAAAACTCAGGAACTACTAATCCAAAAATCTCAACGGTGTGTAAAGCAATGTCTAGGCCTACAGGTGGTTTAAACTCTGACACCAGATTGTTTATCAAGCACACGATAAGAGAAGAAGAGGAGAGTATGTAATTTTGTTTGTGACTGTTTATAGACAATGATTGGTAGAGGTCGTACCTCCCCGCTATTATTACAGTCTAAATACGATACATAGAGGAAAATAATATTTCTCGCTATTATGAATCTAGTAATAAAGTAAAAGGCACTTCAATTATAACAATTAATTCGAAACATTTTGAGACACGCTCACTTAATTCAATGTTGTTAGAATGTCCTACGTGAACAACTATAGTTTTACAAAGCGAAGCAATATAGGTACTATCGAGGACAAAGCCGGTACACCACTCTTAAGGTTAGAATCGCTTGCACCCTGCGTCCGAACGTAGGGCTAGGCCCGCCTCTACGCACGTAGCATCGTTCAAAGCATTTTGATCGCAAAGTGGTGCACCGTTCGTGTCCGCGATAGTACCTACCCCCTCACCAGCCCTTAGTAATGGGGCTCTTATAAAGAATTTTCCAAACGCCAAAAAAAGGTGAGTGAGATTTTCTAATTTTGACTAATTAATAACCTACTGTCGTAACGTGGGATTAAACCCTTCTTGTGTATACTTATTATGTACGTCGGTATAACTAGATATTTCGCACGACCTCGCTTCAGTAAATCAAATTTATTCGTCAGCTATTTATTAATAGATCCATGAAAAAAATCACATCGATCTGTTACTCCATTCCATCGGACTATGAGAGTGAGGGAATAGAGAGTGCACCTATATTTATGCACACACTTGTGCACTATAATATCCTACGTAGTTGGCTAATCTAAGTTCAGATTGACCGATGTGACCAAAATTCATTAGGGGGGACATTATTATTATTGAAAGAAGGCCATTATACTCTCTCTCTCTCCTGTGCAATTATTATTCCCACATGATAGTGGGGTCTGCTTACCGGGTTTTTGGCTTCCACTTCGCTCTATCCATTGCATCGTCCTGGGTAACGTTACAGGCATTAGGGTCTCTTTTTATTACATCCGCCAGGATACTATGGTGACAATAAGTTAATATGAGGAGGTTTCAATTAACCTGTTTTATATTAATAGGTAAATTTCAAATTATTTTCCCAAGAAACATTAAACCAGTCTTCTGATCACCTAAATTTTTTAACGAACATCACATAATACTACAATTAAATAAATGTTTTTACACGACAAATTCGTTTAAAAGCTTGTTTCATTATATCGCATATCTAATTAATTGATTTTCTATTACACTGAGCGCAATTTTGCAAGCAACATATTTTCTCGTCATTTAGTTCGCTTGCTACATTTTCACGTAGGACAACCTTTTCATATGAAAGCGACTAGGGGTATTATTAATATCATAAATATTCATGATTCTACAGGTAGACAGGTGAATTTTCATACTGCGGGATTATACGCCTTTACGTCCGTCATCTTTTAATTCATTGGATCAACGAATGAATAATAAGTAGTTCAATTTATTATAACAAATGGAAATTATTTCTCTGTAGTTTACATAGAGCTATTAATATGTGGGAGGCCCAATTTGAATATTTGCATGGTTAAGAAAATACGTTTGTAAAATATATTTTAGTATTTTTTAACCCTTGTGGAAGGGTACTTTTAAAAAGATATTAAAATATATTAATGTTATTTAAAATTACGCCTGTATTAGAGTTAGGCTGAGATGACGTTAATAGCGTAAAAGTTAAGCGATTTGGCTTCCGAGCTTGATACGATATCCGCACGGGATAAATATTTGTTTGATCGAAGGATATTTGTTTAATATTATATGTATAGAAATGTCTGTAACTTAACCCATTAGAGAATCTGTGCAGTGATAGCTTATATATGACTGTTGATTGGGAAGTCAGAGGTCTCAAGATCAAACCCAAGGCGCGCACTTCTGACTTTTTTGGCTTGTATGATAAAATAATTACTCAATTAGTCATGACGTGCCTCAGACAGCACGTAAAGCTGTCGGTCCAGCGCCTTATCTCTCTCCGGTCGAGTCATATTGCCGTTCCTTCGGACAATGAGAGTGTAGGAATAGAGAGGAATCTGTGTTTGCGTACACACTTGTGCACTTTAATATTTTCTGACCAATCTTCGTTGAGATTAGCTGCTGTGATCGAAATTTGGTCAGGATATCATTATACAGCAGATTATCTTATTGTGGGGATATAACGTTACAAAAATGTAGTAGTAAAGAAATAAATCCCATGTAAAATAGGGCGATTTTTATGCCATTATGCACATTTCTAAACTACGTAATATTAAAATAAGGTTTCGTCCCATTTTCCTTCCGATTATACCAACCCTTCACCGCTTGAAAGACACCAATCAAAACCGATTTGCCGACAATGCGCCAAAATTGTGTTGATATAAAAGCGTTGTCAAATCGAATTCGACGGTTAGGTGGCAAACGAACGCGATTCCCGGAGCGGAGCGAGCACAAATGTAATTTACGTCGTTTCGACGATCGGAGCGACTTTTAAAATTTCCCTTTGAGCGGTGACAGGGTTATGTGCACATTTGTAGTTCAAGGTTTATGAAAAAGTTGTAGGGTTAAAATATTTTATGTACCACTGAATTACTGTACGAAGCTTTTTTTTTGGATGGTTGATTAAACTAGTGATAAGTTTAAACAATCGATAGGTTTATAACATAACTTTACATTTTTTTGATTTTTTTTCAGATATTATGCTTGTTTTCTCACGATGTTTTCCTTAACTGTTTTTATTGATTGACAGATGATTGATAATTATATTGATTGAAGTGATAATTGGTTTATAAAATGCACAATATGGATTTGAAGTCAGTGGTGTGTCTCTCGGTTCTACGAGTTGTAAAATTCCACACCGGTCCACCGCCAGTCCACCCACTGGCATTGCCGCCAAGGCTTTCCACCAAGCGAAATTGCCGTGTTTCGGCAAGATGTTTTGGTGAAATCTGGGAGACGAGTCTGCGTATTATAAATACACTAAACCTAATAAAAAAAAGCAAAAATTAAGTAATTATTATAGGTACAAAAGTCACGCGCAGGAGAATTCCCCAGCAATGCTGATTCTTTGAGCAAAGAAATCGCTAGCCTTCTGGTCACGCGTGCTGTCGGCTAGTCTCCGAGTGCAATAGACTCTTAGTTAAAAAAAAACAATGTTGTTAGGAAATCGAACCCTGTGGGAGAACCTATTTAAAAATACGTCATAAATTATTACTATTATATTCCCTTTGTTCGAACCCTAGTCGTCTAACTTCGCATAAACAACCGAAAGTTGCCGAATGTTTTCTTAAATTTAATATGCTAAGAGTAGTATTTCGGATAACCAATGAAATAACAGGAATTTATAATAATAAAGTTGAGTCGAGGAAACGTTAATTAAGACCACGTCTTGAACGCACACAGTGTAGTGTTATATATTTCACTCTAGCCTTTTTCAGCAGCTTTGCCTGACCGCTAAGCCACTGTATCCTACCAGCATCAGTCGAAATTTCGAATCTCTTTCTACGCCTAGGGCGTGTGGTAATATCTATTGAAATACTGATTTATTTTCAGAAAACTTACAGCTAGGCATATACAATATATAAAGATATAACCAGGTTTAAGGCCAATTACAAGTTTTCACAAGTAGAATTACATTACGTTTCCGACTCAGTGCTCCAAATTTTGCAGGTTTTAGAAGGTACCGATGCGATATTACCAATTTTCTTAATATTTTTGTGAATTTTTGTTATGTTACACATGTTAGCTTATTAAATATAATTATGTAATAAGAAAGTCGTAGGCGCGACTGATTCTGATGCGATACGGTGGCTTAGGGGTTAGAGCGTCGCAGTCGGCACGGTACGCGAAAGATTGTGGGTTCGAATCTCATAGTCGTTTTTTTCAAATTTCTTATTAAATAATTATATTTCTTAATATTTTTGTCACAGAAAAGACTTTGTTTTATTTCAGAGATTTTTTTGAAAAGACTGCTCAAGCCATATTCTGCCATAAAGCATGCAAAACTCGCATTGTTAAATCGATGAAAAACTTTTCACCAGAAAACCACAAGGGATGGAAACTTCAAGTTTCAGAAACTCGTAAGTACAAAATAACGTCATCCGAATTTCCTAACTAAACATCGAAACTTTTGTTTAAGGTTTATGTTTTGAGAAACAACTTTTAGTGGACATGTTGACTAAAACTAGTAAAGTTTAAAGCCCATATATCACTAGCTTTTACACACAGCTTCACTCGCGTGTTCTATTATAAAGTTCAATATTTCTTTGGAAAATTACCCATTACGATACTTTCAAATAAAATTAAGACTCAATTTTTTTTTTATTTTACACTTTTTAGTTAGAAATTATAAGCAAGTATTTTGCATGCCAGTACCAATCATAAGAAAATACAACTAATACTAAAACTAACACTAAAACTAAAATAAAAAGAGAAAAACTTAATCTAAAAGATCGCTTCCAGTGGCCAATGTCCATAATCATAAGTAAATTACAAATAATTCACGCCCCAGCGGCAGACGGTTTTGCTATTGGGTCGGGAAAATCGATCGCCCGCGCCGATGCAAATTTATTCAGGCAACAGTCGTTAAAAAATTTTCAACTTGTATTTCTGGGTTTATCATTTGATTTTAAAAATGATATTGAATTATCATTACTATGTTAATTATGTCACGTGACCGTGTTATTTATATTACTTAGTACATCAAAACTTATTGTTCAATGCTACCTTTGGACATTGACTCAGCATTTCGCCGGCTGACGCGCGGTCCAGTTTTCGTGATGCTGTGGTAGCAAATTCTACACACATTAAAACTTGTGTATTTTATAGTAATAGTGTGCGTAAACTAGTACATAAGCTGTAATTTATGTAAATATTCAATACATTTTTCATGAAGCTTTCTATATACTCATACACTTTCTATAAACGTGCTTGAAGTGCAATTGAATGGTGTTAGATTACATTTCAGATTCCATCTGAATACAATTTCACCGCAGCCCTTTGTATGCATTGCAAGTAAATGGTTTGATAGTCTGTGGACTGTTTCTGATTTCTTCTGAAAACATTGAATTTTGAAAGCATGCAATTTGTGAAGTTATTTTATTTTAAAACTATTGTCAGCTTTTTAGATGGCTAAAACGATTACAACTAATTTTAATTGTGGCTTAACATTCACTATTTATGCCTGTAATTAAGTAGGGTAAATCTTTTTTTGCTGTAAAAAAGTTAAGAATTAAAATCTATGTAAGTTGCAAAGAAAAAATAGATTAGTGGAGTTGAAAACGGATGTTATATTGAATTATTTAAACCAATATTTACTTACATGTTTTAAAATATGTAAGTAAGTACTTTTCTTTCTGTAATTCAATTTGTAATAAATCAAATGAATTTAATTGTAATGAATCAAATTAAATCAATTGTAATTTATCAATTTTTTGTCTTGCACAAGTATTACCTTTTATTTTTATGTTTAGCTGATTATTTCATTGTCGTTGCACGCGCTGTATGCCTGTATGCATGTGTGTATACGCGTCGCATGCAGAACAGAATAAATATTGTTCTTTTATCATATTATATGATTTAATGAGAAGGGTATAATAAGAATAATTTGAAAATTATATCACATAGAAACAACCAAAACAAAAACCTTGCTGAAGCCAAGTAGTTAAAAAAAGCAAATAGCTCAAAGCAAACCATTTTTCCAAACCATTACGAAAAAAGCTTTAGAAAATGAAAATATGAAAAATGCAAAGAAAACTAAGACTTAAAATGCAAGGAAAATATTTTCTAAAAGACTACCATGCGCTCAAAAATTCGCTTGCTTAGGTACACAGAAGTAAGTAGCTCACAAAACTCCTTACAAACGTAACAGCGGTACATTGAACTATATTACCACAGTATAATAAACATACAGCACGGAAACTACATACAAACGTTCGAAAACAGCACACTCACACAAACATGCGCAACGATGCGTCGTTGATACTGCGAGTACCGCGACGTTCGTTTAGGAGTCTCGCCGTTACGCAATATTACGCATGTTTGTGTGAGTTTCAGTACTGTATATTTATTATACTGTGATATTACGTAGTAGTAGTACCTCAGTACAGCGGTAAGAAGATTTAAGTTTCGTTTTTCCTCTTTCCAATATCAGAAAAATAAGTGAGCATCTGGATTGAGGGTCCATTTTTTTAATCTTTGCCAAACGAAATAGGGTTTATAGGTCAAGTACTTAAAAATACGTAAAACTTAGGGCAATGGGCCACGAATTAAACGCGAATTAAAACTGTTATGATTAAATAGCTTGGGCCCTCAGTCCAAGCGGTCAAGCCAACCCCAACATAGTTGGGAAAAGGCTAGGCAGATGATGATGACGACACGCATATTAAGAAGCGTTCGTTGGTGCTATTCGCTCGGCACCACAGAGTAGAAAAGATACAAAACTTGTTAGTAAACAAACAAGCGTCCTACTGTCATTAGATTACACAGGAAAGAGTATCGTGAACATTTATACGTGCAGTCGACAGCATGTGAGTTTTATTGAAAAATCGTTCGTATTACTATTGATCTAAGGTGCATGGTTACCACTGATTTGTTGTTAATCGTACGAGAAAATAAGATATAATGGTACTCAATGTGTTACGTGATCTAATGGTATATTTTTGCTAATCTCCTATCTTAAGCTTGTTAATTGCGAGGGAATGGTGTTTTTATGTAAATGAATGGGAAATATTTAGTATTCTTATTACAATACTAAAGATAATGGTTCTAAGTACCTCATTCTGCTAGCCTTTATTATTTCCAAACTTTGTTGTGGTCGGCTTCTAATCTAACCAGATGCAGTCAGTTTTCTATAGAGCGACTGTCTATCTGACCTCTGCAATCCAAAGGGATACCATATTCTAAAGTTAGATAAGTTGTCAAGATTTTATTAGGGTACTGACTCCCTTTAACGACTGTCAAATATCTTCATCACAGCCAGTAATCTATTTTTTGGAGTTAGGTCAGTATATTATTACGAGCCGATTTCACCACTGACACTAAACGCGATCAATCAAGTCAAACTCGGTTCAAGCGATTAACTGAGTTCAGAACTGCAATCTTTGTAGGGCTGAACTTAGTTTTATTAAACTCGGTTTTTTAAGTGAATGGTGAAATCGGCTCTAAGCGTGCGATGTTTTTAAATCAAAGAACTGTCAAGCCATACATATCGTATACTGCGGGAAGAGGATAGCAATAACCCCCTAAAAAATTTTAGAGAGCTTGAAACTTCGGCATTAAGCGGCAATTGCATTTTTTTACATTTACACTCTCTATTCTGGTCTTACCTCGGTGCGGGTGAAGCCGTGTGTAGAGTAGAAAATATAATATTTTGCAATTTATTTCAATGTAATGTTACCTACATCTGAAGTCGATTTATCTGAGAGGAAAACAAAGGCTTTGCTGTTTTCAATGGAGGTTGAATGACAATAGATTCGATTGTCTTCTACTCCTCGTGGAAATCTTGCTTTGAATACGATCTTTGGTCTGTTGTTGCAACGGTTTTTAATTAGGTGTATAAACTTCTTTCGAGGTTTGTGCTTGTAATAAATAGATAAACTAACCTGTTACTGTCCCACTGCAGGGCAAAGGATATTACATACAGAGAAGAAGAGAAAATAATTTGTGCATACATGATTTTTTTCATCCCCACTTTTCACATTTTTTTTAAAATTTATAATTATTTAAAATAAAATTCTATTTTATAAGTTTGGTAAATATAAAGTTAAAACTTCGACTCCCTTTTTAACTATATTACGGGCACGGAGAAGTGTGAATTGATTTGGCATAGTTAAAGTTTATGTATTGAGAAAAAGTGCAGAAAACTAAAATTAATTTAAATAAAACAAATTGTTTTTGAATTTTGATCACATATAGAGCCACAAATGTAATGTGTAGTTTTTAAAAACAAGAAATATCAATAATCCGTAATTAATAACATCGACTACATTTCATTCCGTCTCATGCTTTAAACTACACAATTTTTTCAATCGAGAGGATCGGTCTTTTGTCTAAGTCGTCTATTCTATATTCAAAAACACGCGCCGTCGACGACGGTTCTCTTCTCAATTTTTTAAAAAATTAACTCCTACGCAAGTAAGGGTATGATCGAGTGTGTAAACTACATAATTTTGACTTTTGTGGGTGAGATTTTCAAGAGACTGTGACGTGGTTATCCACTGTTCCATAAAAGCTATCGAAGAACAGCCTCCGTAACCATCCAATGCCCACACAAATATTGAATGTTATTTGTTCCCAAGTTAATTTATTATAGTGGATTCAAGTTGGCCTCGCAGCTGCAAGTAATTTATCGGTGCAAAAAGCGAAGGACCGTTGGAATGGCTGTGGGTACCCTAATAACTGTTCCGTACAACTAGACGAAAGGTTTTTGGGTAAATTCAATTCACTTAGAACTGTTTAGTTTCAAACTTCATTGGGTAAGTCGTTATCTTATTTGGTTCTCTTTGTTATCATGTTGAATAACTTGGTGTCAGAATTTAAACCACCCGTAGGCCTCTGACATGGCTTTACATAACGTTGAAAAATCTTTCAGGTGTGCTGGTTTCCTCAGAATGTTTTCCTTCGCCGTTAGCAAGTCATAATTAAATGGTATTGTTTAATAAGAAACTTGCAAAAGCAACTGACTCTGGCGGGACTTTAACCCAGTACCAGTAACCCTGTGGCTATACGGCAGTACTCCGGTAGATGTCACCAGCCTTTAAGGCGTTAAAAAAGAGATGCATCATTTCAACTAAAGCGGGCGGGACTCTGTGGTTTAGTTGGTAAAGCGGTGGCACGGCGCGCCAGGTATCAAGGGTCTAAGTCCTGTCTGAGTCAGATGTATTTGCGAATTTCTTATTAAATAACTACATTTAATAAGCAAAACATACATAAAATAATTATATCTAGGAACTATTGAAATCTAGCAAAGTTGCGGATACATTTAAAACCTGTATCTATCAAACTACATAACTCGTATCAGACCGACGGACGCTAGCATAACTTGCAAGTTGCGACCGACTCACACTTGTTAAAACTATACCAACTTTCATAGCGAATGGAAATTTTCTCAAGTTGTCTGACGTTACTGTGTGTTGTTGGTTTTATGTCGAAACTTTAGTACCGCTTGATTCACTTATGGTACGAGCAGTTTATAGTTTTTATTATATTTAGTTTTAAGTTCTTGATTGGATGCCTGGGTACAATATTTTAGAGACTAGGAGGGCCTTTGATCAGATAGGTATAAGTTATTTTGCACACGTTCTAAACTAATTTTAGACTCACTATCTTTCTTTCTGCCACTGCTACTGTTGCTAGTAAAACTACTGCATGACAAGTTACCCTATCATTAGTTCTCCATTCATTAATCAACTCGGAATTTCGATACCCAGAACTATCAAGTTGCTTAAGAATGCTCAATAGAAAAATTAAAGTAAAGTAAACTTTATTGTTTTTGATTGAGTAAGGTACAGATGTTATTTATACTTATGATAGTGTTACATCAATCAGCCCATTTTGAGCAATTACAATAATTTTATAAGAAACTTATGGGAATTTATACTTATAAAAATCAAACCAAAATAAGTTTAACCAGATTACAATCAAAATTATCAAGGCTTATTTTTTGATTACAGAAATTCCTTAACAATATAGAAACATTTTTCAATTAGCCATCTTTTTAAACGTAACTTATTGTCACTTATTTGAGAAAAAGCAAAGAGTAACACAGCGCTAGAGATTTTCCTCCTATTTCATTATAATTAGACATAAAGAGAAAACATAATTATGATATAACGTCATTACTGAGGAACATTATAGCATAAAACTCACGTATGACATTGTACTTTTGTGTAATAGGAGTGACAAGTCGAAAAACAACAAAGTACCCGCGAAACACAAGTTACACAGCAACTTCATACTTTGGCGTTAAGTTTGTTTGTGTTGTTAGCATGTTGTTACTGTTGAGTTTATTTCATATAGGTAGTGACAAATTTCTTTAATGCTTAGAAAAGTGAAGCCACTCTAAATTGTTAGACCAAGTAGTGTTTGTAAGTTCTATAACGCTGGTTCCTAACCTTTTCAAGCTTATTACCCCTATAACTCAGCTATTTTAGGGAAACTGAATCAGAATGCCCTTTAATTTAATATCTCTTATAGTATTTAAATAATATACCTAAGTAATTTTTTTTTTACGTAAAACGGTTTTGTCATTAAAACTAAAGCTGTATACCAAATATCAGATCAATTTGTCAATAGGTAGGGAGTGAAATATCGATTACTAAATTTGAACCAAATAATAAACAGGTCAAGCTAAGTAAAACCGTTTAAATACACTTTCTTGGGGGCCATCTTGGATTTGGGAGTAGGATTTCGAAGTCCTAATATATATCTAGCGATTTTCAGATGCAACGACGCCGCCAGTAAACTCCGGAATTCCGAAAAAAAAACTTTTTTCTCACAAACACAAAACGTAATTTGATAGATGATTTGATATGTGCAGCGAGAAAATAGCTCAGTTGGTAAGAGCATTGCCACGCTACGGTAAATGTCACGGGTTCAAGCCCCTCTCGTATTCTATCTTTTTAATTTTCCTCTAATGTTTTACTATTTCTGTTAAACATTTTTAGTTTCCTTTTTCTTACGTCTGTGGCGCTGCGCTGCCCTGAAATGTCCTTCCCTTCGTTCGAAACAACTGAGCTGCGTCTAACCAATTAAAATGAGAGTTGTTAAAATACTAACCTTTCATTTACCACGTCCATGCAACTTTGCCCCATGTAATCACTGGTATTCAGCTATATCCGGTAAGACTGGAAGCCGACCCCAACATAGTTGGGTAAAGGCTAGGCAGATGATATGTCCACGCAACTTTGCCTACAATTTTAAACGCCAAGCAACTTTCCTAACCTGGCATTATTGGACAGGTTGACAGTATTCTTTATTGCACTCTGTCTTACCTTTTCCAATATCTGTTGTATCCATTATTCAATTCCATTTCGAAACTTGAAACACCGCGTTACATTATCCTGAACATTTGTTCGTTGGTGCAAGACTGACAAGTTTGTAAAACATGGTAAAACTAACACCACACAGTTTGTACGTAAACTTTGTGAATGTAAAGTTTTGTAAAACATGTTTCGCTTTATTAAAAATACAAAGACAGATTAGACAGTGTAATGTTAGACTGGAGGATGAATGGATGTTAACGTCTTTCACGCAAAAACTACTGAACGGATTTTGATGAAACTTTACAGTAACATAGCTTATACGTCAAAATAACACATAGATTACAATTTATTAACATACTATGAAACTATGGGCGGAAGTTACATAAAAACACTAAAGATCCAAATTGTTGTTAAAAGAAAAAAATCTATAACGAACAGGATTTGAACTCGCGACCTATTAGTTAAAGCTACCAGTTGCTTTACCTACTAAGCTATACGTAACCCTGCTCGTCATGATATTTTAACATTTCAATGAAGAGACCTGTTCACGCTTTGCACAAGGCAATGTTGTATGTTGTTGACGTTATCACTCTGTACTTTTAGGTATGCTCTAAGCCCCTGATTGAATCGCCATCAATCTAATAAGCAACGAACAATAACAGCTGTTAATGAAGAATTATAAATTGCTGCAAAGTTTCTACTATCATTTTTCCTTACAAAATCAGCAATTTTTCATGAATTGAAAATAAATTAACGCTTATAGCAACTATTCACAAATGAATTGATGAGGCCGGTCTTAATTCAATCATCTTTACAATTTCTCTTCTGATATATTGATTATACTCAAATATAATTTAAAATATTTTTCTGACAATTACTAACATTTATACTTTTCGAATGAACCGTTCGTTAGGCCACTCTTAACGAACGATTCATTTGAAAAGTATAAATTCAACAGTTGAATGTTTAAATCAAGTAAAATTAATTTAATGTTGAATGGTTAATCGGATACAATCATGCATCATTAATTTTAACTAATTGCCCAATGTTTGATCAAAAATGTTTGTCAAATACACATACATTGTATAACGTAGCTATATTTACAATTAGAATGACAATCATGGCTGTTGAAAAAAAACCAATGCGGTTGTATCTACACAAATTCGGATCGCACAAAGCCCGGGTACTTTGCCGATCCATGCCGATCCATGCTTTGCTATGGTAAACTATCTTTTTACCCTTATTATTCCCAAACTTTGTTGGGTTAGCTTCTAATCTAACTGGATGCAGCTGAATATATTGAACATATACAATATCTAAATTGAATATAAACGTTACGTTTTCAATCAACCATGTATTTTAAACGATTCAATAAGTTTAATCCATTCCACTAACTTTATTAAGTTTGGCATCAGCTACCATGTCTTCAAGTTTCAATACAAACATTGTATTCATGCACTATTAGACACTATCCTCACAACCCTCAGAATTATCCCTTTGTCTTAGGTTCGGCACAAAGCGATCTTGATTGGAACCACCGATATACATATGCAAATATAACCCCTGGCCACCAGATCGTGCCGAAAATAGAAATAGAAAGCCGAACGTGCATTTCTGCTGTTGATTCTCTTGTTTTTGATTGGTATGGTATGGGCAATCTGTTGTGGAGCCGTGTTGGTGTTTGTTGAAATAAATTATTGCGTGAAGGTTTCAGACCGTTGAAAGCGAAATGAAAAAAAAATTTTAATAAAAAATAAAACCGACTTCAAAAGGAACTAAAAAGCTTGAAATAACTTTAAAACGTTTTGGAGTCGGTTCCAAGTCAAGTTCTTAATGAGAAGGTTAAAGAGGCTAGAACTTGACTTGGAACCGACTCCAAAACGTTTTAAAGTTATTTCAAGCTTTTTAGTTCCTTTTGAAGTCGGTTTTATTTTTTATTAAAATTTTTTTTTTTCACCATTTTTAGTGGTGCCTAAAATTAATCCCCCTCCCAGACTTTTGTGAGGCTAATATTTGAAATCCTTATGAAAAGCCCATTCAAACGATACCTCACACGATATTTTTTATCTTGGATGATTATAGGAGGGAGGGGGGGTCTGACCACGTATCCCCCTCTTCCTCTTTGCTCGTCAGCCATCGACTGCACGTATAAACAAAGCAATATTACTTGTTACGACAATTCTGCTATAATCCTACGAGGAGTTCCGTTTCATATCTCGTAAGTTCATGATCAGATCACGATAATTTTTCTATGGGACCACCTCAGGAGTATACCCTTTCGATTACAAAAAGAATTTTGAAAATCGGCCCACAACTGAAGGAGTAATCGCGTAACAAACATACAAAAAAAAAAAACATACAGTTGAATTGAGAACCTCCTCCTTTTTGGAAGTCGGTTAAAAAGGTTTTTACGGCTTTACAGAATGTTCTAGTAGCAGAATTTGATACAGGAACATTTTATAAAGTATTTAAGCTTACTATGCATAAACAAAGTTCAACATTTTTAAAAATATTGTTATGAGCGGGATTTGAACTCACGACCTATTGAGACCTGCTAGAAGCTTTACCTAGTAGGTCGCGGGTTTAAATCCCGCTCGTAATGATTTTTTTTTTACGAAATTTCGAAATTTAGCAGAATTTGAATTAAAATGTTTCCTCTATTAACTATAAATCATTATTACATCTACTGATATAATATTTTGTCATAAAGGTCTGATTCTAGAAAGGTCTGATTCTATTCTCAGTGTCCCTTTAGACTGTAAAACAGTCCGTAAATGTATAAAACACTTAATAGTTATATTTATTTTTAATTACTCTTCAATATCCGACTTTCAAATGAAATATTACTTAAAATATCGTTGCACTTAATCAAAACATCAAACTTTTAATATCCGTGCAACTAAATTAAAAACTTCATAGCGTTTTAAAGAGATATTACTCTGCTATCCAATCAACGGCTAATAAACTTTAAGGGTCCTTGCACACGGTAGACTTTTAATCTGCTATTGGTAAATTATTATAGCACTGATAGCCTTGTGGTATGACCGTGGACTGACAAGTCAGAGGTCTCGAGTTCGATCCTAAGGCGCGCACCTCTGACTTTACTAAGTTATGTACGTATTATAAATGAATTATTATCAGTTGCTAAAACGGTGAGCGAAAACATCGTAATGAAACCAGCACACCTGAGAGATTTTTCAATGGTGTGTAAAGCCATGTCAGAGGCCTACGGGCGGTTTACACTCTGACACCAGGTTGTTCATCAACCATACGATAAGAGGAAGGTAAAAAATTATTCTTTATGAATTGATTTTTTTTTATGAAAAAGGCATGTGTTATAAGACGTGTACCCACGTAGGTACTCACTTTATTTACGGATACGATAAGTCTTTGTGCAATAGTTCCACAGCCGAAATTCGCTTCAGACGTATACTTTAGGTGTCGCTCGCTGCTATTTTCTGACCTTTTCCCCATCATTAGTCGACTTTTGCGATACGCAACTGTTGGTGCTATTTTTCTTCGATACTATACAGTAATAAAATGTAGTAAAATGTATAAGTATACTTAGATCACTAATTGGTGACCCCATTCGTTAAAAAATATTGCTATAACATTGAACTAGCTTATTTTTAATGTTAATTTGTAGATGTTGTTGCTCTTCGATAGAATAAGTATAATAAACTTTTTATAAGTAGGTAGGTACCTACTTGTTATAATATTAACTCAAATTTGAAGGAACAGGCAATATTCGGCAGGGGTAACAAAAATATTATATCGATAACTTACTCGTCTTCAAAACGCAAAATGACGCTAAAATATCAAGAAGTCGATAGTCTGCCTTTCTGAAAGTTTTTTTTTTAATAACTGGCGACTGGACGACGCCGACGGCATCTATTAATTAAAATGCTAGCAGCTCAGTTCCTGATAATTTCCTGCGACGAGAATCACTTCGTATTTCTCGGAATAAAAGTTGTGAACCTCTGGATATAACGTTAGGATATAGCTTATCTGGATATAGCTTTAGCGTTTCTATCATATGATTCTTCTATCTTTCTTTGATGAGTTTATTGTTATAAACAGAATTTACTGTGTGGTTTCCGGCCTAAGAATAGAACCACCCTACTCGTCCCATGGGTGTTATAAGAAGCGACAAAGGGAAAGATCCTGAGGATGGGCAGCAGTATCCTTCTGTGTAACAGTAATCATCTGCTACTGCAATCGCCAACCCGGTTGCCCAGCGTGGCGATTATGGGCAAATACCTCCAATGACCGCTATTGCCTATGTTCAGCAGAGGACTAATACAGGCTGATGATGATGATGATGACGAATTTAGAACAAACCAGAAGATGCATACTATTATTAGGACTGCAACCGTATATTGTGACCAAAATCATAAATAAAACTCTGCCATGTCCTACCCCATTTTCTGACATGAAACTATATGGTTTTGTGGGGTTTATATATTATAATAATATGTATATCGTATGTTTTATTAATTCAATAAATAATAAGAGTTTTGTTTCAGGAATTTGGCTGAAACCTAAAAAGGCATTTGACCTATTAGTTGATACAGCGTTTTTAAAAGAAGCTTATCACCTAATATACCATTATATATTATATTTGTGAACCATTGTAGATAATGATTGAAATTCGAAGAAAAGGTTAATGAAAATGCCGGGAGGGTACTCTGAAAGGACATGTAATATGAATACATGATTGATGATGTCCCATAAAAAGGTCACGCGCTAGAATCGTTTTGGCGCGTTTATATGCCATGATGCGTTTAAATCAAATGATTGTTATCAAGTAAATCGTTACAGACACTTCCAATAGTAATAATTTTAGATGCAAGATGTGAAAAACTGTTTCTTTTGCCATTATAAATCATCATCCGCCTGTTAGTCCACTGAGAACATGGCCTCTCCCAAAGATATTGGAAAGAATATTTCAATGGCCTCTCTTTATGCGCGCCACTTTTGTACGCTCATTAGAGGTATTTGCCCATAATCGCAACGCTGCGCTGGCCAAGCGGGTTGGCTATCGCAGTAGCAGATGATTGCTATTACAGAAGGACGCTGCTGCCCATTTTCCGAATCTTTTCCTATGTCGCTTCTTACGACACCTGTGGGACGAGGAGGTGTGGTTCTATTCTTAGGCCGGAAACCACACGGCACGAAAATACTAACATAAAAAAAACACTAAGTTAAAAATAACACAAGTGTTCGTTTTCAGAGCGGTTGTTTACTTTGGTTGTAAAAACATTGCGTCTAATCACTTTACGAGCACAGCTAATTCGTCGTTTCGTAGTTCGTATTGGAGCTTAAATAATTTTGTTCATTCTAATAGAAAACACACAAAGCAATATTGTAGCCAGGTTTCTACTACGTATAATATAATAAACCTAAATTTTTTTTAGTTTTATACCAATCATAGCCGTTTTGTGTTGTCATTTTATTGCTGTATTTTTATGTTGTGTCATTTTGTTTAAGTATGCTATTCCAATAAAAGTTTCTTTATTTCTTCTTCATAAAGGTATACAGTATTCTTTTGAAATGTTTATGCTTAAACACTTCATTAGCGATGTTAATTAAAACCTAAACAAAACAATAAATAGAATGCTTTTTGATTTTTTATAGTTGGTTTAGGGGGGGGGGGGATATCAAAAAATCCACCCTTAATGCACCTCTAGGACACTCAAGGGATATTTCCTCCAAATTACAAGTTTCTATGTCCATCTTCTTAGGTTGTGCGTTGTCTGCTAATCAGTCAATCATGTTCAATGTCAATCATACTGTTTTATAAGTACCTATAGATACATTTTTCCAGAAAAACAAAATAAAGCAACGGTATTGGTTATTACGAATTTAATATTAAGGCGCTTATAGACCTCAAAGCATCGGTGTCAGACTTTTTTTAGAAGATATTTAAAATCTTTATCCCACACAACCAATGCGAAAATCCCACAAAAATTAAACCATTTTAAAAAATCGTTGAGCGCCAGAATGACCCTTGACCAACCAGATTGTCAGAAGAAGTTGAAGAAATTGATTACCGTAAGACAAGGTAAATGTATCGCATAGATAGAGCTCACCACAGCCTATCACCGACCGAGAGACAGGGCTGCGAGCTCTCGACATTCTTGTAGAAACTGATACCGTGTGCGTTGAATCGATCAAAATGCTGATGAGAATGTAGCTAAATTCCAGAATGTCCGGATTTTGGAGCACCCCAAAAGAAGAAAAGAAGGAGAATAAAGCGAAAAATAATCCCATTGCCCTCAAATGTATGTAACCAAATTGAACTGAACAATGACAGAATTATGGTGCATCGAAGAAACTAATTTGTGCTTTTACGTTTTGATAAATAAATAAGCTAGTGACTAGCTTTCCAAACTTATTTTTACTGACAACCTTGGAAGTTTGCCATTTATTTGCAACGCACCCCCCGCCTCGAGCCAAAAAGAACCTACGTAGCTCTAGCCAAGTAAAAAGTTATAAAAAAAACACCAAATACAATTTGAAACTAACATCAGAAATGCGCTCGGCGATCAGCGCTTCTTACATGACTCAGTAAACAGGTAATCTGTGTGGATTGCTAAGCGGCGCCCCCGAGCGTCATGACGCACAATTTAGGAAGCCCTGAGCTAGCCTTTTGATAAACCAATATCGTTGTACTATCATACCCAAAGGCGATGACAATGCATGAACAATACAAGCATAATTCTACTTCAGGGCGTTCAAATACCAATCTATTCATGCAGATTCAGTACATAGGTATACATTATAAGCGGACATACGTGAACATAAGCTCAATCTCCATTGTGTAGTAGATTGGATCGGCGAAACACCGGATTGCGATGGCAACTTGAGTTATCTTGGAAGCCGTGTACCGTTAGCAATGAAATGTGTTATCAAGCAAGAAAACTAAAATTATAATAGTCGTGTTTTTTTGATAACATTTCTATTAAAGTGTTATCTTAATATAGCTGTAGAATATTAATATCTTCCTGACCGAATTTCGGTCACAGCGGCCAATCTCAACGGAGACTAGCCAACTACGCAGGAGATATTATAGTGCACAAGTGTGTGCGCGAACACAGGTGCACTCTCTATTCTCTTACTCTCATGTTTCGATAGGACGGCCTTCCGACACGATCGGAGAGAAATCAGGCGCAGGGCCAACGGTTTTACGTGCTTTCCGAGGCACGGAGTAAGTGATAATTAATTTATAAAACGCACATAACTTACGAAAAGTTAGAGGTGGGACCATATTCCTCCGTGTTACATCGTCTTATTGGCGACTCTTCAACTGGTCACAAGGACCTTTCACATTAGCTTCAACTGGTCACAAGGTCTTTGTGACAAGTGCCTTGGGTTCGAACCCGTTGACTTGCCAGTCAACGGTCACAACCACTAGGCTATCACGACTCGAGCTGTAGAATATTATAACATTAAATAATGGTAATACTAATGGTTAAGATAACAATCTTTTGAGCCTACCGTGTTTGGTTACTAGTACAATTATGTTTAATTCTTATCTTCTGCCGTAGGTACTTATAGAAATTAGAACACAATCTTGAAATCTGTTTATTTTATACTGACTACAAAAGTTTCATGTTTTTAGAATTTGAAATTCTATAGTATTAAACTCAAATCTTAACTCTAAATAGATAAGTAAGGTAATTAGATATTATGTTGGTATTTAAAATTGTAGATACTATTGTTGGCGATTGTCCAAATGACAAAATCTCTAAGTTTTCTGTTTCTAAAATCTTTCTTTGTATTTAATATTATTTCAGCTTTATTCACGGCAAAGAATGTACCTATACTCACTGGTAGATTTTTCAACTAGTTTTGGACTCAAACGGAGTGAACTCAAATGGACTTCGTTTGAGTTCGACACAAGTCACCGTAGAGTAAATCCGAAAGAATACTTAATAAATTAGTTTGATTTACTAAAGTTTTTATTTTTAAAATAATATAATTAAAATTCACTAACAAGAGAAAGCGATACCTTAACTCTAACGTCTTTAAACCTAATAATCACACACACACATTTTCATGTAAAATGTTGATAATTATAATTTTCTAATAACACACTTATTAGAAAATTGAACTTAAAACTTTTATAGGGTTTTTCAGTAAAATATAAAAAATATAGTGATTAATCGATCGAAGGGTACATCTTCTTTTTCTGTTTTTTATTATAAAGGGTTTTAAATTATACGTCACCCTGATCGTCGTTTTCGTATTCACCAACCATTCCAAATACAAAAATAACTAAGCTACCTTACGACTAATTCCTAAACAAATTTCCTAAAATCTTATTAGATTACGTCGCGGACAGAATCAAGATAGGGAAGAGAGAGAGATACATCACTGTACCAACTTGACAGTTCCATTGGAAAAGTTGACAGCGCAGCATCATTTTTTTTTAAATAAGTGTATACGTAACAAAGCTGCGGACCACCGTAATAAGAAAAAATCCGACACATTCACCCGAGGTAGAAGGAAAAAAAGCAAAAGGTTTAAAAGCCTACTTTATGTCTCAAAAAACATAAAAATCCATTTAAAACAAAATCTCTACCAGCTTTAAAAAGACACCAAAAACATACTTCGTTTTATTTTTAATTAAAAAACAAAGCGCTCTCTTAGAAATAACAAGAAAATTAAATAAAAACAAGATATTAAATAAAATTAAAGGCTTACGGGAATAGACTGAAGCAAAGCTGAGAGCGAAAGTTATTTTGGACAAATGGGTGAAATCACTGAAAAGGTTACCTGTGACTGAAAATGAAATGAAATGAAGAAAATTTTAGGTCTCAGAAAGATTGACGTATCCGGTGACACAAAAGTTGAGTCTGGGAATAAATATCATTTTACTTTCGGCTAATATTGTGTTCTATTGAAGATTTGCTTGTGAAATATGACATCAAAATGTATTGGGGTGGTAATTTGAATGTCTTTGATTTGTTACAAAGGGGAGTAAGGAACGACATCAGTGGGAGAGATTGTTGTCTCTCAATAAGACTACTAGTTTCTACTAAACTAGTTGTAGTCTGACGAAAAATACGCGTGTTTTTATTGATTTTTAGTTTTCCCTAACGTTTTGGAGGCTTTGCAGCGTCAGTATTACTTACCTACGTGGTAAACATGTGATAAACCCTAAGTGGCTTATTGTTTCCAGACTTAACCCTATAATTATTTAGAGTGTGGTTTAGAGCCACACAGCTAGAATGGGCTGGTCAACCAGGGTACCAACCACTACTCCCCCGGCCACAAAAAAAAGGGTACCAACCACTCACAGAATATCAACGTGAATGAACAGTTCGTAGTGTTTTGTATTGTCAGTAAGCATCGGAAGCCTGATCCATAATTCTCTCTCCCCTTCAATAATCACGGTCGGCAATTACAAGTGATACGCGAGTGATAAGCGATGATAAGTGATTATTAATAACCTAGAGCGCGGATGTATGCTTGATGCTTGCCACTATAACTGTGCAAAAAAAATTGTTTCAAATTACTTATTAAATATTTATAATCAAGTATAGATGTCACGAGCATAAAATATGTATACCTACTATGCATTTTTCGTTTCGTTTGGTATCGTTTTTTAAATCGGCAATATATTTTAGAATATCATAGAGTTATAATATTTATATATTAAATTTATCAATAGTCCACGATACCGACGTTGACAACACTCGCTCTTGATAATTGACTCCGTTTGAGATCGAAACTAGTTGAGCAATTCCGTTGCTGTTATCTCATTAATATAGAAGTCGTGATAGCCTAGTGGTGGTGACCGTTGACTGGCAAGTCAATGGTCTCGAGTTCGATCCCAAGGCGCGCACCTCTGACTTTTCGTAAGTTATGTGCGTTTTATAAATTAATTATCACTTACTCCGTGCCTCGGAAAGCACGTAAAGCTGTTGGCCCTGCGCCTGATCTCTCTTCGGTCGTGTCGGATTTCCGTCCCATCGGACTATGAGAGTGAGGGAATAGAGAGTGCACCTGTGTTTGCGCACACACTTGTGCACTATAATATCTCCTGCGTAGTTGGCTAATCTCCGTTGAGACTGGCCGCTGTGACCGAAATTCGGTCAGGAAGGAAGATTATAATATAGAAGTAATAAATGGTCTATTTATAGACCTGTTACATAATTGTCTTAGTATTAAGACCCTATGAATATTTTCAGTACTTACGTTTTAGTAGTTTAACATTTAGTTTATCAGTATATAGAAAACAATTAAAAGAGCTGTCGATAGAAAGTTTTTATTGAAAATCGTACTTTATTATTGTTGTATTTAGGTGCATTTACCCACTGACCTACCGTTGACCGTAGAAAAATAATGGACACCCGTAAATAAACGGTCTATCGTTAAATTAAGTGCTTCCCTATGTTATGGTGGGTGAAAAGATAGTTTATTTCACCTCCATTAAGTTAATGGTCTGCGAATGTATTTGCACTTGCATTTTCTCACCAAGGCAATTTTGGATTCTGCCATATTTATTTTACTTATCAGTTTTACTCTAGCCTGGTCACAGAGAAACTTTTTCAGCTCTAAGCAAGATATTATAGAAAGAAAAAAACTGGCTAAATGCGAGTTGGAGTTGCACATTAACGTTTCTGTACAAAAATGAAAAAAAAAATGGATTGAACTCCTTTAATTATTAACAGAAATACATCGTTTGTGAAAGTTTCAACTGTTTAGCTATCATGGTTCATGAAACGGACGGACGGACAGCGAAATTTTAGTAATAGGGTCCCGTTTTACCCTAAAAACGTTTTATTTTATACAACATCATGCACACACCAAAAATTTAAGTTAACAGAATGAAAAAGGTACACGAATAAAAAGAAAAATTTAAATGAAAGGTAGGCGGGAAAATACATACGTGCGTCGAGCCACAGCTGTCGCAAAAGAAAGGTGCGGGCACAGACTTACTAGGGATCAGGGCATTACAGGGTTTTCATAAAATTAAAAAAAAATCATTTAAATATTCATAAAAAAGGACCCGATATAGGGAGTTCAGTGTCGTATCATATACAATAAATTCATATAATTGTTTTTTTTTTACAGTATTTTGAGACACAAACTGATTTGAAGATCTTAAAGAAGATAATAATGATGCATATCAGACATACAAAGTTTTATTGAATGAAATATTGAATGTTTTTTTTTTGTTCAACCTTAATAAAAATAAAGTATCGATAGAGACTCTCGAAATACCAAATAAGAGAGACAAATATACTCGATATGTCTCCAATATCTATGGAGAAAATATAAGTCTATTTATATAAAGGTACCAAAACCGAATATATTACTAGTCAATATTGAATTGAATATATATAATATATTGAATTGAATACAAATAACCTTCATCCCTTAATAAGGGTAAGTTTGCATTTTTTGTGTAATCGAAACTCACAAAAAGCTTAATTATTTGATGAAAGACGAAAAAAACCAAAACGTATTTAGAGAACATGAAGCGAGCTAAGCGAAAACAAAATTTGATCTAAACATTTTTAAATTAAATTAAATTTTCAAACAAGATTTAGAGATATTTACCTATCTCTGTTTTGGTTTGTCAGATTTATTAAAAATATTTTATTTTATAGATAAAATATCTAGACTTGGCCCGCGAGGTTGTCGACATGTGGGATGTGGAATCTGCTGTCATTGAGCCAATAGTCGTTTCAGTCCATGGTTTAATACCCAAGAGCCTCGATTAACACCTTAAGAGGCTCTCGTTAGATGGCTGGATAAAGGGCTTGATGCAGAAGGCGGTACTCCTGGACACGGCTAGCATAGTCAGGAGGTTCTTTTCTCTGGAGCCCTGACCACCAGTAACTTGGACCTTGTTCCTGATACCGGTGGGCTACTACCTATATTTTATATGTATTTAAAAATGTATTTTATATGTATATAGTATTGTAAATGAATAAATGATATTTATTTTAAAAGAGTTTTGAAAAATTAAAAGTCTTTATGGAGCAATAAATAACAAAGCAATCCGTAGCACTTTTTGATCTATTATATTATTATTAATGATCTAAATTTATATTATTAATGCTTTCTCCAACCACTCTTCGCGTTATGTTATATCATAGATATAATATTTGAAATAATTTTAATATCTAAATGTTAAACAATACAATTCCATCGTTAATTTAACATTTAAATGACGACGTGGCACTAACCTCCACGTGTTCACGCCTAGCGCTAGTGTCGTACTCTAGCTTTATTTTAATGGCCGAAACCGATACCAAGTTTTCTATTATGATACTATATTACTTCTACAATAATATTAATTATTGTTCATAATTTTTACCCAGTTTCGGCCAAAATTGAAAAATATATTTTTTTCTTAGATTTGGCGAAGTCTAAGTAGAGTAAGTTTTCCTCAATTTGCCCTGATTTTCTCCTATAATGTGGGTTGAGTTAAATACGTTAATTACAAACCTTGTTAGGTTTTTATGGTGTGTTCGGATTGATATACTGTTATTTATATATTTATTGTAATAAATAATAATAAAATAAAATAGTAACTTTACAATGCGATATATACCCAGACCAGACAGAGAGATAATAACCAGAATAAAAGATACACTCAGACCAAACGGGTATCTGAGGATCACATTAATATTTGTTCCTCACTATACAAATATTTATATCCAAGCTCAAAAGGCAAATCGCTTAGCCACTACTGAATCGTGTCGTCTATTTTGTGCCGAAACCATGGCAAAACCAGACTTAAATCCAACTCTCTAAAGTACATTTCTATTTGCCACCCAAAATGCTAATGTTGCTTCTGTAAATCCAAATTGATATTAAAATGAAGCTTGACTTTGTGCAGCCGTTTCTGCAGGATATTTAGTTTGCATAATATTTGAAAATGATTAGAATATTTTCTGTGACCATAGTTGGGGATTAAAGTTGGTGGCTGTCAATTGTAGATCTTTGACAGTCGTTACGGGTAGTCAGAAGCCCGAAAGTCTGACAACCAGGCTTACCAAGGGGTATCGTATAATGGAGGTCTGATAAGCAGTCGCTCCATGTAAAACATTCAGCTGCGGATGCAGCTGAATGTTAGAATTTTTTGAAAAATGTGCTTAATCAATCGAAAATTACAAATAATTCACCGAAAGGTCTAAAACCATGTTGCGATTTAAGGTTAACCTTAAAAATAGCTTATTGCTTGCTTGCTACATGTCTATAGTACTTACACACCAAATTTGATTCGGTTTAGTGCAATCACTTTCAATCTAAAGAGGTTTACATGACTAAAGTAGAAATTTTAAGAAATTAAATTTAAAAAATCATAACTTCTAAACTACTGATTTTCGCGGAACATATGTTGCGTTTAGATTAATCATTGGGATGTCCTAGATGTAAAAAAAATTTTTAGACCACTATAAATGGGCCACCCTATATTTATAGTTGTGGATTTAAGTAAGTTAGAGGAAGTTAGTAGAGGCTACAGATGAAGCCATTAGACTGGCCGAATACAAAAATCTAGTGTGTAAAAGTAAACTGTTGATACGGCAGAAGAAGAGGAAGTCAAAAGTGGCGCCAGTGACAGCTATATTATAAGGAAATTGTTTGCCTTTATAAAGGCATGTGATAATCTCTTGATCGAATTTCGGTCACAACGGCTCATCTCACGGATATTACCAATTACGCAGGAGATATCACTACATAGTATAAAACAAAGTCGCATTCTCTATCCCTATATCTCTATGTATGCTTAAATCTTTAAAACTACGCAACGGATTTTGATGCGGTTTTTTTAAATAGATAGAGTGATTGAAGAATTATGTATATTGCACCCGTGCGAAGCCGGGCGAGTCGCTAGTAACAGTATTATAAGTTCGTCTGCCTTTGGCCAGGCATCGCAAAAATGTACGGTAGGCACACCTCTGCGTCAGCACATGCAATATTTAAATCATTATTAACAATTAAGACGTAATTATGACACTAGACACCTGAGTGACAGTAGCTGTCAGCTACTGACTTGTATGTAGGTCATAAGTTTTATATACACAGTGGCCAAAAATAAAAATTGAATTGAATTGACTTTGATTTTACTTCAATAGATCGCCTTTAATATTTACTTAAAGGGGCTCTACTCCACAGACATATAAGAATAGCAGACCATACATTAATCACTAGTTATATTTATATAGATGGGTATAATCTTTTTTCCTTTTCTTACAAAAGGACAACTCAATATATGTATCTCGTTCTTTCACCTATTGCAACACTCACACACACATAGACAAAATATGAGGCGTAGTCTATTTTGTGACGCCGCCATATTAGTTAAGCTACATAAGCTACATCGATTCGAATTATTATCATCAGGTTTTCGTAAAAAATATTGCTCGGTTGAGAATTAAATGGTAAAATAATAATTTTATAAAATGGTAAAGTGCAGTGCCTATCAGTGTGATAGTGCTAGCTATAACAATACACCTGGATTGACCTTTCATCGGTAAGTTTTATGTTGCTTTGTTAAGATTAAAAGCTATTCGGTTCTCTCTGATGAAGAGTTCAAATAATTAGTTATTGTTTAATAGCTTATTACATAGATTTTTAAATTTGGAGCTTAATCGTATATAATTTTGACCTATAACAACAGAAATAAAAGCATTTATGAGTTAGTTTGTTGTAAAGTTGCAAATATTGACAGCTCAAGTACTACAATATTATCGAGGGACGGATTTGGGAACAATTCAAATGATTTTTTGTAGATATGGTACCTATACCTAGATTGTTAAATATTTACGACATCATATCCATAATAATGCAGAGCACAGATTGTCAGCTGTTATAATAATAATCTACAAAAAATAGTCGCAGAAGTCTTAATTATTTTCATTAATACCTATGTCGATCATTCACATTTTTGTAATTTCAGGTAATTCAGATCAAAATTAAACAGTATTAATAAATCTACCAGGTTGTTCATCAACCACACGATAAGAAGAAGAATAAATATATCTATTTTTATTATGTCGTGATTATGTCTTATTCACCATGTCCTAAATGCGGCCCTGGCATAAATAGTTGTTCAATGTGTGCGTTTTGCCTACGCTGTTTAAACTTTATATTAGGTCTGCTACTCTTATATGTCTGTGCTCTACTCCCAATTTATTTAAGTAGAGCCTCTTTTACAAAGAACATTGAAATAGAGACGTTCATTAATTTAGTGTGTATTAATTTATTATTATTACATAAACCATACTCAACTTCAGCAATAATTACGTCCCAAATATCAAACATCAACTAATCAAACCAACTAAAACTTGTTTACATCATTACAAAGGCTGAGTCTGACGTCAAGTATTTGAATATGTTACCGTATAAGATAGAATTGCAGGTTAAACTAAAAAGTCCAAATAAAAACAAAAAAAAGCTCCTTTTGTTAAAGTTGTTAAAAAAGAAAGTAATAATGGAAGACCAACTCCATACTTATACTTTTTTCGACTAATAACTTTCCGGTGCCTCGTTCAAGTCTTATCGGGTGCACATAGTTGGACAGGATAGGCAAGAAAATAGGTGAGCCATGTCTTAGAGGTATAGTGTTAAGTGTTAATCCAGGATATGGCCTATCTGTGTGCTAAGTTTTATTGAAATCAGTTCAACAGTTCACACAATTACAAAGGCTGTTATGTATTTGACGTCAAATACGTATTTCAATATGTTAGGTACTGCAAAAACTAGATTTATGCGAAAAACCCTATATTTTTCAGACAAACTTAAAGACTTTTTAAAAAAAATATTTTGATGACAAAAATAATAATAAAATTATTTTCATGAATGAATAGTGCTACTTTATTGTTCAGTTGATTTGAGTGGTGAAATATTTGCTAGTCTTCAAACGATGACTTAATTCGTAATAAATAAAACCGACCGGTCTCTGTTTTCTGATATTGACAAGTTAATAAATTCGTTCTAACTAAATGTCTGCGCATCTTCTAAATTACCAATTAGAAGAATGTCTAAAATGTTTATTAAATTTTAGTTTCGTTATTAGAAATTCTTAAGATTGACCGTAGTTTTAGCTTTTACAGTAACAAATACAACTTTGGGCGTCGACTGTGGGTAATAGATTGTCGCTCGCAATCGCTCGAGTGTTCTCTTAAAGTTCTCAAGAACCAACTTGTTCGAGTCTTGACATTTAATTTACAACTAATAAAGGGAAATCGATTAAATGTATCGATTGCGATCACGAAAATTTGAGGTTTTCGTCATAATCGAGATCCAATATCCGGTTAGATTAATTAGAAACGATATTGTTGATAAAGTATTGCGGGTTCATTTGTGTCAAATACATTTATTGTCTATGAACTTTAAATAAGGTTAGTTGGAAGAGTAATTGGTGGCCTTAACCTGCTGTGGTTGCAGGTTCAAATCCTGATCGACATCAAGTCCATATCCTAGTAAAAAAAATATACCTACAACAAGACTACAAGGCTATAAGGCTATAACTGGCAGTGATAGCCGTATGGTTTAATCATTGAACTGCCAAGTCAAAGGTCGTAAGTTCGAAACCCAGGCAAGCACCTCTAAGTTTTCGAATTCATGTGCGTATTAGAAATTAATAATCATTTGCTAAAACTGTGAAGGAAAACATCGTGGGGAAACCAGCACACCTGAGATATTTTTCAACGGTGATTAAAGCCATGTCAGAAGCCTACGGGCGGTTTACACTCTGACACTAGGTTGTTGATCAACCACACGATGAAGAAGACTATAAAAATCTTGTTTCTCTCTCTCTCTCTCTCTTTCTGTCTGTTCTCTTCTCCATCTATGGAATGAAACAAATCACAAACTTTGAACGCGGACATGACAATTCGATATATTGTTTGTCAACTCCATAGAATCAAAATTTATTGTAAGTCGACAACGATAAATACGGTAACATCAAGACCGCTGTGAGATTTAAAAAATAAATAATAAATAAATAAATCAGCCTGTAATTGTCCCAATGTAGGGCAAAGGCCTCTTCTCATATAGAGAAGGATTGAGCATAAATCACCACGCTAGCTCACTGCGGATTGGCGATTTCAGACTATTAAAGTCCAGGTTTCCTTACGCTGTTTTCCTTCACCGTTAGTCAGTGGTGTCTTAGATAAACTAAGAAAGTACTTATGACATTGAAAAAGTCACACTGGTACATGCCAGGTTCGAACCCACACCCACGCGCTTGCAAAGCGGTTCCGTAACCAATGCGCCACCACGACATTTTTTTGACCACGAGATTTAAATACAATACAATGTTTTATTTGCGAATAAAAGTTTAATAGGGATGTTACAAAGAGATAAAGTACACGCTTATATTCTACCGTAAGGCATGCAAAATTACATAACTTATATAAATCAAATTAAATGTCTCAACCAAGTATTATTTTAATTTTGTTGGTCAAATTGAATAATATCTCTTTCAGCAGACTGCCTCGTTGGTCTAGTGACTGCCTCGTAGGTCTAGTGGTAGCAAGCGCAACTGCTGAGCACGAGGTCCTGGGTTCGATCCCCGGGTCGGGCAAAGTGTTATTGGGTTGTTCCATTAGGAAATTCTCAGTAGCAGCACGGAGTCTGGAATTGTGCCCGGTTAATGGGAATAGGCTCGCCCCCTATTACATGGGACTTCCGAATTATAACATAGCCGGCGAAACGTGGGTGTACTGCACACCTCTGCCTACCTCCTCTGAGGAATACAGGCGTGAGTCTCTTTCAGCATACAGACTAGGCTCTTTTCCTTACCCTACCCTAATAGGATCGCTTAAAACGTTCCTAAGAATTATTATATTTTTATTCTACTATTTACATAATGGCTAGCTAGGATGCAGAAAATAGGATACGGTACAAAAGAAAACTTAAGCTAACAAAAGCTCAGAGATGGCATCGTTATAAAAGTCTTGAACGTAGGGTATTTATTGTGCTTTGAGTTCTAGAATTGGTACCTTGTTTATACTATAAATAAAGCAAGTTTTTCGCTTCTTAATAATCTGTGATATTCAAAAAGGAAAGTCTGTACAATACGCTTGTACGATACTTCTATATACAGAAAACTCTATTTCTAGATAGCACGTTTCACCGAAAACTTCGTTAATAGAAAACATTCTTTGTAGATATCTATATACAGCGTGTAACAGAAGTCCGAAATAATACTTAAGGGCATGTATGTATATCATGAAGAGAATCACCTCTGAAAATATTGAAAGCAAATGAGGCATTTTTTTTTCATACAAAATAATTCTTTTGATTTCATTTTCTTCAATAATGACAGATTTCATTATTCTACGCGTGCCTAGTGCTTACTTAAACAATTTATTGAAGGTAAATAACCGGATTCGTGTTGATTCACCTTTCAGCTAATTATTAGGGCTGTATTTCAAAGATTTTGGTAAAAACTTTGACCGTGGTTTACTCAAACATTGTTCGGGGTTCGGTTCCAAAACCTATGCTCAAGGATTGTATATAGGGTACCTTATACGCCCTTAATGTATTATTTCGGACTGCTGTTACACGCTGTATATACTAATATTATAAAGAGGTAATGTTTGTATGTATGTAATAATGTATGTATGTTAGGGGTAATCTCTGGAACTACCGATCCGATCCTAAAAATTCTTTCACCAATAGAAAGCTACTTTATTCCTGAGTGCTATAGGCTATTTTTTAGTCTGAAAAAAAAAGTTCAGTTTTCAGTAAAAAATATCAATATCTGTGATTCAAGTAAGAAAAAAAACAGGCAATCTGGCTGCTTTATAAACGTGCGTTTACGGGAAAATTAAATTTAACGCGGACAAAGTCGCGGGGAACAGCTAGTATTATATATATTTCATAGGAAGCGTATTTATTTAACTACGACACATCCAAAGGCACTTTTTGTGAAATCAAGGTATCTAAAAACAGTGGTTTCTTTGAACAAAGTTTAGGACAAGAAGTGATGTATAATGAACAGAGATCTGATGCTTCCTAAGGACCGAAATAATATAATATCTACAAACAATGTTTTCTATCAACTAAGTTTTCAGCGAAACGTGCTGTCTAGGAATAGAGATTTTCAGACAATTATTTTGTCGTTGTTGCGTATGGCGTAGTTTACTGGCGCTGCTAATGTTTTTACACCCTCTAAAAATGTGACGTACCAACAGCTTAATGTGCTGTCAAAGTCTAGTATTTGTTGTTACCAATCCGTCTTCTTTTTTTCATTTATAGTATGGTTAAAGAACAACCTGGTGTCAGAGTTATTAACCACCCGTAGGCCTCTGACATGGCTTTACACACAGTAGAAAAACCTCACAGATGTGCTGATTTCCTCACCATGTTTACCTTCACCGTTTTAGCAAAGGATAATTAATTTCTAAAATGCACATGAATCCGAATAGTCAGAGGTGCGTGCCTGAGTTTTAAAAATCTGGTTTTGTGCGACTTCAACTCAGAAAAAAAAGAGAGAAATAATTTAAACTGTCCTCAAACGGATAACCAGCATCCGTTTGAGGACAGTTTGCCCTCAATTATGAGAATTACCATGATATCGTTATTATCAGACACAAAAACAAAGGTAAACGCCCAAGTGATTATCAAAACGTCCTTCGAATTTTAATAAAAATCAATATTGAATGATGTATGACGACTACATTGGGTCATAAATTACAATTTATCTTGACTGCGTAAATTAATGCCAGGTAAGGCATTAGCTTGTGTTAACAGAAGATTTATGATGTTAAAAATGGATACTTAGTAATAGTTTTATCTATGGATAAATCGATTTTGATGTTGACATGAATCGATGTGGATGACTTTGTGGTTCTTTGTGTTGAAATTAGAATAAGCTATGTTTGAAGAGACCTTCCCTTCAATCAATAACAACAATCGTGACGTAGCCTTTAGATTTCGTGAGAAGATTATATCATTTAAACGAGTAACTCGAATTAAGCCATGTATTTGATAGGCAATAATGGAGGTGGAACTTGACGCGCTACATGTTTAGCAACATTGCACAACAGCGTGCTACGTTGCCAGATCACAATGAGTCTTATTCTTATGCATAGTATATAGGAATTTGCATACACAGACATCGTCGTTGAACTTTATGTTGAACAACATGTTACGCGGCAATTGTTATTCTAGTGAAACATGGTTTTAATTATATACAATCGATCAGAAAACAAATCTATTCTATTCGTTTCTGCAAATTAACAGCTCGTCAATCTACAAGAATTGCTTTAATTATTAAAATAATTGTTGTAGTAAAAGGGTTAAAAATAACCTTTTTATCAGACTCATTGTGTTTACCTAAGTCTATTTTTAGCTTTTAACTTTGAAATCGCATCAATCATTTACAGAATAATTCAGGTTTACACCTAAACCACTCCGTACCCTCAGTATGAAATGCAGGGTATAAATTCTAGGCATGTGCCTACCAAGTAAATTGGATAGTGTTGAAATCTTGATGACGTCACAATTTATTGAGGGTAAAGCTGGCTACTGAAAGCCCGATTTGCGGGGGCTTGGGTTACAGTCAAGTTGTTAGAGTATAATTGCAGTGCCGATATTTTAATGTTTATCATGGTACTCAGCCGTTTTGTGCCGAAGCGCCGGCTGACATATTATTACACGCACGGAGGATTGTGGGATTTTGTCTAGAAAGGCAGAAAGTTATAATAAAATGTGATTTTTATTTATATATTAAAAAATTTACTGTCAAATTTTGAGGTCTTTTCTTAAAGTTTGAACTCTTAAAAGTTTTTTTGGTTTTAACTGTTTCATCAATAAAAAAAACACCCCGCATTAGTAGCTTCTTTTAATACCAATAATTGTTGTAGTTGTACCCTTTTGTGTTTATTTTCTATTTTTTTACTCTCTTTTTTTACTCGCTACAGCGAATACTAGAGTCATTTCTATTCTTTAATATCCTGTTATCAGTGTACTCATCAGGATCAATTTATCAATTTACATTTACACAATCTATATTTTTAATATATAAAAAAACACATATTATAAAAATATAAAAAATCACCAGGAGCCCAACGGTATCGGGACAAAAGTCCAAGGAGGGCAGGGCTCCAGAGGGAGGAATCTTCTGACTATGCGAGTCGTGTCTAGGAGTAGATACCGCCTTCTGCATCAAACCCTTGATTCATCCATCCAACGAAAGCCTCTTAAAGGTGTTGATGAGGCTGTTGGATATTAAATCCACGGACTGAAACTACTATCGGCACAATAAAGAAATAAAGAAAGAAAGAAAAGACATTTATTCTGGACTCGCACAATGACAGCTGAGTCCACATCCCACATGTAAACAACCTCGCCGGCCAAGTACAGATATTTAATAGATATTTATCGGTGTAAAGTGCAATTTTGAAAGAGTCTGTAGTCATTAATAGTCATAAAGTCTACGGTTATGTGAAACAAAACCATCTGCGAGTAAGCCCTGCACATCGGACTTTGAATGGCTCGCTTAAAATACCACCTTTTATGATCTCATCGTGAGTTAGGGTTAGCACTTGAACAACTTTATTTATTTACATCCGTCATGTTTCTCAATCGCACATGTAAATTTCAAGGTACAAAAGGATAGCTATATTTAAGAAAGTAGAACATTTATTAGGCACTCACAAAACCACACTAAAATAATATAATAATAGCGCTGATTCCTTTGCATGTATTCTAAACTTATTTAAACTCGTCTCGTAGAAAGCGAGACTGCTGAGCACGAGGTTATGGGTTCGATCCCCAGGTCGGATAAAGTGTTATTGAGTGTTTCAATTAGGAAATCCTCAATAGCAGCACGGAGTCTGGAATTGTGCCCAGTTAATGGCAATATGCCTCTTATTACATCGGACTTATAACATTGCCGGCAAAACATGGGTGTACTGCATAGGTACACCTCTACCTACTCTCTCTGGGGAATACAGGCGTGAGTCTATGTTATGTTGTTTTTAACCGACTTCATCTAACCTACCTAATCTAATCGACCTATATATCAAATAAAAACTAAAATATTTAAAGTTAAGCTTACATTCTTACCTTTTCTAGCTCCAATCGTAAAGCTGAATTGCTAAAGTGCCAACCCTATTCTTTAAAGTAGAAAACGTCGGGGCAGCGCTCTCATTACAGTTGTCGGGCTATATCTTCCCCAAGAAAGTTAGACCGTTAATTTGAAGCTAGAACTACGTTAAATCGCCATTCTGTCAGATGCAATTGGTTTAGTTAGGACCCTATTACTGAACTTGCATTACGTCATAAGTTTCTAAGTTATATGGTGACATCTTTGGCAATATATTGCAGTTAACACACATGATATTGTTGAAGATTGTTTGCTTAAACAAAAGAACATTGTTTTTTTAGTTAGGTGATTCGAAATTCAAATAATATTCTGTACCGTGTAGGTTTTAGTTAGACGTAATACTTATGCCTGGTTTTTTTTATTTTTCCCTTAAGTTTGGGTTTTTTTCTCTTTTTGTGAAAGAAAGGAGATTGGATTCGCGCTCTAAATTTTAATCGAATTTAAATAAATTACTTAATAGCTATTTGTAAGAGTTCGAATAATTAAAAAATAAGGCAGAGATATTAATTTTTTTTTCATGAAAACTGTAAATATCTGAAACTTAATTTTAATTAATTACTTGAAATAAAAAAATAACGTTGTCGGTGATAGATACTCGTATGTATGTAATTATATTCATGACAAATTTTAGCTTTTCATTTGCGAGAGTGAAATGACTGTGGCAGACATACGAACAGACAGACTTTACAGAACTATAAAAGCTTATGGTTTTCTTCAACAGAACCCTAAAAAGGGCCAGTATTAACCCTTAAACATATCCATGTCCCTATTTAAGGGTATTGTACGTGAAACTTTCAGCTTTTAGTTTGCAAATTTCCTCTTTACGTATTCTTTTCACGGGCAAACAAATTGAAATTCCGGACGAAAACGTGCGGCTAGTGGATTTCGTGTTGGAAAAAACCCTTTGACTAATTTCGTATCACGTATGGTAAGACTTTTAAAGCTGATTGAAGATTTTTGATATGGGTCTACGGTTTGGGAACTAGACGCTTTATTTGCTAACGCAGCCTCTCTTTTAACAGCTAAAGTGATAGCTATCCATCTTACTTTTTTTTATAGTAAAAAAAAGGCAGTATCGTGGTGGCGCACTGCTTACGGACTCGCTTTACAAGCACGTGGGTATGAATTCGAACATGGCATGTACCAATGTGGCTTTGTTAATGTCATATAAATTTTCTTAGTTAATCTAAGACATCACTGACTAATGGTAAATGAAAACATTGTTAAGAAACCTGGATTTTAAATCTGAAATCGTCAACCCGCAGTGAACTAGCTTAGTGATTAATGGCCAATCCTTCTCTGTATAAGTAGAGGCTTTTGTCCTGCAGTAGGACAGTTACAGGCTTATTTATTTGTTATTATTAAAAAAAAAACCCAAGAAAAAAGTGTGTCATTCCTCGCATTAGTAATTTTTTTTTTTCAGCTATTATAACTGTTCAGACGCTTGACACCTCAGTCTGCCTACGACCACGAGAGCTGCACAGTACTCGAAACGTCAGGATTTGACAAGTAAATAAATGTTTCATGCTTAGAGGAAAAAAAAATCTTTTGTCAATCCTTCTTCCAAGGTTTCTTGTGTCAGAAACATCACAGAATAACATTACAATAGAATTACACTCCCAATAAAGAGTATACACAAAAAAGGCGACACACATTATAGATTAATCGCTCTCTTTTCCTCCGCTTCGCATTGTTTTATTCATAATCTAAGTCACAACTACCTTGAGCTCTACATCGACAGACGGTAGCTCAAAAGCGTAGATAAGTACAAACTACTAGGTACTAGCTACCTTTGTCACACTCCCGCTGTCGATGCAAATGAGTCTGAAACTGTTCTTCGTCACGTTAAATTATACTAGAACAGTAAATTTGTAGTTAAAATTGACACGTATTTTCGATATAGTTAGTCAAGAACTCGAGACAATTCGATTCATTAACCTGGGGGCTATGCGGAGCTCGTAATAGAGCAATTCAAATGCTATCCAAATGTAGTGTCCTTTTTGAACTCTTATGAGAGCAATCCAAATGTACTGTTCTATTTTTGAACTTTTATCAGAGCAATCTGAATGCTATCCAAACGTAGTGTTCTTTTCTGAACTCTTATGAGAGCAATCTAAATTTACTGTTCTATTTTTGAACTTTTATCAGAGCAATCCGAATGCTATCCAAATGTAGTGTTCTTTTTTTTGAGCTCTTATCAGAGCAATCCAAATGCTATTCAAAATTATTTTTTTTAATTTCTAAGAAAGAACATAACTTTTGAATCGCATTTGGATTGCTCAAACAACCTAAGAGCTCCGCATACGCCCCCTGTGTGTCCTATCATCCTACGTCATAAGTCGAAAACAATTTATCAAATATTTTAAACGAAAATATTGTTGTAGCAATGTTTAAAAGTTTGAGTTTAAAATTGCTTTTGAATTAAATTAGTTGTATTTTTGCAATACACATTTCAATTAAAAGTTGTGCAAGACTGTTTTAAAAAAAAATATTTTCTTAAGTAAGAAAATTAGTTTCAGCTTGTTAGATCGTGTAGCTATGTTTTTTGTGCCCGAGTCGATAGTAATTTTCCATATTATAATTTCGCTACACACACAATCATTATCGTGATACTTGTTGACGTCAGTATGTTACACAAATGAATGTTACACAAATATGTAGAAAAATATTCATAGCTGTTTGATTTTAATTATTATTTTGGATTGAAGCGCATAAAGAAAAACATCTGTTTAGTGCGGTATTTTATTTTGTCCATTAATTTATAAATGGTTGCATTGAAATAAGATTTATTATTATTAATAATACAGGATAAACAAAATTAATATTAAACTATGCCTTAATTACTAATACTAGTATAATAATACTACTAATATAATAATAATACTAGTATAATAATAATACTAGTAGTATAATAATAGTAATACTTTATTACCTAAATACTGAGAGTTGACACACAAAAGCGATGCTACATCGTAACGCAAAAAGTGCCGAGGGAATCAAAATATTATATCGATGTTTATGCAACTAATTGTTTCAATCTTGCATTTATTTATTGGATGTACGATTGATACTTAGTCCTATATTACTCAATTGCTAGCGTTGAACAATTCTGACACATAGTAACAACATGCTGCAAGCATATAGGCTTCCGGCATTCAATGCAACTATATTTGGTCTTCCTATCTTTGGAAGAAGGGCAATCCCTACATCTTTTGTAAGGTTTATTACCATCAGCTGCAGGACGATCATCTAGTGTCTCTCCTACTTGTTCGTAAAGACGTTTGCGTAGTTCCCGGGGCAAATTATCTTTATTTTTCCTCAACATTAGATGCTGATTCAACAGCGCCAATCCAAGTTTTCGGATAAACTCACATCTCCTCATTTTAGAATTATTATTTTCTTGATAAACGATAAGAGCATTTATAGCCGCAACGTTCATCATGTTGAAAAGTATCAGAATAGGCCAGTTTTTACAATAATTACGAACATCATACATTGCAATTAGTTTATCGACAACTTCCACACCGGTTTTTGTGTTTTCATAAAACGTGATAATATTTGGTTTAGGTTTCTCTCCATTCTTGTAGTCTAAGCTTTGATCATGATGTAAAGATGATAGTACCAATAGAACCTTTGATTTCCTTGGTACGTACGAGACCAATGTCAAATCTTTTTGAAATCCAAACAGCGAACTATTAACTCCTCCTCTTTTTATAGAATTTATGAATCGCTGCGGTATTTCATTTATATTTTTTTGCAGAGCTCCAACACATGTAAGACCGTGCTCGTTAAGCAAATGTGTCGCCAGAGGGATACTCGTGAAACAACTGTCGAACGTCACATTCCTGTTTGTTTTGGAAATCGGTCTTACTAATCTATCCACCACGTCAAAGGGTTCATTACTTACTACAAAAGGTCCATTGGGTTGTTTTCCTGCATTTATTTCAAGGTTCATCGTATAAAATGATTTGGCATCTACCAGGGCATACATTTTGATGCCGTACGAAGCAGATGTATTGGGCATAAATTGACGAAAAGGGCACTCGCCGCGGAATGGTATATATTTTTGATCAAGTGTGAGAAATTCACTTGGTTTATATGCTTTTTGACAGTTTTCGTTGAATTTATCAAACATTTCTCTTACAGGAGCGATATTGTCTACCGATGTTCTTAATTCTCTGGTAGATGCATCATCATATCGTAAACAGTTTTGCAAGAAATTGAATCGTTGCAAGGACATGGTCATTCTAAATATATCTACGCCAGTACCATCGGATCGCCACAAATCTGTCAAATTATTACCTTTGCTATTATTTAGCCCAGAGATATACATCAAGCCAATTATAGCCAACAATTCATCCATACTGGTTTCTTTGACTATATGGACTCGTGCGTTCTTACCTTCAGCTGTCCGAGTCTCTATTTCAACATTCGTACTTTGGAGAATTTGTTCTAACATTTCATCAGTGAAAAACAATTGCCAGCATTCTAGTTCGGTTTTAGCTTTTCGTGCGTATGGTTTCACTCCTGCTGTGACAGGTGTTTCTGGTCTTGGTGTAAATTTGACATGGTCCGGATTTGAATACCATACAGTTGTACCATCTTTTCCAGTGTACGAGGATTCTTCTTTATCATTGTCTTGATAACTTCCGTGGCCTTCCTCATCGTCATCTGAGTCTGTATCTTCTTTCTTCATAGTATAATGATTCATATCGTCATCGCTGTTATAACCATACCCTGAGCTTTCTTGTTCGTTCAAAAGGGCCTCGCAAAACCCAAACATCATTGTTTGTTTTTTCTTATTAGACATTTTGATCTAGAAAAAAAAGAAATATAAAATAAGTAGACATAATGAACAAAGTCAAATATATACGCTACAATTCGTCAACATACTATGCGGGCCAAGCCGCAGGCAGAAGCTACTCGTTTAGAAATCAATAAATTTCCAAATTTATGTTTGTGAAATTAATAGTTCATGAAACGGGTGTGAAGGAACAAATCGATTAAACATTAGTGATTAGTACCTGAAACCTTTATTATCCTTATCTTAAGTTGTAAACAATCATAATCAACAAATCTTTTACACGATAAGTGTATTGAACAAAAATATTATACAGGGTTATTTGTAAAACACCAGCATCCTTGCAAAGGCTCATTAAACTCATCATTACGAACAACTTTTACTATGGGACCAACACTGTAATTGCAAAAAAAAAATCAGCTGTTCCATACATTTATGTTCACATGACTAAACAAAATATATGGAACAGCTGATTTTTTTTGCATAAAATCTTTGAAGAAAGTTAATGAAACTATATATAAAACGTTTTTTATTTCAAAGCACTAACTTTTCTATTTTAGGAGAAATTGCGAGAAATTTTAAATGAGTAATACTAAGTTTTAAAGGCCCGTGTAGATTTAAATACACTCAACAATATGAGGCCGTTTTACTGGAATATTGTACTTATTAAAGCAATTTGCATTCTACTAAACATTGATTTGCCTTCAGCTGCAGCTGAAAAAAGGAAATCCATTGTTAGGTAGGTATGTATATGTGCCGCCATACCGCAGACTGTAAATTGTTTAATGGTTGCAGGTTGCAGCGATCTGGTAGATGTGTTTTCGGATTCTTTTGGCAAGTTCCACAAAATAACAGAAAAAAATAATATTCTTTTATTTTCAATTACAACCCTACCATGTAAAATTCTAAACAAAATTATTCAAAATGCTTTTATAACCCCAAAATTGTGTAATATGTCATATTTTGCCTGTTGCTTGATCTTTGTTAAAATTATAATTATCTATAACATAAATTATAACTAAATTATAACTATAAATAGTGCCTTTATGAGACTGCTAAATTGGTGTAGGCACCGCTCGCCCCTTAGATTTTGCCCCTTTTAGAACTTATTTTGTAAGCAAGATTTATAAGTGTTAACAAATGTTGGTGAGCCACTATATAAATAACCATACAGAACATGAATCCAAAAATTAAGTAAGATAATCGATTTAAGTCCCGTTGCTTAAGTATAAAATAGAAAGAAAAAAACTTAAAAAAAGAAATTGTTTCACTCGTTCTAATTTTAAATAATTTTGGCACATCTTTGCTGATACAATATTTTCTAAAAAAAAATGAAACTTAAATGTTGGTTTCGCATGTAGGTATACCTAAACGCTTTATAAAAATGTAATATCAAAAAGTGTTCTTATGAAAAAAAAACCTATGTTGAATGAAAAGCAATTGCGGCTCATTTTCTATACTTACAATAAGTGTATTGAAAAAAAAAATACAACGAAACTGACATTGTATTCAACTACTCGACCTAGACAGGTCAAATTCTTATTTGTTTTGCTTTTAAAAAAAACTTCGTTTTATTTCTTTCAACGGTTTTTTTCTTTTATAAAATACAAATAAGAAAAATATAGTACTGATACGTCTTAAATTATTAATAAGCCATTATGACATAAGGCCGTTATTACACTTGTAAGTTGCATCCGTAAAATGTATGTAAGTATGTAGCATGATAACTAAAATTAGGTATATTATTAAAAAAACAGTGATAGTGTAGAGGTATAACAGTTGACTGGCAAGTCAGAGGTCTCAGGTTCAAACTGAGCGTATTATAAATTAAGTATCGCCTGCTCTATGCCTCGGAAAGCCCGTCATGTCCCCAACTGTCATAAAGATCTTTGACAGTCGATATAGTCAGTACCCTAATAAAATCCTGACAACTGTTCTAATTTTAAAATATCGTATCCTTTTGGGTTGCGGGAGTCGCTCCGTAGAAAACCGATATTCAGCTGCATGCAATTAGAAAAGAAGCCGACCCCGACAAAGTTTGAAAATAATTAGGCTAGGAGGATGATGAACTTATGATTACTAAGATAAGCTACATATAAGAGAGATTACATTTATGAATTTATCGTAAGTTAATTACGTGAGAAACACTTACAAGTGTATAGCCGGCCTTACAGGTGTGATGCTATCTTTGGACGCCAACGCCAACGCCAAACGGTGATTCTACAACATTTTTTCCCGAACCTTAAAATCGAATCCCAGACTTTAAGTATTCTTTGTGCAAATGCCACCCGCAGCTAACTGCACAGACTTAGGCCGCGTTTCCACTGACGCGGAGCTGGGCGGAGAGGAGCGGAGAAGAGCGGTGAAAAGTGGTCAGTGTTTCCACTGAAGCGGAGCTGGGCGGAGAGGAGCGGAGCTGGGCGGAAAGGAGCATACTTTTGGAAGAAGACAACTGACACACTGCACGCGAGTCACGCATCGCCCCGCTCCGTACCGCCCCGCTGTCCTCCGCTCTGCACCCCAATGCTCGCTGTCCTCCGCACTGCACCGCCTCGATTTATGAATATCCGCTCAGCTCTGCTCCACCCCGCTCGTACTGTTTCCATTGAAGCGGAGCGGAGATTTCAAGCATAGTCATTGGTCAATTTGTGCACCGCTAAGCTCCTCTCCGCCCAGCTCCGCGTCAGTGGAAACGCGGCCTTAGAACTGTGCGTGACGCGGGTGCGTAGGGTACTTACGTACCTACACACAGCTACACATCAAGCTAAACTAACCAGTATAAACAGACCTCGCATTGCATAGGCTCTTCGTACAACAAGATGTCAGCTTATACTGGAAATGTATAACTTAATGTGGCTTAATGTAACTTATATAACTTAATGGCAATTTATTCTTTAGGTACCTAACTCTTAATTTATTTTCTTAATGTCGTCCGTACATATACTTTATTTTTAATTGCTTGTCCTAAATTGTAAACTAAGATTTTAGCTTAACTTGTCATTAAAAGTCATCGAATATCACCTATCATAAAAAGTTAAAAACACAATTAAGTTAAATCACAAGAAATGTTTAGTTCAAACTTAATAATACATACATACCTACTTAATTAATATTACCTACTAATAAAATAACTTCTATTATATTTATTACCCGACTGCCAAAGAAGGGTTATTACAACAATATTTTCATTTAAAAGACGTGACATTATGATTGTTTACAACATAAGTCTGTTAAGAAAAAATGTACTACACTACAATATACGCTACCAGAGCGCCGATGACGTCATCGACGCCAGGTGCAGAGATAATGTGACCGCTATGTAGGTAGGTATGTCTCAAACAAATACTAGGTTATTTTTGTAAACAACAACAAAAAAAATACCTACAAACACAGGCAGTAAGATAAATATTACTTACGTCACAAAATGCACCGGATTACGAGTTAAATTTAAAAGAATAACACGACACGTTTGGGTATAAATCACCCACAGCACTACACACGTCCTGCTTTCGCTGCGCGCGCAGTAGCACTGCGGGACGCGACGCAAGGGGAAGGAGACTTGCGCGTTACTCCAAGGTCGCCGACCCCTGTTACTAGAAAGACAAACAACGTTCAGAGTGAGGCGGGTATGTGATACCCGACCTTATTACCATGATATTAAAGTTAGTTATTGTGTAACTGTTATCTAAATTTCTCATACGTCCATATTGTACGGAGTAGGGTATGTGATACCCGACCGTAATAGCAAGGCGGTAGGGTTGTTATTACATAGTTGTAAATGGTATGTTGCTGGGAGCTGTTACCTGCACTGTTTTTTGCGGTTTGGGGTAAGCTGCGCATTCATTCGTGTTTAAAAAATATTGTAACTATTGTTGCAAGCGTTCCAAATTAACCTTAGCCACTACAATAATTTTAATAATAACATTGTATATCTTCATGCCCGCTTAACTATCAAAAAGGGGTTAGGCAGAAGGTTAATCATGAAAAATTATTTAACTTATGGTGCCTATTCGCGCTAATCTGCTATCTCGCTCGCACATTGAAGTTAATTGGAGATATAAAATCAATTACTTAATACTTAAACAAATTAAAGGAGAACAACATTACAAAGTTTCAGCTTAAATTTCAGCTTGATCGAAACATGTTTTTAAATAAAAAATGGCATAAAATAAAAATTCATTTACTTAAACCTTTTTTATCTTAAAAGATGTTTCGATCAAGCTGAAATTTTTGCTGAAACTTTGTAATGTTGTTCTCCTTCAAATAATTTTTTCATAACTATATTCATTGATTTTATATCTTCAATCAACTTCAATGTGCAAGCGAGATATCAGATTAGCGCGAAGAGGAGTAAGTGATAATTAATTTAGAAAAATCACAGGTGCCTTGGGTTCGTACCTGAGACCTCTGACTTGCAAGTCAAAGGTCATAGCATAAGTCTATAACGACTCTAAATCTCCTAATCTAATTTGTAATTTAGTCAACTCAATTAACCTTTAAAATACGCAGCTATTCTGTCAAAATTAATTATATTAGGATTTTAAACTATAAAGGTCTGGCGCCATATTTAACAATTCAAATATTATATGGGGATGACAGTCGTTAATATGGACCTCAAAACTAATCTAACAGTTTCTGCTTTTCATATTAGATTAGTCTGATACAGACGTACAATTTACGCCTGTATTGCAATTGGTTTAGCAGTGATAAATGAGTGATGAGGATGATGAGTCAGTAAATAGCACTGATAGCCTAGTGGTATGACCATCGACTGACAAATCAGAGGTCTCGAGTTCGATCCCATGGCGCGCACCTCTGACTTTTCGTAAGTTACGAGTATGTGTGTATTATAAATTAATTATCAGTTGCTAAAACGGTAAGAGAAAAAAAAGAAGAAGAAGCAGTGATCACTTTTCTGAAAAAAAAAACTTTTGTCTTTACAATATTTAAATTACATATTTATAATTATTCATTATTCATTATTTATGTATGCGAAGCCTTATGTGTAAATGATACCATTTGGGCTGATTGAATGTAGAAGATTATATTAAGTATGACATGATTATAAATTATCAGTTGACAAAGCGGCTTTAAACAGGTAGCAGGTTCAAATCCTAATCATATACAATCTTTTTTTTTCCTAAAAATTGAAATATTAAACATTTAATTTTCGCTTTGCAATATGTATTTCTGAATGCTTTAAAAAAAATGTATTATATTTGTAACATCTTTATAGAATTTTATTCTAACTGCATTTCAAAGTTGATAATGTTAGTTCTCAAGTGTTGCCAGATGTCCCGTTTTAGCCCGGACGGACGTCCCGCTTTTTTGCTCTCTCAGGATACGTCCCGTCAGCACCCTGAGCGGGACGCTATTTGGCTTGGTACTCAAAAAAAAACCTGACTCTAATGAGTACTGAGATTGATCTTAATAAAGGTTTTTATTATAAGGATTGTTATAGATAACCATGATTATGCATTTTTTTCTGCGTCCCGATTTATCCGACCCTGATCCGCATTTTTTTCATGTAAATCCCGATGTGTGTTCGTCCGTACCAGCAGTGTCGTAATTAGCCTATCTATACTAATATTATAAAGAGGTAAAGTTTGTACCTATGTATGTAATAATGTATGTATGTTAGGGGTAATCTCTGGAACTACCGATCCGATCCTAAAAATTCTTTCACCAAATAGGAAGCTACTTAATCCCTGAGTGCTATAGGCTATTTTTGATTCTGAAAAAAAAATCAGTCTTCAGTAAAAAATAACAATATCTGTGATTCAAGTAAGAAACAAAAACAGGCAATCTCGCTGCTTTATTAACGTGTGTTTACGGGAAAATTTAATTTAACGCGGACAAAGTCGCGGGGAATAGCTAGTAATCAATAAAAGAGAATCTATAACCTCGCCAAAGCATGATTAAAACTTGGACCTGGTCTGCACACACATAATATATTAGGTACAGTAAATGATAAATAAAAGTCATTTACAAAGGCGAGCTTAACTCTTATTGAACTTTCTATCAGCAAAACCTTTGAGTGATAGGGAACATTGATTATGAGGACAGCAGTAACAAATACAAAACATGAATTATATAAATTAAGTCGATTATAATTACGCATACCTATTATTCTATTCATAACCAATTGTAATACTTAATTGAGAAAATTATTGTTATTAATATGTAGGTATACAAAAAAATAATAATATATAAATAATATTCTACTTATATATATATTTATAGACTCGACCACTAGACCTCGTTGGTCTAGTGGTAGCAAGCGCGACTGCTGAGCACGAGGTCCTGGGTTTGATCCCCGGGTCGGGCAAAGTGTTATTGGGTTTTTCCATTAGGAAATTCTCAGTAACAGCATGGAGTCTGGAATTGTGCCCGGTTAATGGCAATAGGCTCGCCCCCTATTACATGGGACTTAAAACATAGACGGCGAAACGTGGGTTTACTGCACCTCTGCCTACCCCCTCTGGGGAATACAGGCGTGAGTCTATAATAAATAATATTCATAACTAAATTGTTACATAGTTTGTTTAGTTTTCAAGATTAATTATAGCAGTTGCTGTTTTTATTTCGTAAGTAATCAACACCTATGAGTAGGTTGGTAGGTATTTTGCTTTGTACGGCGTCAGCTTAGTATGACCTAGTTGCCATTTCCTTTCAATATCAATTTAATCAATGTTTATGTAGTACAAGTATAGCTATGTTGGTTACAACAAAAAGGAGGTAGGTAAATAATAGGGTATTTATTATATTAGTACTACTGTATATAATAATACATATTTGATATCACCCACGGGCATGTCTACAATACATTTTTCGGAAGTCTGTCATACAAATGTATAATATACATAGTGTAGTATAAACAATATTTTTTTTTTACTTCAATGTAACCTTTAAAAGGTTGCTGGGCTGTTAGGTACTGATATTATCTAAAAGTAGGCTAATGAAACTATGGAACATCGAGAAATGAGACACAAAAGGAAATCCAATTATTACATACCTACGCGTCTGCCGGCGTCCTTGTGGTAGGTAGTTGAAAGGTCAATACTACAAAAAAATGAAAGGTTCAAAAACAGCAAAAAAATATTGAAACTGATTAATTAATGCCGAACGTTTTAAGGACAATTACTTTAGAAGACCACGTAGTTCAAATACTTTTTCTTTCATTTATATCGCAATCAAAAAGCAATGAATCCTTTCAAAAGAAATATAACGACTTTTATAATCGTATCAATATTTCATTTATTTCTTCGAAAAATGTTTCGCAATTTTCAACAAATTGATGTAACTACATTGAATGTATAATAAAATCGCATTACTTCTATTATAATAAATATTGATATCTACAACAAATAAATCTTTCAACAAATAATATTGTTTGCGAAAAAGAAAAATCCATAGTTTAATTACGATGTGATTTAAGTTACAAAAAATGGATGACTTAGGAATAAAATAACGCCTAAGAAAAAGACTTGTCCTGTTTATTTTCTCCAGAGCAGAATTTTATTTAATTTGCTTTATCGGACACAAAAAAAATAATTTAACGTCTATTTCATCCCTTTATTCCGTGATTATTTAAATAACTTCTCGTGTATTCTCCATAGATTAGGCGAAAATTCACGTCCGTCAAAAACGACTTTGTCAAGAAGAAAATTTTGTAAAATGTCAGTCATGACTCATAATGGTGCTGGTCTTGAAGCTGTCGACTTGGAGCCGTCTTACACCGTTATAAGAACAAGTGACGTGTGATGTATGGTGCAAGTCATAAAACAATCATGTTACGTGTACATCAAGTTATATTTTGTCCAATAGTAAGAGTCAAGAGTAAAGAGTCGTGATAGCCTAGTGGTGGTGACCGTTGACTGGTAAGTTAGTGGTCTCGGGTTCGAACCCAAGGCGCGCACCTATGACTTTTCGTAAGTTATGTGCGTTTTATAAATTAATTATCACTCTCCGTGCCTCGGATAGCACGTTAAGCTGTAGGCCCCGGCTGTCAATTGTAGATCTTTGACAATCGTTATGGGTTAGTCAGAAGCCCGAAAGTCTGACAACCAGTCTTACCAAGGGGTATCGTGTAACCCAGTATCTGGGTTGTGTGGATGTCTGATAGGCAGTCGCTTCATGTAAAACACTGGTATTCAGCTGCATCCGGTAAGACTGGAAGCCGACCCCAACATAGTTGGGAAAAGGCTAGGCAGATGATGAGTAAGACTGAGATACATAGAGCTTACCTACTTTAATTTTGCTTAACCTTTACTTGCAAAATTATAATTTATAAAACTATATTCAATTGCGTTTGAGTACGTGCTATTCAAAGAAATCTTAGAATCAACAATATACCAAAAACTTAAAGCCTAATTTGACTACTGACACTAAACGATCGATTCAAGTTAAACTAGGTTTTAGCGAATTGCAGTTTGCGTAGGGCCAGACTTAGTTTCATTAAACTCGGTTTTTTTAAACGCCATTCGTTTTGGAAATTGGCCCTTAGACTATGGTTATTACGACTTTACTTTTTTATGTAAATTCGCATTGTATACCAAACAACTTGTACCACACCCCGTCTTGCCAAAATGGAGACGTGTTACAAAGTATGTACTTGGGTAAGCTATGCAAACTGTTCAGGTTTATTTGACACCCCATTTGAATGCATCAGTCTTGATTTTACTAGAGTTTACCCACATTTGTCAGCACGGAATGGCTTTTTTTTAAGCTCTATGTTTCTGTCGCTAGTGAAACCACATACCACTAGGCTTAGCCTATATAGACAGATAGATAATAATGTCCTCCTGACCGAATTTCGGTCACAGCGGCCAATCTCAACGGAGATTAGCCATCGACGCGGGAGATATTATAGTGCACAAATGCTTGCGCAAACACAGGTGCACTCTCTATTCCCTCACTCTCATAGTCCGATGGGACGGCAATCCGACACGACCGGTGAGAGATCAGGCGCAGGGCCAACGGCTTTCCGAGGCACGGAGTAAGTGATAATTAATTTATAAAACGCACATAACTTACGAAAAGTCAGAGGTGCGCACCTTGGGTTCGAACCTGAGACCTCTGACTTACCAGTCAACGGTCAACACCACTAGGCTATCACGACTTAAAAGATAGATACTTAAAAGGCAGATAGATATGTATAGATAGATGCCGCCACGTATTGTACAACCCGAATTGATAGTCAACTTTTAAATAAACGCAAATGAAGCTGCGGGTTAAAGCTAGTTTAATATAAATAGAGAGTTTGATTCTGGCATATCCCTTATCGGAAGCGGTCAAAGCACTGTACGTAAGTACAAACTTGTGGGCGATAATCACCACATATTATTAATATAGTCCTCTGCCTCTATCTGTCTGTCTGTTCGCGATAAACTCAAAAACTACTGCATCGATTTTCATGTTGTTTCCCCAATTGATAGAATGGTTCCCGAGGAAGGTTTTAGTATATAATTTGTCAAGTTTTTGTATACATGGGCTAAAATATAATGATAAAAAAATATAGTATAAAAACTAAAACCCGACTACTTAAAATCTAAAAACAAGCTTCTTAGATTTGAAATGAAATTCTGTAGTCGGAGGCCACCAAATTACAAAGTATTTACCCTTGGAAGATTATCTAGTACCTATTTACCTATAATACATTAAGGCCTCCGACTACAGAATTTCATTTCAAATCTAAGAAGCTTGTTTTTAGATTTTAAGTAGTCGGGTTTTAGTTTTTATACTATATTTTTTTCAATGATTTTTAGTGGTAAAGAAACCAATAAAATTCATTTTAATCACAATTTTTTAGAATGTGGTAGTTCTTAAATAGGTAGATTTCTTTAACTGTCAACTTCGGTTCAAACCTTTAGTCAATGTCATGTATTTTTTAAATTAAATTTATTTCAAAGGTGTCGTCCGCGACTTCGAGCTATTAAAACATGGCCTCATATATTTCTTAGTACATGAAAAGTAGTAAGAAGTACAGCTTGGCAAAAAAGAGTCTGGAAAAATTGGGGGTGCCGCTGTCGCACTTTTCACACTACAATTCAAATTACAAGTTATTAAGTGCTTACATATTTCTATGACGAGTTTTTTGTCATTAATTATAATCAAATGAATCATTTTTATGTTATTTTAGTACTCACAAACGTAGTTATTTAAGATTTTTATTTTTAGTTCCAGCTGTCACCGCCTCAGACTCTTTTTTGCCAAGCTGTATAAGTACACATGAAACCTTGTTTGTGGGATATCATCATAGATAGAGTACATTTACCTAAAGTTCGAGGAAGTAAGTAACATGGAGTTGATAATACCTGCTCTAAAATCCCGAAATCATAAACATTACAATTAATTCCCGGGAAATAAGAAATTAATTTTACGTATAATTATTTGATAAGAAATTTGAAAAAACAACTGATACGGATGGGATTCGAATCCTCGATCTCCGGTGTACCGTGCCGACGCTCTAACCGCTAAGCTACCGTATCCCATCAGAATCAGTCGAAATTTCAAATCTCTTTCTACGCCTTAGGCGTGTGGTAATATCGAACGGAATACATTAATTATCCGACTCAGTGTTCTAAACTTTGCAGTTTTTGGAAGGCACCGATAGATATTACCACACGCCCTAGGCGTAGAAAGAGATTTGAAATTTCGACTGATTTTGATGGGATACGGTGGCTCAGCGGTTAGAGCGTCGGCACGGTACGTCGGAGATCGTGGGTTCGAATCCCTTCCGTATCAGTTGTTTTTCAAATTTCTTATTAAATAATTTATTATATTTAATAAGCAAACATGTGTTAAAACATGTAATAAATTCTCCAAAATATTAATTTAACGTTTTAAATACATATGAACTAAATTATTATAATAAAAAGTCTTTATTATGTTTTTAGACATCGGTAACAGATAATGTAATTAGTACTTAAGTAGTTCGGTACTAAAACTGTTAAATTAATGAGTTTTATTTTACATACAAAATTAATTCTAATAAAAACTATAGGTCAAAATCCAGTTCATATTAATAAAATCCCGAGATTTAATTGTTATGTTTACGATTCCGGGATTTTTGAGGAGGTATTTTTAACTCTATGTTACTTACTTCCACAAAACCGCAAACCAACGCCATCTAGTTACGAAAAAGAAATCTCAATTTAATTAACATTATTTTAAAATATAATCATAATTTAATAGGCAGTGATGTGTAGAAACTTTAATTTAATTAGTAAATATTTATTGTTATCACGTTTTCACATTGTATGCAGTGTTATAATCACATATATTTATGACTAGCTTTTGCCCGCAGCTTCGCCCGCGTGGATGTTGAACAAGGATAAAATTTATATTTTTTGTTAATCCAGGAAATATGGTTTTTATGTTTACCGAGTTCTATTCAAATCAAAAGTGTTTAGGTAACAAACATCTTCACAAACTTTTATTAGTGCAGATTAGTAATGTTATGATATGACAGTTCAAGTCCGCCCAAGTCAGTTGTTTTTGCGAGTTTCTTATTAAGCAAAACATGTGCATAAACATTTAAATTATCCAAAATATTTATTATTGAAAACATTATATATTGCCATTAAACATTATCCAGGACGATGCAATGGATAGAGCGAAGGGGAAGCGAAAAACCCGAAAAGCAGACCCCACTATCATGTGGGAATAATTATTGCACAGGAGAGAATGAGAGATTTTTTAAAATATACCTATTGTATTGTATATGTTTTGCACATTTGAGAGCAATTATTCCAACAAAGATTAGTTTTATATTTAAGTCTTACTAATGTATAGGGCAAAAGAAAAAGTTATAAGTGCGCTTCGCATATTTTATTGCATAATTTCTGACCTAATAAAGCGAAAAACCTATGTAAAAGAACAAAAGTTTCGTATCAATATCAAACCCGAACCAGGATATTTAGAAAAACATACAGATTACTTTGTTTGTAGTTTTGCTCTCGGGAGCTAAAATGTACAGAGAGTCAGGACTGGTGACCCGAGAGCAAACGACATACAGTCTATGTGAGGAGAAGCTGGTCCTGAGATCGACACTCGCAGACTTCTCATGGCGAAACAAACGCCCACAGGAAACTACACTCGCTTAAATTGAAAGGGATAAATGTAGAGAATTAGTGGTACATGGTGTAAACACTGTCTCGCCAATACCGAAACCCGTTAGAATTTGCGCCTTGATGATTTGCAGATAATTTACATTAAGCCATCAGGCCATCATTTTCTGGGTCCCTTTACACAATTTCAAAGGCGTTAAGTTCCGAAGAAGCATAATCGGGACACCGACCTTCAACTTAATGACGTCCGTCGGAAGTCCACTTGCAGTGAGGGAATTCAGGAATTATAAAGAATAATGAGTGGCGTCATCTTGATTGACAACAGTGTTTATAAATGTGTAAAACACTTCATTCCCTTTCATTTATAAAAGAATGCATTCGTTGATTGCTGCAGCTTGATTATTTTTGGGCGTTTTGAGTTGGAAAATTCTTGAGCATGTGGATTCCTACTCAGCCGCCCATAATTATTGTCAAGCTCAACTTATGAATACAGGATCATAAAAATAATCGTTTCAAAGAACCATTCACCTCATCAGCCCCAGTTCCTCGCGTCACCACAGGCAGCGTTCAGTGGAAATTGCCGCTGAACATAACTGTGACACCACCCATTATGTGTTGGTTCCTACGGATGTCTTTTAGAGTTCTGTGTACCGCATCAACTGCTTTTCCGTTTGCCATTATACATTCATCCCATCATACGATCAAAGAACAATTCTTAAGCAAATGCCTGCCTGCCTTGTCACTATTTCGTGACACATCACAAACAGGTGTTTCGTTGCTCTGTAAATTGATGGGAATCCTAAACATGGTGTGCGCTGTTTTGTCACCAGAAAACAACGTGGCAGTAATCGCCGAAGACGCTACTGCAATTGTAATTTTGCCCTGCCTCCCTGCAAGGATGCCAGTGGTTATAAATATTTTTCCTGTCTCATCAGGAGTATCCAAGAAAATTATTTTTCCTCAGATTTAAATCGACTCCTAGCGCCATCTAGTTAAGAAAAAGGAAACATTATGTTTTAAATAATAATAATTTTAATGCGTCAAATTAAAGCGGATTTTTTTTATAAGCTGAAATTTTTAAAAGTATAATCCCACACGATGCGCGTTGCTTCCTTCGGGTTTCAAATTGAAATATTTAAAAAAGAATTCCGCTGATCTAAATAGACTCTAACGCCATCTAGAACACTATGTTTTAAATAATATAAATTTTATAAATGTTTCAAATTAAAGTGGTGGCGTTTTTTACATACATACATACATAGACTCACGCCTGTTTCCCAGAGGGGTAGGCAGAGACAACGGATTTCCACTTGCTACGATCCTTGCATACCTCGTTGCATATACGTTTTTTATAAGTTGAAAAATTATTAAAAAGCATGTTTCCTTCGGGTTTCAGCCGGTAAGTAATAAAAGTCATTAAGAATGAAATACCACAAAAATACATATTAATTTCAATGACAAAAAAAAATACAAAAGAATCCACAAAAAGTTTGCGGAACTGGGGATCGAACCCAAAGCCTTACACTTCCAAGGCGTTCGCCCGACCGGAAGGCTATGAAGTCTGTTGACATGTAGTCAAAATAATCGTTCCTAAAAGATATTATTATGTTATGTTATGTAATGTTTAGCTCCTTGTGGATATAGCGTGATAATATTTTGTAAATTGAAATTTAATAATATTTTTCCCAACAACAACAACAATTCTGCAGCAAATTCTAGAAATACGCTGCTTACTACAATACTGCTCATCCCCCATAATTATAAACGTAATAATTTATACCCTATAAGTTGACTAAGAATTTAAAAAGTATATTTGCCGAATTTCAACTAAATCTGTCCAGTAGTTTTCGCGCCAATCAATTACATACATACTTCGTTACGATTTTATTATATGTATAGATAGTCGTAACGGGTAGTTAGAAGCCTGATATTCTAAGAAGTGGTCCAGAATATATAGATAATATTTACATATTCTGAATGTGCTCATCAAGACCTTCCATTTGATATCAAACACGATAAATTTACCTTAACTTTATTTTTTTCGAGCTGACTAATTTATTTTTAAAATCCACCTTATTTGATTTTACGAAATTTCATAAATCCTATAACCCGCAGACCATTAAGACGCATCGATAGACACCTTATTTATTGAATTACAACAAATAGTTTAGGAGCTAGGAGGGAACAGATGAACAAACTTACATACATACATACATACATACATACATACATACATACATACATACATACATACATAGACTGCTAAAATCATAACCCTCCTTTTTTTTGTAGTCGGGTAAAAAATAAGCCGGGTTGCGGGAACGGGATCAAACAAGATTACGTTTGGTCGCGATAACCGACATCCCTATGGGCGAAGCAGCATCAGCTAGTGTATAATAAGAACAAGGGGCGATAGTGTATTTTTAGCCCCGGGAAAAAAAACATAGGGTTGTTATATTTTTAACGTGTGTCTTTGAGCTTCTTAACGGATGAATCTATTTTAAAATTAGAACAAATATAGGTACTTAGTAAAAAAAAAAGTGATTTTTTTCGTGTCAGGGGTACAAAAATCAAACGAAGTGAATAAGGAACAAGAAATGGGTCAAAACGGGAATTAAATAATAATTTCTAATAAAATGTTATTCCGTGCCAAAAGAGGAATAAAATGTAGAACTAACAAGGAATTTCTATGCGAAACGAAACTTGGCGAGGCGAATGTGGAATAAATCGCTTTTTACTGCAATAAGTTAAACATATTAAATATTTCTGTTTGTAATATTTTTAACATTTTGATTTTTTATGTTATAAGCTTTAAAGAGCGAAATAATCTTTTTGACAACGCTGCTTTATGATTTAAAAAAAGAATGATATTTTATTTTTTTTGTGAAATTTTTACATGTTTTAGCACATGTTAGCTTATTAAATTTTTATCAAATTTCTTATTAAATATTTATAAGAATGATATTATTTCACGAGTAATAACTATTTCTTGTCATATTAGGTTCATAGTTATAATAATATATATTAATAGATATAAAAATAAGTTAAATAAATAGGTACCTATCATATACGAAATTTATAAAAGTCAGACGCCACTGAGTCCTGCAAACACTCGCCCGAACTGAATCATAAATATTTGGACAGCATATGAAATTTTCTATATTTGCTTCATACTTCGTTAAAATTATATCAACGTTCTTTATTTTTCTAGCACATTCGGCACAAGTTAACACTCGACAATATTATTTTAATTAAGAATTATCTCCGAAGTCTGCGAGCAATATATTCTAAGAAGAAAACATCAATTATAGCGGGTTTGATATACTTTCCAGAAAAATGATGAAGTTCCAGATATTAGAACAGTTCTTGTTAAAAATAACTATCTATATCCTCCTATAACTAACTATATCTGAACAGACTACGGAACCTTTTACTACGCGAGTCCGACGCACTCAGACTCCAACTTCGACTCAGTCAAAAATTAAGCGTATCATTTACCTTCACTCAAAGTTAAGAATGAAATCAATTATATTGCTTATTATTATTATTAAAACATAAATTACACCCCTGTTGTCAGGTGTTGAGATAGTATAAAAACCTGCCGAAAGTACTTTTGTATTTTGAACTCTGTGAGAAAAATGATTCATTAAGGAAATGTTAACGTTTTTCTAAGAATTACCCCTGTATTGTATTAGCAAGTAAGTGATATATTTAAAATACGTAATCTCATGAGGTGTCGTGGTCAGTATTGGTTACGGACCCGCTTTGCAAGCGGGTGGGTGAAGGAAAACATCGTAAGGAAACCTGGACTTATCAGTCTGAAATCGCCAACCCGCAGTGAGCTAGCGTGGTGATTATTGCTCAATCCTTCTCTGTATGAGAAGAGGCCTTTGCCCTACATTGGGACAGTTACAGGCTGATTTATTTATTTATTTATTTACGTAATCTCATACTTATTTAAACAGAAAGTGATCCACTTCTGAAAGTTTATTAAAACTTTATTAGGATCTGCTTAAAATTGACGGAACAAGTTTTAACAGTGTTAAAATTTTAATACCAGTATTTTGAAGTTTAAACCAACAGCAAATAAACTTAATTTAGGCCAAACCTTTATTGAATCAATTAAGTAGTTACTAAAATTATGAAATCCTTCAGTATTTGTTTTACCTATAATTTACATATTACGCCCTCTTTTCGGGCTTTGAAATTAGATACCTATTTATTTAACCAATTACTTTTTCACATCGCTGAAATCTGCTTTAGAAATTCTACCCACAATTTGTTTAAAAATAATTGTCGTATAACTTTTTATTTTTGAGATGGGACGACAATATAGTTTAGCGATCGCGGAAAGAACCTGGATGTGATCTGCGCAATACTGAGAAGATTAGTACAATGGAGAGAAGGCTTAAGATCTCCACCCACTATACCGTTAATATTATTGATACTGTGTTATTTGTGTCAAGAACTTAGAGGTGTAACGTATGGTATAAACACATAAATATGAACCATCTTTTACTATAGGATAAGTCAAAAAATCGAAATAAAAAACTGTCACTCCATACATTGCATTGCATTACTTTAAAATAGATAGCTTAGTGGTATGACCGTTGACTTGCAGGTTTCAAGTTTAAACCCAAGGGCTGTTTGGTCAATTGACTTTTTGTAAGTTATGTGTGTATTATAAATTTACTATTACTTGCCACGGAAAGCACTAAAGTCGTTGGCCCTGCGCCTGATTTCTCTCCGGTCGTATCGATAGAGAGTAAAAAAAGTATGCTTTTTTAGAAGTTGGTTAATAAAATAATAGCAAATAAAAGAACATCAAAAATATATAGTAACTAGTGTCTCTAGAATACCTATAAGTTAAAACTAGCTGTTCCCCGCGACTTTGTCCGCGTTAAATGAAAATCAGCCAGATTGCCGGTTTTTTTTTACTTGAATTAGATATTGTTATTTTTTACTAAAAACTCAACTTTTTTAGAATAAAAAATAGCCTATAGCACTCAGGGATAAAGTAGCTTCCTATTGGTGAAAGAATTTTTAGGATCAGATCGCTAGTTCCAAAGATTACCTACATACATACAAACTTTACCTCTTTATAATATTAGTAGGTATAGAAGATAATTAGGTAAATGTATCTTTCCTTAAAACATAAGTTTTTAACTTAACAGACTCCCGACTTCGTAACTAAATAATGAAGAAATTTAGTTGAGTCTAACTCATGTTCCTAATTACACAACTAATTAGGAACATGAGTTAGACGCAACTAAATTTCGTTACAAAATTTCGTTTTCTTAGACTTTTATATTAAATTGTATTTTGTATCAGAAAATAAAGATTTTACATAAAATCCGCTTTTGTAGTGCTTCGGGTATGTTTGTGGAGTTGCGAGTCGACTGTTCGGTGCACGGTGCACATCCCTGGCGCGCAGAATGCGGGTCAGCCCCAACATCATCCTTAGGGCATTTGTTGAGAGGGTCGATTGTCAGTACATAAACCACTGCAACATGATACATTTACTGACAAATCGGGGCCCGTAAATATGAATCACTTACTGTTTACTTTACATAAGTTACACATGATCGTGTGTGATTGAAATAAAAGATTTATTATTATTATTATAAAAATCTGTTTGAGATAGTCTAATTTAATTTGAATATGATATTAATTCCGCATTTTTACGGAGCGAGCTACTGAAGTAAGTTACGTTACGTTTTTGAGCAGGATTTGAACCCGTAATACTATACTTACAATACTTGTTTGAAATAGAAAAAAAAATATTTTAGTTACACCAGAGGTTCTCGGAATAAAAAAGCTAAAAGAGTAACTTTTGCCTTTTTACAGGTCTTAGGATTTCTCTTTGTTAATTTTTATTACGATCGATTTAGTGGTTTATTCGTGTTGAAATAATACAGACAGACTTTTTACTTTAGTATGTATGACATTTTTTATAAAAAACATTGTTTATACTGTTGTATCCTAAATCACACCAATATGAATTCTGATTCTGTATAACCAAGCTTTTATACAGCGTGTAACAGAAGTCCGAAATAATACATTAAGGGCGTATAAGGTACCCTATACACAATCCTTGAGCATGGGTTTTGGAACCGAACCCCAAACAATACTCGAGTAAACCACGGTCAAAGTTTTTACCAAAATCTTTTAAATTCGACCCCAGGCATCAGTTGAAAGGTAAATCAACACAAATCCGGTTATTTACCGTCAATAAATTCTTTAAGTAAGCACTAGGCACGCATAGGATAATAAAATCTGTCATTATTGAAGAAAATGAAATCGAAAGAATTATTTTGTATGAAAAAAAAATGCCTCTTTTCCATTCAATATTTTCACAGGTGATTCTCTTCATGATATACATACATGCCCTTAAGTATTATTTCGGACTTCTGTTACACGCTGTATATCAAACTAAATGTATATACAAAAATGTATATCATTGAATATTTCCTATATCTGAAGCTAATCCTTGATGTCGATTTAGGTCATAAAAATGCATTGCCATAGAAAATGAACTAACATGTGAAAATTCAACTCCGTAGGATAAGAGGAAGTGGTTCTAATTCAGCTTGCAAGATTTGACTCGAAAACTAAACACTAAAACCCTGACAAACTGAAAAGGGGTCATTAATGACAACGACAACCTGGGATCGCAAAAAAAAATCAGCCATATGAAACAGCTGATTTTTTTGCGATCTCAGGGTTGGTCCCATAGCAAAAGTTGTTCAAAATGATGAATTTAATGACCCCTTTTCAGCTTGTCAGTATTTTACAAATAACCCTGTATATACATTGCAAGTTAAGTTAACCAGTCTTACCAAGGGGTATCGTGTAACCCAGTATCTGGGTTGTGGAGGTCTGATAGGCAGTCGCTCCATGTAAAACACTGGTATTCAGTTGCATTCGGTAAGACTGGAAGCCGACTCCAACATAGTTGGGAAAAAGGCTAGGCAGATGATACATTGCAAGTTAAATAAAAGCTTGTAACAAATTTTAATAAGGATAACATAATGAGTAGTATTTACATTGTCATATCCACTTATGTGTAGAAACAGTATAATCCAATAGCAATATCCTAGTGTTCTTTTTACTAAGCCTTTGTAATTTTTACGTGCCTAAAAACATCTACAAAGCTTTATAAAAACAACAACAAAAATAACAACAAAAAAATGTTCACCTTGTCCGACGGCACGTTTTGAAACTCTTTACCTACAGTTGTTGTTTTACGCAAATTGAATATTGTACTAAAAAGTTTTAACAAACCTATAGACAGTATAAACCTTTTTCGTTGAACGTGCCATATTTTATAAAACAAATATTAATTTGGCTATGACGTGTTAGTGATATAATGGAGAGAATTTTGATGCTATTAATTAGAAACTCATTATTTGCAAGAGGAAATTTCTACAGCAATCGTAATTTCATTGTGTTTAATTGAATGTTCTGATATTTAGCATCTAATAGGTATATCAATTTTAGAAAGATTCCAAATGCGAATTAACAACTGAGACTTCTCAGGTGTGGCAGTTAACGGATGTGTTTTAGTTGTTAATGTTTCCAAACATTAAATAACAACAGACATCTCAGGTGTGGTAGTTTACGTATATGTTAAAATTGTTAATGTTTCTAAACATTATTATTAATAACTAAGACTTCTCAGGTGTAGCAGTTTACGAATGTTCTAGTTGTTAATGTTTTCAAACATTAATTAACAACTGAGACATCTCAGGTGTGGTAGTTTACTGATACGTTTTAATTGTTAATGTTTCAAAACATTACCAACTCAAACATATCTGGTGTGACAGTTAACGGATGAATTCTACATAGTTGTTAATGTTTTCAAATACACATGTCAAATCAAAATCCACGCCGCGCCGGGCCCGTGTTTTAACTTAACTTATTCAGGAGAGAGATATTAAGGAGTCACCATTGCTGGAATGGTGACTCCTTGCATGTTTTTACGCTCTAACGGTGATTATCATCGTGATTATTATTATTATCATTTATAACGATGATAAATACACATGTACAATTTAAGTTAAGTTAAAACTAATCTCAATGCACTACCATTCAATCGTTGACCCATATTGCGACTGAATGCAAATGACAGACTCAAAGAGATAGATTGCACTTCTTTCTTATTTGGCACTAATTGTCTTCGGAATAAAGATCAAATTGCTTTTAAAAAACAAGAGAAAAAATATTTTGAATGGAGTGCACCAATGGAAACGCATTGCTTAAAGTAAAGCTTTGTAAAGGCTGGAATGAATGGATAAATAATATCATTTGTATGTAATTATTTACAAGGCGGCTGCTGATGCCGTTCTTAGATCGAAAAAAACTGCTGTGAATTATTTAGAAAAATAATTCTATCTATTTTATCTGTGAACGTCGGCGTGAAATAACAGTATTATAGTATTAGTAAATACCGTTGTGTGTACCGATCATTGAAGAGAACGGAACTGAACCAACATGTAAAAATGCAACCCTTTAAAATATGAGGAAGTGGTCGTAATTTGGCTTACAATAATTGACCTAAACATATTAACATGCAAACATTGCAAGTTAAATAAAAGCTTGTAATAATGGGTAATAAAAATGCATAATTATAAGTATAAATTTATATGTATTTATGAATAGGTACTGTAGTGGTCGAAATTCAAACGTATTTTTTTTATAAATTTTAGCTTTCTGCACTTCTTCTCGATTTAAACTTTTACTTACGAAGTAACTATTTAGTAATCTGTGCTTTTACTATGCCAAGTTTCACTCTCCTCCGTGCGCGCAACATTCTTAAAAAGGGATCCACAGTTTTCGCTTCACGTATTAATTAGATAAAAATGTAAGTGACTGCCTCGTTGGTCTAGTGGTAGCAAGCGCGACTGCTGAGCACGAGGTCCTGGGTTCGATCCCCGGGTCAGGCAAAGTGTTATTGGGTTTTTCCATTAGGAAATTCTCAGTAGCAGCACGGAGTCTGGAGTTATTGGCTTTACATGCTTTACCACAGCCGGCGAAACGTGGGTGTACTGCACACCTCTGCCTACCCTCTCTGGGGAATACAGGCGTCAGTCTGAGTCTTTAAAAAAAATGTAAGTAGATACTTAGAACTTGTCATATTAAGTTCTTTAAGTATTCTGTGTGAACTTAATTCCTGACTTAGTTATGTAATCTGTTTATATCTGTGTTTTAATATGAGATTTTAGTCGTGTTTCTTTAGTTTGGTCTAAGTGCTAAGAGAAAAGCGTTTTAAAATTATTCGCTTGTATTTCTCTAAAAGATTAAGTATTTGTAGTGTAAATTATTTTCACTGAATTTCGTTAGGCCTGATATAATTGAGTCATGGTTACTTTTGAAAAAAGATTTAATATAATTAAAAAAAAAAATTAATAAAAAAATCAATTTTAACAGCTGATTACACTGATTGTTCTGGGTGTTACAATTAATTGTAGCCTGGTTCACTTCTTAATTTGCTAACCAAAATACGGGGAAGCTCAAAATTCAATGCCACAAATAGTTAAGTATCTAAAGTACTAATAAAGCTTTGCTTAATCACTTTGCTAAATTTCCTAGGACATAGTACCTAATATGACAATGTTGACATAGGACTTAATTAAAATATCGTTATTAGCATGTACCTACAAGCAATCAATTTAGTACCTACCTTCGTCAAAGGAAGGCAATATGCGATCACGTTACCATAGCAACGAGGATTGCTATTAACAAACCTTGATGAAACACGGTAGAAGATAATTAAGTCCGTCAAACTAGTTTACGGTCCAGTGTTTATTGCGTAATTCTAAACTTGAAACTGCAGCCGTTGACCATAACTGGGAAGTTAAAAGTCTCAGGTTCAAACACAACAACAAATTCGAACGCTATGTGTGTAAAAAAAAATTAAAAGCCCTTGACAATATTATATCTCTATGAAATGATTTATTAAGAAATTCGCAAAAACTACTGATTCGGGCGGAACTTGAACCCGCGATCTCTGGCGTGCCATAATTCCATTTAAACATTAAAAAACGTTCATAAAATATATCTCTATTTTTTTTAGTTTATTGACTGTCAAATTTCCTATCATCGCGAGCAAAACCGCAAGCAAAAGCTAGTAAATAAATTTTAACCCTAAAAAAGTTCACGGTAAAAAAAAATGATCTTAAAATACTATACTCAAAATATGTTATAATAATTATGTTTATGCACATGTGCGTATTAAATGATATTATTTAATAAGAAACTCGTAAAAACAACTGAATCTCGACACGACTGACTGGGTTTAAGACCCATCCGAATCAGTTGTTTTTGCGAGTTTCTTATAATATCATTTATAGTGAAATTACTCGAAAAAAAAATGAAATGTGTACTTGTACCAAACACAAGACTCAAAATATAGTAAAATTACTCGGTAAAATGCAGTGAAGAAGTGTTGGAGCTCTACAAACTACATTCTGATGAAGTATTAAATGAATTCCGCCGGATCTCGGCTGCATCAACTCCTTTTGAAAGATTATTTAATTTTATGTGGAACATTCCTTACAAACAAGTTTTGCGAAGTATGAAAATCCGGGAGATCTGGATCCGGAACTTTAACAGTGTTTGGAATACTGTTTAACTCAGTAGCTTTAATATTTACTGACTATGAAAAAGGAGGAGGTTTTCATTTAGATGGCAATATAACTTAATTATCAATAAGATTTTTTTATTAAATAAAAGTATAGTTTTATATGACATAATTATATTATTTTTTCGTCTAGTATAAAATTAACTGCGATTATAATTAGTTTGTCTCTTGGGCCCAATTTTACCTTTCATTTTTTAAAAAGTGAGTAGTGAAACTTATTAAACTAAACCAAAAAACACCTACCAATCTTAAAGATATTTAATAGTAGCAAAAGAAAAACCTACCAACCTTAAATAGCCAAAACAAAAAAAAGGTTTTATTAAAGTCGTAAAAGGTTTTATTTAAATTTAAAATACTTTTCACGCGGACTAATCCTTCTTCCTGCCGCCGCCGCCGCTGCCGCGTTGGTCTAGTGGTAGCAAGCGCGACTGCTGAGCACGAGGTCCTGGGTTCGATCCCCGGGTCGGGCAAAGTGTTATTGGGTTTTTCCATCAGGAAGTTCTCAGTAGCAGCACGGAGTCTGGAATTGTGCCCGGTTAATGGCAATAGGCTCGCCCCCCTATTACATGGGACTTATAACATAGCCGGCGAAACGTAGGTACCTACTGCATACCTCTGCCTACCCCCTCTGGGGAATACAGGCGTGAGTCTATAATCCTTCTTCTTTCACCGACAAGAGCTAGGCTCTTGTTGGTGGAGCAATCGCCACTTCTCTCTATCCTCTACTTGTCTTTTGATTTTTTGATACGTCAGGATTCCTACTTTCTCCTTCATTTGATGTAAAAAGACTATTCTCGGACTAATACATCAGTATAATATAATATACTTCATGTAGTTTTATGCTGGTAACCGATATTTAATTTGAGTTCCAGATAGAGTAAATTATTAATAATATTTTCTACTCAAAGTTTCGCAATAACAGTCTGAAAAAATTACCATAATTATAAGGAAATACATCAATCAGTTTACATCAATTTATATTTGAATAACAATCTTAGATACTTTAATATAGTCTGTCAAGTAGACGTTGGCATATGGCCAATGAATTAAATTAACTAACGGAGTTCCCTTTTCCCAGTATCTAGCGTGGAGTTCAAGAGGTATAAGAAAAATGATTGCCTAAGTATTCTAGTGGTTGTAAGCGCGGCCATTGAGCACGAGGTCCCAGGTTTAATTCTAGAGTCAGGCAAAGTGTTATTGGATTTTCCTTATATTTCTATCTGAAAATTTCCATTTGCAGTTTTCGGAGTCTGCCATATGTAAAAAACTCGTTTCCTATTCCATGACTTATACCTTATATCTTTAGAAAAGTAGGTGGAAAGCACCTTTGAAATTTTTTTATGCAGTTTTATTCCCATGGTTATTTTTTTAACTGGATAAAAATACTTTACACTACGGCTTGGAAACTTTTGTTTTAGAAAAATACACGTCAATCCGTTGCTCGTTGCTACTAAAAGAAGGTCAAACAATCACACACACATACATTTATTTTAATAATAATATTAAATGCTTGCTCCAAAAACTGCCAACTCTTACACGACTCAGTATACTGAGCCATCTGTTTATTTCCGAAACTTCTGAAATTGCTTTTCTTTAGACTTGCCTTGGATGCGGTTATTTGAAACTGAGTGTTGCAGTCTTGCGGATATTGCGTTTCATAACATTTACACTTACAACAAAATATAATTTACGAAATGTCGCAAGTGTCGTGGTGGCGCATTGGTAACGAACCTTCTTTGCATGTTAGTGGGCGGTTTGAACTTGAAATGTTATAATGTGACTTTTTAAATGTCATATTATGTACTTTCTTAATTAATCAGTTAGTTAATAAAACACCACTGACTAAAAACTGAAGAAGAAGAAACAAAAACTTGGACTTAATTTTTTTGTGAATTTTTTACATGTTTTAGCACATTTTAGCTTATTAAATATTTGGACTTAATAGTCTGAAATCGCCAACCCGCAGTGAGCTAGCATGGTGATTAATGCTGTGTAAAAAGATAGAAACGCCGGTTTCTATCTTTCAACACTTTTATCAGATGTTTTTTTATAAATCTAATTTAATTGTGTGCTGTGGGTTCCTTTGCATTATCATCATAAATCGATACGCATACGTTGCATCACATCCTTAGTTTTGTAAATTAGAAATCCACTGTTCTTCACTGTTCCTGTTCCAACTTGCTGCAACCACAGTATAAAAAACATACAGTACGGAAATTACGTACAAACGCTCGTAATCCGCACTCTCACACAAACATGCGCAACGTCGCGTCGTTGATATGATACTGCGATTATACTGCCAGCACCGCGATGTTCGCTTAGGAGTCTCATCGTTACGCATGTTTGTGTGAGTGTGCCGTTTCAAGCGTTTGTACTATAACCCTCATGAATCCGAAAAGTCAGAGGTGCGTACCAAATCCGCTTCCGTACAGTTTCCGTACTGCATTTATTATGCTGTGCTGCAACTTCAGAGCCTCAAAAACTTTGTCGTCAACTGTACCATTTAGTGTAAAGTCAAACAATGTAAGCTCATTCAGTACGTGAAGGTACTTCATTAACCCAGCGATGCGATGCAACGCGATACGGACGCGACGCACGACGCTAGCTTTAATTAATTTAGTAGTACGTATAGTGGTATTATTTTTTTCTTTTTATGTTTTTTTTTATAGCTTAAATATAATAAACATTAGATATGTAGATATATGCCTTTTGAGATAGTTGCGCTTATGTCGCCGGCTCTGTTCTCGCATAGAACAAATAATAGTATATCAGATCTCAATGATCTTAGATTTTTATAGAAATTCTAATTGATCATTATTAATTCATTCGATAGAATTGATTTTAATCATCTGCTGATGCGATCGAAAACCGGTATGCCCAGCGTGGTGATTATGGGCAAATACCTTCAATGAGCGCACAAAAGTGGCGCGCTTTAGGAGAGGCCGTGTGCAACCGTGGACTAATATAGGCTGATGATGATCTAAATCTATACTAGTTTATCTGTTGGTAAGGTGACCTAAAGAAATTAAACACAAAGAAATTAAACAGGGTCCAGGATAAAAATCAGAGTAATGTATGCTAGTACTTGACATTAAGCTGATCTGGAGACCTATTTGGTTCAGCCGTGGGACGGTTTGGTTCATAATATCGACGGTTCAGACGTGGGACACATCACACAGGTCTGGTTCATATCGACGGTCAACGCATTTTTTTGTTTTTTATATTTCTTTATCTCCTTTCTTTCTGGTATTTTAAATTGTCTATGTCTAAAAGTAAAATGCTAGTTATAAGCAATAGCTCAATTTTTACTGAGTAAACTAAAACATAGAGTGCAATAATTCTGGGTAATACTCTTATATTTTTAACTACGACTTTATTGTCGTACGTGACTGTATGAGACTCAAGAGCATTGCCTTTAAGTACTATTTACACGAGAATTATTCTACGATTAGCCAACACATACATTTAAGTATAATATACATATTATATAGTAAGTTTTTTTTTTACCTGGACACCTACAGATTACTTACTAATACTCACTAACTTAAATACTACTTAAATATGGGGTTTTTTAATCGATCAAAAAGCGAGAAGTTCTCAAATTGATATTTCTCAAACGCGTATACTCAATACGTACTCAAATATTTTTACATATATTATGTTTTACGCATAAGTCTTAAATAGAGTAAGTAAATAATTTATTTTTGATGGTTCAGTATTAAGGACTTTCATTATAGATTATACTTTTTAATTAATAATTTATGTAAAAGGTTAAAATAGGAGATAAGAGGTGCAAAGGTACCTAAATAAAGGATAAATAAAAGATAAAGGTGCTTATTTCAATAAATCTCTTCCAGCAGTACCTACTGCGAGAGAAGAATGTGAAAAAGATGAAATGAGTGCCATTATACTGAATTTATATAATATTTTTTACTACAGAAAAAAATATTATGCATAAAAGTCACAGTCAGTTCATTTATTCACTCCAAAATAAAGGAAAAACGAAACTGCAAAATAAATTTAAATAAACACATAAAATGATATATTAAACATCGTGTGTTTTTATTGGCAATTCTGTAAACGCTTGCGTTGGCCATTACAAATTTAATAGCACATTATGTTATTAAAATTTATTAAACACACTTATTTTAATGGAGCGCGAGTGCTTTTGTAAATATTAACTTACATGTGTTTAATATATAGGACGGACATAATTCTTTTTGAAGTAAAATAAAAAAAATATCGCTCTTTTGAATCGACTCGTTTTTACATACATACATACATAGACTCACGCCTGTTTCCCAGAGGGGTAGGCAGAGACAACGGATTTCCACTTGCTACGATCCTTGCATACCTCTTTTGCCTCATTCACTCTCATCACGTTCTTCATACATGCTCGTCGGTTTAGGGTACTCCTGACCTGACCTTTCTCAAGGACATCCCCGACTTGGTCATAGAATGTTCGTCTAGGTCTTCCCCTTCCAACTGTACCATTCACCCTTCCCATGTACACTTGTTTTGTTAGTCTTCTTTCATCCATCCTTTCTATATATCCAAACCACCTCAGCATTCCTTTCTCTATCTTACTGACTCCATCCTCTTTCGTTTTTACTTAGACAGCATAAAAGGGACCACAATAAACTTCCAACTTATTGGCCACTTGACATTGGCTAATAGTCCGTAAGTCGTCTAGATTTCGAACTAAGAACACGCAGAAATATCAAACGTGTATGAGTATGACACGCGTATGAAAAGAGTCGTGATAGCCTAGTGGTGGTGACCGTTGACTGGCAAGTCAGAGGTCTCGGGTTCGAACCCAAGGCGCACCTTTGACTTTTCGTAAGTTACTTGCGTTTTATAAATTAATTATCACTCTCCGTGCCTCGGATAGCACGTTAAGCTGTTGGCCCCGCCTGTCAATTGTAGATCTTTGACAGTCGTTACGGGTAGTCAGAAGCCCGAAAGTCTGACAACCAGTCTTACCAAGGGGTATCGTGTAACCCAGTATCTGGGTTGTGGAGGTCTGATAGGCAGTCGCTCTATGTAAAACACTGGTATTCAGCTGCATCCGGTAAGACTGGAAGCCGACCCCAACATAGTTGGGAAAAGGCTAGGCAGATGATATAAATATGACACGTGTAAGATTATAAAATTAACGTAAATATATTGCATGATAAGAACACGTTTACTATTCTTTACTTAATGAATTAAAAATTAAAACTACTAATGCACTTTTTATTCTGAAAAGTGCTTTCATGTCCAACTAACATAAATTCTAGACAATTATTCTCATAAGATAATGTTTTAAATTAATTTAAAGTCCAACATAGCGAACAGGAATGTCTTTTAATTAATTACAACTTTTCTTTTGTACTAACACTAATTAAAGTAGGTACCTTACAGAAATAATAATATAACTCACAGTAAAACATACGAAATACCATTCTTAAATAAATCTAATAAATTATACGAGCACGTTCAAAGCAAAATCAAAACAAAAGTAATGAAACTAATTAAATCTGAAGACATAAAATTTTCATTGCTAATTACAATAACAGTGGGAGCGACGACAATAAATCCGTTTGCGAAAGCTATTAAAACTATGAATGTGAAAAAATATGATTTAAGTTATGAGTTTTGAGAATTAGTTTATAATAATGTAATTTATTAATTAATTAAGATGGTTCTCTCTAACGATGGGCCTAACAGGCGTTGCTTAAGGGAGGTTCCGGAGCTGGTGTCTTAAGAGGACCCGGGATCTCCCTCCATTTGCTGATAGTGATCACCGGGGTGGTTTTAGTGAAGTAAGAATCCCCACTCCCCAGTCTCTTTCCCTGGAGCCGGGTGCCTTTTGGAGTTTCTCATAATGAAAAAAACTCATTTTAAAACCACGAACGGCGAGAATAAAGAATTTAAATATTGCTTGATACAATTTAGACAACATCATTTTATTTTTTAATTTCAACAACTTGAATAAAGTAAGAATATTTTTTTTTAGTTATCAGGATTAAGTTCAATAACATTATTATAAAAGAAACGTATCCTACTATCTATTAAATTTATTATTCTATTCCGCTAGGAACTAGAATAATAAAGCCATTATCATATGCCTACGAAACCTTTGACAATATTATCTCTTTACACATCTTTAACTTCGGACCTTTAGATTTGAACGAAACAATGGACCTCTATGCTGTACAGCCAGTCTCGGAAGTTGATTAAAATATAGCAAAACACTATGTAGTATTTTTCATTAACGATTGTATTTTTAACTTCAGAAGATGATTCTTGAGACAGATCAATTAGATGTCAGTACACGTCATCGATTTTTTTCTAGTAAGTTATGGTTTTAAATTATATGTCACTCTTATTGTGGCTCTTTAATGCAGCAACCATTATAAATACAAAACAAAATAAAAAACAAATATATCTTGTACAATGCGATTCCTTCAATACGATATGTACTATATACAACTTTTAATAAAGATTCCTTTGTAGTTCGATCCGCTTCGCTTAAATAAGATAAAAATATTATTATCAAATTTTAATATTCCTAATTACTTACCAATAAAACCAAGATAAAACGATAAAAAATATAATACTACAACTGAAAAGTTCGCAGCAATAATATTTAATTACTTAACTTTTCCATATAAAACATTGTATCCATCAAAAAGTACTTATAAAAAAAACTTCCAAATAGCCGGAAGCGTATAAACAAAAACTTGGGTTGAATATGTTTTGGAGAAAAGTTAGTAAATAAACTTCAACCACTCGGGACCAATGAAACTCGTGAAACAGTCATATAATAGCCACATCTTGAATTGCTTTATTTATGTCTTTTGGTTAAGATATTTTATTTGATAAAGTGTAATAAATTTGGACCGGATTCAATTGAAGTTTTATGAATATATTTACATTGATCAGTCTTTAAATAGCGAACCTATCACAATATACACCTATACACGAATAATGACATTCTGACCAAATTTCAGTCACAGCGTCCAATCTCAACGAAGATTAGCCAAGTACGTAGGATAAAGTGTCACTCTCAAAGTACAATGGGTCGGCAATCGGACACGTTCTGAGAGAGACCAGGCGCAGGGCCAACGCAACGGCTTTACGTAAAACGTTCGGATTGACATCGTTTCTGCACGAACTTTGATTATTTTATAACATGAACGAAATCTCGATCCTAAATAAAAAGAAATGGCAGAAGTTAGTCATCTTCCTCAAACCATAGACTAAATTGAAAAATATATCGTGTTTAATAACAGAGAAAAAGATAATTCATTCAATTCAAAAGAGCTAATTAATCAAAATAAACTGTTCCTTTATTTAGTAAACAGTCAATTATCTTACTAGAATAAGAAAATAAGACAAGCAGAGAGATTGTTAAAAGACAAAAGTAAGGTAATTACGTCTAAGAAGTCCTAATTTGGAAATCTAAAAGTAAACAAGGCAGGTTCTACGTACGGTAAATACTTAACAAAAGTATCGAATTTCGTAAATTTGATATGTTTTCGTTACTTTCGGAAAACAACATTAAAAGGTCTGTTCTTGCGTATCGTGAGAGTAAGAGTCGTGATAGGCTAGTGGTTGTGACCGTTGACTGGTAAGTCAGAGGTCTCGGGTTCGAACCCAAATAAAATAATCGAATAAAATAAAACCTAAAAAAAAAATGTACCTAATTATTTTGGTATAATATACTGTAAACTTATGTTTTTTATGCAAAATTGATGATGATAGGTTCAGTGGTGAAAAGGTAACAAACAAACTTACTTTCGCCTTTAAATTAGTTAGGATTAAGATGTTATAGTCCGAGTAGCGTCTGGATGTCTGAGTTTCATTGTGTCGCAACACTGTTTGTCGAATAATAGTTTGTAACTCCTCGGGTAACATCTTGAATTCTTGCCACAACCATAGTATAATACACATACAGTATGGAAACTATATACAAACGCTCGAAAACGGCACACTCACCCATACATGCGCAACGATGCTGTTACATCACTTTTTAGTATTAGTTTGAATGTCATCTCTATGTGTCAAACGTATGTCCGGCTCTTTAGCCTGAGACACGACCAAGGTAGGCCACTGCCTATCCGTCTTATCCCTTATTGGACTACTGAATAAACAATATGTACTGAAGACTGAAGTATCATTTAACAAGAATACAACACAACAGATGCGTCGTCGTTGATACTGCGAGTACTGCGACGTTTGGTTACGAGTCTCGTCGTTACGCAAAATTGCGCATGTTTGTGTGAGTGTGCCGTTTCAAACGTTTGTTCGTAGTTTCCGTACTGTATGGTTATATACTGTGCCACAACTTAGTGTGTGGGCCAGAGAAGTATCCGACGACATTGTCCCCGGAATATCGCACGTGCATGAGACTACCCACGACCAATCTATCAACTTTGTCCCCAAGTAAATACAATGCTTCATTTTATTTCTCCCACGTAAGTTATTCCTAAGTAGTTTTTTTTTTCTTTATAAACTTCAATATTCCCAATGGTTTAACTTTATATTTTTTTATAAATAGATGTCCCAGATGTTGTCCTTGTTCTGTTTATAGAAAAAGCACTTTCAGCTTTTCCCGCATTATCCTATTTTCCGAAAAAAAAGTATTAATAAAAATATTAGCCAAATAGGTCTAGGTACAAACTGCTGCTCTTTCTAACAAACAAGTTAAAATATAAATTAATGATTGAAATACCTAATGAAACAACTTTTTAACGGATATAACTCGCGTTTTTATTTTGATAATACAATCCTGACGTTTCGAGTGCTTTGCAGCACTCGTCGTCGCAGGCAGACAGTCTGCCGTCTGACGTCAGGATTGTATTATCAAAATAAAAAACGCGAGTTATATCCGTTAAAAAGTAGTTTCATTATGTTGAGTGTTCGCGAAAGTTTGAGACTATATTATGAAATACCTAGCTTTTTTTGGATTTTGGAGACTAAAAAAATAGGCTTAAATTGCACTTCCTCATTAACTACTTGATACCAAAAATAAAATAAATTCCTTTTTTGTTTTTGCAGACGTCTTTCACTTACAAAGAATCCTTTCCAAATGGAACTTCTACATCAAATTTATTTGTAGCATAGGCAATATAGGCATGTTGCAACTAAGTACTGGCCAGTCACGTTCAGTAATTACTCGTTACAGATGTGCACAAAGCATTTGTTACTTAGCCGTTGAAATTGGTTTTTAAAAATGTTGTAACATAAATTCTTTTTAAAAAAGAAATTTCTGAAGTTTTTGTCTTCTCTCTGGAAATCAACATCTCTCTCTGGAACCTATTCTGGTTTAAAACCTTCTATAGTTAAAAAAACAATATAAGTAATTTTTTTAACGGTTTTCAAATCAATTTGTCAACAGGAAGGGAGTGAAATATCGATTACTAAATTAGAACAAAATAATAAACAGGTCAAGCTAAGTAAAAACGTTTAAAAAGGAAAAAATATATCCTGGTCTGACCTTTACGTGGGCAAAGCTGCGTGCAAAAGCTCAAACAGAAATCAAACTTTTGACTCTCTCATGGACGCCGGCGTCTAGTAACAATTTCTCGCTGTTTGAAGGTAGCATGAGTACAGAGAGTACAATGAAAAGTTCATTGCCTTTGATAATTATCAAGGGTCGTAAAAGTTTCCTTCTATCTTTGTTTACTTGTACCTGAGAAAGGTTGGTACATAAAACAAAGACGGGAGACTTTCTGTATCACAGTTTAACTCAGAAATTCAAATAACGTATTGCAACTTGCATTTGGTGTTTAGAATTAGTTTAGGAAGGTTTCGGGAGAGATTTGAGTCAGACTTGAGTCTAGTCTGAGGAGAAGGTAAAAGTAACTAGTACTACATGATCTGCCTCCTACTAAAGGGGCCTAGATTACGGCTAGATGACGGCTTAATTTATGGTAAAGAAAAAATCTAAAACATTTCAAAAGAATTTTGCTTAAAAAGTTAAAAAATTTAATACAGATTTTAAATTCAGGCTAAACATTCTATTCCTTTTTTTCAAGTAATATGCCTATACCGTTTTAGTTTTTAACCGACTTCAAAAAAGGAGTAAGTCGGTTCTATGTTACATTGTATTTTTTTTATGAACGTTCAGCAAAAAAAGATTGTTATATCTTTATCGCGATGATAAACTAACTGTATCAAAAATACTAAGTAAGTATCTCGTGTAAAGTATTATAGGTATTTATTCAACCTTTTTACCTCAACCATTCGTTATACCGCCCCGGTACAAAGTCTCAATTGATAAATTTCTCCCGAGGGCGTCATTGGTACCTCCCTTGACTATATTTAGATTTTCTTGGCTTATTGCTTCTAGAATATTCTGTCTCAACTTAAATAGAAGAGAATTTTCGTCATCTGTAATTTGTTTTGTTATGAATTCGAGCAATTTCAGGAAAATATGTCAATTAAATTTAAAGTCTCTATAAAATTATACTCGGTTGTGTTATTTTAAGTTTTGGATTAAATTTCAACTTGTTTCGTTTTTGGGATTTAATTTTGTGTTCACAAATCATCCTAGTCTTATTATTAAAAAACTTTGTTGGTGGGTTTTTATTCTAACTAGATACAGCTGAACATCAGTTTTCCAGGGATCGACTGCCTATCTGACCCCCGTAACCCGAATACGATATTCTAAAATTAGATCAATTGTGTTTATTTATTTATTTTTTATTTACATTAAATAGTAGGTACGGCCTAAACCAATTACACTATTCAATCACAATATCAAAAAAAACCGGCCAAGTGCGAGTCAGACTCGCGCACCGAGGGTTCCGTACAAACCTGTAGGTATATAAGTAAAAGTTAATATACTATGTGATGTAACTAAAAATTTAAGATTTTCGGAATTTTTCCTATATGTGTACTTTATAACGTTGCTTCATGCCAAATTTCAAGATTCCAGGTCGTCTGGAAGTATCCTTTAGGTTTTGATTCCCTTGCGAGTAGTTGCGAGTTTCAAAATATGCGGCTTTAATTGCTGTATCTTTTGATTGCGTTGACGTAGAAGTTTGATTTTGTTACAGCTTAAAGATATTATAGACTTGAGTATTTGTTAAGAATTTCAATATAATACCACTACGCGTTCATGAGTAAAGGGGTAATAAGTTTAAAATTATTAAAAATATTTTTATTATATGATGTAACTAAAAATTTATGCTTTTCGCAATTTTTCCTTTATCTGTGTTATAAGACGTTGCTTCGTACCAAATTTCAAGATTCTGAGTTCACGGGAAGTACCCTGTAGGTTTTGATTCCCTTGCGAGTGTCGAAAATTTGCGGCATAAACGGGAGTATCTTTTGATCGCGTTGACTTAGAAGTTTGATTTTTTCACAGCTCCAAGAGACCATAGACTTGAGTATTTGATATGAATTTCAGCTTGATACCTCCACGCGTTCCTGAGAAAAAAGGTCTTGACAGACAGACAGACAGACAGACAGACAGACAGACGGACAACAAAGTGATCCTATAAGGTTCCGTTTTTACCTTTTGAGGTACGGAACCCTAAAAAAGAATAAAAAAAACAAATACAACTACAATAACACTTTCATCACAGTATTAACAATCTGATAAAAAGTTATGCGTGATTATACAAAAAAAACATACAATATGTCGAATTGATAACGTCCTTCCGTTTTTTTGTCGGTTAAAAATGAAAGCTATAAATATATATTTTTTAGATAGATTATGTATTAATGTTATAGGTACTTATCAGAAAAAATACAATTAATCTATTTTGTTTTTAAATAAAATCGAATTAACATGAAAGCCTTATAATTGTAACAAATGTATAATGAATATTCTTCTATCAAAATATAACCTTTAACTTAACTTACGTCCCACAATTAAGTACATTGTTTTTTTTTAAATTTTTTTGTGTTTTTTTTTTCAGTAATCTAATGAATTACATTCTGAATTTCCTTGAATCTATATCTTTTTTGTCTTTTTTATGTGTGTTACACAAAAAAAAAGTTAATTACATCGTCGCTTGCGAATCACACCAATCAATCATGGGGCTGTATTAGGGGAAGTTTATAGAGAAATATATTGATCGTAATATTGCATGACCGTTCTATCTCTGAACATCATACAATGTAATTAAAGTTTCAACAGTTTATGTTAAGGAATACAGTAAAGCCTAAAAGAATATGTTAAATATCAATTTATTCGAATTTAAACATTAAAATTATTAAAATACAACTAAAAATAAAAACTAACACTAAAAACTAACGCTAAAACTAAAAATAAAATAAAAAGAGAAAAACTTAATCTAAAAGACTGCTTCCAGTGGGCAATGTCCCCAAAACGCTGGCTGCATTGCCACGTTGAATGGCAATGCTAAGCCTTTGAGCTAGGTATAGGCCAGCGTTTTGATCCCGAGTAGCTTCGACAAGACGCCCCGATAGTTCTTTAAACATTAAAAAAATTGATTGATCAAGGTGTATACCTACAATGTCTGGAAATCTATATTCTATAAGTAAAATTCATTGCTTACAAGTACAATATTGAACTACCTAGTTTAATATTAACTGTCAACATAATCGCCTCTTGTCGTCAATTAAAATGTTTTATTGCAAATTATTAAAAATGTTTTCAGAATTTTTAATTACCTTGTAGAAGCTTGCGACTGTTTATTCTGTGGACGAAATACAAGTTTCATGTTAAAACAAAATGAGACCCGGCGATTTAGTCTCAGTTTGGTAGTACATAGCGCTTGGTGTTATTTTCATGAAAATGTTTCGCAGGGTTTTCTCTTTAGAGTTGTTAAATACTTTATTTTTAAGAAAAATTCACAATACAGAGGCAATTCAGACGAGAGGCAATTTTGTTTTTCCATGTACGACTCTACTTTGTTAAACGGTTTTACTTAGCTTGATCTGTTTATTATTTGGTTCAAATTTAGTAATAGATATTTCACCCCCTTCCTGTGAACAGATTGATATGATATTTAGTACACAGCTTTAGTTTTGATGACAAAACCGTTTTACGTAAAAAAAAATTTACTAATAAATTATTCTATGAATATGATGATGATAATATACAACGTATGATGAACTAACAAAAATACAATCACTTAGCTCTGTTTCAAGTGACAGCTGTCAAATAAGTTTATAGAATTGATTTATTCCAATGAACTAATACAATATAATTATGATGGCATATTGGTGAAGCGCCAATTATACCATAGACTAGATTCCCGCACGGGATAAAAATATGCATGTGATCAACAAATAAATATTTCGGTCTGGGTTTATACCTACGTATTGTAAAATCGAATGCAATTGCACCTACGATACAGGAGAAAATCCTAATGATACGTGATGTTGCCAAACGTAAAAAAAAAAACAATACGTATAAACATTTTCTATCCCTCTCTCACGATCCCTGTAAGTAAATGATAATTATGTATCTAAATTAGTTTAGAGCGAGCAAAAGAATTAGCACCATTAAACAGTCGTAAATAACAGCACTGAAACGCTTATTTTTTTAAGCGTTTTAGAACTAGTGAAATATGATGTAAGTGACAGCCCTAAGATAATTATGTGTCTAAATTAGTTTACAGCGTGCAAAAGAATTAGCACCACTAACCAGTTTTACAGCACTCAAACACTTATTTTTATAAGCGTTGTAGTACTTTAGTGAATTTTGATGTAAGTGACAGCCCTATATTTTAAGCGATACTGTCGTTTATAAAGTGAAACGCTTTGGGCTTGAGCAAACAGCCCGTGTTTTCGGAACGAGGATTTTCAACGTCAACACTTATTAACGAGTCCGTATCCAGATTGCATAAAGCTTACAATACTTAATTGGCGCAGCGAAGAAAATATTGACAAAGGTTTAATGTAGGTACCAAAAATATCGAATACCTATTTCATTTTATTAAAACAATGGTGCTGGTCCTCTTGTACATCCCGCTAAACTAATTGTAGTCTCACTATATCTCTTTCTTATAAACACCATAGAAAAAGGACAGCAAATTGAACTATCAAATTAGAACTGTCAAATTAGTCTACGTTCTTGCAATTGAAGTAAAATTAGGCGAGACCTCTATCAACCGACCGATATCAACGAGAATTTAGTCGGCATTTCATAGGACATGCCGACTAAATTCTCGTTGATATCGCGTAAATGGACTAGTTTGACCGCTCTAAAAATCTTCTATCCTTTTGTCATGATCTCTATTAGAAAAAGAGATAGTGTGCCTAAATTAGTTAGGACCGTGTGCAAGAGAATTAGCACTAATGTCTTTTTTTTTCATAACATAATGACATAGCGCGTCTTCTTCTTGTTCTAGGTAATGTAGGTATGAGTCGTGACAGCCTAGTGGTATGATGACCTTGACTTGAAGATCAGTCGTCTTAGGTTTGAACCCAAGGCGCGCACCTCTGACTTTTAGTAGATAAGTTATGTGCTATAAATTAATTATTACTTACTCCGTGCCTCGGAAAGCACGTAAAGCCGTTAGTCCTGGGACTAACTCTCTCCGGTCTTGTCGGATTGCCGTCCTATCGGATTATGAGAGTGAAGGAATAGAGTCAACCTGTGTTCACGTCCGTATTTATAAATTGAAAAGTAGGAATTCCTAATAACGCACGTCTTTGATCACTTTTTACTTATACATTATATTTCTCTGTTCAGATATAACTCAATGGAACGTCCGAAAAAGTTTTGGACGTCCAACAATCCACTTGCGAAAACTTTTTAAAAGGAACTTGAATGTAGTGGAAACTTAATAAAAATGTCCAGCTCTATTCAGCTCTCTGGTCTGAAAAATAAATGGAAAGAGTTAAGACTTGTTACTAAAAAAAAGTATTGAGGTCGTAGCATTTCTTTCTAACCGACATTTAATAGAAAGGAGGTTATCAATCTGATAATGCAAATTAGAAATAAAGAATGAAACTCCATTGAATGACAGGAAACTTTAGGTACAATTGGTTGTCCTTTGTTTTTATTGTTGTTGATAAACGACTTAAAAAATTGCTATTTGTAGTAAAATTAAATGTAGGTAAGTACTTAGATATTTATCAGTTATCCTTATACGGAGTTCACGTTCCAAAGAGTCAAAAGTTTAAACAAAATTAATATACAAATTGAAATCCTCTTTAAGGGGCGGATACTCGCTAATCCACTATCTCGCTCGCACATTGAATATATAAAATCAATGAATATTGTTATGAAAAATCGCTACAAACCAAGTAAAGTTTCAGCAAAAAATTCAGCTTGAGCAGAACAAATTTAAAAAAAATGGCATTACATAAAAAATCATAATTATGTAGCTATTTTTATGTATAAAAACTTATTGGTATCAAACTGATATTTTTGCTGAACTTTTGTTAATGTTATTATCCGTAACTTGGTTTGTTGCAATTTTTTGTAAATATATTCATTGATTTTATATCTTCAATTTGTGAGCGAGAATAGCAAATTAGCGAGAATCTGCTCCGAGAATCCGCTCCTTAATCATCATCATCAGCTGGAAGACGTCCACTCTTGAACAAAGGCCTTATAGAATGCTACAAAACTGACAAAAAAAACCACTTCAAAACTCCAAAGAAGTCGGTGCCAAGACAGATCAGTTTATTGAAAGCCGAAACACACTTGGCTTGAAATTGTTTTTATTCTCAACAAATTAGGTGTGGGTAGAATAAAGATTCAAATACCTATAAAACACTTTTCAAACATTAATATCGGTCTTCCACTGTGCAAGATTTACCGTCAGTATCTCTGTAATCCAGATAAAAGTCTGTGAATAAACTGCACTTTCTTTCTTTTTCTGATCGTGTGGTTGATGAACAACCTGGTGTCAGAGTTTATACTCGTAGGCCTCTAACATGGCTTTATACACCATTGAAATATCTCTCAGGAGTGCTGGTTTCAACACGATGTTTTCCTTCACCGTTTTAGAAACTGATAATTAATTAATTATTAATGCACACATAACTTACGCCTTGGGATTGAACTCGAGACCTCTAACTTGTCAGTCGACGGTCATACCACTAGGCTATCAGTGCTTCTAAAGCTATCAGTGCTTCTAACTAAACTGCACTAAGAATCTGTAACATTGTAGAAACACTTGAAAGTTTATGTTGCAACTAAGGTAGCAAATGCAACCACGTGAGCGAACTTGATCGCGAACACTCCTTTGATGTGCATGCATTAGTCAAAGCAAATATTTATCGGGTGAGCGCGCGTTAGTAGTCTAGATAAAATGAATGCGGTAGACAGATATTGTTAGTCAATTTTAGACGCAGTTAGGTTTATAGATATGTACCTTTATCATGATTGTAGAAAAATGAGATTAATTACACTGGCTTTCAAAATTAAGTACCTACCAAATTTTTAAATTGCAATTTCTCCTAAACTATAGAAGTAAGAGTTTTGAAATAAAAAACGTTTTTAGTAAATTTTTTTGAAGCTTTTAATTTGTAAAAGGAATTGCAATAATTATTTAAACACAAGAGTACATAAATACTAGTTAAAGACAGAAATAACAATATTTGTGATTCAAGTCAGATAAAACAGGCAGTGTGGCTGCTTTATCAACGTGTGTTAACGGGCAAATTTGATTTGACGCGGACAAAGTCGCGGGGAACAGCTAGTGTTATATCAAATTGCATCACCCTACCATGGTCGACATTATAAAATAAAGACCACCTAAGATACCACATGTATATGTATGTGAATACATAAATTTAAAAAAAAATCTTATTTCGAACAAACATCTTGTGTACTTTTTGTATCATATTTCGAACATTTTACATTTTATCTTACGTGTAGTACTAAGTTATGAAGGCCAGTGTATTTTACTAGTCAGCAGTGTTATAATCCACGCGCAAGTGCCAGTCACCGCCTGAGGAATGTGAGCGGTGAGACGGATGAGGATGCGGTTGACAGCGACGTTTACGTTTTCGACAATCTAGTCAAAATTGCATTGTTGGGAAAATTTGCGCTTATTCCTCGCCCTATTGCGTTTAAATCGCTTTTAAGTTTTGCATACTCTCCCTTGGTTCGTATTTTATCTGAGTATATAGAAAGCAACAAAATTAAGTTATAAGTCTTTAAATATAAGTAAGTATTTTTCTTATTAAAATATTTATCTTATTGTTTTTAATTATGATTTATTGAATATGCAGTATAAATTATTTATAATTATTTATCTATTAATTTTATCTGAGACAAGTGGAAGGAGGAAAGGGAGGCCTTTGCCCTGCAGTGGGATAATATAGGCTAAATAATAATAATAATAATAATATTAATTTTATAAAATAAAATGTTAATCCCTTTTTTACTTTTCCTTTAATTTTTTTTTTGGTATCTGTATTTATCCTCCTTGAATTTCTGTCACTTAGTTTTTCGTTCCGATCATAACACCTGTCATTGGCGTAATTGTGAGCCTAAGGCTTTCACTCGCCATTCAAAAGAAGTGAAGTGAAATTTGGCGCTCCCCGCATGCGAGCTCTATCGACTAATGTAAATGAGTCTAGGGCTAATCTGAAACCACATACAACAACACTCTTCTCATAATCGTCTTAGAAATAGATTAGTTTATCAATTTCTCTTGCTTTCAATAATAAATAATTCCATTGTTCTAGGTAAACCTAATTGGTTTTATTATCTCCTGTTTTCTATTACAAAACTTACAAGAACTCGGGTTGTTATTTAAAAAGGAAAATAAATGTTTGCTCCAGTTAAGTTGAATACTATCCGAGTTTTTCCAGTAATATTTGTATGTTCGGTGCAAGATTATGTGGAAACGAAAACAATATTGTGAAGTTATCGAAGATGTTTTTTATTTATAGCTGCGTTAAGATTCCAATATTTTATTTCATGGAACAAAATATTTTGCGAGAATATTAGTTTTATTTTTAAACGGTTTCATTTAGCTTGCCCTGTTTATTATTTGGTTCAAATTTAGTAATCGATATTTCACCCCTTTCCTGTTGACAGATTGATCTGATATTTGGTACACAGCTTTAGTTCTGATGACAAAACCGTTTACGTAATAAATAATTACTTAAGTAGTATTAAGTATTTCATTTGAAAACTCTCATACAAAAATCATTAAACTCTTTATTTTTTTTTTTTTTATCTATATACTAAGGCTTTAATCGCAAAGCAATTATGACAGTCTCATGTTCGTTACATTATTGATCTATGTACATTTAATTAATTATTGTAATAAATAGTATAATTTAAAAGCTAGTTTAGATGTAAGATTTATATTTCAAAAATAAAAGATATATTTTTGAAATATAAATTAAGAAACTCGCAAATACAACTAACTTGGGCGGCTCTTGAACGCGCGATCCCTGGTGTACCGTGCCATCGCTTTACCAACTTAGCTAGCTAGTCCTACGCGCTTTAGTTGAAATTATGATTCTCTTCCTTAACGCCATATAGGCGTGTGGTGACATCTGCCGGAGTACTTACGCACTGCCGGTCCCATGTTCCAAACTTTTCACCTTAGGAGGCATAGAAACGATATCAATTTTTTCTCGCCCGAGTCAGTTGTTTCTGCGAGTTTCTTATTAAATATTTCTTTACTAGCCGCTACTGTCTCATACCAGCCATTTTTATTTTTTATTTTTTTTATAGACTCACGCCTGTATTCCCCAGAGGGGGTAGGCAGAGGTGTGCAGTACACCCACGTTTCGCCGGCTTTATTATAAGTCCCATGTAATAGGGGGCGAGCCTATTGCCATTAACCGGGCACAATGCCAGACTCCGTGCTGCTACTGAGAATTTCCTAATGAAAAAACCCAATAACACTTTGCCCGACCCGGGGATCGAACCCAGGACCTCGTGCTCAGCAGTCGCGCTTGTTACCACTAGACCAACGAGGCAGCCAAGTTGTATATTTTCAGAAAATTAAGGTTAATGATGTTATTGAGCCAAAAATATTTAATTCGTAAATATTATGCAACATTTTTTTTAACAATTTCACGTAAATAAAGTTAGATCTTACTCCGCAACGCTGATTCAAAGCGTATTAAAGAAGTTATGTATTTGTGTTGTACTGATCAAGCTGCTTAAAAGACTTTTAACTTTGCGTATCGAATTTAAAATTGAGTGCCTGCCATAGCCTACTGCTTAGCGAGCTTAACAACGCGCGAAGACGTTCGAAATCAAAACACATAAATTTAATACCTACAGCTCAACATTTGTCACCCTTGTTTACCTTCCAAAGGGTCTTACGTGAAGCATTTGTTTACATTTAAAATCAATACATGTTCAGTCAAGCATTTTATTGCTTACACGGTTCGGGTAGCGTGACGTCATCCTTTCTAATTATTGATTAAACTTTCTGAATGTACGCTTTAGCTATTTATGTCTTTTAAAGGGTTAGATAGAAATGAGTTAAAGGAGTTTTAAAATATTTCACACATTAGCCTATCTTAGATGTACCAACGAATAAGCAGCAGAGGAAAATAGACATGAAAACGAAAATAGAGAAGCGGTAGGTCGACTTATCAAAGCTTTGACAATGATTAGCCAGATCAATCATTAAAAAATTCATAGAATACGCGTGCTCAAAGTAAGACTGATCAAAACGGAAGTGGCAATATTACTTATAGGTAATGAATAATAATAAATAAATAATTATTGTATTTATTCAAATACAATATATATAACATACATTTTTAAATATATATTAGAAAACTTAAAAATATACATTTAAAAAAATAAAATATAGTAGCCCACCGGTATCGGGAACAGGGTCCAAGCTACCGGTGGTCGGGCCTCTAGAAATTATTATATTATTATGAAATTATACATTTTGTAAAGAGTTAAATTAAAAACACTGACAACATCAAAAGGGGTCATTAAACTCATCATTATGAACAACTTTTACTATGGGACCAACCCTGAAATCGTAAAAAAAATCAGCTGTTCCATACATTATGTTCAGTTTAGGAACAAAATGAAACAGCAGATTTTTGACAAATTCTAATGTTGTATACTATTGTATAAGTACTCTTATTTCATTTTATATAATAAACGACAAATCTAATTTACTTGTTACTGTACCTATAAAGTTTTACTGAAACCGTCACGCAATAATGACCCTAACAACGTATGACATTAATCATAATATCTTTCAAAGATACCAATTAGCTAAGCGTTTTAGTATAAGTTTAATAAGTTGTAAAAGACCTGAATAGACATTGTCAGGATGTCACTAATAAATGTCAGGCTAAAAGGTTACAGGTTATTAATCGTTTTAATATTTGTACACAATATATTATAATGTGCTTCTAAATTATCTGCCACGGTTGCAATGGGAGAAAGTGTTGGGTATATATTACAATAGTGAAGAAATTTCGTACCCCGGAACAGTAAAAAAAAAATGGACCATAGAGCAGAATTAGACTTACGCAATAAACGCAGGCAAAAGAAAAAAAAAATATGACGTTAGATAATAAAATGAGTTCACTATTGTAATATAAATAACCGATATTATCTCCCATTGCAGCCGTGGCAGATAATTTAGAAGCACTTTTTATTTAATAATTTTCTGTCTTTTAGTGACATGTTATATTATGCTTCTTACAAGCTTATTAAGTCGTGATAGCCTAGTGGAATAAAAAAAAAATGAAGGAATGACCGTTCACTGGCAAGTCAGAGGTCTCAGGTTCAAACCCAAGGCGCGCGCACCTCTGACTTCGTAAGTCCTGTGCGTATTATAAATTAATTATCACTTACTCCGTGCCTCGGAAAGCACGTAAAGCTTCTGGCCCTGCACCTGATCTCTCTCCGGTCATGGTGGGTTACCGTCCCATCGGACTATGAAAGTGAGGGAATAGAGAGTGCACCTGTGTTTACGCACACGCTTGTGCGCTATAATATCTCCTGCGTAGTTGGCTAATCTTCGTTGAGATTGGCCGCCGCCGTGACGAATTTTTGATTTTGATACCTACACATTTAAGAGGAGATCCTCCGAGTGCACTCTATACAAACGAAGTTTGATCTTAATTTGATTATTTCTCAATTAAAATGCTTGAAAATTTTGTTAACTAGATCTAGATAATATATAATCTGTGTCTGTGGTTTGTCTGATGTCCATTTTTTTGTGTAAATTGTATCATAATATTTTTTTAATCTGATATAGGTATTGTCACAGTAATAAATAATTATTAGTCTCAAGATCTTGTTTATATATAATAAACAAGATCTTGAGAAAGATCTTAATACTAGTCTATATATCTTGTTCAAAAAAATTCATAAAATTTAATTGGGTATTACATTCAAATTAACGTCAAACTTCGTTTGCTTTACGCATTTTTTGTACACACAGCTACACATCAATCTATGAAAAACCAGTATTAACTGACCTCGCATTGTAAAGGCTCTTCGCACAACAAGATGTCAGCTTATAATGGAAATGTATAGCTTGATTTGTAGCCGTTTGTAGAGTACATTCATTGTTTTTTATTATTACTTCTTCAGATATAATGATAATAATTATTTTAGTACCTAATTTAATAAAAAAGGTCAAGCCAGAACCGTGCCAAGTTTACAGATTTGGCACGCAGACACAAACCTCATCTTTTGTTAGTTTATTGTACTAAAACATTATGGATATTGGATAATTTGTCCATTAGGCATAAAATAGAGTAGATATATCAAGGGCAGCTAGATTTCTGATTATTATGTAAAATTAATGCTGTAACAATGCCAAATATATTATACTGGAGGTCATACTTGAATATTTTATGTATATTTGCTTATTAAATGAAATTATTTGATAAGAAATTCGCAAAAATAACTGACTTGGTCGAGATTTGAACCCGCGATCCCTGACATGGCACGGCACGCCAGGAATCAGGGTGCGGCAGGTGATCTAACCTACTGTCATAGTATACTCTACATTTTAAGGATATTTAAGAGTTAAATTAATATTAGTCGGTACAATAATATGCCTGTTGTAATTACCATGTTGTAATTAACTAAAAATTATGCCAAAAAGTACAATTTACGCCAGTTAAACCGATATAATTACATAATATTCCTAGATACTATTGTTACGTGAAAAAAAATATGTCGAACATTTTATGACAATCGAAATTAGGACAATCAATATTATGCGATTTATGCGAACGAAGAGGGCACCCTTCATTGATACTTGTGACTTTCTATTTTCTTTTTGTAAGAAAGGTGACTGGTGTCAGTCTTCATTCATTCGTTCCGTGATTAATTGTGTGAAAATAATGCGGTTACGAAATAAATTGGCTTCGCTGATGACCGGAAGGCCTTGGCCCAAATTTTTGTCCTCAACTGGTAATATATAAGGAACTATAATACTTCTTTACGTGTTTTACAAAATGCAGGACAAAATACAATAATGTTTTGATGATGTAATATCACTGTCTACCCACCTAAGTAGAAAAAACATGACATTGAAGTTCATTGCAATTTTTAAGGCAGTATACTATATATATATATATACTTATATATATACTTACCGATAGGTACATATTATAGAAGAAGAATTAGAGAATTTGAGTCGTGATTCCCTAGTGGTGGTGACCGTTGACTGGCAAGTCAGTACCGCCTTCTGCATCAAGCCCTTAATCCAGCCATCTAACGAGAGCCTCTTAAGGTGTTGATCGAGGCTCTTGGATATTAAACCATGGACTGAAACTACTACCGGCACAATGACAGCTGAGTCCACATCCCACATGTCGACTACCTCGCGGGCCAAGTCTAGATATTTTATCTGTTTAGTTAACATTATTATCCATATCCATAAAATGTTTATATATGCAAGATAAATGTCATTACAGAATGCATTTTTTATTATTACTAGATACTTAATTCGTTTCCGGATTTTTTAAAAATAATTAAATACTTAAAAATAACACACTCTTTTTCATTGAAATAGACATTTATTTTAACAAATATTATAACAATTTTAATTCTTTTTAATTAAAACACAGTGGGTCAAAATTCTAACGTAACATAACGTAATAATTTAAAGTCCTATCAACCCACTGAGCAAAATCACAATGAGCATATTAATACCATCCGCGGAATAGAAGGGATTTTCACATTTCCACTGACAACTCATTAGGCGAGTATAACTTTGTTAATGATAGTCATAACAAGTTAATTCGCTGTCTGACCTTTTCTTGTTAATTCCTATGTAATGAGTAACATCTGTTTGAGTCTTTATATTTTTGCGCTTGAATTTGTATGATAATATTTTCAGTAATTTGGTAGGTATATTTTATCCATATTTTAAGTATGTTTTTTACATGTTTATGATATGCATATGATATGCTTTGCTTATCAAATGATATTATTTTAATACGAAACTCGCAAAAACAACTGACTCGGGCGGAACTTGAACCCGCAATCCCTGGCGTGCCGTGCCATCGCTTTACCAACTAAGCTACCGAGTCCTGACCGCTTCAGTCGCAATTACTAATCTCTTTCTATACCTACATTTTGTTTAATGACCCCTTTTTAAGTTGTCGGAGTTTTAAAAATAACCCTATACTAACTTTTGCTCGCGGCTTCGCCCGCATGAATTTCGGATCGAAATAAAATGTATTCTATTTCCAAGCTATACAGTATACACGGTGTAATTGACCGAATTTAGCCGAAGTCGAGAAAAAAATCGGTTGTTTCATACATTTTTGATATCATAACTCGACAGAATGGAACAGCTGATTTATTTTCTCTCTCTCACCACATCCGAAAAAATCGCGTGTTGAGTCCACAAACATCCAAACAACTTTTATATATTTATTATATTAGAAGGATATTCGGAGCGGAATGTGGCCACCCTTATGGTATTGTCAGTGACTCGATTTAGGTAGCATAAAACACACACAAAAATTGTTTTGGGGCACCAATGTAAATGTGGCAAGATCTGTTCAGGTGTACCACATTGGCACTAAAAGCTTCTTGCAGACAAACTAAAAGTCGGTATATTTTTAAACAAATTTTATTAAATAACTTCGTCCTGTTTCGTGTCTATCCACAAAACTAGGCTAAAAACAAAAGCCTGTCTGTCATAAAGTTGATAACTCTTTTTTCGTCGTATCGTTTGAAGCGGTGTGGTATGACGTTATAATCCATTTATTTCTGGCGACCTAGGTATGACAAGCTAGGTATGACAAAAAAGAAAAAAAAAGATAGGTATGACAAGCTAAACAGTTTTGTATGTCGGTTTAACTGTTGTATACTCTGTTTTATTTATGAAAGTGTAGCGTAGTGGCAAAGAGTAATAACAATTACTAAGTACGTAAAGAAGCGACACTCACTGTCCCTCGCCATTTTATCCCCAGCATCAAAATAGTAAGCGAGGTAGTAACGCAGTACGGATTGTACGGAATATCTTTGAGCATAATAATGAGCGAGTTAAAAAATGTGAGCGAAAAAGTTGTGTGCGCTTAAAATAAAGTAGGCAATTACACGAGTTCGTATTTATTTTTATAGAGTATCGGGGGTGTGCTAGAGAAGGCTGAAGGATGTATGCAATTACCATAAGATATAATGATAAGATCATCATCCTCTTAGCGTTAGTATTCCCAAACTTTGTTGAATTCAGCTTTTAACCTAACCAGATTCAGCTGCAGCTGGATATCAATTTCTACGGTCTACAGCCTATCTGATCCCCGCAACCCAAAAGGATACGATATTCCAAAGTTAAATCAGTTGTCAAGATTTTATGAGGGTACTGACTATCTATATTGACAGTCAAAGATCTTTATAACAGCCGGGGTCGACAGCTTGATGTGTGTTCGCGCCAACTAAACGCGATCAAAACTAAAAACAATACTACCAAACACAACACTATCAACTATTCGTCTATGATCTCGCGGCACATCACTATTACGTCAGCGCACCCCTGCGCCCCCGCATCTCATCGATGGCGTCTGCCGGCCGCAATAAAAGGCGATGCAAACCAATTTCGGCCTCTTATTTGACTACAATCAACACATGCAAGAAGACCGAACAAGGAGCCATCATGCTGCAGCTCCAGGTTCGAACATAATGGCGACCGTGCAATTCGGCGTGTCTACGATCTTCGGATGCGGACATCATCAACAATTTCAGAGCAGCTATCAAATTTCATCGGGCGCGGCAACGAATTCGGCCGGCCTATGAATCCAAGCTAAGTACCTATCCAAATGCTATCCTTCCCTAGGTTCCATACATAATAACCTACAATCTGCGCAAATGTCGTGTACCTACAATTACTAATCTCACAATTCTATTGCCTAAACCTATGTTGTCGTTGTAGCCTATACCCCGCACAATTTCTATACCGTGCAGCTACAACAGTTTAGGTAAAACACGTGCATTTTGTGCAAACTCGCTATATTCATTGTGTGTTGCCCATGCTCTATTCCCTCGCATGACTATTGGTGTGTGTTAGCAAATCGGTAGCGTGCACGTGCGCAACACAAAGCTTGAAAAGCGTCATTTCAATCGCAATTAATCTACAATTATATACCTAGGAACTTAACGCAACCCGCTAACGCTATAAAATAACAAAACTTTTATTTTACAAGTACCTACTAATTCAGGTGTAAAGTCAATCCCTATCTTATAATCTAATAAATTGCAATCTTAAGTCTATTCTCTCGCTCATTTTGTCTTGTTTGCACCCCTCCTGTTTGGCGGCTTCGCTCTCCTTGGTGTGCACGTTATATACCCCGCTTTGGGCCGACTATTTCAGCGCATGAAGTGCCTACTTGCGGCCGGAGCCCGTCAATATCTACGGGTGCTACCGAGCGCGTCGTGTCACACACGTGCCTCGTGCCTCGTGCTCCCAGCCCACGTGCTTCGCACGCAGCTTCGCTTCGCTGACGCCGTTGGAGTGCCGGTACGCCGATAGCCGAAAAAGGAGGAACGTGAGCTCATTCCATTTTATTCTAACTAGTGATTTCAGTGTTAAATTCTATATCCAAGTGATTCAGTATTGTCTTTAACAAATTTGTGACCCATACTTTAATACAATGGATGACATTAAAGCTCTCAAAGCCAAACGCACAAGCGTCAGAGGTCGAGTAACTAAATTTAAAGAATACATCGATCTGATAAAGGCAATACCGGTATCAAATTTCACTGAAAATCATATTAATGAACTCAAATTGAAACTACATAAAATTCGAGAACTATTTAAAAGTTATGAATTGCTGCAAGATCAAATTGATGTACTTTGTGTCGATACCATTTCTGACGAGATTGATGAAAGGGACATAACGGATTCTAAGTTTACACATTTGATAGCTGACGCTGAAACTATTTTAAATTCATGTATTGTCAAAACTGATCAGCTAGAGTTATCCCCCCGGAGTGACCGTCATCATTCTCATGAAGCAAGTTTTAAGTTACCTAAAATAGAAATAGCTAAGTTTGATGGCAATTTTGCCTGTTGGTTAGAGTTCCGTGATACTTTTAAGTCTTTAATTGATAATAATGCTCGCTTGTTACCTATACATAAATTTCACTATTTAAATTCATATCTAACCGGTGAAGCTGCTAGGATACTTACCAACTTAGAGGTCTCATCTGAGAATTATTCTAAAGCTTGGGAACTGATGTGCCAACGGTATGATAATAAAAGACAGTTAATTAACCAACACTTAAATTCTCTCTTTAACATTGAAAGTATTCATCGTGAGTCTGATAAATCATTGAGATCCTTAGTGTACAATGTTAATAAGGACCTTAGAGCGTTATCCAGCCTAGGCGAGCCCACCGATAAATGGGATTCACTCATCATTCATATGATGTGCATGAAAATTGACAATGTTACCAAGCGTGCCTGGGAGGAACATAGGAATACTTTAAACAATAACACTAACATGCCAAAACTTGATGCATTTACAAAATTTCTGCAAGAGCGTGCTGATATTTTAGAAAATTGCTATAAAAAACAAACATTGAACAATTCAAATCAATCTTCTAACTATTCGAACAACAAATATGAGCGTTCCTACAAAACATTTGCTTGTTCAACAAGCAACCAAAACAATTCTAAATCCAACTATCAATCATCTTGGGTTTGCAATTATTGTGGGAAGGACCACAGCATCTATACTTGTCCTACTTTTCTATCTAAAACACCAGAACAACGGAGGTCTGAAGTCAACAAACTTAAGTTGTGTCCAAACTGCCTGAAAAAGAGTCATAATAACATTAAGGTTTGTTCTCATGGCTCATGCCGTGAGTGCCACAAAAGGCACAACACATTGCTTCATGTACCTTCACAGCCTGCGACGGATGTCTTCATTCAGCCTGCCTCGGTAGCTAATGCTGATCTTTCTACAATAGACGTTCCAGTCAATTTTTCTTCGCAGCCTGCCAATCATGTTCTGCTGTCTACTGCTATATTATGGGCAACAAATCCAAGAAACAATTTCAAAACAAGAGTTCGCTGTCTACTAGACTCGGGTAGTGCTGCTACATTTATTTCTAAGTCGTTACAGGTTAGGCTGGGCCTAAAAGCCATACCAACGGAGGCCATCAAGGTCATTGGTATGGGGAACACACCATGTGGCTTCATTGCTGAGCGTAGTGTTGTTCGCCTAGACTCTCTGCACACAGACTTCAATGTTACCCTAGCATGCTCTGTCCTACCTGAACTCACAGGAAACATTCCTAAAACTTCTATCAACTCAAAACTTTTCAATATCTCTCCTAAAATTAAATTAGCAGATCCCACCTTCAACAACGCAGGTCCTATTGAGCTGCTTATAGGAGCAGACCTGTACTGGCAAATTGTAGGAAGGGAACATCAATCACTTGGTGCTAATTTACCATTTTTAATTAATTCACAGTTAGGCTGGCTAATCTCCGGTCCTATATTTTTTAACTGTGAACCTAAAGCTATACATTGTAATTTTTCAAATAAAGAAGCAATCCCTGTTGACAATCTTGATCAACAGCTATCAAAATTCTGGGAGTTAGAAGAACTACCTAAGAGACCTCTTCTCAGCGACAGTGAGAAGGCGTGTGAACGTCACTTTCAGACACACACTACTCGTCAACAAGACGGACGTTTCACTGTGAAACTACCTCTCAAAGAGTCTCCTAGCATTCTCGGTGACTCCTATCTTCTAGCAAGACAAAGATTTTTCTCGTTAGAGAGAAAATTCCGCAAAAATCCTTCTCTCAAACAAGCCTACTGTGACTTCATAGCAGAGTACACCTCTCTGGGTCACTGTTCGGAGCTTACTGCGCCGCCGTCGCCGCACCGCCGCTACTACCTGTGTCACCACGCCGTGATGCGAGAGCACAGCGAGTCCACCAAGCTGCGAGTGGTGTTCGACGGCTCCGCGGCTACTACAACAGGCGTATCTCTGAACGATATTCAGATGATAGGTCCAAAGGTACAAGATTCTCTCTTAGCAATCCTTCTACGATTTCGCCTCCACAAGTACGTGCTAGCTGGAGACATCGACAAATTCTTCCGGCAAGCATCTCTTCATGAAGATGACAGAGACCTACAACTTATCCTGTGGCGTGAAGATGAGAATCTGCCTATCAAAACACTTAGGCTCAACACAGTGACCTATGGTTTCGCTAGTGCCAGCTATTTAAGTACCAAGTGCTTGTGGCAACTAGGTGAAGAATGTACAGACGCAAGGGTCAAGGAGATCATACAAAGGGATTTCTATTGCGACGATTTACTTACAGGTTCTAATACAAAGGCAGATCTACTATACATTCTGAATGCAGTTACCTCTACATTAAAATCAGGCTGCTTCAATCTGCGGAAATTCAGGTCAAATACTCCAGACATCTTTCCTATCTCTACTGTTGACCTACAGAGCAAGCTAAGTCTAAGCGACTCATCCAGCGCCCTCGGCTTGGGTTGGAGCCCACAATCAGACTCTTTACAATTTTCCATCGAGGCCCCAAGCTCCGAATCTGCGCTTCGGATTACAAAGAGAAGCATATTGTCATCTTCTTTCAGTATTTTCGACCCACTTGGATTGCTATCTCCATGCACCGTCCAGCCGAAAATGCTCATGCAGCAACTGTGGCGGCGAGGTTTGGACTGGGACGAGCCAGTTCCTGAAGACCTTCGAAAGGAATGGCAGCGAATTAGTTCCAGCCTCCCATCTCTATCGGAAATGAAAATACAGAGAAGAGTTATATGTGACAATCCACAGGACATACAGCTTCACTCGTTCTGCGATGCATCTATGCACGCCTACGGCGCATGCATCTATCTTCGATCAACCGACAACAAAGGTAACGCTACAGTATTCTTACTCTGCGCTAAATCCAGAGTAGCACCAACCAAACCTCCACTTACAATACCGAAGTTGGAATTGCTTGGAGCTCTTCTTGCTGCCAACCTAACGAAGACTGTGCTAGAGGCCCTGCACTGCCCTATCTCATCTTGTGTACACTGGTGCGACTCCAGTGTGGTACTCGCATGGCTCAACAGCAGTCCCAGCAAGTTGAAAAGCTTTGTTGCTAACAAAGTAGTCGAAATCTGCGAAAATACGAGTCTATCTTCTTGGCGTCACGTACCCACCGCCTACAATCCAGCGGACCATATCTCTCGAGGTATTCCAGCAGAAAAGCTACGTGATCTTCAAGAGTGGTGGTCTGGCCCGTCCTTTCTCATGTTTGACGAATCTCAATGGCCAGCACCTGAAAAATCTAGCAAGCTCAAGGACGACATACCTGAGATGAAGGCTTTAGTTACAACTCACGCTGACACAGACCCGGTAATTAAATTCGAAAACTTCGCTGATCTCAACAAACTCAAAAGAACATTTGCATACCTGTTAAGATTTATCTCTATTTTAAAAACCAAAACTATTATACAAGGTCCTCTTTCAGTGGAAGAAATCAATAATTCATTCACCTTGTTAGCTAGACAAGCTCAAAAACAATCATTCCCTGTCGAATACAATAAATTGTCGGCAGGTGAATCTATTTCTAAAGGAAACATCTCCGCTCTTAGCCCATTCCTTGATAAGGATGGATTAATAAGAGTAGGTGGCAGGCTCGATCGCTCTATGTATAGCTATAGCAAAAAACATCCTATAATTTTAAATTCAAATCATCAATTAACTAAACTAATATTTCGCCAGGAGCATTTAAGGTTGTTGCACGCAGGTCCACAGCTTCTTCTATACTCTATCCGAGAGGCTATTTGGCCTGTAAACGCTAGACAGTTAGCCCGTAGCACTGTCCGCGCCTGCGTAGTGTGTCGTCGCCACAAGGGCCAAACACTTACGCCTATGATGGGCAACTTGCCTCCTGAGCGCATCACACCCGCTCTTCCGTTTCAATCGATAGGAATGGACTTCGCAGGTCCTTTTTACATTATCAATAAAAAAGGTCGCGGAGCTAGGGTATCAAAATGCTATTTGTGTTTATTCATTTGTTTTAGATTCAAATGTGTACACTTAGAAGCCGTAAGCGACCTATCTAAAGACGCGTTTATCTTAAGCTTACGACGTTTCGTTTCTCGAAGGGGGAAGCCCTCTGAGATTTTTTCGGACAACGGACGCAACTTTGTTGCTGCGTCCAAGGAAATTGGGCAATTTCTAAAATCTAACGCAAAGGGAATCACTGAACTTGCAGCAAACATGCAAATAAAATTCAATTTTCATCCACCTTACGCTCCTCACTTTTCTGGTTTGTCGGAGGCCGGCATTAAATCGGCTAAGCACTTTATCAAACGCGTTATGGGCAATACCAATTTAACTTTCGAAGAGTTGTCTACGCTATTTGCGCAGGTTGAGGCAATTATGAATTCCCGTCCCCTTTCTCCTCTATCCTCTTGTCCCACAGACTTCCTTCCCCTCTCCCCCGGACATTTCCTCATTGGCCGGCCGTTAACCGCGCCACCCGTCATCGATGACTCAAGTCGCTGCCGATCACGATATGAAGCGATTGAGAAGATGCGGCAACAATTTTGGAAGCGGTGGCAGCGCGAATACATATCAGAACTGCAACTAAGAACAAAATGGCGTGAAAACAAAGCAAAATTGGCTATTGGTGACCTAGTGATCATCCAAGAAGACAACATGCCACCCCTAAACTGGCGCCTTGGACGCATAGCCAAGCTATATCCTGGCGAAGACAACATTTCAAGGGTCGCAGACATAGCAACTACAAAGGGAACAATTAAACGGGCCCTTACCCGTATCTGCCCCCTGCTGGACTAAACCCGGCCGGGAGTATGTTCGCGCCAACTAAACGCGATCAAAACTAAAAACAATACTACCAAACACAACACTATCAACTATTCGTCTATGATCTCGCGGCACATCACTATTACGTCAGCGCACCCCTGCGCCCCCGCATCTCATCGATGGCGTCTGCCGGCCGCAATAAAAGGCGATGCAAACCAATTTCGGCCTCTTATTTGACTACAATCAACACATGCAAGAAGACCGAACAAGGAGCCATCATGCTGCAGCTCCAGGTTCGAACAATGTGCTTTATTTGCACCGTGCGTGCGCTGACACAGGTGGACTCTCTATTCCCACATTTTTATAGTCCGATGGGATGGCAATCCTACACGACCGGAGAGAGGTCAAGCATGGAGCATGTGATAGTTATTTTATAATACGCACATAATTTCCGAAAAATCAGAACTACCTTGGATTCGAACCTGAAATCTCTGATTTGCCAGTAATAGGTCGCCACTAGGCTACTCGTACTACAATTACATATTACTAGGTATATTAGTAATACAGGATGATGTAGGTAGGTGGTCAGAAGGTTCTTCCCTCTAGAGCCCTGACTACCGGTATCTTGGACTCTGTTCCCGATACCGGTGGGCTACTATATTTTATATTTTTAAGTGTATATTTTTGTGTTCTATATAATATTTAAAAATGTATTTTATATGTATTGTAAATGAATAAATGAAATATTACATACCATGTAACTATAAGATGTAAACATAATAATACAATATGCATGTGACTTGTGAAACCCATCCCACCAATCCATTTATCTATTAATCCTACAGCCCTATAATCCAATCAATACTATCCACCTGTTACCTCTTTCTGTAACGAGCCTCTGACTGAGTGCTATGAAATATGTTTTTCTTTATTGTCATGACATAGACGAATCATCGATGTCAAAGTTCATTACGACATTTATTCGTCAATTAGTTTAAGCCTTAATTCCATTTGGAACGAATCATGAGGTATGGAGGAAATATTATGATTAGATTATGTAGTTCTGTTATTGTACACAATTGTTTGTAATATTGACATAAAACATTATTTTTTCGTAAATATTTCGTCGTTCGATGTGCCGTGTGGTTTCCGGCCTAAGAATAGAACCACCCCTACTCGTCCCGCGGGTGTGGTAAGAAGCGACAAAGGGACACATCCTTCTGTGTAACAGCAATTATCTGCTACTGCAATTGCAAACACACTTGCCCAGCGACGATTATGGGCAAATACATTTAATGAGCGCACAATAGTGGCGCATTGGAACAGGCGTATGTTCAGCAATGGACTTAAATACTGGGAAAATGAATTTTCCCAGGAAGAAAACCTAACCAGATCGATTTTAAACCCCTATTATAGGGAATTTCATTGAAATCATTAGAGCCGATTCCGAGAACGCGATTACAATTTCATGTAGCTATCTAAATTTTGCTACTATTATAGTACAGTAAAAGCAAGTACTGGATGTTGTGAACAATTTCCAATTTATCTATAGTATAGTTGAATATAAACTTGAAGTCATAAAATTTTATTATTCATCTAAAACTTTGATTGAAAGCCATAAAAGTCCTATTATCTCACATTCATTATCAATGTAAGTGTTAATAAAATACTATAATAAAGTCTGCATTGATTCAGATGGTCTAGTAGACTAGTTAATTGCATTCACTGCTAAACTATCCTAATTTATATAAAAATTATAAATGCGAAAGTGTGGTTTGTCCTTCTTTCAACAACTTAACTGGTAACAGTATGCCCTAGGATACTTTTTATCAAAAAAAAAAATAGAACCACGAAAGCAATGAAGCAAAACAAAAGGTAGTTCTCAATATTAATATTTGAATTATTTATTGTAATTATAAATATACTTCATAATCAGTTAAATTTACTATAATTTTTAAGACACTTTCTAGAATAATATAAGTAAAAACTTTTTTTACTGAAAACGGTTTTGTCATCAAAACTAAAGCTGTGTACCAAATCAGATCAATCTGCCAAAAGAAAAGGGGTGAAATATCGGTTACTAAATTTGAACTAAATAATAAACAGGTCAATCTAAGTAAAATCGTTTAAAAAAACTAACTATAATGTAAAAATTAACCTTAAATAACAAAAAAATAGCTGACAACTGATATTAAATAAATGCATTTCACAAATACAATTTTGGCAAATAATTAAAAAAATTAAATAATCAGTGGTTTCTATCCTGTCTAAGATCATCATCCCAACTATAGGCATGTTGCAGTATCTGCAGTCCGTCGCTCGATCGGTAATAGACCAGAGATGGTGGCGCGCGTGTGTTCCGCGCGCAATTCTCAAGATGGATTCGGCAGCGACTACGTGACAGTGACGGCGGGGGACACCATTGTGCATTGGCGAGGCAAGACGGAAGCACGGTGAATCCCGAGGCCCAACCAAGAGGTCCATCGAGGAACACTGTATAGTTTTTAGTCCATCCCACCACCTGTCTTGGTGATTGGGCAAATGGGCAATCATAAAGAGTATTGTCATAAAGACATTGACATCTAACATATCTTCAAGCGTCATTTTTATTCGAAACCGCTAGTAAGTAACAAAGTTCAGTTTCTAAAGTCATTATGTATATTGTTCGCCAAACCCCCAGGCAGTATAGCTCTTATATTATTTTCAAACATAAGCTATTGTACACCATTGGCGAGGCAAAACGGAAGCACGGTGAATCCCGAGGCCCAACCAAGAGGTCCATCGAGGAACACTGTATAGAGTGTATAGTTTTTGGTCCATCCCACCACCTGTCTTGGTGATTGGGCAAATGGGCAATCATAAGAGTATTGTCATAAAGACATTGACATCTAACATATCTTCAAGTGTCATTTTTATCCGAAACCGCTAGTAAGTAACAAAGTTTAGTTTCTAAAGTCATTATATTGTTCGCCAAACCCCTAGGCAGAATAGCCCTTATATTTCAAACATTAGCCATTGCAATTTGAACTTTGTGTGATTGTTGTTACAGTTTAACACGTGTTGAACTGTACCAAGCATGAAATAGTAAATTTTAGAGCACTTTTGTACATTTATGTGGTAGCGTTTTGTTATTAAATATTTTGTGTAATTATATTAGGAGTTATTTAGGTACACTAGAGCTTTCTAGTCTAGAATACTATTAGAAATGAATTTAGATACCAATCTTAAAGAGTTCTAGTTGAACTTTTTGGGGTTCTTGTTTAAATTATGCATATAACCAACATGGTTTTACGCAGTCTTTCTTCTTACATTTAAGAGCTAGGCTCTTGTCGGTGGAGCAATCGCCACCTGTCTCTATCCTGCGCTTGTCTTTTGACTTACTGATACGTCATGACTCCTACTTTTGCAGTCTTTATAGAGGCCTAATTTAAAACTCTTATTGTTTTGTTCGTAAGTACTTACCTACACAGTCCTTTTAAACGGTTTTATTTAGCTTGCCCTATTTATTTTTTATTTGTTTGGTTTAAATTTAGTAATTGAAATTTAACCCCCTTTCTGTTGACAGATTGATGATTTAGGTCAGGTCTGATGACAAATCCTTTTTATGTAAAAAAATTATTTCAATATTATTTCTAAAATTGATAGCAACAGAAACATACATTGATTGATTGATAGATACATGAATTCGTCGTCTTAATTTTACAAGTTAAATTAAAAAAATATCCCGATAGTTAATCTTAATAGTTCCATAATTTATATACCGATATTTTATCTAACACAGACAAAATGGACTTCAGAGTTTTGCATAAAGCAAAGAGATTAACTTTGGATTTCAAATCACGTAGCACAAGTATATCTTCTCAAACGTTTTATGTTAGTGATTTAGTCGTAGTATTTTAATTACTACTACGTACTATATTTCTTGTAAAAGAACTGTGGATTATATTTGAGAAGAAATGCCACTGATTTAGAAAATAATTGGTTAAAATCAATCTTTTTATAATTATTAGAATGATATTATATTAATATGGAGAGTCGAAAGCCTAGTTGACTGGCAAGTCTGTTTCAGGTTCGAACCCAAGGCACCTCTGACTTTTCGCAAGTTTTGTGCGTATTAAATAAAAAAATTATAAATTAAATATCATTTACTCCGTGCTTGATCTTTCTCCGGTCGTGTCGGTTTGCCATCCCATCGGACTATGAGAATGTGGAAATAGAGAGTGCACCTGTGTTTCCGCGCACACTTGAGCACATAATCATAAATATCTTCATATATCTCCTGCGTAGTTGGCTAATCTCTGAGATCCGCGACGCCGCCCCTCGTATACAATCGCTCTTGAAAATGGACTCTGTTTTAGTTCGAAACTAGTCGGGCATTCGCCGAAATCAATACATGAGTAAAGCCGTATGATATTTCATAATAAATAAGTATCACTCATAAAAGTTATTAATCTAAAATTTTGATTCGTTTTAAAACTAGTTGCAGCAGCTAAAACATAATTATTTCCAACAGACAAAGAGACTTTCAATTTATAAATTATATTCCAAATCGAACATAGTCAAAGAGTCAATCAACCCAATTTAAAATGGCTATGAAACGAAATACTAGTAACTAAGCTTGACAACTTTGGGTCGAAGTTGAATCTTCGGACTAGGATTTAGTTTTAAAGTGAATTAGTTATCTGGAACTGAGTTTTAATTTAGTTCTAAGTTAGACTCATTTCGAAGGCAGAGAGCTAAGTTAGCGATAACACTTAGAAGTGAACAATTGTCTGTAACTTTGTTGTTAAAAGTATAGGGATATCTACTGCCTCTTCAGATTTTCCTTTGATGAAAATTTATTGTTCAGTATTGCTTATTTTATTTTATATCATTACTAGTAGCAGAATCATATTTTTTAACGGTTTTATTTAGCTTGCCATGTATATTTATATATATTTATTTTATTTATATTTATTTATAAAACTACTAGCGACCCGCCCCGGCTTCGCACAGTTACGCTAATATGCATGTATTATACATATAAACCTTCCTCTTGAATCACACTATCTATTAAAAAAAAACGCATCAAAATCCGTTGCGTAGTTTTAAAAATCTAAGCATACATAGGGAGAGACAGACGCGGGAAGCGACTTTGTTTTATACTATATAGTGATAGAAGAAGTAATAGTGATAGTGTCGTGAAAGTAATTTTATGCCACTAATTTCATAACGTAACTTCGGCTATATAGTTGAAGTCAAACAACCACAATAATTCCAATATAGCTGTTTGCCAACATTGTTTATACCCTAAACATAATAAAGGTGGTCTAGCTCAATAAATAGTGAAACCGACTTAAGTTTGAATGTTATGCAGTGCAGCCGAGGCACAGGGATTACAGTTTCCAACTGAGATGGGGCTCGGTATTATTTAGTGGTGAGCTTATGACGAACAATACTGCATCGGTTGAACAAGACCTTGAACGGTTTAAGCTGAGTAAAGGTAATATAGAATGTCTTGTGGCTTTATAGCTACTCTATAAGTGCAGTGAGTGGTAGGACCGTTTACGAAATTCAGATGTTGCAAGTTCTAATCTATAGCACCTCTGACATTTTGTAAGTTGGGTATTAGTTATAAGTTAATTATCACCTGCTCCGTGCCTCGGAAAGCTCGACAAACCGTTGGTCCTGCGCATGTGCAGTTGTCGTGTGAGGGTATAAAGAGTGCTCCTGTGCTTACGCACATTTTCTTGAACTATTAATCAATAAATTATGTAAATTTTATATTTTACGGGAGATTTTACGATTTTTACATAACTGTACTAAAAAATAAATAAATAAATCGGCCTGTAACTGTCCCATTTCAGGGCAAAAGCCTATTCTCATACAGAGAAAGATTGACCATTGATCACCTCGCTAGCTCACTGCGTGTTGGCGATTTCAGACTATTACTTCAGGTTTCCTTACGATGTTTTCCTTCACCGTTAGTCAGTGGTGTCTTTAATTAACTAAGAAAGTACATTATATTGAAAAAGTCACATTGGTACTTGTAAGGTTCGAACCTACACCCAATAACTATACTATAGTCTTCTAATTTTATTGTACAAAACAAATACTTATGTTGTGTCTGTTCCAAACTTCAGGCTGCTAAAATAAGAATTATTAGTCCGAAAAATTTAATAATTAGGAACCACTAGTAAAATCTGGTAATTGACCTTTTGAACTTAATCTGTGTTAACAGCCTCGCAAAAGTCTAAAAAACCTGCTCGGTTAGAAAAATATTCGTATTAAAATGAAATATAAAATTAAATCTAAAAATAATTCCTTACTTAAGTAAACTTAATAATCGCACAGCAAACAGACGAGACACGACCTAGTCGCATGCGATTCTAAGAAACCGCGTTCCATTTTCAAATATTTGTCCAATTTACGTTCCATTAGACGAGGCGTGGATGTTGGAACCGAATAATTTCACTCGCATTTCTAGCGTATATTATCCATGAAGTTATGTAAAAAACTGGCTAAGTGCGAGTCTGATTTGGATAAAAAACTCTGTAGTCTATGTTACGTTGAGTTATTTTATACAAAAAAAAAGTAAATCGTGATATTATGTATGTCGTTTTATCATTATTAAGTAAATCTTTTTATTCTTTAAATAAATATAATCGTCCTCAAAAAAAAAATCTAGAACTTCCTTTTTAATGGCTTATCATATGTTTCTTAAGCCCGGACGAGGCTGTCATAGAAATATAGGAATAAAACAATAACTTTACTTATTAATTTTTTTCTTAAATGTAACTTTTTAAAATTTTGTTAGTCTTACACAGTTCTTAGGTACTAGGCAAGCCATTTCCTTTAATTCTTTTTTAGATTAAAACAAAACCACATTCTTTATTTCATACCTTTGTCGGCGTTGACATAATTTATATGCAGTATATGAAAGTAAATATAAATGTGAAAATGTGGGAGGATTTGGAGACTTTTGCCCAATAATGGGACAATACATAATAAGAAAAAAAAAATAGTTTATACCGAATTATAGCTTCATAACATTGATTAATTACCAGCGAATAAAATTGATATCGTGTCGTTCGTTGACGTCGTACGAAGCGACTAAGGAATAGATCCGGAGAATGGGCAGCAGCATCCCCCTGTGTAACAGTAATCATCTGCTGCTGCGATCGCCAACTTGCCCAGCGTGGCGATTAAGGGCAAATACCTCCAATGAGCGCTCAATAGTGGCGCGCATTGGGAGAGGCCTATATTCAGCAGTGGACTAATACAGGCTGATAATAATGATGACAAAACTATGAGCGTTCCTAGTTTACTAGGGAACCCAAAAAATAACATCTCATTTATTTTTAAACACATTTTGGGGAGGCAAATGGAAAATATTATTTTATAATAGAATACAGAAATTCAAATAACATACAAACTTTCGTTTTGGATTCACTGCCAAGCCCAGTAGGGTCCAGTTTTTATTATTAAACCATCTCATCTTTACCTCCTTTTAGAAATCGGTAAAAAATATATTTTTTAGTGTTTTTTTTTTTCACGAACCCCAATTTCTATACAAACTCATTGCAACGCGCAACGTTAATACTGCGCCGCAAGCTTCGATGCTTAACTGATTAAGGAATTTGAAACTTTTTGAACGGTTTTATTTAGCTTGCCCTGTTTGTTATTTTGTTCAAATTTAGAAATTGAAATTTTACTCCCTTCCTTTAGTTCTGATGACTAAACCGTTTTACGTTAAAAAAAAATTACTTCTAATATTATCTTCAAAAACCAAAGTTCTAGAATAAACACCCTGTTCGTAAGTTTCCTCGAATCCCTAATAGTTAGATTCTTGGAAATAGTTTCAACACACTTCAATTAACCTCTAAATAATATTCAGCTAAGATTTTATTTCAACAATAGTTTCTACTAAATTCCGGTCCTACTAAATCTATACTGATTTACGAGTACTATGTAGAGAGTCTGTATGTAATTCTACAAATCGAGATTTAGTAGTATAATCATGTTGGAAAATAATTTACCTGTAGTACCTAACACTAGAAACGTATACCTAATCCCACTAGAGACTATGAGTACATTCAGCTACAAAATTTACCACGTAGCCCTTTTTTTACGTGTGGAAATCTCTTTTTGAGTGCCTCATCACCAATGGCAAGTGATGGTGGTTATGTCCGAATCGTTCGGATTTAAAATCTCGCGGTGTTCTATACAGGGTTATTTGTAAAACAAACGACAACCTGAAAAGGGGTCATTAAACTCATTATTGTAAACAACATTTACTATGGGACCAACCCTGCAATTGCAAAAAAAAATCAGCTGTTCCATACATTTATGTTCACATGACTCAACAAAATGTATGGAACAGCTGATTTTTTTTTGCGATTTCAGTGTCGGTCCCATAGTAAAAGTTGTTCATAATGATGAGTTAATTGACCCCTTTTAAGCATGCTGGTGTTTTACAAATAACCCTGTATGTGGTGAGAAATGGCTTTTTCCCAGTAGGTATAAAGGTCCTGTAATACTGACGCTTGAGAAATTATTTCTCTCTAATATCTCAAGCAGCTTAGAAAATATTTTCTTAAATTCAATTTCCTCGTCTTCGAAAGTACCATATCATTTCAAACACTTGTACGTGTCCCACAAACCAACTAATGCTCGGGCATCTCGGAATTTTTCTCGTGAAAAATGTTTTTATATAAAATGCAGAGGAATTGAAGATTAAAATTTGGTCTTCATTTTTCTTAGAATATGAAAATTATCATGCATGTTGCTCAAGTTTAAATATTTTAATTTAATTTTTTTATTTATACTAAACGGGTTTCTTATATAACATTACAATGACTTACAATCTAAAAACCACGGAGGTTTGTCCAGATTTAATTAAAATAAATATTAAAACAATTGAAATAAGTGTTGTTCTTTTATAAACATAAATAAAACTAACAAAGTTTTCCAGACTTTAAAAGAATTGGAAGACTACAGGTTATTCAATAAATTATATAAAAAACTTCTTGTTGTCGTATAGCCCATTATCACGTTATGGATTCCCTTTGAGTCTAAAACTAGTCGAACATTCCCAAAATCAATGCGTGAGTAAAGCCGATATAGTTTTAAAAAATATGCTACACAAAAATGTTTAAATATTTGTAAGAATGAAAATACACAATTTACATTATTTTTCATTAATTAACTCATCGGTTCGCGCTAGAGTTAGACCACAACTTTAAATTACTTAACTAAAGGCTATCGTCCAAGCAGTCCTCCTAGTTAAATGTACGTGCCATGCACCGCGAACGTTTAAACTTTTTAATTGAATTGCAATTAAAAAGTTTGGTATCAACGTTGAGTTTGAAAAGTAGATCGTGTGTTTGTGAAATAAAGTTGGCAATCCTTTCGCCTGTAAATTATTTCCACGTAACAATTAAGTTAAAGTTAATTTAATATTATAATTTTCAGTTTGTCATTTTAGTAAATGTGATTAAAAGGGTCATGGATATAAGTGTTGATGGTTGGAAGGGAAGAAGGGGACCAAAAAATAAGAAGGATCTCCATCCTTCTTATTTTTTGGTCTGTGTAAACGTAAGTAGAAGAGAAAGGAAGAAGAAGATATTTTGAAGACCCCAGTAACATGAGACCAGGGTTTGAAAGAAATAATTAGTTTTTTCAGATTTATGATTTCGGTTTAATTTTAATTGATTTCGAGCTAAAGCTAATCAGTGACAGACAAGAAATTAAATTGTTGCCAATTCCAAGATTCGAAAACTAGGCACGCATTTCTCTGACTCTTCGAGTTCATGTGCGTTAAATTGATAAAATATTGAGAAAAACAGTGTGAGGAAACCATGAAACAACGCGGGCGGTTGAAATACTGACATCAGGTTATTCGTCAAATATATAATAAAAAAAAAGAAAAAGCTTTGCAGTACAGGACAGAGATGAGTGAAAATATAGATAAATAAAGACCATAATAAATGACTCAAAATAATAATAATTAATCAAAGGAATTGAACCCAACACTTGTCTTCCTGACTTGGACATTCAAGGAGAATTAACCAAAAGTTTTCAAAACATTTTGAACTGTAACCCAACTAAACCCCATCACTAAAACAAACCTAATTTAAAGTTTAACGTTCTCACATCTTATGCACTTTGGAGGTTTGATGTGGTAAGTAAAACATACCCAACTTTGAAGAAATATATGAATTTCGAGACTGAAATAACCTAGTATATTAAGTTTATAGTTAGGTATACTTATAGGTACACAGGGTCATTGTAAATACCTTGGCCATTTTAACAAAACTTCTGAATATTTTTTTTTATTATTTGATTTTATTTAGTTACAAAAAAAAACTGTTAAAAGTTTCAAAGTTTTCCAAGAAACTATCAAAATTATGTTTTTTATATAATTATGTATACTTTAATTATTATGTATTAATAATTAACGAAAAGAGGTTTCGAAATAAGCTTATTTTTTATATTGACCTCGATTTTAATCAAGCAATTTTGTACATACACACGAAAGAACATAATTATGTAATTATGTGCGTATAATGATCACTTGCACCGTGTCTCGGAGAGAACATAAAGCTGTCAATCCTGCAATTCACTATTTGCAAATTAAAAGTGGGATTTTTTTCATAGTTAAATTCTGGTTCTTTCTCAATCTGCTCTGCTGTTTAAGTGCGAAAGTATTTCACCATTATTTCGAAAAGATAATGACTAGAAACCTTTCTCTGAACACAAAGTTTGATCTTCATCTTTGTACTAATACCACAAAGTACTAAAGCGCTAATCGTAGCGATTAAACTAAGGTACGCTAGCTTTCTTCACCCGTAAAGTGTTTGAGAGTCAAAGTTGCAAGATTTAGATGGAGTAGCGAGATAACATCGCGCTTCAGAGAAGTAGAGTCAGCAGTGCAAAACATTATACAACAAAAAATAAGTCATGATAGCTTAGTGGTATATGACCGTTGACTGGTTAGCCAGAGATTCGAACCCAAACCTTTAATTTTTCGTAAGTTATGTGCGTATTATAAATTAATTATCACTTACTTCGTGCCTTAGCACGTTAAGCGGTTGGCCTGATCTCCCTCCGGTCGTGTTGGATTGCCGTGTCATCCGTCTATGAGAATGAGGGAATAGTTGGCTAATCTCCGTTGAGATTGGCCTCTGAGGCTGAAATTCGGTTAGAAGGACATTATACAAAAAATCTAAAATAATTCAAAAAGCTTTCCAGGAAAAAAGCACTTTTATCACTTTTCGTGTAAATAAATATATAAAACTGTAAAATTTTAAATTTTCTCTGCCTTTCTCCTTAACTATTTATACAAAATGCTATTTACTGATAAAAATTCAATGATAATATTAGGTATCCGGAACTTGCCCAATTTTTATTAATATGTTAACATTAATAAATATAATAAATAAAATAATTTAAAACCCATTGTTCAATCGCTTTCATCAACGCTTGTTTCTTAGCTGATGATGACGTATATTTAGCGGGTTGCTGAGTCGTAGGGTATGCAGAAACACGTGTGCGGGGCGCGTGACTAAATCAGCAGCAGTACTTTTACTACCAAACACAGTTTTAATTTGTTGGCATATTTACTCACGTTTCAAAAAAAAATAAAGTTTCATTTATTGCTATTCGATTCTAGTTCTAATATCGACTGGGTTTATTTCATTGGTTTGATTAAAAGCTAAGACTTGGGAGTAATATCTGTAACATGCTGGCTCCATTATAGCCGACTTATTTGCGCTAATAGGCGAACCTTGATTGTTTATTAATTCATTTATTTTTCATTAATTCAATGCGTGAGTCAAACTGCTTTCATTTGTGATGAAACACTTTCAATTAACTACAATCTTTGAGGGATCTTCAAAAAAGGTGTGTCAAGAATTTTTACAGGATTGGCAACGCGTACTTGATACCTGTGGGCGCAAGCGTTTATATAGGTTTAGGTAACCATTTATCATCAAGCCTGTTGTATTCCCTTTTGCTACCTTAATACTGTTACTTAACACTGCTGCACAAAAGCCTCCCTCGTGATTTCCATAGCTGATTTTCAAGGCTATAGTGGACCATTGTTTGTTCATCGCATCTAATTCTTCAAGCCACTTTCTACGTGGCTTGCAGCGACGCGCCGTCTCGCTATGTGCTTAACACCAATGTTTAATATACCTATTTTATGTAAATATGTTTTTTACATGATTATGCACATGTTTTGCTAATCAAATGAAATTATTTACTAAGAAACTAGCATAAGCAACTGACTTCACCAAGATAATATTATTACCAAACGTTGGTTTATTTAAATTCAAAATTATTATTATTATAACTACTATACATTTCAATTTATACAGTAATAATAATATATGTATTTCGTTCACTACTATTCACAAATTCAAAGGTAAATATTATAACATTTACGAGGAAGTTTTCCCTCACAATGCGCTCCCCGAATACCTTCCGCTCTTAAATTAGAGGCACGTGCCGTGATGGTATTTACCGACATTCCATGATAATTCAGACGGAAGAGACCTTCGAATCTATTGTTTTGACTTAATTATGGTAAGAGTATTAATCATGGTTATTAGTTTCTATGCATAGACATTAGAAACTTGGTTTGTTTGTGAGAATCATACATAAATACACGGACCGGAACAAATAACTGTTCTTCAGATAAATATTTGTGCCGGGCGGGAATCAAACGGGTCTACCACTTCGCCTAATTTGTTAGGAAACAAATATAACAAGTTTGTTCTAAGTATCTCCTCGTGTCGGGCTTTGTTGATACTATGTGGATATAATGTTGAAGTTCTATGGATGGTTGTCGAACACTATATATTATGCCCAAAATTTGTAAATAAAATAGGTATAAATAAAAGGTTTTTTCAAAGTCCTGTCGGTACCTAATACTTATAACATTATAACGTGAATTAATGTATTCCTAACCAAATTTTCAGTCACAGCGACCAATCTCAACACAGATTAACCAACTACGCAGGAGATATTATAGGGACAAGTGTATGCACTAACACAGGAGCATTCTCATCACCACGAAAAGACGGCAACACGACTGGTAAGAGATCAGGCGCAGAACCAACGGCTTAACGTGCTTTCCGAGGCACGGAGTAAGTGATAATTAATTTATAAAACGCACATAACTTACGAAAAGTCATTGTGCGCCTTGGGTTCGAACTTGAGATCTCTAATTTAGCAGTCAAGGGTCATACCCCTAGGCTAGTCTCTAGGCTAGACTATAACTTGTATTAAATAATTACATAGTATAAAACAAAGTCACTTCCCGCGTCTGTCTGTCCCTATGTACGCTTAGATCTTTAAAACTACGCAACGGATTTTGATGCGGTTTTTTTAATAGATAGAGTGATTCAAGAGGAAGGTTTATATGTATAATACATGCATATTAGCGTAACCGTGCGAAGCCGGGGCGGGTCGCTAGTTGTATATAAACGAATGATTTCATAATTTATTGTTATTTTTTTTAGTAAAAGTTAAGTGTTAGTTAAGTGTCTTTATACATTACTTAATAACTTTGTTAGACGAGCTCAAGTATGAAACTACCTTTATAAGTATGTTGTAAGTTCGTCAAACTAAACTGTTTTTCTTTGGTAACTCGTGCTAGACTGTTATTTCGTGTCGTCACAAGTTTTAGTCGCAGAAAATTAACGGATAATGAAAAAAATAATATAGTCGATAAAAATCTCGATGTATATTCGTAAAGTAGGTCATGTTTGCTTAGGTACTTAATACTTTGGCTCAGCGACCCAAAGTTTAACCTCCGAGAAGATCCATTTCTTCAGGTCATGTTTGTGCAAGATTTATTGAAATCAAATAATATATGTATTTAGAAAATAGAAAAAAAAAAGAAAATCCCAAAAAATTACTAATTTTAATGTAGATCACAGAATGTTTATAAACCTCATCGCGACCCCTAAATGTCACAAAAACTTGTTGAGACATTGAGTACACCCTAACTTGAATCCAGCTGCCACATTTTCGGCTTTTGTTCGTCCGTTACATAGTTATTGGTATAGACTCGGCCTGGCTTTAATGCTTAAAGGATCGGTTAGGTCGAAGTGAGAATAATGGTGATATTGGTTATATTATCTACTGGATGTACTGTGGTGTGACCTTGCCTTTATATTGAAAATATATTCAGCAAAATACAAATTAAAGTTGAGTAAGTAATAATATTGACAGTGAAAATTAGTTTTAAATTATGATAATAGATGGCGCTGTTTATTTTATTGGGAAAGCTGAATAGCGGTGTTAGAGTTTCATGCATTTGAATAAAACCTGCATTAGTTTAAAATAATATAGAATAATATTATTTGAATCTAAACCCTCGCTTTGCTATGGTAGTTAGTTTATCCCTGCCCAGACCATAGATAGCGTAGGGCAGGGGTAGAGTAGGGTAGGGGAAGAGTAGGGTAAGGAAGAATAGGTGTTGAAGTAAGATAATCACGAGTACGAAATCGCGCGGGGCGGCTAGTAAATAATAAATATTGCTTGCATATTATTTCGTATTGCTATAGTGACAGGATTTTATAATCCCTCTAAAAACTTAGAAAACCTCAATTTTTTTAGCTAAGAACAGTCTCGGTCAAGTCAACTTTCAAATAAAAAAAAACTAAATTAGTACATTCGTGTAGAAGCTACATTGCGACAGACAGACATACAGACATATAGCCATACAAATACACAGACACGTCAAACTTATAAATAACACTCTTCTTTTTGCGTTGGGGGTTAAAAATAAAAAACCTCATAGTTATTATATTCAGACCATCACATAACTTAATATTTTGACCCATAATATGGGTCCTTTTCCACTCCCTTAGATATATAAACATAGACACTAAATAAACACGTTTCAACCAAGCCAATATTTATCTCGATACATGAGACCTGCGATCAGTCTGGACGCAAAGATGTTCCTTGTTCAGGACTAATATTTATTTTATCTAAAAAAGCTGACACATAAAATAAATATTTTTTATAAATATCTACTTATTTTTTCTGTCTTTATCTGTCTGTATGTCTGTATCCACGAAGGGCGAGGCTAATTTATAGCCCTTAAACGACTAGTTCGACGCCTGATTTCCAGGTTTAGATTGACAGATAGGCCCCTCATATCTATAGGCATTAAATCGATACGTATTTCAAGTATAGGTACTATTATCAACAAAAAAAAATTACAATTACCCAGATCGGTCTAGTTTCAATCGAAATTGGTGGAATCCTGGGTTTAATTCCCAATTGAGGGAAAGTATTGTAGGTTACATTTTACCAACACCGGTTTTATTTAACTATCTAAGAGCACAAATACAATTACAGGTAGTGTTTGAATGTCAAATTTAGTTCTATTGGAGACGGTTGACCGAAAAAAGGGTACTCTGTGGGGAATAGTCCTTTTGTTCCGCCGATAAATTCATTCAACTTAAAATAAATTCGTATTATTCTTTTAAGAAGTCAGTAACCGGTGAATACTTTATAGATCTATTTACATTGAAAGAGAAACAACTGAATATTCGAGCGTGTATGTACTATCGCGGACATGAACGGTGCACCACTATGCGATCAAAATGCTTTGAACGATGCTACGTGCGTAGGGGCGGGGCTAGTGCTACGTTCGGACACCGGGTGCAAGCGATTCTAACCTTAAAAGTGGTGCACTGGTTTTGTCCACGATAGTACAATATAGAGATATAACATTTTTGTGAATTTTTTTACATATTATAGCCCATGATAGCTTATTAAATATAACTATTTAATATACCCACGGGACGAGTAGGGCTGGTTCTATTCTTAGGTCGAAAACCACACGGCACATTATGAAATTGGTTTACCATCACCAAATTCTCAGTAGCTTAATGGTATTGCAAACTGACTCGTTGTCAGGTTGGATATGGTGTCAGGTTCACTTTCTGTTACTTGAAAATTAAAATTCGTCTACAAAATGTACATCAACATCATTGCCTAACCCTTAAGGGGTACCGGTGTGAGGTTTTGTCCCATTGTTATTACTGTCCCCAAATAAGTACTTTCAAACATTTAGTTGAACTGTTTATTTTTAAAGTTTAAGGTAACACGATCTGTTTGTAAGCTACTTAACTTTCTTGCTAATTGGTTTGTGTTAGTGAAATGTTTTGTTAAAATAGGTTTAGGAAGCTTGTTGAATAAATTGGAGCATTTAAGGCCTTGGGCTAAAGGGATTATCTGCCCGTGTCTCCACTCACTCTCTCTTCACTCACTTACTAATCACTATATTACATACTAATAAACTAACATAGATACTTTGATTGAACAGAAAAAAAAATTAAATCCTAGAATCACGCCTGTATTCTCCAGAGGGGGTAGGCAGAGGTGTATGCAGTGCACTCAAGTTTTGCCGGCTATGTTTTAAGTCCCATTTAATAGGAGGCTGCTTATTGCCGTTAACCGGGCACACCGACTCCGTGCTGCTACTCAGAATTTCCTAATAGAAAAACCCAATAACACTTTACCCGACCCCGGTTAGAGCAAAGTGTTTTGTTATCTCCTACTCCGTTCCTCGGAAAGAACGTAAAGCTGTTGGCTCCGACTGTCATGAAGATCTTGGACAGTCGTAAAAAGAGTCAGTACCCTGATAAAATCCTGACAACTAATCTAACTTCAGAATATCGTATCATTGTCGGTCAGATAGGCAGTCGCTCCGTAGAAAATTGATATTCAGCTGCATCCAGTTAGATTAGAAGCGACCCTAACAAAGTTTGGGAACAATAAGGCTAGGAGGATGATGACAATATTATAATGTACTTGAAGTATAATAATCCTTTTACGTTATAATTTACATCGTTTAACGTGAAGCTTCTGAGAGTGAATCGGTGCATATTTAATAAGATAGTACCGTCTGGGTAATGGAGTATAAACTCGTCAACATAAGCGGGGTTTAACGAGGGTTTTAAGATGTTTAAACTACGGTTAAAATTGTGTTATTGTTTTGTAGTTACTTGCATGCTTACTATAAAAATATTGGAGGGCAAGCAATTACTTAAGCAGTGAGCCTAGTGCAATGACCATTGGATTCTCGAATCAAAGGTCGTGAGTTTGAAACCCAGGCACCACCTCTGAATTTTCGGAATCATAGGATCCTGCCAAATCAACAACATCAATGACCGTTGGCCTGCCAAATCAAATGGCACAGGTTTAAACCCAGTCACACACTATTGACTGAGAAATTAATCATCACTTGCTTATAATGAAGAAACCAACTCATCATCTGCCTAGCCTTTTCCCAACTATGTTGGGGTCGGCTTCCAGTCTTACCGGATGCAGCTGAATACCAGTGTTTTACATGGAGCGACTGCCTATCAGACCTCCACAACCCAGTTACTGGGTTACACGATACCCCTTGATAAGACTGGTTGTCAGACTTTCGGGCTTCTGACTACCCGTAACGACTGACGGTTACGTCAGACCAACTGACGTACGAAAATATTCTCAACGCAAATGGCTTGCAGTTAAGACCATCCATTAACCATGAGATAAAAAGAAGAACTCTTTTTATTTAATTTTGTTACCGTCAAAGATAATAAACGGCAGGTAACTGCTACGACAGCGTAGCGAGCGTAGCTGTGACATCATTAATCGGCTACGCCGTAGCTATAGTGCGACTCATAGGCGTATATGCGAGACCTAACAACTACTGCATGTAATTTATAAAATTGTTCGTGTCATTAATTCTGACCGTACGTTACAAGTTAAGCTAACTTCAGGGCATTATGTATGCGCATAATATTAGCATCAGATTGAATAATTAGGCGATACTGGCAGTTTATTGGGACTCACTGTATTATCAAAGCTTACGTTCTGTAATGTTCAAGTTTACATGTAAATCAATACTGTAATGTATGCTTGAGGGTTGATTTGGATTAATTTATTTGTAGATTTACTATCTCTCTAATAAGATTAGATAAAAAAAATTGTGCTTATTGGAATTTTCTATGGATTTTTACGCGACTACAAAAAAGGAGGGTTATGATATCTCATAGTATCAGCATAATAAATAAGAAAGCAGTGATAGCCTAGTGGTATGACCATTGGACTGCCAAGTCAAAGGTCTCAGGTTCGAACCCAAGGCGCGTATCTCTGATTTTTCGTAAGTTATGTGCGTATTATAAGTTAATTATCACTTGCTTCATGTCTCGGAAAACACGTTAAGCCGTTGGCCCCGGTTGTCATAAAGATCTTTGACCCTCATAAAATCCTGACAACTGATCTAACCTTAGAATATCGTATCCCTTTGGGTTGTGGAGGTCAGATAAGCAGTCCCTGCGTCAAAAACTGATATTCAGCTATATCTGGTTAGATTAGAAGCCGACCCCAACAAAGTTTGGGAATAATAAGGCAAGGAGCATGAGCATCAGCATAATAAATACATTTACTAAAGCTTAAACTAAACTGTTTCATTCCAATTATAATCTAAACACTTCCTACTATAAATTATTTACAGAACATCCCACGGGATTAACAAATTTTATGCAGATGAAATCCGCAGCTAGTGTCCGATATGAAAACACGCCTCTTTACATATTACTAGCTTTTGCCCGCGGTTTCACCCGTATAATAATAAAATATTACTGATAGCCTAGTGGTATGACCATCGACTCATAAGTCAGTGGTCTCGAGTTCGATCCCAAGGCTCGCACCTCTGACTTTTCGTAAGTTATGTGCGTATTATAAATTAATTATCAGTTGCAAAAACGGTGAGGGAAAACATTGTGATGAAACCAGCAAACCTGAGAGATTATTCAATGGTGTGTAAAGCCATGTCAGAGACCTACGGGCAATTTAAACTCTGACACCAGGTGGTTAATCAACCATACGATAAGAAGAAGAAGACCCGTATAATAGTCAAAGCGAAACAATAAGTATTCGTGTAAATCCAGGATTTATTAAGGTCTATACAGGGTTATTTGTAAACCAGCATCCTTAAAAGGGGTCATTAAACTCATCATTATTAACAACTTTTACTATGGGACCAACCCTAAAATCGCAAAAAAAAATCAGCTGTTCCATAAATTTATGTTCACATGACTCAACAAAATCACAAAATAAAAAATCCTTACGATGTTTTTTTTCACCGTTAGTCAGTGTGTCTTAGATTAACTAAGAAAGTACAAAGTGACATTGAAAAAGTCTCATTGGTACATGCCAGGTTCGAGTCACGCCCACGCGCTTGCAAAGCGAGTCCGTCACCAATGCGCCACCATGCCATTAGGATTATGAGTAAGATATTAATTATATTAATAGGATTAGACGTTAATTTTAGAATACTGACAATGGCTGACTTCCTTCGCAGTATTAATAAAGGCAGCTACAATAAAAGCGCACTATTATTGGAACTTATAATGCAATACACGTTGCTAAACCAATAAAACTCGTATGTAATAGGAATAAGATTCCAAATGGATATACTGGATATACTATATTGGATGAGTACCTTTCACCGGTTAACGATATGTGTAAAAGAGAAGAAAATACAGATAATAGAGATGCAACATTTCTGTTTCTATTATAGTAAACTGTATTATCTGAGAGCAGTTCGTGAGTTTCTGTGTGAGATTGCCGTAATTAAAATTATGTGCCTTTTATACCTTGAATCAGAATTATTATAATATTTCGCCTTTATTAGACTTAAGGCCTGTTTAAATTCACAAGTTACTAGTAAGTTCCTTTCTAACAGAAAATTTAATAAAAAATCTGTTCCATTTTTTTCAAGCTTTTATTTAACTTCTATATAGGAACTCTATATATGGTCAACAGTACAGGCACAAATTTTTGCATATAGGCACATTTAGTTTTGATATTCAAAATATAAAAACTTATTTGAATTAACCTACTGGGAAGAGCCTATCCGTAGACTGTGAATCAGGCTCTGAGAGTCTTGCCTTTGAGATGATTCAGTGAAGTACCAGTTACCTTGAACTTCCGAGAAAAGCGGACCATACGTCTAATCAGTGACGATGCGCTCTAAAGACTTTGAAAATATAATATCTTAATTTTTTTTCATTATTTTTTTTACAAATAAAAACAAATTGTAATCCCTATAGCAATCTATAAAATACTATAAATCAATTTCATCATCATCATTTCAGCCATAAGACGTCCACGTCCACATAGGCAATTAATTATAATAATTAATCAATTTATTGTAATATAATTTAAATTGTTCGTTTTATCGCAATTTCTTATTGTTTTGTATAATCTGCGTATAATGTGCCTTCAATATTGCTATAACTTGTCATCCTAATTATAAAACTGTCTTGTAGCCGTTTGTTAAGTCAAAAAAAAACGTTTTATAAACTGGTGTTTTTCACCATAAATCAAACCATTAACAAAAAACCATAGCATAGCAGTAATTAGTTCGTGACACGTATTTTTTTCACTGTAAAGGAAACCTTGACTGTAATGGTCTGAAATCGCAAGTAGTGTAGCACGGTGATTAATGAGAAGAGGCCTCCGCCCTGCAGTGGGACAATTACAGCATGATACTTACAGACTTTTAAAAAATAATATTAAGTTTTTTTTTATAAAAACGTTTTTAAACAATTTTTTATATTGAAGTAACAAAACTAAACGTACCTATATTTGCAAAAATCTTGTACATATCTGTGCTGTTGACCGTTGAAGATTTCTTTTATCTAGAGCTAATCCTGAATGTCAATTCAGGTTATGCTTGACTCGTGTTTATGCTCTTGATTGTTAAAGAATTCCTTTATCTGAAGCTCATCCTGTACCTTTCAAATGCATTGTCGCCGGAACAGAAATAACATGTAAAAATACAACTTCGTAGGAGAAGAGGAAATGGTTCTCAGCTTGCAAGATTTCACTAGTACATACATACCTTATACAATAATGTTCTCCTGACCGAACTTCGGTCACAGCGGCCAATCTCAACGGAGATTAGCCAATTACGCAGAAGATATTATAGTGCACAAGTGTGTGCGCAAACACAGGTGCACTCTCTATTCCCTCACTCTCATGGTCCGATGGGTATGGATACCTTATACATAGTAGTGTAGGTAACACGTATACATACATAGATTCATTGCAAGTTAACCTCCTGAGACCCTGAGTACTCAAATGATGACATAAAAAATACGGAGGTCACCTATTAGCACAAATTTTATTATAATATAATATAATATAACATAATATAAGACGGGGTGTGGGGAGGGGAGATTTTTTTAAATATATTTTTTTAAGTCACTACTTTATAACTATCAATAAAAAAAAGTAGTCTCAGGAGGTTAAATAAAACCTTTTTTTATGCGGAGTCCTGTCAGTATCATTTGCAAAATACATTTGATAACCTTGCCCATATGTCGTTCTTGCCATTTCAATCGGGCCATATTCCAATGATGTGCTGAATCGAAACCAATACCATTTAAAGTAATGTCGAATACAATTTGGAAAAATCGTTGACACAATGAAAATATTTTTCAAGAATATTTAGAAAAATGAATTTTATCGAAATAATCTTAAAGAATATTTTTGCTAACTCGCTAATTTCGTTCTATGGCAAAAAATAATAATTAATTGATATAATTTTTGACATTTTTACTTGCCATTACTACAAATGTTAATAGTACTAGGGCTCGCAAACTAATTCTAGAAAATCACATTGATTCTTAGGCTGCGTGAAAGCCACAAACCAAAAAAAAAAGAAAAAAACAAGAAGATAAAAACAAATGACAACATAGTAATTAAAAGCTCTCAATCGGAAAAACAAATAAACGTAACTTAAAACACAGTTACACAAAGCACTAAAATTCATTTCCCATTATTATAACATTAACTCCCAAGTTGCCACATAATAATAAAAGGCACCATTGAAAGGCAAACGGTTGTTTAATTAACTACCCCTTCCCTTCTCTAACAGAATAGCCAACTTTGTCTAATCACAATCAGTAGCACCACAATAATCGTTTCAGCCGACAATGCAATAAACGAGATGCAACCCAAACTTCGCCGATTCGAAATTTCGAAGTAGAGGCAATCGCTCCCGCCCTCCGTAGCGGCAGTAGACACTAGGGCGCCGACCAGAACGCCCACCAGTTGAGTGCGGTCCGAAGTTCAAGTTCGAATAAAAATATCCGAAGAGAAATGAAGAACTTTCTTTTAAAAATAAGCTAAATTAAATTGTTTTTGTTTTCTGTTCGAAATTTGAGTGAGTGAACTAAATACGAGTGACGTTGAAAAAAAAATTGTGTGAATAAAACTTTTTTACAGTTGCTTTAAGAAGTTTTTGGAGGGTCGGACGAATTTGGCAGTTCACAGGTAAATTTAATTTGCTTGACGAATTGAGTTTGGAAAAAAATATTTATTTAAATGAGGACGTAAGATGAGAATATTATTTCGTAAGTGATTTTTTAATGGGAATCGTGCTCTACTTTGCAATATTACGTAAAATTAACACGAAATTTATTAATATTTTTTTATTAACGATATTGATTTGACTTTAGTAATTAATAATTAATATTACATGCAATTTTTGAATAATATAAGTTTGTACGCGTCTACTTATTTAAATACAAAACTATTATGTTTAAAATCGCGTCGCTAAAATTGAAATTTTAGCTACATTTATATTATGTATTACCGTCACTAAATACATATCTAAATTGGTATAAGTTGAGTTCAAGTTCAAGTATTTATTTGCTTAAAAACGGTTACACAAATAGTTTCATAGATCTTAGATAGTAAAATTAGTCCTACAGGCATCCCTCCACCATTGGACGTTTTCTTAATCAGATATTAATGTCAAATATTACAAAAATATGACGTGTCACGGCAAAATGATTAAAACAAATTTATTTAACATCGTTTTTTTTGTAATTATTTTTAACCGAAATGCAAATAAAGATGATTAAATATAATATAATATTCGTAAATAATCCTTCACAGAATAAAAACAATTATCTACTGGCCAAGTATGTAATATAATTAAAAACTATAAAAGGGGATTATTTTTATCTCCTCTGGAAGTTTAATTGATATCTACACTGAGAGATAAACTGGGTTAAATCGGTTAAACCCCTAGTTAAATTTAATCATATCACATTGCGTTCACTTTAAACATGAATTTCGAATACGAGGTAATGCTGACCAAATTTAATTGATTGACATTACAATTTGCTATCGTAATCCGGAGGAAAGCTTATGCGTGATTTAAATTGAAAATTGTGTTCAAATTTCCGAGTTGACATGGAAATTAAATGACATATTTCAGGAATGCTGTTATTGCAAAATGTTGGAATGTATACAACAAATAATTAATGACCAATTGTGTGGTAATTTATTATTGCATTGTTCATCAACCGTACGATAAAAAAAAATTGCGTTGTTAGTATTTTTAATAAAGTACGAGGGTTTATACCTTGAAGACGGTGAGTCGGGACAAAAATGCTTAACAAAGAAATCGGAAACATGAAAAGTATTTAATGTCGTGTAAGACAATTACCTATACAGTTTTTTCTTATAATTATTTAATAAGAAAATTTGAAAAAACAACTGATACGGATGGGATTCGAACCCACGATCTTCGACGTACCATCAGTTGTTTTTTCAAATTTTCTTATTAAATAATTATATTTAATAAGCTATCATGTGCACATGTAAAATCACAAAAATACAGTTTTTTCTTCATTGTCAATTCGTATCCACCCAATGTTGAGTGTAGGTTTCTTCCATAGAACTCCATTCTTGTGTCTTATGTCTTATACCGGTTACTAGAGATCAACTTGGATCTACTTATTTAGAAAATTTAATACCAATGTAAATATAGGTACCGAGTGAGTAAAAGTGCATTATCTTTTACGATGGTAAAATATTTTAACATGTCTTTTGTATCCTATGGCAAGACAAAGGTATTCCTATTGCTTTTCTCGAATCTTAGTGTAAGACTTTTGAAGGCCAGTCGCATAAAAAATATTTACTGTCCAGCCATCACTTGGCATCCTGCAATTACAATTAACGGGGCTCATATTCCCTTCTTTAACACGTCTTTAATTTGCTCGTAATTTTATAAAATGACGTAATAATAATAACGTTCTTATTGAAAAACCCATTTATTAAAATTATTAAACAGTATTATTAAAAAAAACTATCATCAAAATTGCAAAGACATATTTATTTAATGTGACAGCTATTTTTCGTTGGTGACATGACTTGAATATAACCAATATGACGTAATAAATGTGCAGAAAAACGGTGTTGTACTCGTAAGTGTTTTTAATTGTGACTACAATTTTTTTAACGGTTTTTTTTTAGCAAGATCACTGTATCCAATTCTAACAAGAAATTCTATTCTTAAGTACATGTTTATTAACAATACCATTCTAGACTGTACCTATTATTTATTCTATTGTAGAATTTATTTAACTAATTATTATATTACACTAATTTAAGAAAAAAGTATTAATTCTTGTATTTCTTTTTTCAATATTATAGTTAAAAATATAAATAAATTTCACAAAAAGCTATGTCATACCTACTCGTAGTTTTTTCGCTAAGATCTTACAACATTTTTAACACAATTTTCTTTTTATTTTCCTTAATTTTTTAAGGCATTATAATGGCCGTAAAATGTCGTTCATTTGGAGCGACATCGACGCAGTGACACGAATGCAACTTTGTAAATTTTATACTACGCCAGTTTTAAGATTTTTTCGTAACATTAGTGAAGATTCAACTATTATGCAGCTAATGAGTATGTCTGTCTATATTTTATTAATGTAGTTTAAACCTTGGGGTTGAAAAAAGAATAAATATATGTATAAATAGATAAAATATACTTATAGTAATTTATAAAATAATTTTTATTTTAAGACTTAGATACAGTTGCGCTGGTATTACCCTAGGAAGGGAAAATTTGAGTTGTTTCGACCTAACAAATGTGGCGTTTTCACTCTTAACGTAGCTTAGCTAATTATGTCAATTATGTTGGTGATATTAGGTTAGTTTCACATTTTTTTACAGTTGTGCCACTGTTGCTCCAAATGAGCATTGTATTAAATTCAATATTATATAGATTAAATTCAATATATAAAATCATAAAGCCTTTTTCCCAAATAATACAATAAATAAAAATAATCAATATAATATGATATTTTTAAAATAATCAGCTTACGTTTTATAGCTAGCCAGTTTTAATCTTGTTTTAGCAAGCATGGCCGTCGAGAATTAAACCAAGAATCAATATTATCTGAATGAACCACTACTATTGTTCCGAAATTGAAAATTTTATTCGCAGTCAGAATTTAAATGGGTATAAAAGACCCTTTTACATCGGATAAAATACGTATCTGTCCATGTGTGGGTATATTACAGAATACAGCTTAATCCCTAGGATTACTGGGGGAACTTTGAATCTGACACACATTTAATTCAATTTTGAATTTTTGTAGCATTACTTCGTAAGCTTTAGGAGAAACGTCCAAAAGAGCGCTTTGTTAGACATAACGTTGATGTAATTCAGTGAATTTATATTAACTTACATATATTTTATTTTATACCCGCTTTGCAAGCGTGTGGGTGTGGGTTTGAACCTGACAGGTACCAATGGTACTTTTTCAATATCATGGTACTGTTTTTGTTAATCTAAACATCACTGACTATCGGTGTAGGAAAAAATCGTAAGGAAACCTGGAGTTAGTCTCGAATTGCCAACACACAGTGAGCTAGCGTGGTGATTGGCGCTCGATCCTTCTCTGTATGAGAAGAGGCCTCTGCCATAGGTGAGTCAGTTACAGGATGATTTATTATTATTTACTTTTTAATAACTTATTTATTTACACAAAAAACGATAGTGGTGTAGACCCTATAATGTCACCTTACCTGTAGCCTATTTGTAAATAATAAATAATATACACACAAAAGTGTATCTTTATTTGTTCTAACCACAAAATAAAAGCAGTAATCTAGAGTTTACGATCACTAATGCATAAGTAATATGTGCCTAGTTACATTTACGAGTAGCACACTGACCTATTTCAATACCATTTATTGCTTGCAGCTTAAACCCCTATTATACTACACAATATTTACGGCCCTTTACCTTAAGTAAAAGAGGTGTAGGAAGAGTTAGGGTACTAATTTAGGGATACTCTTTTTACACCTCCCTTATTTTGGGTGAGGGTCCCTAAATATCGAGTTGTATGATAAGCTTTAGTGAAAGTTACATCTATATTACCTCAAAGGGGTACATAGTGGTGAGTAAATATCAGATAGCTAGAAATATTCTGTAGATATATTTATTAAAAAAAAATATTCCATGAAATATTTATTTTCTAATTCTTAACTTTAATATTGCATATTTATCTCAAGCAGAGATAAAACCCATGGTACCAACTTAGCACAGAAGGCAATAAGCAACTACATAAGTTTTAAATATTAATCGCGCACAGATAATTCAAAATAATAAGCAACTACGTCACTTGTGTTGTCAATTATTGGTTAACAAGGTGCAAACCTTGTGTCTTAAGCTGGATATCTGTCAGATTTGCGAATCTGTGACATCAATAATTATTAGCCTGACCTGTGGCTAAAACCTTGTCGTTCACAGCTTTTTCATTGCATAGCTATAGCTTGGATAGAAAAAAAAGTTGAAACTTTTCTCAATAAATACTAGGTACTATACAAGTATTGATATTGGGACTTCAAGAACTACTCAGTTATCGCATTCAATAAGAGTACTGGAATTACAATTGTTAGTTTTGCAAATGGAGTGCAGTTGGAATTGTAAGTTTTCCAATTGAAATGCAATTGGAATTGTAAGTTTTGCGATTGGAGTACAATTGCTAGTTTACGGTAGTTTTATTTACATAGTTATAAGAGAAGTGGTCCTTTGATAATTCTGTTTGAAACTTAGTCACACTACTAGCTTGTTAGTCGGATTGTGAACGTAGCTGCTGAGCATACAGTTTTTGATTTGATTCTTAAGCGGGCTAAATGTTTTTGAGTCTATCCAGACAATAGTTGGAAAAGATCCTTTGTTTAGAAATTGGACAAATTGTGATAAATCATAATAATATGATACTTTTATTACAGTGGAGTAGTGATAGCCTAGTGGTATGACCGTTGACTGGCAAGTCAGCGGTCTCAGGTTCAAACCCAAGGCGAGCACCTCTGACTAATTATCACCAGCTCCGTGCCGTTAAGCCCCGGCTGTCATGAAGATCTTTGACAGTCGAAATAGGGAATCAGTACCCTCATAAAATCCTGACAACTGATCTAACTTTAGAATATCGTATCCCTTTCAGTTGTGGAGGTCAGATAGATAGGTGCTCTGTAGAAAACTGATATTCAGCTGCATCTGGTTAGATTAGAAGCCGACCCCGACAATGATTGAGAATAATAAAGCAAGGAGGATGATGAATGTAATACTTTTATTCAAAACCTCTGGGGGTCTGTTTATCGTTTTTTACGGCCTCCGTCAGCTCATTAGGTACTTCTAGTTTTATTATTAAATAAAATTCGATAAACTCAAAAGGTACAAGTACCCACTTAAGAAGGTTTAAGGATAAAGGCCGAAAAGGTAACTCGGTACACATCATTTCATAATGTCCGAAAAATCGTAAAAGTCCACCAAATTTGTTAGAAATAATTAAATTTCTGTTGATTTTCTTTTTCTTTGAACTCAAGATTAGGTCTTGCTTGAATGTTTTTTGTCAAGTACTGTTTGATTTACATTGTAGACTAATAACATTTTTATCGTACTTGCTTCTAAATAGTGCTATTGCGTGTAGAAAAGCGGGCCGTAATTGTAAAATACGTCCCTAGGGCTTAATGTACTTACAATCTTAATCTAATTATTCCCAAACCTTGTTGCGGTTGGCTTTTAAAACATACCACTTAGGCTATCACAGTATTTCTATTGATTAATATTTGAACCACTGCTGGGCAAAGGCCTCCCCCTTCTTCTTCCAAACCTCTCTATCTTTTGCAATTACCTAGGCTATATAAAAAAAAATTCAACCTGTTTTAACTTATATATTATTTATTATGTCGGTTTGTCTAAAACCTTCTCATTGGCTACGTACTTGCGTAGATCATAGCGCAGTGAGCGGGCTATGACTACTTTTTTATGTTTTTTTAAATTATTGTGTTCTGAAGTGAATTATTGATATTTTTATGATTGATAAAAATAAATAGGAGTCACCAGTTCACTTATTAATAATCAGTATTTTGTATGAATATTCGAATATTCGACGGTTGATGGTGATGATATAACGGAGATATCCACACTGTAAGTATGTCTTGCGCCGATTGATATATTTACTTTTAAGGCTTTTATTATTATTTATATCAGTAGATGAAACAAATATTGTGTATTTTTTGGTATTGGTATTGGTATAACGGGCTGTTTTCCGCAGGTCCACGTCTTAGCGCGTATTCTGCGTGATGGTGGGAATAAAAAGTCTTTCTTATTCCAGCCACCCTAGCTCCTCGAGAAAGGCCAGCAGCTTTTTAATGTTGCTAACCGTCTCGCGGAGAGTACCTGGGTTGCCGAAGTACTTAGCCCTGTATGAGGCGACGCCTGGGCATTTTAGTAGCACATGCGCCGCCGTCTCGTCCTCCTCCATGCATGCTCTGCACAGGGGGCTGTTTGTAACTCCTAAAACAAAGAGATGTTTATTGAAAGTGCCATGGCCCGTAAGAGCAGCCGTGACAGTTCGTAGTTGCTGCTTGGTTAAACGGAGCAGCTGCTTGGTGAGTCGACCGTTTATGACCGGCACCGCTTCTCTGGCTTGTCTGCACTCTTCGTGGTTTGTCCAAAGCATGCAGTGACGATCCCTTGTGCGTTGCCTTACCAAGGTTCGTATGTGTCCAAAGGGGAGAGGTACTATGGGTTCAGGTCCCATCACGTTCATACTCGATCCCCTTCTAGCGAGCTCATCTGCTGCATCGTTGCCTCGAGAGTCGCTGTGTCCCTTAATCCATTGGATAGTTAATTTGTTGAGATTACCCACCTTATTTAATTTTTGATGGCACTCGTGTATCAGTCCCGACGTCACCGAATGGCTGTTGAGGGCCTGTAGTACTGACATACTGTCTGAGAGTATTCGAATTTTGTGTTCTTTTACTTTTCTAGCCAGGATAGCTGAGGCTGCTAAAGAGATACCTATGCACTCTGCCTGGAACACTGTATTGTGGGCCCCTAGAGGGTAGGATAAGTGTATGTTAAGGTCCTCTGAGAAGACCCCCGATCCGGTACCCATGTCTGTTTTAGACCCGTCTGTAAAGACACATAAGTCTGAGGGGTCTAGTCCCTCCACATGGTGGTCTTCATGAAGCTGGATCTTGTACTTTTTATCAAAGGTAAAAGTCTTTGGTGTGCGATCATTAATTGCTAGTGTTATAGGGAAATCAGTTGTGAGTTCGTCTAGTATGGATGTGTGCTTAGTTCTACGGGATCTCCAGAGACCTAAGGTTTTTAGGCGTATTGCCGCCATGGCTGCTTCCTGTTGTATGAACAGGTTAAGCGGTGGGAGATCCAGTATGGCTTCCAACGCTGCGGTTGGAGTAGTTTTCATGCAGCCTGTGACTGCCATAAGGGCTAGTCTTTGAATTCTTTGAAGCTTCTTTGATGCTGTGTCAATGTTGGTTTTGGGCCACCAGACTACAGCAGCGTAAGATATCATAGGTCGTATGACTGTGTTAAAGAGCCAGAGGATTATTTTGGGGGAAATACCCCATCTTTTTCCTATCATTCTTTTGCACTGCCAGAAAATGATGCTTGCTCTTTGTACTTTACTTTCTATGTGGTTGCTCCAGTTTAGTTTACTGTCCAGGGTGACACCTAGGTATTTGACTTCCCGGGACAGTTGGAGTTCCGTATTGAACAGCTTTGGGAGACGATGAGGTCCCAATGTTCGTTTCTGGGTGAAAATTACCAGCTCGGTTTTGGCGGGATTGACCGACAAGTCAAAGTCTTTGCACCACCTTTCTACGATACGTAGCGCTTGTTGGGTAAGGTTACAGATGGTGCCCATTACCTTGCCTGATATTAGAATTGCAAGGTCATCTGCATAGCCTATGGTGTAGTCGCGTCTGGCATTGAGTTTGGTGATGAGGTCGTTAATAACGAGGTTCCACAGGAGAGGGGACAGTACCCCTCCCTGGGGGCATCCTCTAGCTATAATAGCCGACTGCTCATCATCCTCCAGGCGAACTACACGTTTGCTTAACATGTTTGTTATCCAGTCTATGAGTGTCTGCTCTGCTCCATGTTTCGACAGGGCAGCACTTATACTGCAGAAGTTTGTTTTGTCAAAGGCGCCTTCGATGTCAATGAAGGTGCCCATGCATATTTCTTTTTGCTGAATGGCATCCTCTATCTGACCGACTACTAGATGGAGAGCTGATTCGGTTGATTTACCTGAACTGTATGCATGTTGATTGGCATGCAGTGGTATGTGTTTTAACGCCCCATCCCTTAGCTCTCGTTCACATAGCCTTTCCATCGTTTTAAGCATGAACGATGTTAGGCTGATCGGTCTGTAGGATTTGGCGTTCGTGTAGTCACTCTTTCCCGGTTTGGGGATGAATATAACTTTCACTTCCCTCCATCCCTTGGGGACATATCTAAGTGCTAGAGATGCCCTCATGATGGATAGCAGGCAGGTTACGATTGGCTTCTCCCCCCATTGAAGGAGGGCAGGAAAAATGCCATCCGGACCTGCCGCCTTGAAGGGGTGAAAGCTGCGGATGGCCCACTGGAGTTTTTCCATTGTGATCATCTTTTGCGCATAGTACCATTCATTTGCTGATGGTTTGTAATTATCATCTTGCCAGGTTATGAGTTGAGTGAAGACGCATCCTGGGAAATGGGTTTCTATGAGGACGCGTCTAGTCTCTTCTGGGGATGTTGTAAGTGTATTGTCAGCTTTGCGTAGGGCTGCAATGTCTGTAGACTGTTGTTGAGCCAGGATTTTCCTTATCCTGTTAGCCTGTTGACAGGATTCGATGCTACCACAGAACTTACGCCATCCTTTGGTGCTCCTGTACCTGATACATTTTTTGTAGTTTGATTTGGCTAGACGGTATTCGTCCCAGTCTTTGTCTGCACGTGTGTTCATTGCTCTATTTAGGGATTTTCTCACCTTTTTGCGTTTGCGTTCCAGTTCCGGACCCCACCATGACTGTTTGCCTGGTGTTTTGGGTGGGACGGTCTCTGGGCACGCCAGTTGGTAGCTTTCCAGCATAGATACTGTTAAAAAGTTTACCTGTTTGTCGATTTGAGTCGTGTCCATGATCTCCATAGGAGCGGCTGTCCCCGCAAGTTTAGTTTCAAGGGTACTTGCGTACTTTACCTTGTCCGTGTTGCGGGGGTTCCTGCGAGGTGGAGTTTGTGGTGTGAGGACCTGAAGGTCGAAGCGAATCCACCTGTGGTCTGAGCAAGATGCTTCTTTTGAAACATGCCAGTTTTTAATGATCTCCATAGTTCCCTCCGACGCAAGAGTTAGATCTATGATTGTTCTGCTTCTGCGAGTAACGAAAGTTGGTTCGGAACCTACGTTTAGTAAAGAGAGGTTAGTAGAGAAAAGGTATTCAACTAAATCCTTACCCCTTTTGTTCTCTTCTGTCATGCCCCACAGCGAGTGGTGTGCGTTGGAGTCTGTCCCGATGATGATCTCAATCCCTGTCCTCTCGCAATGGCTGACCAATCGGGAGAGGTCGAATGGGGGTAGCTCCTCGTCTTCATGCATATAGGCTGACGCAAGGACAATCGCCATGTCAGAGTCGCCCTGCTGTACTTGAAGCCTCACGGCAGATAGGTCTCTGCAACAGAAATCTATTAGAAGCTGTGTATTGAGATTTTTGGTAACGTATATGCACGATCTCGGAAGGTCGTGGTCTGTTGTCTTTAGGATCTTACCTCCAAGACTAGAAAGACCTTGAATGCGGCCATCTCTGACCCACGGCTCTTGGATCAGCGCAATGGCCGTTTGTTGACCCTCCAACCACTTCCGCAGCTGAGCCGTCGCGGTTTGACTGTGGTGGAGGTTTGCCTGTATAATTCTAAGAGGGTACGAAGGGGACGACATCATTGTTCGTACCCTTCTCCCCTCCTAGCTGCAGCCCGGCGAACAGGACGCCCGGCACCAGTTCATCATCCACCGGGTCCGATCTCAGGAGGGTCTCTTCCTGATCCTCCCCCGGTGTCTGCTCTGCGTCCATTGCCGTGGCCGCAGTTGGGTCTTGCTTTTCAGGGTCGGGGTTAGCCTTACCGACTCCCTGGGTGTTTGACGAGGTTCCGACTTCTTCAGCCGGTTCCAAGTCGGACCTCTGTTCTTTGATGGTACCCGTTATAGGGTCCCATCCTTGAGGGACGTCGGTAAATTTCCCGTTCCGGCCCTGAAATTTAATGTACACCGTCCCCAAACCCATTGAGAGACGGCGTCCAGCATCCAGGAGGGTCGCGATTTGGTCTTCTGGTACCCCGACCATCACGAACCATCCTGCCGTTTGCTTCACGCTGTTTAGCAAAACCCACTTGTTGATTTCAACCCATGGGTTTTGGTAAGCCAGGGAGCGTCCGATGTCGCGTGTGTCCTCAAATATTCCCGGTTCATCGGGGATGAGGATTCCACAGCGAGTCTTTTTCGCGATTTCCGATTGGCTCCTCACAGCCAGCGAGACACTGGATGGGAGCGCCAGCTCGGAAATCGTCTGTTTTAGCCAACTAAGGGAGTAGTCGTTGGCGCACCAAACCTTAATGACCCCTTCAGCGTACAGGGGCTTGCCGCTGAAGGTCGGTCCCGATTTGTCCGGTTTGGGAGTCGTCGTCCATGCCTCTGTGAGGATCTTTTTCGGCAACTCCCTTAGCAGTATGTCGGCCACCTCCTTGCTAATGAAGCCTGTTCGGCTGCAAGTGATGGCAACGTGTAGTGGGGACTGCGCTGCCTGAGCGTAGCTTCGGTTTGGGTCTAGTCTTGACTTTTTATGGTCACCCCGTGGCGATATGGTCTCGTTGAGACCTCGCTTGGCCGATGCCTGACCCTTACCGTCCCCCTGTTCGCTGGGCTTGTTGGTGGGGGCCCTTGTCTCTGCGCCAGTCAGCGGCACTTTGGAGTAGTTTTCACCGTCCTGTGCGCGCTTGCCGGCGCTGAAACTGAGTTGGCCCTCCCCAGCCCGTGTAGGTGCAACGTAGCCCGGCTGCAGACACTCTCTCCGGGCTCTACGTTGCAGCCTCTTCCTCTTCTTCTTGGCTTTGGGAGCGGTGGCTGCGTCCCCAGAGGGTTGCGGAGGCACTTTGGGACTTTTGTCCTTGCCCTTGCGGCTCACCAATTGCCAAGCTGAGGAAAAGGCGTCGTTGGTGCGAAGCGGTGCAACCTGTTGCTCCACCGTCTGCTGACTAGTGGCCGTTGTGGCCGTGTGTACCTCCGATTTCGGGCCAGGGTTAGTTTTCACCGGTCCCTGCGCCTTCATCGGGGCCTGACGGTTGGAGCTGGCTTTCGTCACCGTCTTCGGTTTCTGACGGGGATCGGTGCTGGTTTTACCTCGCACCGTTGTCGCCGTACTAAGTTGCGAACCAGCGGTTTTCACCAGCGTGGTCTCGCTTCTTATTTGGTCTGAGACGTTCGTTTTGGTCGTGGGCGTAGTTTTCACCACACTTGGACCGCTTATATTTTGGTTTGCAGAGGTTTCGTTGATTTTCACCAACTTGGCCTCTGCATCGGTAGTTTTTGGCCTATTAATATCCATTTTAAAGGTTATGTATTTAAGATTCATCCCTCCGGCTCCCACCCACCATGGAGCCCGCAACGTTGGGAACGCCTTACTAAAAAGGACGCTAGGATTACCGGAGAGATATAGGCACGCGAGGCTGGCTCCCAGTGCGAATCGGGCGCTCGATCGGGTTGGTCATCTGGAAATAAGGCCATTCCCAGACGACTGATCCCCCCTCACTTACACCGTCAGCATGACCTTTGCCGCCGCGTACGCCATCCGAAGACGACCGCGGACCCCACGTGCCTAGCCGGTGGCCCTCTGACGGGACACCATGACCATTTCCCTATCCGTGGCTCTGAGATAGGGCTACCGTTTTGCTTGAAATTGGGACCAAAGAGGGCGTGTTGCCTCACGGACGCATTACCGCCAGCGCCGATTGGCTCAGCCCTCCAGGACTCCTTCATCCCTGCGTACGGCGCTCAACTGCGTAGGTCGCAAACGCAGGTGACCTACATTCGCCTACACGCCATCAAAATTTTGTGATGGACGAGCCTGCAGCCTTGGTCACAGAGGCTCGCAGTTAGGATCATACATCCACAGTTCATCCATCCCACCATCCATCCTCAGATCAGCTGTCACCACGCGCCCACGTTTTTACCCGCACTTACACTACAGCTCTGCCATGCACACATACACCCGCTGATCATATATGTAATAAATAAATATATAGGTATATAAAAATAGAAATGCATGAATATAATATCAAAAGCGCCCGATGTTTTTTGTTACGTCTATTTCATAGGGAATTAGACCAAGAACAGGGCGGCAACCTCGAGAAGGGTACGCCATCAGACTTACCTTGGGGATCTACGTGACAGTTGCACTCTCCCCCAAGATCACGCCTCCTTACCGCTTCGGAAGGAGGCGGTAAGGTAGGCCTGTGGCTATACTAAAACCTACCATTTCCTAGGAGTCTTCCTAGGACATAGTAGGCCGTTTGCAACCGTGAATGTATAGCCCCAGACCCGCCCCTAAAAATATTGTGTAAACTTTTTGGCAATACATTTAATCACTACGTAGAATAAAACAAAGTCGCTTCCCGCGTCTGACTGTCCCTATGTATGCTTAGATCTTTAAAACAACGCAACGGATTTTGATGCGGATTTTTTTAATAGATAGAGTGATTCAAGAGGAAGGTTTTTATCTATAATACATGCATATTAGCGTAACCGTGCGAAGCCGGGGCGGGTCGCTAGTAATTAATATTATTTGAATCAGTTTATTACGTTTTACTTAAAAATTACAAGTATCAATTTTCGGATCTCAAGTATCAAGTTTTGGACTCTAGGCCCTTAATTTATTATCTTTAAAGCTAAAATAGCAAGCAGTAACTAAAGTACCTACGTTGTGGTAGCGATAGTGTCTAGGCCACAATTGAACACGAAAACTTTGCTATTTTCATTAATCAAACTCCAACTACTAACTAATACTAACCAACATTATTCACAATACGAACATTACCCAATTAATCATGAAACCCTTATGATTCCCTTTCTGACCTAAGAAACTAGGTTTAACCTCCAGTAAAGCCTCAGACATGCTTTGGATACCTTTTATTTTATTTACTACTGAGATGTAAGTTAAGTATTCAGCTGCATCCGGTAAGACTGGAAGCCGACCCCAAAATAGTTGGGAAGAGGCTAGGCAGATGATGAGATATAAGTAAAGACTGCCTAGTTGGTCTAGTGGTAGCAAGCCCGACTGCTGAGCACGAGGTCCTGGGTTCGATCCCCGGGTCGGGCAGTGTTATTGGGTTTTTCCATTAAGAAATTCTCAGTAGCAGTAGAGTCTGGAATTGTGCCCGGTTAATTGCAATAGACTCGCCTTCTATTACATGGGACTTATAACATAGCCGGCGAAACGTGGGTGTTCACACCTCTGCCTACCACCTCTGCCTACCCCCTCTGGGGAATACAGGCGTGAGTCTATAAATAAAAATGTAGGTAGGAAAAACATACGGTTTTCCTGAAAAGCGGTTACTGTAACCTATAGATGCTTGCAACACTGGGTAGCATTGCGAGTTGCGAACCCTATGTGGAATTGTGGAAAGACCACGAACGAGATGGTGGGAAGAATTGGTCCACACTGGCCCTGGATCGAAAGACGTGGAAATCAGAGGAAGAAGGGCAGTGGGACGATATGGACTAACCGTAATAGTAATAGTACACAATTTAAATTACATAAGAAGCCTTAATTACATAAAATAGAGGAACAATTATGGGCGGTCTAATTGCTAAAAACGATAACTTCCAGACAACCTTTGAATTAACAAGAGAAACATGGAAAACAATTGGGGGTGTCTGTGGTTCACGCTAATAAATACATTTATACAGAAATTACTTATATACCTGTATGGCAATGTTTGGCTGGCATAATTATCTGGGGATACTTTTTATTTTGAGAGAGAAAGGTAATGTTTTTTTTATTTTTATAGTGCATTATAGTATAATATTTAGCCCTTGATCTAAACAAAATTTAGCTCAGATAAACGTTCCAAAAAAAAAAAACTAAATTAATCTCGTTTATTATTAATTGTAGAAGAAAATAAACCTTTCTATTCTCAATCCTCTAATTTCATGCCTAACCAACAATCAAATATCGTCCTTTACATTATGAAATGAGAATATTAAGTACAAAAGCAAATGCTTTTTAATCGAAAACCGAAAAAGTTCACGGTCATCGCTATTGTAGTGTTAACAAAAGAAATCTATTATGCGAAGAATTTATGGTATTCTTATAAAAAAGGTTATATTATGCTTTATGTGAATTTAATTTTTGCACCATCATTTTATTTACGTGATATGAATATATGAATAGTAATCATGTATGAAAAATTGATAAGGCTCTGTTCATAACGAATGATCGCACGTATAAATGGGAAACCAGTATTTCAGTATCTGCCAATGTTTAAAATTTCCAACTGTTTTTCAAGACAATGTTTCAACTTTCAATTCAAAATTGTGAGTAATAGCTTTTGGGCTAGTTAAGTTCCCTCTTATTATTTAGGTTCCTACTTCGTAACCAACTGATAGGCTCTATTTCTCAACGTACTGGTAAAATGTCATTAATTAGCAACCTGACAGATAAGTTCATATAAATTCTGTACTACTCTTTAATTTACTTGGTAGATAATGCTTTTTTGTAGGCTGTGAAACAGCCCCGTAAATACGAAATTATTTTGGAAAAAAAGATGAATCTTTCTTTATTGTATGGTTTTTTTAAATCTTTATTATTTATAGAGGGTTTTTTTTTTAATATGCCACCCTCATCGTGACACTCCCAAATATCACCCTTACAAAAACAAAAATATAAAAACAACTAAACTACCGTATGGTTGATGAACAACCTGGTGTCAGAGTTTAAACTGCCCGTAGGCCTCTGACTGGACTTGGCTTTTTATACCGTTGAAAAATCTTTCAGGTGTGCTGGTTTCCCCACGATGTGAAAGGATATAAAAATAGTGTGAGATGAAAAGATGAATAATTTATGACAAACTAGGTGTAATGGAATCTTTTTACTGTTTTTTTTTTCACTAAGTTGTAACCTCAAAATTAAACAAATACATACAGTAACTAAAAAAAATATTTCCTTATAAAAAACCCTTTCTGTAACTCTTCTAAAAAGCTTTTAGTAATATAAACAAAAGCTGAAAGACTACCCATACGCAAAATATTTTTCGTCCATTTGAACCCTACTATACCGTTGTGTTTTTCGCAGACGCTCTGAAGGTGTAACCTAACCTTAAAAAAGCGTACCTTTAAAAATAACTGGCTTGTAATCATATTTTTTTCTTTCTTTAATGAAAAAATCTGATCATTAATCGCCGAACCGCTACGCTAATGGTTTCAATTATTATCTAGGACTTATTTGAAATTAATACGTTATTATTACCTACAAATACCTGCCTCTGACTGGCTCTAGGCTGCCTCGTTGGTCTGGCGGTAGCAAATGCGCCTGCAGAGCACGAGATCTTGATTTCGATCCCCGGGTCGGGCAGTGTTATTGGGTTTCGGTAGCAGCACGGAGTCTGGAATAGTGCCTGGTTAATGGCAATAGGCTCGTCCCTTAATATGACGTAGAGTATTATATATTATATGTATAAGTATATTATATATATACTTATACATATAATAAAGTATACATATATAAGTATAAGTATAGTATATAATGTAAAATTTAATAAAAAGTTAATGAAATTAATTTCCTCAATATTAAAATATTAATTTAAGGGGCCACCCATACATGTAAAGTGGGGATGACAAAACTGTAAAATTTATATCTCTGCCTTAGGTACTCCTTAATATTTATGCAAATTATAATTTTTATTTTATTACTGCCTATACTTTTTCACACTTTTTTCTCAGTAGTATTAAGACGTAGAATGGGAAAGTCATTTCGTATTTTAGTATCTGACTAAGCTTTCCGAACACGCTACATGCCTCGTGAAAGATCCGACACTTATCTTAAGATTGACTTCTACTATAAAACTTTAATGATGGGAAATATACAACAGAGGTTTTTTGTTTTTTTGTTTAGGAAGTTATTGCTATGTTATTATCTATAACTTAAGACTTTTTTATTTTGGTAATTGTTTGCATATTAGGTGTTTTCTAATTTTAAAATATAGCGAGGTAGCCCGGTTTCCCCCACGTGATATGTTGATAAATGTTATTCTAACCTATGTGTTGCTTGTTATATAAGCTACTAGCGACCCGGACCGGCTTTATACGGGTGCAATGTACATATAAACCTTCCTTAAGAATTACTCTATCTATTATAAAAAACCGCATCAAAATCCGTTGCGTAGTTTTAAAGATCTAAGCATACATAGAGACAGACAGACGGCGGATAGCGACTTTGTTTTATACTATGTAGTGACATTACTGAAAAGTGGCATTAAAATCCGTTTTTGCGTGAAAGTGAAACAAACATCCATCCATTCATACATCCTCACAAAATTATTAGATAGGATAGATAGGTAATAAATTAGTAAAAAAAACCTTTATAAATTGATAACAGCAATTATCTATTCCATGAAATACTTAGTTCTTTCAAAGGTTTACTTAACTTAAAAGTAGATACCTAACTCTAACGATAAAACCGGTCTAAGATTATAACAGGGTTCCACTGACCGGTCCATTTCCCGGTACATTAAATTTCCATACCCCTATGGAATTAAAGGGTTAATTATAAACTCAAAGGCGTAATTATTTTTGCAAACGATCCGTTTGACGTATTTTATGGGCTTTTTAATAGAGCTGAGGTTGGTATTTAGATCCCATTATAGGTAACTATAATGTCCTCCTGACCGAATTTCGGTCACAGCGGTCAATCTCAACGGAGATTAGCTATCGACGCGGGAGATATTATAGTGCACAAGTGTGTGCGCAGACACAGGTGCACTCTCTATTTCCTCACTCTCATAGTCCGATGGACGGTAATCCGACACGACCGGAAAGAGATCAGGCGCAGGGCCAACGGCTTTACGTGCTTTCCGAGGCACGGAGTAAGTGATAATTAATTTATAAAACGCACATAACTTACAAAAAGTCAGAGGTGCACGCCTTGGGTTCGAACCTGAGACCTCTGACTTACCAGTCAACGGTCAACACCACTAGGCTATCACGACCCTTATAGGTGGGTAGGTATACATGTTCAAAAACAAAACCGAAATGTTTTTATTTTACACACTTACCATTTTAGGCATTTTAAACCTATTGCGCTATAAAATTAGGACAAGGGCAGGAAGATGATGACCATTTTTAGGCACTTATGAATAGCATAATTCTAATAATATTAAAAGAGTGACTCTACTTGCCAGTTCCAAGGGAAACCTACTCCTCAAGTCTTGGTCCAAGGCTTATTGACTCCATAGTCCATGGTCGTTATATTATTCTAAAGAAAATTTTAAAAAATGTGGCTATATAATGAAAGCTTCGGATAAGTCTGATCTACCAAGAAAAGGAAAATAAGCTCTAGAGACAAAATATAAATCAATAAATAATAGCTGTGGCAGCTTTAGACCGAGTTCAATGAACCTTGAAAAAAAAATATTTTAAGATAAATTCTTGCAAAAAACTTAAAGTTAATTTATAACTTTAGAAAATTTATAAATTGTTACAACTTTTTTAATAATTTCAAACTAATATTTTATAGCAATAATATAATTATCTAAAACAAAAAGTTATGTAAAACTAATTAATTTAATATTAAATTGGTGAAATGTTTCAAACTTTTAATTCAAAACATTATTTTAATTATCTGAAACAAAAAAGTCGTAATTCAATAACAAAGAAACAGAGAATACTATACCATGTACTTGTTATACATTGTATTGTAACTGCAACGTTAAACATGCTAACTGTCTAAGTACTTTGTACTAGGGGTATATACCTGCGATCAGAGATGGTTGGATGTAAAAGGGAATTTTGATAATACAGGCGGGGTTGCGAATAGCTTAGTTGCAAGGAGGCTTTACCTAGTATGTCGAGGGTTTAAATCCCGCTCATAATTGCTTTTTTTTCTTTTTACAAAAATTTCGAAGTTAATAACGCTAGTTCGCATAGTATGCATAAATCCTAACTAATGAGGATGTTGGAATGCGGGGTGAGGTCTGCGACGCTGCTGCAACTACAATCGCTCTTGAAAATGAACTCCGTTTGAGTCCGAAACTAGTCGGGCATTACCGAAATCCAATCCGTGAGTAAAGCCGTGATAGAATGTCTCACGAAAGTTTATTACTCTAAAACATTTGAATGCGTTGTGCTCCAAACCAGTCCCTCAGATAGGTTTCACTGAACATCATGCTGTAATACGACTGAGGCGCTCGGCGGCAAGGCTTTATCCGCTGGTTACCTGCTACCAGAAGCAGCTTGGCCGATAGCTGCTTGTTTGTAATGACCCATCATTAGTCGACATTTACAACACGCAGAGTGCATTGGTGCTATTCATGCTCAACACTACCCGTGGCGAATTTATTTATTTATTTGTTTACGGATGGAAAACCAAAAGCTATTCATAGGTACTATAACAGTGGAATAAGATACCTAGATGGAGCCAATTACAGGTTTTCACGGCTAGCAACACTATATAAAAAAAAAAAGATGTCTTATGGATCACAACACGGCTCAAAGTGATTATCAATATCCAATGCCGTCTCAAAAACATAAAAAACAAATGAGATAAAATTTACATCAAACATGACCCAATAAAAATTATTTATTCTTAAAAAAGTGAAGGTTTATATTTTTTTGTGATTTTTTTTTACATGTCACATGATAGCTTATTAAATTATAATTTTATTTTCTTATTAAATAATTTAGTGACGGTTAAGCTGATTGCGTACTTTTGAGCCTTTGTCACAAAACAAGTCAAAAGAAAATTCTTTGCTTAATAATATATTAAAGTCGTATTTGATAGGTATTAATATTTCTACGTCTCCCCTTCATTTCATTTGTGGTCACGATTGAACTTCACCCTTTTCATTATAGGGTGGTGCCCGCATAAACAATAAGGGGCTTTCTTCTGAAGTTAGTTTAATCTCTATAATCACCATTAAAGCAGTTTGAAATAATTTCACCGAGTTTTGAAGCCCGTAGCGTATTTTTTCTATTTATAGAAATGAAAATTAAATTTTGAAACTTTTGAAATGGGAACTTGTCTTGTTTGTTACTGGTTTTAATTAATATTTTCGGGGTAGTTGTAAGTTTTACGACTATTTTGACGGCTATTTTGATATCATTCTTCTCTATTTATTAAAGTTTATATTTGTCCTTATATATATCACCCGAAAATTGTAAGAAACGTATTGTAATTTACCGAAATATGTTCGAAACTATTGTAATTTATACTGATTGCCAAAAAAAAGAGATTATATTATCTTCAATACGTAGCATTTTAACTCCAAAACGCACGTACCTAATAATTATTTCTAGGCTTTACATTTTTTTGAGGTCGTTTTTGCTTTGTGTAATAATTAAATGAATCCGAATAAAATTAACGAATAAATGGCAAACTGTCAACAAAAATAAATTCCTTCCAGACTAACATTTTTAACAACCGGACATAACTAACAACCAATTATTTCGACTCTGCTTTTCGCGTCACTAAACGGCTACGAAATTCGTTAAAAAGTTGCGATTTTAACAACCAAAACGAACTTGATCTGTTCAAGGTTTTAATTTCAGTCGGATTTTTTTTCACCAAAAATGACAAGTGCCATATTTTTGTGAAAAGTCTGAGCTAAAAAATAATTACAGTCATTTTAACAGATATCGACGCAGCTTGCTATATTTTTTGTCATTTAGAACTTCTATTGTTTCTTAGGTTAAAATTGGGATTCTATCTTACCACTGAGTTACCGCATTGACGACCGATGACGTCACGTTCTGCTGCGCATAGCAAGACACAAGAAAGGTCTCTCTTTGGTCTTTCTTAAGAATGTGCCTTGGCGCTAAAGAGGTATACCGAAGCTGGTCCTTTAAGAGAACCCAGGCTCTCACTCTTTGTGCTAACAGTGATCACCAGAGTGTTAATACAGGTTTTAAATGGTGAGAATCTTACACTCCATATTAGACACATAGATTTCAAGTGGCTTAAGGTCACGGGATCGTTAGCGTACAATTTTGTGCGTATTATAAATTAATCATCACATTCTCCGTATCCCAGAATAGGTACTAAACGCCAAATAGGTCCCCCCACCCTTTTCACCCTTGCAATAAATTACACTGGTGCCTAAACCTATTCATTTGTCTCCTATAATAAAAATGATCACGCCGGGATCACAATGCCACAAAAACGCTACGATTGTTGAAACCCCATTCTACTCATTTCCAACCTGCGACCGTATTTCTTTATGATAAACAAACAAAAGCTCTTAGTAACAAAACAATGACTCAACAAGTAAACGCACGAATATCGAATTGTACGAGCCATGGAAGGAAAACATTGGTTTTCAATTTACTAAGCTTGGAAACAGGCTTGCGAAATGTAACATTAATTAAGTTCGTTATGTCATTTTGGTATATTTGTGATGTAAATGGAACACCTTTTTTTAGGGTACCGAAGTAAAACTAGGAAGAAACCCTTGTAATTTCGTCATGTCCTGCCCATCTGTCGCAATAATTTTACTCGCAGATTGATCTATACTAGAAAGCTGAAATTCAGCATGAATTTAAAACGCCCAATAAATAAAATTTTAATAAAAAATGTAGATTTAAGAATAATAACTTTCGTGAGTCATACTTACATATAATATATGATACAGCTTTACTCACGTATTGATTTTGGGGAATGCCCGACTAGTTTCGAACTCTAACGGAGTCCATTTTCAAGAGCGGCAGTATTGATTTCGGGCATTCCCCGAAATCAATAGGTGAGTAAAGCCGTATCAATATATCATATAAAAAATGTAGATATTATTTCTCTTTGAATACGCGTTTAATTTGCTAAAAAAAAATTATTTATCTATGACGATCAACTTTGCATTTTAAGTGTTAAATTATATTATCAGTTTAACCTGCTAAGCTTTAAAATCAAATCTTAGTTAAAATTCTCAGGTATTAAATACTGGAGTTGTAAAGTTTTCAATAGAGATTTCAATTATTATTTAATTATAAACGAAGATAAAATAATGTCTTTCTCACTAATCAACTTGTCGCATATTATAGATTACTAGCTTTTAGAGCACTGATAGCCTAGTGGTATGACCGTTGACTGACAAGTCAGAGGTCTCGAGTTCGATCTCAAGGCGCACCTCTGACTTTTCATAACTTATGTGCGTATTATAAATGAATTATCATTTGCTAGAACGGTGAGGAAAAATATCGTGATGAAACCAGCACACCTGAGAGATTTTTCGATGGTGTGTAAAGCCATGTCAGAGGCCTATGGGCGGTTTAAACTCTGACACCAGGTTGTTCATCAATCACACGATAAGAAGAACCACTGGCGGGCCGTATGCATATTTACCATCTTAGTAATATAAATTAAAAAAAACTTTTTGTAATAGATAAAAACTTTTATATTATTTTCATCAAATCTATTTTTTTTCTCTTTGAAGTTTACGAAACATTTCCATTCAATTTCCTGCGCTCGCAATTTTAATCTTCGAACCACAATATTCTAAGAACTTTTATGAACAATATACCAGAGGCTCTATCATCTATGGCTCCATACAAATCGATGTCTACCGGCTTCCTATTGAAAAATATCAATTTATTGTGTCTACTGTCTGTACTTTTCTTTTTTTTCCGGTATGGCTTCGGCTTTTCTGGCTGCAACTTTTAATAGTATGATTAATTTTATAGAAACGACGTAGAGATATATAACTATTTAAAAAGAAATTGAAAAGACAACTATATATACGGATTTGATTCGAACCCACAATCTTCGGCGTACCGTGCCGACGCTCTAACCGCTAAGCCACCGTATCCCAACCCAAAGGGGTACGATATTCTGAAGTTAGATTTGTTGTCAGGATATTAAGGGTACTGACTCCCTTTGACGACTGTCAAAGATCTTCATGACAGCCGATTCCGAGGTACGGAGCAGGTGATAATTAGTTTATAATACGCTCATAACTTACGAAAAGTCAAAGGTGCGCCTTGGATTCGAACCACTAGACTGTCACTACTTCCTTACCGGCTTACTACAATAATAATAATATTGTTATCATCGTCATCATCATCATTTCAGCCATATGACGTCCACTGCTGAACATAGGCCTCCCCTAATGATATTGTTATAATACCTACTTACTTTTATTAAACCTTTTTTGTCCCACCACAGACAAAGGGTTACAAGATCACAAATCTCTGTAATTTATTGAATAAAAACACAAACCGATGTTATTCCTTTTGAGGGAAACAATACCCTGAGGACCCATTTTATAGGATCTTGTCTCAGTACTAGAAATAAATAACTTAGTCTCAGAGCTAATGTGCGATTTATCGCATTACGTAGGTGATTTTTATACTTATCTTAACAACTTTTTTTGTGGCCGAGGGGAGTCAAAATGCCTTCCGCATACTGCACATCCGGACGTACAGTTATATGTGGGGCTCGCAACCACTAAAAAACTTTCCCCCCTGAGTGTTCCTCGCACTGTATCGGACGGGGCCGGGTACTGCAACCGCGCTTCACAACCCCGTCTAGTCCTATAGGCCCGTTAAAAATTTTGCTCTCAGGGGGGCAATGTCCTGGCGTCCAGGCTCCTGGACATCGCCCCAACATTACATGCCTGGCTGGTAACTAGCACGACAAATCGACATCCATCAGACGAGTTAGAGGTCAAGAGCAAGCGATAAAAAATCTAATTAAAATTGACGTACAAAACCAAATAGTTTTATTTCATATACCTATAAAAATGTTTACTACTAAATTAGCTTTTCTAACTTTAAAAAAGTATTTTAACGTCATTGTCAAAAATACATTAAACCCTTTTAATCCTAACCTAATAGAGTTGATAAACAAAGTGCTAAATGATTTTTTTTTAATCCGAAAGGATTATTTAAATAAAACCGTTGTAATATTAAAAATGCAGAATTTATTTATTTTTACATAGGTAAGTTTTTAATACACTTTCCTTTTTTACGAAAAAATGTTACCTAATTTGATTATAATGTCTTAAATACGATTAGCAAAACACATATTGTATTAAACATTCATGAAATTAAAATGAAGGTGTAAATAAATAGAAACACCGAGTCTCTCACATAAAAATACTCTGTATTAACATATACTGCATAAAAGATGCCGCAAGTAAATGTTAATACTGAGTTTTTGTATGTACATATACTTTTAAGAAATTAGCTTCTTATGTGTCACACGTACCTACAGGTAACTTGAACCTTTACCTTTCAAACATACGAGTACAAATTCTGGGTTTCACTAACTTGTAATAAGCCTTGAATAGACGACTACGTCGAAATTATTTTCTACTCTTATTATATCCGAGTGGCAGTTTCCAAAACTTTCTACTTTTCTTTCAAAGTATTTCAATTCACATAAAACTTGAAATATAAGAACAAAATAATTTCAACGTCTGACGCCGAATGCCTAAAATAAGTCGGGTTTCGGGACTTATGAACGGTATTTTTATTACTCTTCGGGATCAAAGAAAAGAGACGCTACTCAATAGCTAAATAAGAAAGGTATTTGACCTCAAACAATAATTCAGAGGCTACGAAACACGACTTTAATTAAATCCTGAATAGACGTTATTTTATATTTCTTATTTTGGTGATATTATTACGAAAGAAAGACGTAATAATTTAGGTTGTAAATTGAAGACATTTTTGTTGAAATAGAAATTGTTTGTTAAAAGATAACATAATTACTCTAAATACTTTTTAGAAGTCACTGATTTTTAGAAGCATTTATCCTTACGTATGAATTATCTTTTTATCGTATGGTTGATGAATAACCTGGTGTCAGAGTTAAAACCATCCGTAAGCCTCTGACATGGCTTTGCCTACACACCATCGAAAAATCTCTCTTCATCACGCTTTCCTTCACAGTTTAAGCAACTGATAATTAATTTATAGTTTGCATATAACTTTCGAAAAGTCAGAGGTGCGCCTTGGGATCGAAATCAATACCTCTGATTTGTCAGTCGACAGTCACCACAAACAATATAAAGCATACACTTAAATACTTTATATTTCTAATAGCAGTCCAATGCCTAGAACATAACAATAACAGACATTGTCCGTTCCAATAACATTATTGGCAAAGTTTGCCGGATGTGACCCACATGGCATAATGTTCACAAGCGACTGTGGTTGTGTTGTGGTCACACATGGTGGGAACAGACGTGATATGGTCTGTTAAATAGCAGCTATTTTGTTTGAGTTTGTATTTAGAATTGTTTTAAGTGATGTTAGCTTATTGAGAAAATAATTTTTGTCATCACTACATAGTATAAAACAAAGTCGCTTCCCGCGTCTGTCTGTCCCTATGTATGCTTAGATTTTTAAAACTACGCAACGGATTTTGATGCGGTTTTTTTAATAGATACAGTGATTCAAGAAGAAGGTTTATATGTATAATACATGCATATTAGCGTAACCGTGCGAAGCCGGGGCGGGTCGCTAGTTAGAACTAAAGCTGTGTACAAAATATCAGATCAATCTGTCAACAGGAAGAGGGTGAAATATCGATTACTAAATTTGAACCAAATAATAAACAGGTCAAGCTAAGGAAAACCGTTTAAAAAGACCTAGGTATATTAATAAGTGAAGCGAAAACTGTGGATCCCTTTTTTAGAATATCGCGCGTACGGAGGAGTGTGAAACTTAGCATAGTAAAAGTTTATATGGAGAAAAAGTGCAGAAAGCTAAAATGTATAAAAAAACGGTTGAATTTCGACCACTGACTGGACAAATTAATCTTAATAAATTAAATTGAAATGTTTGTAGAAAGAAAAATCGTTACGAGTGGGAGTAAACCCTAAAACGCTATGCCTAAATCAACAATTTGTTTTACAGACTTGTCTTTCAATAAAATGATGATTAATAAATCTTTTTGTCTTTTGTTTTTTTAAATCAATTTATAACTTTATGGTTGTTTTCCAACAAATTAAGCAAAGATTTATCACAAAGATAAATGTTAAATTATTAAACAAAGCTTTTATTTTTTACGTTATAGGTATTCTGAAGAAGTTTATTTTAAGAACATTACGCTTACTTGATTTACTTTTTCTAGCGTAACATCTCAATGTTATTAAATCTTAATTAACAATTTTAAACATCTAATTAGCGCAAACATGAAACGTGGTCTTGTCTTCAGTGTTCAAACTACCAACCTATCTATTTCCAGAAACTTTTCTTGAAGCAAACATAGGTACTTAGGTAGAAAGCCTGCGGGTAACTTGAACTTAGATTTATTAACTAATCAGTATTGTCAGCCGGTAACAAATCAAATTTTATATTTAGTAAAGAAAACCTAGTGCTATGGCCGTTGGACCGCAAAGTATAAGGCTATGATAGGTTAAAACCCAGGCACGCACCTCTGGCTTTTTAAATTCATGCGCTTATTAGAAATTAATTATCACTTGCTAAAACCAACAAGCGGTAGATTAAGGCAAGTGGCAAGTTGTCTTTTGTTATGGCGTCCTGGGCTTCAACAGTGGGCGTCTTCCTGCTGATGATAATGATGAAAATCAGCAAACCTGAGAGAATTTTCAAGGGTGTGTAAAGCCATGTCACATGCCTACGGGTGGTATAAACTCTGATACCAGGTTGTTCATCAACCATACGATAAGAAGAAGAAGAAAATTTATGGTAAAATGAAAATGTATTGATGACATCTAGAAAAAATTGCTACCTTATCTAGCGTTCCTGCCAACCTAACTCCTTTGCCAACTGTATCTACCCCTTACCCTATATTTAAGATTGCGATTGCTCTTATATCCTTAGACTGTAAACTGATCTGACTGTAATCTCATCAGCACTAATATCCCTGTCCCAAAACAAATGAAAGAACAAACCAAAAACAATAGAGCTTAGTCCAATAAGGCCGCTATATCACTCGGCCTCAACGAACTGTATTACAGTGACCAGTGACAGAACAAAACGAATGGTCCACATTAATCTGCGCCAAAGCAGCGGGAAAAGATATTGAAACAAAGTGGGCGATACATAGAGCCCTTGTCTATGTCTTTGTGAAAAGTAGATAGGTCTGTAATATCATCAACTAGCTTTTATCCGCGGCTTGGCTTCGTTAATTAGAATTTAAAGTTCAAAACATGATTATTTATTAAGAAAATTTGAAAAAACAACTGATACGGATGGGATAGTTGTTTTTTCAATTTTTTTTATTAAATAATTATATTTAATAATCTATCATAATCTAACATGTAAAAAATCACAAAAATATTCAAAACATGATTTGAAAGACTTGTACAAGGCGTCATCTGAATGTAATTGTTGTTCGGGCCAATAGTTTTTTTCGGAATGAAAGGTGTCCCTATGTCCGTTTCTGTTTTTGCCAATACCTGACAACGTATATGCAAAATTTTAGGATAATCGGTTCAGTACTTCGATGGTTTAGGCGTGACAAGGTAACAAAGAAACAAACTTACTTTAGCATTTATAATATTAAGTTAAGATAGAATTAGGATCCTAAGTTTTATTGACATTCGGCCAATTTGAGGATCTAATTTGGATTGTGGTAAGTACTTTCAAAAAACATGTAATCTGAATATAGATTAATCGAAACCAGTTTTTATACATAATTTGCTTGAATAAATATTAATTTGAAACAATTTTGATGAATGCAAACTTGTTTCTATCAAACTGATATTTTTGTTAAAACTTTGTATTTATTTGTTTATTTATGTACACACACAAACAGGTATAAAAAACATCATAACATGAAAATTAAGTACAATGGTACTGCTTATTTCTAAATAAATTTCTGCCAGCAGACCAGCGATAGGAGAGGCGATTAAGAGAAGTAGACTACAGTTACAGGTACAATACAGTTGTAATGTTATTCTGTAATTTTTGTAACTATATTCAGTGATTTTATATCTTCAAAGTGCGAGTGACACAGCAGTTTAGCGTGATGGACGTTTTAATAATAATTTGAAAGTACATTGTTATTATTTAAATTAATTATCAACCAATTAGAGAACATAAATCTTCTTTAGAAACAATTTTATTAATGGTTAATAGTTTATCAAAGAGATTAAAATTGACACTATAAATTAAGTCCTAACTGCAGTTAAAGCTGTTGAGTTAAATAGAGATTAATTTAACTAACTCCTAACTGTAATCCTAGATTAAAACAATTTGGAAACTAATATCTGGGATAAGTTTAAATAACATTTCAAAGTCGCTAAATCAAAATTTAACTTTTGTCAATTAATAAAACTTTGTTTACACTATAATTGCTTTAAGCTGGTTTAAGTTTGTTTAGAGGAATATTTATTATCAAAGTAATATGGGGTTAAAGATAAACTTTCATAATAATAATTACTAATTACTATTAATACCTTAGAGCCCGTCCAGAAAGCGCGATTTACGCGCGTGTCCACTCGCGCGTATTGTTACTATCGTGTGAGGTTACGCGCGAGAGCATCTGGACGGGATGTATGTAGCTCTAGTATCTCGACAACGCGCGAGTGCCTACGCGCGAGTGGACACGCGCGTAAATCGCGCTTTCTGGACGGGCACTTAACAATAAAGTTAAGCATAATTGGTATGACGTTGATTTTCAAGTTAGAGGTCTTAGGTTTAAAGTCAAAGTACGCACCGTTGGCTTTTTTACAACAAATAAATTATAACCAGGGTTTTTATTAGGGTAATTATTACCTAGGATTCTATTCTCAAAATTGAACGTCAATTCGGATCGAAACGTAATAACCATCAAACGCAAACCTTACCACAAAATTATTACAATTTAATTGAACTTAGTGCTTTCGTCTATTGTTTCATTTTAAATAAAAAAAAACAATCGAATAAAGGGTGATTTAAGAACGAGAAAACAATCCCAATCTACGTGCTGCTACTGAGAATTTCCTAACGGAAAAACGCAATAACAGTTTGCCCCACCCGGGGATCGAACCCAGGACCTCGTACTCAGCAGTTGCACTTGCTACCACTAGATCAATGAGGTTACTGAAAAACATGGTAAATATCTCGATAATTGTACTAAAGTCAGAGACCGTATGTGTGTTTAAAAACTTTTAGCCTTGCGCAGAACGCATGAATTTACAATTCAAACGATACGCAGATTTGAATTGTTTAAAGCGTTTATCGTATACTAGCTGTTCCCCGCGACTTTGTCCGCGTTAAATTAATTTTTCCCGTAAACACACGTTGATCCTAAGCAGCCAGACTGCCTGTTTTTTCTGACTTGAATCATAGATATTGTTATTTTTTACTGAAAACTCAACTTTAAAATACTTAAATAAAAATAGCCTACAGCACACAGGAATAAAGTAGCTTCCTATTGGCGAAAGAATTTTTAGGATCGGATCGGTAGTTCCAGAGATTAACCCTGACACATACATACAAACATACAAACTTTACCTCTTTATAATATTAGTATAGATACTATAGATATATAGATACTACGCCACATTGTCGTATTTTGCTTTAAGTAAACTTAAACGTAGATACAATTGAGCATTCACGCAGAGAATAACGCAATAAATTAGAAAAGCCACGCCACCAAAATTAAACAACAACAAACCGACAAATAAATATTTATAAACGTTTTAACCGCGTAATTAATTACAAACAATAGTTGTCACTATTATTAACTTGTATATTAACTTCGTAAAATGTCGCGATTCAACGGAGATTAGCCAACTACGCTGGAGATATTATAGTGCACAAATGTGTGCGCAAACACAGGTGCACTCTCTATTCCCTCACTCTCATAGTCCGATGGGACGGGAATCCGACACGACCGGAGAGAGATCAACCGCAGGGCCATCGGCTTTACGTGCTTTCCGAGGCACGGAGTAAGTGATAATTAATTTATAAAACGCACATAAATTACGAAAAGTCAGAGGTGCGCGCCTTGGGTTCAAACCCGAGACCACTGACTTGCCAGTCAACGGTCACCACCACTAGGCTATCACGACTCATGAGCCTTGAATACGGGAATATATAATACTCACGGGATATCCTCCTATGTTTTCGTCATAGCCAACTTGCGAATATGGTACCTACTAGCAACAACGTCGAAATATTGGGAGCCCGAGCGAAATTTACGTAGGATATCTCTTATGTGACTATTCAAGCGAAGTGTAAAGATATAGGCTCACATTCTTTTTATGTTTAAATACAGACAACACGATTGGCGTAGCTGTAAAGCGATTCGCTTTCTACGATTGGTGTCGCGTGTTCGTTTCCCGCACGGAATAAATATTATTTTATGTAATACACAGATGTTTGTCTCGCTCTGGGTGTTCTGCATTTATGTAAACGATACATGATAAAATCTTAAGATGTGGGGTTAAGATTTTTATTTTAAAAAATATACTGTATATCTTTGTTTAAAAGGAGATTTCTAACACTGTAATAAAACTATTTATAAGTTACTGAAATTAAAAAAAAATACTGTAATAAACTTTTTTTTTTAATACAAAAAAGATTTTTATAATAACCTTTTATCTGGCTTCGTCAGGTATATTTTTCCGGGAAAAAAAGTGGCCTTTGTCACTGACTCGCCATAAGCTTTATCTATGCGAAAAATCACGTCAATCCGTTTGAGCGTGAAAAACAAACTCAACGAATAAACCAAATTTCACATTTATAATATTTTAGTTTAACAATACATGGAATCTTTTACCGGTATTTTTTTTTTGTTCAAATAAAATGTTTTTCTCGCAGCAAGGTCTATCAATTCAAATAACATTTTCACGTAAAAGCCGATGTATTTTAAATGTTATCGCTAGAGCAAAAGCTTGCAGCAACCGCAGCATTCAATGAGATTGAACCGCACCGAAGTACTAGCTTCTATTTAGGGGCAAACTGGGAACCTATTGACAAATATTGTGAAACTTTAGACACTCGTTTTTCTTTAAATCCCAATTTCTATTGGTTTTATTTTGAATCCGTTAGTAGACCTAGAAATAATTATTATAATAAGAGCTGTAAGTTTTAGTTTATGTAGATAAAATGCTCTACCTACTAGGTAAAATTAAAAAATAAAACAGAGTTTGTATGAAATTGCCTGTCATGTAAGTTATCAGGAACTCACCAGTAACCTGTAAAACAGACAATTGATGAGTTAATTTTGTGTCCTCTAAATCTTTTTAAACTCCTCTGGTCATTGGTCTAGTGGTAGTAAGCGTGATTGCTGAGCACGAGGTCCTAGGTTCGATCCCCGGGTCCCGGGACCCGGCAATGGTTTTTCCATTAGGAAATTCTGAGTAGCAGCACGGAGTCTGGAATTGTGCCCAGTTAATGGCAATAGGCTCGCCCCTCTATACTTATAGCCAGCGAAACGTGGGTGTACTGCAAACACCTCTGCCTACCCCCTCTGGGGAATACAGGCAGTCTATAAAATAATTTAATAAAAATAAATCTTTTTAACCAAATTTTTAATATCGACACACTACTTGGATTAACAGGGTGACATTAGCTTGCCCCTGGCTTTCATCATGTGTATGGTACTTAGGTATGAGATGACTAGCTAATTTATTATTATGTGCGTCAAATAACCTCTGCCTAATGTTACGATAAATGTTACATCTTTGTATTTATTTAAATAATATGGAAATTAAATTTTATTTTTTAAATTTTTGTACAAAGGTGTTTTTTAAATGTTGAATACAAAAACTACAGAATAAAAATAAATACAAGCGAAATTAATATCGAAACACAGCTGTGAATATTGTGGTGTAGCTTTATTCAACGACAAAGGCGCCTCTTGCAATTAGGTGGTTTGTCTAGCGAGAGAACAACGGTTCAATACTACGGCGCTTGTACCTAGACTGGTACATATATACATAGATACATTTTATATTTATTGTAACGTTTTTTAAAGTATTCACCGACACAAAATTCTGAAGTTTCACACCACAATTTGCAATTTAAAAAAGATCGTTAATGTGTAGACTACACTAGAACTTTCTCTTGTATAGCGAGTGTTTACTTTTTAACTGACTTCAAAAAAGAGGAGGAAATCTATGTTCGGCTGTGTGTATTTTTTTATGTTTTTTGTATGCTCTAACACAGTGGTTCCCAACCTTTTTTGACCAGAGACCATTTAAGAGTTTTTTGTTCGGTGCAGAAACACCAAAGTTTAAAAAAAGGTTGCTAAGTGGTGTGAGCTGCAGCTTCTTCCTCTCTCTGCCCTCGCGTTCCATATTCGTCATGTGTTTCGCGGACCTTGGTCACGTTCTCGCAGACTACTGGTTGGGAACCTCTACTTAAATACACCCAGGAATTGAGTAAGCATGTTTACCAGCAGAAGGCAAATCCCTTAACCGCTTTTTAAGCTATATATAATAAATTGGCTTCTTCAATATCTTTGGATAGTACGTTAAAGTTAATTAACATATTTATCTCTCTCTATTCACTGCTTTAATTTAGTCTTTTAAAAAATAACGACAAGAGACAAAACTTTTTAATCCCGTTCTCGGGCGTCGCGGTCGGTGACATTTTTCCGGAAAAAATCTCATTTTAAAAGTTCACAATAACTATGATTGCCTTTTATTTCTATTATACTTTTTTATAAATATTTAATGACACTTTTATAACCTATATTTGGGCAGAGATTGCGTAATATCTGATAGCTGGAGTGCCAAGTTGTAATTCATAACTCAACACATCACAAACTTTGGGTAACGTATTTTTTTATCATAGACTTCATAAATACCCATTGGCCTTTGACATGGCTTAACACACCATCAAGAATATCTCTCAATTGCAATAATTTTACTTGTTTTCTTTCACTGTTTTTAAACAAGTAATAATTAATTTTTCACATCTCAAACAGTGACGAAAAACAAGTGAAGAAATTAATATTGCTGAGTTCTCCGTTGTTTTATCTCTGACTTGATTTTGAGGAATGCTCCCTTTGCTCTTGAAAATGGACTCCGTTTGAGTTCGAAATTAGTCGGGCATTCCCCGAAATCAATACGTGTGCAATGCAAATATTTAATTGTACTTTTGTGTTTCGTACGGTCAGTAAAGATAATTAATCAAACACCCAATCCCCTGGAAGAGGTTCCATAATTTCCCATCCCAAAACATGATCTCCCACAAAGTTGACAACGCGCTAGTGATACCCCTGAATTTGCAAGCGTCTATAGGTTTCAGTTACTTACCATCAGGCGGTTGTATTATTATTTGTCAGCTAAGTACTTTATAAAACGTAGTAGTTTTATGTAGTAGTAACGTATGGCATAAATATCTAGAGGATATTCCTTGGCGTTTTTCCAAGACAAATACTTCAAGCTTCATGTTTGTTGGCACTTTATTTTATCCAGTTAGTGGCGTCTTGATAATAATTATTCACGCTCATATCTCTCCGCCACAGCTAAGAGGTGTCGTGCCATAGTAAATATAGAACAGTAAAGAAAGAGTAGCGTTATGATTAAAGGATTTTTTCTCATGACTCAAATGTTTTTCTCAAATATTAGGCGAAAAATATTGTGGATATCGTATTTTACTACATGTTTTGTAAAAAAACAAACTAACTTGTTTTCAAAATGACGACATGTAAAAAAACACTGTGGTCTGTGCTATAAAAATTACAGGAAATATGTAGGAAATTTTACAGTCTTTATATTTTAAATTTTATTAATTGTTTATAGAATATTTTTAAGTAGAATAACTGTCATGTAATAATCATAAATGAACTTGTGTATTGAATATTTTACAACACTAAATTTTTGACATTTCTTTATCTTCTATTTTCTTTGAATCGATAGTTGATTTTGGCTTAAGCCTTTTTACTGGTGAAGATTGGTATCTGAGTCGATTTTAATGATCTTCTCAAAGGAAATCCGTATTCTCCACGCCTCATCATCGTTTTGCCCTTGTTAATTTTTTTTTAAGTTCGGCGCAATAAGTTTTTTTCTTCCATTCACCTCTATTAGTACAGGATCCCTGGTACATTTTTTTATTTGATTACTATCAAGCTAATTTTTCGTGAGTAGCTTCATTTTGATGAGACGCCCAACAATTTGCTGTTAGAAATTCTCGATTGTGGGAGCTAACAGAGATAGCAAGGATACAATATGTCGATTTGATGATCCTCAAATATTTATTACTAACAGGTTTTCTTTTTTTTAAATCTCAAGATAATTATTTAATTGATTCGAAAAAATATTTGTCCTACAAAATCTATGGTTTGATCAAACAGTCCCCCCTTTCCAACATGTATCGATAACGAGGTCATCATAAATGACTACTAACCAACTGAATTTTTTTTTATTACTTAGTTAATATTTATGTAATTCAACAGTCATATTGTCCTACATATTGCGTGGGACGTTATCTCGGTCCTACGCTCAAAAGTAGTAGTAGAAATCTTTTATAAAAAAATAATTACTATCAAGCCAATTTTTCGTGAGTAGCTTCATTTTGATGAGACGCCCAACAATTTGCTGTTAGAAATTCTCGATTGTGGGAGCTAACAGAGAAAGCAAGGATACAATATGTCGATTTGATGATCCTCAAATATTTATTACTAACTGGTTTTCTTTTATTAAAATCTCAAGATAATTATTTAATTTATTCGAAAAAATATTTGTCCTACAAAATCTATGGTTTGATCAAACAGTCCCCCCTTTCCAACATGTATCGATAACGTCATATATGATTACTAACCAACTGAAATGAGACTAGATTTAGGTATCACCTAAAACTGTGTTAAGTAAAGATCATAGAAAATTTCTTCTACTTTATTCTGATGTAAGATAAATATTAATTAAAAATAAAACCGACTTCATAAGGAACTAAAAAGCTTGAAATAACTTTAAAACGTTTTAGAGTCGGTTCCAAGTCAAGTTCTTAATGAGAAGGTTAAAGAGGCTAGAACTTGTCTTGGAACCGACTCCAAAACGTTTTAAAGTTATTTCAAGCTTTTAGTTCCTTATGAAGTCGGTTTTATTTTTTTTATAATTTTTTTTTTCACGATTTGTATTGGTGCCTAAAATTAATCCCCCCTCCCAAACTTTTGTGAGGTTAATATTTGAAATCCTTATGAAAAGCCCATTCAAACGATGCCTCACACGATATTTTAAATCTTTGATGATTATAGGATGGGGGAGGGTGACCACGTATCCCCTCTCTTCCTTTTTACTCGTTAGCCATCTGAGCCATCGACTGCACGTATAAACAAAGCAATATTACTTGTTACGACAATTCTGCTATTATCAGATCAGAGAGTATTGATTACAAAAAAAATTTTGAAAATCGGCCTACAATTGAAGGAGTAATCGCGTAACAAACATACAAAAAAAAAAACATACAGTCGAATTGAGAACCAAAAAAAAAAAATTAAAAACAAGCTATATTCAACAAAATCGCTGACACTGTTTGGCGTCTGTGGTCGCCTGAACCTCCAAGAGGCTAGGTACTACAGCTGAGTCTACTAGGCATGCGCAGAGCATTGTTTACTGCTTATTAGGTAATTTTTATTAAAAATGTCTATTTTTGTCGGACTAGTGGCCCATACCTGTTTTCTTGTAGGACATTGTTTCATTTGGGCAGAGAACACACTAGCCTATGATGTAATATTTTTGTCCTACAGTTAGTAATGAGAAAAATGGTCTTGTGGTATTAACAATTTCTGAGCGTAGGACCGGGATAACGTCCCACGCAATATGTAGGACAATATGACTGTTGAATTACATAAATATTAACTAAGTAAAAAAAAAAAAATCAGTTGGTTAGTAGTCATTTATGATGACCTCGTTATCGATACATGTTGGAAAGGGGGGACTGTTTGATCAAACCATAGATTTTGTAGGACAAATATTTTTTCGAATCAATTAAATAATTATCTTGAGATTTAAAAAAAAGAAAACCTGTTAGTAATAAATATTTGAGGATCATCAAATCGACATATTGTATCCTTGCTATCTCTGTTAGCTCCCACAATCGAGAATTTCTAACAGCAAATTGTTGGGCGTCTCATCAAAATGAAGCTACTCACGAAAAATTAGCTTGATAGTAATCAAATAAAAAAATGTACCAGGGATCCTGTACTATATTATTTCCTTTCTAACTTTATAATTTTTTACACAATTCAATCATCTTTTCTATTTTTTAACATTTACATTCTTGCATAAAACCATCCCACAAAATTTCCTTACTATTCCATTACAACACTTAAATTTACCTACTGTTTGCTTACTTGTATAGTATAAAACAAGGAACAGAGCTGTTATATATCAACGCTAATGACACTTGACACATCCTAACATTTATCGATGATATCTTTTTGCTAGAGTACCTACTTAATAAGGATTATGTTTCATAAAATAAGAATTTAGTTAAAGTAAAGGTAAAAAATATGTTAGGTTTTCACGATCACTAGATACAAATTAAATCAATTTTTGATTACGGATGAATGTCGTGTTTTGGTGCAGAATTTTTCTCAGCTGCAGCACCAGGAAGCGGTATTAAGATTCTCAAAGTATATAATTAATTAATTTTAAACACACACATCAAAAAGCACATCGAAATCAAAATCAAAATCAAAATATTTTTATTCATGTAGACCATTAGGCACTTATGAATAGTCGTAATTCTAATATTTTTAATAAAAGAGTGACTCTAGTTGCCAGTTCCAAGGGCAGCCTACCCTTCATGGAGAAGAATCTGGCAAGAAACTCCATGGTTGCTCTTTTAAATATAGTGGCTTACAATATTTTAGGTTACATTGTTCTGGGGTCTTATGTGAGAACAATGTCAGTCGGCTAAAGACAAGTACACCTTAAATATATTTATGCTTTTGATAAAATTACCGCAGCAGCTATGAGCTGACCAGTCCCAACAGACGGCACCCGTTCACGAGTATGACGCATGCATCAGCCATCGCCTAACTCAACCATATTGTAGGGAATCAAACGACCCGACACACAACGCCACCGCTATCAGAACATTTCTGAGAGCTCGCTTCGCTTCGCTTTACATGAGTAGCCTGTGGGCGACCTATACCCAAAAAAGTACAGCGCTCTATGGGTGCAATATATTAATGCATACCGGGCGTTAATGGGGCTGCCCCGTTTCTGCAGTGGCTGTTAGCAATAGACTGTTTTGAAGTGAATCTCATGAGTTTACAGAGGAAGTTCGATATACAAATAAAAGCCGTTCGTTGAATCGGTCACAAAATCGATAAATAAATCGGTCGTGGGCAGCTAGGAATATCGTGCTCTAGTCCAACCTCGACTAGAGTGAACAGGCCTCAATATCGAGTTTTAGACAGACCAGAATATTCTGCATAATTTACTTTTTCTCCAATCACAATAACGTCACAGTTTGTTTATAAATTACGATTTCTCTTTGTATCTCTGATTGGACTTATATAATTTGAATGGAAAATCAAAAGTCCTGTACTATGGAAGTCGACAGCCACAATGTGGTTTGAGACGAAGTTGGTCGTTGTAGTTCCGAAGTTTAGTGTTTGAAATTTGTCGTAACTTCCAATTTTAAAGACTGGTTTGCATGAATTTATTATCTGGTATTTTAATGTGTAATGTTTATGTAAAAACATAATATTATGATATACCCTAAATACTGCACTGATAGCCTAGTGGTATGACCGTCGACTGACAAGTCCAATGGTCTCGAGTTCGATCCCAAGGTGACCTCTGACTTTTCGTAAATTATGTGCGTATTATAAATTAATTATCAGTTTGCTAAAACCAGCACACCTGAGAGATTTTTCAATGGTGTGTAAAGCCATGTCAGAGGCGGTTTTAAACTCTGACACCAGATTGTTCATCAACCATACGATAAGAAGAAGAAGAAGATACCCTAAATGTCTAGAAAAAAATATTTTAACCGGTTTAAAAACGGCTCATCTTTGGGACATCTACCGTATGCCATTTTAATTATCTAGTTCTTTTAATAAATACTGTCTTAATTTTAAGATAACAGGATAAAAATAAACACAGACAATTATTATTGAAAAATAAATGAATATGGACGAGGCAAAAGGAACCGTAGGAACCGTACTAGGTGGCGTTCAATAGTTTCTGCCTACGCTCATGGAAAAAAGGCGTGAATTTGTTTATATTATTTAAAAAAAGTAACATCGCATCACTAACCATGCCAACAATATCTAGGTATCACTGAATAAGGAATCCTAATCTTTATTCAGTGTATAACGCCTTTACTACCAGTTGAAAGCCGACTGAAAGCCGATAAAACACAATGGTGGACTATTTAGACGTCGACTTGATATATTTCAACCGTTTGAACAAAAGGTGACAGTTCTATAGCTGGAACTAAATTGGGCTAGGAAGTAGGATTGAGAAATGAGTTGTGATCAAAGAAAGCTTTGAAACATCATTACCGCTCGGCCACGATTTCAAAGGGTCGATTGTCAAAATAAAAACAGTAACGATGTCGTAGACTTAGTTGTTGAAATCCGTTTTGTATTCATATCTGTCACTTGAACTTGAACGCCAGCGATTTTTAAGTCGTTCTATCGGGTTGAAGTCCTATCGAACTGCGATTAAGGAACACGTGAATACCAAATTTGGGTAAAACTGCGATTAAAAATAAAGAAAGAAAACTGTTTATTGAGGACCGCAGGTAAGGACATGAAAACATAAACATACAGACCTATTGAATCTGTACGAGGCCAAAAAAGTTACTCATCTCAGCATTATGCTGCAGCAATAATATTAAATGCTGCAGCGCTGGTATTCTGTGTGTGTATATGTAACTAGCTCCTATAACTAAACCTAACAAAAGTGAAGTCACGAACAGACTCGAGCCAAAGATTCAAAGTCAAAGATTGGCCTTATAATGATTGAACATATGATTAAACGACTCTGAAACTTCAGCGATATTTGGATTGTTTGTTTTACGAAAATCGGCCCCCAGGTGGAGCGGCGAGGGTCGCGGCGAACGGAAGAGCAAACGCATTTGGAATGCTACGACTGATGTCATAGCATTCCAAATGCGTTTGGCTTTTGCGTGGCAGCTGCGTGTGGTTTTTCCTAGACAATAAATCGTTACCCGCGCCGCTTGCCAACCCACCCGAAGTCGCCGAGCAGTTAAGCGTGGAATTCACCCACGGTTATACCCGGCAAATCTACCCGGCGGGCACGATCGGTTTAATACGCCTGTGGGTAACGGACAGGAGTTGGCCCGACCAGCCCATTTTGTGCCAAGCGGACAAGGGTATATCCGCTAGTGAATGCAGTCTAGATTATCTGCCAAATGAAATTTGTATGTAGGTATACATTTCAGTGTAGAAATAATAAATTACATTACTAAATCCGTAGGTAGTAGGTACACACGCCTACACATCAGCTGATAGTAGGCGATATCTACAGCTGATATCTTGTTGTACGAAGAGCAATGCGAGGTCAGTTTATACTGGTTTTGTATAGCTTGTTGTGTAGCCGTGTGTTCACCAAATGGTAAACTTATCTTGACACAAACTCTTTTTTGACTCGCTTAAATACAATTTTACATTCCATCTTATATTTTCGTTTTACTCTCGTCCCATCTCATGCTGTTAGAAAACCACAAGAACATCGCGGTCACAACTTCCCAACAATCTTATTAACTAATGTAGAAACTTCCTGAAGATTCGTTTTAACATGAAAGAGTCCTTTAGAAAAGGCTCCCTTTTATGTTTTCAGCTTTAATTAACTTAAATAGTTTACTGGGTGTTAATTACTTAAGTTTCTGTTTAGAGACTGCAGAATGACATTTAATAAAAATAAAAAAATTAATGAAAAAGTTTCTATTTGCAGTTAGCTTGTTATTATATTTGTATGTAGAGCCAAAACTAATAATATACATGCTAAATTACTGGAATATAGCTGCACATACAACTTCTGTAATAATTCTGTGTACTGCACCTATATTTTTAATAAACAGTTTTAATATTTTTGTGATTTTTTTTACATGTTATGATAGCTTATTAAATAATTAAAAACAGTTTTAATTTGAAAATCTTGCTTTGATTATAACTTTTACTGAATCTCGTATTTATAAAGTCCACATGAATTTAAATTACTTTGCAATTAGCTTCAAAAGCTTTTTATTAGTTTTCTATAGGTATGTTTCAGGACTCTGTGCGCGTGAAATTTTTTTTTTCCGTTTTACTAGCGACTCTTTATCTTAACCTTCGTCTTAGCGATTGGAGTGTAAGTGTGGGCATTTTCAATGGTCTGTCCATTATGCTCGAGTCCCTGCACTACTGACAACCTAATGCAGTCATTTAATTGTGTTTAATAAATGTTTTTTCTATTTCTATTTCACGGACAATGCAATAACCTTGGCCTCAAGCCGCTCTGCCAACTAAGACTATATACAACCATTTTAGATTGTAATGCATCCACCTTTTGTACGGAGTACTATAGAGTTACCACGTCTAACTTGCAGTTAGAATACAATGCTAGGGCTCGGATTCATCGCTTACTGGTGATATTTAGTACCCTGACAAATAATTTCATATAAAATCTGTTTTATTTTTTATTTTTTCTACTTAATGTCATTCCGTAGACTGTGAAACAGTACCTTAATGACACAATTTATTTCTTAACTTATTTGGAACTTCAGTGTTCACTTTCCATGCATAAATTGTTGCCAAGCTGTTGTTGTTCAGTGTGCTAAACAAGCGCGACCAGATGGTGTCCCGCAGGCGTGACGGGACTAAGAAAAGCCTACAGGAGATTATCACGCTGTTGAAGGAGACCGATCCTGACGACGTGCCAACGTTTGTGGCGAAGGAGCTACACAAGCTTCCCCCCGTCACCTTCGATCACGTCGATGTAACAAGCCTTTTGAAGGATATCGTGTTTCTGAAGGCCAGTTTAGCGGATGTGCAAGTGAAGTTAGATGCATCCCAAAAAACCGTCGCCGATTTGCGTAATGAAGTTAACGAGTTGCGCAACTCTACGGCGGTAACTAGGTCATCATTCGATGCATCTAATGTAAACACGCGTCGCGGAGCCGGCCTCGATATATCGTCGTCAAATTCCGCGTCAGCAGTTTCGTCGCCGGCGCATGTGATAGCCGACCTAGCGGAAATCCCCGCCCGCGCACCCCGCAGCTCCGTGCCCATCAACGCGGCTCCTCCACTCAGCGCTGCCCGAGCCTCTCGCCCCGTCCCGCTGCCAGTACTTGCAGCCCCGGCGAAACCTCATCATAGAGATTTTGCCAGCGTCACTGCGAGCGCCCCTGCCCCCCCGAGTACGAAGTCTGTACTCGAAAAGGCGTCGAACAGAGCTAATGACGATAATGGTTTCGTGACGGTGCAACGGAAGAAGCGCCAAACACGCACGAACCAGAACCGTTGCGGCAAAGCTCCTACGGAGCCCGACGTGATTTTACGTGCCGCAAAGCCGAACACACCGGTGTACATCTCCCGCCTGCATTACACCACTAAGGCGGAGGACATCGTGGAGTACGTGCGCCAGAAGACGAGGTACACGCCGAGGGTGCAGTTGCTGGAGTCGCACCGCAACGTTAACTTCAAAGCGTTCGTGGTGCGAGTACCGAATTGTTTTCTGCCCCTCGTCATGAACGAAGACTTTTGGCCACAGGACGTGGTATTCCGTCGCTTCCGCGGACAAGTACCATCGGATAGCACAAAGACGATATAGTGCGAAGTGAAGTGCTACTAATATAATTTTAAGCTTTATTTACTAACACCACTTTGTTTACTTTGTTTATTTGTATATGTATGTTTAGGTTAAGGTATTTATCTATGAGCCTTTGTAGCTTGATAATAAAGATATAAATAAATAAATAAATAAAAATAAATATTTTGTAAAAATTTTGTATTTTGTAAAAATATTTATTTAATAATTTTACACTTCACCACTGGCATAAAGCTAGATAAAATATTCTCCCATAAAATACAATTTCCAAACCTTTCGTTGGGTAGACGTATATATAAATCCTCTGACAGCATGTCAAGAGAGATATTCTTAACACAAGCGCATTACGCTTTTACGTCCAATAACATTTAAGGGTTCGTTGAATCTTAAGTCTCTATAGAATTCAAAATGTTTAAAAAAGGAAAATTTTACTTTCTTAGTCTAGGCATTTATTAATAGGTACGTAAAGCGAAAACTGTGGATCTATTTTTAAAAATATTGCGCGCACGGAGGTGTATGAAACATGGAATAGGTAGTAAAAGTTTGTAAAGGGAAGAAGTGCAAAAAGCTAAAATTTATTTTATTTTATTTTATTTATAGACTCACGCTTGTATTCCCCAGAGGGGATAGGCAAAGGTGTATGCAGTACACCCACGTTTCGCTGGCCCAATAATAGGGGGCGAGCCTATTGGCATTAACCGGGCAGAATTCCAGACTCCGTGCTGCTACTGAGAATTTCCTAATGGAAAAACCCATTAACACTTTGCCCGACCCGGGGATCGAAATCGTGCTCAGCAGTCACGCTTGCTACCACTAGACCAACGAGGCAGGCTAAAATTTATAAAAAAAAAATGAGATGAGAAGTATGACCGTCGGCTGACAAGTCAGAGGTCTCGAGTTCGATCCCAAGGCGCGTACCTCTGACTTTTCGTAAGTAATGTGCGTATTACAAATTAATATCAGTTGCTAAAACGGTGAGGGAAAACATCGTGATGAAACCAGCACACCTGAGAGATTTTTCAATGGTGTGTAAATCTATGTCAGAGGCCTACGGGCGGCTTAAACTCTGACACCAGGTTGTTCATCAACCATACGATAAGAAGAAGAAGAATCATTAATCATTATTACATAAGAGAGTTGTCAAATATGATTAAATCTAGCAGACAGTCCACTTTACACGTTTAATTCGGCAGATTAACGCTCCAACTACTAAACTATGAATTCTTAAATTTGATTAGGTTCTATAACAAGCGCTTGAATTAATGAAAAATAAATAGCAAACCAATTAATGTTGACCATTGTTCGTGTTAATAGGTCAATTAAATATTCATAGTTTAATCTGATCTCGGGAACATCGATCGCCACTGCTCGGATTTTATAAATAGATGACCACTACTTACGTAACACCTATCGTCGCTGGTAGGACAGTCGACAAAACGTCATAAGTATAAATTTCGATAACTACGTTTTTAAGTCTTCTGCGAATGGTTAGGTACAGAAATAAAGAAGATTACGATATGATATTGTCGAACTCACCGTTTCTAAGTCGATTCATGACGAAGAACGGCATTGTCGGAGTACAGCAGTGTTTCGAACTAAAATATTGTCGAAATGAAGACGTGTCGGAGTTTCATGATGTCGAAGTGAAACCTTGTCGAAGAACGGTAAGTTGAAACACAGTTTGGGAGACGGCCTGTAAGAAAGTGAATCATTTGAAGAATCCATTCATCCTCACAAACTTTCCAATTTATACCTTATATTAGTAAGACAGATAGGATTAATAATATTAAAATATAAATTACATCACTATTGTCAGCTGATGAGATAGCATAAAATCTTTGGAAAGTACTTTTATATTTAAAATTTCTGCAGTAGAATGATTTATTAATAAGTTTTTCTAAAAACAACGTTCTTAACTAAGCTTTTATAGCTTATTGGGAATATCAAAACCAAACGTTTATGCAAAAAATTGTATCTTTGCTGTTGACCGTTGAAGAGTTCCTTTATCTGAAGCTAATTCTGAATCTCGATTCAGGTCGTGCTTACCATAAAAATGCATTGTCATCGGAACTGAACTAACATAAAAAATCAACTCCGTAGGATAAGAGTAAGTGGTTCAAATTCAGCTTGCAAGATAAAAACAAACACATTGCAAGTTAAATAAAAGCTTGTAAAATAATGATAAGAATCATAATCATTAATCATTTATTCTTGTTAAACATAGGTACATGGGTAGTTCTTGGTATGGTAATACCTTAGAGTATATAAGAAAATATAGAGCAACCCTATAGAAGTATGAACTGTGAGCACGGGTATGAACAACGCGGCCGCGACACGAGCTCCGTTTGCGATCATACCTCGATCAACTGCGGTTCAACTAGGCTCCACGAGCGAAAAAGTTACATTTTAGCTTATATCATGGTTAACTGCTGTGTTAAATTTTGAAAAACGTCTAGAAAACATAATTTGAAAAAATGACATTTTAACGTTTCTATGGTGAGACCTGCTTTCGCTCCGCACAAGGCAATGTGGTTGACGTTAGCACTCTATATTTTCTTGAATACTCTATGGGTAATACAATAGCTCGCTGTGTTTTGCCACTAGGGCGTACAAGTTACAGAAATCGTACTAAGTTATTAATTGAGAAGTTTATAAAAAAAATCCACAAAAGCCACAAAAGAGTTAATAGCATGACTCGTAACTGATTATTAAGAAAATGTCACAGTACATTGCATTTACTTACATAATTAGTTCTTGTAAAGAAATACAACTTGGCAAATTTCAGTCAAATGATATAATGAATGATCCAGATGTATTATTTCTTACTACAAAATAATCATTACTTTATAGGAAATGGACTCGCTTTTATTCGTAAGTTATTGTAACATCAATACAATGCCCTATTATTTATAAAGGGCACACGAAATAAATGTTTCCTTAAAGACCAAAGACCCAAGAAGTGTTTGCAAGGCGTCAAATAGTATTTCAGTGTTGTAATACTTACTTACAAATATATTTACGCACATAAACGGCTATCAGGGGTTCTTTGTTGGCGGAAAAGTATTGAAACAATTTCTTTCTCGAGTTGATTTTTATTTTTGTTAGGTATTCGTTGTAACAGTTTTAATTATAATATAGTCTCAAACTTTCGCGAACACTCAACATAATGAAACAACTTTTTAACGGATATAATTCGCGTTATTATTTTGATAATACAATCCTGACGTTTCGACTACTTTGCAGCACTCGTGGTCGCAGGCAACCTCAGTCTGCCTGCGACCACGAGTACAGTTTTAATTTTTAACGGACTTACAAAAAGAAGGAATTTTACAACAGATGCGTATGTTTTTTTTATTAGCTAGCCGATTTGAGTTTTTTTTTGTCGAAAAAGTTTTTCGATTTGTTTCAATTTTTTTTTTATAGACTCACGCCTGTATTCCCCAGCGGAGGTAGGCAGAGGTATGCAGTACACCCACGTTTCGCCGGCTATATTATAAGTCTCATGTAATAGAGGGCAAGCCTATTGCCATTAACCGGGCACAATTCCAGACTCCGTGCCTGTTACTGAGAATTTCCTAATGAAAAAACCCAATAACACTTTGCCCGACCCGGGAATCGAACCCAGGACCTTGTGCTCAGCAGTCACGCTTGCTACCACTAGACCAACGAGGCAGTCGAGCAATAAAAAAATTCTCCTTTAAAAACATATTAACAATTATTTATCAACATTATTGACTGTTGGATCCAATTTATTTGATTTACGCGATCTCATTTAAATTTATATCAGTAAACATTGCTTAATCGAATTTCAGGCGCTGTGAAAAATTACTGAATTTATTTCGGTACGTATAATCCATTGCGGAATAACGATCCTAAGGGATATTGATGTACCATCCCATCATTACTGGACTATCTTCCTTAAAGGAAAATCTACGAAGTTAAATTTGAAAAAAAAAATCAGTTCATTTAGTCCAGTCAATCAAACTTAATTAAAAGAAACGTTTCGCAGAAAAAAAAGTTTAAAAAAGGAACGTGGATAAAAATTTGCGTTGTTAATTTATTTATTGAAAATGTAGCTAGCATTTCGATTTTCTTCTAAATTTTAGGTTACTTTTACAGGTAGGTACTTTTATATAATCATAAAGCAGAAGAATCACTACATAATATAAAACAAAGTCGCTATCCGCCGTCTGTCTGTCCCTATCTAGCTTAAATCTTTAAAACTACGCAACGGATTTTGATGCAGTTTTTTGTAATAATGATTCTTAAGGCAGGTTTATATGTATATTGCACCCGTGCGAAGCCGGGGCGGGACGCTAGTCATTTATAATCATAATAAATGATTATGAGAATTATTTTCTAATATGGTATAAAATATGTATCAGTAAGATCGCTATAAATTACACACGTTAAATACATTTAATATAATTATAAATTATATGTATATAAATCTCTCTTTCATATCAAAATATTGGATGATATATGTACGAAACCATTTCATTACTATATTAGGTATAACTTCGTCACATCAAAGCCTGAGTTTCGTCAATTGAAATTCTAGAAAATTGCGGAAAGCGGTAGCGGAAATCGAATCCACGTAACGCGAACAGCCAATCGCTTACCTACCGCGCCAAAGTTACTATATTACCGCGCGACTATTGATCTGAATCCACTAACATGAAGTTAGATACGTCATCATGTCATCTTTTTAAAACGTCATGTAATTTGACAGTTATGATGGAGTTGCCGATAAATAGGTCGAATACATCATCCTCATTGTTAGCAACGTCTATGAGTATGACAGTCAAATTACATTCGGTCCTATTCCAAGTGTCACTCGTTCACTTTGACACAAACCATTCGAGTGGTTGTTCGCCAATTTGAAACTGTCGGGAAGTTTGACTTGAATATTGTTTTGAATAAAGATTGTAATTTTTTTCCATCAAGCCTTTGGTCGTCTGGTCAGGTCATATTCATCAGATGATTGTTATTTTATCAATATGAATGTATTTGTAACAACTTCAAGCAGCTTGTGGCGCGGTAATCGCATAGATCGATTCATATTCAAGGTTACACCGGGCCTACTTTGATCGTACTGTAGTTTTGTATGAGTGCAGTACGCTACGCGCTACGGATTTTTATGTCTGTGGAACTGCGGGTGGCATACAATACTCGTGAGTATTTTTATAAAAAAAGGGCAGACAAACAGATCACCTGATGATGGAATATCATATTGTGTAATCGTTACGCAATTGGGGCGTAATTTCTAAGAAAGAGCCTGCCGAGGGGTGGGACAAGAATAGAAGGGGTAAAATTGGGTCTTCTGTGCTCTCACTGACTATACAAAACACAACAGTTATAAAATAACAAGTTTCGTGAGTCCTGTTTATATTTAATAATTATTATTACTGCTTTACTCACGGGTTTATTTCGAAATTGCCCGACTAGTTTCGAACTCAAACGGAGTGCGTTTTCCAGGAGCGAACGTGGCAGAGAACATTACTAAGGGAGGTTCGTGAGTAAAGCCGTAATAACACGCCGATATTCAGAGAGAGAGCTACTACCGTGGTCAAATCAGCCATTTGTGATGGAATAAACTATTAAAACCATAAATTATTAGTTTACTATATCTCACTGCAGGACAAAGACCTTTCTTCCATTTGTCTCTAACTGTCCAATCCTTTCATAAGAGTCCAGCTTCCCCCATCTTTTTCTGGGACTGCCGCACTGCCATTTAAAACACCACTTTTAAAATATTTATTTTGAATAATAGCTTAGTTTTTCTACAGAGAGCTACTAATGTACAAAACGTAGATTCAGTAAAACCTCGGGCGGTAACTAGTTCAACATATAACAAATAAAATATAATGATCTTGCAAACAATTTTAGTCTAGTTGTAGACCAGCTTTATTTATTCAGTGAGCCGCGTCGCGAACACCGAGCACGGCGGCTGGCAGCTTTAAACAATTATATTTTAATTGTGTCTCATATTTAATGCCAGAAAGGTAAATGGTTATTACATGAGGAAAAGTTATAGTTAAGAGCATGCTCAAGTCTAAGGTAGGTTAAACTTGTGTCGCATCGCCCGATCTGTAATAGGCTTTTTATTAGTGGCCAGGCTGCCGACAATGGTAGGACTCAGTGACGTCTGTGGCATCGTGGCTCCCAAAAATATAAACCAATATTGATTTTGTTTTTTTTTATTTTATTTGAAAGATAACTCGATCGAGACTGTCCTTAGCTAAAAAAAAATATGATTTTTATTTTTGTATCTATTTATTTGTCTAAGCCTTTGTCAGCCTCATAGTTAACACTTACCAACTTGTTACTAGGTCACTTGTAAAGGAACATAACTTACATAAATATAAGTATGAAATAAGTAAAAAAAAAAAGCCTCGTTGGTCTAGTGGTAACAAGCGCGACTGCTGAGCACGAGGTCCTGGGTTCGATCCCCGGGTCGGGCAAAGTGTTATTGGGTTTTTTCATTAGGAAATTCTCATTAGCAGCACGGAGTCTGGCATTGTGCCCGGTTAATGGCAATAGGCTCGCCCCCTATTACATGGGACTTATAATAAAGCCGGCGAAACGTGGGTGTACTGCACACCTCTGCCTACCCCCTCTGGGGAATACAGGCGTGAGTCTATAAATAAATAAAATAAAAAATGAAATAAGTAAATTTACTTGAAAAGATTAGAAAAATATATCGTCAAAAAACAACCGAATATAACATACTTTGTCATGAACTTTTAAGTTGTTTAAGTCAATGTAAGTCTTTCTCACTTTTGCTTCTTATACTTTCAAAGTTTATGTCGCGTCTTACAACTTAATAACTTAAATGTGAGAAATGCTTAACTTCTGACTTGGTTAAGTAGGTATGCGAGACTTAATACATTGAATTTTAAATCTAATGATCTTGTAGTAAGAGTTAAGTTAGGTTGCAAGCAGAAAATGTTAACAAGTCTTAGTCGTGTTTGGACTCGTGGCTTGAATATGGACTTTAAGTTATGATAAAGTTTATCTAGTCATGTTTCTTCTACGACTTTAGTTATTTGAAAATACAAACATTTAGCTGTAATACAATTTCTTTTAAACTTGAGAAGTTGAGTTTTGAATTTAAAAATATTTTATAGCAAATTTTATCAAATTTCTTTGAAGTTTATAAATCCACCCGCCCACTGGAAGCGGTCTTTTAAATTAAGTTTTTCTCCTTTTATTTTATTTTTAGTTTCAGCGTTAGTTTTAGTGTTAGATTTTAGTTTTAGTTTTAGTTGTATGTTAATTATTTTGATGTTCATATCTGTATTGACTGCATAAATAAAAAATAAATAAATAATTGAAAATGAAAATGAAAAAAAGTTAAGTTAAGTAAAAATAACAAAATTAATTTTTTTTCTGATCCTTTTTATTTTTAAAATATGACGTGTACTTTCAAAGATATTGCAATCTTAAAATTGTGGTACTAAGTTCTGAAGATCCTTGTAGTTTAAATTTTAAAAAAATTGAAATTATGCGCTTACTTACGCTTTAGTGCTTGGGTAGGAGTCTAAAGTTGGAAAACTCTTAACACATTGTATTCTAAAATAAATCCGCGTCAAGACAGACTGAAATGCACGTTACTTCGCGTTGTTTATACCTACTTTATTGCACTAAAAGGTAGTTCGTGCCTTACTCGTGGATACGTAATAAAATTTCAGATTTATGGGCCAATGTGAAGTAGTCTTTATGTGACGGTAAATTTATATCACTGGGTTTATTACGAATTTTATATGTTGTGATATTATTATCAAGCATTTTTTTTTATTTTATTGCATTGTCTAGTGTCGTACCTTCTCACAAAAAAAAACAAAAATATATAATGATTAATGATAAATAATAAATCAGCCTGTAACTGTCCCACTGCATGGCAAAGGCCTTCTCATACAGAGAAGGATCGAGCATTAATAACTACGCTAGCTCACTGCGTGATAGCAATTTTAGACTATTAAGTCCAGGTTTCCTTACGATGTTATCCTTCACCGTTAGTCATAAATTGACTAAGAAATTACATAATATGATATTGAAAAAGTCACATTGGTACATTGAGCCACCACGACACTCACGATATTCTCTCACGGAATATCGGCGTGAATTCATATCACTCCTGAAATAACGCAGGTATTTATACTATTTTTTCTATACATTAAATATTATCTCGTATTATCATATCACAATAATTCTGTGTATCTTTTTCTCATCGGGTACGAGTGAATATATGTCTATGTTCATGTGTTTTACGATGGATAGATGTTTTCCTATTTCAAATTTATATTTACAGTGCTATTTGTGGCTAAGTACGCACGGAAATATCATAGAAGTATTTTTTTTACCTTTATAACCAAAAGCTTTCAATAAAGTACGCGGTAACCTTTCCTCTAAATAAACTTTATTTAAACAGCAGCAGACCACACGGCTACACATCAAGTTATAAATTTCCAGTATAAGCTGACATCTTGATGTACGAAGAGCCTATACATGCGAGATCCGTTCATACTGGTTTTGTATAGCTTGATGTTTGGCTGTGTACAACGTAACAGCATAGTATAATAAATATACAGTACAGAAACTACGTACAAACGCTCGAAACGGCACACTCACACAAACATGCGCATAACGACGAGACTCCTAAGGGGCAAGACATACTGAAGAGACGTAAGACGTGGACGAGGCGCAGACGCGCATTTCTCCATACATTTCTAAACAGTCGGACGTGGCTGCAATTAGAAATGTGTTTGGAAATGTATGGAGAAACATGCGTCCGCGTTTTGCTCCCGTCTTACGTTCCCAAAGCGAACGTCGATGTACTTGCAGTATCATCCCAGTATAATAGCAACGAACGCGTCGTTGCGTGATTTGCCATATTTGTGTGAGTCTTCCGTTTTCGAGCATTTGTACGTAGTTTCCGTATTGTATGGTTGTTATACTGTGGTAACAGTGTTTTTAATAAATTTTAAATGTTTGGAATACAAGATGGTTTGGACGTGCAACAAAATGTGCAAGGCAAAACAAACTGAACAACCTTCCAACTGTCTGTCAGTCATGAAATTGTAAAACTTTTTGTTTGAAACATGAAGGTTTAAAAAGCAATGTTGTGTGCATCTACTTGTGCCTGTGTGCGTCATATCCGACTCTTTATCTGTCTGCCTGTCACAGCCAGATTATCAAAACTGGAAAGCTGAAATTTGGTATGAATTTGCCAAATATATTTTACGCGAATTTACCAAATATCTTTAGCGCTGTTAAAGTTACGAAAATAAAATAATATATTTTTAGGTATTTTATTCTCAAGATTTTTCCAGAAAATCTGGATTAATTTCTAATTCTTAATAATAGGTACAAAGGTTTGATATGTTTTCCAGAAAAAATATAACAAACATAGTAAGGAAAGCTTTTCTCACGAGGAAAAACCTTCAAAAGGCACTCACTTCCGGGGAAGAGACCGGGTAGTAAGAGATTCTTACCTGGCTACAACCACCCTGGAAATCACCGGATCAGCACATGGAGGGAGTTTATCAACACGCAGTGAGCTAGCGTGATGATTAATGCTCGATCCTTCTCCGTAACAGAAGAGACTTTGCCCTGCAATAGGACAGTTACAGGCTCATTTATATTATTATAACACAACTGATGAAAAGTGGGTGTCCCTACACCTCTGCCTAACCCTTTCGGGAATACGGGCGTAATGTTTCTAACATCTAATTACGTATTAAACTATCCACTAATGACGGTTTAAATTTCATTCCAACTGTGACTACTCTTAATTAATGACAAGTTAGCTAAGTGCTAATTGCTCTGTACTAAGTGCAATTAGACCTTCCTTGTAATTATCTGTTTAGATAGCTGTGACAGCTTAAGTACCAGAGTCGAATCTGCGAAGTGTAAAAAAAAGTGTGGGAATATAGTCTCAAACTTTCGCGAACACTTAACATAATATTGAAAAAACTTTTTAACGGATATAACTCGCGTTTTTATTTTGATAATACAATCCTGACGTTTCGAGTGCTTTGCAGCACCACGCAGTCTGCCTGCGACCACGAGTGCTGCAAAGCACTCGAAACGTCAGGATTGTTTTATCAAAATAAAAACGCGAGTTATATCCGTTAAAAAGTTGTTTCATTAAAGTGTGGGAAATTGAACAACCTGTAGAACATCAGTTCATCATCATACCACTAAACATACCAATATAGCACTGATAGTCTAGTAGTATAACCGTCGACTGACAAGTCAGAGGTCTCGAGAAATTAATTATCACTTACTCCGTGCCTCGGAAAGCTCTTAAAGCCGTTGGCCCTGCGCCTGATCTCTTTCCGGTCGTGTCGGATTGCCGTCCAGACTATGAGAGAATAGAGAGTGCATCTGTGTTTGCGCACACACTTGTGCACTATAATATCTCCTGCGTAGTTGACTAATCTCCGTTGATATTGGCCGCTGTGACCGAAATTCGGTCAGGAGAACAGATGAAATATTATTATTATATAATTATGCTTAAACTTCAGTTCAGATGGACTTTATCTCAAACAAGTTAATTTGATAAACTGAGGCGCTCATTAAGAAATACAAATATTAAATATTTGATCTGACATCCCTTAGTTGAACAACACTTTAAATATTATCATTAAAGCTAAATGTTTCAGTTGTAATTCGGATTTATTGTTGTCTTATCGTGAAATATTTTAGCTTCATTTTATTTGATTTCAGTTATTGTTGTATACATTTTGTAAAAAATAATGCTAATAAGCTCGCTCTTATCATAATACTTTATAAATCCATAAATGGGGATTAAGGGAGTCACCACAGTGCGATTGCGGAGCACCTTGCCAGACCCTTTCCCACGTGGTAAACGAATGCCTACTTCGCTGTTTTCCCGGTGGAATGTCAGAAGTCCACAAACTTACACCTGCCGCCGTAGGCTGGCTGAAAAACTTGGATATAGAGATCTGATCCACGCCGGACGAATGCCCGCAATGGTGATGATAATACTAATACTTATACATACTTATCGATATTTGGGGGCCCTAGATCAGTCGGCCCTCTCTACTCCTCCCTTAGTCCACCAGTGCCCTTTGCGTTGTGGGGGTTAAATAGACAGTCGCTTCGTTATCTATCTATGTATATAATCAGCTGCGTCTGGTTAGATTAGAATGCGACCTCAACCAAGTTTAGAAAGAAAAAGGCTTGGAGGATGATGAATTTCCCAAAAAAACAAATTGTAAGAGTATTGGAACAGTTAGAACCCATCTCCGTTATTCATTTTCTGTATCAATAATAAATCAACGAGGTAATTGACCGCCTAATTATAACGGGGAGAAAATATCCCACACAAAAGTATCCTTAATCGAGTATTAGCAGTATTATTTTTGTAGCCTAATTTCATTATTGCCGGGCTAAATAAAGTGGCTTAAGTGCTTACATTAGGCTGATATAATACGCTTTTTCTTGGAACAATATACTTTCAGTGGGTATTGTTCTGTGTTATTCAGCTTTTGGTAAATACATTTGATTATAATTGTTAGTAAACAAAGCATTTTTCTTTATCGGTCGATTTGCTGAAGGGCAGTTTTAGTTTCTTAGCAATTTGAACAAAAAAATATACATTTTTAACATATACTCACAATTAAACACAATATAACAAAAACTGCCTCGTTAGTCTAGTGGTAGCAAGCGAGACTGCTGAGCACGGAGTCCTGGGTTCGATCATCAGGTCGGGCAAAGTGTTATTGGGTTTTTTCATTAAGAAATTCTCAGTAGCAGAGTCTGGAATTGTGCCCTGGAAATGCACCACGACATTTCATTATTATTATCTCTATTCAATTTTGCCTTTTCATATTCGCCTAACCTTGGATAGATAGAGCAAAGCTTAGCTTCGTTCGCTGGACTGTCATATCGATTTTCTCCAAAATAGATGCATCCAAAGCCGTGTTGATTGCCATTGGCACCTTTATGAAGGTTACAATATAAATAGACTGATGTACTATCGCGGACACGAACGGTGCACCATTTTGCGATCAAAATGCTTTGAACGGTGCTACGTGCGTAGAGGCGAGGCTAGCGCTACGTTCGGACGCCGGGTGCAAGCGATTCTAACCTTAAGAGTGGTGCACCGGCTTTGTCCACGATAGTACATCTATACTTAAATACCGTATTGTGTTTGTAGTCTAAACTAAACCATATTAAATAGTGTATACAGCTTTTATATACGGTCGTGGTGGCGCATTGGTTATGGACCCGCTTTGAAAGCGCGTGGGTGTGGGTTCGAACCTGGCATGTACCAATGTGACTTTTTCAGTGTCATATGTACTTTCTTAGTTACCTAATCTAACACCACCACTGCTTAACGATGAAGGAAAACTTCGTGAGGAAACCTTAATAGTCTGAAATCGTCAACACGCAGTGAGCTAGCGTAGTGATTAATGCTCAATCCTTCCCTGTATGAGAAAAGGCCTTTGCCTTGCAGTGGGACAGTTACAGCTGATTTATTGATTTTATAACATAAAAATTTTGAATCAAAGTTGGAAATTTAGTTGAAAGAAAAATTCGATTATGAGCGGGGTTCGAACCCGCGACCTACTAGGTAATACCCCCAATCACATAGATTACAATGGTAGGTATTCTTATTCTTAACATTATGTAGATCACAATTTTATATTTGCCCGAATTAGTTTGGACCTGCGCCTCAGGCTAGAAAATGCAAATACGATGATTAAAATTATTATCTTATAAATTAACTAAAAGAGAAAATTGCTCTGCCACTAAGCTATTCGTAAGATTGCCTGTGTTATCTATAAAAGCACTTATACGTTATACGTTATAAAGTAATAAGTTATATCTATATAGCATTGTACTCTAACTGCAAGATTAGACCATGCTACCCTTTATACAGGGTTATTTGTAAAACACCAGCATCCTTAAAAGGGGTCATTAAATTCATCATTATGAACAACTTTTACTATGGGACCAACCCTGAAATCGCAAAAATAAATCAGCTGTTCATTTTGTTGAGTCATGTGAACCTAAATGTATGGAACAGCTGATTTTTTTAGTACGTCGTGAAAAAAGTTGATGTAACTAGTGTAATAATAATAATCCTCCTGACCGAATTTCGGTCACAGCGGCAATCTCAACGGAGATTAGCCATCGACGCGGGAGATATTATAATGCACAAGTTTGTGCGCAAACACATGTGCACTCTCTATTCCCTCACTCTCATAGTCCGATGGGACGACAATCCGACACGACCGGAGAGAGATCAGGCGCAGGGCCAACAGCTTTACGTGCTTTCTGAGGCACGGAGTAAGTGATAATTAATTTATAAAACGCACATAACTTACGAAAAGTCAGAAGTGCGCGCCTTGGGTTCGAACTCGAGACCACTGACTTGCCAGTCAACGGTCACCACCACTAGGCTATCACGAAACTACCATCTGAAATGGTTAAATGTAGAATACTGTATAAGAATGTAGGACCTACATTGTAGGTACTTGTAATCTAAATCAAAATGACAAGGATCGTTAAGGCATTAAAAATAACGATCTGAGACCTAGTTCTTGCGTCGTTAACGTGAATTTTCTCCTTAAAGTGCCGTGACAATCCCTATTTACGTGACATTTAGCAATCGTGACCGTGACCGAGGGCTTAGCGTTTCCAAGTAACCTGTAACTATCTTTTTATAGAGACTTTTTAATTCGGTTTCAGAGATTCAGTTTTAGACATAAGACATTTATTTGCCAAGAATATGGTACAGAAGTTCTTATAAAACATTTAGATCAACACATTCGCCTTTAAAAGGCATGCAAATATTGTATTAGGTACACAAAACAATCATAATCTATAATATTTAAACAATCATAATGTATAATTACGAATTTTGTTCCAATCGGTTCAGTAGTTTAGGCGCTATGAAGTAACAAATAAACTGACAGAGTTACTTTCGCATTTATAATATTAGTTAGGATGACTAAAGCGAAACATAAGACCCATCTTACAACCCGTAGTTTCGCGAAAATGACTTACGCCCAAGTGTTGCGCATCGGAATCACAAACCGACATTCCTCAGTTTCACACAGTTTTAAGTAGTTTTGCTCTACCTAAATACTTAAAAAGTCTTCCTGCAATCATATTCTTAAACATTTCGAAATATTTTCATAACAATTTGAAGCAATGCGCCTCTTTTTCAAATCTGCAATACTTTTTTATAGCTTAGGGCGCGCAAAGGATTTCTTCGTTATAATTTATTCATATCAATAGTCTGCAAAGAAGCGAATCTTACTGGACTCTAGGGTTGTCAAAACACTTTATTATTGATGAAATGTTATCTCTGAAATGAAAGTCTGATGGAATAAGCAATGAGACAAATTTGTAGAAATATTATTCTTAAAACAATTAGTAAAGTTCACTTGAAACTAGTTATTTAAAGTCTTGTTATTTTTAACAAACTTTCAAAAAGGAAGTTGTTAACATAAATTCTCTTTAGTCGTGACTTTTAGCCAAAATAAACTGGCTTTCAGGCTGATATCAGGTTATAAAAAATATTAAAACTCATTAACGTATGCAAATGAGTTCTGAAGTTTAAAATTTTTGTAGGAAGGAAGTTTGACAGGATTTGCCAGAAATTTTCCATTAAATTACGGAAAGACCTACAAAAGCACGAACAATATCCAAATACCTACACTGTCACTCAAAGTTGTTCAAGTAGCAGCCCTACAAACAGCGTTAAATACCGGTACGTGACTTGCGACCGCGCCTGTACCAGCCAATTAAATCCGGATTACCTGAGTTGCCATGGAAACGCGGTAATAGATTTTAACTAAACCCAGTTGAATTTTTAGCGTACGCTTGTTATAATTTAACAGTAGAAAATTTTCATTTGAATTTAAGAGATAAATCTATACTTATAAAATGGTAACTTTACTGACTGACAGACAACGCACAGCCTAAACCGGTAGACCTAGGGACTTGAAATTTTGAGACAATAATATTCTTTAAGTACCGTAGGGGTGCATTAAGGAAGGATTTTCTGAAACTCCCCCCCCCCCCCCCCAAGTAGGTAAAAAAGGGGGTAACAGTTTGTATGTAAATCCGTCGTTCTTATCGTTAAATGAACGAAACTTGGTATTTAGCTTTTCGGTTGATAAATGAAAGGACAAGCATTGATTTTTTTTTAAATCTACCCTTGAGTGGATAAAAAAGGGGGTGAAAGTTTGTATGGAAGATTTGTTATTTTTTAAGTTACAAATGTAAAAAAAAAAAAAATTTGGATTTTTTTCCCCTAAGGAGATATAAAAGGGGAAAGCTAGTCTCTTTATAAAACGTGTAAAATACCTGTAGAGTTGCGCAACCACTTCTCATCTGATGGTTGTGGTCTACGATGGAGCATACCTGCTTTTAAAACAGGAGGACGGAAAGTTGGACTCTATCGTCTAAATCCGTCCCCTAGATAGGTTTCACCGAACATTTTGAACAAGGCTATCTCTTAGCTGAGCGAGCCTACAGGCAGGCACTGCGAAGCGCGCTAGCAGTCCGGCCCCGTCCGATACAGTGCGAAAAACGCGCAGAGGGAGATGTTTTTAGTGGGTGTGAGCCTTACATAACCGCACGTCCTCGGACTACCGTATCAAACCGTAAAAAAAGGTATCTCTTCGCGGGTTTTTTTCCGTTGGGTAGTAATCAGCCTCGTCCTAAGCGTCCCACTAAAAGCTGTTTGGGTGTTAATCGCTGCTAGTTTGTGACTTTTACCCATCATTAGTTGACTAATACGACACTTAGGGAGGAATAGGTGCTATTTTTTCCACCATACGGGGATAAGGGAAAGCCTGCATGATTGAGTTGTAACTCCAGGTTGATTAGCCTTTTTGAAGTCGGTTAAAAAGGAAAGAAAAAGTATCAGAAAATAAAATACTGTACCTTTTCATTATTTTACTCAGTTAAAAGAATATTATTTTGTTAAACCCTGTTTGAGGTATTGGAGATTAAATGTCTGCAACACAACGGATACAGGATAAGAGAGAGATTACATTTCTCTCGGAAAAATATATTATATTGCCAAGTTTAAAATATTTATTTATTGTAGTGTACATTTATTTATTACAGGAGTTTTATTTCAATCAAATTCACTTAAGAATTTGATTGCTAGTTAAAATTGAAATGTATGAAACTAACAAAAAGAGACCAATGACAAATTTTTTCGTACATTATCTATACAAACCTGTCAATGTATAGAATGCCTAGGCATGTATATTATGTATAATATAAATAAAGTCGCAGGGAACAGAAAGTCAGTATCCTTGTAAAAAAGCTAGCCACCACTAAAAGTGCTCTATGTAAATTCAAAAAGTCATGAATAGTTTAACATTTTTCATCCTCAGCTATTTCAATTAAGAGAATTTGTATAAAACTAAATTAAAAAGACAGATGTTTTACAAAAAACGTGTCATAACTAGATCTTCAACTAATTTAGAAAAGGCAGTATTCACATAGAGAAATAGAATACTTACTTGTTAAAATTACTTATATTAAATTTTAGGATTTACTTTCCTATTCATAGTATTGTAATTATTTAATAAGAAATTTGAAAATAAAATTGTCACGGGCGGTACTCGAACCCACGATCTTCGGCATACCGTGACGATGCTCTGACCACTAAGCCACCGTGTCTCACCAGAATCATGAAAGATGTTTGAAATTTCAACTGATCTTGATAGATCTTGTTAATCGATTTTTCAAAAAGCCAACATGGCTTTAACATAATTATTAAAAAAACACAATATTCATAATAATTAATTAGCAATTTAAACAAGTCATCTACACATTGTAATTGGTGCAATTGAGTACTCAATAACAGTATCTAAATGACGATGAATGTAGTAAAAGAAAACGCAGAGCATAAAATGTACTCGCATATTCAAAATGGCTGACAATATAATTACTGTCAAATATAGAATCCCTGAGGTAGCGCAATAGGAACGTGAACCGTACAAAGAAAATTTGGGAAAAGAGCTGTAAGACGAATTTTATGGTTTTGATGTTGTTATACAAAGCTGCTGGATCTACATCAAAGGCAATAATAATAATAATATCTTTTATTTTTGTGCATTTTTTACATGTTATAGCACATGTTAGCTTATTAAATATAAATATTTAATAAGAAATTTGAAAAAGAACTAACTAACTATTTAAGAAGTTTGGAGCACTGAGTCGGATACGTAATGTGTTCCGATAGATATCACCACACGCCCTGGGCGTAGAAAGAGATTTGAAATATCGACTGATTTTGATGGGATACGGTGGCTCAGCGGTTAGAACGTCGGCACGGTACGCCGGAGATCGTGGGTTCGAATGCCATCCGTGTCAGTCGTTTTTTCCTTATTAAATATTTATAAATAATAAAATCTTTATTCACAGACAGTAAGATCCATAGTAATGTTAGTAAGGCTTATAGCTATGTTAGAAGGTACTATAATGATTAAAAATACAGGCTGACTGGTGAGACACTTTCAATACTGAAGGAGGGTACTCAATACTCTATTCTCGTTATATTTACACTTTACAAATATTTTTTATGTATGTTTTTGTTTTGCTTATTAAATTATTTCACTTTACAATTTATTTACTGTTACCGTTACCGTTATCGTCGGTAACTAGGGGGCGGCTGGCCCCACAGCACGTGCTTGGCCGTGTGATCGACTCAAAATTATCAGCGACGCGTCTTCGCAAGAAATTATTAACACTTAAATTGTTTGTAGGATATTTTGGTCAAAAATTAAGTAACTATTTTATGATGTAAATATAACGCGAATCCTTCAATATTGAAGTTCCTTCAGTATTGAAAGTGTCTTACCAGTCAGCCTGTATAATTAGAGACCGGATATGAATAAGTTATAAGTAGGCACAAGTTATGTGAACTAAATTAGGTAATTTTTTGAAATTTGCGTTGAAGGCAAAGTGCCTTATTTATATCGTATATCTAATCTATATATTTCGTATATCTAATTTAATCAATCTGGTTTATATTCGACTAGCGACCCGCCCCGGCTTCGCACGGGTGTAATATACATATAAACCTTCCTTAAGAATCACTCTATCTATTAAAAAAACCGCATCAAAATCCGTTGCATAGTTTTAAAGATCTAAGCATACATAGGGACAGACAGACGGCGGATAGCGACTTTGTTTTATACTATGTAGTGATTACGGTTTTTTTAAACGGTTTTGATTGACAATAATTATGGGTTTAAGTCGGTGCCAAGCCGTGGGTATTAGATTTAAATAAACCACCTAATCCTAAGTCTATAATCACTTTTATTATTGACTAGCTTTTCACACCCGCATTGCTCGCGTGGGTCAAACTTTTTAATGACATTTCCCTTAGCTTTTAATTAGCCCTTAACTTTATCTATGCCAAATGTCAACAAACACACTTTCGCATTTAAATAAGGAATACCTTTTCCCCGCGCCTTCGCTCGTTTTAATGTATAATTTTAAATTCAATCAGTATTAAAAAGACAAGAGGCGCCATCTATTATCAAAAGAACGTTATTATTATTTTCTTTAGGAACAATATGTACTTTAATCCGGATAAGATACATCTTATGATTATATTATCTTAGGATACATCCTATACCCGTTTCTGTACACCTGACAATGTACATGCAAAATTTCAGAATAATCGGTTCAGTGAAAAGGTAACAAACAAACTTACTTTCGCATTTATAATATATAGCGACCCGCCCCGGCTTCGCACGGGTGCAATATACATATAAACCTTCCTTATGAATCACTCTATCTATTAAAAAAAACCGCATCAAAATCCGTTGCGTAGTTTTAAAGATCTAAACATACATAGGGACAGGCAGACGGCGGATAGCGACTTTGTTTTATACTATGTAGTGATTTTAGTGTATTGAAAATTGCTTTAATAAAAAAAAAATATTTTAACACTGATGATGCTATCATCTTTACTTTGTTTTACTTCTATAGTAATATAGGATGTAAAATATACTTGTTCAACCTACTTGCTCAAGTTTAAATATATGCTAGTCCATTTAAAGCGCCTTCGGCTCTTGACAGTGGTAAATAAAATCCATTAGGTAAAGTATGCAAGTCATTTGAAGGGTCAAAAGGGTTTCATATGACCAATGTTATTTAATAACTGACGGTAATTTGGGGTAAAAGTGAACAAATAGGACTGGCCTTTTAGAATACTTGGGAGGTCGCTCGAATTAAGGCCAATTTGGGATATTACATGTGTTTTATTTTTAATTAGGGGATGCACGGAACTGAAAATGTTTTAAGTAGGTTGTTTAATATTTTGGGGCACTCTGGTATTACCCGTGTAAGCGTTTGTGACCCCTAATTATACCAATTATACGTGCAGTGGCATACAGAAAACGTGGAATCGTCTTCGGTCGTCTGTAGGTCGCTACAAATAATTGTAACCTGGGTAAGTGGGGTATGATCGACCATACTCAGGTGCAATGTAAGTGCGGAGCATTTGTACAAGATATACCTATACCTATACTTATTTACCCATCCTGTGCAGCGATATGTACCAGGCAAGACTTAAATGAGATGACAGAGAGAGCTATTGAAGTTGCTACATACTGTCAAATAAAATTTTAATTGGGTCTTGACTCGATAAGATGACGAAAGCCAATTATGACAAATCAATGTGGCTTTATAAATAATATTAACATAGACTCACGCCTGTATTCCCCCGAGGGAGTAGGCAGACTTGTATCCAGTAGGTACACCATGTTTCGCCTTAATGGGACTAATGTTTTACGTCCCATGAAATAGCCATGTCATTAACCGGTTACAATTCCAGACTCCGTGCTGCTACTGAGAGTTTTCTAATGGAAAAACCTTTTTAACACTTTTCCGGATCCCGTTTGAACCCAGGACCTCGTGTTCAGCAGTCGCGCTTGCTACCACTAGACCAACGCGGCAGAAGAGTTATTATTAAAAAAATTAAATATATGTCTTCTAACTAAGATATAAAATCAATTAGTCGTGTTTTATCATTGGTTAGAAAACATGTTGCTTCAACCAACAATATTATGTTAGTTGTTTGAAACAAAAGGTAACAAAAGTTTCACGAAAATCTGTACTTATATTCAAAAGTTGAAATATTTGATAACGACTTTCTGTGTGAATTTGTTGACTAAAGTTAAGGTGGTTTTACATCGGCGTGGCGCAGCAAAGATGGGCAGAGTGCGAATTGAAATCACGCTTACCCTTTTACATCGAAAGATATCCTATACCGCGCCGAGCTGCGATGGCCAGCGCTGTCTCGCTGGCACGCGATGTCACCCTTATCTCGCCGAGAAGAAGAAGAAGCCCGCGCCATATGCAGCGATGTTTTGCGTCGGCCGGAGCATGCCTGCGCGTGCCGCGAGACATCGCGATGTCAAGACGCCAGATGGTCATAGCGTGCATTGTTGAAATTTGAATTCACTCTCGGCCCATCCACGCCGCGCCACGCCGTTGTAAATTCACCTTAAGTCATACCTTTTAGGAACACCAAACCTTAAATAAGAGTACATAATAAATGAGATTTTCTGGAAAGTCTTGGATACCAACATAAAAACTTTAGCAAAAAGCAAATGGTAATAATATTATAAGTAGGTAAGTAATATTTGCTTTGCTTAATATTTGAGATTTGTAATTTAGGTAATTAAATTTGGATTTAAAACTGGAATTTTAAGTGATACTCGGATTTTATCTAGAGCAGTATTTTACGGTTTTCATTTATTTCAGTTGAGTTCAAATGTAAAAGGTTGTTGCCGTGCTGAAATAACATCATCTTTACGAATTATTCAAAAGTCACTTTTTATATTTGTGAATTTTCCGTGTCCATGTTTTTAAATCTAGATTTTAAAAATGGATTAAGATTTATTCTACATTTGAGAAAAAGATTATAATCAGATCTAGAAAGGAATATAATTATGAACATAGTAATGCATGTTCATAAAATCCTTACTTACTATTTTTTTCACACCAAAAACAAACAAAACAATATCTATCGTGTGTACACACAATTTATTACACTAAAAGGTTTCATAAATTCAAATCACGTGCTAAAATCTATGTGTGCTGCAATTACAGGTACTAAATTTCGCTCGTTCTAAACTTAGAACTTTTCCCAAGTAAAACTATTGCAATTTATAGACTGGCTTCCCTTTTAATGGTAGCTTTACGATCTAGTAAGTGTACCCGGCTGAGTGGCGAATGGATTTTTTTTTATTTATTTTGCGACCTGTGTAAGTGCGTTGTGTTCTGTTTTTAAATAGCAAAATGTTCATTTGTTTTAAAAAGGTTTTGTATTTGTTGTTTACCGTTTTGAAGTTAGAATTCGCACAATATTTATTAATACCTTTTTTTGTTTTTACAGGTAAATGCCGGAGTATACTTTTTTAAACATCGTTGTCAAATACAGGTTAGTGAGTCGTTATAGATATTATCAAAATAAAACTTTGACGTAATAATTATCTCAGAAATTATTTTAAAACATATGTTGATATACAAATTGAAATTTATTAGTTTGTAAATTGTTAATGTCAATTTACAAATACAAATCAACAATGATAATTTACAATTTGTCAAAACTTGTATTCAGCATTCTGCAACCAGTTCTTTCCATCAAGCCATATGCTTGTTTACAAAAAAATATAGTATAAAAACTAAAACCCGACTACTTAAAATCTAAAAACAAGCTTCTTAGATTTGAAATAAAATTCTGTAGTCGGAGGCCACCAAATTACAAAGTATTTACCCTTGGAAGATTATCTAGTACCTATTTACCTATAATACATTAAGGCCTCCGACTACAGAATTTTATTTAAAATCTAAGAAGCTTGTTTTTAGATTTTAAGTAGTCGGGTTTTAGTTTTTATACTATTTTTTTTTTCAATGATTTTTAGTGGTAAAGAAACCAATAAAAATATAGTATAAAAACTAAAACCCGACTACTTAAAATCTAAAAACAAGCTTCTTAGATTTTAAATAAAATACTGTAGTCGGAGGCCACCAAATTACAAAGTATTTACCCTTGGAAGATTATCTAGTACCTATTTACCTATAATACATTAAGGCCTCCGACTACAGAATTTTATTTAAAATCTAAGAAGCTTGTTTTTAGATTTTAAGTAGTCGGGTTTTAGTTTTTATACTATATTTTTTTTCAATGATTTTTAGTGGTAAAGAAACCAACAAAATTCATTTTAATCACAATTTTTTAGAATGTGGTAGTTCTTAAATAGGTAGATTTCTTTAACTGTCAACTTCGGTTCAAACCTTTAGTCAATGTCATGTATTTTTTAAATTAAATTTATTTCAAAGGTGTCGTCCGCGACTTCGAGCTATTAAAACATGGCCTCATATATTTCTTAGAAGTATACATGAAAAGTAGTAAGAAGTACAGCTTGGCAAAAAAGAGTCTGGAAAAATTGGGGGCGCCGCTGTCGCACTTTTCACACTACAATTCAAATTACAAGTTATTAAGTGCTTACATATTTCTATGACGAGTTTTTTGTCATTAATTTTAATCAAATGAATCATTTTTATGTTATTTTAGTACTCACAAACGTAGTTATTTAAGATTTTTATTTTTAGTTCCAGCTGTCACCGCCTCAGACTCTTTTTTGCCAAGCTGTATAAGTACACATGAAACCTTTTTTGTGGGATATCATCATAGATAGAGTACATTTACCTAAAGTTCGAGGAAGTAAGTAACATGGAGTTGATAATACCTGCTCTAAAATCCCGAAATCATAAACATTACAATTAATTCCCGGGAAATAAGAAATTAATTTTACGTATAATTATTTAATAAGAAATAATTTGAAAAAACAATTGATACGGATGGGATTCGAATCCACGATCTCCGGTGTACCGTGCCGACGCTCTAACCGCTAAGCTACCGTATCCCATCAGAATCAGTCGAAATTTCAAATCTCTTTCTACGCCTTAGGCGTGTGGTAATATCGAACGGAATACATTAATTATCCGACTCAGTGTTCTAAACTTTGCAGTTTTTAGAAGGCACCGATAGATATTACCACACGCCCTAGGCGTAGAAAGAGATTTGAAATTTCGACTGACTTTTTATTATAATAATTTAGTTCATATGTACTTAAAACGTTAAATTAATGAGTTTTATTTTACATACAAAATTAATTCTAATAAAAACTATAGGTCAAAATCCAGTCCATATTAATAAAATCCCGGGATTTAATTGTTATGTTTACGATTCCGGGATTTTTGAGGAGGTATTTTTAACTCTATGTTACTTACTTCCACAAAACCGCAAACCAACGCCATCTAGTAACGAAAAAGAAATCTCAATTTAATTAACATTATTTTAAAATATAATCATAATTTAATAGGCAGTGATGTGTAGAAACTTTAATTTAATTAGTAAATATTTATTGTTATCACATTTTCACATTGTATGCAGTGTTATAATCACATATATTTATGATAGTCGTAACGGGTAGTTAGAAGCCTGATATTCTAAGAAGTGGTCCAGAATATATAGATAATATATACATATTCTGAATGTGCTCATCAAGACCTTCCATTTGATATCAAACACGATAAATTTACCTTAACTTTATTTTTTTCGAGCTGACTAATTTATTTTTAAAATCCACCTTATTTGATTTTACGAAATTTCATAAATCCTATAACCCGCAGACCATTAAGACGCATCGATAGACACCTTATTTATTGAATTACAACAAATAGTTTAGGAGCTACGAGGGAACAGATGAACAAACTTACATACATACAAACATACATACATACATAGACTGCTAAAATCATAACCCTCCTTTTTTTTGTAGTCGGGTAAAAATATAAGTAAATATAGTAGGACAAATCTGATAGATTTCTGAATTAGAAGAATTAATTACCTATTACGGATTTGACAGAAACAGGTAAATCAGTATCTATTTCTGAATGAAAATCCATACCCTATATCAACACATATAGAAATCTGTAATCTAATACGTATGTACTAATACGTATTTTATTACCCTATATTCTAACAAACACTACATGACTTAGGACTATATCTTATGAATTTATTTTACGATATTGTTTGTGTGTGTTTTATGGACTAACGTAAGAGTTTAATTTACTTCTAGGAAATAGGACGCATGTTTAACATTGTTTTACAGCGCTCTGAAGTAATAAGTTGGTATTTCTTGGTTTTAATTACATTGTAGCTACGAATAAAAACATTGTTTTTTTTTACTAATCCTCCTGACCGAATTTCGGTCACAGCGGCCAATCTCAACAGAGATTAGCCAATTACGCAGGAGATATTATAGTGCACAAGTGTGTGCGCAAACACAGGTGCACTCTCTATCACTCTCATAGTCCGATGGGACGGCCTTCCGACACGATCGGGGAGAGATCAGGCGCAGGGCCAACGGCTTTACGTGCTTTCCGAGGCACGGAGTAAGTGATAATTAATTTATAAAACTCACATAACTTATTATTATAACTTATAACTTCGTTGAGTCGTGATAGCCTAGTGGTTGTGACCGTTGACTGGCAAGTCAGAGGTATCGGGTTCAAACCCAAGGCGCGCACCTCTGACTTTTTTTTTACTATTAAGGTGATAAACTGTAACTGTAACCTGATGATAAGCGGTTACTTTAATTTATTTATTTATACTTCATGTATAAAGCAGGTACCTAAGGCGGACTTAATGCCTATAATCTACAGACACTTGCAACAGATTTTTTTTTCTTCATAAATAAATAATTATCATTTATTTCTACGGTCAGCACTGATACCCTAGTGGTCTGATCGTTGACTCACAAGTCAGTGGTCTCGAGTTCGATCCCAAAGCGCGACCTCTGGCTTTTCGTAAGTTATGTGCGTATTATAATTTAATTATCAGTTGCTAAAACGGTGAGGGAAAACATCGTGATGAAACCAGCACACCTGAGAGATTTTTCAATGGTGTGTAAAGCCATGTCAGAGGGCGGTTTAATTTCTGACACCAGGTTGTTCATCAACCAAACGATAAGAAAAAAGATTTATTTCTACGAAAAGAATAAATAAAGTATTTCGAATCCAATATTTTTTCTGCAAAAATACGAATATTGTACAGTAATAGATTTTTATTGGAGGTAGTAAGATATTATTTTGGTTTACTAAAGTTTCAATTTCGTATTTAGATAAATACTTTTCATAGATAATATTTACAATAAATATCAATTTAATACCTTTACCAAACCAGTAAAAAAATTATCTAAAAGTAAAAAATTAGCTAACTTTTTCCTTACGAAGTAAACACAGCTTATTTAAAAAAAGAACATAATGAAAACATTCCGCAAACACAAGGCCAAAAACAAAACAAAAGAACATAGAATCATAAATCCACGTTTAAAATGCACGAATCATATCGTGTTCTGTCGTCAGGTGTTGTCGAAAGGCCTCCCTGGAGACGCCGTGCAATTGTCGGTGATGTCCCGAGTCATGTTATTTCAAACAACATACATTATTAGCAACAGAAACGACAACAACGACTTTTGGACACGTGTATTGCGATATTATTTTTCAACAATGTATGGTTTTGGCAAGAAATTTCACGTACATTGACTTTTTAGCATTTTCTTTTTCATTTTATTAAAAGCCCTAAATCGTAAGCTGTTTCTGGCTGGCTACCTCGTTGGTGTAGTGGTAGCAAGCGCGACTGCTGAGCATGAGGTCCTGGGTTCGATCCCCGTGTCGGGCAAAGTGTTATTGGGTTTTTTCATTAGGAATTCTCAGCAGCAGCACGGAGTCTAGAATCGTGCATGGTTAATGGCAATAGGTTCGCCCCCTAATACATGGTACTTATAACAATGCCGGTGAAACGTGGGTCTACTGCATACACCTCTGCCTACCCCCTCTGGAGAATACAGGCGTGAGTTTATGTTACGTTTAGTTATAATTGTTGTCTGCTAAATATGTTAATTATGTTTTAGTAAACTGCGACAGTAACGTATAAAGAATTATGTTTTTTCAATTATTTCTGTTGCTTGAATATTAAAAAAAAATCTAAATGATTTCAAACTTTAAATATTAACTAAGTAACTTTAAATTTTCTCTCAAAGTTGTGTTCTGTCGAAGTTGTATTCTGTCGAAGTTGTATTCTGTCGAAGTTAAGTTCTGTCGAAATAATTTTCTGTTAAAATTAGATAGCTTTTGTAATTTATTTGCACTTTGTAATTTATTTACAATTATATGCAAGAGGTACATAATTGATAGGTAGGTGATGGGGGGGTTAAGGTAAAATTAACTTAATGTGAAAAACAGTAAATATTTTATCAATTTACATATTTAAGGATTGCAAAGGAAGTAGGTAATAAAAAAACTTCATTGTCTATTCCCAAACGCCTTCAGTTCTAATCTATTAACCCCAGTACACATGTATTGACACCTCTGTTTAAACACTCTCAATTTACCATTTGCCATTTAACGGACACAGTTCTCGACTCCGTGCCAAACCTAATAGCACTTTGGATGTCCCAGGCATCGAAACCAAAAGCCGTGTTTGCACCCACTAGACCGAGCCGGCCATTTTGAATACATTGGCCCGAATATCACGAATATCACCCGTCTCTCCGCGTGATGGGTAGAATCCAGGGCTTTAAGTGTCTGTTACGTTTAAATGACATAACAGGGTGATAAATAACCCTGTTTAAAATTAATATATTTTATTTATAAAACATTTTTTAAAGCATGTATGCTTTGCGAACACGAATATTTAAACGTAATTTTTTTTTTTAAGAAAACGTAGTCAATTTTCTATCTATCACTGTCTTTATATTTAGTAATCAAATAACTGGATATTTACTATGTTATCATTGTTTTAGTTTCTGGTAATTTAGCAGTAATACTATTTTACAAAAAAATAATTTATAAGTAGGTACTTAATTATCTAAACTAATATAACAAGGTCGGGTTATTTACAGTTACATAACTCAATAACGGCTGAACCTAATTTAATGATCTCATATTTGTTGGATTCTTCTCCGTTCCGAATAGCAGAATAACTACTTAAATATGGACTTTATTATTCTATAAAAAAATGTAAAGGTACGTTAACTTAAAATTTTGATAAGACAACATTTGAACAGGAAAGAAGTCACGGGAAAAAGTTAGTTTAACATTTAACCCAATTTGAAGTATGTTGCTACTTAAATTCCGCTAGAATATTATATAAGAAAAATATCGCTAGAAAAACTAAAATATGCGACGGCTTATGGACGATGATGGATTACTCTCTGACACTTATCTCTACTGTACAAGCTTAGTTGACAAACATTAAACATGTTGACTGACATTCTAAAAGGAAAAATTTGCTTATTTTCCAACGACACATTTTTTATTTATTTAACCCATCTTTCGTAAACTTACCCCGTTTCACAAGCGTTCACGTTTTAATCTGCAAAAAGAAACTGATAATATAAATTGTACATTTATAAATCACATTTGCAACATCTAACAGTTATCGTGTCCGATCATTTTTCGATGAAGAAATTTTCGAGCAAAAAGGAGTAAGGCAGTGATAGCCAAAACTAAAAAAAAATCTTTAAAACTAAGTTTGTGAGTACTAAAATAACATAAAAGTGGTTTATTTAATTATATTTTAATGACAAAAAATCATAGAAATATGTAAGTACCAATGATTTGTAATTTTGAATTGTAGGTAGTACCTATGAGAAGTGCGCCAGTGACGCCCCCAACTTTTGCATCACTTTTTTTGCTCGTTTTATCTGTTCTAACACTTCTAACGCTAGAGTAAAGAATGTCTTTGGATTTATAAAAAATATACATTCATGTTGCCGTTCTATTAACATATTAAACCTTCTAATTCTCGGACTCCTTTACTGCTGAACGGTATAAACTTGCGGTATAATCCTGTGTTTCAGCATGCAGTCCCAAAATATTAGTGTCGCAAAATTATTTTAATCGAATAGAAGCAGTAATTAAAACTGAAACGTAAAATTATACACTACCAGCATTTACGGGTTACGAAGAAAAGAGATAGCATGTGTTTTAGTAAACGTTGATGTTTCCTCTAGATCAACACTATTCTGAATAATTTTCTAGTTTCCAAGCCTTTTGGATGTGAATAAATATGTTACAACCGACGATTTAAGCCGAGTACTAACCCGACCCAACCTAAATTACTAGTCTATTTATCACTTTTTGAAATAAGGGGTTCTGGAATAGCTAACAGCTGTTTAAATTTTATAGTTGTATACGAAAGTGTCTATGTGAGACAGATAAGGTATTTTCAGTGAAAAAAAAAGTGTAGGCATTAGGTATGCTTGAAGAATTTAGGTAGGTACATTATTTTCGTCACTAATTTTAAAAAAAACACATTTGAAAACAGTTGTCCCTCTACTGTCGGCCGCGCGGCGAAAGCGCGCGGAATCGAATTATATATCCTCGCCCTCAGAAGTCACGCTTACAACCACTAGCCCAACGATGCAGTCGGTTATGCTTATACAGTTTTGATATAATTTTAAAACATAATTTTATTAGCTTACGACATGTCTTTCAGATTCATGAACTAATATCAAATTCAAACGCTGTTATTTCAAGCTTACTGCAATTCGAATTGCAATACCGCTGCGTATTGGGTAACGGAAAACCTTATAAATATATAATTTAAAAATAAATTTGATTTTTGATTTTCGACTGAAACTCGATCGGGAAAACATTATGTAGATAGCTAATAATCTTCCTGGCCGAATTTCGGTCACAGCGGCCAATCTCAACGGAGATTAGCCAACTACGCAGGAGATATTATAGTGCACAAGTGTGTGCGCAAACACAGGTGCACTCTCTATTCCCTCACTCTCATAGTCCGATGAGACGGAAATCCGACACGACCGGAGAGAGATCAGGCGCAGGGCCAACGGCTTTACGTGCTTTCCGAGGCAAGATGATCGACGACGAACTAGTACGACCTACGCATGAAAGATACGACACGTGTTTAGATTTAGGTTAACGTTTCTGTTCAGCTTCAGCGACGACACAAATTTTAGAATAACTGCCACACTCCATACAAAATTTATTGCATCCCATTTCATCTTGTTGTAAACTGGTTTCTGCCCACGAGTTGGTCAGCATTGTTCTAGGATAACGGTCATTTTAGAATCTATAAATAGGCAAACAAACATGTAATAAGAATTAGAAAATAGGTATATTGTGTTCAATAGTTAGTTTAGTCTTATATTTGTTTTAATTAGCCTTTACCATTATATGTAATGAAGGTATATTGTAAAAGTTTTTAATAAAACCATTCTTATTTATAAACAAGCCTAAAGCCTAGTGGTATGACCGTCGACTGCCAAGTCAGAGGTCTCGAGTTCGATCCCAAGGCGCGCACCTCTGACTTTTCTTAAGTTATGTGCCTATTATAAATTAATTATCAGTTGCTAAAACGGTGAGGAAAAACATCGTGATGAAACCAGCACACCTGAGATATTTTTCAATGGTGTGTAAAGCCATGTCAGAGGCCTACGGGCGGTTTAAACTCTGACACCAGGTTGTTCATCAACCATACGATAAGAAAGAAAGACCATTACTGTAAATATACTTTATAATGTAAATTAACTATACTATGTAATGGAGGTCTAACGAACATTTTTAAATAAAACTATTCTTATTTATAAACACAAAATAGTTGACTGCCATTTTCTTTTCTGTTTCTGAATCGTTTTAAGGTTACGTAATCAAAGGGTAAAAACGGGACCCTATTACTAAGAATCCACTGTCCCTTCGTCTGTACATCTGTCATCAGGCTGTATTTCATGAACCGTGATAGCTAGACAGTTGATTTTACAGATGATGAATTTTTGTTGCTACTATAACAACAAATTAAAAATATTCATAATTGCCAGAAATAAAGCATGCACAGTACAAATCTATATATATTTACCCCATAAAATAACAAAAGACACTTGGAACTCCATAAATAACATCCGTACTATACTATAAAGTAATTACCTACTGGTAGCTATAACAAATTTTATTACACACTATTTTATAGCTCGCCGTGCACCTAATGGCCACTTACTTGCTTTTGTGGTTGTTATTTTTATTAATTGAATGACGTGTTTTCTTAAATTATTTGTTATTTTGTATAATTATTATTATGTTTCTCATTCACGGGCTCTTTTTCATAGAGAAGGGCCTCGTGTTATGAAAAGCTTGTCTGGGGATACAAGAAGTTTCTTAATTTTTTATTTTTGTATGTTGTTATTATTATTATTATTTCATTTTTTATAAATAACATAAAAAATATGTTTATAAACAAAAACATAAATGATATAGGTATATTAAAAAATATAGATTTAAAGATACATAAAATAATAGCTCAGTGGTATAAGGAACATGGTCCAAGCTATCAGTGGTCAGGGCTCCAGAGAGAGAGAGCGATATCTTCGAACTATGTGGCTATACAGGCATAGCCTACTGTCAGGGACAACAGAATGTAGTAGAGAATTTAGTTTTTTTTTAAATTGCTTCGTATAATATGTTTAAAAATATAATAAAATAATGGACACAATGTTACAACCCCACATGTTAATATTACTTCTAAAGCACAATTAGAAATCTTAATTATTACTTTAAGAATAAGCCTTGCAAATACGCTTCACTCAATTTTGTTTGCTGTCAAAAACAGCTTTAAATGTCCGTCAAAACCCTTTCATCTGTTCACGAATTTCGTAAACCTTTAAAAGGTTATTAAGCAATAAGTGTGTTTAAAACAAAACAAAAAGGATTGTTGATTTTTTATCATAGGACGATTTTTGCTTAGGTTCCAATCATTAAAAGTTATATTACGAGAAATTAAATATACAGCGTGTAACAGAAGTCCGAAATAATACTTAAGGGCATGTATGTATATCATGAAGAGAATCACCTGTGAAAATATTGAATACAAAAGAGACATTTTTTTTTTCATACAAAATAATTCTTTTGATTTCATTTTCTTCAATAGTGACAGTTTTCATTATCTAGCTAGCTAAAGAATTTATTGAAGGTAAATAACTGGATTCGTGTTGATTCACCTTTCAGCTGATTTTTAGGGCTATATTTGAAAGATTTTGGTGAAAACCTTGACCGTGGTTTACTCGAGTATTGTTTGGGGTTCGGTTCCAAAACTTATGCTCAAGGATTGTTTATAGGGTACCTTATACGCCCTTAATATATTATTTCGGACTTCTGTTACACGCTGTATAAGGTAGGGCACAATAATAATAACAGTAGCAATTCGACATGACCGGAGAGAGATCAGGCGAAGGACCGACGGCTTCTCCGAGGCAGGGAGCAAGTGATAATTATTTTAAAATACACACATAACTTACAAAAAGTCAGAGTTGTTTGCCTCGGGTTCGTATCTGAGACCACTGACTTGTCAGTCAACGGTCAAATGTGACCGTTGACTGGCAAGACTAGGCATAATAAGCTAACATATCAAATTACAAATAAAAGTTTACAAAGTCAAAACTAAACCTTCTTAACTAATTAGTAAGATATAATCTCTAATAACCAGCATCTAGGAAAATGATATAGAGCACTAATTACTTCATTAGGTGGGCTAATTAAAATTCTAATTAATACTAGCCTGGGAGATGGAAAGTTAGTTTAGTCTATAATACCTTGAAGTTTTATCATAAACCAATTTCCTGCTCAGGAGGCTTTGTAACGATACAACAGTAGCCGGTAGCTAAACCCGGGCTATTTACCCGACTGTCAGGAAGGGTTATATTTTTTCTATTTATATATATATAAAATTTATTTTACTCTACTCCTATTTATTATTTAACTATGTACATATATACAATAAACCTAATAGGAAAATCAATTCAAATTAATTATTAATTTGAACCTAATTTCGAACTCAAAGAGAGTAGGTAGCGTATTTCTCTTCATTTCATTTTCAGTTCATTTATACCTAAAAGGCATCCACAGCTCTACTGAGCGCCAACGTTTCTTTAATCTAATTTTCTGTAGAAAAACCAAATCTTTGTAATCAATTAATATTCTCTTTTAATAAAAAGCTCGCCAAAATGGAGTGTTCTGAAAATACAGACTGAATGGTTAAGCTGTGCACTTCAAAAGTAGGTACGAAACGTTTGGTTTGAGTAGAGTGTACTTATAACAGATAATATACTAACTAGTCCGATGGTACAGTGGAAATAATTCAAGTTTAAGCTTAATTACTTTGAGGTTAGCTTCCACGAGCCAAATTAGCTTAGCTCTTGGTAAAACTTAATAGCTCTAACACTGACAACCTGGGCAAAAATATTTTGGCGCCCACATACGAGTGCTAATTTTTTGCTGGCGTAACACAGTATGGAGCACGGGGGGTAAGAAACTCAAAACCTCGGCGCTCTCGCAAAATTTAGCGCCCTGGGCCGTCGCCCCACGCCTAACGTGGTTACTGGAGCTCTAAATTAATCCGATTCCAATTGAAAAAGAAATGCGTTCACGAATCCCAAATGGCTGATAATTAAAAACATAATGAATCTCTTCTAATTTGAGGTTTCCATGTTAACCAGAACACGGGATTGTGTGATGAGATTATCTAATTAGGCTAGACCTCGGGTAAAGCTTTGAAATGTTACCCAAATTGTGTTAAACCTTTGACGAGGATTAATTGAATATCTGTGCAGGATTCGAGTTTACATTACAGGTCAGTAAAGTATTAAAATTTAGGCTTTGATACGGGGGTTACTTTTAAATTGCGATCTCAATCCTAGTTTGTATACGAATTTATTGCATTGTTGTTAAAACAAATGCATGCTGAAAATGCATTGCAAATTTTGCAATAGAATTAGGATTGGAATCGTACTCCAAGAGTAATTCAAGAATAAGAAGTAAAATTGATTACTTATCTAAGTTAATTCTTTTATAAATCTTAAATCTTAATAAATGTTTCGTAATCGTAAAAAAAAAATATGTATTGTCTTAATAAAAATAAACATTGATTGAAACACTAGATCCTACACTAGGATTCCCTGTGTCGTGGGATCTAGTGAACATAAACTATTTTTTTGAGTGTATGCGATGCGCACGCTAATGTTTAATTTTTTTGTGGGGGGAAAAAATCAAATTGATTTCGAACAGTATTTTAAACCTGTGATCTACTAGATAAAAAGTAGTTTAGTTAGTACTGCCGCTTTACTATTCGTAATCCCGCCCGCGCTAGCTAAATGTTTTTTTGACATTCGACCATCTCAGATCTAACAATTCATTTACAATACATTACCTACTTTATAAAAACAAAATTAAATCATACAGCAGCAAAAAGATAGTGTTCAACGTTCAACAAACAATATACCCAACAAACTGGAAAACATTGAGTAGAGGAAAACAGATTTTAATCTCGCCAACTCGCTGAGTGTGTTCCGAAACAAAGTTATCATTCTGATCTTACGAGACGAGATAGGTCCGTAATAATAAAGAATTATGCCTGTGCATCCTCATAGAGTTGCTCCCAAATGTTTTATACCCATATTTTGCACGTAATTTAACGTCTCTTGTTATTCTGTTATTCTTGTTATTCTGTCAAATAACAAGTAGTGCTAGTGTAGTGTAGTTATATCTCAAATTTATTTATTTACTTTTTCTGCCAAAATAAACCCTTCTTTCTTTTTCTTGTAACGGTTATTTTTTAGTTTATTTTTAATAATACTAAAACAGAAAACAAGAATACGGCCCCCTTTTTTTATTACTCGGAGGAAACCTTTAAAAGGCACCCGGCCTTCAGGGAAGACAGCGGGAAATGTCGGGTTCTTACTTCTTAAAAACCACCCCACTAATCACCATCTGCACATGAAGGTAGGTCCCCAAAACTCTAAAAAGATCAGTTCCGAAGAGACCAACTCGGGACCCCATGTGCACCTAGCACAAATATGCAAACAAATCAAATGCCTCGTTTTAATACATTCTAAAAGATAGGTATATCATATTTTATAACATCAAAACTATCGGTATTTGCTGACTGAGGGGAGGGAAGATTAAAGATCCCGATGGCACAATCTTTCCTTCCGTAATCCCCAGTGGACTATATATAGACCTTCGATGATCACACTGACCATACGAAACACAATACTACGCATACTGTTATATCATGAAAGGTGGAAGCTCATGGCAAAAATAAACATATATATAATTATATTATGTGTGAAGAGAGTTTATCAAAATATATTTCCAGTCATAGAGCGGTTTAAAGGATGACAGACAAATCTATGTAACATGTCTCGTTTTGCTCTCGTCTCATGAACATGAACTAGAATGCGAGCTACGTTTAAATTGTTATTTTTAGGACTGGAAACTCGCAACTAAAACAGCATTCAGGAATTTAAAACAAATCACACACAGCCGGGCGGTACAATAATGAATGTAGAGATTTGTGATCCGGATTTCTGTAAGCTTCGCTTTTCCGATTGGAATTCTTTTGTAGTAAGCTTTTGTGTGAATTTTGCGTGAACCCAGCACGATATGGGAAGGTCTGAAAATTGCATTTGTCACAATTTTTTTTTCAAAAATATTAATAATCACGGCTAGTTAGAATACGTTGCTGTACAAGGAAGCCTACTGATAGCCCGATTCTTAATCATCTCCATAATGTAACTCCTTAACTTTTTTATATTAATAAATGCGTGTAAATATTGCATAGAAGTAAAGGCGCAAAATGTAACTGCTTTTTTAAGTAGATGTAGTCGTAGCGCGTAGCCATACACCGTAGCCGTTGCACATTGCTTAACCGACGAAAAAACGCGAAGCGGAGGAGGTTATCAATTCGACATGTATGTTTCTTTTTGCATAATCACGCATAACTTTTTACAGGATGGTCCGATTTTGATGATTATTTCTTTGTTCGATAGGGTAACATGGTCCCATTAAAAAATCATTGTGATCTGACTCCAAAAAAATCAGATTTATGTAAATATTTAATTATTATTATTATTTTTATTATTTTAGCCTGTATTGTCCCACTGCAGGGCAAAGGCCTCCCTTCCCTCCTTCCACTTTTCTCGGTCCAATGATATCTGAGACCAATCCTTTAGATGCGAGTCGAGTTCATCCCGCCACCTCCTCCTGGGTCTGCCGCGAAGACGTTTACTGCTATTTGGGACCCACTGCGTGGTTGTCTTTGCCCATAGCTCATCCGTCATGCGGCAGATGTGACCGGCCCAGTTCCACTTGAGCGTAGCAGCTGTATGGCCTACATCAGCGATTTGCGTTTTGGAACGCAGTATAGGGTTTCTAATACGGTCGCTAAGTTTCACTCCTAGCATACTGCGTTCCATTGCCCGCTGACAAACCCCTAGGGCGGACTTTTGACGCTTTGTGAGTGACCACGTTTGCGCTCCATAGGTAAGGGTGGGAAGAATGCACATGTCCATAAGTTTCCTCTTTAACGAAATAGGAAGAGTTCCTTTCATGGATTCTTTCATCGACCAATAGCTCTTCCAGGCATTTTCAGTGCGTCTAGCAACTTCTTTGTCTTGCCTTGCCTGGAAAGAGACTATTTGGCCGAGATATATGTACTCATGAACATATTCAACCCTCACACCCTCAATTGCTATGTTGCGCCTGGTGCTGTTGGTCATCACCTTGGTCTTGGCCATGTTCATCGCAAGTCCAACCCTGAGGCTTGCTTGGCTCAGTTGCTCGAGCATTAGGCTTAACTCAGCTGCTGAAGAGGAAAAAAGAACTATGTCGTCGGCAAATCGAAGATTTGTTAATCTCTTTTCCCCGACGACAATACCCTTGTTTGTCCAGTCGATTTTTAATTGCTGAAATACCTCTTCTAATGTGGCTGTTAAAAGTTTAGGAGATAGCGGGTCTCCTTGTTTGACTCCCTTTTGAATTACAAATGAAGGTCCAGTGTCATGTAATTGTATGGCTGCAGTGCTGTTATTGTATATTTTTCGAAGGAGATGAATGTATGTGTTATCTATTTTTTGGCTGTTTAGAGAATTAAATATGGCTGAGTGTGATAAACTATCGAATGCCTTAGAATAGTCTACGAATGCGAGGTATAATGGTAAGTTGAATTCATGATGTTTCTCTATGAGTTGGTTCAAAGAATGTAAATGGTCTGTAGTGGAGAGGCCTCGGCGAAATCCTGCCTGTTCAGGAGGTTGGTAAAGGTCTAGTTGGCCGGATATACGGTTTTCAATTATCTTTATGAACACTTTGTAAAGGTGCGAGACAAGGCTTATAGGCCGATAGTTATCAATGTTGGATTTATCACCTTTTTTATGCAACAAAATAATATTCGAGTGGCAGAAGTTACGTGGGAATGTGTGTGTTTTTAATATTTGGTTGAATAAGTTGCAAATATGTGGTATTAAAATGTGCTCCCCGGCTTTAAGTGATTCTGTGGTGATACCGTCAGCACCTGGACTTCTATTGTATTTCATGCGATTTAGAGCCTGATGAACTTCAAATCCGCTAATCATTGGGAAATCTTCTGGGCATGAGTAGTCTTCAATCGCATGTTGGGTAGGCAATTCTTCAGAATATAAAGACTTATAAAATTGGGTGCATATCTCTAAGATTTTTGCCCTATCTCCCTGTCTTACACCGTTTCTGTCCCTTAGGTAAGTGATTGAGGACCTTCCTGTTTCCATACCGCGCATGGCTGACCTGAGCGATCTATTATTAGTTAAAGCCACATGTGCAAGTTGTGTGTTGTAGTTTCGGATATCTTTGCGGATACTTCTCTTAACTCTTCGATCTAGCTCCCTATAATTTGTTGACTGGAAAGGTAACTTTTGGCGTTGTTCTAAAAGACTGAGTGTGTGGTTAGTGAGCTTCTTTTCCTGTGTCTTAATGCATTTTATTTTGGAGCTTGCTGTTTTAATAACCTGTTTAATATTGTTGTATTGAGTTTCTACGTCTTCTGAACTATCCTCCTCAAGTAACCTAAAACTATTTTGCAAATCTAGATTGAATCTTTCTTTGTTGGCTATTAATGTTGCTTTATCTATACGTTTTATAGTGTTTCTAATCATTTTATTGCGTTGAATCTTTAAGTTAAAATTAGCTGTAATGGGTTTAAAGAATTTATTTCTCATATGAACTTAATACTAGTTCGCTTACAATGAGATAGTGTTTAAATCTAAGTTAGGTATATAATTCAAGCCTCTAGAGAGTTGGGAGTGTTACAGTAAGCAGACATATATGTTTTTAATTTACTTTTGAAGACATTCATGTTGTCACACTCTTTTAAATCTTCAGGTAAGTTATTGAACAATTGTGCTCCTTCAAATAATATCGTTGTTTTGCCGAAATTAGTCCGTGGGGTTCTAAGTTGTAGTTTATTTTTCTTTCTCAAGTTGTGTGTTATTGTTCTTTTGTGTAGTTTTATATTCGATTGGATGGAGGTGTTGGTTATTTTTTTTACAAGAATGCATGTGTAGTACTTATATAGTTGTGTAATGTTCAGTAGTTTAGTTTTTTCGTATAGTGTTTCTGTTGGGGTTAGGTGATGGTAATGATATAATACTTTTATAATTTTGTTTTGTGTTCTTTGTAGTGTACTTAAGTTAGTTTTAGCGGCTGATCCCCATATTTCGATTAAATATTCAAGGTTTGATTTAACTAACGAGTTATATATAATAGTTCTTACTTTTTTTGGAATACAGTTTGCGATTTTGTGTAGTGCAGCTAATAATGACATTAGTTTTGATTTGACGTGATCGATGTGCGGCTTCCAAGTTAGCTGGTCGTCTAGCCTCAGTCCAAGATATTTTTCAACAGTTGAACGTTTTATTACATCATTATTGATTGTGAGGGGTGTAAATTCCGGTATACGTTTGTTTTTTGCGGCAAAAATCATAAAGGATGTCTTTGTTGTGTTAATTGTTAATAAGTTATATTTTAACCATTCCCTGAGTAGATGTAAGTCCTTTTGAGCGTTATCTGTTAGGTTGGTAATTGATTCACCGAAATAAAAAAGACACGTATCGTCCGCGTATAATGTTAAGTGGCCTGTGAGCCCTATTTTATTAATACTATTAATATAGATTAAAAAGAGTAGTGGACTAATTATAATCTAATCCTTAATGGTCGGTGATCTGAACTAAATTTAATATTGTTAATGGTCTGTACGTTTTTGATTATTTGTTTGCTTGAGGAAAGACAAAAATCTATTTCGTTTCTGGTGTGGCCGTCCTGGGATAACCAGGTCCATCGACGATGTGGCTTTTTTAGGTAGAAGCTGTTGCTGATGAATAGATTTTGCCCAAAAGCAAACTCTAAAAGGCGGTGTCCACGGGCATTCCTAACTCCTAGCCCATATGGCCCAAGAATACTGGCATTGTCGGTTATTAATCTTGGACCTAATTTATCAAATATTTAAATAAACAATTATTTTTTTACGTTTTAGTTGCCTTTTTTGTCGGTTATTTTTTTTGTTACTAAGTTTTTTTATTAAAACTTATAATCTTTTTTTATTCATTTCAAACCACTTTTATCAACATTCATGACATTGCCACGTAAATGTTTAACAGCTGAATTACTTTTTTAAATTGCGCACCTAAAAATTAACCCTTTAAGTTAACGACCCATACATTTGAATTTGGACGTAAAACAGGTGACAGTAGAAGAAAACAAATGCTCAAAGTGGAAAATAAGTTCAAAGCGAGCCCCGTGTGCTTGGGCGAGAAAATCCAGTGGAATGGAAACTGTTTCCACAAGAGTGAATGGAGGGAGACGTCGAAGATACCAGGGGTTCTCATTCATGAACCAGGGCAAACTTGAACGTATACCTATTTTTATTTTTTTAACTTCAGTAAATGCGAATGGCCGAGTGTAGTTTGTTGTTGCAACCTTCTTTCAAAATAAAAACGGACTTTTATGAAAACTTTCAATCTATTTAAAAGACGACACGCGAAGTTAATTCTCGCACGCGGTAAATATTTGTAGGTACTATCGACTGGTATAAGTTTTAGTTTGGGTATTTGTGTATTTTTAAATTATGTGTCAGTTAGGAGGAAGATACAAGAGGAAATCATATTGTGGGGTAACGATATATAAAAAAATTCTATCTATTATTGTCTATGGTTGATGAACAACCTGTTGTCGAAGTTTTAACCATCCAAACCTCTGGCATAGCTTTCCTTAAGAAAAACCTCTTTTCTTGAGGAAAGAGGCTTTTCTTTCCTCCTTTCGTCTTTTAAGGTTTCGTTTACTAGAAGCAGGAATTAGATTTTCAATTTTCTCGCTAAAGCATTAGGTTCAAAGTTGATAGACAATTTGACAGTTTCGGGTAGTTTGATGCGCTGGCGTCTGTACTTTAAGGATAATATCTTTTTTTTTTGTAATACTAAATTTCGTGAATTATACCTACACATTAATCAATATATTATTATTACGGCTTTACACACGGATTGATTTTGGAATTGCCCGACTATGATATCATTATTTAGGTATACTTTTTCAACGGTAGGCAACTACCCTATTGTCAAATTGTAATTTGATTGATGGCTACCCTGTAATGGTGTCGTTGCCCGCGTTTTGCCATTGATACGATCAGAGTCTTTAGTAGATCAATGACCCTGGCTTATCTGTGTGCTTAGGGATAATCAAACTAATGTCACGAATTTGTTAGCCCGTTTCTTATATTTATATTTGGGTCAACTGTGTCTTATCTTCTGGCCCTAAATATTACTCTAATCACTTATGTTTTCGAACTTACTAATATTAATGACCGCGAAAGTATGTTTTCAGGGATAAAAATAAAGCTTTTTATCCCTGGGCAAGAGCAAGAGCTGGCCATGGGCAAGAGTTAGTTTAATATCACGTAAAGAATAAAATTGCATTTTACAAAGTTCCAAATCGATCAATTTGTAAAAACAAGTAACAGAAAAAATTGTACATTTTAAATCGTTTTAATTGTTTTTAAATTTCTTACAATCATAATATTCATAATTATAATTGGTTTTTTTTTGTTATGTGTAATGCCTCTCTAAAGCTGAATAAATATAAAGTCTCTTTCTCAATTTTTTTTTTTTTTTACTAAAATAAGAGATGATTAAATAAAGGAGTGGCGCATTGGTTACGGACTCTCTGCAAGCGCGTGGCATGTTTGGAACGTACCAAATATATATTTTTTAATAAAAATTGAGATAAGAGCTTGAGACAATAATTCACCAATAGGTTCACAAATTGTGTTTGGCAAACGGACTGAGCTTCGATATTAGATTTCGATATTATACAATATTCGATAGCGTCTTGAGGTCAACCGCCTCGGGTAGTTTTAACCTATAGTTAATCTGTATTATAAAGGTCACAGTTTGCAATGACCCTTCTGATCAATTGACCCTCTGGGAATAATACAAATCATGATGATGAACCAGTATTATGATTATGATGATCAGTATAATTATCTTTGATATTTAAAAAAAACGTAGCATTTTATTAAGATTTCCTCTTGTATCATGAAAAAAGTTACAGATAATTAACTACAAACTTACTTTTGTATGTTATTTATATTTAACATAATTATTGTTATTTTTTAAATTAAAACTATTTGAAATAGTTTAAAAAATAAACTTGTCATTATAAAAATTGACGTACTGTTAATTGTTACTGATCTCTTCTGTTTGTAAATCGTGACGAAATAATGAAAAAAAAGTTGGAAAAAAATTACGGTCTAATTTCGACCCATGAATACAATACATACATGGGTATCTCTTTGTTTATTTATTGTTTGTAAGGCAACAAATTGACTGTGAGTTTTGTCTTGCCAGTCAACGGTCATACCGATTTGAGGAATAGAAATAAAAAGCTATATTGTGGTTATATAAGTAGATCCACGCGTGCGAAGCCTCGGGGGAAGCTTATGAGTCTATATATACGAGTACGTCTCCCAAACTTTGTCACTGACATGACAACTCGTCGTGTCGCACGAATCGATGTACTTACGCAGTCTTTTGTTTTTGGGGATTCAGTTTTTAAACAACTAAAGCCCTTCTTATAACGGAAAAATGATTGTTATTTTTACGTATATGTCTTTTTTGTGTCGCTAGGGGTGTTATGAAAAAAAAAACTAAAATGTAATCTATTTATTATAATGTTTTAGCAAAGCAATTAATGGATTATGTATATTTTCTTTCAGAAAATACTTTTTACTCGACTGTGTGAATCCAAAAGAAAAGTACCTACTGAATTTAGCAGTCTATAGAAAAAAAAATATAGATAATGAAAAACTTTTTAAACGGATTACTCGCATATATTGTCGTAAGGTGTTTTGAAAAATATACGCGAGTAATCCGTTTAAAAAGTTGTTTTACTATGTTAAATATTCGCGAAAGTTTGAGACTATATTAAATCTAAAGATGTTTGTATAATTAAATGTACTAGTGTGGACCACTCAGTGGTCAAAATTCAACCGTATTTTTTAATCCTTACCTTTTTGGAAGTAGAACTGACAATCGCAATAAATAAGCCTTACCTTACCCCCACCTTTTCTCACAATAAATATCTACGATTAATGATTCTTCGATAAGTACGAGAACGGAACAGGTACGTTATATGAGCGTGTTTAATGTAATTTGTGTTAATGTGCCTATAAAAGAAACAAGTAATAACTTTTATAACTACCCTAATAAAGCTAACAAACAACTTTTTCGATTTCCTAAAACTTTCATGATACAGTTTCTTTTTAGATACGTATGCTCTTTCAGTTTTTACGTCACTGAATCTTCTGACGTGTGTAATAATTATTTTTTGACACAATATGGAAAACGCGATGGTTTTCACTAAACGGCTCGTATCGCATTGAAACGGAACAGATGTTACAATCTTTACATAATATAATATACTAGACTCACGCCTGTATTTCCCAGAGGGAAGTAGGCAGAGGTGTATGCAGTACACCCACGTTTTGCCTGCCATTACCCGGGCACAATTCCAGACGCCGTCTTGCTACTGAGAATTACCTAATGAAAAAACCCAATAACACTCCCCGACCCGGGGATCGAACTTAGAACTTCGTGCTCAGCAGTCACGCTTGCTACCACTAGACTATCGAGGCAGTCCATCAGTTACAATCTTTAAACGATAATTATTCGTGTAAACAGTAGGTAGGTAGGTAGTATTTAAAGTTCATTTACAGGCTGGTTTTATAACTATTTCTATTTATATAATATATAACATATCGTTTAACGACCTAACCTAACAACATTGATAACAAGTATGTATTTATTTTTATAACAACAACATCCCTATTTCTGAAAAACTTTGTTGTCTCCGAAACACAGTTTTCATTAAGTTAAGTCACCGTAAAAATCCAATACCTGACAATTGTTTCTCTTAAGGATTAGGACACTTGCCGGTCAAGCGTAAAGGTCAGGTGGAAAACCTATACCAATAATATAGACGAGCAGAAGTTTTGCGCCCGCTTTGAGCACAATCAAGGGACGGTTTATATAAGTTTAGGGAGTTGTAGAAATTTTCCTAGGCTCTGTAACTTTCGGCGCGTCGTATTCCACGCGCCTCAAGAGGATTCGGCGATGACCAGTGCACTGACAACGGAGGTAAAGATATTACCTACTTCGTAAAGAAGTGACACTCACCCCCCCCCCCCCGACAATTTATTGTTCCCCGCATCGAAAGAATGAAGTAAGGGAAAAGCAGAGCGATAGCGCGGCTTATCGCGTTGTCTTTTTCCTACTCGCTTGTTGACTACGACAACTATAAACTATCTACTAAGATAGGCACTTTTCTATGGCGTGTTGAGGTTGTGATGGAGGGACCTGCCTATATCATTGATGGTTAAGACCTGATGGGAAGACGGTGAATACACAAGTGAAACTCGTCCAGAGATTCTTCGAGGAACACCGTGTGGTTTTTCATCCATCCAAGTCAGCCATAACCTTATCACTGGTCCTTGTTATTGTTACGTCAATTAAGTTCAACAAAAGTTCACAGATTGTATACCTATGTGATGTATTGTGCTTGGGCATACAAGGCATTATGAGCCTTATGCGAGTCAGACAACCTATAAATATAAAACGGCTTAGGGTCGTAACATAACATTTATGATACTTGTTACAAATTATGACAACAGTTTTCGCAAGGCCCGATTAGCCAAAAAAAAACAATTGATTTAAATTTTGTATCTGAAATTAGCAATTCAAGAGGTTAATTTAAATATTCAATTTAATTTATTTTACTATTCAATACACAAGACGGCTTGGACGAGAACTAAAATACAATTCAATGTACAATATTTCTTAAGACAATATTTGCAAAAGGCACTTTATTGGCAGACTGGCATAATATTAAAGTGAAATCCAATGACATATTGGATCTAAGGGTTCTAAGAATGTCCTAGGGGCTTAGCCAAGTTGACTGTCTACAATCGCTAACGCTATAGAAAACGAAAGAAATGTATAGGATTAGATTCTATTCGTTTGTTTTGACCACGTGACATAATCCTATACATTTGTTTCGTTTTCCATAGCGTTAGCGATTGTAGATAGTCAAATTGACTAAGCCCCCTGTATTATTTTCTATTTTAAACTCAAAATTTAGGACAAAAGTTCGTAAAAGAAATAGAATTTCCTCCACACAAGATCACAAGTGTGTGCGCAAACAGGCACGTGCGTCTATTTCCGCACTCTAAGGCCGCATACTCGGGGCAGCGGTGTTTGGAGCATGCAGCGTGGCGTTACATACATAAATGTTGGTCATCATCATCTGCTTAACCTTTTCCCAACTATGTTGGGGTCGGCTTCTAGCCTTACCGGATGCAGTGTTAAAGTGAAAATAAAATTCGGTGGATGGATCTGCAAACACAGTAAGCCCCGACTCTTAAATAAATAAATAAATCCTCCTGAACGAATTTCGGTCACAGCGGCCGATCTCAACGGAAATTAGCCAAATACGTAGGATATTTATGCACAAGTGTGTGCGCAAACACAGGTGCACTCTCTATTCCCTCACTCTCATAGTCCGATGGGACGGCCGACACGATCGGAGAGAGATCAGGCGCAGGGCCAACGGCTTTACGTGCTTTCCGAGGCACGGAGTAAGTGATAATTAATTTATAAAACGCACATAACTTACGAAAAATCAGAGGTGCGCGCCTTGGGTCCGAACCCGAGACCTCTGACTTACCAGTCAATGGTCACAACCACTAGGCTATCACGACTTACTCTCCCCGACTCCTCGACGCCCCGACTCTTATACCTACATTGAAATGTACGATTTTCCATATAAATCGTTTCATTTTCATTCGACGGCAAAACGTATCAGTTTACTATTGAACGCATCCATGATTGTAAAGTGCTAACGGATGCAGCGAAAAATTACTGAAGATATGAATGAAAATATGGCAAAAATATCGTAGAATAAAATTTTAATCTTCTAAATGGATTTTTTCCAAGAAGTAGGCGTAGGACTGCCTCGTTGGTCTAGTGGCCGCTGAGCACGAGGTCCTGGGTTCGTTCACCGGATCGGGCAAAGTGTTATTGGGTTTTTCCATTAGAAAACTCTCTGTAGCAGCGGTGAATTGTCATTAATTGGGTCCAATTGCAGACTCTGAGCTGCTACTGAGAATTTAATAATGGAAAAAATCCAATAACACTTTGAACGACCCGAGGATCGAACTCATGACCTCCAGCTCAGCAGTCGCGCTCGCTATCACTAGACCAACGACGCAGTGCAAGTAATTACAACACTTAAATGCTTTACGCGATCCGAGATGAACTGGCCCAAGTTTTTTTATTATTTTAAAGTTTGAGTACAGAGCGCAAAAAATCCAAACATTCCTTAAATACAAATCGAGTTAAATTCCGCACACGTACGTATTGATAAGAATGCAAGCAACTTTTGAAAGCAATTCCATTCGTGCCCGATCGGCTATTTCCGTCACTGTTCGTGTCTCGTTTAATAAAGTTATTGCAATTATTATGCAGAACGTGCACGGAAGTTAATTGCTTATTGGTTGTCAATTAAGGTTCAAAGTCATTTGCAATAATTAATATTATGATACGCTGAAACCATTATGATACCTCACTTGGGGCCGTGGTTTTTTATTATTAAGCAGTAGTGATGGCTCATTGGTACATTGGTACCTAAACCTCTTTGTAAACACGTTGAAGTGTATCTGGCATGTACACACAGCAAAGCTATTAGGTTCGCAGGGACGCTAGATAAGGTTGTAATTTTTTCAAGATGTGATAAATACAATTTTATTTTACCATATTTTCTGAAAAGGTATAACTGAAACCTATACAAATTTATACAATTTTTCACAATCACATGCACACTTCTACAAAAAACTTTATCCTTAGCGGTCCTGCCAACCAGCTCTGCTGTGTGTACCAATGCGAATTTTTCAATGTCGTTCTGTACTTTCAAGTTAATCTAAGACACAACTGACTAAGTAAAACATCGTGAGGAAACCTGATCTCAATGGTCTGAAATCGGCAACTCGCAGTGAAGTGGTGAATAAAGTTCAATTTATTCCCTGTACGAAAAGAGACCCTAGAATGAAATCCCTTCTTTCACAAATCGCTGTAAAAAGAAAAGGTCATAACTTCAGGCTTTTTTTCTTTATCTTATGGTTGAAGAACAAAACGCTAAACTAGTTAGTAGCTAAAACCAACCAAACTTTAAAAAAAGAACGGCTTAGGATAATAAAATGAAAAAAGCCTTTATTATTTCTTACAAGATAAAGTTTACGAAGTACAACGGTGTATAAAAGTTTCTTAACTTTCAGAATTGGAATCATGTTTATGTTATTAGTATGGATATACCTAATCATTATTGAAATATGCAAGTTTATTTAGTTTTCTTGAACGTGGAAGTTAGTTTAATTCTTTTATTCATTTTTAAACATATAAAATACATTTTTAAATATATATAAAAAATAAAAATACACATTTAAAAATATAAAATATAGTAGACCACCGGTATCGGGAAAAGGGTCCAAGCTACCGGTGGTCAGGGCTCCAGAGAAAAGAAACCTGACTATGCGACTATGACTATTAGTTTAATAATTATTACATTAAAATTATCTATTCACGAACAGACATGAAATAAAATAAAGATATGTTATATCCTCCTAGCGTTACTATTCTCAAATTTGTTGAGGTCGGCTTCTATTCTAACCAACAACTGAATATCGGTTTTCTGCGACTGCCTATCTGACCCACGCAACCCAAAGGGATATTATGATATTCTAAAGTTAGATCAGTTATCCGGATATCAATTTTTTCAATAGTGTGTATAGCCATGTCAGAGGCCTTCAGGCGGCTTTAACTCTGACACCAGGTTGTTCATCAACCATACGATAAGAAGAAGAAGATTGGTTTGTGAACCGTAATGATTGTTGTAGTGAGGTATCTTATACATAGGTAGGTATGAAACTGATCTTAAGTTCTCGCATCGAGAGTTTACTCTTAAATTTTCAATATCATTGTGGTGTTCACTCACTATCGCTATTTTACATTTATCGAAAACATTTACCATTTACCTCACATTCTTTAAATAACTCTTCTACTACTACTACTCTAGCCTAGTGGCGGTGACCGTTGACTAGCATATCAGAGGTCTCGGGTTCGAACCCAAGGCGCGCACCTCTGACTCGTCGTAAGTTATATGCGTTAAATAAATTAATTATCACTCTCAGTGCCTCGGATAGCACGTTACGCGGTTGGCCCCGGCTGTCAATTGATGACAGATGATCAGATGACAGTCGTTACGGGTAGTCAGAAGCCCGAAAGTCTGACGACCAGTCTTACCAAGGGGTATCGTGTAACCCAGTATGTGGGTTATGGAGGTCTTATAGGCAGTCGCTCCATATAAAACACTGGTATTCAGCTGCATCCGGTAAGACTGAAAGCCGACCCCAACATAGTTGGGAAAAGGCTAGGCAGATGATGATTCTTTAAATAACTCTTCGTCGTTATCCTAAATAATTCTTTCAATTTACTTGGCACAATTTTTTTATTTTTTTCCTATTAAATAATTAAACTTTATTACGTTAGGATTTTGTTTCCCTTCAAACTCCTCCTTCAAAGTCATCAATTTTAGTCTGCCTTTAGCTACTTCTAGCCTAGTTAATCACGTTAAGTGGTGACGTGCTACCGTGCACAACGAGGCTCAGGGGAAATCACTCTTGACTCACTCTTTACTCACCCTTTTACAATCTCCCCGGGGATGTGCCTAACAGGCGTTGTATATGGGAGATACCCGGGACCTCCCTGCATGTGATGATGGTGATCACCGGTTTGGTTGTAGTGAGTTAAGAATCCCATAGAGGCAAAATAAAACGTTAAATAACTGCCTCGTTGGTCTAGTGGTAGTAAGCGCGACTGCTGAGCACGAGGTCCTGGATCGATCTGGTTGGGAAAAGTGTTATTGGCTTTTTTCCATTAAGAAATTCTTAGTAGCAGCAGTGAATGGCAATAGGCTCGCCCTTATTACCTGAAATTTATAACATAGTCGGCAAAACATAGGTGTACTGCTTACACCTCTGCATACCCTCTCTGGGGAATACCTACAGGCGTGAATCTATGATTATGTTGTTTATATAAAAAATGTAATCCACAAAATAGAAATGCAATAAAACCAACATTAGAAACTCATAAACATTTAGTATTAATGGGAAACATTTACAAAATGCGCCATAACCTAAATGGGAGTCTAAAGTACGCAATTAAAGATTACAAGGTAATTCTTGCACCAATTGCTTGTCGAAAATAGATCTAGAAAACATTTGACTTAATTACGTACATTAAGGGATGTACCAACATCTGTGTAATGATCACCAAATCATTAGTGGTATCTCTTAAACTGAGATTAAGTTCGACATTTGATTCAACTCAAAAACTTAACTTCGACTAACTATAATTAGATAAACATGTTTTAACGACATGTTGGAATTTAGACATTACGGAACTCCGACAATTATGAAACTGCGTCAAGTCATTAATGACAGTTTCACATTATACTACCGTTCAATTAGCAGAAATGAGACATAATGAAAAATCAATGTTGCAGACGGCTAAGTTGACCGTTTACGCTTTAAGTAAAAATCATTAAATATTCACATATAAAATAGTGTATGGTATATAATAATCAAGGATTTATTTTGTTTATTGGTACATACATATATGCGAAACTTATTAAAACGATCCAACGTTAAGCCGGGTCGTTTTCCCCATTTATTAAAAAAACGTACCTTTTTTTTCCGCAGAAGGGGAAATGCGCCTTATGCATACCGCCCCACGCGCTCTGGGATACGAGACGGTTATGGGCCTGAGAAAGTGACAAAATTTCTCGCGTTTTTTTTTTAATCTAGACAGATAGATCTACCTGTCTTTACAATTTTAATGTAATTCGAATAAAAAACAAAAGAACTACTGGCAGATGGAAATTAGTTACGTAATTTCATCGGTTTTATTAACCGACTTCCAAAAAGGAGGAGGTTCTCAATTCGACTGTATGTTTTTTTTTAAGACTGATGTTCATTTACAACAAAGCCATTTAAAAAAAATCTTATCATCAAAAACGCGCCTTCATTTTACTAACTAAATAAATATTTACCTCAAACAGTATAATATTTTGCATGAGTTTTCTTTCAATATTTATACATGGTTTTCAAACAAAACTTTCACGTATTGGAGCTCAAATATTATACAAAAATGGATTATTTTCATATCAATTTGGTTTACCATATTTTTTATGTTTGAAATTACGTATACTACGAAGTCGGAATAAGTAATACTTACATTATATTTTTTAAAATATAAGGTTAGGTTAACCACAAGGCTTTTCAAGAATTCTTTTTTAAATTAGACCGTTGATAAGCGGTAATGTTAAAACACTCGAATACCAAAGACCGCGTTGATTAGGTATCTTTTTTACTAATATTTGAGTCGTGATAGCCTAGTGGTGGTGATCGTTGACTGGCAAGTCAGTGGTCTCGGGTTCGAACCCAAGGCGCGCACCTCTGACTTTTCGTAAGTTATGTGCGTTTTATAAATTAATTATCACTTACTCCGTGCCTCGGAAAGCACGTAAAGCTGTTGGCCCCGCGCCTGATCTCTCTCCGATCGTGTCGGAAGGCCGTCCCATCGGACTATGAGAGTGAGGGAATAGAGAGTGCACCTGTGTTTGCGCACACACTTGTGCACTATAATATCTCCTGCGTAATTGGCTAGTCTCCGTTGAGATTGGCCGCTGTGACTGAAATTCGGTCAGGAGAATATATATTACTAATATTTAACTTGTAGTGTTAGTATGCTTAGGTCAAATCTTGCAAGCTGAATTCAAAACACTTCCTCTTGAATTTTTCATGATTTTTCTTGAGTCGGTTCAGCTCTGGTGACAATGCATTTTTATGGTAAGCATGACCTGAATCGACATCCAAGAAATTCTTCAACGGTCAACAGCACAGACACTACATTAGAAAAGATTAGTTTAAATCGTTGTTTTAATAAAAAAAAAGTATTTATAATGAAGAAGGCATGTGTGTAAAGCACGGTCTAAGTCTCTAACCAGATCCAGGTTGGAGGTTGATCGCTGCTAGTTTGTGATTTTTGTCTTAAAATCAACTTTCACAACATACTAAGAGACGTTCCTGCTATTCTTGACAGAAATCCTACAGGGTAATCATTTTATATTCAACAGGTTTTTCTTTTATACAGATATTTCCACGTACAAAAATAAATAAGTATCAAAATTTCGAGCATTTTACTTCAGTTAATATAATAAATAAATTGTTACTTAAAATTAATTGGGTAATGCTGGCAGGCTGGTAATCATCGTCAGAATTCAATTTTCATTTAATAAAACTTTTCAAAGCTGTTTGATTGATTTTACGTTTTACCTCTTTGAAAAGTCGATTGGCTTTTCAAAGAGTAAAGTAAAGAAGTGAAGCGTTGAAATGCAAATATTTGGAAATCTAATAAAATTATATTGTATTTGCTTTTCTCATTGACTCTGTCCGTGGTCACGGTGGGTGGGAGTCCGACGACTGACATCCGCGGCGGGTTCGCGGAAGTTACGCTTCTGAAGATACCGGGTTCCCATCACTATGCGGATGAGAGGTAACACAGAGGGCTTTTAGTCAGTATGCTAGCCGTCCACCATCTAGGCCGGATAGCCCGACATAACCATCTCGCATCTCCGAGGGGGACGGTAGGTATGCATGAGACGCATGTCCCCTTACGCGAAAAAAAAGCGAGTCCGTCCGTCCGCGTGAAATTGCTTTTTTTTAGTTTTTTCTGATTCTGTAGAAGCTCTTAAATTGAAAATTAATTTATGTATGACTCAGAAAGCCCCAACTGGAACCATATTTTTATGAATTAAAGGTTCAATTAAAAAAAAATGCATAATAACGGCGCGGCGGAGGACTTACTATATAATACGAGTACGTATAGTGTTTGTAATAATTTAATTTGATTAGTTTAAGCAACAAAGCCGCTTTAAGATTTATCGGTTCTGTTCAATTAATCGGCTGAGTGATACAAATTATAGTTAACCGCTAATCAATTATGTTGGTACTAGGCTTTGATAAGGGTAAGCCAAAGCTGTACAATCACGAGCTTATACGCTTCGAACAACATACTAAAAGCCTAAAATTTATTTCCTTGAGCGCACATTATTTAGCCTATGTTTACCGAATTTTATTTAAATTTCGATCTCAGAGATCTTAACAAAAAGTAGCTATCTACCACAGTAAATTAAACATACAGTACGGAAACTACCTACAAACGCTCGAAAACGGCACACTCACACAAACTTGTGCAACGACGCGGTCGTTGATACTGCAAGTACCGTGACGTTCGCTTAGGAGTCTTGTTGTTTTCGCGGAAGCCTGCGTTCAGCGTTCCCGCGTTCCCGTCACTATGCAAAAGAGAAGTGACTCAGGGGGTTTTGGTCGGTATACCGGTCTGTAGGCCGGAGAGCCCGACATAACCTTCTCGCATACCCCGAGCGGGACGGTATGCATAAGGCGCATTTCCCGTCTACACAAAAAAAATGAATCTCGTTGTTACGCAATATTACGCATGTTTAAGTGAGTGTGCCGTTTCTACCGTTTCTAGGTAGTTTCCGTACTATATGTTTATCTGTGTAACTATGCAGGAGATATTATATATGTGCGAAAACACAGCTGCACTCATGAATTGTTTATTGGCTTCATAAAACGATGTCATTGTTCGGTGGGACGGCAATCCAACACGACCGCAGAGAGATTAGGCGAAGGACCGCCGGCTTTACGTGCTTTCTGAGGAGCGAATGGTATTTAATTTAGAATATACACGTAACTTATATTTGGGATTTTTATTATTTGACGTCATCACACTAAAAATCCCAAAAAACCGACGCAAGGAGGATGGGGGGACCTATACAACCATTTAGGTCGCTGTGTAGGAACTGTTACTTCGTTGTGGTAACAGTTTCTACACAGCGACCAAAATGGTTGCATGGGGAGGTTTATATCCAACAGTAGATCGTGAAAAGCTAAGTTGATTGATCAATCACCTTAAAAACCCCATTAAATCTCTACTGAACATAAAACATTGGTAACAACTGGTTTAAAGTACGCAGTATTTCTAATAAATTCGCTTTAAACATTTTATTTGTAATTTCGCTATAAAATACACGGAATGGCTTTTAACACTCCATTTCTATGATGATTACGTAGAAAGTAAATTAAATTTAAGCATGTTCAAATTTAAAACGGTAGAGTAATAAATAAATCAGCCTGTAATTGTCCCAATGCAAGGCAAAGGCCTCTTCTCATACAGAGGAGGATTGAGCATTAATCACCACGCTATCTCACTGCGTTTTGGCGATTTCAGACTATTAAATCCAGGTTTACCTACGATTTTTTCCTTCACCATTAATCAGTAGTGTCTTAAATTAAATAAAAAGTACATATGACATGGAAAAAGTCAAATCGGTACATACCAGGTTTGAACCCACACCCACGCGCTTGCAAAGCGTCCGTAACCAATCACCACCACGACGTAAACAGTATTTTTTTTAAAACGAGTAAAGCCATGTTTATGAAGCATGAAAATATGAAAGAAGGGAATCACACACCATAAATACAAGCAACAGGCTCTATGGCTTACAAACTCATTTAACTAAGCCGATTTTGAAGAGATTCTCGAGTGAAACGATTACCCTCTCTGCTGAGATTGAAATAAAGATTTCTTCTGATCATGTCGCCACGTTATGCCAAAATTGTGCTTATTGGTTTTTGAAGCTATTTCTCTGAAAATGTTGGCAAGTGCGACTACTGTTCATAAGGTAACAGGTTTCATTCCAAAGTCGGGCAAAATTTTATTGGCTTTCTCCGTATCCGTGTTTATCCTTCCTGATTCTAATTAAAATTATAGAAAAAAAAAACGATTGATAATTGTGATAAAAAATATTTTATTTAATATTGCTAGCTTGAGCTGCGAATGTCCCTTCGATAGTAATTGTGCACGTACCGCCCTAGTAAAACAATGTACTTATCTGACACTTCTGCAAACATATTTTAAACTATACTAGCACAAAAAAAAACTTTTATAAAAACCGTATTTTATAGTCTTCGCTCCTTAAGTGCCTATTTTTACGAAGAATTACTTTGAACGAACAAAGGGTAGGGTAAATTTGAAAATAATAATGGCCTGGGATTTCGCAATATTACAATTTGTGATATCAAACGTGATAGGTGAAGCGGGAATAAGATTGGTAGTAAGGCACGTATAGGTATTCACGGAGAAAATTAAACGCAAATTGGTATAAGAATACTTATTTTCAGTAAGATATTGTATATCACGTCCGTTCCATAATTGTTTTTAAAAAATTGTTTAAAAAATAAAATAATAAAAACTTAAAACTGACTTCAAAATTTAAAAAAAAATTATGTTACAGACGCAAGAGTTACTTTTAAGAAGAGTTAGCACACAAGAGTCATAATAATTATATTCGTATTAATCTTAAAAAAAAAACTTTTGAATCTGCGCGCGGCCGTACATACCTAGTTGTTATAAATTTGTGCATTCAATACATTCCATATTTTTTATGAAACATTAACTAACTACTCAGGTACCTAAGACTTTAAGTATAATCCGAATACAATTTACAGAATAAACGTAGGTAGTCTAATTTTGTTGTTATGAACATTTTCTTGCCGGCTGATGATTCGCGCACGGGCCTGCCAGCGAAGGAGTTTTGTATTTTGTGTGAATATTTTTACCGGGTTGATGCAAGATGGGTTAATTACAAGCAGGATTTAAACCAGCGACTACCACCAACGACTCTATTAATGGAGCTATCCGTAATCCTGCTCGTGCTATCGAAATTCTATTTTCTCCATTCAACCATCTTTGGTAGGTAGGTAAATGTAACTATTTTCTACATAGATCGCAAATGTTTTATGAAAATGTAACAATATTAGAATTATGTTATCTATGAAATTGCATTCAGTTCTCGTCTCGATCTTGCGCAGTGAAACTAAAAATTTAGTATGCATTAAATCTATCCAAAGCATATAACTTTAAAAATATTACTTTATCCTGAAATACCTGTTCTACTTAAATTAAATTGCATAGATCGCAACTCACCTTTCGCTTTACAATTTTGAACGTAAATAATGAAGAGAATTTAGTTAACAGCGTAACATGAACGGTGAACGGTAATCGTATCATCGGGGATAGGTCGGACAAAATGGCGGATTTTGCGAAATGATGGCAAGCCGGGATCGTGGATATTTAGCGTAAATAAGATTGGCAAAGGTTGCTGTGTAATCAGGAAATTACGTGGATGTTTCTAGAATGGAAATAAATTCATAACACGAGACGAAAATATATGTAGATTATTATACACTTATTTCTTCAATTGAATTAATAAAAAACATTTTTAAATATAATATATAAAAAATAAAAACATAGGTACATTTACAAATATAAAATATAGTAGCCCACCGTTATTGAAAGCAGGGTCCAACCTACTGGTGGTCAGGGCTCCAGTGAAACCTCCTGACTATGCGAGCCATAGTCATTATAATATTATTACATAATTTACATATCTATTATTACATTTTTGTTAATAATTAATTATGAAAGCAAGGTACTTGGTTGATTTCTCGTTCCCCTGCATATACTTTTTCATGCTTCTTTGTTTTATTATAATTTATTTCTTTTAATATGGCCGTTTTATGACCACCATTTTTTAGAAATTTGATTATACGAGATCATAACTCTTTTTTTATTATGGAAAAAAATCTGAATGTGATTATTAAACATATCGATTAGGTAGGTACAGCTAATGTTAGCTTCAATTCGTGGCAATAAGCTCAATAATAGAAAGGCAAATCATAAACATTGTATAGCATGCTATATTATCGCCATAATGTGCAGTAAGATGTAGAGAAATTATTGTGTTTAGTTAATCATCAGGGGAAGTAAATAGTTTTGTTGGTTAATGTGTCTGTCGATTCGCCACTGTCGAAATTATTTTATGATGAAATTGTTCTCTCTCTGATGATGATTCCACAAAATTATTATAATAATAAATTATTATATAGGTAATTATAATAATAATTTTGTAGAATTTTTAATAATTTATTATAATAATAATTTTGTGGAATCATCATTCCTTGCGTTGCTTGGGATTCGAAGTGCAAGCGAACAATTTCATCATAAAACAATTTCGACAAGTTTAGTGGCAAATTTACAGACACATTAACCCACAAAATCTATTTACTGCCCCTGGTACTAACTTAACACAATACATTCTTTACATCTCTTACTGTACTTACGTCATTATTTTAAGGTGTTTCTAAAGTCACTTTTGCTAACAAATAAAAGAGTGAAAATAAACATTACCGACCTTCGAACAAAAACGACAACAATGATGCTTTTGTGTAAATAGAAATAAAGGAAAGACTGTCTGTCTATATCTATTTATAAATTGAACGGTCGACTAACCCAAGCCTACACAGTACACCCAAACATTGAATAAATATAAAGAACCGAACTAAATATTTATCATGATAGCGGCATTTAATTTTATTACTAAACTCATATAATTCTGTGACACTCTTAATTTAGTAGCATTTACTGTTTTACTACCTGAATTCCACTTACAGAAATTTATAGTAGGTCTCAAAGTTAATACTACTAAATTACGAAAGTCACAGAATTAGAGGAGTCTATCCTACTTTTTTGTTGAGTGGTGGTCGAGTTGGCTCGTCTGTGCTGTAACTAACAAGTTACAGCACGAATAAGAGTACCCGTCCGGGATTACCACCTGCTTGCCAGAAAAGTATTCCAACCTTAATAAGAGCACTAGAATCTCAATCACCCTCTTTCATAATCTCTCTTCCTCTTTATAATAGCGTACGGGATCGGCAAGTACAACCCCAGCGATGGTGTTGCCTATAATATTACGGTAACCGCTCACTATCAGGCGGGTTGTAATGCTAGTTTAGCATCTTAACGATAGGTTTTTTTTTATTATTAAATATAAGAGAAGACCAGAGATCAAATTAGTTCATATTATAGAAATGTATTCATATTAAAAAGCTTTGATTATGAGAGACAATTATAGGAAGTGCATCTTGTTTGAGCATATATCTATCTACTTGTGCACGATAATATCTCCTGTGTAGTTGATCCTACTTGATTTTTTTACAAGTCCAGAAGTTAATACCGGTTCAAAACGAAGCCTTAAAACTTAAGAGACTCAAGAAATTATTTTTCCTCTCATCTTGAAGGTATACTTTGTGAAAAAATGTCTCCTGGGTGATCTCGACTTTAGCACTGAGCAATTACCCGACTAAGAAACCCTAGAATAAAGAAATACTTAAAGTGGATGATGCTAAAAATTATGCTTTTTGTAAACATTTTTGAGGCTTATATAGGAGTGAAAAAGCTAGCCAAATATTAAAAATGTTTGTTATTTTATTTGGCACTTGGCACAGGCGTGGAACAGATTTTTTTTTTACTTGACGTAGTGGCCCATTGGTTACGGACCCGCTTTGCAAGCGTGTGGTTGTGGCTTCGAACCTGGCATGTACCGATTTGACTTTTTCCATGTCATATGTACTTTCTTAGTTAATCTAAGACACCACTGACTAACGGTGAAGGAAAACATCGTACGGAAACCTGGACTTTAATAGTCTGAAATCGCCAACCCGCAGTGAGCTAGCGTGGTGATTAATGCTCAATCCTTCTCTGTATGAGAAGAGGCCTTTGCCCTATATTGGGACAGTTACAGGCTGATTTATTTATTGTTTATGTATTGTAAATTTGTAATCTATTATAAATTATCGATAAAAGCCTTATATTCGTGTGAAATTTCCCTCACTATTTTGATTTAACCCTATATTACAACAAGTACACAACAACTTTCTACTTTCTTGTCTTTATTTAATTAATTAATAGTCGGTTCTGTGAGAATGACGCAGTGATTATCGTGATCACAAAGGTCAAGTGGTGCTTAACCTAAAAAAAGATAATAGGGAGGATATTTCCTACCTATTTCCTTTTTCGACGAGACACGTGATCAGATATGCTTTTATTTATGAAGATACTTAAATAAAATAAAATAAAATCGCGTCAATTTTTTTAACAATATGCCTTTTTAACATATTATTTTAACGACTGTTTTTTTTTAATTAATATAGATATCGACACAGTAATAGGTATACCACAAAACAGGTCTTAAAAATATTTTGTACAACAAGATAAAACCTTTAAAATTAGGAACAAAATCTGATATGATTGATTTAGTACAAAATTATGAAAAGGGCAGAAAGATGATAAACGCGAACGAAGTCGCACGTAATAGCTAGTATCAAAATAAACATTTATAACATCAAGCAACAATCATCATCAGCCTGTATTAGTCCACTGCTGAACATTATAGGCATTTTCCAATGCAAGCTAATATTAAGCGCTTATTGGAGGTACTGGCCCATAAGTAATCTCTACGCTGGGCAGCAGATGATTACTGTTACAAAGAAGCTGCTGCCCATCTTCCGGGTCTTTGTCGCTTTTTACAACACCCGCGGGAAGAGTAAGGGTGTTTTCTATTCTTGTGCCGGAAACCACACGGCACACGGCAAGCAACATACAGCGCAGAAAACATGAAATATCTACATTCAACAAAAAAAAAAATACAGAAAAACTTCGAAGTGGCAATTAAAGAGACATCCTTAAAAGAGTTGGTGTAAAAGACTTACATCCAAACGAGAAAACTTTTCCTATAAAGTTGCTTTTTTTCTTTAGTTTTAATTAAGCCTACCTTTATTTCTCAGTTGACTGGCCAGTTTTTTTTAATGAGAAACAAACCTCCGCGCTCCGTCCCGAGTGATGAACAAAAGTTTTGACTTTTAACAAAGAATTATTTTTATTTACGTTTTGTAGAAGATTTTTGAGGTTTGAGTAGTTTTGTTACTCAAGTAGGTAAGCCTAGTTGTATGAACGTTGGACTGCCGAGTCAAAGGTTCAAAACCCGGGCAAGCACCTCTGACTTTTCAGGTTCATGTGCTATCACTAGCTAAAACGCTGAAGGAATAGCATCGTGCGGAAACCAGCACTTCTGAGAGATTTTTCAACGTTGTGTAAATCCATTTCAGATGCCTACGGGTGGTTTAAACTATGACAGCAGGTTGTTCATCAACTATACGATAAAGAAGAAGACGAAGACCCAAGTATGACGATGACTATGGGTGTGTTACAATAATCAAAAAAGAAAAAAATATCACAAACCTACTGGCGTAACTTCTATGATTTTACAAGCCGGATTTGAACCTGCAAACCTCCAGCCACTCTCATCATCTCCCTGCCCTTTTCCCAATTTATTTGGGGTCGGCGCAGTATCTCCTCTTTTTCCATACATCTCTATCACCCGTCATCTCAGTAGTTACTTCTTTTCTCGCCATATCACCCTTCACACAATCCATCCATCTCTTACTAAAACCTCCAGCCTATCAACTCTATCAACTAAATTTTGATAAAGCTTTTTGTTCATTAAATTTTACTTTACCTTTTACCTACCTATATAAATTTAATCAAATTTAATCGTTTATTCTGATTCAAACCAAATTGTTTCTAACTGCTTTGTGTGGAAACATTATTATAAGTATTAATTAGTGCGTATATAATTTTCTCTTACGCAGAATAATATTTGCGGTTACATTTAATACAAACTCTATTAAAATAATCTTCAAACAATCGTCCAATAATAACGTGATTAAATGTACAATATTTTTTTTAAAAGTTTATGACATTGAAAAGTCACATTGGTACTTGCCAGGTTCGAACCCACACCCACACGCTTGTAAATCGGGTCCGTTTGCAGGGCCTAGTTAAGAATAAAGTTATTTGTAGAAGTTCACAAGTGATTGTGAAAAATTGTTTAGTTTTGTGTAGGTTTCAGGTAACCTTTTCAGAAAATATGGTAAAATGAAATTGTATTGATGACATCTTGAAAAAATCAACCTTTGATGTGTGTAATGCAAAATCATCAATGCAAATTTTCATTTTTTGTAAAGTAAAAAATCGTTTGCAAGCGAAATTCGAACCTTCTGAAAAAAAAATGTCACAATATTTGTATCATAAAAAAATATTTTAATAACAATATTTCACCTAAGACGTGTCTAAGCGAAGGGAAATTTCGACATCACGAGAGGGTTGTAAATACTTTAATGGCAGAGCGACTGAGGTGTTTTCTCGGTGATTAGAAATATATTAGAACGTGTAACGTGAAACGTTAGAAATACCTATAGTAGTGGCAGGTGGGTTACGTTTCATCATATCAGCCGCAAGACTACTAACTGGGCATTGACCTCCTTTTTAACGTGTAGAGTGTACGAGTAGAAAATTGTGGGGAAACCAAATGCAGTTGAGGGGTTAGTCCGACTTGTATGGACTAAAAACTACGCTGTGTTCCACAAACGAAAACTTTTGGCTTCAATACTTACCGGCTTCCCATTAAAAAATTGCACAGTCTATAATGCCTGCTAACTGTGCCATTGATTATTCTTTGGGTTGGCTCCGGTTTACCTCTTAGAAAAATTCACCCTCCGCCACTGGCCTTTACCATCGACTCTTACCATAAAATTTCATTTTGGCTGTCAAACTTTCCCACCCAACTCACTGTCAAATACATTTTAAATCTTTGAAAAAAAAAATACTTATCCGATTCTAAACGAATTTATACAAAGTTAACCGGTGCCTGCTTTAAAAGTCAAATCTATTAACCCTAACCCTTAATAATCAAGATCCCTAGAGGTGGCATCAGATGTCGGGAAATAAAGTCCCCGTTCGATAGTCAATAATTTGTTAACCCGGAAAAACCTAAGGGAAATAAATTTCTGAACTCGACAGGTTACATTTATTTATTCACGAATGCATATTTATTTACCCCGCGATCGAAAACATCCAGGAATTAGATTTACATAGATTTATTTCACTCTGGCTGATAGTAATAATCTTGTCATCTATAATTCTGCTAAAAGGAGCCAAAAAGGTTGCTTGTTTAAGAATTAATCCACCGTATTTTGTTGTATAGAACGCGCTCAGGGGAAATTCTTCTTAATACGTAATTCAAATGAAAGATATTTTTCAAAATTTATCTACTAGACGCTTGTAACTTACTATTTGTAATTTAAATATAAATGTAAAGTTAGTGGCTATTTTAACTTTACTGCATAAAATTACTATTTACTATAATTTATGTATGTTTTACAAGTTTAAGTACCTACATGTTTTTGTTTATTAAATGAAAATACATAATAGAAAACTCGCAAAATGGTACGGTTCAAGTCCCGCCCAAAGCACTTGTTTTTGCAAGTTTCTTATTAAATATTTTCATTAACTAAGTATTTTTTATTTAAATATTTTATATTAACTTGTTGGTTTGAGTTGTAAATAAACTTTGTAAGACTCGTGCAAAATAATCCGTCGAAAACGCGGAAAAATCACAAACAATACAAAAGCCGTTAATAAAATATTTAGGGATCTCAAGGCTTACGCAAATCGTGATCGCCACAAAACCACTAGAAGGTATTATGATACCCACTCGAGTCAAATTGCTTTGCCACTTCAATGAGACGCAAAGAATCCCCGAATTTCGTGTTGATGCTAAGATATTTCCCTTTCCGTACCCTGCATACATTTCAATATATTTGAGTTAGATGTTTTTACACGTTCTTGGTAAAATGTTTTATTTTTTTGGTGAATAGATTATTAGATACTTACTAGTTTTCTCGTGGAGAATATTTTTTCTAGAATAAAAAGTAACTTATGTCAATATTTTTTGTGAAATTTTTACATATTAGCTAATTACGATACTTCAGCACGGTACGCCGAAGATCGTGGGTTCGAATCCCATCCGTATCTTCAAATTTCTTATTATATTATTATAACTTATGTTACTTTTCGGCACATAAAGTATTTCTTTATAAAAAAACACGCCAATCCGTAGCTTGCCATTGCTGATTTAAAAGATTGATTTGATCAATAAATACACTTGCATTCAAAATAGTTTTCAAAATAGTAGTTTTATTTTACAAATATTCAGTTATTGTCAGAAAGATTAATTTTATTTCGATGAATTGTTAAGGTTTTATTTTTTTGTAAACAAAACCAAAATATTAATTAGCTTTAAAAATATTTTTGTATTGCGTGTTTTGTAAATTTATCTAGGAATTTATAACATAAGTTATTATTTAGTTTAGCGGTCAATAGTGCCTTCTCAGAGAATGTAGGTACTAATGGTACTACCTGTAGTGGCAATAAAGATTTTTTTCGCCTGCCCTAGCCCCAATGTTACTTGGAGTCGGCGTAAAATATCTTCTTTCATTCACCGCAGTCATATTTTCATCCTTTGCACAATGTATCCATCTTTTTTTGGTCTCCCTTTCCATTCCACTTATATTTATCATATAATATGCGCACCATCATTCGCCTAACATAAATGCAATTCGTTATTGATTCCTACGTTAACCCCACGCTGCCTCTCTGGTACGTTAACAAGGACCAATGGCCAGTACGCTTGCCCGGGCGTAAATACCAATTCGGCCAAATTACTGGTATGACAAACGTTGGACATAAACTGACTCAATAGGCTCTTATTGAAAGCTATTAAACTGTTACTGACGACTACAGTAATTACTACAAATATTATAATTATATAACTAAAATGTTAATTAAAATGTATCTTCAAAATTGAAATTACCCCACCTGGCGGCGGCGAAAGGGTTAATGCGAGTAATGTGGTGAAACGCACTTGGCTCAATCCGATTCCACGACGATAATTAATATGGAGACACGCAAATGCCAATAAATTATGTTCTACAAATTAGTCATGGAAATTATTGCTATCTACTTCTATTTCATTTCATTTGATGAAATTTAAAGAAAATCATATGATTTCACTTGTGAAATTTCACTGTCAACCATTTCTTATGCATAAAATTACCTCAGCGCCACACGTTCCGTACGCTAGTTAAAGTATGAATTATAATCACTGCCGCTCTGAAGTTAGAATTTGTTATAACCAATTATTTTTTCTATTAAAACGCATTATATTTCTATTAATACTTATGCGTGCCGATAAATTATTTCCTTACTACCAACCTTTGCTAGTTGGAGAAGATACCATAAAAAAATAAAAAAGGCAATAAGTAACAAAGAATGTCGCTCAATTAGAATAACATTTAAAGAAATAATTAGATCCCTAACTACGTTCCTCGTCGCTCTAATTGACACCTTGAAATAATTGACCTTTAAATTAATTTCGTGAATAAATCTTACTAGCTACCGTCCGCGGCTTCACCCGTGGTATGATGATAAATTGTAGCCTATGTATTATTCTGATGTACAAACTGTATTAGTGTAAAGTTGCATCAAAATCCGTTAAGTAGTTTTTCCGTGAATGAGTAACCAAATATCCATTTGTCTATTAATATTACATCACAAACTTTCACATTTATAATATTACTGACTATTATAATAACAACGACTTCTTTTTTTTTTCTTTTCTTTAATTTTAGTCTTTTGACTAATCTACTACATATTATACTAAAAATATCTTATGATAAAACAAACAGTTGCTGAAGAAACTCATAATCAGTATAAACACGTAGAAAGATTCTAATTTTGTTTATCGAAGATATTTTTTTTATATAGCTTAGGTAATGTCCCACTGCTGGGCAAAGGCCTCCCCCTTCTTCTTCCAAACCTCCCTATTTTTTGCAATTTCATGCCACGCCGGTCCCGCAAGATCGAAGATATTATTAAATATAATTTAAGTTTAGTAGTAGTAGTAGTTTAGTAATGTTTTTACAATTAATTAAAAGTATTTTTCTATTGAATGTGCTAGACAAACAAATCTTCATTCAATTCCGATGAAAATATGTTCACAAACAAAAAAACTTGTCTTATTTTCTCGAAACCTTTCTAAATCTATCCCATAATTCCTCAAACTACTAAGATTCAAGCATAAATCTTTTTAAAACAATCACAGAAAACGTTATTTCCTTCCAATTTGTTATTGAAAAAAATAATTTGGCACTTCCTCGCAAACAAGTTGGGACAAATAATTAAAGTTAAAAAAATGGACGTGACTCAACATCCATATTCGAGATACAAGTTGAAGAAAAAACACTTGAAACTTGTAACAAACTTAGTGGCAGCTGAGTTTTGTTAACAAAGTCGCAAAGTTCACAGAATTAAGTACAATATTTTTCAAAATCAAATCAAAATATTTTTATTCATGTAGACCAGTTTTAGGCACTTATGAATAGTCATAATTCTAATATTATTATAGGAGTGACTCTAGTTGTTGTTTACAATATTTTTCATATTTCAATCTCAAATTAATACTGATCAGGTGAAAAACCTAGCAGATGAATATTAGTCTAACTAAATATAAATAAATCGCTACAATAAATAATAAATCAAAAAATCAGTTCCATACATTTATGTTCACATGACTCAACAAAATGTATCGAACAGCTGTTATTTTTTGCGATTTCAGGATTGGTTCCATGGTAAAAGTTGTTTAAAATGATGAAATTTAATGACCCTTTTCAGGTTGCGGGTGTTTTACAAAATAACTCTGTAAATTACTCCCATATACGTATGTATGTATAATCTCAAATGATACTCAGAAATTTAGCGTAGACATTCTCCAGAATGCCGACCACATCTCAAGCGTTGGGTGTTTGTTCTGAATCCAATATCCTGTAACAGACACAAAGTCAACAGAATACACATAAGATAACAACCAACACTTCCGTCTGTGTGTGCTCCTCTTACAAGAGCCTAAACAATCGATGATCTCTTTAGATTAACGTTGCTGATAATATTGCGTTCAATGACGCGGCTCGATTTTGCTGAGAGAATAAGTAAAAGAAAAAAGAATAAGTAAAAAAAAAGGGTGCTGCTGGAGAGTTTATTTCGCCGTTCCTTCACTTTTTAGCCAAAGCACTAGGAAACGGTAGTAAAAATCTTAATAACAGCATTTACATTTATTAATTAAAACTATATTTTCACCTATTAAGGGCAAAATTACTAAATAAAGTTTACGGTAGTTACAAATTAATTTGAAATAACTGTTCAGACGCTTGAGTCACACCTCAGTCTACCTTTTTTTTTCTTTACGGGGCGAAACCTTTGAAAGGCACCCGGCCTCCTGGGGACTTCCCCAGGAGGCCGGGTGCCTTTCAAAGGCCACTTGGCCACTTGGCCACGAGAGCTGCAAAGCACTTGAAACGTCAGGACTTGATAAATAAATAAATATTTTTACGCGACGAATCCGTTGAAAAGTTGTTTTATTAAGTGTAAGTAAAAGAGATGAAGAAACTCTATGTAAAGAACGCAACGTGTATGTATACAATGAAAAGGATGTATCGGGCATAAATAATATTGATTGATAGATAGGAATTAAAGCCCGAGTTTATAATTGTGTACCTTAACGCCTCTGAACATGCGAGATGTGCAGTGTATACAGAACTATCCTACCATTCATCCCGAAAAAGAGTACTTTTCCCGACGAAAACAACAATATGCGTTCGACAACAACGTTCTTATAATAACTGACAGCACCACGTGTCTTTCTAGTAATTTTATAACGCGCAAAAATACCAAAAAAAAAACAAAATATGGAACTAACTCTCGCACAGATCAATCTCAATCTCAATCGTCAATCTTAGAATCCTGTATCCTTATCCACTCTAGCAACACTAATGATCAAAAGAGTTCAACTCAATATACCCAATATAATGTAAATCGATGGGGTTTCCGAATCTACGAGGGGATTCGACACATCTGCCGGAGTGAATATGGAATATTGATTGAAAACTGATGGTTTATCCATGTGTATGGTGTAGGGTGTTTGGTTCAAAAGAAAAATAAGTTTTGAGTACTCTCTGTTTCTCAGAACACATGAAATTATTTAATAAAAAAACTCGTAAAAACTACTGACTCGGGCGGAACTTGAACCCGCGATCTCTGGCTGGATCTAGGTTCAAGTCCCGCCCGCGTCAGTTTTTTTTGCGAGTTTCTTATTAAATATTTCAATATAAAAAGCAAAACATGTGCTTAAACATGTAGGTAATATTTATTATTCCATCCTTCCATTTAATATTATATTATCCATTTAAAATTATAAATGAAAAGTACATTTATTATTTGACGTCACATTATAGAAGGCTTAAAAAATATGAGAATCTCCGCCTTTTTGGAAGTCGGGTAAAATAACACAACTTGCGGAAAAAATTACAATCAGTCGCTTAAAGCCCAAGTTACAACCTTTCTATAACTTTTGGGCCCAGTTATTGTTATCCTCAAAATCCCGCAAAATAGGATATGTGTGGTGTGACAGTTATTTGACTCCGACATTAGAACATATGACGTCATCTGTTCCAAGTACTAGAGACGTACTTAACTTCTAACTTCTAACAAGAATGATCAAATCCTTTTAACTTTGTAATCTTTCGGGATATTAAAATTATTTTTTCAGTGTTTTTTTATTTAGATATTTATTATAAAATGTAGTCAACATCATTAATATAATTTTATGAATTTTTTACATGTAATATTTAATAAGAAATTTGAAAAAACAACTGATACAGATGGGATTCGTACCCACGACCTTCGACGTACCGTGTCGACGCTCTGACCGCTAAGCCACCGTATCCTACTAGCATCAGTCGAAATTTCAAATCTCTTTCTACGCCTAAGACGTGTTACATTAGCGTATCCGACTCAGTGCTCCAAACTTTGCAGTTTTAGAAGGCACCGATGCGATATTACCAATTTTCTTATTATTTTTGTGAATTTTTTACATGTTACAGCACATGTTAGCTTATTAAATATTTATATCCCTATTATACTCTACAAAATTAAAAAACTACTTAACTAGTACATGGTCTCTACATGAAATACAATAATTATCATAACAACAACAAGCACGAAATTAATAACCAATCATTATTTTAATTATTCAAGCTTGAAAATGTAATCCATTTTATGTTTGTACAGTCCCAATAACCTATCCATAGATTAATATTGTACTGAAGATCGATCTTTAGATAAAGTTTAATTGCTTTCAAACTAATATTATGGATAGGGTCTTATTTTAGGCGTACATAAACAATAAGAAGACATAAAAATCTAATTGTATTCATAGCCGTTTATAATAATGCTCTCCTGAACGGATTCCGGTCTCAGCGACCAATCTCAATGAAGAAGAGATTGAAGTTTTTTAATAAAAAAAAGATTGGCCATCGACGCAAGAAATATTATACTACAAACACAGATGCACTCTCTATTCCCTCACTCTCACAGTCCGATGGGACATCAATTCGACACGGTCAGAGAGAGATCAGGCGCAGAACCAACAACTTTACGTGCTTTCCGAGGCACGGCAAGTGATAATAAATTTATAATACGCACATAACTTACGTCAGAGGTGCGCCTTGGGTTTGATTATACCTCTGACTTGCCACAACAATACTACGAGATTTATTATCCAATAAATGATACAAAGGAAAAAATTGTACAGAGATATCAAAATAGCTATATTGGTATAACATTTAAAGACGAAAATTGGTTGCCAATGAGATAAAGGTTGACAGATCGTACCCAAATATAATGTAATACGCTATTACGTTCAGGTTTCCTTTGAAGGGAACTAAGCCTACTTACAGATCGTGCGTGAACAAGGGTCAAAAGTGTTTAGAGACTTACTGATGGCATTTTCCTGAGCTTAGGTGCTGGGAAATGTAATATACTACTGTAATATTAGGTAAAGGTTTTATCAACAAATAAACTGTTGTAAAACATACGTAATTACGTAAAAACAATTGGTTTTTTTGTACCACTAAGGTGGTTAACTAGCAAAGGGCCGGCTTGATGGTAAGCCATTACCGTAGGATTTATGATGATGATGACTGATAAATTATTAGTAAAATAATAATAGCATAATTTGTGTATTTTCAAATGTTTTAATTGTAGTATGTAACTGTACAACGCATTAGTTACTGTAACTATAATGTTGTGCATGTATATTTAAATAAATAAATAAGCGCGTCTTTTTTATTTATCGTATGCTTGATGGACAACCTAGTGGCAGAGTTTAAACCGCCCGTGGGCCTCTGCCATGGCTTCACACATCGTTGAAATATCTCTCAGGAGTCTCAAGGTATGCTGGTTTCATGTTTTTGAGTGTACATTTTCTTTGTCAAAACGATATTCAATACTCAGATATTTATTGCATTCTGGTGTAACTATTGGGTGGTAACTTAAAAATATTATGAAATCATTATGGACCCTGTCGGGCACAGCAAAAGTAGGAGAAAGGAAGAGGGCTCAAAAATTATATTATGTGCGATAATACCTACGCATTTTTATAGTTAGATATTTTATTAGGAATTAGTTTATGTTTTTAGCATTTTTCGAGAACAGCGTTAGCATTGCTCGAGAGTAATACATTTTCTATTGTGTCTGTAGCGTGACCTTAGTTATAAGAGTTATTTAACTAAGATCCTTTACAGGAATACTTACCAAATTTCTTGAATAAGTTTGACTTTCATACGTTCCACTGCTTTTAAAATTTCCGAGTTGAGTAAGATGAAAGCGTTTATGATTTTCATTCAAATTCATTTTACCGTTTCATAATATTAGAAAGTAGAATATCTGTGAACTAAACTTTATTCAAAATAAACCACGAGCATTTGGTAGAGTCTAAAACTAAAAGGGGCTCTTTCGGAAATATACACCTATTTTGTGAATAAGCTTTGAAGATTTTCCTTGTAAATTTAAATACTAAAATGCTGTTACAAATATGTTAGTATTTAATAATAAAACAAGTTGCTATTCAACGTGGCAATGCAGCCAGCGTTTTGGAAACATTGCCCACTGGAAACGGTCTTTTAGATTAAGTTTTTATTTTAAATTTATTTTTAGTTTTAGTGTTAGTTTCTACTATTAGTTGTAGTATAATGTTATTATATATGTTATGTCATTAAATAAACAGTTAAACAACTTTTAAAACAAAAAAAAAGTTTTATTTTGACGTTTCAGAAACCGTCTCTATGGTCTTTATTCCATTTCGTTAATCCCATAACCTAATCCTACTAATATATGTGAAAGGGTTGAATGTTTGTAACTCTTTCAAGCAAAAACTACTGAACGGTTATTGATAAAACTTTACGGGAATATAAGAAGAAGCTCATATATGAAAATTATCTAATTTATCAATATACCATGCGGTTGAAGCCGCCGGTGGAAGCTAGTTTAAATCAAACTGTGATTAAATAATAATGGGAGGTAGTGTCACATCATTTTAATAATTCAGATATCAATTCCGCATCCCTACAGCAAAATATAACTAGATGTATTCACATCGTATTTCAATACCAGGACATCGCATCGTGCAGTCCCCTTGGGACAGAATATTTTTTCATCGAAATATACATTGGACCCGGATACACAATATTTAAATCATTCACGCAGTTTTTTCTTTTTATTTGACTTCAAAAAAGGAGGATTTGTCAATTTGATGCATATTTTTTTTGTTTTTGTACCCAATTACTCCGTGATTCGTGAGCCAATTTGGGTAGCGAATCGCTAGAATATTTTAGAAAAAAAATGTTTTTTCTTCACTCTCGCTTACACCTTCAATAATTCACAATCAATTAATTTGCAGACGTTTGAAAGCAACTATCGTGGGACTTACTTCTGTAACATAATGTTTGAAAGATACCAACGTAATCGACCCCAAGGGGCTTACTCTGGAATTACGAAATCAAACCTTATTTAACTTCAAGACTTTGTACATAAATAATTCGTATATTGGGATTACGAGTGTGCATCTGGATTGAGGGCCCATTTTTTAAATCTTTGCCAAACGAAATAAGACTTATAGGGCAAGCACTTAGAAATAAGTAAAACTTAGGGCAAGGGGCCACGAATTTCTAAAACGCGAATTAAAACTATTATGACTAAATAGCTTGGGCCCTCAGTCCAGACGCTTGCATAAAGTGGCATATGTTAAATCTCAGAAAGTACTATCTCTGGGTTCATATTTTTTATTTAAGAATCTACTTAGGAATATGTTACATATTTTCAGAAATTTCTAGATCTGTAGAATATGACATTACAGATTTATGGCGGTTTGCCTTGGGCCCTCAGTTCAAATATGTTTGAACTGAGAAATCTGCAAAACATGAATTTATCTGAAGAAATACATAAATACGACTTTAATATATGTTACTTGGATGCCTCTGTGAATTTCTTATAAAGAAATAATGACACAAAAGTTCTTTGTTAAAAAGTAAATACAAGTTGAATATTCTTAAAACGTCTGAACTGAGGGCCCAAAACTTTTGCCTATATTGACTAAGCTTAACCTCATAGACTAACGCAAATTGGTATAAGTTTTCTTACAAATTACTATCTAAAAGGTTACGTACCGTCCGTTCTTCTAAATGCCATACTTTAAAAGAAAATTTCATTTTTACATTTTCTGTATGTAATAATTATGTAGGGTGACCATAATTTTCGTCATAAGTAAGTACTGTGGGAAGCCTATACGACCTTCATGAAGAGCTACGAACCTGCTTGCGCTAAGACATAGTGCGATGAGCAGCTCCATTTCTTCTTTTTTATTCAAGTGACGGACGTCATCTTTTTTAAATCAAAAATGTGTGTTCTGTTGTTAAATTTAAATAATTTAAATAATAATTTTATAATCATAAATATTGAACAGTCTACAATCAGCTCGCAGATGAATCACTAGTTTTATTTAACCTAGGCCAATCTTAGTGTAACTACTTCTGGATCAGTATAGTCCTAGAGTGTTAACAGTACCTTTCTTTTTACCCTCGGCGCAAAAAGAGAGTGGTTTTGTAAGTTTAACGTGTCTGTCTGTGTATCTGTCTGTGGTATCGTAACTCCCAAACGGATGAACCGATTTTCGTTTAGTTTGTTTTTTGCGTCATAGATAATTTTTATCCCGAGTGTTCTTAGCCAGGTTTCATGAAAATCTATTCAGACGTTTGAAGATAATCAGCTCTTTTCTAGTTGTTGAGACTGTTGTTGTGAGTTGATCTGACTAACTTCCATATTATTATGTCCTATCAATTCGAAATGTAAATGAAATGTACTGTGTTACTTCAATGATATTATTGCACCAGTCGTCGCAATTCGCAAATCAATCAAATTCATTTCGATAAATAAAACGATCGGTACAATTAAAAGAAAGTTATTTATTTCACATAAATGTAAAAGAAAAGAAAATAAATAAAATAAACAATTTCATACTTTAACCCATATTATTTTTTACTCATTAAAATAAGGATCAGGCAAACCATACGTTAGAATGTGCAAATAAATAGGTTGTTCTTCTTTACTATTATAAAATCTAAGAAATAAATCGTCGTAACATATAAAACGGCCTTGTACGAAACCATGCCCCTTGTAATGACCAAGATCAGTTGGTTTCAACGAAGGTGGCGGGACATATTCAATGGCACCTAAAAGTTTAAAACATCTTCCTTTTAAACATATTGTTTCCGGTAGTTCCTTTAAAGCAACTTTATCTGTCCCGTTCAAATCAAATGAGATCAAATTGGAGAGCTCGTAATCTGAATGGGACAGACATTTACAAATCACACAGGTATTATTTTGATTTAAAATACAAATTGCATCCTCTAGGTTGGAAAAGCCAAAATTTCTTATCATATCTATATTAATCGGTAAAAAAGCCACCTGTCGGAAAATCTTGTTTGAGGTACACAATTCGTTAAAACACTGTTTCGTGAAAACTGCACTGTAAATAGAATCTAATAATATATTTTCAAATATAAAGGTAGCATTACAAGCACAATCAACATTTATAACTTTGTACGCCTGATTATACTACTTCTACACCTACTCTACCCCTACCCTATTCTACCCTACACTACCTCTACCCTACTATAACGCTACCCTACCCTACTCTACCCCTACCCTACCCTACTCTACCCCTACTCTACCCCTACCCTACCCTACTCTACCCCTACCCTACCCTACTCTACCCCTACCCTACCCTACTCTACCCCTACCCTACCCTACCCCTTTTTCTCACCTTTTTAACTTTCCCTGGACCTCTACAAATAATTCAAGATCAAAATTTGCCATATCAGTCCAGCCGTTCTCGAGTTTTAGCGAGACTAAAGAACAGCATTTTTATATAATATAGATATAATATGTAGATATGTACTATCGTGGACAAAGCCGGTGCACCACTCTTAAGGTTAGAATCGCTTGCACCCGACGACCGAGCTAGCTATTTAGCGCTAGCCGGACGTAGCATCGTTCAAAGCATTTTGATCGCAAAGTGGTGCACCGTTCGTGCCCGCGATAGTACCTACTGCCTTATTGCAATGATGAATAATTTTATCATGGTCACCCTACATAATTATTACATACAGAAAATGTAAAAATGAAATTTTCTTTTAAAATATGGCATTTAGAAGAACGGACGGTACGTAACCTTTTAGATAGTAATTTGTAAGAAAACTTAACTGAGGGCCCAAGGCAAACCGCCATAAATCTGTAATGTCATATTCTACAGATCTAGAAATTTCTGAAAATATGTAACATATTCCTAAGTAGATTCTTAAATAAAAAATATGAACCCAGAGATAGTACTTTCTGAGATTTAACATATGCCACTTTATGCAAGCGTCTGGACTGAGGGCCCAAGCTATTTAGTCATAATAGTTTTAATTCGCGTTTTAGAAATTCGTGGCCCCTTGCCCTAAGTTTTACTTATTTCTAAGTGCTTGCCCTAGTCTTATTTCGTTTGGCAAAGATTTAAAAAATGGGCCCTCAATCCAGATGCACACGGATTACGATAGTAACCCCCACGTCTTCGTTCTTAATTTAAATTTTTTCGTTCCATACATATTGACAGATCGCAGTAATTTTGACACAAGCAATTTTCGGTTACTCTCTATTCCTAATTCAAAATTTTATTATTCTTTGTTCGCAGATATGTGAGACCAGACCACCATGGCATCCGTTTACGTGACGTGGAGGGTACACAGCCCACTGGACAGTTTCCTTATGAAGGTCGACACAAAAACCTGAGGATGTACTACCAGAGGAGCCAACTTCTATAAAATGGAGTTCGCCTCTGTTTTACCTACTAATGTAAGTACAACTTGACAGTTCAGTATATGCCATAATTTTTTTTGACCTTTCAACTACCATAAGGACGCGGCTCTAATTAAAATCGCCCGTTTACACTTTCATGTCTTCAGTTGCCAAAAATATAGTCCAAGCAATAGAAAGCGATATTATTTAATTAGAAACTTGCAAAAACAAATAATTCGGGACTTGAAGCCGCGATCCCTGGCGTGCCGTGCCATCGCTTTACCAACTAAGCTCTCAAGTCCTTTAAGCTTGAGTTTTGCGAGTTTCTTATTAAATAATATCATTTTATAAGCTAAACATGTGCATACAAACATGTATAAAAACATACATAAAATTATAGAAAGCGAGCTAATTATTACTTACTAGGTAGCTTATTATAACTTGCTACCTACCCGTGGTATGTCGATAAATTATAACCAACACGTGGCGCCATCTATCATCATAAGAAAGTTATTGTTGTTTTCCTCGGGAACAATACTTTATCGGGATGAAAGGTACCCTATGTCCGTTTCTCACCTGACAACGTATATGCAAAATTTCAGGATTATAGATTCAGTGGTTTAGGCGTGAAAAGGTAACAAACAAACCTACTTTCGCAATTTTAATATTAACTTAGGATTAATTAACGCTTTAAAATCAGCGCTACACAATAATCTCAAAAGCAAAATAACAATTTGATTAAATAAATAAATAGTTTCAATATTTGGACTCCTAGTCTCCTAGTAATAAGCCGATGGTGTAAGGAGAAGGACGTGCCCCCATTACTCTTTTCCGACGTCGGATGTCGGAAGTTATCATAGGAAATAGTCAAGAACATCATAAATCTTGTGACAAATTCGTTGACGGAGTGGACAAGCCCCTATATTAATCTATGACAGCCTTTCCTAACCTTTTTTAACTGCGGGCGCTTAAGGCGGACTCTCACTAATCTGCTATCTCGCTCGCACATTGAAGATATAAAATCAATAAATATAGTAATGAAAAGCCGCAACAAATCTTGTTATGAAGAACGAAAGATTTAGTAAAACTATTAACAGTTTGATCGTTATAAGTTTTCATAAAATAGCGTCATTACTAATATTTTTAGAAAAAAATAGCTTCAACTAATATTGTCTCAGACTTTCGTTAGCGTTAAGAATAGTGAAACAACTTTTTTAACGAATTTTTCGCGTAAAAATTTATTTATTTGTCAAGACCTGATGTTTCTGCCTGCGACCACGAGAGCTGCACAGCACTCGAAACGTCAGGAGTTGATAAATAAAAAATAAAATAAATGTTTTTACGCCACGAATCCGTTAAAAAAGTTGTGTCATTAAGCTTCAACAATTTTTTTATTTATGTAATTTTTATGTATGAAAACATATTCCGATCAAGCTGAAATTTTTGCTGATACTTTGTAATGATGTTCTCCTTAACTTGGTTTATTGTAGACAAAATAACTAAGCACATTAAACAGTAGTTATTTAGTGGTAAAGTTTGCGTTTCATGGTCTTCATTATTACGTTCCGATACGAAACATCGACCTTCGATTCTGGGAGTAGGGCCCCAGCATCGAGCAGACTACACAGAAATGCGAACATTATTAACAAGTTGTTTCATTATGAACAGTGATCGTGAAAGCTTCCATTGAAACATTTCCTAAGACATGTTTCAATAGATATTATAGGTATTAGTATCTAACCCAAATCTTACGAATCTTAAGTAATCTTATAAGCCGTGATAGCCTAGTGGTATGATCGTTGGACTGCCAAGTCGACCAGTCAGGTCGTAGGTTCGAAACCCAGGCCTCTGATTTGTCGGATTCATATGCGTTTTAGAAATTAATTATCACTTGCTGAAACGGTGAAGGCATCGTGAGGAAACCAGCACAACTGAGAGATTTTTCAACGGTGTATAAAGCAATGTCAGAGGTCTACGGGCGGTTTCAACTCTGATACCAAGTTGTTCATCAACCATACGATGAAAAGACCTAAATCTTCAATATGAATAGTAGGTATTATGCCAACCAATTTTGAAATTGTACACCAACGTGTCTCTCAGGCAAAGGGAGCACCCATACACGTTCAATATATTGTGATTAGATATTAATTCAATATCGAGATATTTATTGAGAGTGTAGACTGGGGTGTTGCAGGATTATAATACTGACTAGCTTTTGCCCGCGACTTCGTTCGCGTGGAATAGTGACTTCGACTCTTGACCAATAGATGGCGCTGTATGTCCGGAATAAATTTTATTTTTTTTTTTATTTTTTGTAATAAAAACTATCCTATGTCCTTTCTCAAGTTCCAAACTATGTCTGTACCAAATTTCACACAAATCGGTTCAGTAGTTTAGGCGTGAAGCAAAGACAGACAGACAGAGTTACTTTCGCATTTATAATATTAGTTTGGATTAGTTTGGATTTGGATGACAGGTATCACAGGATGATTATATAATAGACATATCATAAGCTCTAATAAGTTGTCTTGAGGTATCTGATTCAATATAGGTATGCACTATAGTTACGAAAGGTGCCACTAGACGTTATTACGATTTATAGGAATTACCATTAACTATCAATTAATATCAAGTAATACGAAAACTATAACTTTATACAGGGCTATTGTAAAACACTCGCAACCTGAAAAGGGATCATTTAACTCATCATTATGAACAACTTTTACTATGGGACCAACCCAGAAATCGCAAAAAAAAAACAGCTGTTCCATACATTTTGTTGAGTTATGAAAACATAAATGTTTGGAACAGCTGATTTTTTTTTGCTTCCTATTGTATGAAGTTATAAATAAGATTTTGTTTAATAATGATAATATGATGTTACCTATATATGGGTAGTATTAAAGCAATATTTTAGATCAGAAAATTTATATTAAGATTCCCGAACATGATGGCCTCATACAAAAAATACTTATTAATATGACAATGAATTTCTCTGTGATACTAATTTTCAATCAACTATGTATAATAATATCCTAATAATATTATAATTAATTAAAAAGTTTGTGAAGATGGAGGATGGATGGTTGGATGTTTGATAAGAAGGTAGGTTGATAAATTGTATGTATGTGTTATTCTGATGTATAAGCTATATTACTGTAAAATTTCATCAAAATCCGTTAAGTCGTTTTGTGTGAAAGAGTAACAAACGTCCAGAGGATATTTGTAAAATGTAATATGTGAATAATACTAGAAAGATAGGATTATCTGCCTTACTCAAATATTACTTACTGTAAACCTATTTAGAAAACATTAATAACTATTAAGAAAACAACTTAACAATATCTAAACTTAACTGATAGCTTCCCCACTTATAAACATATTATTAGAGGCAGTAAATAACACGTATATTAAACTTGAACCAACCCTATCGCACCTTAACCGCGTTACGAGTTAACTAACTGAAATCATCAAAGTAAACTAAACTTATTTAAGTTTAACGGCTTGCTTGAACTGTGGCTCATGAAAATCTGAGTACTTTTGCAACAATCTTGGTGATAAATTAAACATAATGTTGACACTTGTATGAAAAACATTCTTGATGGTATCAAAGATAAAACCCGGAATATTTTTGGAATCAGCTGGTATTTTTTTTTTGCCGGGGGGAGTCAAAAATGCCTACCGCATACCTGTACCAGTGTTCCTCGCACTGAATCGAACGCCGGATACTGCAACCGCGCTTCGCAGCCCCGTCCAGTAGACCCACTCAAAAATTTGCACTCTGGGGGGCAATGTTCTGGCGTCCAGGTTGCTAGATATCGCCCCAACATGCTCCGCCTTCGCTCCCACTTTTTCAGAAGTTGGTTATGAATAAAACATACAAGCAAAGTGACATACAAAACTTGACTCCTCTTGCGGAGACTGGCAAACAAAAGCTATTTTAGCCTAAAGCTTTAAAAGCGCCTTTGCCTCACACAGGCACAGTAATGGCTGATAGATAATAATAATAATTCAATCTCACCCCTGCAATTAATGTAAGACCATGCCCAATTGTTGGTCTATGTTCAACTGCCAAGGTAAGGCCCGATGCCTTCTTATTCTTCTGATGACGTGCATACTGCATATGACGTGCCTCGAAAAGCACATAAAGCTGTTGGCCCTGCGCCTGATCTCTCTCCGTTCGTGTCGAATTGCCGTCCCATCGGACTATGAGAGTGAGGAAATAGATAGTGCACCTGTGTTTGCGCACACACTTGTGCACTATAATATCTCCGATGGCTAATCTCCGTTGAAATTAGCCGCTATGATCGAAATTCAGTCAGGTCGGATTATTCTTCTGATACACACACAGAGTTGTTACAGAGTAGTATAATCAGAAGTTCGATTATAGGTAATATGTTTGCCATTAGAGCCTAGTGCTCTAATGACAAACATAATTATTATAATTTGTCACAAATCTTTATTAATTGCAAGCCTTTTGTACTGAAAATAATTTATTCATTATCTTTCCCAGTAACTACGTGAATGCAAAATTAATATTTTATCTATTGGATTAAACGTAGGTTATTTCTCTCATAATTAAATTTTATTTGTAAGTGCTTTATCAATGTTGTGCAGTTGCGGACAGCGATAATTAATCTATGTTAATTAACATAACTCACGCACGTATTCCCCAGAAGGGGTAGGCAGAGGCGTATGCAGTATACCCACAATATTTCGCAGGCTATTTTATAAGTCCCGTGTAATTGGGGGCGAGCCTAACCGTGCACAATTCTAGAAACTTGCTGCTACTGAAAATTTCCTAATGGGGAAATCCAGCAACATTTTGCCTGATCCGTGGATCGAACCCATTCTTTTTCTTCTTATTGTATGGTTGATGAACAATCTGGTGTCAGAGTTTAAACCGCCCGTAGGCCTCTGACATGGCTTTACACACCATTGAAAAATCTCTCAGGTGTGCTGGTTTCATCACGATGTTTTCCCTCACCGTTTTAGCAACTGATAATTAATTTAAATACGCACATAACTTACGAAAAGTCAGAGGTGCGCGCCTTGGGATCGTACTCGGCCTCTGACTTGTCAGTCGACGATCATACCACTAGGCTATCAGAACCCATTAGAATATGTTTATAATCTTTTTGTGATTATAGTAGATTTAAGTTGACCGAAACGTTAAGCTCGAACGTACACATTGCAAATACAAACATCGAACACGATTGTTTTTTTTTTTATGTGGACGATTGTTGTTTGATTTTCGTTAGTGACAACGTTTATCGAGCGCGCTCGAGGGACACACCTCTTTAGTTAGGTACCGATCAAACTGTGGAAATCTGGACCTCTGAGAGGGCCGGAGGTTTCACTCACTCTTTTATACTTACTATGAAATAAAACACTGGTCTCGTTGAAAGTGAACTGTCGACTACTGTATATTTCGTTTATTTTCATTAGAAAAAAATCATTTCAGAACAGAATAAGAATTTTAAATATAAAAAAAATAATAATTAAAAAAAAATAGACAGCCCGCTCACTGCACTATGATCTCCGTAGCCTGAGGAAGTTGTATATGTACTTCATATATAGATTAGATATAACATAAAAGTATGACGATGAAGAGTACCTAAATAGTAAAAAGCCACATTTTACTAGTAGGTACTCCAACGGTACCAAGCTACTAGGGCTACTAAGCGCAGCGAAAACCAATTATTAACCTAAACACATTATTTAATAAGTTCTAAAAGCAGCTTTTATATTATTTTCCTTAAAGAAACCCCCAGAGACCCCAAAAACAAATCCCTCCATATTTCTTCCCGCGTCATTTCTAAGCCAAACATCCGTCAATTATGCCGTGTCGGAAGAATGCCTCTTGAATAATTCATGACGTGTCCACAGGTGGCGCTCCAATGGAACGATACGACAGTGGAATATGATGACACGGATGACCCAGATGCCGTCACGTTGCTGTCCATACTGCTTGTCGGTACGTAAAATGTTTTATAATTGAAAATACGTAAATAAATAAATATTACATTTAGAGATTACAAGCTATATTAAATTATAGATTACTTGACTGCGACTTTCCGCGTGGAATTCGGATATCGAATCAGGATGAAAATTATCCTTATGTATAATCCAGGGTATGTCTGATACAGTTGAAGGATCTCACAGGGGGAGATAGGGTGTGTATATCTATTTGTGTTTAAGTTTCATCTAAACTCGTTCATCAGTTTACGCGTGATTGATTTACAAACTTTAACTTTTAAAATATGAGTAGGATTGAAAACAAATTTCAGGCTTTCTTGAATTTATTTTGAGAGCATAAAATGAAATAAAAATATATTTTCATGTCTTTTTTATAAAGGTAACTTTAAATGCGATCACTTTTAATTCCTTAATTTTATCTAATTATATTAATTCGTTCTTTTAAGAGTAGCTACATAAAATAAATAGCCTCTAGTAACTTTTTGCGAGCTTCGACGCAATTGGAATGACTATAATTATCGTTTTAAAATTGCTAACTAAAATTAGTAGTACACACGACTACATCAATATACATTACAAATATATACATTTCAGCTGATATCTTGTTGTACGAAGAACCCAATCAATGCTAGGTCAGTTCATACTAGTTTTGTATAGCTTGAGCCATGTGTACAGTTAACTAATTTATTACTAACATATCTATTGCAATTGATCCTGTTCCAAATAAGTGAAAGTATGCTGTTTACTGAGATTCTTAAGTCTCTTTTCACTTGAAAGCGGTCTGTAAATACGGTAGAAAATAAAATACTCACAATATTTTCACTTGACTTCTTATAGTCGCAATATTGCCACGATGCAAAGCAATTTAATAGCTACATTTGCATTTTTACACACTGCACTTCAGTCGTTTGAGAGCATGAAGCGAAAACAGTCATAAGTACCTACACTAAGGCTGAGCGCAGACTAAAGACAAAACAGTCTCAAGACAGTTTTGCGCCGAGCAATTTGCAGAGGTCTCAGATTCGAATTCAAGGTATACCTACACCTCTAATTTTTCATAAGTTATGTGCGTATTATAAATTAATTTATTATCACTTAATCCGTGCTTCAGATAGGAAACTCCTCCTATGCGAGAAGTACCTATTCATTTAATTTATTATTATTAGTATAATGATTTATATAATAAATCAGCCTGTAACTGTCCCAATACAGGGCAAAGGCCTCTTCTCATATAGAGAATGATGATTTAAATTGTAAAAATATTTGTGCAACATAAAATAAAAATGCAACTAATAAACATCACTCTCATGTCATTAAATAAGTTCATTAGAATTTTATTTAAGGATATACGTTTAAGATATGATATAGGTGTGTCCTGGTGGTACATTGGTCCCGCTTTGGAAGCGCGTGGGTGTGGGTTCAAACCTGGCGTACACTTACATGTGACATATGTACTTTCTTAGTTAATCTAAGTCACCACTGACTAACCGTGAAGGAAAACTTCATGACGAAACCTGGACTTACTAGTCTGAAATCGCCAACACGCTGCGAGCTAATGTGGTGATTAATTCTCAATCCTTCTTTGTAAGAGAAGAGGCCTTTGACCTGCAGTGGGACACTTACAGGCTAATAAAAAACAAAATTGGTCTTAAAATACGTACTCGAAGCCTTCGACGTGTTTTTGTAGTACTTATCCTCGTGTTTGAATAATCTACAGATATATTAAGTATTCAAGAACGCTTTTTACCGATATCCCAAGCTGTTGCCACTTTCCAGCTTAGTATTTTGTTCTCTTTCTTTTCTCACGGATTTAAATCGAGATTTATATTGATTCATTTCCCGTTGAGTGAGGAATTTTATATATTTATTTTATTGAAGAGTCATTCTTTTTAAATATTATTTAAGCTGTAGTTTTAACTTTATTTAAAGTAAAAACGACGTAAACACGAGTAAAAGTATTGTTTAAACGCAGAATTTTACGAACCTATTTTAGTAAAACCCATAAGTAAAACCCATAGTAAAAAAAGTATTTAAAATGTAAAAATACTTTAATATTTATTTAATAAAATACTAAAAAATTCGAGCTTAAGTAATATACAACGCTATTTGGGTTGTATATTATTAAAGAAAAATTGATAGCGAGAGGGATTTAAACGCAATTTCGATAACACGGGCGGGGGTTACGAATAGTTTAGTAGCAGAGTGACTGGGGGCTTTATCCAGTAGGTTATGGGTTAAAATCCTGTCCGTCATCGATTTTCTCTTCCTACAAAAACTTCGAACTTTATGGTTCACATGGAATGCTTATACATAAATCATTCCATTCAATTTATCTTCTTTAATCACTAACACAAATCCTGATGCATTGTCTTTAGACGGCGATTTCAGAGTGGAACAAATATTTTAAGGTCACACTTAAATAATATTTGCCTCACTTCTGCAAGCTAGTTGTCAAAAAATTACAGTCTAAAGCTCCTACAGGTAGATTAATTGATTAATTACTTAGTTTTTTATCATCTGGAAAAGTAAAAATATTTAGTTAATCAGATTAAAACAATTATTTTTAAGTCACACAAATATTTTTCTCTCTTGTGAGTCGTCATAAATTGTAGCTCACAAACAGCTTTAAAAAAAACAGTAACACAATCAATATAAAAAAAATAAAGTGCTATCTTTACCGTTGAAAAATCTCTCTTTTCCTCACGATGTTTTCCTTTATCGTTTTAGTAAGTGATAATTAATTTCTCACTCGCACATAAATCCGAAAAGTCAGAGGTGCGTGCCTGGATTTCGAACCTACGACCTTTGAATAGACACTAAGCTATCATTGCTTTATATATATTAAAATGCTGAGTCACTTGCACTCAGCAGGTACGCTCTCAAACTTACAAAGATCAGAGCGATACCGTACCTGCACTATGTTAGTTTCAGGAAATTGGATCGCTTAGCACCGAACGACGCGCGAAATAGACTGGAAATATTTCTCCTGCCCGCCAGATAGCGTTATATGTTTGGTAATTTCCTTCGTTTTCAAGTGGAAGAAAAATTTATGGGTGATAATGATAAAAACGACTGACTGTCGTTAAGTCCAGGTCACACTTATTGGATCGGTTAGGAGAGAAAAGATTTGAATTTTCAACTAATTTATGGCTTAAAGCGCCGACACTCGCTTATCTGGTATCTCGCTCGCACATTGAAGAGCAATTAATGAAAAGAATCAATGAATATAGTTATGAAAAATCGCAACAAACAAAGATATGGAGTTTCAGCAAAAATTTCAGCTTAAACGGAACAAAAATACATAAATTAATTTAAAATAGGTAATTTTTGTTTGAAAATTTATTCCGATCAAACTCCCCATACAAGAAATGGAACCCTTAGTGTGTCCGACTCGGATTTGGCCACTAATATTATAAATGTGAAAATTTGTGAGGATATTACATGAATGAATGGATGTTTGTCACACTTTCACGCCAAAATTACTTAACGGATTTTGATGAAACTTTACAGTTTTATTATTTAAACATCTGAATAACACATTGGCTATGGAACTAGTCTAATGTATTTGTTGAAATAAGATAAGAGTTCATGATATTGCAAACATTTCGACAAACCCCATCAAACTACTAAAGGAATATTCAGGCTTAAGCCATGGTTAAGTAATATTTTAATATCCATCTTCTAGGAGCGATCCCACCTCTACAATATCCGTCAGATAATAAACCGACAGTAAACTTAGCAATATGGAAATAAGATTCCTACGTGCTTTTAACTCGAATCTCATAAGCTTTGGAAGTCGTTGTCTTCTTGTGTTTGGGCCCTTTCGACTCTGAAATTACGTCACACCGTTGTGAAGGGAACGGATTTTGTGCATAGCGCTCTGAACTAATTAAAACTTGTAGCTCTTTGTAATGAATATTATGAGAAAAGGATAGAAGATTTTTTGTCCAGACAAATAGTCCTCTCTTTACTCTTCGTTTCTCCTTCTTCGTCCTTCTCTGTCGTTACACTCTTGGCAGAGTGTTTGTGGTGGTTGTCATTTGAGGTTAACTGGTTCGAATGCTTGATTTTAATGTAAACTAGCTGCACGGCGCGACTTCGTACGATTGATTATTCTACCTGTACGTCAATTTAACCCTACTCTATCCTACCATATCCTATCCTAGGGCTATTATTTCTCACTACAGGGCAAAGGCCTCTCTTCCCTCCTTCCACTCCTCTCTGTTCAAAGCTTTAACAGGCCAATCCTCCAAATCGGTGTTCAGCACATCCTGCCATCTTTTTCTACCCAGAACTACTTTCTACTCTTTCTACCGCGCTGCCGTTTTCCGCCCTCTGGGATCCACTGAGTGATGATTTTTGCCCATAGCTCTTAATATTCATATTAATTATAGCCCCTAGGGCTATAATTCATTTTTTTGTCTATTCTGCGATTCTAGGTGAAAAAATCCAACAAATCAAAAACCATGAAAATTGGTCCAGTCGTTCTCAAGCTCTTACTCAAAAAGTTTTGACATTTCTCACACCATTTTTGTCCGCAGGTATTTTCCTTTCGCTGCTTATCTTCCTGAGTGTAGCGGGGAACATACTGGTGTGCATCGCAATATACACGGACCGAGGTTTGCGACGTATCGGCAACCTCTTCTTAGCTTCGCTGGCGATCGCTGACATGCTGGTGGCAGCAGCCGTCATGACTTTTGCTGGAGTCAATGACCTGCTTGGGTAAGTTCTTTTTATTTTTGTCTGTCTGTTAGTTCGATAAAAAAATTTACGAGGCGTAATAGCCTTGAAGTATGACCGTTGACTTGCAAATCAGAGGTTTCATGTTCGAACCCAAGGCGCGCACCTCTGAAAGGTCAAGACGTAAGTTATGTGCGTATCATAAATTAATCAAATCAAATAAAAAAAAATCAGCTGTTCCATACATTTATGTTCACATGACTCAACAAAATATATGGAACAGGTGATTTTTTTTTTGCGATTTCAGGGTTGGTCCCGTAGTAAAAGTTGTTCATAATGATGAGTTTAATGACTTCTTTTAAGGATGCTGGTGTTTTACAAATAACCCTGTATATAACTCAGAACTGTATGATGTTGCAATATTAGCTTTACTACTGTACGGTACTGGGTTCTTCCGTAACCAATCTTCTCAGATAGATTGTAGACAGACTGATTTGTCATTAGTCTTAATGAAATGAACGAATTGTTGTGAACTGAATGAATAAATTGGTGCCGGCGGGGGGTCAGGGGTGTAGCTGCCGACTAGGGGAGCAAGAATCTTCACTTTCTTGAAATAAAAATAGTGCTTGAAGGCTTCTTAGTTTTCTTTATTTCCTCTTCATGATAATACTGCTGGTTCCGGAATGCCAAACCATCGAAATAGCCCGTCTTTTATATTTTCTCTTGACCAATCAGAGTGGTCATTGTTTGCACACGGCACTAAAATCAATGTCTCCTTTTTTAACATATTTTTATCCTTTTCTTGTACATGGAGATAAATGACCGTTGGCCAGTTTCTATGGTTTGGCGTACCTTACAATAATGTCCTTATTTCTAACACATTATATTACCCTTAAATTACCTTATTTTACAAAAAATTCACTTAAATCCTTAATTAAAACACGTAAAAATTACAAAAAACTCTTAGTGGCTCTCGTTTAGGTAACGATCCTTAGTACCTAAGCTCCTTAATTTCGATGCTACATGTGGTGTCATCTTCAGGTCAAGAGGTCAAAACACTAGTGGTTTTATCGCTACGGTAAAGTTTAAGTTAACCTTATACCTTGCTACATGTGGCGCCACCATCGGGAGAATATGGAACTAAATAGCGGTCTTGTCGCTGCGGTTAAGTTTCGTCATACTTTATACAAGGTGCGATGTTGCCACAAGTAACGCCGCCTTTAGTGAAATATGTGAACGAAAACAGATGGTTTTCGATTCGGTAATGCTTTGAGGTAGCTAAGGTTTTGACTCTGAAACCACATGTGGCGACATCTTTTTAGATAAATAAAACAACGTTAAACCCTTATTTATTTCAAAGTACATAACTTAAACTAATTACATAAGAAAAATAGTTAGGTATGTTATATACAAGTAATATTTCTTAATGTTAGCTTCAGTCGTCGCTAACATTCTCCCCCGCAGTGCGTAGCACTCCATCCTGTTGGAGCGACGACGTTGCAGGTACCAGCACGACGACTCTTCGGGTTGGGCGGCGCAGCACTCCTCCTGAAGTCCGCACGTCCAGAACTCTGACTCTTCCATCTGGTCCCGGGTATATTTTCACAACTTCTCCGCGAGGCCATGAGTTCCGTGGTAGTGTTGCGTCTACTATTAGCACGATGTCGCCTTCTCTTGGATCGCTTGTTTCTCTTCCTTCGATTTTTCTTGGCATCAGTAGTGGTAAATATTCTTTGACCCATCTCTTCCAGAAATGGTCTGTCAGCCTTTGAGTTGTTCTCCAGCTCGCCTTGCCAATCAGCTCTCTGTCCTCGAATTCTCCCGGTGACATAGCTCCGCACGAACGCCCCAGCAGGAAATGGTTCGGAGTCAGGCTCTCTTGGTCATCAGGGTCCATGCTGACGGGAGTGAGAGGTCGGGAGTTGACTATGTGTTCGACCTCTGTCATCAGCGTGTGTAGAACTTCTTCTGGCGGATTTCTTTCGTTGAGGACTGCGGCTAGTGCTGTCTTGACCGAGCGCACGAGCCGTTCCCAGGCGCCCCCCATGTTAGGGCTCCCCGGGGGAATGAATTTCCACTTGATACTTTTCTCTTGCGCTGCTTCTTCTAACTCTCTGTTGGCTCCGATGAAATTCGTCCCGTTGTCGCTGAATATTATCTTTGGAGTCCCTCTCCTGGCGGCCATCCTTCTAAGTGCCATAATCATAGAGCTAGTACTGAGTGAATGTACCAACTCCAGGTGTATGGCCCTGGTGGTGAGACAGGTAAATAACGCTCCCCAGCGTTTCTCGACGCGCCTTCCAATGGTTACTTGCATTGGTCCGAAGTAATCGACGGCTGTGCACGAGAAAGGGTACTGGTGATGCTGTAACCTTTCACTTGGTAAATCTCCCATAGGCGGGATCTCTGGTAAACTCTTCTTTGTCTTGCACCATTGACATCTATGTATGACTGCCTTCACCGTTGCTCGCAGGCTCAGGATCCAATACTTTTGACGAATTTCATTGATGACCGTAGCAGTGTTTCCGTGAAGGAATTTCTTGTGATAATGTTCTATAATGAGATAAGCGATTCTCTGTTTTCCATCCAAGATAATAGGGTTCATTTTTCTATCATCTTCATCACGAAATTTCTTTGTTCTACTTCTTAGTTTGATAATTTCGTTGTTATTTAAGTAAATGTCGATCTTCTTAAGTCGGCTTGATTTTTCCAAGGGCTTTCCTTCTTTCAGGTTTTTTATTTCATCGAGAAAACTGGAACTTTGACTTGACTTGATTAGAAATTCTTCGGCTTTTCTCAAGTGTTCTTCTTCCAAGGGTCGGAACATCTTTTTCTCTCTTTTTTCGTCGACTGTAGTAGTAGTTCGCGTTTTTTCTTTCTTGGTTTTTTTGTATGGCTTCCAGGTTTCTTCCTTTCGGCGGACGGCGTTGGTTGCTTGACGAATCTTCTTACTTAAGAAGTCCACGAAAGCAAACACTCGGGCAGTGGTGCGCAGCAACCTATTCCAGCTTGAGAATCTCTCTGGGTCGAGCAAGTCTTCTTTGGAGGTTTTCACTGCGGTCACCTTCTGCTTGATCTTCTCTTCTAGCATTGCGCCTCCAGACTTGAAGTCTCTAGTTGGCCATTCTTCCTCTTGTAAGCGAAGAAACGCTGGACCTTGGAACCATCTCGCATCGTAGTCGAACTCGTTGGGCGTTCCCCTCGTAGCGTCGTCAGCAGGATTGTCCTTTGTGGGCACCCATCTCCAGTTTTCGGGCTTGGTTAAGTCTTCGATTTCTGCCAAGCGATGGGCCACAAAAGTCTTGAATTTTCTTGAGTCCGCTTTAACCCACTGCAGTACGGTACTTGAGTCTGTCCAATAAACCTTCTTTGTGACTCTAAGTTCCATTTCTTGCTCTATGGTGGCCGCTAATCTGCTTCCTAGCAAGGCCGCTTGCAGCTCCAACCTTGGAATTGATACTGGCTTCGTCGGCGTCACCCTGGCTTTTCCGGCAATCAGAGAGACGTGGACTCTTCCACCGGATTCGACTGTCCTCCAGTAGATTGCGGCGGCGTAAGCCTCTTCACTGGCGTCGGTGAATGCGTGTAGTTGCCCTTCTTGGTTGTTGGGCGAGATGCACCTTGGAATCTTCATTCTTGTGAGATTCGACACTTCTGTTAAATATTTCAGCCAAGCCTCCTGTTGATCTTCCTTAATTTCTTCATCCCAGTCTATTTTCGACCGCCAAATGTCTTGAATTAATTTCTTTCCTTGTATAAGGATTGGCGTAGCGAGTCCTATTGGGTCGAATGTTGACATGACGGCGCTTGTTACTTGTCTCTTCGTAGGAACCTTCTTTCCTTCTAGCAGATCCTTTGACGTGTTGCGTAGCCCGACGTTGAAGGCCAGCGAGTCTTCTTTTATTAGCCATCTGAGTCCCAGAGTTTTTTCTTCCTTAGTTAACTGTAATTCTTCAACGTTGTTACTCTCAGTTTTCTTAAGAATCTCTGGGCAATTGCTGGCCCAACCTTTCAGATGAAAACCCGCTTTTCTATGTATGTCTTCAACTTCTGTCGATATTTTCTTTGCTTCGGTCGTAGATGCGAAGCTTTGGAGATAGTCGTCCATGTAATGGTTTCTGTTGATCGCTTTCACCGCTTCAGGATAAGTTTCTTTGAAGTTTTCTGCGTTCTTGTTCATTACATATATCGCCGTTGCTGGCGACGACGCTGCTCCAAAAATAACCGACGTCATGCGATATTCTTCAGGCTTCCCTTTTCTTTCTTCCCCACGCCACAGGAATCGCAGGCTATCTCGATCGATTTCTCTTATTTTTATTCGAAGGAACATGTCTTGAATGTCAGCCATGACAGCCACTGGTCCCTGTCTGAAGCGCAGCAATACGCCGAACAACGACTGTAGTAGGTCCGGGCCTGGTAGTAGAGCGTCGTTGAGGCTTTTTCCTTCAAACTTTGCTGCAGCGTCGAAGACGATTCTTGGTTTCTTCTTGACTGGGTGAACAACAGCGAAATGAGGTAAGTAGAAGGTTCTTCCCTCGGCTGTAGTCTTCGGAGCTTTCTCGGCGTATCCTTTTTCTATCAGAGTCTGAATTTGGCTCTTATAAGACTCTTTCAGTCTCTCATCTTGATCCAACTTCTTTTCAATGTTGACCAGGCGTCGAAAGGCTTGAGAGTAGTTGTTAGGTAAAGTTTCATCTTCTTTTTTCCACAACAATCCCGCTTCGTACTGGCCGTTCGCCAGTTTCTTCGTGCTTCTTTCTAAGATATCCAAGGCTCTTCTATCGTTGTCGATGCTTGGCAACCGAGCTTGAATTCCGAGAGACTCTAGCTTGAAGTGATTTTGTACAATGTCTTCAATGCTTTCTTGTTGGACTGGATGGTTGCCATGATGGATGAAGTTGACCACGGTGTTTGCTCCTGTGTCGCATCCGTGCAGCACCCATCCTAGGCTCGTAAGGGAGGCCACAGGTTCGTTAGCCTTGCCTTTCTTCAGTCTTCTAGTCACGATGAGTCCCCAGTTGTCTTGGCCTATCAACATCTTGGGTCTTTCCTTTGTATAAAGAAGTTGTTCTTCGATTCCTTTCAAATGCTGACAGTTCTTCAAGGTATCCTTGCTGATTTCTTGATCTGACAGCTTCAGGTCGTCGATGGTTCTTGCTTCGATAGTCCTCTTTTCACTCTTGTGAGCTCCCTTTATTTTCAACTTGATTTTCTGCGAACTATCTTTTCTTATTTCCTTTCCACCGACTGTTTCGATTGTGAGTGTCTCTCGACGTCCTTCGGCTCCAATCTCCTTGGCCACAGATGAGTCCAGGAGTGTGACGGTCGATCCTTCGTCCAACAGCGCTAGCACGCGAACTTGTCCCTTAGGTCCGTATAAATCCACTGGTACCATTTTTAGGTAAGCCTTTTCTTCTCCCTTCGTATTATGAATTGAGGCCACCTTCTCTTCTAGGATATCTCTTTCATCCCGTTCCTTAGTGTAACAGCAGGGCTTCTTTGTGTCCTTCTGTTCCGTAGGTACTGGTGGTTTATCGGAGTGCAGCGTTGTATGATGCCATCTTCCACATGTCTTGCATGTCGGAGCTTTGCAGTTCAGTCTTGAATGCTTGAGTCGAAGACACTTGAAACATATTCTTGCTTTCTTGACGATGTTCCATTTTTCATCAATACTTGCTTCTATAAATTTCTTACAATTCAGTAAGAAATGTTCCTCTTCACAGATTGGACATTTCTTCCAATTATCTTGTGATTGAGACGCTTCTTGTACGGTGTGTACAGGTTTCTTCATGTGCTTTCTCTGCTCTTTAGGCGCTTCAGGTTGAGCATAAGGCTTGTAGGTTTTCTTCGACTCCCAGGACGCTTCAGGTGGAGCGAAGTCCCCGCACATGTCCGATTCGATGTCTAAGAACGCTTCAATAAATATTAATTCTTGAAGGTCTTCATCTCTTCGACTTCTATGGTAGGCAAACCAGCGGAATTTCATAGACGTCGGCATCTTGTCGACTATAGCTTTCATGGTTTCGGGCGAACTGAGGTATTGTGGCTTCTTCAGAGCTTTAATGGTCGCAACTGCATTCTTCACTTTGCTGGCAAACATGCATATATCGCTTGGTGTTTCGCCAACCTTTGGCAAACTCTTCAATCGTTCTAATTCGGCTAACGCTAGTGCTCCAGGCCTTCCAAATCTCGCTTCTAATCCTCGGATTACTTCCCGCGGGTCATCGGCGGTGAACAGCAAGCTCTGAACGGCTTCTCTTGCTTTTCCTTGGAGTGATCTGCGTAGGCGTGCCAGATTTTGAACGTTGGTAAACGAGGCGGCGTTGTCTTCATAAGATCTCTTGAACGCCAACCATCCCTCGCAGTTCCCGTTGAAGTAGGGGAGTTCGATATGCTTCGATGCAGTTGAATCTTGCGTTTTTTCAGACAGCTTGAATATAGCTTGAGCCAGCTCTTGAATGTCACTCTTCTTTTCCGTCTGGGCCGGTATCTGCTCCTTCGTATTCGGCTTGACTCCCGTATGGATGAGCCATTGTTCGACTTCCTGTGTTCGCTCGTACGCTTCTTCGCCAGCGCCGTCTTCATCAGACTCGGCGGCTCGCAATTCTAGTTCCGCTCGAGCTACCCTTGATCTTGCTTCCGCTACTTCGAGTTCTCTTACTGCGACAATCATCCTTGCTTGCGCTTCTGCTCTCTTCCTGTGCGACGAGCGAATAGACTGCGTGTCTATATCGCGGGCCGCCTTGGTAGGTTGAGGCCTTGACCGCTGCGAATGCTCTTCTTCCAATGGCGGCGAAGCTATTCGTATCCCTTCAGTTATGCTTCTCTCCGCGCTCTGCGGCGGTGGATGAGTTCCTTCTCGAGTGACGGATTCCATGATCTTGATTCCTTCTTCGGTGGTACGGGTCTGGGCGCGGTGCATTCCTACCCCCTGTGCCGGTCCACCTCCAACAATATCCCTTGCTCGGCCTCGGGCACTAGGCGGGGGTGTTCTCTTCGTTAGCGTTGATCGACTTGAAACAGACGTGCTTGAAGTCTCGGCTGGTGTGTTCATACTCCAATCCGTCGACGCTGAGCTTTCCCCGGTAGTCTTCGATCGCGATGACTCCGACCTAGTAATCGGCATTCCTGACCCAATGCCCCGATCCGGTCCGCGAAGGACCACGAAAATGTTGTGAACTGAATGAATAAATTGGTGCCGGCGGGGGGTCAGGGGTGTAGCTGCCGACTAGGGGAGCAAGAATCTTCACTTTCTTGAAATAAAAATAGTGCTTGAAGGCTTCTTAGTTTTCTTTATTTCCTCTTCATGATAATACTGCTGGTTCCGGAATGCCAAACCATCGAAATAGCCCGTCTTTTATATTTTCTCTTGACCAATCAGAGTGGTCATTGTTTGCACACGGCACTAAAATCAATGTCTCCTTTTTTAACATATTTTTATCCTTTTCTTGTACATGGAGATAAATGACCGTTGGCCAGTTTCTATGGTTTGGCGTACCTTACAATAATGTCCTTATTTCTAACACATTATATTACCCTTAAATTACCTTATTTTACAAAAAATTCACTTAAATCCTTAATTAAAACACGTAAAAATTACAAAAAACTCTTAGTGGCTCTCGTTTAGGTAACGATCCTTAGTACCTAAGCTCCTTAATTTCGATGCTACATGTGGTGTCATCTTCAGGTCAAGAGGTCAAAACACTAGTGGTTTTATCGCTACGGTAAAGTTTAAGTTAACCTTATACCTTGCTACATGTGGCGCCACCATCGGGAGAATATGGAACTAAATAGCGGTCTTGTCGCTGCGGTTAAGTTTCGTCATACTTTATACAAGGTGCGATGTTGCCACAAGTAACGCCGCCTTTAGTGAAATATGTGAACGAAAACAGATGGTTTTCGATTCGGTAATGCTTTGAGGTAGCTAAGGTTTTGACTCTGAAACCACATGTGGCGACATCTTTTTAGATAAATAAAACAACGTTAAACCCTTATTTATTTCAAAGTACATAACTTAAACTAATTACATAAGAAAAATAGTTAGGTATGTTATATACAAGTAATATTTCTTAATGTTAGCTTCAGTCGTCGCTAACACGAATAATTTGTCTCTAATTACAATTATTGTTTCCTAGGTACTGGGTTTTCGGCGAGCAGTTCTGTGACACATGGGTGGCGTGTGACGTCATGTGTTCCACGGCATCTATACTCAACTTGTGTGCTATCTCGCTTGACAGATACATACACATCAAAGACCCATTGAGGTGAGTGAGCGAGTTGAAAGCGTATTTATTACACGTGTTATTTTATATAGAAATAATTTATTTATGCCTCAGATGTATGGAGATTTTGTGTGTTCAAATGGTTTAATATATATTTTGTAGAACATAATTATTTACCTTATATACATACCTTTTATTGAACAAAATATTAGCAAAATATTATTACAAAATATTATTTAAGTTAGGAAATGCACAAAATTGTGCAACTAAATGAAGATAATTTTGAAGTATATAACATTTTATGTAGATCGTAAGATTGTTAATAGGGTCCCGTTTTTACCCTTTAGGTACAGAACCTTAAAAAAAATATTAACTTATCCTACAATTAAATATTTCCTAAATCGTAATAAACCTAGTCAACAATAAATTAATAATAACCCTCAATATGAAATGCTTTCAAAACATACACTACGGCACTGACCGACCACTACAGTGACCAGCCTTAGTTATAAAAGATTTATAAGGTCGTGAAAACTTGGGCCATAAATCCATAGCCATAAGTGACGCCCATATAATTTTATTAGACACAGGTCAGATTCTAATAACTGCCTGTCTTTGGGTTTTTTTACGAGCTTCCAATTATTTTGTCGTACCTATTACTTGTGGACAGAATGTGCGTAGACTAAAACAGCTTGAACAGTTAGCTTTATACTACAAATTTAGGTAATGTCCTACCGGTAAATGATATTAAAGAACTGGGGTATATGTCCAACCGCGCCAAGATAAGGCGACCCAGCAAGGGTTAAGTTCCAAATTCAAATATATTATAAAAATTCAAATGTAATTACTATTTTATGTTCCAATTTCAATTTTTGAAAAAAAAAATAGTTCTCACATTTCTATCGATGATTTCGAATGTCGTTGATCCGTATAGACTTCACAATAGGTATTCCACTCACAATAGTATATCCAATGATTAGTACTCTAAGAAAATCATATGAAATCCTAATAATAAAAAAAAGTTTTGAATTAAATCAGGCTCCGATGAATCAAATACGATAATATATAACCGTTTTTGGCCTGAAATAATATTCTCCAGAGTTAATAATAGTAGTATTGAATAACTTTTTACGACGTTAAAATGACATTGGAATTCTTTTGTCATTTCTTATCCGTCAGCTCCGGTTTCATGGAGCTTACAAAGATACTACTGTAATTTCCAACCAAGACTTTTACTCCACTTTGATATTTATACCAAAAGGGGCAAGAGTGAATTTCGTATGAACATTTTGGGGCATGTTTTAATATTTATTCTTTTGTTTCCAAGTGTTCACACGTTTACAATCAAATATTGCTTTAAGTATAGAATCTAAGGGATGTTTTTATATTGGAATAATGTAGGTACCCAAATATCTTAGTCTAATATTAATGTTCGATATAAAATACGTTTGGTACAATAATAAAAGTATTTTTTTACTAGGTAACGGTTTTGTCATCAGACATAAAAGGTATCATGTACTTACCAAATTTTATAAAATCAATCTGTCAACAGAAAGGGGTAAATTTTCAATTACGAATTTGCACCAAACAAATAAAAAACAAACGGAAACCACTCACTTTTAAAACCGAGTATAATAAAACTGAGTTCAGCTCTACGCAAATTGCAGTTCTGAACTCAGTTAAACGCTTGAACCGAGTTTAACTTGATTGATTGCGTTTAGTGGTGAAATCGGCTCTTAATATATCATTTAATTTTATCAGTACTTCTTTAACAATCGATTCCAAGATAAATTCTAATGAAAAACAAAACAAAGAACGTTTTTAAATAATTAACCCCCAGAGTACCGAGTACAGATTCAAATTTCGAATTTTCTTTTTCGTTTGAAAATATTTTTGTTTGCCAAGATTCCTTTTTTAAACACAGTTAATGGGTTGTGGAGCCAGATAGAAGGAAAATTAAACATTCCATTTTCGCATAATTATCACGAAAACATCTTTTTCCTTGTGTTTTGATTAAAACAGGGTATCTTATTCTGAAACCACTTTTTATTTTAAATATTAACGTTGTCGCTGTTGTTTTTTGTATTGTGTACGCTCCGATCTCTCTGCGGTATATAGGTACCTAAGAGTGAGAAAATAGAGTGCGCACATACGTTTACGCTGAACCACAATATGGTTACTAAGTACAAATGCTCGAAACGGCACACTCACACAAACATGCGTAATATTGCGCAACGACGAGACTCCTAAGCAAACGTCGCGATACTTGCAGTATCAACGACGCGTTGCGCATGTTTGTGTGAGTGTGTCGTTTTCGAGCGTTTGTACGTAGTTACCGTACTGTATGATTATTATACTGTGGCTGAAAATTGTTACTGCCAGCTAGCATTATGTTGAGCGGCTGATCCTTTTGGCACTTTGCTTCGATTTTCGACCACTGGAGCCCTATTAGTCGGCTCGCGTTTACATGGCGATACAGGTCATTCACCCCTCCCTACCAATGTCGAGCAATTTTTCATTTTCACAATTCATCCGCTTATCGCTAATAATATAATTAATAATTATTATTCATTTAACAGGTACGGTCGCTGGGTGACCCGTAAGGTCGCAGTGGTCACAATCGCAATGATCTGGCTGTTAGCGGGGCTGGTGAGCTTCTTACCCATATCTTTGGGTCTTCACAGGCCAGATGAAGAGGCTCTAGCGACTCAGAAGCCACCAAGATACCCTACGTGCGCACTAGTCCTGACTCCGACGTACGCAGTTGTGTCAAGCTGTATATCATTCATACTGCCATGCATTGTGATGATTAGTATATATTGCAGGTGAGTTAACTATAATATTAAGGGCCTGTTTCACTACTAGGTAAATTTAAAAATGGAACCGAATTTATTTGAAGTTATCTGTCAGGTTACTTATAAATTAATTATCACTCTCCGTGCCTCGGATAGCACGTTAAACTGTTGGCCCCGGCTGTCAATTGTAGATCTTTGACAGTCGTTACGAGTAGTCAGACGCCCGAAAGTCTGACAACCAGCTTACCCAGGGGTATCGTGTATCCCAGTATCAGGGATTTTGGTACCATTTTTAGTCGGTTATTTTTTTTGTTAAAAAGTATTTTTCTTTCTAGATTTTTTTACCTCATTGTAATTTTTTATGTCTTGATGTCTAAATCAATGTCATGTTTCTTATGAATGTTTATAAATATCTACTTCTAAATTTATTTCGTCGTCATTGCCAAGTTATGATTATTTGAATCCAAATAAGCTCAAATTAATAATCATTTGAATTCTCCCCTTTGTTCATATAAATCACAAACAGGAAATAAAATAAAGTACTTGATTTGTTGGAGAAAGTATGGAAATAATAAGTTTTCATCGAAATTAATGAGAATTTCATTAAACTTTTACTTTCCTTTGAGACTCTGAGCTAAGAGTTGTGATAGCCTAGTGGTGGTGACCGTTGACTGGCAAGTCAGAGGTCTCAGGTTCAAACCCAAGGTTAACTAGCGACTCGCCCCGGCTTCGTACGGTTACGCTAATATGCATGTATGCAAATAAACCTTCCTCTTAAATCACTCTATCTATTTAAAAAAACCGCATCAAAATCCGTTGCGTAGTTTTAAAGATCTAAGCATTCATAGGGACAGACAGATGCGGGAAGCGACTTTGTTTTATACTATGTAGTGATTATCACTCTCCGTGCCTCGGATATCACGTTTAGCTATTGGTCCCGGCTGTCAATTGTAGATCTTTGACAGTCGTAACGGGTCAGAAGCCCGAAAGACTGACAATCAGTCTTACCAAGGGGTATCGTGTAACCCAGTATCTGGGTTGTGGAGGTCTGATAAGCAGTCGCGCCATGTAAACTGGTACTCAGCTGCACCCGGTGAGACTGGAAGCCGACCCCAACATAGTTGGGAAAGGCTAGGCAGATGATGATGAGAGTCTGAGCCTCATAAACACTGGTCTGGAGTGTCTGCGCCAAGTTTAACTGATGTCAGACATATTTTTATTAACATCGTGAGTAGACCGATACACTTGAGAGATATTCTCATTGTTATTTTATATCACGTCAGAAGCCTACACTCACATTAAACTATAATACGAACCATACGATACTAAAATTATTTAATAAAAAAGTCGCAAAAACAACTGACTCGGCGGAACTTGAACCCGCGATCCCTGGCGTACCGAGTCCAGCCCGCTTCAGTTGAAATTACGAAAGCGTGTGGTGACATCTACCGGAGTACTGCCGCATTGACAGTCCCATGTTCCAAACTTTGCAGCTTAGAAAGCATAGAAACGGTATCACCAATTTATTAAATATAACAAAACATAACGGGAGACTTTATATAAATAATAAAATTGTCGTCTATACTTATGTCACTTAAACTAAACTTGTCTAAATACATATATAATTTAGACAAACATACAGAAAATCAAAGATTAATTGTTTTTTTTTTGTATATTTCTTTGTAATGAATAAACTTAAAAACCATATTATAACCGATTTTAAAAATTCTCTCACTATTAGAAATTTATATCTCTAATAAGAAGCTAATAGAAAGCTACATTATCAATGAGTGTTATAGGCTGTAGTTTTTTTATTATTAAATTCTTACTAAAATTACAATATAGTAGTTATCCAAATTTCGAAAAAAATAATTAAAGAATAGACATAGAATATTACGGGATATAAAAGAAAATTCAATTTCACGCAGACGAAGTCGCGGGCGACTTTTAGTATTATATAGCATTAGCTTAATACTTCAATGGTGATCGGTCAATGTCAGACATTTTCTATCCTTCTCCACAGTTCCGGCATTTCACTAGTTTGATAAGCGGAATTATATTGATGTAATGTACCTACCTATATTACAATTGAAGAGGTTCTTAAAGGAATAAGGCCATGAATTAAAACTATGAATAATTAAACCTTCAAATCTATCTATACCTACGAAGTAAAAACTGTAAATGAAATATTATATTGTGCAAAGTTTGCTACCTGTTTTAGGAATTTTGTCTGTATGTCTGTTTGTCTGCTAGAGGTTAACGCAAATACTACTGAACAGATTTAGTTGAAATTCGAAAAAAATATTAGTTGAATACCGGGTCAGATTATAGGGTATAAATAATCACGCTATTCATTATGAAGAATCAGCAATGAAGAATTTGCCGCAGGATGGTAATAAGATGAGACAAAAATATACATTTTAACAATATACGTGGAGCATCTACGACAGGCATAGGGGGGCAAGAATACCACCAAACACCACCTAGTGTTTGGTGGTATTCTTGCCCGACACCACCCAAAGCACACGTTCCCAGGTGATTAAACTTTCATGTAAAAAACATTTTATAAAAACCTTATTTCAGTATTTAAGCAAATCAACTAAGTAGAACAACTAGACTTCAATAATTGAAAAAAAAAACTCTGACAGAAAACGTTTCGCAATATCTCCGCGCAATTCTTCGAAAGCTATTGAAATCATGCTCTCATCCATCACACTGGTCTCAATGGGCGCGGGCCAACCGACTGTAACAAGTTCACACAATCTATCATTTATAAGTTTAGTTTTATCCTATTATTTGTACATTTTTATTTATTCTATAATTTTCGGAGCTTGTAACTCTTAATATGGGTAAGTTTTCTTGACAATTAAATGAAATAATTCATTGACAATACTTCTAAAGGTTACTAAAAATAATTAATAGAAAATATTCTATAAATAAAATAAATAGTCGTGATAGCCTAGTGGTGGTGACCGTTGACTGGCAAGTCAGAGGTCTCGGGTTCGAACCCAAGGCGCGCATCTATGACTTTTCGTGAGTTATGTGCGTTTTATAAATTAATTATCACTCTCCGTGCCTCGGATAGCACGTTAAGCTGTTGGCCCCGGCTGTCAATTGTAGATCTTTGACAGTCGTTACGGGTAGTCAGAAACCCGAAAGTCTGACAACCAGTCTTGCCAAGGGGTATCGTGTAACCCAGTAACTGGGTTGTGGAGGTCTGATAGGCAGTCGCTCCATGTAAAACACTGGTATTCAGCTGCATCCGGTAAGACTGGAAGCCGACCCCAACATAGTTGGGAAAAGGCTAGGCAGATGAGAAAATATTCTAATAAAAATACATGTGAATGTTAATTTACATTTTGTGCCTAATAGGTACTTGGTAGTACTTAGTATCATTTACATTTTGTGCCTACTATTACTGTAGAATGTTCTATGATGAATAATAAAAGCTCAATTCTGTTAATTATTCAATGCAATTATGTTTATTGACAGTATATTTACAGAATAAAGCCGGGACTCCACCAAAGCGGAGATGTGATGTGTTTCCATATAAATGACAACTCGAGTGAACTCGAGCGGCGCCGCTTGATCTGTCATTTCTTAATGCTCTAAGGTCATTTCTATTGAGACTTATCTCCTCTCCGCTCTTCTCCACTTTGGTGGAGTCCGGGCCTAACTGTAATAAAGGAGCGAGAGAACACGCGCGACGACGCGGACGCTTGATTCAGTCTTGACGTACTGACTTGATATTAAGGTCAATTCTTATAAATTGTGTAAAAGATACACAAGTAGGCTCAAATACAATGTAAGGTTTGCCATACAACTACTAAGTAGTAAGCACAACGTTACGTACTCCCAAAGTTGCTAGCCTGCAGTATAAACAGTCGCTGTGGCAGGAAGACATCATCATCATTAGTAGGCACAAAATGTAAATTAACATAAGCACGTATCTTTTTTAGTATATTTTGTAGTAGTGTCTATACCACCTATGATCCTGGGTCATTTAAGCGGGACGTGAAAAAGCTTTTCTCAAGGCCGTCAAGATGAGAGCCATCATGCCACATTGCTATATTGGCTGCTGGGATGATGGTCATCACTATGGGACTCTACTGACTGCTTTCCATCAGGCAGCATGGAGTCAATTTGTAAAGTCAAGTTGAAAAAAATACCTAAGCTCAAACAGAGCTCCTAGTATTTATGTAGAAGCGCCGCACAAAAATCTATCGTAAATAGGCGACATGGAATTTCGACATCCATCAGGTTAAAAAAAATTACCACGTTTCTTGACGATGTTTTCCTTGGCCGCAATCCTCATTAAAATCCACAATCAAGCGCTAATGTGACGTTTCCTTTGTCCAAGTTTAATCTTAATTACCTAACTTTTACAACGAAACGACAGCTATTTTTATAAATCTGCAACATTGCAGCCAATTTATAATAACAAAACCGTTTTACGTTTAATTTTTTTTTTACGTAAAACGTTTTTGTCATCAAAACAAAAGCTGTGTACCAAATATCAGATCAATCTGTCAACAGAAAAGGGGTGAAATATCGATTACTAAATTTGAATCAAATATGTAATAAACAGGTCAAGCTAAGTAAAACCGTTTAAAAAAGAAACTCAAAGAGTACCTAAGGGTTCTCATAAATAAAACAAATATAATAAATAATAATTAAATAAAGCTGAAGGCAGATTTGTGTAATTTGTTGGAATAAAAACCGGGTTGAGTTCAGCCGCTTACCGAATACTTAATATTTTAAGTACTTGAAACGGGTCGTGAGAACTGGATTCAAGTCTGTGGTTTCACAAAGGTTTCATAAAGAATATTTAGTATAATTATTAAAATCTTGAATACGTACAGTCTAGATAAGAATGAAGTTTTTTGTAGAAGTTTGCATGTGATTATAAAAATCGTTTAGTTTGCTATAAGTTTCAGTCTTACCTTTTCAGAAAATATGGTAAAAAGAAATTATATTGATGACATCTTGAAAAATGTACAGCCTTAACTAGTGCCCCTGCCAACCTAACTCCGTTGCCGACTGTACATAAACATTTTTGTAAATTATTTATGGATACTATGTGAACACGAAGACAGAAGTTAAGCAAAGTTCGAAATCATTGGAAAAAAATCGATTTTTTTTTGGGTTTTGAACTTACGACGAGTTGGTCGCTGAATCGACTTGAGCCCATGAGACCTGAGAACACGATACGTTTTAGTTTGTACGATCGTACCTAAAAGATAAATAATTTCATACATTAATTAACTAATTCAACAACACAAAATGTATTCTATCTATGTAAAGTAATTAACAGCGTTTTTATTTGGCAGTTTTTCTTTCAAAATATTTCTTAACTAATTGGAAGGCACCGATGCGATATTACCAATTTTCTTAAATTTTTACATTTACATGATACATAGCACATGTTAGCTTAATTAATGATGTTGTTAGGTAATGGTTCATAATTATTATTATTACCAATACTAAACAATGCTGGAAAACAACTATTAGGTAAAACTTCAGCATGTAGATACAAATATCATAGCTTTGGCTAAACAATTTAATATTCGATGCGCCTTTGTAGTAAGTTAGCCGTTAGTTCTATTTGTTATAGTACCGATAGAGATACATAGGCTTATGTTATAATCAAAGTAGGTTTCAAAACCGCAACTATGCCCTGCTATTGACGATGACATTCCATTACAATAATATATACCTAATCGTATAATTCTGTTTATGTGGTGTACTGTGTTGTGTTGAGTGGAGACCATGGATCGGCAAACGTAGTGTAGGATGCCCTCAGGCTAGATGGAGTGACGATCTTCGCAAGGTCTTCTTCTTCTTATCGTGTGGTTGATGAACAACCTGGTGTCAGAATTTAAACCGCCCGTAGGCCTCTAACATGGCTTTACACGCCATTGCAAAATCTCTCAGATGTGCTGGTTTCATCACGATGTTTTCCCTCATCGTTTTAGCAACTGATAATGAATTTATAATACGCACATAACTTACGAAAAGTCAGAGATGCGCGCCTTGGGATCGAACTCGAGACAGCAAGTCAGAAATCCCAGGTTCAAACCTAAGTCTGGATTTATAACGCACTGATACAATGGCTGGAAAAATGTCTGTGTTGACAAATCTAACATTTTTGAGGAATCATAATCATATTTTTGTGCTAGGTTATACAACAGGTAATCCAGCATGAGTCGTGATAGCCTAGCGGTATGACCGTTGACTGGCAAGTCACAAGTCCAAGGTATGAAACCAAGGCACGCCATGACGCCACCTCTAACTTTTCGTAAGTTATGTGCGTATTATAATTAGCTATCACTTACTCCGTGTCCGTAAAGCACGTAAAACTGTTGGCCCTGCGCCTGATCTCTCTCCGATCGTGTCGGATTGCCGTCCAATTGGACGATGCGAGTGAGGAAATAGAGAGAGCACCTGTGTTTGCGCACACACTTGTGCACTATAATATCTCCTGCGTCGATGGCTAATCTCCGTTAAGATTGGCCGCTGTGACCGAAATTCGGTCAGGAGGACATTATTATTATTTAATATTCCAGCACAATTCTAACAACGTACTTAGTAAACTGGGATTAGCAAGATGAGCACGTTCTAGCAAATTATGACGAGGTCTAATCTAAATTCCTCGAAATAATTTTCAGTCATGTTATTATAATCAACGTTACTAAATAATTCTGAGAGCCGGATAAAATGGTATAAAATTTTAGCTTTAGGCTCTCTATGTTATAAAAGAATATCGGAAAGAAATGTAGAAAGCTTCCGAATTTCGGAAATTTCCTCATAGCGAATCGAGTGATCTAGATCATTTACTGGGAAACTAACATATCAACACCACATGCTTCCGTTTTCCACGCTTATAAATAAATAAATCAGCCTGTAACTGTCCCAATGTAGGGCAAAGGCCTCTTCTCATACAGAGAAGGATTGAGCATTAATCACCACGCTAGCTCACTGCGGGTTGGCGATTTCAGACAATTAAAGTCCAGGTTTCCTTACGATGTTTTCCTTCACCGTTAGTCAGTGGTGTCTTAGATTAACTAAGGAAGTACATATGACATTGAAAAAGTCACATTGGTACATGCTCGGTTCGAACTCACACCCACGCGCTTGCAAAGCGGGTCCGTAACCAATGCGCCACCACGACACTCTTTCTTTCTTCTTTCCACGCTTATTTAATACGAAATTTGTACAACTGATACGGGTGGGATCGAACTCACAATTTTCGACGATCACAGTAGATATAATTTTTAATAAATAATTATGTCTTTAAGTTTCATAAATTATTTGTGAATTTGCATCTAACCTCAAACCTTTAATCACCGAAAAATGAAACACAAAAGGAAATTAAATGTTACTAGACGCCGCCTGCCGGCATCCTTGTGGGAGTCAAAAGTTTAAACAAATAAACGAATATACAAGGCTACTAATCCACAAATTAATCGTAACACACATCACTGACCGTAGTGACCAAAGCTAATGATCACTACGGTCGTAATGGCAGCCAGTGGAGAAGTCATAATAAAAAAAAATAGCCAAATATTTTTATAGTTTCTTTTAACATTTATTTTTATTTCTTATCCTGATGTTTGCATTATTCATTGCCACAAAATAAGTCGTCTCGTTTAAAGTGTATTTTAGTGTAAAGCATTTTTATCTTCACCTAGGGAGCCATATACTTGTCTGGCCAAAAAACAAAACACAAAAGTAAATGATTGAAGTATCTTTAAATGTCTGTATAATATTATAACTTTCAATGTATACCTAACTCTCTAACCCGTTTAGTATACGTATAAATAGCCTGTCAGAGTTTAAACTAGGCCTCTAAAATGGCTTTACACATCCTTGAAAAATCTCTCAGATGTGCTGGTTTCCTCACGAGGTTTTCCCTCACCGTTTTAGAAAAGACATAGGTGTATTCTTGGGTTCCGAACCTACGGCCTTTAACTTGGCAGTACAATGGTCATACCACTAGGGTATCAATGCATAATTAATTTTTAAAATTAACTATGCAGTGTATAATATAAATAAGTATAGTAATATAATATATAGTAAGTATAATATAAGTATAAATAATTAATTTTTTGTCATCAATTATATTGAAATGATTCCCTTATAAGATGTTAAAGTACTCACAAACTTAGCCAATTAGATTTTTATTTTTAGTTCCAGCTGTCACCGTCTCAGATACTTTTTTGCTAAGCTTGTATGTACCCTTTGGAAATGAAGTCTTTACAATTTACTAATTTTGTCATCCTAATCGATCTTCTAACAACAATTTTTGTCCACAGACTATACTGCTACGCGCAAAAGCACGTGAAATCAATCCGAGCGGTGACTCGGACGGTTCAAATGCCGGACAACAGGACCAAGTCCGTCCGGACGCGCGTCCACACCCACGTACACTCGTCTCCGTATCACGTGTCTGATCACAAAGCGGCTATCACCGTGGGCATCATTATGGGCGTGTTCCTTCTGTGTTGGGTACCGTTCTTCTGTGTGAATATCGTGGCTGCGTTTTGTAAGACGTGTATACCGGGTAAGTAGTTTTTTTTATTATTTTTATTAATAATATTAATTACTGTTAATATAAAAAATAGTAATATGAAGATTTCTCATCCATCTCTGTATGAGAAGAGGCCTTTGCCCTGCAGTGGGACAGTTACAGGCTGATTTATTTATTATTATATTTATATAATATGAAGATTGTCTGATTGTGTATGTGTATATACACTAAGATTGAAGAAGAAGTGTAGATTAACTAAGAAAGTACATAATTATGACATGGAAAGTCACATTATTACACACCAGGATCGAATTCACGCTCGCGTGCTTACGAAGCGGATTCGTAACCAATGCGCCGCCACGACTCTTTTATTTTTTCTCATTAAAAGTGAATTTTATTTATTTATAAAAATTATATTAGCCAATACGTATGTTACGTACATACGTATACTGGCTTATTAACTATTCAATAGCTTAACTACCTAACTACGTCATTTAATAGCTACATACAAAAGAAGTAAACTATTTTAAAAGTAAATTAAAGTGGTAACCGCTTCATTTGTCTAGTGCCCGCAAGTTTAACCGACCGTGAAAACCCAATCACACTTTACACGACCTAGAAATATTCTGGCTCTTTGTTTGATAGAAAAATCTTAGTGGAAGACCATTATGCGAGGCATAGACAATTTTGCCAGGGAAATGGTATTCCCAATTATTTTAGAGACTGTGCCTTTTATCTAGGAACTCAAAATATGACGTTGTATCACTTACTCCGTGCTTTGGAAAGCATGTAAAGACGTTAGCCCTGCGCCTGATTTCTCTTCGGTCGTGTCGGATTGCCATCCTACCGGACTATGAGAGTACTTGAGTACTATGAGATGTACTTATTTAGACAATAATGTTAACATATAGATTCGAATTGGTCTAATCTGTAAGGAAGTTATAATGTTGAGAACTAATAAATAAATAAATAAATGAATCTCCTGCTTAGATGGCTAATCTCCGTCGAGATTGGCCGTTGTGACCGAAATTCGGTCAGTCGGACATTATTATTTGGTTTCTATTAATGTAAATTGAGCTTTATTCTACCCACTGTATGAAAAATAAAAGCGCTGTAAATCGGCAATAAATATTGACCAAACGACTCAATATATTGCTGACTGTCTAGAATTCTTCTTGGAAAACTCTCAGGTATTCAGCTTAATATGAACATCCAAAGATATAAACGTGCCCTTAATTCAAATTTGAACATTTCGATCGTGACCTTTGAAGGTATGCCCGGGTGACCAACTATTTCAGATAACTTAGGCTGTCTCCCTCTGCAGTGATAGCCTAGCTGTAAGGACCATTGTCTGGCAAGTCAGAGGTCTCAGGTTCGGACCCCATGTTCCTCTGACGTTTCGGAAGTTATCCGAATCCGCCCCGGCTTCGCACGGGTGCAATATACATATAAACCTTCCTTAAGAATCACTCTATCTATTAAAAAAAACCGCATCAAAATCCGTTACGTAGTTTTAAAGATCTAAGCATACATAGGGACAGACAGACGGCGGATAGCGAGTTTGTTTTATACTGTGTAGTGATAGTGATTTATCACCTGTTTCGTCGAAAAGCATGTTAAGCCGTTGGCGCCGGCTGTCTTGAAGACCTTTGACAGTCGATATAGGGAGTCTGTGTCCTCATAAAATCAATTCTATACCTATCGTATTTCTTTCGGTTGCAGGGGAAAGATAGGCAGTAGCTCTGTTGAAAACAGATATTCAGCTGCATCTGGTTAGATTAGAAGCTACCACCCGTTCTCAAGTGAAGCGCTAACCAACGAACAGCTTTTTTTTAAATATACATCTATCGCCACATTCGACGATACCACCATAATATTAAATCCTTTGTCTTAAAAACAAAGCGTCGGACTTTGAAGCGTGAATTCAATTTTAAAATTCATACGCAAACAAAGCATTATTTCTCACTTTTCTTTGAATTTTATGATTCATTTCAGAGCAAGCGTCCATTTTGAAATAATAAAAAAAAAATCTTTCAATATGCTTCTATCAAAAACGAGAATCGACGGTAAAAAGTTTTATAGCACAAATGCTTATAGGAGATTAAGTATATTTGGAGACTTCAAAAGTTAGCTTTTATCGTTTTGTGTTAATGATTGCCTCGTTGGTTAGTAGTAGCAATCGCGACTATTGAGTACGAAGTCCTAGTTTTAATCCCCGAGTCAGGCAAATGTGTTATTGGGTTTTTCCATAAGGAAATTCTCAGATCAAAATCAGAATTTAAAAAAGAAAAATCTTTTTGCTTTGACTAAACATCATCTTAAATGAAAATATACTTCCAGTACTTACAATAAAACAACACAAATATAAGAAAAACAAACTTAAAGTGAAATTGTCACAATTTATCACAGCACCTTCATAATAATAAATACTTCTACCCTCTCTCATCTTGTGTATTTCTAGTTAAAAACTTTGTTCAACTCATTGCAAAAATGACGTCGGTAGTTTATAATTTAAAAAAGTGGTTAACTTAACTTGAAAACTCTAAATTTATCTTACTGTTCTAGTCTTAATTTTAGTAATATGCTTTATATGCAATACTTATATAATAAATACTTGAAATATGTATATTAGATATAGTAGCTTATAGGTTAACAATAATTGTGTATATATAACATTTAGTATATATTATGATAAATAGGCAATTCGAATGGTACACAGGAAAGGGAATCATAGCTCACAATTGCTTCCATTACATCTCATTACTATGCATGAGAGAAATTTAAATTGACACGATATTGTGGCATATGTTTAACAATGCAAGTAAAAGTATTTTATATGCAATATACTTTCAACTTCCATTAAAAATTGAAAAATTGTGTTAAAAAGAACTCACCTTTATAATTGTTCTCTCCGCGCGGGGGCTACCGCATTTCCTCTTCTTTCCGCTTCTCAATTCTGGTAAATTAAAATTTTTGTTTTTGAAAATGAGATAGGATTAGAATAAATTAATTATCACTCTCCGTGCCTCGGATAGCACGTTAAGCTGTTGGCCCCGGCTGTCAATTGTAGATCTTTGACAGTCGTTACGGGTAGTCAGAAACCCGAAAGTCTGACAACCAGTCTTACCAAGGGGTATCGTGTAACCCAGAATGTGGGTTGTGGAGGTCTCCATGTAAAACACTGGTATTCAGCTGCATCCGGTAAGACTGGAAGCCGACCCCAACATAATTGGGAAAAGGCTAGGCAGATGATGATGAAACAGAGATAGTATACGAGCGGGACTTAACCCCGCGACACTTGCCGTACCGTAGCAGCGCTCTTACCAATTGAGCTATCGTATCGCTGACCAAACCTATCAGTTATCAAGTGCCCTTTCTACATCATTGGTAACGCCTGATAATGTCTGTTGGTAATTTTTCCAGCTTAAATTCCGCTCGCCTCTTTTTCAAATTAGTCTTATTTTTTTAAGATTTATTTCTTATTTTACATGGCCGTAACACATATTTATTAATATCAATATAAATTATTCTAGTCATTTGTTTTTTGTTACTATTTCGTACATTTGTTTTCGATAGTAAAATTAAAAAAAAAAATGGTTGCCTGTAAAGTCGGTTTTACGGGCGAAGATTTTACGTGACAACGTCTTTTTCTCGGTAGAATATTTATTGATATAGGCATTCGGCGGGCCTCTCTCTCGTTCGGTGACTCATCGTAACGTTACCGAGCGTTACACTTTTTCATAAGTGACTCCCAGCCGCAACCTAATTTAAGACGTTGTCACGTCAAAAAAAACTCGTAATCGTTTGGCCGAATACCGGAATCGGTACAAACAGATATATTTCAGTACTCTATTCGTCGGATTTCCATCCATCTCTGCTGGAAAGACATACCTGAACAAACCCCTTTTTTAAAGCATGATTTTCAAATGATACCACCGACCATGCACCAAACATGATATGCACAGGTACCGAGCACCTATGAAGATAGCACTTAAAGCCTTCTGCCCACTAGACTAATAAAGCATCAACAATTCTTAAGCACAAACTATAATATTTGTTTTTGGAACTAAAAAAACCCTTTATTAGTTAATACTGAGTAAATTTTCTACGAAATAGGTGTACCATTATTAACATTGTCTGGATTTAAATTGTATACAATCTGGGATTAGCTGGATTTTCGTTACACAGTGTAAGCTTATTACATTTCAAGGTAATGCCCTTTCAGTTTCATCATAGTTTCATGCGTCATAATAATAACATGTAAATATAAAAAAATAATATATAGCAACATGCTATATATGCAACAAGATAATATGCTACTTCATTTATTTAGATACTACATTGTATAAAATTTAATTTTATAATTAGTTATTTTTTTAAAGACGCGTAAATTAATGCATTATAATTATCAAATGCCAAAGCCGTGGCGACGTAAGACATATAAGACGAGTCATCGTAAGTCTGTTGTATTAATATATTTTTTATTTAATAAAAAATACTCTTTCACTTAGATACTTAATACCAATCAAATCCCCAACCTTGTCAGATATAAAAAGGTATTCAATTATTTCAAGATACAATACTATTCAAGAAAAACATTCTTATCGCCAAGCAATTTACTTAGAAGTCTTCTGATTAATTTTATTACAAATAGGCATGTGTTTCACCCACCTGATGGTAAGCGGTGTTGTGGTCTACAGTACACCTTGTGAAAAAAATTCAAGAAGTTAAACGGTATCGTCCATACCCGTCCCTCAGATAAATTTCACCATAGGTACCTATATATTGCCGGTAGACAACAAAGAACCTAGCTTGGTGGTCCTGTCCGGTGAGAGGTAACCCTAAACGCCACGACCAAAGCCTCCCATTAGAAGCAGGTTGGGTGTTGACCGCTTCTAATTTGTGACGATTCTTCTCTGACACCGCATTGGAACAGACACATTGGAATTAATTTGTAATCATGTCTGTTTTTTCGCAAATCTCTTACAACCCGAATATAACAATAAAAAACTCTGAACCTCAGTTCGCAAATCAGTTTAGCCAAGTTCGATACCAATTTGCGTTGGCGTATAGAAATTTCTAGATCCTTTTTAAAAAGTTCGATTGCCTCTCGTATTTTCGATTACAATATTAAAGACATCAAATAAAACGTTGTAGAAGGTTTTTAACTCGAACTTTGATAGACTTTCCGAAACATTTTAAATACATATTTATTAACTTCAAAGAATCGTCTGACTTTGTGGCGTCTTACTTATTTGATGTTTAGGTACAATATGCCCCTTGCAAGTCGACAGGGAGAACGGAAAGTTAGGTGACGAATTTCTGGAATTTTAGCACTTTTACCAACCCAAGGGTACAAACTATTATTATTATTATTTATTACTAAGCCCACTTTTCTCTGTCCGTCAGAGCATATAAAAACTAAAACGAAGGATTGATACTGAACATGATTTAGTGCAAGAGTCCAACTCACCATTGGCTGATTTTTTATTCTAGTTATTCATTATGATAACTAATCAACTGCTGTATCATCTCTGTTTCTTGTTTACCTCGTCGAGCAGTCAGACGTTACTTAACTTGATCATGAGAACTACCGTTGTAGCTAAGTAATAAGGTTCTCGTGACCAAATTTCAGTCACAGCGTGCAGCGGCCAAAACCAGCTGCTTAGAAGCCATAATAACCATAGTCGGCTAACTTCCTTTGAAGAGATTAGCCAACTACCTACGTAGGAGAAGTACACTCCATTCCTTCACTTTCTCATAGTTTTATGGGATGGCAATTCGTCAAGACTGCAGAGAGGTCAGGCGCAGAACCAACGGCTTTACGTGCTTCCGAGGCAAGAAGCTAGTGATAATCACTATCACTACATAGTATAAAACAAAGTCGCTTCCCGCGTCTGTCTGTCCCTATGTATGCTTAGATCTTTAAAACTACGCAACGGATTTTGATGCGGTTTTTTTTAATAGATAGAGTGATTCAAGAGGATGGTTTATATGTATAATACATGCATATTAACGAATCCGTGCGAAGCCGGGGCGGGTCGCTAGTTAATTTATAATACGCACATAACTTTCGAAAAGTTTAAATTAAATACGCCTTAAATTTGATACTGAGATATATGATTTTCCAGTCAAAGGCCACTTAAAAGGTTACTACTACTATCATGAGATGTCACGCGACTATCTCGACAGTGTATGTATCACATCATCATTTGCCTATAAAAAACTGTCTATAAACCATAAAAAAACTGTCTTAATAAAACTATTTGTTACAGATTTGGCATTCAAAATCCTGACGTGGCTCGGCTACTCAAATTCGGCGTTCAACCCTATCATATATTCTATATTCAACACGGAGTTTCGCGAAGCCTTCAAAAAGATTCTAACATCGAGGTATCCACCATGCTGTGGATACCAAAGTGTCAGGGCTAACACCCCAACAAGGAACGACAACTTCGTCACCGACTACGGGACTAAGACTTTAGTTGTACGTCGAAGCGGATCCCTCGGTCTATCAGGAGTGGATCCCACTCCGAGGTCATCGGCCGAGTCCGTCAGGCCTCTTAGAGAGTATCATATTTGACAAGAAGACGATAACAGCAACAATGGGTTGCTTGATAAAAGTGACGTGGTTTGAACACCCGAAGACTGGTATGGGATACAATTTGTATTGACAAGAGACACAATGCATGCAAAAGACAGTACCGCGAACGTAAACACGTATACGCTTTTTGCACGATTGGAAAAATGAGAAAGCAATATCTTGCTTCTCGTTTCAAAAAGACATTCTATTTTAATCTGGATATAAAATATAAATATTTAAGACGATAATTATACCGTCTTTTGTGTGAATTGTGATATTACAAATAGAAAGTGAATTATAAAAATGTTTTAAAAGCCTTACGAAGGCTTATTTTGCTTGTGCGCGTTGATTATGTGTTATAGAAATTATTTTTATCATTCCATCGATCACGTAATTAGGAATTCATATCATTATCATTGAAACGGGTATACATAAGCAATTGTAATATAAAATAATTAAGAATAAATATTTAGATTAAAAAAGAAAAATATAATAGATTGATGTTATAAAAAATTATAAGGTCCTTTGTAGATTATTTTCCTAATGAAATCATTTTAAAAAGTATGAGTATATTTCAAAAGAAATTTTCTTACTAACTTTTACTACGACAACATCGTATTATTTTTTAATTTGAACAAGAAATGTAATTACACTGTAGGTAACAATTGGTACAGAAAAAAAACCTTAATTTATTCAGCTTTTCTACCGTATTATGGGAAATGACTTCTGAATCTGCAATGTAAAAAAAAAAACATAAAATATATATCACTTATAAAATAAAAATTTAAAAATCCCCCGGCACCAATTATAAAAGCTCTCCGTTTTTTAGCTAAAAATACTCCGATTCAAGTAATAAAACTTTCAAATAAAAAAACTATTATATTACGGCTTTATTCAGTGATTAATTTCGGGATTGCCCGACTAGTTTCGAACTCAAACGGAGTGCATTTTCAAGAGCGAGTGTAGTTACGCGTAACTTAGGAGGTCAGAGGTTTAAAACAAAGCCACACGTGACGTTTCAAAGCGGTCAAAGAATAATAATTACATAATTATTTTTAATATGTACAAAGTACATGCCTACACAAAAACGCTAAATTTATTTTTTCACTCATTTTGTCAGTTACTGTAGTATTTTTACCTCAAATAACAGATTGTTAAAGTGAGTTATAAACATTAGGAAATTGGATGTTCTAAACCTCAAAGGTAAGAGGAAAGAGCAAAGATATTGGAAAGAGTGTAAATGAGGACTGAAGTTATATTTATTGGAAATAATTATATTTTTCTCTTTGATTTTTTGAGCTTTCAACTGGCAGAAACGTTTTCTAGTCAAGCAATATTGTGTAAGTACAACTTATAATATCTACGTTTATCTAGTCACTTAAATAAGAAAACCCGCTCATATCCATTATTATTAAACGGTTTTACTTAGCTTGACCTGTTTATTATTTGGTTCAAATTTAGTAATCGATATTTCACCCCCTTCCTGTTGACAGATTAATCTGATACTTGGTACACAACTTTAGTTTTGATGACAAAACCGTTTTACGTAAAAAAATATTTAGGTATATTATTATTCAGTTTCTTTTAATTTTTCTAAGACATTTACATGGCCGGCACATGTATTAAAAATAAATATACTAAGATAAGAAAACCCTAACTTGTGTTAGTTTTTTTTTATTATTAATTCCTGTGATACTCTGTAAATAAATTTTATAAGTAGTAGTATTTGTAGTTTGTAAATATCGAAAAGTAAAATCGGTTAAAATACTGGTAAAGAAATATATTTCTATAGATGTAGGTAGATTCTATAAATACTTTCGTTAAAATGAACAAACTATATTTATTTATATTAGAGAAATCATATTTTAATAAAGCCTCGGACTTTTAAAAATGTTTTAAGGCTAAAAAGATTAGACATAAAATGTATTTTTCTTTTTTAATAGCTCATTGCTTTTATTTAACCTCTGTGATACAAAATCTCTTGTACCTTATTATTAACTTACATAAAAACTATTTTATTTTTATTTTTGTAATAAATTAACATTTGTGATGAAAAAGTAAAATACATTAATAATCTTTTGATTATATTAAAATACAGTGTAGATAAATCATGCTTAAAGTTACAATAAAGTAACATAATTATATAAATATAAAGTAATAATGAAAGAGATTTTATTTAAGTGTATAAATAAAATGTATATAAATCAGTTGACAATGTATTCGGATATTAGATTATAATCACCTTTCTAGGAACATAAATTTCATGTTAATCTAATTATAATTATTATGCGTAACTCGCACTTATAATTGTACATAATTATAGAAATAATTTAGAATGCACGAAACATTCCTCATCTGCTGTAATTTTAATTAAACACTACAATAATCAACATTTTTTTAAGATTCGAACTCATTTATTGCGCTCTTTAAATTTTGTTTTATGAGTTCTTTTTAATAAACAATGTTAAGTACATGATTAAAAGGGAATTTTAGCTTTGAGTCAACAAAAAAAAATACCATAAAAAAGAAATAACTAAAAGTTGAAGATTAATGACAGATTTTGTGTCTGAAAAAATAAGAAAAAGAAATCGTTATAAGTAAATAGACAGATTGACAGACCATGATAACATAAACATTTTTATGAAGTATTTATGCATGCTATGAATATCGAACACTCGGCTAAACGAGGTTCACTTATATTATGTGAAGTAACAATATAAGTGAATCTCGCTAGGCTGTCGTCGACTGTACCCGAGTTTACCCGATTCAGCGTCCCCGATCCCGAGTAAAACGACAAAAGTTTGTAAAGTCATATTTTCAATACAACTCTTATTTGCCCTGCAAGTTGTTTTCAAAACTTTTTGCTTTACTGAAAAATTACATTCTCCAAAGGCTTTTAATTAAATTCGAATGATTCACAGTATTTCTCGTTGAAATTGCCTGAAACCGGATATTAATTTATCGCGTGTGACTTTATTACTTTCCGCCCCTTTGCAGTATTCGATTGAAAAAAGCCATTCGATAAAAGAGACTCGATATTTTCACTGTTACAAAGAATGGTACAAGAAGCTTAGCTATCCGGTTTTCTATTGAATAGAACCTCGTTACATTTTATTGATAGACTAGCTGACCCGATAGGACTAACTAGCTGGAGATTAACAAGAAAAATAGTATGATTTTTGCAGTACAAAAGAAAGTCCTAGCAAGAATATGCCACAAAACTACAAGAAACTATGCCCAGGAGACTAAATAACTGGCAAAAACAGTTATTCTTTAGCGCTACCTACTTATAATAAACGAGCCTGGGCAATCTGCACACAAAATAATCTGCACTCTAATTGGTTTCCGCGTAGACAATCTGCAGACTAAGGCTTTTTGGCCACGACAGATAATGGTGCTAATTCTCTTGCACACGCTCTAAACTAATTTAGACTCGCCATCTCTCGTTCTAACAGAGATCATTAGAAAAAGGATAGAAGATTTTCAGAGCTGTCAAACTAGTCTATTTGCGAGATATCAACGAGAAATTTAGTCGGCATGTCATGAGGTCTCGTCTAATTTCACGTCAATTGCAAGGATGTAGACTAATTTGACAGCTCTAATTATTTGCTGTCCTTTTTCGATGGTGTTTATTAGAAAGAGATATAGATAGACTGAAATTAGTTTAGCGGGGTATTAAAGAGAATCAGCACCATTTTCACTGGTTTTTATCATCATTATATTGCTGGTGGTGGCTATAAAATTAGACAATTTGCAGTCTTGGTCCACAATCTTGTTCACAATCATATCTTATCTTTTTTTTCGTTTTTTTTTTTCATTAGCTGTGTTAATAAATCCAATTTCACGTCTACCTTATTTTCCTAATTATGGCGAAATTACTTAATATGCCAACATAAAATTAAAATGTCTGTCATTTTCAAAAAGAACGTAAATATAATCAAAGAATCCTGCGAAATATTTAATTTGGAAATTACGCCACAAAAGTACTTTTGTAGAATGTTTCATTAACTTATTCCTGATCTTATTGTAATATATTTTTTAATATCCACTTATTGGTCGGCTTTAGAACGTTTCTTGGACAAAGAAACCTCTTATGAAAGAAATAGGACATCTTATTGCTATGCATTGCTTCGACCGAAACGATTTAACCTAATGTTGTTTGAAATCCCATTTAGATCCTTATAAAAAAGAAAAAATCAAATCGTATTTATTATTCTTTAATCAAAATCAAAATGGGATTTATATTGTAACTAAGCATTTGACGGTTGCTGGATATACAACATATTTAAGATACTGTTTCCTTAGCACTAGATTAGTTGGGGCATAGTAAATGGTTTAAGTTGTCGATAAAGGTTTAGTTGGGTATTTGCTGTAAAATTTCTTGGAATAATAAGTAATACCGGCTAATTCTAAAAGTAAAATAAAAATATTTGACTTTTCAATTGATTTTACTTAAACAGTAAAAACATAATAAAATGAATGATACTGTATCGTAAAGGTCTACATTTTTGTAGAAAGAAAATATGTATTACGAGCAGAATATTACTCGGATTATTTTTCTTTTTACTAAAATTTAGAACTTCTGGTATTTGGAACATAGTATGCATAAATGCTTTATTCATATATTTTGATCTGAAAATTTGAAGAGAGAGTCCATGACAGATTTGACCCCTACATAAATAGGTACCTATTATGTAGGTATCATTTATTATTCTTTTGTGACTTTTCCGATTCTTAAATAAATAGTTCAACAACAATAGATAAGGCGAACCATTGATTTAGCTTTATTTACGACAAAAATTGATAAAAACTATTTAATATTTTAAATAGACATTATGTATTATTATTATATTTTATTACTTTGTTTATTTTATTATTATCATAGGTCACGCAAGCCATGGAAATAAATTCAAAACTTCAAAAAAGCTGTCCCCTTTAAAAGCCGTCAATTTAATCGATCCTTTTCAGTATTTTCCCTTCCACTGATATTGTACCTATAAGCACAGTGTTATAATATAGTAAGACTACATGGGGAAAAGCGCTAATGAATTTAAAAAATTAGGTCTGTATAATAGTCATTAAATGATAGTATTATTAGAACATATCACGTTTAATTAATATATTAATAATAAACAAAGTGTATATATTTTGCGTATTATATGTGCCATTAATAGTTGAGCAGTAATAGTGTATGTGTGACCACTGATTGGCAAGTCAGAGGTCTCAGGTTCGAACCCAAAACACCTTTGAAATACTAACTACTTCTTGCCTCGGAGAGCATGTTAAGTCGGCTTCGGCTGTCGTAAAAAACTTTGACAGTCGATATTGGGTGCCAGTATCCTCATAAAATCCTGACTACTGTTCTAACCTTGGAATAGTATATCCCTTTGGGTTGCGGGAGGGTTGCGACCAACAAAATTTTGGAAATGGTTGGAGACAGTCTATTCTGTAAAATAGAATGTAGTGTTACATAGCAGGTTTCTGTTTCTACAATTTCATTTCAAAGACGATATTAATAATATATATTTTTGTAAATAATATATATAACATTATAGAAGGAAAAGTCAATGGAAAGAGAGGAAGAGGTAGGCTATGACAAAGTTATGTAAAGCAGATCAAAGAGAAAGGAAAGGTCGAGACGTATAAGGAGGTCAAAGAATTGGCTCTTGATAGGGAGAGCTGAAAAAACTGCATCAATAAGAGCGTAGCTCTTAAATTAATGGTGATGAAATAATAAATTATATATAATAAAATGTTATCTTGGTTTAAATTGAATCAAAAAAAAATAATTAAAATGTAATTTCCGTGTTTTTTTTTTGTGTTTTCATTAGGTCGTCCATTATTGAAATGTATAATATATGTATAAATAGGTATTAGATATAGTATTAAGTTAGAAAATAATGTAGTGCTGCTAATATGTACATGATTAGAATTTTCAGCCATCACACTGAATGTCGAGCACTTATAAATCATTTTAGATTAAATGTGAAAAACGAAATCTGGGTATAAAATAGTTGAAATATAGTAAGCAAATTAAGCACTTCGCAGACGTAGCTATAAATGCTATAATAATATATATTATAATATATACTACAATACTGTTATTTAATATATTGAAAATATATATTTTGCTTTCATAACACTGACACTACTTTTAGACATAATAATTTTATTTTTGTAAGTAAATAAAAATATTGTAATAAAACTAAATAATTAAAACTAGAATTTTCTCCTTATACCTATAAATATTTATCCCATGCGGAAATCAAACCCGACACCAAACGCAGGAATTGTCAATTATGGCTACGTTTGTGGCGTGATTTCAATTCTATCACTATAGTAATAATAATTTATTACCTATACAATTAAGAACGTAAGTATAGTATATTAATTATTAGCATTACAATTAATATTACATATCTGTGCAATACATAAATACTGTTCCAACTTTTTGCTACAATATTGTTATAATAGTAGAACAAAAAAAAATCGTAAACTTAATTGTACTATATGAATTATTCTGCTAAAAAGTTATGCACAGATTAAATATATAACTAGAGTTGATGATACTCAAAGTCTGTCAAAATTAGCTGTAGGTTAAATTGTTTATATTTATTTAAATAATACAAGAAGATTGATCGTGACTGGTGACGTTTGTTGCGATAAAAAAAAAACACAATTATAAAGATGTGTTTGTAAGGTACGAGGAGATAAATCATGTACAGACTGGTCGATACTGAACTTCACGATAATTTAATCGATTAAAGTGAATTTTGTATATAATAGACGTAATAATCTCGTTTAAAGTTAAATAAATGTAATAAAATCGTATTGTATTTATTCAAATCAATAGCTGAAATCATTCGCTTACTACAACGATTTACTGCAATGCTATTCTGTAAGACAATCTCACAAAAACGTGTGAATTCCAAATGAAATATCAAACTATATTAATTTTAAGAGCATTTATTTCGGATTGATTTCAGGTCGTCTGACTCAGCCCGATCAATTTTAAACTCAAATGGAGTCCATTTTCAGTGAGACCCGTGATGCCAATAAGTAAGCACACTCTTGAAAATTGGACTCGGTTTGAATTAAGCTTTTAACGCTTTTAATGTAATAATCTCGAGAGTTTTTATTAATTAATTGAATGACTGATAATAAATTGAAGATTGAATAAATAAATATGAATGATTATTTAAATTAATTTATTAATTGAGTTATAAAGTATGTCAAATTAATTTGCGTTTTGAGATTTGAGGTTTTACAGAATAGATGTTCTGATTTCTGGTCGGCTATTGGTGCATTTTAGTAGACTATTAATGAATTCTAGTCACTAATTGTAATACATTTCATTTCATTTTCGAAGAATACAACACATTATAAGAGCTTATCAGTATTTGTAATTAGTTAATAGTTGCGATAAGAAAAGCAATGTTAATCTTCATTCATTGTTGTAAATAACATTTTCTATGATCTAAATGTTTCTGACGGCTTATCAAGGGCGCCCTTGAAGGGATGTAAGCCAAAGCTGGTATTTGGTAATTAAGGATTTCTAGTCAGAAAATAAAATAAATTAAAAGTATTTTACTCGTTTTACTTCTTCCTTAACCCTTAAACCTTCTTACTCCTTGGTACCTGTTCTTAATACCTGTTTGCTAGTAAGGCTACTATGTAGCAGTTAGGAGTTTTGAAATGTGCCTAGTGGAGGGTTATAGGCTCGACCCCTATGGATTATACATGGTTTATATTGGTGTAACTCAATTCTGCCTCTATATTCAGGGAAATATATAGCCGTGGTGTCATGTTGTGATATACACAATATTTTTTAAAACGTGATATTAATAAATACCTATATAAATACAAATTTTAAAAAAAAATCTAGAATATGGGATATTAATACATTATAACAGCACAACATATTCCGCCATTCTGGCGTTCAAATACATGGATTGTTATATTAAAATATATTTTAAAACTAAATTCTAACTTGACATGGCAATGTTATCACTTAGAAAATTTGGAAAATACTAAAACATTACAACACTAAACACACTCTCTGCCGTTCTATTAAGACGTGGAATTCTTTACCAGCCCACGTGTTTCCCTCCACTTATGATCCTGGGTCCTTTAAAACCTTTTCTCAAGGTCGTCAAGGTGAGGGCCATCATGCCACATTGCTACGCTGGCTGCTGAGATGATGGCCATCACTATGGGACTCCACTGACTGCTTTCCATCAGGCAGCATGGAGTCAATTTGTGCGGCAGTAATATATATTTTTTTAATTTAGATAATAAGTCATAGAACAAAAAAATACTCAAAAAAGTTTTATTTTTTTGCGAAGTAGTTTTTTTTTATCATGAAGATCGAAGGTTAAATACCTCAGAATAAAAGCTTTTTCCATCCGTCTCATTATTCCTCGTTTGTCAAATAGCTGACGAAAGATTTAACAGGGCAAGATAAATGACTACATTTTGCAGATTTTTTGTACCATCACGATTTTAAATTACGTCACGTCTGTATGTCCAAAGGGTTAAAAATTACACCCGCGCAGGTTGCCAATGGTCTCGTGTAATAGGGGCGAGCTTACTGTCATTTATCAGACAAAATCTAATGTCTACTTTCTGTCATGAATGTATTTAGCCTTTTATGTCCCACAGCAGGACAAAGGCCTCATCTCTCCTTCCATTTGTCTTATTCTCGAGCCATATGTGACCATTCTCTAGATTTGAGTCTTTCTGGACCCGCTGGGAAATCATAAAAAAATAAAGTAAATCAGACTCGTTCACGTAAAATCCTAAAGGTACCTACACAAATTGAGGTGAGAGGAAATTGGCACGATTGAATAATATGGATCATGAGCGTCCAAGACTTGTTATGAAAGTTCTGAAAACGCTTTTATATTGTTCGTCGACGTCAGTGAATCCATTAAATGATCGATTTTACGCTACGGGTTGAGCAATATATAGATAAATGAATAAAAGTATGTTCTTCTCAGAACCAAAACTGAACTATAAATAATATTCGATAAAATTTACCTAATTTTTACATTATTTACATGTTATTGCCTACTTAAAACTTACGTAAAAGTTATTGAAATCGAATAAAATTGATGAGTTTTTATTTTTTAGTTTATTACTTTTAGTTTAGTCTAATTGGTTATTACTATCATATTTTTATAAGTCATTGTGTGGAGAAATAAAACTAGCAAGCAATACGCATTTGAAGATATAAAAACTTTTATAAAAAAATATCAATTTGCAAATAAAGTATTAAGCAAAGTCAAATAACGCTGTATAGATTTCAGCCTTAATTTGCGACGTAAGAGAGTATATACATGTCATACTCCACCACGCTAACCTACGTAGTTTATTGTAGTTGCGCCTAACAGACCAAATTCAAATGATAAATAAAGTAACCTATACAAAATGTCATTGACTGCGAAATAATTTAAGAAATAAATGAAAATTAAGTTAGTTTCAAATAGTGAAATAAGCACTAATATATTTTAGTTTCTCTCTTAATCACACTTCAGTAACAACTTAAAAGCTTACCAATCAATTTTGTTTGTGACTGTACTTTTGAGAATTAACTGATTCAACTAATTTTAATTGTTTTAGTTTTAAGTTTACGCTTGATTTAGTTGAGACGTTATTGGATAAATATTTAAAACTCATATTTAAATTAATCAACAATTAGAAGTTTTTTAATAGATAATTTTATGTTCATTCGACTCATTATGTTCATTCAAAAATATTGGATTGAAATTAAGCGCGTCATAATCCGCCATTTTAACTTAAGAATAAAACGAATACTATTTCTGATGATTAGGGCCCGGAAAAATATGTATTAAAAAATTCAAAATATGTACATATAATATGGACGAAAAAATGTAAAATATGGAAAAATATGGAGTAAAAATGTAAAATATGGAATAAATATGGAGTAAAAAATAACAGTAGGTACCTTTAAAGGTAGGTACTTTACCTTTTTCATTGCCTTTTTGCATTAAAGACATTGAAATGAGTAAAGTACTTAACACATACCTACATTAAAAAAATTATAAAAAGATGTTGAAAATTTTATGTAAGTAATACTTACTAATAAAAAAATAAGTTTTATTCAAAAATACTGACTGACGGTGAAGGAAAACATCGTAAGGAAACCTGGACTTAATAGTCTGAAATTGCCAACACGCAGTGAGCTAGCGCGGTGATTAATGCTCAATCCGTCTCTGTATGAGAAGAAGCCTTTGCCCTACATAGGGACAGTTACAGGCTAATTTATTTATTTATTCAAAAATAAGAATCATTTATTTGCTTTGCATTTATCAACTTCCACTACATCAGCCACTACACTACAATACATGGTTACAGTAGACAATCAAGTGCTTTTTTTAAATAATCAAAATTAAATCTGTCGATTTGGTCTAAATTTTTATTTATTTATTCATTCATTTATTGCATACATGTGGTATATAGCTTTATATTGGCCGAAAAATCTTTCCACGTCACATGACGTAATGAGAGCATATAATACATATTGTGGAATGACCTTAGAATCAAAAATCAAAATACGACGAATAAAACGCGATATAAATGAAATACGCGCGGCCATGGCCATGGTGATGAGAATGCCAACACGTAAAATTATATCAATTTTTGTGAACTAACTCTTGTTCTATGATATAAAAATGGGAAATATGGATGATTGTGATATATTTTTGTAAAATATGGACTTAACCTTGAAATACCTTAAAATATGGAAAAATATGGAAAACAAAAATTAGTTTTTCACATTATAAATATGATAATCGATGTAGAAAACACATTCTAGACCGAAAATCGTGTAAATTAAAAATATGTATTTACATATTAATCCGGGCCCTACTGATGATTATAATAGCATATAATATAACAAACACGCCTGTTGAGATATGATACTATTATTTCAGCTTTACTCACAGATTGATTTCGAGTTTGCCCGACTAATTTCGAACTCAAACGGAGTCCATTTTCAAGAGCATGCTTACGAGGCTACAGGCAGCTTCGAGATCTACTCGTGTGTTGCTGTTATATTAAAACGAGTAAGTGTTCCACTAAAGTTGCTAAAAAATCATAATAAGGCACAAGTTTTCAAAGGCCCTTATGCTGTAAAATATTTCGGTACAATGTTTTAAACTTCTAAAGCGATAGTTTTTTTGTAAGGCGCTAGCTTCGATACATATCGGATATCACATTCGAAAATTGTTCCAAAATTATTTTGCGATACAAATTGTTGTGTGTACGAGCCTTTACAAGTAATATTGTATTAATTTATTCCGTGTAATTATGAGTATCTAAACCTACAAAGTAAAATACGAGGAAGTAATACTCACCTACTTAAATTGAAAAAAGTCTGATAAACACTAATCAACTTCTTTAAAAAGGTCTACGGAACAATGCCCTCTGTTTATTAATAAAGGCTTTAAACTTTCTTTGTTTACTTAAACTTTAGGTGTTAGTGACACGCAAGGGAAAAGGTCGAAAGGACCTAACGCCTGGTACACACGGTGTGACAGTTGCAGCAACCAAAAATGTTGCAGAGGATCCGAGGACGAGAAAATGTTTACATTTTTCAAGATTTTTAAAAGTATGTAACAAATCAAGCATATTTTACTGTAAGTACCTACACTTGCTTAAGTCCTGTTCAATCATTTGTTGTGTGCTTCAGAGAATTTGGTCAGCAAGCTGCTAAGGAATTTGTTCCGCCACGATTTTTTTTCAGCAATAGGAAGCGGTGATGAGTAGGCTTTATTCGTGAGTACTGTGTACGTAAAATTAACGATTCAAAAAATTTTATATTTTGTCTAATTGTGTAAATTAATATTGACTTTGCGACTGATTTAGACTTTGCAGCAAACGCTATTTTTTACCGAAATCGCTATTCTGTTGAGCCAACTCATATTACATGTTTTGTAAATCATTATCATGAGATTGATTTTCAGCGTGCTAGTAAGTAATTAGCAGTTTTACTTACGACAAATTTTAGTTTTAATTAATTTGTATCGAGTTGTGAGTTTATGAGTTGTAATTATTTAGTGAATTTTCTGTTCAAATTCCCTGTCATCCATAACGGCGCTCATTCGGAGCTATCTTTATAGCTCTTCTACAACTCCGGTGGTACATGTGACACAGGTTGCAGCAACAATATCACCGCTGCAGTGGCCCGGTCTGTACACGCCATTAATTGCCTTTCGTGGCTTTACTAAAACAAAGTAGTTCGAAGGTAAATGCGTGTGGTAACCATGTTTTATTAATAAGATAAAGCTTCGTTTAATGAAATGAATTATGTTGTATTGTTTTGTGTTAGTTTTACAGGACTATTGGCCAATTTTTTATACTTCGTGGTTTCAATGAAATTAATGGAAAAATCAATAACACTTTTCCGGACACGGGGCTTGGAGGACTTCGTGCTCAGCAGACGCGCTTGAGGTAGACCAATGAGTAGTACGGAGTAGTGTTCCGGCGGTTCCGTGGCCGAATACCCGACACAGCGAAACACACGACGCCGATTTAAGTGTGACATAGCTTATTGTTTATGTATAGTATTTTTTATGTTAGTTAAGTTTTATATTGTATGTTATTATAGTATTTTTATATGATGTTAGTTATGTATTAGTGTATAATATTATTGTATAATTATGTGTAAGTGTATCTATGAGCCAAGATGCTCGAAATAAAGGATAAATAATAATAATAATGAGGTAGTCATTCAATTAAACATTCAACTTTCAATTAAATAATAATTAAATTAAATTTCTTTGCACTATAAAGACACCATCCAAATTTACTCATTAGAAAATAAAAAATCAATCATCATCAAAATCACACAATATGGGAATCGAACCGAGACTACACGCAAAACTTACGACACCTGATGCTTCATGCATATAAATAAACGGGGCTGCTAAAACCATGGAAGTTGTCAAATGATACCAGTATAGGTAATGTGGAGGCATTATCTTGATGTGTTCGCACCATAAGTAATGGTAACATCTGCGGTTTGATGGTACCTATTACATCCCAAATACTGAAACTCCAATCAATTGTTCAGCGCATCATAATTCTTGATTTATTATTTTATTTTTGACGACCCGCCCCGGCTTTGCACGGTTACGCCAATATGCATGTATTATACATATAAACCTTCCTCTTGAATCACTTTATCTATTTAAAAAAACCGCATCAACGCAATCCGTTGCGTAGTTTTAAAGATCTAAGCATACATAGGGACAGACAGATGCGGGAAGCGACTTTGTTTTATTCTATGTAGAGATATTGAAAATACATCAAAAATACATTAGTTTGTTGGTTTGGTGGTGTTTGATCCACAATTAGTAGGAAAAGTAATAGTTTTTTGTCTTTACAAGAAAGAAAGCCTATATAATATATCTAGTTATTTACGCCATTTATAACTCGAGGACTGCTTGACTGATTTTCATGGTTTTTGATTTATTGGATTTGCTTCCGACTAGAATAGCAGAATAGATATAAAAATATGTATTAATTATTCGCTTAGGGTTTGGTAGGTTAAAGGTAGAGTAGGGTAAAGTGGAGTAGGGGTAGGGTAGGCATTTGACAAAAGACACATTTTGACACTGATTGTCTAATTATATATAGTTCAAAGGTAATTAAACCTTCAAAAACCGAGAAATGAGACAAAAGGAAATCAATTATTACTCGACACCTTGGCCTTGGGAGTTAGCCATTTTTTTTATGCAATATCCAGCCCCCCTCCTCCCTTCGGAGCAAAAAGTACCAGTATGTAGCTCTAGCCAAGTAACAAGTTGTCAAAAAACTCCAAATAACATTTATAATTTTTATTACAAACTAAAATCAAAATACGCTCGGCGGTCAGCGGTTACTTACACGTCTCGGTCGTATCTAATCTGTGTGAATCGCTTCGCGGCGCCCCTGGGGATAATATCATGGCGCCCCCGATCGTCGCGACGCACAGTTTTGAAAACCTTGGTCTAAAGTTTTTCAAGTAGTCTTCTTTCTTATTGAAATATTTTGATAATTATTTTACATTTGTATTTGTTTGCTATTGAGTGTTCATTAAGTTTCTAAAATATTTTCCGCTATTACTCGTGAAAACCTGTAATTGGCTTACAGATGCTTATTCTTGTTGTCCTATTGTAATTTTTGTAGCTGTTGGTTTTCCTATGTGAATAAATAAAATAAAAATAAAATAAAATAAAATAAAATAAAATAAAATAAAATAAAATAAAATAAAATAAAATAAAATAAAATAAAATAAAATAAAATAAAATACTTAAAATAAAATAAAATAAAATAAATAAATAAAGTAACCTTTCCTATCTATCCATAAAGTTGAACATCAATGGTAGGTACCTAACATAAATGATAGTATTTCCGTTCATATAAGAATCCATAATCTGTCTAGCAACCTATAATCCTGTCCGCTTAACACATAATAATATCGTACCCCTATAAGAGCCTTACCTAACAATAATGGTAAGTAGTTATTCGGCGGCGAATACTTGTGGAATACCGAAGATGGAATGTGATCGAAATTTAGCGAGCGGTTGGAGCACAATTGAGGATTTGAGTAAGTACTTCTGGATGTAAATTGTTTTAGAAGGAAAATTGTAAAAGTGACTGACTTTTCATTGTTATATCCTTAGAGTATATAAGAAAATATAGAGTGGTTATGTCAAAAACATTGCCTTGTGCGGAGCGTAAGCAGGTCTCACCATTGATCAAAATATTATTTTTTAACACTTTGACTGCCAGACTGCGGACACAATGCAAATTCTATTGTTTGTCGGACACCATGTGTCCCCCATGGCGTTATAGCTGTTAAATTATGTTTTTACTAATTTTTGCAAAATTTAACACGTTAGTTAACTATGTGATAAGCTAAAATGTAACTTTTTTCATCTAGTTGAACCGCAGTCGATCGAAGTTTGATCGCGGACGGAGCTCGTGTCGCGGCCGCGTTGTTCATACCCGTGTTTACAGTTCATACTTATGTAGGGTAGCTCTATACTTTCTTATATACTCTAAGGTAATAGCGTAGCATTTTACACCGTAACGTATTGACCGCGGCTTTCGTAATAAATATCAACTAGGCATCTGCGTTATTTTTCTTTTTTCGCCTCATTTTTTATGTTTTATCTTTTCAATAAGTTAATTAAATATTATAGAAAAACTAGCTAGAATAGCTATAGCTCAAGTGGCAGTGGGCGGGGCACATTGCTCGTAGAGTTGACGAACAATGGGGCACAAAATTCCTAGAGTGGCGACCGTGCATCGGAAGACGCACTGTGGGTCGACCTTCTGCAAGGTGGACCGATGACCTCAAGAGAGTCACGGGAAGTCAAGTATCAGTCAAGTACAGGACCGACATGTATGACTCTGTTTCACCGCTTACTGGTAGAGTGATATTTAGTAACTTGCCTGATTATTTCATAAAAATTTTGTTTTACTTTAAAAACGATCTATATAGTAGTTAATGTGACATATGTAACAGTCCATAAGTGTCGCATTGTTATCTCAACCTACACAATACAAGTATTCGCTAGTCAATATCGAAAAAACCTAAAGAAAGAAGAAAGCATTTCTAAATATGTAGAAAATCACAATAAAAAGAGCACCTTTTATAGTTTTCGTTGTATGTTTTTACGATAACAGCCGCAAAAAATGTTCCCTATGAGTATGAGTATGAGTATGAGTATGAGTATGAGTGGTTTTGAGAGGTTACAATATAAGTCAGGCTGAAATTACTGAAATAAAATCGAAGAGAAAGAAATATGTTACGAGTATGTGCCTTGTTATTTCAGTTTCTGTCTTCTATTCATTTATTTCATTGGAGTATGTACCTACACAATTTGATTAGTGTAGGTATTGATGATACACGTTTAAATGTCAAGCTAGCAGAGGAAGTGAACATTTTGAGTGATTAACTAAAATATTTTTCCTATCGTAAAGTTAATGAGAAACCTATTATATAAATTATACGCCTCTGACATGGCTTCGAGAATATCGTTCACGAGTGTTGATCACAACGCTATCGTATAGTATATCTAAACTTTAATTACCTATACTAAAATCGTAGATAATGTATATTAGAACCCGCTATCAGTATCTGATATAAGAATCAATGGTTATCTAGGATAAAATATCAGCCCAAAAATAAACCTGCTATAAATTAGGAGTTCGTGGATTTTCTTACCCCAATTTTACCCCCTTAAACGTGAATTTTACTAAAATCCTTTCTACCACACTTCTAGGGGTACTCAAATAATATTAGATTCAATATTTCACTTTTCTAAGACCATCGGTTTAGGCTATGCGTGTCTGTAAGTCAGTCAGTCTCGGTACTGTTTTATAATACGACGATAAACGATAAATATTATACCGGCTTCGTATAATAATATCTAAAGTCCCCCGTGACAGCGAGGTTACATAAAAGTCAAATAATTACGTCATCAGCTGTGATAAGTTCATTATTGTATTGAAAATGTCAACTCTAATCGTGATATAATCTTAGAACTTTGTGGAAAGAGAACAACGTTTTCTATCCTTTACTTTGTATAGATCTCTATGCAAATTTCTAAGTAACATAGACTCACGCCTGTATTCCCAAGAGGGGGTAGGCAGAGGTGTATGCAGTACGCCCATGTTTCGCCGCCTGTGTTATAAGTCCATGTATAAGTCCCATATAATTCTATAATTATAGACTCCGTGCTACTACTGCGAATTACCTAATGCTCTCAGCAGTCGCGCTTGTTTCCCTACCTGACATGGACCTGCGGAAAGCAGCCCGTCATACCAATACCACTAGGCCAACCAGGCATTTGTAACTAATTTATGATTTCGTAAAACCAGGTTGTTAATGAAAGAGTATAACATCATACCACCAAGTTATAAAGACTTATTAGCCACTAAAACTAGGAAAAAGTCCTTAGAATGTATCGATCAGCTAAAGAAACATTCTTGTAGCAGTTTGTGTAGGAATGTTTACGGCGAATAAACGCCTGTAATGTCGTTCTTCCGCATTCCTCGGCGTGCGACACAAGAAAAACGTTCTATTGAAACTTACAAATGTTTTTAAAGAATGAAAATGTTGCAGCAGGACGAAAAACGGTAGTTATCTAACGGTTACCACAAGAGATTAGGACCTTTTTTGCTATAAAAAAACTGCCAAGTGCGAGACCGCGCCGTAAAGAGTTCCGTAGAAAAGGAAAGTTTAAGAATTAATTTACAAAAAAAATTTATAAGTATAAAAGTAAAAAATATATAATTTATTTATGTACACACAATAAAAAATTGATAACAGTAGTCATTAAATACATTTGAGTACAAAGGAAATTAGTATTTCAATTCTTTCAACAGGCCTACATTTGGTTTCATTATTTTACGGCTATCCTGGTATAGTTTACATAGCTCTTCGTACAAAATGATTTCGGCTCACACTGGAAATGCATAGCTTGATGTAGAGTTATGTGTACTAAAAAATGTTTAGGCACCAACCTACCTATTTTGCAAATTTAATTACTTTAATTCAATATTTTTTACCGACAGTATGTAGAGTAAGTAGGTAGCTAGTACAGTACAAGCTATTCAAAAGTTTTATTTGTGGACATAGAAAATGATACTAGAGGTATTCAGATATAGGTTGGTCTTTTTACAGTTCACGATTCTATACAAAGCAGAGGTCAAGATAGGCTGGTTACTTACTTATTTACCTACATAATCTGAGAATATGTCTTCACAACATTCCTTTAAGAATTGAAAGAAAATTTAAATGCCTAAGTCACCGTAATCAATCAATACATGGCTTTGAAGGCTTTTCCTAAAGATTTTCTTGTAAATCTTTAGAAAAGTTTTAGTTTACTCAATACATTCAAGTCATTTACTGCTATTGAAGTTTAATGTTGTAACCTTAATAGGCTTTTAAATACCAAATATTAATGGAGCATGACTTTTATACAATGATATTCAAGATGGCAGAGTAGTTCCTCAAAGGAAAATTAATATCTTCTTTACAAAAAAATTAATAAATAATATTAGTATTTTTTTTTACGTAAAACAGTTTTGTCATCAAAACTAAATCTGTGTACCAAATATCAGATCAATCTGTCAACAAGAAGGGGGTAAAATATCGATTGATTGTTGATTGAGTGTTGATGTCATGAGAGATTCAGAGTCATGATAGCCTAGTGATGACCGTTGACTGGCAAGTCATAGGACCCAAGGTCAATCTCTGACTTTAAGTTTTGTGTGTATTATAAATTAACTAGCTTCCACTCGCGGCTGCGCTCATGGTATGTTAATAAACTGTAGCCTAAGAGTTATTTTGATGTAAAAGCTATATTGTTGTAAAGTATCATCAAAATCCGTTCAGTAATTTTTGCTTGAAAGAGTAACAAATATCCCTATACCCCGCATTCACAAGTCCTACATTACATCGACCCTTTAAACGGAGTATTACAGGAAGAACTCTAGGAGTCCGTACTGTTATTTCATGCCGGTATTTTGTGAGACATGCCGTGTGGTTTCCGGCTTAAGAATAGAACCACCCCTACTCGTCCCGCGGGTGTCTCAGAAGCGACAAAGGGAAAGATCTGGGCATGACTGAACTGAGGATGGGCAGCAGCATCCTTCTGTGTAACAGCAATCATCTGCTACTGTGATCGCCAACCCGCGTGCCCAGCGTGGCGATTATAGGCAAATACCTCCAATGAGCGCACAAAAGTAGCGCGCACTAGGAGAGGCCTATGTTCAGTACTGGACTAATACAGGCTGATGATTATGATTCTTTGAGAGAGGGGTACTTCCTGTTCGAGCCAACGCAAGTAAAATCCAGAAATAGCCTGAAATTACTTAGGTACTCTACTTTTTTTACAAAACGTCATGACGTCACTGACCGTTATATGAAAATCAATATCTATGATCTATAAAAGCTAACCGTCAGCATCTTTGGGGAATGGAATGTGCACTCAGAAATAGTGCGATATCTTGAGCAATAAAACGTGGAGGGTTATTGAAATGGGACGATTTTATGACGACATCAAGTTGGACGATGTTACTCGGAATGTTTGAGACAGAGGAGTAGCTATTTTAGGGTTAAGTTTGGCTATTTATGTTTGTATAGTTTCATGTAAGTTGTATTAAAAGAGAAAAGCTTATACAATAGCCGGTGTGGCCTTGGAGATGTTCCTATTACCTTTATGTCGTCGATTGGCCATTTCAGGGAATGGCGTATTTCTGAAACCCACATAGTCACTGTCACTAATAAATAAATAATAATAATAAATCAGCCTGTAACTGTTAGGAAAAATCGCAAAAAAAAATCAGCTATTCCATACATTTTGTTGAGTCATGTGAACATAAATGTATGGAACCGCTTTTTTGCGTTTCAGGGTTGAACCCCATAGTAAAAGTTGTTCATAATGATGAGTTTAATGACCCCTTTTAAGGATGCTGGTGTTTTACAAATAACCCTGTAAATAGGATTGCAGTGCTAAATAATAAACAAATGCAGCACAGGAAATAATTATAGGTAATGTACGTTCCACCTATGAGCTAATTTGTAAGAGACTCAGTTCGCAATACAATTATGCGCTCACAATGCTCAGAGTATTAGTATTACGGAAATATTACGACCTAAATGCTTGCTCTGCAGTTTCATAAGGCTTTGTATCTGTTAATTAACATTAATATAATTAAATTACGCCTGTCTTTCCCCAGAAGATTGGCAGACGTGTATTGTTAACTTCTCTCTTTCTATTTATTTTCATTATGTACCTATATGTCTTTTGGCTGAAATGATGATGATGATGATATATCGACGCAGGAAATCGATTTTGTCGTATCTCGAAAAATGGCATTTTTTTATAGGCTCATTGAAGTCGGAAAAAAATACTGCGTCGGACAGTCTGATCAACGTATTTCTACGGTGATTTGTTTCATGATACGACCTTGCCTTTTTATAAACTTTTATAACAAAACATGCGCCAATATGATATTAGTAAATTGTATTTACGGTTTTGTCATCAGAAATAAAGGTATGTACCAAATATCAGATCAATCAGTCAACAGGAAGGGAGTGAAATATCGATTACTAAATTTGAACCAAATAATAAACAGATCAAGCTAAGTAAAACCGTTTAACAAATAACAATAAATTGACGCGATTCGCCTTCACGCAGTCTCCGGTTCGCTTTCCGTACCGGACAATATTTGACCCACAGATATTTGTTACGCTCTAGGTGCATTGTGAAATTATACATTTAAAAAAACCACGATAAGGAGGAAATCCTAGTCTTCTTCTTATCGTATGGTTGATGAACAACCTGGTGTCTGACACCAGGTTGTTTAAATCGCCCGTAGGCCTCTGACATAGCTTTACACACCATTGAAAAATCTGTCAGGTGTGCTGGTTTCATCACCATGTTTTCCCTCACCGTTTTGACCGCAACTGATAATTAATTTATAATACGCGCATAACTTACGAAAAGTCAGAGGTGCGCGCCTTGGGATCAAACTCGAGACCACTGACTTGTCAGTCGACGGTTATACCACTACACTACACACATAGGAAATCTTAAACTTATATCTTTGCATTTAAAAAACTCGTTAAATTCAACAACCTATATTCACTTTGCCTGAAACGTTATAAGCTGGTCTATTTCCCGTTTCCCGCTCCGTATAAAATTCTTGTTCCTCTGTGTATTTTTTTATATCACCATCACCAGTTACATTGATTAAGATTAGTGTGTGAGACACTCATAGTTATGTCTCAAGATATTACGACTTTACTGATATGTTCGTATCATAGCGTAAAACGGTCATCAGCAGACGAAAGTTTCCCAATCAAAGATTAAAGCCCCTACGTCGAACTCAATTTAACAGCGTTCCCATTTTTGAATAGTGAATATTGTGGTTATTACAATTTTCATAGGCTCACAAGTGCCCATGTCCCCTTACCTCCAAGTAGACCGCAATTTATTACCGCATATAAACATACAATGTTGTAAGATATTCTAGCAAAATTGCTCGTAAAGCCGTACTCGCAAAACGTTTCATGTGAAGCAAGCCTTAAATCTAATATCTGAATGTTTGTTTAACACAAAATTACAGAATAATATTTAACTTAAGTTCGGTTATATAAAAAATTTGCTTTTAGGAATAAATCAGAATGATTTGTTTTTTAAATGGAATGGTGAATTAAAAATGAAAACTTTGACGGAAAATAGATACTGGGATTTTCAATTATTGACATTACATGTATTAACATGTCCAGATTAAGGGCCTTTTTGGATCTTTCCACATGTCAAAGTTTATAAATATAACAGTTATACATTAAAGTTAAGATAAAATAGTATCGAGCGGGATTTGAACCCGGACTTACTGGGTAAAGCCCCCAGTACACTTATACATATTAGCTTACCAACTTTTATAATCGCCATTTAGCCAGGTGTACTCCACCAGACCACAACACCATTTAACGTCAAACGTACTAGCGCGGACACGAACGGTGCACCACTTTGCCATCAAAATGCTTTGAACGATGCTACGTGCGTAGTGGCGAGGCTACCGCTACGTGGACGCCGGGTGCAAGCGATTCTAACCTTAAGAGTGGCGCACCGGCTTTGTTCGCGCTACTACGTACTCAAACGTTTACCGTTCTCATAAAAAAACTCATTCGTGAATCGTCGTCGCGTCTCTTGAAAATAAACTTGAAGGTACACAAATTACGTGGCACCATTCAACTCAACGGTAACAAAATTTACGTTCAAAGGTTCCCCAAAATGTTTCAATGGTAATCAACATATCTTTGGCAAAGTACTCGTGCTTTTACCGTTAGAGCAATTCTTACATGTGTCGTACTGAGGTTGAGAACGCCTTTACGGGAATTTTATTTTTGTCGTAAAAAGAAGAGACAGTTTACTCATTCACCAAGAATTTCATACAGTAAATAGGAAGTAATGCATGTTAGTAATATTTGTAATAAGTTTTTCTTTATGTTTGTCACTGAATTGCACTTAAACAAGTAAAATTACATAAAAGTGATGAACAAACATCAATCCATCCATCGTCACAAACTTTCACATTTATAATATGAGTAGGGTAGGATAGTCGGATTTTACTAACATGTAGATCTTTTTGGTAGAAATTTCATAGATTTTGGTAGAAATTGGGTAATTATATTGTGTAGTTAATCGCCTAAATCGTCAAACACGCAAAAAGTAACTTAGTCGCAACTTATCGAAAATCTTACGCCTACAAGTACCTTTACAAAGTACCTTTTCGTTAAGCTAAATATCTCGGTTATGACACCCCAAGGTCTATTTTTTTGCCATTGATATTCAGAACGAATTTATATGAGAGAAGCCTTATAACAAAGGGATGATGACGTGATGTGATACCTACGTGATATATAAGGTGGTGTAAGGAGGCTGTTATCGTAATTTTTTTGAGGTTCTAAAAGGTTTTCTTTCCTTTGTAAATTAAGGATCATATTAGATATTAAACACGAATTGACTTATTTTCTCAATGTTATGTAGATTTAGGTAGTATTCTCATATTTGTGTGACATTGGCATAAAAATAGCACATTTATCAAAATTCTATCAACTGAAAAATTTACAAAAAAAAATTCTTATTGATATTATTTTATTCATACACTAGGTGTTCCTCGCGACTATGTCCGCGTTAAATTAAATTTTCCCGTAGGTAAACACACGTTGATAAAGCAGCCAAATTGCCTGTTTCTTTCTTTTTTAGAATAAAAAATAGCCTATAGCACTCAGGGATAAAGTAGCTTCCTATTGGTGAAAGAATTTTTAGAATCGGATCGGTAGTTCCAGAGATTACCCCTGACATACATACATACAAACTTTACCTCTTTATAATATTAGTATAGATTACCATAGGCGGAATGAAATACCAAGTTTTAAATTTTTTAGAAAAATACACGAGTAAGATTTGAAATTGCGACCATTTGGATAGACGCTCTATCCACTCTGAGAACAGAGCTATTCGTGATGCAGCAGCTGGAGGCTTACCAGGAGGTCGCAGGTTCATATACTGCTTCTTACCGTTTTTATTTCTACAAAATGTATAACTTAAAAAAAAAATTAATAAAAAATAAAACCGACTTCAAAAGGAACTAAAAAGCTTGAAATAACTTTAAAACGTTTTGGAGTCGGTTCCAAGTCAAGTTCTAGCCTCTTTAACCTTCTTATTAAGAACTTGACTTGGAACCGACTCCAAAACGTTTTTTTAGTGGTGCCCAAAATTAATCCCCCTCCCAGACTTTTGTGAGGCTAATATTTGAAATCCTTATGAAAAGCCCATTCAAACGATACCTCACACGATATTTTTTATCTTGGATGATTACAGGAGGGGGGTGGGGGCTGACCACGTATCCCCCCCTCTTCCTCTTTACTCGTCAGCCATCGACTGCACATATAAACAAAGCAATATTACTTGTTACGACATTTCTGCTATTATCCTACGAGGAGTTCCGTTCCATATCTCGTAAGTCTATGATCAGATCACGATAATATTTCTATGGGACCACCTCGGGAGTATACCCTTTCGATTACAAAAAGAATTTTGAAAATCCGTTTAAATATGACGAAGTTATGCCCGAACATACATAAAAAAAAATATAAACATCCGAATTTCTCCTCCTTTTTGAAGTCGGTTAAAAAAGAAATTCTTAACCTAAAACACCGCTACTATAGTAGTTATTATAACGGTTTTGGCAACCCCTACCCCAATAATAATTAATAAGTATAAATCTAAGTAGTAATCACATTACTGAAACACATTTTGCCAAATTGCGGCAAGCATTTTCCCTAATGAATATTAGTCCCCGACGTTCACCGATTTGTCCCGATTTTGCCCGATATCCGAAATACTGATAAGTTCAAATAAAAATCCAATTTGGCAATGGTCCCTTAATTTGAAACAAGCTAACATTAAAAAGTAGCAATCAATTTTATTATTTGAATTCGACTTCAAACATTTTCATTGACGTCACATCTGGTTTCTTGGAAAAAGTAAGGATTTCTTTTTTTTTTGAAAATATAGAGTTGGAGACTAAATTTGTTTCGGCATTGAAATAGGCACAATATTTATAGACTTTTATTTCTATGAATGCACAGCCTAATATAATCCCTACTGACTGTGCCTTTGGTTTTTCTCCAGATTGGTTTCGGCTTACCTCTTGGAAAAATTAACCCTCCGCAACTGCAACCTATTAGTAATGTTGCCTTCAAAGCAGGAGGACGATGTTAGACGGTATCGTTCAGACATCATGCCGAAATATTCTTTTATTTTATTTTATTGTTTAGGCCGTTTACCAACAGTTGTTACAATGTTAACAGCACAGTATACATTCACAATTTTTCTTAAATCTAATTATATATATATATATATAAGGCCTTTGCGTCTATTGCAGACGATTCATGGCGTAATGTCTGCGAGACAGCGTTTTTGATGGCTAAATAAACCGATACGATAGCGACATATACTACCAAAGGCTTGACAACAGAAACTAGTCGTGGTTGATAACGACCGTTGGTAAATATAATTTTACGACTAATTATAGGTAAACACCGAATATTCTGTCGGGTAGGTGGCCGAACTTATTAAGCTGAGGCCGAACCCCCCAATCAGGAGCCGCTTGAGTTCTATCCCAATATTAGTCGACCTTTATGACCCGCAGATGGAGTGGCGTTGGTACTATTCTTTCCCGACACAGGGCCACCCACACTTTGAGTTGAGTCTACAGGTAAAAAAACTTATTCAACTTTTCACTTCAAATAATGCAAAAAGAATGGGGTGGTAGCACACTGTAACGATTAAGGTGAAGGCCGTGAAGGGCGATGTCTGATAAAGCGGACTGCTGATCACTTATCTAATGATTGATGTGCGCTTTCTGTTTGTTCTACTTAAAATGGATGAAATCAATTTTTTGTGATGCTTTTATGTGATTAAAGTCGTTTAATCGACGTTAAAAGTCGTTAATTGTATGATCGACTGTTTCCTTTGAAATGAAATTGGAAAAATGTTTGAAATATCATTGTATTTTTCTTTCTATTGCTATGAAAAAAATCTATCAATCATTTAGTTGTGTTATTGTCGAACTGACAGTTCTATATTTACTAACTAAGTGCTATTTAACTACTATTAGCCACTCACACCCACACACACGCAATACAGTTGTCTATTTTTAACATTTGTTAGGTAAGTTTGTTTTTGTAGGTACCCATGTATTTTTCAGGTTTTTTTTTTGTCAAAGTATTTTTTTTTTAATATAAGTACTGCATGGCCAATGCATAGGATTCTAAAGTAGCAGGGACTTTATAATGGCAATTTATTTACTTAAGAATTCAACCCAAAGCCTCGTGCTAAACAGTCGCAATTGCAACCACTGCATCAACGAAACCTATCATTATTTATATTATTTCTAATATTTTATCACGTTTTCAATCCCAGTCAAATTGCTTCACGTTATTTTACGCCTCAAACTTCCATGTTACATAACATATAAATTATTCATGACCATCATACCGTACTATCCATCATTATACAGACATTATGGGAAGAGCCGAAATATTTCCGCACAGTAAATATGATTAGACAGGTACAATAGACCATGCTGCTGGTGTTTAGGGTTGGCACGTGTGTATTTTTTTAACTAGCGACCCGGCCTGGCTTCGCATGGGTTCATAAACCGACCGTCGACCTCATAAACTAGCCTTTTATCATGTATGTTCTAAGCTTTTCAATTTATTATTATTGCAAGTTTACCTAGACAAACCCCCTTTACTAATAAAAGATGATTATAAGTTAATTAACTAAAATGTCATTCAAGTCTATTGCCATCTGTATTAATTGGCATACAACTGACAAAGACAGGTAAAATTTTATAAAAAGTTAAGAATAACAAGTTTTTATAATTGAGGGTCTCACGGATTTTTCTTCATTTATGTAAGGGAAATGTCCATTTATATCTTCCATATAACCTGATAACCTATGATGATAGGAAGACTGCCCAGGGCGCCAAATCTACGGGGGGCGCTGGTCTGACGTTCTGAAGGTCTGAAGTCCCCTGCTCCCGTGATCCATACCCTGAATACTGTGCGACACCAGAAAGACATTTACACTCGATAATGATTTCTTTAAGTGGGCGCCACAATATTTTTGCACAGGGTATCAGTGGCTCTAAACCCGGAGCTGAACCGGGCCTGTATTTCTCAGTTAACTCGTTCGATATAAATAAATATATTAAGCCAAAAACATCGCAAAATAATAAATTGAACTATTTCAAAGTTTAATTTAAGCAATAAGGAATAATTGCAGTATCAAAAAGTGAACAAAGAAAAGTCATTAGTGCTAATTAATTAACGGCCAAAATTTAGTGAAGAATGCAATTAAAATTTTTGTACAACCCAATTAAAACTTTCAAATTTGGTAATAATTTGGAACATTTAAAATTTTCCAAATTACTCATTTGTAGTAAAGGGACGAAACGGCCTAATTCTGTGACATTTCTAAACTGGAGATTAATTTGATTAACCCGGATTTAAATCGCTTTCCATCACCAGTCTGTGTTTTCCCGGTTAAAACCTATATTTCACTAATTATTTTATGTATCTATGTACCTAATACCGCCAGAAAATTATTATTTCGATGAAAAAAGCTTAATATTTCAATTTTACGAAAAAAAAAGTTTAGATAAACTAGAGCCATAATATTGTATTATACTCAGTCAATAAAAAAAAATAGTTTGAAAATGGAAGCAAACTTTATCCTTATAATAAACCAATGCGTATCTCTCTCTTTGTTACATTACTTACCTACTACTCTATTCTTTCTTTCCGGAGAGCGTAAATACTTTTTTTTTGGAGACGCATTTTGTTTTTTTTTTCGTAACTTTTTATCGCTAAGCTGTTACTGTTCGATCCATGGTGGATTGCTAAGGAAAATGACAATGTTGTCGTTAATGGTGATGACGATGACGTAACTGTTGAGCTCAACCCTATAACGAACAAAAATTAATACCATTATGGTACACCCTTAGTACAAACAGTACCGCGTTTCTAATTTAAATTCATACACCCTGTATTGTCCTGACTCGGGAATTACTCCCTTGCTAGATAATTTAATTTTCGAGCTTATACTTTCTGTACATAGAGTAAGAAAATTATAGAAGGAATTATATAGTTATGACTTGAATATTCTAAAGGAATTTGAGAAGGACGGAGTTTGAAATTGCAATATTATGCGATAGTTGTGTAGTTAATAATGTTAAAATATGGAATTGAAAGTTAAAGATCAAGTTTGGGAACGATGAGGGACTCAAAATCAAAATATTTTTATTCATGTAGACCATTTTAGGCACTTATAAATAGTCATAGCTGTAAAAATATTTTTATAAGAGTGACTCTAGTTGCCAGTCCCAAGGGCAGCCTACACCTCATGCAGAAGAATCTGGCAAGAAACTCCATGGTTGCTCTATTAAATAATGGATTACAATAATTTTGGATACATTGTTCTGAGGTGTTATGTGAGAACAATGCGAGTCGATTAAACATAGGTACGCGTCTTAAGTATACATATATACTTTTGATAAAATTACTGTAACAGCTATGGGCTGACCAGTCCCAACATAACATCAGACTATAGAGATAGAATGAGCAAGAGAGAGAGAAGTTTATTTTAAATATGATACTCTTCTAATCTTCTTAGCCATTTCAATTTAGCAAAATGTTGAGACAAAAATATGATTTAAAAGATCAGATCTAAAAGTTTAAATTAATATAAAAAGAAGGCAAAAAAAATTTAAGCAAAAGCTGTATAGTATACGCTTGTTTTTTCACTTTGGAGTAAATTCTAACAATGCTGCCTTGTCATAAACCATCATAATAAAGGAAGTTAAAATAACAATAGTTACAAAATTTTACATTATGCCGTATCCGCACCTCAATCTATTTTAATAAGGCTTTTGAAGTCAGCTGTCACGAGGCCAGACGAAAAACGTCAAATCAATATTAATGTAGTCTCGAACAAAAGACAAATGAGTGGGTGACACAACGTCACGCCGAGCTTCGTCAAATAATTTTTATACAATAACGCGTACGGGAGCGGGAACAGTTACTAATCACCGGATTAAACGTAATAATATTTAATTATTTTTTAAAATTAATTACAGGATCAAACGAAAAGTAGCAATATCTATACAAACTAATGCTCCAGAGTGGTCGAAATTTGACCATATTTTTTTAAATAAATTGTAGCTTTCTGCACTTCTTCTCCATATAAACTTCAACTACTTATGCCAAGTTTCACATTCCTCCGTGCGCGCAATATTCTTAAAGAGGAAGCCACAGTTTTCTACATTTAATAATTATTTAGAAATACAAAACTAAACACAAGTGTCGATATGTAACATTAAATAACAACTATTTTTTTATATTCCTATAGTTATCTGGATTGTAATAACCAAAAGAAGTTTTTAAATTTTTTATCTGTCTGTAAGTTCCATTCAGCTGTGGTGTGACTAATTATAATCATGCTTTTAACAGCTACACGTATTCGACACACAGGTGCACAAGGCGGCACAGACCATGACCGGGATTAGGACATTTTATCTTGGGCCGAGCACCGCACAGGCGAAGCCGCGGACGGATGAAATTATTTTTATTTTGAAGCGAAACTAAAAGTACATTTGATTTTTTTTACTTGTTGTTAAAGAATTATTACGAAGAAGTTTTGTATTTATGATTTGAAGCGTGTATTTTAGTAACGTTTCTAAAAGATGATATTAGAGGATACATACCTAGTTATATTTTTGAAAACTCGTGACAATGCTATGTGTGGACCCTGAACAGTCGTAAGTGTCAGTGTCAGTCAGTGCAATAGACATTATATGTATCCATTTGCACTTTTGAAACTCCATAAATAAATAGTTATCTGAATATAATGTATCTGTCTTAAGGTGCCGTGTGGTTTCCAGCCTAAGAATAGAAGCAACCCTACTCATCCCGCGGGTGTCGTAAGAAGCGACAAAGGATCTGGAGGATGGGCAGCTGCATCCTACTGTGTAATAGCAACCATCTGCTACTGCGATCGTCAACCCGCTTGCCCAGCGAGGCGATTAAGAGCAAACATCTTCTAATGAGCGCACAAAATAAGTGATGCGTTTGATAGGAGGGGTATGTCCAGCAGTGGACAGGCTGTGTAGGTAATGTATCTGTCTATATGTAGAAAGGATGGTTCTTCTATCTGTGTTACATACCTAATTTTCTTAATAATACGCGCCAGAAATATTATCGATACGTTTGTTTAAAGTTTATGGTCATGTCTTTGCTCGCGACTGTACAGTCATAAGCACAAATATTTAATCGCGAACTTTTAACGCAGTTGAATTTTAAACTCATAAATGATGAACATAATATTTGTATTTACAACTGTATTTATCTACCTAACCCCATAGAGAATAAAGTCGTTAAACATTGAAATGTTCATCAAAATTTGGAAGTTACCCGTTAATTGCAATATGTCGTTCGGTTACGATCGGCTATCTCCGGTGTATATGACTTAATTACACCGTTATAAAAACATTGGTCCCTTGAGTATCGGCCAATAAATCGAAGGTGTTGATTGAGTATAAAGTAAGTATGTAACCTAGGTTTTATGCTATAATTAATGTTTATATAAAGAGTTATTTTTAAAACACCACCATTCTTAAAAGGGGTCATTAAACTCATCATTATAAACAACTTTTACTATGGGACCAACCCTGAAATTGCAAAAAACAAAATCAGTTGTGCATACATTTTGTTGAGTCATGTATGGAACAACTGATTTTTTTTTCGATTTCAGGGTTGGTCCTATAGTAAAAGTTGTTCATAATGATAAGTTTAATGACCACTTTTAAGGATGCTGGTGTTTTACAAATAACCCTGTATAGTATGGCGCAGATAGTCTGGACAAATTTCTTGTGGTGAGCAAGATTGAAGGGAGACGTCCTCGGGGCCAGTCACCTACCCGATGGTCGGATCAAATAAAGACCCTATCAGTCATCTACATAACCAGCGCTCTGAGACAACCTGAAGACTGAAAAGAATAGGAAAAGCTAGTAGCTGACGCTACAAAAGCCTTCAAAGGCGGACACGACCTTCAGAAATAAAGATAACGACCGAGAAGAAGATAAAGTATTTAATAAATTAACGGCTGACTTATACAATGTACGATTGGCCTAACGGCTTATTTAAAAAAAAACGTTGCTTCACACTAAAATTTTCCCCTTCTTTCTTTCTTAGTCGTATGGTTGATAAACAACCAGGTGTCAGAGTTTAAGCCGCCCTTAGGCCTCTGATATGGTTTACACACCGTTAAAAAATCTCTCAGATATGCGAGTTTCCTCACGATGTTTTCCTTCACCGTTATAGCAAGTGATAATTAATTTCTAATACGCGCATGAATTCGGACTTGGTTTTGAACCTACGATCTTTGACTTGGCTGTCCAACGGTCATACCACTAGGCTATCACAAAATAAAATAATATAAGTAAAAAATTTTTTACGTAAAATGGTTTTGTCATCAAAACTAAAGCTATGTACCAAATATCAGATCAATTTGTCAACAGGAAGGGAGTGAAATATCGATTACTAAATTTGAACCAAATAATAAACAGGTCAAGCTAAATAAAACTGTTTAATATAAAGGTATAGTCACACGTCCTATCCTGTTTCATTCTAAAAATCTACAACACAATATGGCGGGTTGTTATCGTATTTTGTACCGCAAAAAGTCATTGATATTCGATACAATTTTTAAAATATCTCACTGGGCTAACAAAATATTATTTTACTGTTTGCGGTATTTGTTTTTTTTTGTTTTGTTTCGTTTATTTGCTAAGGTTGGAAATATAAGCAAAGGAAATAAATTTGAAGAAAATTTAAAAAGAGATTTAAAAGGATCGGAGTTTGAACCCACGATAGCTTCATTGGTAAAAGCATTGCCACGGTACGAGGATCTCTTTTGCAAATTTTCTTTAAAATTTATTAAAAAAATTGTATATTAAACTAGCTGTTCCCCGTGACTTTGTCAGCGTTAAATTAAATTTTCCCGTAAAAACACGTTGATAAAAAAAAAGCCAGATAAAAAATAATAGCCTATAGCACTCAGGAATAAAGTAGCTTCCTATTGGTGAATGAATTTTTGGATCGGAGGGATAGTTTCAGAGATTATCCCTAACATACATACAAACTTTTCCTCTTTATAATATTAGTATAGATATTATAACGGCTTTACTCCCGGGTTTATTTCGGGATTACCAGACTAGTTTCGAACTCAAACGATGACCAATGAGGTCCGCGACGCTGCGGCTGTTCGCTCTTGAAAATGGACTCAATTTGAGTTTGAAACTATTCGGAAAACTTTATTTCAGGAACTGTTCGTCTGGATTGATTGATACGTTTGAATCTAATAATTCCTTATAAATACTATAGTATATTAGTTGACTGCCTCGTTGGTCTAGTAGCACGAGGTCCTGGCTTCGATACCCGGGTCGAGCAAAGTGTTATTAGGTTTATCCATTAGGAAATTCTCAGTAGTAGCACGGAGACTGGAATTGTGTCCGGTTAATGGCAATAGCCTCGCCTCCTATTACATGGGACTAGGACTTATAACATAGCAGGCGAAACGTGGGTGTACTGCATACCTCTGCCTACCCCCTCTGGAGAATACAGGCGTGAGTCTATAAAATAAAATTAGTTATAGTTTTGTGCAGAATTAAATAAAACAGACCCTTTTTTATTTTCCAAGGAGTATTTTTTCTACATCTAATAAGAATAGAGGTCACTTTGTAAACTACATAAACTGTTTAAGCTGATTTAATCAAATTAAATCTGCCGCCTGGTCAATTTGAAATCAGTCAGTTTAATTGGCTATGCAGTTTGACAGATAAATTAACTAACACAAGACATGCAAGAAATTAGTCAATATAATCGGCTATGCAGTTTGACAGATATATTTTTGTTTATGCTAACACAAGACGCAGCTTGCCAGATGCTTTTCTTTATTTAGAATTCTAAATAAAGAAAATATTTAAAAAAAACATAACATTATTAAACACGTTAAGGTGTAACCACAATGTGTCGTAACCACGTGAGGACGTCAGCGGCGACCACAAGCCGCAGCATATCGTGAGGAGTGTTGTATTTTACCACAATGTTATGCATGAGAATATGTTAAAATCCCAAATGATTGGCAAAAGACAATTAAACAAAAAGAACTAACAATAAGTATTGATAAGATTCGAGAAGTTATTTTTGTCACGCATGGTAATTGAACCCGCAAAACCAAGCGCGTGTCGTCAAATTAACTCATTACATTTCCTCCTAGCCCTATTATTCCCAAACTTCGTTGGGGTCGGCTTCTAATCTAACCAGATGCAGCTGAATATAAGTTTTCTACGGAGTGACTACTTATCTGACCCTCGACAAGGCGAGAACCCCACTGGGGCCGTATTGATAGCCTAGCCGATCAGTTTTAAGATCTCAAACCGAAAATCTCGTGCTTGTATTATGACCCCCGCAACCAAAAGGGATACACTTATTAGCTATCAATGTATTTCCTACTACCCTACTATAATAAATGAGGATGCATCGATGGATGGATGTTTGTTACGTCTTACACAAAAACTGCAGATCGGATTGATGAAAATTTACAGATAATTTTATGTGTAGCTTGTACAGTCGGCAAAGGAGTTAGGTTGGCAAGGGCCATTAGTTTGGGATGAAGTTATTCATAGAAGTTTGAAATGAAATTATATTAATAACTTCTTGAAAAAATGACAACTTTAGCTAGCGTCCCTGCCAACCTAATTCCTTTGCCGAGTGTACATCAGAATAATACACAGGCTACAATTTATCAAAATACTAAGCGCAATAATACAATAAATTATTTCCTGGCCGATTGGACCTTGTATGTATCAGCCATTAAAAAGCTCAAAACTTTGTACGTTCAACAGTAAAAAACTCTGCCGTAAAAACAAACTGACGAATAAAAATCGTCTAAAGTTTTCCACCGTTACCCAACACGCTACGATTAATCGCATGCAATTTATCTCTAAACATACCACATACTCACGCTCACTTTGCAATTTTTAGTCGAGCCATCGGTCACTTTGCAAGGGTGATATTTTCGAATAAATTTTCATTGTGGTTGTGGCTGAAAATATCAGTTGCATGTTTGTTTTTAGAACTGTTATTTTTCACTGTATAAATAATAGTACAAGTTCCTTTATACTGAACTATGTTTCCAAGGAGTGTCCGAAAATACCCCGAGTATCGAATGGTATGTAACTATTGAAACTGAAATAATTACATTCGAGGGATCGAATGTAAATTTTTCACATTCGATCAAAGTTTTTTGTATCTTTCTAAAAAGTTCGGAAAATGTTTATGAAAGAATATTTCTTTAAAATCATATTGCTGAAAAAGCTCAAGAATTTTTTTTTATAAAAAATAAATAGAAATTCTAAAGCTGTTCCCATAGAGTTTTCTCAAAAATGTAATAAAAGTCATTAAAAAATATTAAGAATCGCGGAACATACTAGTGGGGTAATTTTGGACGCCGTCTAGGTATGAGGAATCTAAATTTTTCTAAGATGTCACTATTTGGACCTTTATATTCACTACATGAGTCAAACTGGAGGATAATTATTATCCTTTAAGTGTCATTAAAACTGTCAAAATTTACGTAATTTATAATATAGGAATTGTACATGTGTAATATAACAAGAATGAGTGACAGAATAAAATAACTCGCTTCAGATCTACTATATTCGCTGTAGATCTACTAAGTTAATAAAAAATATCTAGTAAACCGACAACAGCAAATCCTTTTTTTTGGACTATTATTCTTGGCTTAAAGTTTAATTCAGTTCAGTCTACCTCACTTTCAGGCACGGACTACAATAAAGACACAGAAGTTACTACAAAGTAAAATATACAGAAGATTAGATATACAGAAGAGTACAGTCGGCAACGAAGTTAGGTTGGCAGGGGCGCAACTTAAGGCTGTAAATTTGTCAAGATTTCACCAATATAATTTCTTTTTACCATATTTTCTGAAAAGGTAAGACTGAAACTTATAGGTACAAAACTAAACGATTTTTATAATCACATGCAAATTTCTTACAAAAAACTTCATTCTTATCTTGCAGCTCTGCCAACCTTACTCTTTTGCCGATTGTACATAAATCTATTTTTTTTAAGGTAGCCCCAGTCTATCTCCTGTACCTCACAAACATACACCCACACCGAAACTATCTGTCGATCATACAATTTTTTTCCGATCTAGTCGTCGATCGAATTTAGTTTATTTAGCTGATTTCCCCGCTATCAAAGGATGTTCTGTGACTCGAAAAGCGGTCATTCTTTCGCTGCAAGAAAGGGGAGATATTACCGTTCTGATAAATACGAGATGTGTTACATATTTACTTATATTTGAGTAAATGTGAAGTTTTTCTGACAATTTACGTATCGTAGAACCGACTAGTTTCTACTATTTTTAACCCCCAATGAAAAAAGAGGGGTGTTATTAGTTCACCTGTGTGTCCGTGGCATCGTAATTCACAAACAAATGAACGATTTGATTTCGTTTTTTTTTTATTTAAAAGGTGACTTGATCGAGAGTGTTCTTAATTTTTTTTGAAATTGAAAATTTTGTATCGGGAATTTATAACTTTTTAGTTTGTAGTTTAGTTTATGTGTTTTGTAAAGAAACAAAATGGATTCTTGGAAAAATACTACACTATTTAGCTTAAACCTTGCCTCGTGAAGTGAAGGGTTTTAGGCATCGAAACAAATAATATAGTAGAAAAGGCTAAATATAATTATCTTTGTGAATAAAATGTGAGTAACTATTAGGTATAATAGAATAGCTTTGTAAATAAAATATGTATTTCTAAATATTCTTGAAAGTAGCAATTCTGTTAAGATAAAAAGTTCACATTACGAGCAAAAATTCGACTGGAATGGAATAGAATTATACCCCTAGGGTATGGTAGGGTAGGGGTAGGGTAAAGAAGGGTAGGGTAGGGTAGGGATAGAATAGGATAAGAAAATGTAGGGAAGGGTAGAGCAGGCTAATGTAGGGTAGGATAGAGTAGGGTAGAGTAGGTTAGAGTAGGGTAGAGTAGGTTAGAGTAGGGTAGAGTAGGTTAGGGTAGGGTACAATAGGCGTACTTTCATTGACTTTGGCGGTACGAAGTTCGCCAGGTCAGCTAGTTATTTATATGATTAGGATTTATAAAAAAAAACAGAAAGGGTGTCTATGGGTAAACCTTCTGCATACATCTTGGACAGTATAGTACCACGGTACAGTGCACTGATCCCCTGCACTAGATGAGGGAACCCATAAGACTGTTATCTCCGTATTTTAATCATGTGGTTCTCCAACCACTCAGTGAAATACAAGATATACTTAGGAACTTTAAACAATTATATTAATAAAAAATTGTTCAGGCTAGATTGGACATTGATTTAAATTAAATAACTTCTGGATACCTATGTGGTTCGATATCTAAATTGTACAAATTTGAAAACAAACTTTAGATAAATTTAGTACTTAATCCTATTTATCTAAGTTAGTTTTCGGATGAGCTGAGCTAAAAGCGGCGACACTTAAAGTAGATAAGTTTAGTCACTTAATCCAAGTATATATGTCTAAGTTCGTTTTAGAATGAACTGAGCTGAAACCGGCGACATTTTTAAAGGGAAACCCTTTGAAGGAAGACTCCAACAGTGCTTCTGCGACATATAGATGGAATACCGGGGATCTGATTCATGTACGTATTACAAATTAATTATATTATTTATCACTTGCTAAAAAGGTGAGGGAAAACATCTTGAGGAAACCAGCACACCTGAAATTTTTTTCACGGTGTGTAAAGCCATATCAGAGCGGCAGGCTTACGAGCGGTTTAAACTGTGAACGCAGCTCAGGTTTAAATATTAACATTTTATTACCATAAAGTTTGACTTGTCAAGTTTTCGTAAGACGTTTGTTAAAACCATTCGCACGCACCTATCGCTGTGTGTTTTCTTTCTTTCTTTCTATTGGTTGAAAAATCCAAATTCACCTAATATTTAAAAACAAACTAACTTTTACATTTATAACTTCAGGATAGATTGGTAATAGTCAGCGTTTTTCAACGTATGGGTCGAAGCACAGAAATCTAAATAATAAGGTTATTATTTAGATTTCTGTGAGTCGAAGCCTCCTCGAGAAACTTATGGGAGTTTTGAAGGTTGAGAAAACTAATGCAGTAAAAAATAATTACGTATTTAATTATTTATCCGAACCCTAATTATGAAAATGAATAAATAAGTTGGATTGAATATTTGTCATAAAATAAAATACATGAAACGGTCGCAAAATATTTCAGGGGCCGTGTCATGAAAAGGTTGAATAACACTGGTCTACCTTAATTGCAAATGAATTCATTGTTAAATTACTGCCTATAATTTAACAATGAATTCATTAAATCATTCTTACCATCCTTCCTAATGAAACACGCAACTTCACAATAAAACGAGTCTTTGATGAACCAGAGTAAGAATCTCAGGAGCTCTTGAAATGAAGTACTAATTTACAATTATTCCATTGAGCTAACCCTCATAAAGCTCCTAATAACATTTAAAACACGCGTATTCTCAAAATGTACAGTCAGAGAACGTATTATTAATTATTATAGGAGTAGAGTCGTAGTGAAAGCGATTATAAGTTTAATAAAATTGGTTGTTTGAAATAATTTAAAATAATAGTAGGTATATATCAGATATGTAGATTCTGATGGGATACCGTGGCTCAGCGGTAAGAGCATCGGCACGGTACGCCGAAGATCGTTGGTTAGAATACCATCCGTATCAGTTGATTTTTCAAATTTTTTATTAAATAATTATAATTATTTAATAAGCACGCAAAAAATTCACAACAAAAAAAAGTTAATAAAAATGTAAGTAAGTTCCTCTCCGACATCACACAAACCACACCTCAATCACAACCTACCAGCACCACGTGATTCGTTCATTAATCAATGTGTCGGCAAGGCATGAAATGTATGCTTCAAACAATAACTAAACCAGTCACGCTTGGTTAATTACACATCTTTTGTATGATAATACCTGGTGTATACGCTTTGAGTGACTTCAAGAAGATAATAACGAAGTGGACTCGAGATTAGACCTCTGGGGGCTTAGCCAAGTTGACTATTTACAATCGCTAACGCTATAGAAAACGAAAGAAATGTATAGAATTCGATTCTATTCCTTTGTTTTGACCACGTGACATGACAATAAAAGTAATGTCATCAACATTTCTTTCGTTTTCTGTAGCGTTAGCTATTGTAGATAGTCAACTTGGCTAAGCCCCCTGTTGGCAGAATTTTTGGAAACACTTTCCATATTACATACCTACCTATCTACCTACACAGCCTGTATCAGTCCACTGCTGGACATAGGCCTCTTCTCATACGCATCACTTATTTTGTGCGCTCATTAGGTGTTTGCCCTTAATCACCTCGCTGGGTAAGCGGGTTAGCGAACGCTGTAGCAGATGGTTGCTATTACACAGTAGGATGCTGCTGCCCATCCTCCAGATTTTTCCTTTTGTCGCCTCTTACGATACCCACGCGATGAGTAGAAATTGTTCTATCCTTAGGCCGGAAACCAGACGGCACATTCCACTGTCAATATTAAATATCCTAAATCCGGTATGGTGTCAGAAATAGCCATTCAATATTGACTATTTGAAATTTACATTTTCCCAGGTAGATTTCGGCTTTTGCGATATTTCTCGCACGAGTAAATTTTAATGATAATTAATTTCTATAACAATAGGTACTATTAATAGGCACCAAATTCTAAAATGCGGTCATGTCTTGGGCGAAGCTTTGACTAGTCAGTTCAAAACTAAAAGGTGTACTACGAAGACTATAGCAGCATTCTTGATTTCTAATTTCCTAAACGTCTCCAAACTTTCTAATCTGATTTTGATTGCCGTTACAATTTTCAACTGGAGTTTTGAAAGTTTCACCCCATTTGTTTCATAAAGTTTTTGTTGAAAGTAAGCCAAGTGTTTGGTGTTGAACTGAATTTACCGCCTCATTGCTCCGCTGGCAATTTGAGCTATATATCTTCAATCCGTCTGGCAATATATAGTTTAGCTTAAATGTAGCACTATGTAATGGCAGCCACGATTTACGATTTTAACAGTTTTTCATATAAGATCTTTCATTATGGTTTAAACCATAGATTTAGAATTATGTACTTACGTCCCTAGATAGGCAATTGACAAGAGAAAGGACATAGTTTATCCATAAAGTTAGAGCAAGATAGATTGATATTCCACGTACACGGTAAATATAGCCTATCGTGAACATGATTCATTGTCGAAACTAATTTAAAACGGGTAAAAACACGGGTTTTATGTCCATGGTTTAGACCAGCGAGCTATCTGACGCAGAAGCGAGTGATAAAGATTGTAACAGGATTTTCAATTTAGAAAATATCGAGACAGAATCACAGTCCACCAGCGAAATATAAAAAGAACATTCAATAACTCTATAACATATTGAAGTGCTCAGGAACAAATCAAGTGGATCGTACTCAATATTAAACTCTTTGTACATTTTTATGTCGAACTCATACTACACTGAAATGAATTGACTTGAATGATTGTAATATTTTTAATTTGTATCAGTACCGGTGTATCTAATAATAATTAAATCATTATTAATAAATAAATGAAAGTACTATCTAAACCTATAATAATTGTACCCTTTTTTGTCGTGTGGAAAACTCTTAAGTCTCTCAGGTGTGATGTTTTCCTTCAGCAAGATTCGATTTAGCAAGTGATGATTAATTGAAAATTTAATAAGAAATTCGCAAAAACAACTGACTCGGGCGGGACTCAGTTGTTTTTGCGAATTTCTTATTAAATAATTTCATTTAATAAGCAAATCATGTGCATAAACATGTTAAAAATATACATAAAATATGATGATTAATTTCTAATACGCACATGAATCCGAAAAGTCAGAGGTGCGTGAGTTCCGGTCCTATGACCTTGGACTTGGCAGTGCAACGGTCATACCACTAGGCTATTTTACTGCTTTGTAATAATGCTGAGTCGATAATAAAAACAACTGATCCATGTAAAATAGGGTTATTGCTTGAAGTTTAACTTAAAAAATTGAGGAAAAATCCTCAAAAGAACGCATGGTATAATAGTAAAGTAAAGTAAACTTTATTGTTTTTGATTGAGTAAGGTACAGATGTTATTTACTTATGGTAGTGTTACCTACATCAATCAGCCCATTTTGAGCATACAATAATTTTAGGTAAAGAAACTTATGGGAATTTATACCAATAACAATAAAAAAGTACCTACACCAATTTACAAACAAAATTATCAAGGCTTATTTTTTTATTCCAAATATTCCTTAATAGTGTAGAAACATTTTTTAATTAGCCATCTTTTGAAACGAAGTCTAAATAGCCTTAAGGGTAATTTTCTTAGAGATGGGGTATTAAATTAAAGGTATGACAAACATATCAAACAAAGTGTAATAACTATAAACACAATACCCCATAACATTGTGCCTACACCCTGCATTTGATATTCGTGACAGACACGCAAGACGAACGCAGATGGTAAAGACAAAAGCCACCACTATTTATGTTGGTTCTGTGTAATCCCCTTCGTTTTGGCTTTGTTATGGGGGAAACAATATACCTAGTTGTGTTTTAATGTTGAATTTTTAGGCAAACAGGGCGGTATTGCTTTCATACTTAATAAATATCAACTGATATTTGTAAACAATGGCATATTTTTGCATAATTGAGCCTAATACTAGATTTACAGTTTGGCAAAAAATAGTCTGAGGCGGTGAAACTGAAACTAAAAATAAAAATCGTGCTGTTCCCAATGCCGGTGGGCTCCTACATTGAATATTTTTAAATATGTGTTTTTTTAATTAAGTTAAAATTATAACTTTAAGAATTATAAAGATAAATATCATCATTTCATTCTCATTTTTTGATTCCAAAAATGCCTTAACTGTGTAGGTTTATTTTTTAACATTATACAAATCTAAAAGCAGTAGGTAGTTACCTCGCCAAATTGTAAGAATTTCCTCACCGCTCAATTTACCTTTTTCTACCTGAAATGGGTAAACACGTTTCCAATCCCAATTACCGGTTCTTCCTGAAGTCGTAAAGAAAAAAGGCTTGCACAACATGAATTGATTTTCTACCTAACTAAAAATCCTATCAACAAACCTTATAGTTTTACCCCCGAGATTCCAAACTACTTAGTGTGTGACCAAGTATATTTTTGGTTTCGATTAATTGTGACGCAATATGAGGAAATGTCAAGTTTTATTTTAAGCTATGAATTTGTCATAAAATGCTATCGTTGTAAAACTTTATCATGTACGTCAGCAAGTCATACCAACCAAAGCTTTCATGTCACCCGCAAGAAACGTCACAAATTGTCACTCATCAGTAACGGACAGGCCGCCGTGCGTCGGCCTTTGACACATATCCGCGGTTGTCAATAGTGCAAGGAATTTTTGGTTTCGGTTGAGCCTAGCTACCGTAATTCGGTATCGATTCGACACGACTCTGGTTTGAACATAAAATCCTGTTCTGAAGAAGAGATCTGATTACAAGTAAACTCGTATTATACTTTTAATGGACATAGAATTACCTACTTGACTTTGGTATTAAGTACAACACAACTAAGAATTACATATTATAGGTATGTAAGTATAATAATGAACGTCATTGCCAATTTTACGTAATCTCGTAATTGGCGATGGACACACCGCCGAAGTTAAGTAATTCTATAGAACATCTTTATAGAAATATCGTATCTAGGCCAATTCTACGAGAGCCACTTTTTTAAGACCCACTTTACTCAATAAAGCGTGTTATTTAAATCACCAGATCTTGTCCAAAATCGGTCAATTGGTTAGACATCAAGCCTTAACAGAAAAACAAACCCAGATTTCAGAATTACAGAGTATGGATTTAAATAAAGCCTAAATTTCAACTACACCAAATCGCACTTGGTCGGAATCAAAATTGATTGAATAAACATTGCTCTTCTAAATGAAAATATTTAATAAGAAACTCGCGTGAGACTTAATGGCACGGCACGCCAGAGATCGCCCTGGCGTACCGTGCCATCGCTTTACCAACTAAGCTACAGTTATTTTCGCGAGTTTTGTATGAAATTTTTTCATTTAATAAGCAAATGATTTGCATAAAACATGTAAAATAATACATACAATAATAAGTGCTCCTCTAAGTTGTGTCATACTGTAAAATCATCCTTTTCTGATCAATTACGAAGGGATATGTATAAAAGGACGAAAAACCTTCGACCAAAGTCTTTCGATTCTTTCAAACCAAAATATAACGAATGCTTCGTAATCAAATCAGTCTTCAATTTAACTTTTAACGTTGGTCTACTCAATTTTGCTGTGGTAATCGTAGTAATTTGTTTGAGAAAAAAAGCGGTGTTTGAAAAGAGAATCTGCGGTGGTTTAATAAAGTCTTGAGTACTTTACTTTCAATTTTGATTAATGAGATTGAATTCTTGATTTTTTTGTATCTTCAATAATATTAATGTAACTAGCTGCCCCGCGCGACTTTGTACGCGTGATTATTTTACCTCTACGCTTTTTCTACCCTACCCTACACTACCCTACGCTACTCTACCCTACCCTACCATTCTCTACCCCTACCCTACCCCTACTCTACCCCTACCTTACCCTACGCTACCCCTACCCTACCCTACGCTACCCCTACCCTACCCTACCCTACCCCTACCCTACCCTACCCTACCCTACCCTACCCTACTCTACCTCGACCCTACTCTACTCTACCCCTACCCTACCCCTCTATTCCTACCCTACCCTACTCTACCTCGACCCTACTCTACTCTACCCCTACCCTACCCCTCTATTCCTACCCTACCCTACTCTACCTCTACCCTACTCTACTCTACCCTACCCTACCCCTCTTTTCCTACCCTAACCCTACTCTACCTCTACCTTAACCCTACTCTACCTCTACCCTACCCTACCCATACCCTACTATGGTATAATTCCATTTTTTTTCTTCGATTCTTCTATTATAGGCGGAGACTAATCCAACAAATCAAATACCATAAAAATCGGTCCAGCAGTTCTCGTGTATACCTACTAATTTTCATGGCGTCAACTTTGAAAATGGCTGAATTTCATTCAAACTTTTATCTTCTATATTTTCTCCCCAAAGTGATTGAATATCGAGATATACGTGCATAGTTGTGCCACTTTGATGTCTCTATACCGAATTTCTTACACAAAATATTTGCCCCGCCTTTCCCCCTAATGGGTAGAGTTATCAAAAAGCTAAAACACGTCTTATTCATTAACCGAAAAGCTAATTATCAAGTTTAATGTCGGATTTTCATAACTACAAACTTTAGTCCCCTTTTATATCTTCTTAGGGGAAAAAAATCCAAATTTTTTGATACACGTCTATTTTATTTTTAGCGCATAAGCTAAATACTCATTTTTACATCTGTAACTTAAAAAATAACAAATCTTCCATACAAACTTTCACCCCCATTTTTATCCACTCAAGGGTAGATTTAAAAAAAAAACAATGCTCGTCCTTTCATTTATCAACCGAAAAGCTGAATACCAAGTTTCGTACATTTAACGTTAAGAATGACGGATTTACATACAACCTGTTTCCCCCTTTTTTACCTACTTAGGGGGGGAATTTCAGAAAATCCTTCCTTAGTGCACCCCTACGGTACTTAAAGAATATTGTCTCAAAATTTCAAGTCCCTAGGTCCACCGGTTTAGCCTGTGCGTTGTCTGTCAGTCAGTCACGTTACCATTTTATAAGTATAGATAATGTAATAACAAATAAATCAGCATGTAACTGTCCCAATATAGGGCAAAGGCCTCTTCTCATACAGAGAAGGATTGAGCATTTATCACCACGCTAGCTCACTGCGGGTTGGCGATTTTAGACTATTAAAGTCCAGGTTTCCTTACGATGTTTTCCTTCACCTTTAGTCAATGGTGTCTTATATTAACTAAGAAATTACATATGACATTGAAAAAGTCACATTGGTACATGCTAGGTTCGAACCCACACCCACGCGCTTGCAAAGCGGGTCCGTAACCAATGCGCCATCACGACATTCCACCACACATAATGTAATATTTTTTTAAAATCAAAATTGTGTTATTCGTTTTGGAGCAACAAAGCCACTGACAGACAGACAGACATACAAACACCCAGATACGTAACTTATAACACCACTCTATACGCGTCGGGCGTTAAAAACGAAACAAATGTATTGATTGGATTATGGTAAAAGAATTTTTAAAAGCTTAAATATTATTAAAATTAACTATATTGTTGTATACTGTTTCTAAGATCGAGAAAAGGAACACAATAGGAAATCTATTATTAAGCGCCTCCAGGATGCGAAGTATCGTTTAAAGGTTACAAAAAAAAAAAAAAAAAGAGATTTGAAATTTCGACTGATTCTGATGGGATACGGTGGCTCAGCGGTTAGAGCGTCGGCACGGAACGCCGAAGATCGTGGGTTCGAATCCCATCCGTATCAGTTGTTTTTTCAAATTTCTTATTAAATATTTATATTTAAAAAAAACGAACAATATAAAGTAACTTTCTGGGGTCGTAACAAGAAAAGATAAGGTAAAAGGCATTATATTCATAATTTATCCCCAAAATATTCGTTAACAGTTGCCTTTGTTATTAAACAAGCCGCATATTTGCGTAAGATGCGATTTTCTGAGACTGTCTTAGTTTGATTTCTTTTAAATGTTGGTCGCAAAAGTAATGTAATGTAATATATCAAAACCTAAAGTTTAGGACTTAGGATAAGATAAGAATAATAATAGCTAATAATACCTTTTTAGCTCGATAATAATAATAATAAAGAATATGTTTTATTGTACACCATATTTTAAATTACTTACAATATAATAGTAATGTCCTTCTTACTAAATTTCGGTCACTGCGCCCAATCTCAACGGAGATTAGCACACTACGCAGGAGATGTTATAGGACTGAAATGTGTGCGCAAAAACAGGTGCACTCTCTATTCTCTCTCTCTCATAGTCCGATGGGACGGCAATCCGACACAACCGGAAAGAAACTGGACATTGGTTGGACTAAGACGCAGGGCCAACAGCTTGACGTGCTCTCCAAGGCACGCCGTAAGTCATCATGAATTTATAATACGCACATAACTTATGTTAACTCAGAGGTGCGGTCCTGGATACTGTTTCTGAGTATACCAATAATAACGTTCTAATGATAATAGATGGCGCTACACGTTGGCTACAATTTATCAACATACCACGCGGGCGGAAGCTAGTAAGTACAATTATGTAATAATTAAGAAAAAAAATAATTTAATTTATCAAAATTTTTAATGACAATTTCAAGAGATAAATCGCGCCAAAAAATCGCAAATGTCCACCGTTCAAAGTTATTTTCGCATCACAATAGACACAGCGTTCACAATACGTCATTGTGCGTCTATCTCTGAGGACCAGGCGTCGATACACCGTTGTTTAATGTTTACTGTGCGTATATAGAGCCATGGGAACGTAATTTGGTTTAGAGGAGGAAGCTATGTGGTGGATTAATTGTCTTATGTTGGTCTTAGCAGATTTTGTTTCAATATTAATTTGTAAAAATTTTTTTTACCGACTTTTTGTGATTTGATGAGTTGTGCAAGATCAGAATAAATATTGCATACTTTCTTCCATTTGGCATTTTTAACCACGATATAGTGATATTCGTTTACACGATATAGATATATATCACCATGCCAAACAATTTTTTTTCCGGACAAATGTACTCTAGTCTATGTAATATACTCTTCTTTCCAATATCTTTGAATATACTATACTCTATAATGTACTCTATTCTAGATATGTTTGTTTACTCTGAGCAGAAAAATAAATAAAACTTTAGATCAGATCAGATCACTCGTCATGAAAATTATACAGTCTGTTTACTGATCTAGAATTAAAATCTTATCTGTGAACAGTTAAACTAAACTGAAAACATAATATATGAAGAAACGAATTTAGACGTATTGTATTTTCTTGGTGTGTGTAGAATAGTATTAAGAAAAAAAATCGTATTTAAAATAAATCAGTTCTAAAATTGAATTTTTCAAAGCTTTCTCGACATCAAAGACACAGGAATTTATAAAAAAAATCAATGCACATTCCAACTAGTTTACCGAGCTTTTTCCAGTTCAATTTTATAGTTAATTTATTTTCCGTTCCTATTGCACGAGTTTTAACACGCAAAAATCAACCTTAACCTAATTAATTAAAAACTGAGATTAGAATGCTTGTAGAAGAGTAGACTGCCTCGTTGGTCTAGTGGTAGCAAGCGCGACTGTTGAGCTCGAGGTCCTGGGTTCGATCCCCGGGTCGAGCAAAGTGAAATTAAGTTTTTTAGGAAATTCTTAGTAGCAGCACGGAGTCTGGAATTGTGCCCAGTCAATGGCAATAAGCTCGCTCCCTATTACATGGAACTTTAACGTAGCCGGCGTGGTGTACAGACTGCATACCTATACCTCTGCCTACGCCTGCCTACTCATTATACTATATAATTAATTATCTATAATTCCCATTACGAATTAGTTTCTTAAATCCCTGTTTGAACCTGAGTGGCGTTACGAAATGGATAATCCCTATTATTCGCTGAAGTTTGTTTAACATTTTGATGCTCCCAATGGAACAAGCTCCACTCCGTTGTTAATTAATGTACTTAATGAACAATGTTCTTATAATATTGAACTGGTAGTCAAGAAAGCGTGGCGAGTTTTACTTATTGCATTAATTTTAAAATCTATTCATAAGTTTATTTGAAATTAGAGATTTGTTAAAAAAATATGTAGTCTGGCATTTTGTAGACAGCCATCTTGGATTTACAATTAGACTGAATATATTAAATTGTATAGTAATCATAAGTAAAGGTGTGTACCAAATATCAGATCAATCTGTCAACAGGAAGGGGGTATAATTTCAATATCTAAATTTGAACCTAAAAAACAAAAACAAACAGGGCCGAGATTGAGTCTTCGTGACCGAAATTCGGTCAGGAGGACATTCTTATTATTATCATAGTCATAGGGGCTCATTACCTAAAGCGCAGAGGGCCTCCCATAGGATATTGACCCTATATCATGTCTAACTTTTTAGTTAGAATACAATACAAATTCAATATTATACAAAACGTACTAAAATTACAACATATTATTTCAGAGAATTCATGTGTGTTTTCGACTGTTTCTGACACACACAATTAGGTATTGTAGTACTAATTGAGCGTATAAAACAACAAATAATTGCGCTCACAAAATGTTGGTTATGAATAATCTAAAGCTTTATATAATAAACGACATATTGTCCGTCGTATTTATTTGCGACTTTTGAGATAAAGTCGCTCAAATTTTTTTTGCCTCGTCCACACTACAGGCAGGAGCGTGCAGTTCATATACCTAGGCAAAAAATCACTGCCCTTACCAACCAACAACTAACAACTTTTGTGAAATTGAATTAAGTACGTAGCGAGTATATACAAAATTTGTACATTCTCGTTATGTACTTAACTCAATAACAGGTTAACAGGGTCCAAATGTACAACTGAATTTTGTTGTTCTTTCTTTCCAATTAATTCGAAACTTAAATGTTAATAGTCATTATAACATCATCATCTGCCTAGCCTTTTCCCAACTATGTTGGGGTCGGCTTCCAGTCTTACCGGATGCAGCTGAATACCAGTATTTTACATGGAGCGACTGCCTATCAGACCTCCACAACCCAGGTACTAGGTTACACGATACCCCTTGGTAAGACTGGTTGTCAGACTTTCGGGCTTCTGACTACCCGTAACGACTGTCAAAGATCTACAATTGACAGCCAGGGCCAACAGCTTAACGTGCTATCCGAGGCACAGAGAGTGATAATTAATTTATAAAACGCACATAACTTACGAAAAGTCAGAGGTGCGCGCCTTGGGTTCGAACTCGAGACTACTGACTTACCAGTCAACGGTCACCACCACTAGGCTATCACGACATTATAACAACGACTTTAAATAAGCTTATTATTTGAGTTGTGTATGAAAACGTCCCTTGTTAAATATTGATCTAACTTGGCAATTGAAATGTAAGTGATCAAAATTTCATTTTAGTAAAGCGATTTTTGAACGTCTATAATCTCACAAATCAGAATTAAGGCTATTAACTAGAATTTAGTTATTTTAATGACTACAATTCAGACGCTTTTATGAAATTTGAGATAGAATTGCAAGTGATCAAATAGTTTTTGAGAAATAAGGGGCACAGAAATAAACTGAGGTATTGTGGCCCCTGCTTACTTTAAGAGTAGGAATACGGCATCATGCCTTCATGGGGAATCAAGACGTGACTTACTGCAAAAGCCCATTGTCACGTATCTTGAAAATCCTTATATCCTTATATTATACAGTGTGACTAGCTGGACGATTGATAAGATATAAAAAAACGTTTATAAATTACCGGGAAAACCTTGGATTACAGAATAACCTAGAACCCGCGTTCAATCGTCGTTCCTTGGAGCGCACTGTGACCATAAATAAAACGCACGCTACCTTTTTTTAAAAAAAAAAAAAAAAAAAAAAAAGGTAGCGTGCCTGTCTACGCTACCTGCCTGTGTAACACACGATGCGCACAATTTAGTGGACTAATTGTTGGCAGCTTCTGGTTTGCTGTAGTAATCTGAGGGAAAACGCAAGGTGCACGGGATATTGTGTGAATTTCACGAGACTGCGGTCAACGCGGGTCGCGGGTTACTGAGGGGTGGAGATTCTGTCAGCACCGAGTCAGATAACACGTGTAATTCCGAAAGTTAAATGTCAAATTGTGTCAATATCAAGCACGTTAAGCTGTTGGCCCCAGCTGTCATTAATATCTTTGACAGTCGATACCCAGGGAGTCGGTACCCTTATTAAATCCTGACAACTCTTCTTACTTTATAATATCACATCTCTTTGGGTTGTGGGGGTCAGGCAGTCGCTGCGTAGAAACAGTTTTCTATGTAGCGACTGTCTAGTTGGGGTCGGCTTCTAATCTAAACATGAGTAGCAGCTGAATGCAGCTGAATATCAGTATATTCTGCTGCATACACTGATATTCTAAGATAAGAAGCCGACCCCAAAAAAGTTTGAGAATAATAAGGCTAAGAGGATAATGATTAATAAATAATAAATATATTAGCCTGTAACTTTCCCAATGTAGGGCAAAGGCCTCTTCTCATACAGAGAAGGATTGAGCATTAATCACCAGTCACCACGCTAGCTCACTGCGTGTTGGCGATTTCAGACTATTAATTCCAGGTTTCCTTACGATGTTTTCCTTCACCGTTAGTCAGTGATGTCTTGGACTAACTAAGAAAGTACATATGACATTGAAAAAGTCACATTGGCACATGCCAGGTTCGAACCCACACTCAGGCGCTTGCAAAGCGGGTCCGTTACCTATGCGTTACCACGACGTATGATTAATAATCAGAACAATTAATTTCACTCAACAACAAAAGCTTCCAATCCAATCTACAACCTTCTATTTTAGTAATTCCAATAACCAATACTAAAATATTTACTGAATCTATGTATAACAACACAGTAAACACTTCTCTTTGTAAACAAAGAATTAATTGGGCTAATAAGGGATTTCAATTTAATTATCGTAAGGACTAAACAAAGCCGATCTTGCAAGATTATCTTATAAGATGTCGAAGGGATCCCTTCTCGCCGTCTTCTGTCAAACATTTAGATGAATTAATTGTTTGTTTAGATGACGCTGTGATCTTAAACAGCTGTGTCGCATAATAGTTTAATTAATTACGAAATACTTTGTATGGAAAATTTTAACTGAAGCTGGAGTGCGAGCATGGATCTTTTTATCGAATTTTATCGAAAATATATCAATATTAAACGTCAATTTTGACACAATTTAATGAACTTTATGTCAAACTTGACGTTTAGAATCGATAAATACTTATTCGATAAAAAGTTGACAAAAAGATCCATGCTCGCACCCCTGGTAGGATTCGGTGGCTTAGTTGGCACGGGACGCCAGAGATCGCGAGTTCAAGTCATTTGTTTTTGCTAGTTTCTTTTAAAACATTTTTATTTAATAAGAAACCTGTTCATAAACATGTAAAACTGTATAAGAATTTCAGTAACTGTATCAGAATATCAGCGCTGCAGCATAATTTTAAAATTCTGCTGCATATGCTGAGATAGGGCCCTTTTTTGGCCTCGTACAGGTATTCCGTGTTTTTTTTTGTTAGTTGTTACTCTTGTATTGTATCTACTTATGCGAGTCCAGAATAAATGTATTTTCTTTCCTTCTTTCATTCTTAAACATACATAAATTATACCCCTTCACTAAGTAATTCCTCTGTCGCTGAAACTTTGCAGTGTGATAAAATAATATTTAAAAATAACGGTAAAATATTATGTAGGATTTTTTTTTATCGCTAGTTCGGATTTTTTAACATAAACACGTAAATTATTGATTTTTCTCGGTGTAAAATTACTCCATCCAATATTCCTTTGGTTTATATTAGTACATAATAAAAAGTATAGGTAGATTAAGTTTTGGAGACGTTGCCCACTGGTAGCGGTCTCTAAGATTAAGTTTTTCTTTAAAATTTATTTTTAGTCTTTGATTAATAAGTAATTGAATTACATAGAGTTTATATTATGTGTGTTTTAATTAATTAAATTTATATTTTTTTATTTATATATTAATATTAATTAATATATATATTCACGCCTGTATTCCCCAGAGGAGGTAGGCAGAGGTGTGCAGTACACCCACGTTTCGCCGGCTATTTTATAAGTCCCATGTAATAGGGGGCGAGCCTATTGCCATTAACCGGGCACAATTCCAGACTCCGTGCTGCTACTGAGAATTTCCTAATGGAAAAACCCAATAACACTGCCCGACCCGGGGATCGAACCCAGGACCTCGTGCTCAGCAGTCGCGCTTGCTACCTCTAGACCAACGAGGCAGTAATTAATTAAATCTATGGTATTTTCTATAAATATATACTGCCAAGATGTTCTGAATTCTGATAAAAAAAAGTTCTCAATACTTAACTTGCTCTCTTACAGATTAAACCACATAAATACCGTATATTAATATTGTTAAACTACCCCACACGGGTACAGAAGCCCCGACCCAGTTGCTCAGTCAGCTGGCTAAACCGCGGCGGGCTTGCTACTATATTTAGCTCCACGCACCACTCGCCTGTTAATATAACATCAATGAAGAGTGGTTTTATTTTTAATAATATTATGTGCATTCGATTTAAAAAAAATGTCCTCTTAACCAAATTTCGGTCACAACTGTCAATCTGAAAGAAGCAAAGACTTCTACGCAGGAGATATTTATAGAGCACAAGTGTGTACGTAAACACAGGTGCAATCTCTTTTCCCTAATTCCCAAAGTTCTATTGGATGGCAATCCGAAACGAATGGAAAGAGGTCACGGCTTCATGCTTTCCGAGGCACGGAGCAAGCGATAATTAATTTATAATTCTCACATAACTCACGAAAACTCAGCCAGGCGTGTCTTGGACTCGAATTTGAGACCTCTGACTTGCTAGTCAATGGTCATACCTCGGCATCGTGGCGCTTAATAGAAGCTACTACGTAGTAACATTGCTACGATGAATGCCTACATCGTAGCTACGGCATAACAAAAGCTACGGCGTAGTTGCTACGGGTTACATGTCGGCTACGACAGCTACTTACGATAAGTATCATAGAATAAATGCAGACCTAATTGAAAGATATTTGTTATTTAAGTATTTATGCAAACAATTACAATGTTAAAATTTTTTGTAGAAAGAAAAACTAAATTGATTTTTCTTTCTACAAAAAAATTGTTTGTACTTACTTAAAATTCTTAAATAAAATTTCAAATCTCTTTTTTTTTTACCTAACATTGACAACCACAAATATAACTATAAATTTAATCATTTAAAAACCCTCGATTCAAATTAAATACCCCAATTTTTAATTGCAGAGACGAGAACATGGTAGACGCACGATAGAATTTTATTACAGTAAAAACAGCAAAAAAAAACATAATTAAAATAACTATATTTATGTTACATACCTACATAACTAATACATAGGTATATTCTACATATATACAACAAATAAGAATAATGACAACAAATAAGGATAATAAATATATATATATACATAATAATAACATACATAATTTAAATATACTTAATTTAATGGATATTATTATTGAAATACTGCGTAAAAAGATACCTACGTAATTAGATTTGAATGACTGTTTACTGGCCATTCTGATTTCGAGGCATTCATTATAAGTAGAGTAAAGGCGGTTTTTTGCGGCCCGTTTTTACAAATCAAACTAAAATTAATTTATTTTTGATTTAAATCGGTTGTTAAAATGGTCAAAGCTGGTTAAAGTAAACAAAATTGATTAAAACCTTTGTTGATACTTCGGTCAAAAGTACTTCAGTATCGTTCAAATTCAATAATTTATGTCAAATGAATGGATATTCAGGTTGTTTATTTTCTAGTTAATTATTCCGCTTGAGTTACTTTTAACTTTCGAATTAATTTAATCATTTTTCAACATACTCTTTTGTGATGATAATTTTTATTTGATTTAAGACTAGCCTTTTTCCCGCGACTTCGTTTGTGTGGTTCTTATTTTTCCGGATTAAATAGTGCGACCGCGGCAAAGGTGGTGTGACGACCTGTGGGCTTAGCCAAGTTGACTATTTACGATCGCTTACGCATAGAAAACCAAAGAAATGTATTAGGCTAGATTCTATTCGTTTGTTTTGATGATGATATAATGATAATCCTATACATTTCTTTCATTTCTGTAGCGTTAGCGATTGTAGATAGTCAACTTGGCTAAGCCGCCTGGATTTTTTTGCGAGATGGGTGTGGCATGAAATTGCAAAAGATAGGGACGTTTGGAACAAGAAAGCCTTTGCCCAGCAGTGGGATATTACCTAGCGCGTACAAAAAATAGTGTGTCGATCCATTGCTGCTTGAAAGGACAAACCAACATGTATTTAAAATATTTTTATTAATGTCCTTCTAATTGAATTTCGGTTACAGCGGCCAATTTAAACGGAGATTAGCCAACTACACAGGAGATATTATAGTGCACAAGTGTCAACATTTCTTGAAAATTAGTAGGTAAGTGCGCAGACGCCGCAGTATAATTATGTAGTATTTCGTTGGAAAAATACTGATGGAGTGACTAAACACATGGAAATATTATACTACGGGTTAGGAGTCTTGTCAGCCTTGTGCTAAGACCATTAACTGGCTAGTCATAGTCTCAGATTCGAAGCCAAGGCGCACATCTCGTAACTTTTGGTAAATTATGTGCGTATTATGAATGAATTATCACTTGCTCTAAGCCTCGCAAAGCACGTAAAGCCGTTGGTCCTGCACCTGATCTCTCTACGGTCGTGTCAGATTGCCGTTCCATTGAATTACGAGAGAACTATATTACTGTCTGTGTATCCAAAAATATTGTAAGCCATTATTTAAAAGAGCAACCATTGAGTTTCTTGCCAGATTCTTCTCCATGCGGGGTAGGCTGCCCTTGGAACTGGCAACTAGAGTGACTCTAATAATATTAGAATTATGACTATTAATAAGTGCCTAAAATGGTCTACATGAATAAAAATATTTTAAGTTTGATTTTGATTTTACTGTAAAGTTTTATTAAAATACATCCAGTAGTTTTTGCGTGAAAGAATAACAAACATCCGTCCATCTATACAATAATATCCTCACAAGCTTTCACATTTATAAAATTAGTTAGACGATATCATTAAAATAATCAATAAAAAAAAATTTCTACGTAAAACGGTTTTGTCATCAGAACTAAAGGTATGTACCAAATATCAGATCAATCTGTCAACAAGAAGGGGATAAAATTTCAATTACTAAATTTGAACAAAATAAAAGTATTTTTTTTTATGTAAAACGGTTTTGTCATCACAACTAAAGGTATATATCAAATATCAGATCAATCACCATTTTGAACCAAACAAATGAAAAAAACAAACACGGAAAGCTTAATAAAACAGCTTTGAGACTTTAAACACTTAGTTATTAACTCCCGTTAACCGTTACTATATTTTGTAAAGCCGCTTTCTATAAAAAAGAAATGCAAGTCATGTAACCACATAATTACTAGGTTAAATCCATGCAAGAAAGGGTTGAGGTTGAGGCACTTAGCGTGTCCCAAATACCTCTGGCATTGTCCACGTGCCTGTGTGTTTTCCGCATTCCTTGGGCCCGCATGCGAACATTAGTGTTTTAATTTATGGTCATGTGAATTAGGGTCATTTATAAATACAGGGTTATTTGTAAAACACCAGCATCCTTAAAAGGGGTCATTAAACTCATCATTATGAACAACTTTTACTATGGGACCAACCCTGAAATCGCAAAATAAAATCAGCTGTTCCATACAAACAGATGTTTGTTCGAACGTAAATGTATGGAACAGCAGATTTTTTTTGACAAATAACCCTGTATTAATATTGAATGTCATTTTCAATTGGTCATTTATTAATATTTATAATATTGAATATTGAATGTATTAAATTGAATATTGTGATTTTAAAAAATCTGCTAAAAGATTTCGATGCAGAAGTGGTTCCTGTACCCGGCAAGTTTTTTTTTTTTAATCACAAAAGACTTGGCGTAGAATTCATAAATCGATTAAAACAACTATTATTCTTGAAGTACCTACATCCTAGCTTTCTAAAGGTACCATGTTATTAGATCTCTCAAGCCTCGTAGTTTACCGAGTAGACAATACTCAAACTGATACTCAGAGATCAGAGATTGCCTTGGGTTTGAACTTGAGACCTCTTTACCAATCTACAGGCTATCACTGCATTCAAATATGTACGAAGTCAAAGCTTGCCTTGGATTGGAACCTGTGACTAGGCTATCATACTGCACTCAAATAGGCACGAAGTCAAACACTGGTCTTCGTATCAAGGCCATAGTTGCGTCTACTAGATTATCAAGCCAGGAACAGATTACGATACGGTTAATTGCAAAATACATTAGGATTACAAAGATTTTGGAAGCCCAATCCTATAGAGGAATGCTGCGCGAAAGCCTGTGAACTCGTAAGAAGGATATAAATAATATATTAAGGTACTACCAAGTACTAATGGATTTCGTAGTTATTACAGATTAGTATTTGTGATAATTTAGGTACAATCTTTACAACTACTTGTGACGGGGGTGGAGCGAAGCTCGTTCGCTACATAGCTCACCAGCTTAGTAGCTCTCAGACATACAACATCATTCTTTATGTGTATTCAAATAAAGCAGATAATACTTTGACAGTATTTTCGGAGTAGTTATAAAGAAAAATCAGTGGCATCCGGAATTTTAATTAGACAAAAAAAAACATAGAATATTAAGCAATATCGCAATACTTAATAATATGACCGATTTCACAAAAAGCAATCTATTATATCCTAACGATGGGTAACAATAACAATTCGCTAATCGAAAAAGGGTTCCGCGAGCTAAAGAACTGTCGAATACGTAATTTCAAAGAGCTATTACTGAGCTATAGAAGAGCTAAAAGAGTTATATAGTTCTTTAGAGCCAAAGAGCTAGTAGCTCTTTTTCTTTTCAATAAGCTATTTCGCCCATGTCTACAGGGTTATTTTGAAAACATTGACAACCTGAAAAGTGGTCATTAAACTCATCATTATGAACAACTTTTACTATGGGACCAACCCTGAAATGAAGACGCTAGAATTGATATGTTTGGTCGAAACAAATTATACGACATTGGTTTATGTAATACCATCCTCGCCGCGCCATTGTAGTATAAGTTAGTAATAAGGTAAATTTAATATATTTGTCACTTCTGTATTGGGCGATATAGTCGCTAAGCGACAAAAGCTTTTTTGTTAAATAAAAAAACCCTGAAATCATAAAAAACAAACAGCTGTTCCATACATTTAGTTTTTTTGCGATTTCAGGGTTGGTCCCATAGTAAAAGTTGTTCATAATGATGAGTTTAATGTCACTTTTCAGGTTGTCAATGTTTTAAAAATAACCCTGTGTAGTAAACAGGGTACAGAACAAGCTATACATTACCAGTATAACAGTACCACTAGACTGTCACTGCTAAACCAACTTCTATACAACTGATCAATAAGTTACAGTGACACACTTTTAACCCAATAAAAAACAATACGAACTACTTCTGCAACTGCTGACCGTACTCTACGTACCGTACGCTGTCAATAGGGAAGATGCAAATGTAATATTTATGATATTTTCATGGTTAAAATGTTAAAAACATATAAAAGAAATGCTACTGCAACGTTTTTATTTTACATAATGTTGTTTTTAAACAATAATTACGAATTAAAAATGACTTGCAACAAAACGAATTTCAAAACACCAATCAGCGTTTAGTGACGTCAGTCTTGTTATGACAACTTATTTGAGGTTATGGTTGTAAAGTGATTACTATTTTAGGAGAATATTAATTGCGTTTTTTAAATAAAAATGGAAGTTGGGTTTATAAAAGCAGACTCCAGGAATTTACCGAGAGTTAGTGTTGACATGGTTGTAACTTTTTTTATCGAAAGTGCAGAGTTTTCAGGTGTAGAAATGAAAGGGCCTAAATTACTACGGTATGTATACATCATAGTCATTCATAGTTGTTAAACTTTGTATTTTATTCAGCGGCTTCTACATATAGCAGTTATTTCAGCTCGACAAGAGAATCTTACGGGTGGTTTAAACTCTGGCACCAGGTTATTCATCAAGACGTACAAGCAGATTAACTAAGCATATAACAAGAAATATATTTGCCGACTTACGTCAAAGTGATCTTCACAGCATCGAATTACGGTCTTTGGAGAATAATTGTAATTTGTCTTCACAGCTTGAAACCACTTTTTTCTCAGCTTTGGGTCAGAAGGTCCACTCAAAAATAATTTATTTGCAAACTTTGTTGAGGTAGATGGACACATTGGCACAAAACATGAGTCAACACGGCTTTTTATCTGAATATTAATGGTATTGTTACAATCACCTGACGTCGATGGATAGTCCATTTTAATTTTTTACAAATAATCTCGAAAAAGCAAAAGTTAAAATGAAAAGTAAATGTAAAGTATGAAAATTGAAAGTTGTTGACTGACAAGAGTGACGTCATCAGTACCATAGGTCCGTTTTCGCGCGAACTGTCAAACTGTCAATTTAAAACAGCATTTTTTCCGATAAATTACAATATTTTAATTGTTTTAATATATTTGTGGTCTATTCTACATGGAATTCTTTAAAATGAAAACAAAAATAAAAATAGTGCATCTTCCCTATTTAGGTAGGTACCTACTTGATAAATTATACAATTTCGCTAACATTGCTAAAATTACAGTTTTTTTAAACATAGTAGTCATAGGGTCGTTGCTCGATATGCCATAAATTTTATCTCTTAATGATTATGTTGTTGGATTTTGCTGACGTTATACTCTCAGGCAGTTGATTGTAAATTCTTGGGACCCATAAGGATTAGCTTTAAGGATTTATTGAGGCTAGATTGCGTTAATGCCCGTTTATGCCTATTTCGCGTTACATAATTTTATTATGCCTATTCCCTTACCTATCGTACTGATCCAAACATTTTCTTGCATATAATGCCGCCTGATGTGATAACTTTATTAATAACGATAAATACACAAAACTAATTAAAACTATCTATATATACAAATATTTCTAAGTACCTTAAAAATAAATAAAGAAAAATAAAACCCTTAATCTAAAAGACCGTTACCAGTAGGCAACGTTCACAAAATGTTGGCTGCATGGCCTTGCTAAATAGCTATACTTAGCCTGAAATACAATACCACTAAGCTGTCACTGCTAAACCAACTTCTATACAACTGATCAATAAGTTACAGTGACACTTTTAACCCAATAAAAAACAATACGAAGTACTTCTGCAACTGCTGACCGTACTCACCCGTACTTTAGCGCTGATCCCTTTAAAAGGCCAACTTCGAGGGTTAAGAGCGACTTTGACAATAAGATTACTTAACTCGACCTTAAGTAGGTGTACGGAACTGACAAAATAAAACTCTAGGAATACTCTTAAGGTAAAAGTAGGGTTCCGTATTTCAAAAAGAAAAAACGGAAGCCTTTTAGAATCACTTTGTTGTCCGTATGTCTGTTTGTCACTTTATTTTGAGAACGCGTGGAAGTATCGAGTTGATATTAAAACCATATACTTAAATCTACAGTGCCTTGAAGCTGTGAAAAAATCAAACTTCTAAGTTTACGTAAAAAAAAGATACGGCTGTTTATGCCGCAAAAAAACATATATTTCAACACTCTCAAGGGAATCAAAACTTATAGGGTACTTTCCCTTGACCTAGAACTATGAAATAAGACAAGTAGTATCGTCTTATACTACAAATAAGGAAAGGTCTGAAAACTGTACATTTATAATTAAATCATAATCATAATAAATAAATCATAATAATATAGTCTTTATACGGAACCCTTGGTAAGCAAGTCCGACTCGCACTAATCCGGTTTTTTTTTATAATCCTACATTTTTATTTTCTTTAAACTAATAATATAAGGTCCTACCGAAATAGGTGCCCAAATTTGAATACAGCGTTCAATACGTCTAATCAAAAGTAACGAAACAAAAAAAATCTAAATTTTTGAAGAAAGAAAAAATCGATACGAGCGGGATTTTAACCCGCGACCTACTGAATAAAGCCCCCAGCCTTCTTCCACTTCATGATTATTATAGGTACTGTGCAATATTATGCAATAGCTTAATAGATTTAAATTTATTAACGGCCAGACCTTATAAAATCTACTACATATAGGTCAAAGGTGTATGCTATTTAGACCTTTGTTATCTTGACATAAAATATAATTTGCTATGCAATAGTCCGCTCAGTGCCGTAGCTTCAAAAAGTATTATGTTTTTCGACTTGATAAAAGAAAGAATTTAAAAAGTGGCAAACCTTTTAAAGACCTGTCTGTACAAAATGCTTGGCTGTGGCAAGCACCGATATTTGCGGACAAGTTTGACGGTAATTTCATTAAACTTTTAGCTTACACCCTTTCATGTCAGCCTTTCTATTCCCATCATGTTGCTATTAATCGTTGTGGTTTTTATTAAAAGAGAACGCGATTTTGTTTTGTGAAACAAAGGGTAATTACCTTCTTTATGTAAGCCTATTTTTAAACGAGTTCCAAAAAGCAGAAGGTTGTCAACTCGAAGCTTATTTTTTTCTTCAAATATTTAAGTAGGACCTTATTTATACCCATCTGTATACAGCTTTAGAACTTAAAACTTGAAATGGAAATTTCAACTTAATGTTTTGCGGTTCTATTCGAATGCAAATACTTTAGCATCGGTTTGTTTCACAAAACTAAATTTAATTCGTAGCGTGGTTTAAATAAGTTATTATTTTTTCTTTGAGCCGTTGTCAAATTATTGCTGCTCATGGATTGCGGTCAGAACATAGTCCTACCTCATGTGAAAGTCAAAGTCTCCTAATTGTGAGGTGGATTCAGCGCCGGCGATAGAGCCACTGACATTCTTGGCAAACATATTCTGGCGTCCACAAACGACGAGTGTTAATCTGAGGGTATGGAGCACGGAGGGCAGGCAGACCTCGGCGCGCCCCCGAGAATTCGGCGCCTTGGGCCATCGCCCCATCGCTCCCCCCCTACCCTACCCCTACCTAAATGTACCGGCGGCATGTGTTGGAGGAGTGCTCTTCTAAATTCTTTGAAATTATCGGCAATGGATGTAGGTGTGTTCCATGGAATTTTAGCTATTCTCACTTGTGAGTTATATTCTTTTATAATGATGGTCAAAACCTAAAGCACAGTATAATAAAACTTACAACTACGGAAACTACGTTAGTATAAACCACAGTATAAAAAAAAATCATACAGTATCTTCTTCTTATCGTTTCGATAGCAAACTTTTTTTATTATTATTTTTATATTGAAGCGGCCCAGAAAGTAGCGACGCTGACTGCGTTATCAGAAGCAGCCATTAAGGCGCTGTGCACAGTCAAGTTTGGTAAAGCAAAGGGGGTGAAGCATGAAGTGGGAACGAGCCGCCCCGCCCATGGGTCCCGCCCCTTCCGTCTATTGCAAGCTTGAAGCAAAATAATAGATTGCGAGGCATCGCGCAAAACTCGCCATTGCGTAACGTCCATTATAAATAAAAGCGTAATTTCGTCAGTAATATTACAAGTGCATTTGACCTATCGTGGCAATGGCCCGCTGGAAATGAGCGTGCCCGCGGCAACCTCTAGGTTCGAACCCTATCAGACATCGTATATTTTTGAATTTTTATAATACGCAATATAATAATTAGTAATTACCTACATATCTTCTTTTTGTTATTTTTTAAACTATTTATGTTCATAATTTTGTTTTCTTATTTTTAAAATAATGAAACAATAATTGTTATTTTCTAGAAAAGATTACATCAAAAATATGCAAAATTGAAAAAAAAACTGTAAAATTTTAAAAATAATTATTTATGTACATATATTATATTTATATCAAACAAAAAAATAGACAAAAAGTAAAAAAACAATTTATTTAAAAAAGAAATCTTTTTACTCCAAAGAAAAACCATTAAAATTGCATTATAATTGTTTAAAAAATAAGAAAATCAACAAAAATAAAAAATAAAAAAAAGTAAAATAATAAATAAGAAAATCAGCAAAAAGTAATGCTCGATGCAGGATCGAACTCTATTCATACACTATAGTGGTTGACTATATCAACATTCTAGTCCGCTAAATCATTTAGACAGTAATGGTAGTGACCAAATTACATTTCTACTTGACGGTCAGAAGCTTGAATAAGGTAGATGTCTGATTTAGATGTCAGACATCGTACATTTTTGTATTTTTATAATACACAATATAATAATAAGCTGGTACTTACACCTACATATTTTCTTTTTGTTATTTTTTAAAATATTTATGTTAATAATTTTTTTTTCTTATTTTTAAAATAATGAAACAATAATTGTTATTTTCTAGAAAAGATTATATCAAAATTGTGCAAAATTAAAAAAAATGTAAAATTGTATAAACAATCATTTTATGTAGGTACCTATATTATATTTATCAAACTAAAAATAGACAAAAAGTAAAAAACTATTTATTTAAAAAAAAACTTTTTAGGTACTCTAAAGAAAAGCCATTAAAATTGCATTATAATTGTTTAAAAATAAGAAAATCAACAAAAATAAATACTGAACATTTATTTCAGACAAGAAAATAGAAAAAAAAGTAAAATAATAATTAATAACAATTATTTCAAATAAGATAATCAACAAAAAGTATCGCTCGATGCGGGGATGGAACTCCCAACCGGTCGCTCTCGTAGGTCACATGTGCAACGTTCAAGACCACTAAACCAATTGGACGGTATTGGAAGTGACGAAACTACATTTCCCAATATACAGCTTTCAACAACAAACAAGATACGTAAATAATTTCTGAGCGGGGGCGGAACAAAATGACATAGGTCCATCTAGCAGCGCGCCTCAGCGGTCACTGTCGCTCCGCGTAGAAATGAAAGAGAAGGGATAATGGCGTGACGTTTGGTTCGACTCGTCCGAATTATTTATCAGTAAATATATTAATTCCTACTAATATCTTATTTCAATCGATAAATACAAGTGAGGGCTCCCTTTATTATTATTTATTACGTAACTGTTATAAATTTTATCAAGATTGGTTTATAAATAATAGAGATAAAATTGCAGGAATGTTAATTTTAATGGTTGTTTTATGATTTTTTTTTATCGAAAAAAAATACCAAAAACGTGTTTTGAAGCCGTGAGTTCTCTCATAAATATGATCGAGAATAACATATATTTTTTTTGCTACTCTAAAATGTATACATTAGGCTAAAAAACTGTTTAATTAAGCCTATTTTGACTGTGCACAGCGCCTTAAATCCTCCATCGATGATAAGTGAGACATCGTTTGCGTTACCTCACCGCATGGGCAGCCCAGGTTTGTGCCGTCTGTGAATCCCCACCTGGACATGTTATCTTTACTCCGGCCAACCTGAGTCCGAAGTCTATTTAAAGATTTCCAGACTGGCCATGGCAATTTATGTCCAGCCGGGAGACTCTCAGCAAGGGGCACGAATGGCGAAGGAAGGGACACATTTTTTTTCCAGAGGTCACACCTCGCTTTTTGTGGCTCTACCGTTAATGGATCGACACACTTGATGAAGTGTTTACGGCTCTTCAGTCTTTGTTGTACTGGAATCATACAGTATGGTAACTACGTACAAACGCTCGAAAACGGCACACTTACGCAAACATGCGCAACGACGCGTCGTTGATACTGCGGGTACCACGACGTTCGCTTAGGAGTCTCGTCGTTACGCAATATTACGCATGTTTGTGGGAGTGTGCCGTTTTGAGCGCTTGTCTGTAGTTACCATACTGTATGATTATTATACTGTGTATACACGCTTGAAAACGGCACACTCACACAAACATGAGCAACGATGCTTTTGTTGATACTACAATGATGCTGCGAGTACCGCGAGACGTTTGCTTAAGAGTCTCGTCGTTACGCAATATTACGCATGTTTGTGTGAGTGTGCCGTTTCCAGCGTTTGTAATTGTACGTAGTTTCCTTACTGTATTTTTATTAGACTGTGGCAAAGACAACACAACATTTTTCCTCATATTTCGTTAGTCAGCTATTTTTAATATGCGAAACCTCAAAGTCAATATTACATTTTTATCGGGACGGTATTTTACTACGAGCAAACTAAGCGGACAAAATATCAAATTTTAAATTCTATATTTTTTGTGTCTTGAATCTATGGTGTTTGTAGTTTTGATAGTCAAATTTGATTTATTTTCTGAAATAGGTCAACCCTGTACCTACTTGTTATTGTACTTTTTTATAAGTATTATGGCCTTTGGGGTCGGCTTCCAGTCTTACCGGATGCAGCTGAATACCAGTGTTTTACATGGAGCGACTGCCTATCAGACCTCCACAACCCAAATACTGGGTTACACGATACCCCTTCGCAAGACTGGTTGTCAGACTTTCGTGCTTCTGACTACCGGTAACGACTGTCACAACAACGTGCTATCCTAAGCACGGAGAGTGATAATTAATTTATAATACGCAATACATAACTTACGAAAAATCAGTGGCGCGCGCCTTGGGTTCTAACCCGAGACCTCTGACTTGCCAGTCAAACGGTCATACCATTAGGCTATCACGACTCGTTGCGTCTTATATTTAACCTAATATAAAGCATACCTACATATTTACTAGCGATAAAAAAAATACAATTTGGTGTCAAACAATACTTTTGCCAAAGGACAGTGACGTCACAAAATATACGTAAGGATCTCTATCCAGGATTCTCTTGGGATTTCTCGCAATCGGGTCATGAGGGATCAATAGATTTGTCAAGATTTAGACTTTTCGATACGCAGAGATGCTGATACCACGTGATAAATTATTGTGATAATTATGTGTTATTCTGATGTAGAAGCTATATTACTGTAAAGTTTTATCAAAAATCGTTCAGGGGGCTTAGCCAAATTGACTATCTACAATCGCTAACGCTATAGAAAACGAAAGAAATGTATAGGATGACATTACCTTTATCGTTATGTCACGTGACATATCGATCGAAGGTAATGTCACCCTATACATTTCTTTCGTTTTCTATTCGTTAGCGATTATACCTATATATTCAACTTGGCTAACCCCCCAGTATAGTTTTTGCGTGAAAGAGTAACAAACAAACATCGATCCATCCTCACAATGTGACAAGTTTTTAAACTTTCGCAAATTGGAATCATGTTAAGTGCACAAATATTAAGGCGTACTATAGTTTTCTTAAATTAAAATTAATTAGTTAAATAGAAAAAAAAACTAACAATAATATTAAGTTCTTATGCCTCATCGGTAACAAGCGCGACTGCTTTGCACGAGCACCCAGGTTGTCGAGCAGTGTTAGTGGGTTTTTCAAACACTGCCAAGTTAAAAGTTGTAAGTGCAAAACCCAGGCACCTCTGACTTTACGGATTCATGAGCGTTTTAGAAATAAATTATCACTTGCTAAAACGGTAAAGGAAAATGTGAGGAAACCAGTAGGCCTGAGATTTTTCAACGGTGTGTAAAGCCATGTCAGAGGCCGCGGCGGTTTAAACTCTGACACCAGGTTGTTCATCAACCGTACGATAAAGAAAGAAGTAGAACTTAGGAGGAACTAACTGCTTGCTTCAGACTACTTGTGCATGAATTTTTGAAATACTGCGTTCCCTTTTCCTTTTTCCCATAGTATTCTCCAATGAATAAATTCACACTAATTACAAAGTATAATAATCATAAAGTAAGGTAACTACGTACAAACTCTCAAAACGGTCACACTCACACAAACACGCGTAATATTGCGTAACGCCGAGACTCCTAAGCGAACGTCGCGGTACCTGCGGTATCAACCACGTGTCATTACGCATGTTTGTGTGAGTGTGACATTTTCGAGCGTTTGTACGTAGTTACTTTACTATATGATTATTATATTGTGCTAATTATTCCTCAATAAAGCACACGATGTTGCGACGCCCGCACAAAAAAAAGGAAGTTCAGCGGCAGAGGGCGCTGCGGCCGTTTAGAAACTAAGTTGAATTTTATAATTTTATTTTTATTTCCATAGCTCTAAAAATTATGTAGGTCGCCAGGTACATTTAGAAGTGAAACTATAGTAATATTTGAAACTTAAAAGATGTAACGTCGTTAGTATAATAGGCATTTATAGGATTGGCCGCAGAAAGCTCAAAACCGGGAGGAATGGAAGGAGGGTAGGGAGGCCTTTGCCCTGCAGTGGGACGGTAATGGCTGAAAGTAAATAAATAATATAGCTTAAACTCATTTCAGCCGTTAGCCACCCTTCTATTCCGGAAATAACGATCTACCAACAATCAATGAGTAATTATGATTGTTTACTCTTACATTGCATTGCGGCTAATTACTCAACAATTCGTGCATTCGCAGGTAGTAAGTCAACAGTGATGTTAATATGGTAAGTAATGAGCAGACAGCGCTATTGTAAAGGCATGACATAACGTGGGAACGGCATGTCCAAAAAAAATATCGAAACTTTATCTCCATTGAATACGACAAAGAACGCGTGAGGATACGTTCCCGTTTCTCATCAATATATGTATATATTGTGCCTTAAATACTTAATAATAAAAACTATATTAATAATATGTCCCATAGCAACTCAAAAGCACAGTATAATAATCATACAGTATGGTAACTACGTACAAGCGCTAGTAATGGCACACTCACACACACATGCGTAATATTGCGTAACGACGAGACTCCTAAGCGAACGTCGAGGTACTCGCAGTATCAACGACGCGTCGTTGCGCAATGCGCATATTTATGTGAATGTGCCGTTTTCGAGCGCTTACCATACTACATGGTTATTATACTGTGTCAAAAGCTTCTTTTCATACAGAAAGATCGAGCATTAATCAGCACGTCAGCTCATTGCGTGTTGGCGATTTCAGACTGTTTTTGTCATGATGGTTTCTACACCGATAGTTTAAAATAAAAATAGTCGATAACTATCACACTATAAGACACAAGCCTCTTGTCGTACAGAAAAAGATCGAGCATGCAAACACTGAAGTTCCAACTTTTAGTAGAAAGAAAAAATCGATTACGTATGTTTCCTAATGACAAATCCAAACGGTCATTTTGATCTGGATGCTATAAAACTGTCATCATTCAAACAGTAAATATCTCTGATCGGAAATAGTTCATTTCTTTGAGAGCTAAGAGACATACTTACAGTCGACATCCGATATCCAATCTGGGGCAACATAAGTAAGTAATTAACATGGAAATGTCTAATTAACACGTGATACCTTCATTTTCAGCTCACTTAATGGCAAAGGGACGCCAGATTGAATATGCATGTGGTAGCAAGATATAATGGTGGCAACAGACGGTTTAGGTAGGTACTCTTTTACAAACCCAATCACAAGATTCAAATCTTATAATCAGCCATTAGTGTTGTTAGTTTAGGAATTAGTAGGTAATCAGGTAGTTTAGTTGTTTTTATATTTTTGTTTTTGGAATGGTTGGTGTTCATTAGAGTCACGATGAGGGTAGCATAGCATTTAAAACCCTCTAATATTAAAAAAAGGAACCAATGCGCTTTCTGAATTAAACGTTGCACAGGATAAAAATAGGTAGGTACTTATTTTATTTCGTAAAACATGAGTGTACCCTTTTTTACAACTCTTTCAGATCAGTATCGCACCCTTATAATGTTAATTAACAATATAGTCGGTAACGCTACAGGCACAAATCACAAGCGTTCCGTTCTAGTGTATTTGTTCGCTAGCTTGCACAAAAGCCTGTTCTAATTAATATCAATAGCATAAAAAGGCCAAATTTGATCAAAGTTGAGTTGAACATGTAATAAATTAAATTAACACGCTCAGTGCGGTACAAGGACCAAAAACCTTATGCATGTACCTGCCGCCAGTGCGGCGGCGAAATATAGCGAACTCCCTCTGGTGCGGGAGCTGTAACTTGAAGAGTTATCAATGAAAAAAAAAGATGGATATATATTTGACAATAACTCATCAATAGCTACTAATTTGATTGGTTAAAACTGCATAAGGCTTTTGTACCTTTAACCGCACTGGAGAGGACAAACGTTACTTCTGTGCGGGAATAAGGTATATAGGCCTTATTTCAAGCATAATGCCGAATTGCCTATTATCGCACTGATTGATTGGTCGCAAATTTAATAGTGTTGTGTTGACATCTCTTCCGGGTAGTTCTGTTTTGTTCGCGTGTGGAAAGTCTTGGAAAATTATTACCATTCAAAATGCACCGTGTTAATAAGCGATGTAGAAAGATGCTCGAATTGTCATTTCAAAATGAATCAAAAGTGAGTGATGATCAAAATAATAGTTTGCCGATTAAAAATAACAAATGTAAAATTATTAGCACCGAAATTCAAGAATCTCCGTCCAGTTCCACTTTTCTGAGCAGTACTAAGAATGTAAGTTCTAATTTAGAATCTATACCAAAACATGTAAAATCAGAGCATTTGAGGAAAGCATCAGAAACTTCGATCTATGTTAGCCCCAGTACAGGCAATACTTTACAGGTTTTACAAAATGTTAATAAAAAAAATAATTCTCAAAATAATATATCGTAATAAATAATTTTCAATCGATATTTTGAGATTGTGTCTTTTCCCATCACTAAAATATTTCAGTTTTTGGCCAAAAATCAGTGCGGTTATTGGTCCATAAACCTTGCATTTGATTTTCTAATTTTCTTAAAGAGTTTTCACTGGAGCTACGGGCGACGCCAGTATGGTTTAGGTCAACTCATTGACAATATTTTACTGACAAATTACAACGATTTTGAAGTGTATTGGCTTAGATATAAGAGTTAGAATGAAACCCTACCTTACAAGGCTTATTTACCCATGATCGCACTGGGGGAAAGTTAGGGTATCGTGTTGATAGGCCTTACATCGCACTGAGGAGTTGACGTAGAAAATTCTTGCCGCAGCGAATGTGTTAAATAGAGCTGGATCCACATGTACCTACCTATCCTATTATGTGTATATTATATCCTATGATCCTCCTAGCTTTATTATTCCCAAACTTTGTTGGCGTCGGCGTCGGCTTCTAATTCATCTAGACGCAGCTAAATATCAGTTTTCTTATGAGCGACTGCCTATCTGACCTCCGCAACCCAAAGGGATACGATATTCAGAAAATTAGATGTCAGGATTTTATGAGGTAACAGACAGACTCCCTTTTAACGACTGTCAAAGATCTTAATCACAGTTGGGGCTTACGGCTGAACGTGTTTTCTGAGGCACGGAGCAGATGATAATTAGTTTAGGTATAATATGCACATAAATTACGAAAAGTCAGAGGTGCGTGCCTTGGATTCGAACCTGAGACCTCTAAATTGCCAGTCAACGGTCATACCACTCATATCACTGCCCTCAAATGAACAAAAGCACCAAAATTTATTTTTTAAGCATCTGAACCAAAATATATTCAGATACACGTAGCAACTAGCAAAACTGCCGAAGCTTTGATAGTTTCGCTCGACGTTCGTTAATCTTACAATCAACGCTTTAGGCAACTATTAACGTGGTAACTAATTAGTAATCTATTTACGTAGTAACTATTTAGTAATCTGTGCTTTGGGGCCGATTTGACAGCTGTCAAAATATTCGACGCTTAAGATTTTTGAGTTAGGTGCCTACATTACAATATTACAATTTAGTTTATCCCCAAAAGCCGAACACGTTTTCTAAATCCAGTTTTGCAAAGGATGACAGAAAATCAAATCTTTTATTTGGATTGGAATCCTTAAATTCGTTTCCAATATTGGACAAGCCGGCACCTAATTTTCTTGGGATTTACTGTCATGTCTTCCCCGATGCTATAGGTAGTACGAACCCTATGGTTCGTAGATTTTATTTGGCGGGAATTTGTTTGAACAAAATTGAATTAAATAGGTACCTACGTATTATAAAACTCCTAGTCTGAAGAGTCACGGTAGTGTGGGATTCTTACCTCATTAAAACCACGGTGATCAGATAATGCAATTCTTCCCGGTAATACAAAAGTGATATTAGGTATATTTGTCTAAAACAAAGTCACTACATAGTATAAAACAAAGTCGCTTCCCGCGTCTGTCTGTCCCTATGTATGCTTAGATGTTTAAAACTACGCAACGGATTTTGATGCGGTTTTTTTTAATAGATAGAGTGATTCAAGAGGAAGGTTTATAGATATGTATAATACATGCATATTAGCGTTACCATGCGAAGCCGGGACGGGTCGCTAGTTTAGTATAAATTTTGTAATTAGGTACTGCTTCAAAAAAGGACGCAACGAATTTTGAATAAATTAATGTTTGTTATCCCACCTAAGTACTTAACCAGGGAGGATTCGTGTAAGTTATCAAAACCGTAACGATACCATTCGTTGAAATCCGTTTCGTATTTCTCCTGACCGAATTTCGATCACAGCAGCGGCCAATGTCAACAGAAATGAACCAACTACACAGGAGATATTATAGTGCACGAGTGTGGGCAAACACAGGTGCACTGATGCACTCTCTATTCCTTCACTTTCATAGTTCGATGGGACGGCAATCCGACACAAGGGAGAGATTAGGCGCAGGAACAACGGCTTTAGGTACGTACTTTCCGTGTTAATTAATTTATAATTCGGACATAACTTACAAAAAGTCAAACGTGCGCGCCTTGGGTTTGAACCTGAGACCTCTGACTTGCCAGTCTTAACTAATATAGAATATACTAACATAGTCTAAACATCATATAGTCAGTCGACGCGTTTGATGTTTTCGGAAATGCCGACAACGTCTAGACATTCGTCGCGACGTAAAAAGTGTTAGGGTTGACACAGGACTAAAAACAAAAATATGTTTTTATAGTGTTTTTTTTTTTGTAAGTATGTATAACACGTTATCAAAATTGGAAAACGTGGCCGCCATTTTGAAATTTTTATTTACTGGGCCGATTGCTTTCAAAATCGATATCTGAGAGTCCGCATGGTCTCCGAGTACATAACCGTTGTCAGAATTGGAAAAGGTGGCCGCCATTTTGAAATTTTTATTTACTGGACCGATTGCTTTCAAAATCGATATCTGAGAGTCCGCATGGTCTCCAAGTACAAAGCCACCCCTGAAAACCTAGAAAACGATACCCATATTGATTTTTACTAAAAACTTGCGTCCGCCATCTTGGATCTCAAAATTAATGTCATATTCGTTATCATCACCCCCGAAAACCTAGAAAACGATACCCATATTGATTTTTACTAAAAACTCGCGTCCGCCATCTTGGATCTCAAAATTAATGTCATATTCGTAATCACCGCCCCCGAAAACCTATAAAACGATACCCATATTGATTTTTACTAAAAACTCGCGTCCGCCATCTTGGATCTCAAAATAAATGTCATATTCGTAACCACCACCCCCGAAAACCTAAAAAAAAAGCCCATATTGATATTTTTCAAAAACTCGCGTCCGCCATCTTGGATCTCTAAATTAATGTCATAAGTATTCATAATCAACACACCCGTTGAAAAATTGGATCAACATTTAAAATTCAAATAAATAAAAAGCGACACCCGCTAATTCCTAGGACCCAACAATTCCATACAAGCTACGGTGCGCCCCCCCCTCCGTCCCCCGCTCCACACACCCCGCACGATTGCTCTGTCTAGACGTGTTCGTTGGACTACTGTAGGGAAAGAGAAGAGCTCTTTATACTGTGATACTAATATGACTCAAATAATATAGAATATAGGTACCTACTTACTTATAATAGGTGAAGTCTGGGTTAGCTCACACCGCGGCACCGTGCGCCGTGCCGTTAGACGCAAGAGTTAGACGCAAAACGTGTTTTGTGCAAGAGGCGATCGTGGCGCGTCGCGTCACCGCGGGCCGTATTTAAATGTGTGTAACTAAAATGTGTAGGTACCTTTTAATACTTACTTACCTACCTAGTACAGAATTAAAATATTATTTTTAAAAAAACATGTGGGTAGGTATAATGCTGGGTGGCAGCCTAAATGCTTACCTAACACAATCATGTCAATAACGCATGCGCAGTAGGCATTCGCGGTACGAACCGGCCATTTTGTTTATTATTTACAAATATTGTGAGTTATTTTGTAATAAACAATAAAATATTTACTCACAAGTACCTACTTACGATAAAAAGAATTGTAGGTATGTTAAATGTGCGTTACGACAATTAAACGTCACGAATAATATTATAGCCATTATAGCCCTCGCGTTCTGCTCGGACTTTGAATGTTCCTTTGATTATAATGTGGCTTTACCGCCCTTATAATGCAATCTACTTTATGGTATCGCTATCTGTAAGCTGAAAAAGTAGAAGTATCGTTGCGTCTACGCCGAAAACCGAATTCGAGGTTCATTGAAAGCATTATTGCGTGCGTAGATCTATACCTATTGTATTTTATTTAGAAAACTTTAGCTAGAATACACATTGTTATAATTATAATTACAAACTTGAAATTGTTGGCCAAACTTGGCCATTTAATACCTTATATTAAGCATGACCTAAACCCGAAAGTAGTTTGTTCAGAATCAGTAACTGAATTGATCGCAATAATTTTAAGTAAAATTAAAAAATGTACTTACAAAGTTATAAGCTTATTCTGTTGCATCGTTGTCCTCACGTAAACCTAGTCTTTGCGAGCGCGGCGCCGCGCAGGGGCTCGCCTAGCAGAACCTACTCGATTGTGTGCGATCACAGAGCATTTGTATAATGTGGTGGTAACGTTTTGATAACGTAATTTCGACAAAATCACTGCACTGTTACGCACTATTCACACTTAAACATAACGCAGTAATTGTTCAAAGTGTCGCCTCTTTGTCAAATCACAACCTTAATAAAACACAGGCCTACCTCAAAGAAGTAGATTTTTGGGGAAACGCGATAAACATCTGTAATTAGGGTCTGATCTAGTTCTTAGCAAATGTGGCGCGCTTTCGTAAATTCCTACTTAGTTTTAGTTAGAAAATTAAAACGCCATTTTCACTCCCAAAAGAAACAAAACAATAACAACCAAAATAATAATCGACACTCAATCGAAACACGTGATTTGGCGGGAACGCGGGCGCAAGCGACACATGCGCAGTGCTCTCAAGCTATCGGGCGACTGCCGCAGCCGCGCGGGCAGCGCGGGGCGACGCACGTGATCTAGCGGCGCCGCCGAGTCTGTCGGCTGGCTATATCATCGATGCCGCATCCGCGGCCAGCTGGTAGCGGTCATTCAACTGATTTGCGTGTGTCCAAACTTGCACCATTTAAATAATTTTTTGGACAAAATATAACATGGTGTAAAAATTACTTATTGCGATCGATTCAGTTACTGATTCTGAACAAACTATTTTCAGGTTTAGGTCATACTTAATATAAGCTTGTATAAATAGCATAAAACGTTCGCGCCGCGTCTCGGTGTGAGCTGAACCTTAGCTTATCACAAATGAAACTAAAGAAAAGAGTTCGATATTTTTTTTATTAACAACACACGACATTCAAAATATAAGCTCTATAGTCATACAACATTATTTCATCTTTCATACAATCATTTCATAAGATTTATATAATTTTAAAATTAATATCTTTAAAAGAAATACAATATCATTTCAACGTAGTCTGAGCATCAAAGTAGAAAAAAAGAAATTGTCTTCATTTTGTTTTGGACATTATTTCAACGCAATTAAAGTTGATAGTTGAATACTTAGTTGAGCTTACCACCAACTAACCGATTTCCAAAGTCAATTTCTTATAACAATACTATACCCACCACTGGCGTGGCACAACAATGAATATTTGTCAGTGAAATCTTGGCAGATTTGCGCCGTTACAAGGTGCCTATCGGACCTATCGCCTCGATATTTGGCGCAAAAAATTAACCCATCATCAAATTAAAATTTGTTAACGAAACTTGTGATTGTGAATGTAAATTTTAAAAAATTGATACCTTTCAAATAAAAGAAAACGTAAGAAAGAGGAAAAAAGAAAAAATTGGAAGTTTAGGAATAATTTATGCTATATTAGCCATTGGATTGCTACTTAATCAAAATTGATTCATCCGTTTAGGGGTACCTACGATGCCACAACAGACAGATACAGATAAACACGTTTTTAACTCTTACGTTAAAAACTTATAATAACACAGCTCTCTTCGACGATAAAAAATACGTTATATGCAATGTCTTTCTTCAAATCCTTGCAATACAGGTTTTTTTTCAAGGGTTTGTTGACATGTCATTGATTTTTCTATTTGGAACCACATAGGGTAAAAGTAAACCTATTTGTGAAACGAAAAGTACAGATGTACTATTCGTTTCAGAAAGAGATTTAGTTTCGTTTATGGTTTAAGCCTTACCAATAGTAGTCAGCTAACGCCGCGAAGATGTCAATACCGATTATAGAAAAATAATGCTAATTAGAGCAATTATAAGTTCCCTAAAAAACAAAGCTTCGGGACCTTAGAGTATAAAAGAAAATATAGAGCACTGAGCAACCCTACAGAAGTATAAGCACGGGTATGAACAACGCGACCGCGACACGAGCTCCGTCCGCGATCATACCTCGAGGGACTGCGCAGCGGTTTAACTAGGCTCCACGAGCACAATCATTTTAGCTTAAATCATGGTTGATTTAGTTAATGCTATGTAAAATTGTGCAAAATTAACTAGAAAACATAATTTAAAATATAATATTTTAACATTTGCTTTTGCAATATTGCAGACTTGCTTACACTCCGCACAAGGAAATGTTGTTGACGTTATCACTCTATATTTTTTGTATACTTTAAGTTCGGAACGCATTTCTTCGTGGTGATAACCGCAAATACAGTTTGGCAAGAAAGAGTCTGCTAAAATTGAGGGCGCCACTGGCGCATTTGTCATAAACAACTCAAAATTACAAGGTAATTAACATTTACATATTTCTGTGACGAATTTTTTGCCATCAAATATTATCAAATGATGTATAATTAAATAATTATGTTATTTTAGTATTCATAAACTTAGTTTTTAAGATTTTTATATTTAGTTCCAGCTGTCACCGCATCCGACTCTTTTTTGCCAAGCTGTACGCCTGTATAAGAATATCATAGTAGCACCCAAAACTAAAATCTCAAAGATCGTTAAAACATACATAAATCATTTATTTAAAAACAACCACTGGATTCAACAGGAAATTTAAAATATACTTTGTAGACACAACACAATCATTTACAATAGTTTTACATAGCTCAGAGAATTTAGACACAGATGGCGCTTTTGATCGCACCGTGCCACGAGCTTCCTTGCACTCTAGGCAATTAATTTCATATCCTTTTATACTTAAGTCTTTAGTACCTATGTTATAAGGTACATTTTCGTTTGAGAGCACTCCCTTGAAGCTGATTTTGTCATCGGCTCGTAATAATCGGGTGAAGTTACTGAAGTAGTGGTCGAAAACAATGGATATTTCTGCGTGACGTTTTAATAGCCCCCCACTCGCTTCCATGACGAGTTTTATTTCATACGTGTATCTGAAAAAAAAACATAATGACGTCATAATTATTTTAATTGAATTCGATATTTAAGAAAAAATTTAATTGCCATTGCCATTATATAAACTTGTTCATGTGGAGCCTTAACGATTTTTACAAGGTATTGGACCAACAGGCCATACATGTAGCCCACGAATGAATGCCTGGTGCGGGAACAAAATGTTATCTTAAGAACACTTCCTCTTCTTATCGTATGGTTGATGAACAACCTAGAGTTTAAGCCACCCGTAGGCCTCTGACATGGCTTTACACACCATTGAAAAGCCTCAGATGTGCTGGTTTTATCACGATGTTTTCCCTCACCATTTTAGCAACTGATAATTAATTTATAATACGCACATAACTTACGAAAAGTCAGAGGTGCGTGCCTTGGGATCGAACTCGAGACCTGACTTGTCAGTCGACAGTCATACCACTAGGCTATCAGTGCTATAAGAACACTGAACGACGTGCAACGGTCTCTAAAATTTAGAACAAGCTCTAATTTTTTCGGATCAAAAATTACCTTATCTCATTTTCCGGGCCAAAAATGATCTCAATGCAAAAAAATTTCATTGCCCCATTATTGCGTGAAAAAAGAACTACCGAGTAATAATTTCGGCCCATCTCTACTAGGAAATTAACCCACTAGAGCATACTGAGCAGCCACGCTTACCTATAGCTAACAAACTAAATTTGCATATAATATCAGTCTTAAAATTCACACTTACTCATTCATATTATTTAAATGGCAGCTCTTCCCACTTTGGCGGGCGATGCTTCTTACAAACTCGCACACCTTAACCGATTGTAGACTCTCCTCCGCTTGACATAAGGTTGAATATTCCTCTCCGTAGTAGCACCTGAAATATTCTTGAAAGAAGCCGGGCAACCAAGAAGCGAAGTCGCTCCATCTATTCCTTACGTTCTTCAGTTGAACATCTTTGACATAACCCTCCCAATTTACGTTGGCTCCTTCTAGTATAGAACATTTGATTTGAGTGGTGGCTGTGTTATAATCTGACCAAGATAGAGTGTTGCATTGGTTGTAGTAATCGTCCCAGTTTATATGGTAAGTATTATCTTCATAGTCGGTTATGAATTCATTTTTTAGTAGATTCTTTATACTTGATTTTTCGTCACCTATAAGTTCTATAAGGCCAGAGGTTAGGCCATCGTCCTGCAGGTTTAATACAAACTGGTTCCCGAAGTAAAGTAGAGTTATTAGACCGATTGCGATCTGTGGAATAGACAAATAGTTATATTTTAATTATTTAATAAGAAATTTGAAACAACAATTGATACGGATGGGATTCAAACCCGCGATCTTCGCCGTACCGCGCTCTAACCGCTGAGCCACCGTTTCTCATCAGAATCAGTCGAAGTTTCAAATTTCTTATTAAATAATTATATTTAATAAGCTAACATGTGCTAAAACATGTGAAAAAGTCATAAAAATAGTTTTTTTTTTGGAGATATTTCAATCAGGTAATGATGAAAATATGTGAGATTAAATTTGTATCAACGAGATTCAGAAAGATATTTCTTTAAATAAATCACCTACCTTGCATTGTGAAATTATATGACTCTAACTGCATTCACTATTAAGAAGAATCTTAGTATAGGATTACATTACATTACGTTCTCTGAAGACTAAACTAAAATCTCAAAAATACCTCGAGATCTGTACTACTGGCACATAATCTTAATTTCAAATGCTTATTTAAAAAATTCATCCAATCATACTAACCTGGAATGGTGTTACGAACTTTTTCGTGGCCTCAGACTTAGCTAGAAAGCAGGTGACTCCCAGACTTATCCCAAAACTGACCACAAACGACACAGTATAAAACACTCTAGACATCGTAATGTATTGAAGAAAGGCGAATATAGGCAACGTCATAGTCACCACACCTATTAGAGGCAAGAATAGGAACGAACAAACCAAAGCCAATGTGCCTCTTATCAACCCATACGTCGTACACCCATGAGAACAAGTTATAAACATCTGCAACCAACTCAAAGTCACGCAATGAGGCAACGCAAACTTGAAGAAACCTTGCCAACCGCTCCTTCGCGCCATAACCACTATTATAACAGGAATAAGTAAAGAAAAGAACACTCGAGCGCTCAAACAAAACTCGATACTATTACCTAGAATATAAGACGGATAATTCGATACTTGTAAATCTAGAAATCTCCACCCTTGATGAACTACTGTATCTTTCTCGTACGGGTATTTCGCTAACACGTTAATTGCGAACGATAAGAGAGCTAGGATATCAGGATAAGGTTTCCCATTCGTCCCTATTGATATTAATGTTAGAAACATTAAAAAGAATGATAAAACACAAAATTCTGAGAAAGGAACCCATTGGGTAGCTATAAATGGATATAAGAATAAGTTGATGAAGAGTGCCGAAAAGAATTGGACGAATGGACCAAGATTGTTGCGTACAAACAGATTCTCGGACTCATCTGGTTGTAGATTCCCATCGCTGTACCTCAAGAATAGACCTGACCATTTTCTAAAGTCAATAAACTGACGTTTTGCGTGTAACATTTTGAAGGTACAAATAACCATTGCAACAAAACTAGCGTAGTACATCGCTAAAGGAACTAAGTGATACAAGCTATCCGCGCTCACTGATAGATAGGCTATTAAAAGCAAAGACAATTCTACGTTAGACAGACTAAAAGTGAATGAACCAAAGTAATAAAGTAATTTTAAATATAAAACTTGTAGGAAAACGATTGGGTGCAAAAAGGCTTGTTGTAGTAGGGGTATTTGGTCTAGGGCCTTAAGACTAGGGTCGGTTAAGGTCAGTTCATAGCTGACTAGAGGCAATTCTCCTTGGCAATAGTCCACGGCCGCTGATACTAAGTTATCAACTGTTAGGTTCCGTATGTCGTCGCTTGGGCCACATCTTTCTGGGTATTCTGTAAAACAAATGTTTATTTTGAAATTGTGGGTTACGATTTTTTTTTGTCTAAACCTAACCTAAACCTTATTTTCCCATATTATCATAATTTTACAAGCTTTTATGTAACTAGCAAGGTATGTATTTATAAAAGTAAGTTACGGTCAAATCTTGCAACTGAATTTTAAAGCAGTAATCCTCAACCAATTAACCGACGTCGGCTAGCGACGGCAAGTCTCCTAAGCGCCAACGTCGTCTATACTCGACAATAAATAGGTCACAGAAAAATACAAAATAAACATAATTATAAAACCATTATTTTTATGTTTTATTGACACAGCTTTAAATAAATTCGGGCTTGGCTAGGTATACAGAACATGGAAATGTCGTTTTGGCGTGACGTTCAAAAGATTAAGATGAAATTTTGCATGAATGTTCTTCTCGTCAGTGGTCGAAATTCAACCGCATTTTTTTTGAACTATAGTTTTCTACACTTCTGCCATTATACTTGTATCACTTCTACGATTCAGAGATGGCGCTGGTAGTTGCTACATCTCGCATGTTCTAGGTTACTCGTCGTAGTTTCCGTTTTTATTCAGAGATGGCGCTATGTTTTATTTTTAATTGTATGCACTTGTAAGTTGTAACTCTATTATGTATACATTTTAGCTTTCTGTACTTCTTCTCCATTTATAAACATTTACTATGAAAAGTTTTATACTTTATTGGTAATTTTATTAGTTGTAAGAGTGACTGTCTATCTGATCCCCGCAACCCAAAGAAATACGATATTCTTTAAATCAGTTGTCAGGATTTTATATGGGTACTGTAGTGACTCTCTATTTGGACTGTCAAGATCTTCAAGAAAGTCGGGACAGGTGGTAATTAATTTATAATACAAACATAACGAAAAGTCAGAGGTGCTTGCCATGGGATCGAACCAGAGATCTCTGACTTACCTGTATCACTACTCCTAGGGTTTAATTCAATCTGTAACTTGACGATCGATTTAAGGAGGACCCCAGATGTCTCTGGTCGTGTCCTCTTTGCGCACACTAGTGACTAGTCTCAGTTTAGATTGGCCGCTGTGAATGAAATTTTTTAGGAGGATATATATTTACCTTCGTCAGGAGTATTGGCAGTCCGTATGGTGCCATTACTGTGTATTTGATCCCCCGCTTGCAATTGTGACGGTTCTAATGCATGCCCACCGTCCAGGGCACGCGCTTCTTCTGAAATATCAAATCAAACTTCTTTTAAAATAATTAATAATTGCCTACTGTTAAAAATGTGATTTTACATATTATTTGATATAGGGTTTTTAAGATTTGCTAAATCACTTTTTTTAAATTACTGAAAAACCTAAGTCCTATGGCAATTAAAATATCAGTTATAAGCAAAATGAAGTTATTTATTTATATAATTGTGTATATCTTCTATCCAATTTATTCTTACACCTAAAAACAGGAAATTTAATAGTAAATTGTGATACGAGGGTGGTAAGTACACTATTACTATCGAAGGTACATTGGAAGCCCGAGCAGCAGTACTTTCTACATTCTGTAAGTAACGCTGAGACTATCATCATCCTCTTAGCCTTACTATTCCCAAAAAACTTATAACATCCCTTGTTTTCATCAGGGGCTCAAAATGTATTTCAAGAATAATGTCGGGGGCATTCAGTGAAGGTATCAGGTTTAATTTCATACTTTGTTGGGGTCGGCTTCTAATTTAACCAGATGCAGCTGAATATCAGTTTTCTACGGAGCGACTGCCTATCTGACCCCCGCAACCCAAAGGGATACGATATTCTAAGGTTAGATCAGTTGTCAGGATTTTATGAGGAGCTGAATATCAGTTTTCTACGAAGAAACTGACGCTCAGACTTATTTGCCAAAATTAACTTAAGAAGGTGCAGGAAGGTGTAGGTATAATGGTTTCTACCTGGGGGGTCATCGTCAGGCGAATCGCTGTCTTCCGTTTCCTTCCTGAGAGTGGTATTGCATATCTCACGAATGCGACGCTCTAATTGCGCCGTAGTTATGTACTGCTCACCGTTTGACAGGCTGTAACAACATCCACAAGCCTGATAATGGTGCTGATTCTCTTGTATACCCCGCTAAACTAAGTCTATCTATATCTCTTTCTAATAAACACCATCGAAAAAGGACAGCAAATAATTAGAGCTGTCAAATTAGTCTACGTCCTTGCAATTGACGTGAAATTAGACGAGACCTCTGACATGCCGACTAAATTCTCGTTGATATCACGCAAATGGACTAGTTTGACAGCTCTAAAAATCTTCTATCCTTTTCGAATGATCTCTGTTAGAACGAGAGATGGCGAGTCTAAATTAGTTTAGAGCGTATGCAAGAGAATTAGCACCATTCTCAGAAGAATTAAACGTACACTTAAAAAAAGACAGGTATTTTAATGTATTCTTGGCCGATTTCGGTCACAGCTGCTTATAAAAACTGGCACTTAACGAAACTATAAATGGAGGAATTATTATAGTGCACAAGTGAATGCGCAAACACTAAATCAAACAGTGCTTTCTATTCCCTTATTCTCATAGTCCGATGGGGCGGCAATCTGATACAACCCGAAAGAAATCAGGCGCAGTACCGACAGCTTTACAAATATTGGCTGTCCTGCAATATTAGTCCTCGCCCGTACTTTTTAGGTTCAACATTACCTAGCAAATAGATCTCTGGCAGCTTTCCTAGCAACCGTTTCCTGGCGGCTAGCAGTGAGGCAGGACTTAGCACGGACTATCGCTGCGCTGTCCTCGTCTATCACACCACTGCGAATACACCTGGACAAGGAGAATAAATAGTTACAACACCAAAAGTCTCCCATAGGTAAGCAACAATTTGAGCGTAGTTCTAACTGTTTTAAATTATTATCTATATTAAATACAGGTTAAAATTAAAATCATGAGCATCCCGAAAAGGGTCATTCATCATCATCTTCATTATGAACAACTTCTACTATGGGACCAACCCTGAAACTGGCTGTCCATACATTTTGTTAAGCTATGTGAACATAATTATGTATGAATCAGCTGATTTTTTTCGCGATTTCAGGGATTGTCTCATAATAAAAGTTGTTCATAATGATGAGTTCAATTTCAATTTCACCCTGTATATGATTGAAAGCGAATAGGCATCTTAAGAACACATAATATGCTCTAGCGTAGACGCCTTTCGGAATTTTATTTTGATTTTGCCAGTTCTCCGAGGCTAAGCTAGTTTTAAGCCCAGAGGCATATACAAATACAAAGCTATAATTTTGCGCCTACGCTAAATTCTCAATTACTTATATATAATCTCTCTGACATGATTATATGGCCAAACAACAGCAATTGGGTAACTATTTTATTGCAAAACAACATATTTTACTATTACGATAATATGCACCCATGTTGTTGCTATTGACGGACCGTAACATAATATTTGTTTTGACTTACAAACACCAGACTTTGAATTAAACTGTTGTTGATAATGGCCAGATTTTTTCGATAGGTTTCGTAACTTATAGAAAAATCTGGCCATTATGCCGCGGTGTTGAGTTTTCGATAAAAAACCTTTAGCCTTTAGGGTGAATTTCACGAAAATTTACCAAAAAGTTAAGGATCTCATTCGTATCACCGCGTAATTAAGACAGGAAGCCTATTCATTCCAGGTTAAATTTATCAAGAAATTGGTAACTTAATTCATGAAATTCACCCTTAAAGCATAAGCAGGAGGATCGAAGTTTGACGGTATCCAAGACCCGTCCCGCAGGTTTTAGCGAATATCAAGCCGTTAGAAAAAGAAAGTAGCTTGGCGCAAGGCTTGCTCCGGTGGGTGTTAACCAGCCACGACCGAAGCCTCCCACCAGAAACAGCTTGTATGTTGCTACCTGCTCATTTATGACCTTTGTCAACGTTTTGACACGCAGAGGAGAGGCGATGGTCATATTCTTCCCTTACACAGTGGAAAAAAACTATTAGATGTATACTTCAAGATAAGGTCAAAGGTCTAGCAGGGGCTAAGGTCAGGTCTCTTATTGATAACGGTTGGACTCTTAAACTATTCCTTCAGCAACTACTTACAGATGTAAAGCCATTCAAATTCAACCAGTTGGTTTAAAACAAATAAAATCTTTTCAAAGCATGATTGGTGGCCTACAATTACTAAATACTATTTTTTTTTTTAAATTGGCGATCAGTTCATTACGTTATCGACTTCTCCATCCCATGGATCAGCAAAATGATTTAGGTATTACATTTATCTCCGACGCATAAAGAGGGGTTTTAAGGGTGTTATAAGATTGACGGTTCTGTGTGTCTGTCTGTGACATCGTAACATAAACAGATAAACCGATTTTAATTAAGTTTTTTTTTTTTGAAAAGTAACTTGATAGTGTTCTTAGCTAAAAAAATTGTATCAGGGGTTTTAAAACTATTTAAATTAAGTATGGTTTATTGTACATTTTTTTAAAATTAAATTTTTACGTTTTTTGGTGTGCAATAAAGTAGAATTTATCTTAAATAACTTTAATGATAAATCTTTATACAGTGTAAGTCACTAAGAGTACATTTATAAGATTAAGTGAAACTAGACAACAAATACCTACAAAAAAAACCTTTACTAATGCTGGACCCTTTGTAAAGAAAATGCTGTAAGTTTTGACCCAAGTAGTCCCATTCAAAACTTACAGCTTTGGGTTAAAACAAAAACAGTATATGATTATACAACAGGCAATGACGTTGAAATGATTTAAATTTTTAAATGATTATTTTTTATTTCTCGCGTCGATTAATTTATGCCTAGTTTTACCTAATTTAACATTATTATGTACCCTTGATAAAGGCTTTCACTGTATTCACGACATTACATAATGGCATACCATAGGTAATTGTAGTTGTCAACCGGGTTAATCACAAGCCTACGAATTATTTAAAAAAAACTATGAAATACGGTACGATCATTACACTTTTTTACTTCGTTATAGTCGAGTATTCGATCGTTTAAAACGTTTTTTGTTTATCAAAATCATTTAAAACGGTTGTTTTACAACTATATGCACAACACATTAATTCCAATCTCGATTTAAGATACCGAAAAAAACCTTTTGGTTTTATTCTTTACATAGATTAGGATAGAAACGATTTTTAGCGTCTTATGAAGGGAAAAGAAACGAAATGAGATAAAAAAACGACACACTGTTCAACCTACAGTTAGCCTTAAACCAACCTTGGGTCCACTGCTTGGCAAAAGCCTTCCATTATTTCCAAACCTTTCCTTCTAGCAATTTAGGGTACCTACAATTGTTGTTAATTTTATCAAGTTAATTGTGCCATCTCCTCAGCGGTCTGCAGCAACGAAGGCCATCACAAAACGGATATGACAAAAAACTAAATGGCTCTCTTACATAGACCGACGCAATTCATCGCGCACTCTATCCCATTTTATCTTCCAAAGCGCAAAGTCGTTCAAATTTCCATTCATTGATACACGGTTACATTCAAAATTGTAAAATAAAAACACAAAACGCAAAAAACTGTCGCACTGAGCTTCCTCCGACATAATAATGCTGGGCGACCTAACATGTTTATGTTTACGTTAATACGGTATGACTGTTATTCATCACAATAGTGAATTACCTCATATCATTATCAGGAATGTGATGGTATTGATTTTCGTGGAATATCGATATAATGGCTGATTGTTTAGGTACCGGGACGATTTTATTACACACGTTTTGTTACCGTTCTGTCTTGTTGACATTAAATGTCTATGACAAATATTTTCTTTTAATATTGGTAAGGAGTTTTGACTATATCTGGAATACGAAAAAAATAATGTAATCAATCTTGATACCTGTCTTTTAATCTTAACTATCTGACCCTACAGATGTCCTGTCAAAATTTTAATAAATATGTGAATAAGTCCATAATTTAATTCTTATTAAATTACCCCTACCCTACTCTACTCTACCCTAACCTAACATACCCTAGGAGTATAATTCCATTTATTTTTTGTTCTATTCTGCTATTCTAGGCGGAGACAAATCCAACAAATCAAAACCCTTGAAAATCGGTTCAGCAGTTCTCGAGTTATAAATGATGTAAGTAATTCGACTTTCTTTTATGGTGTATCTACATTTCACTGCCTCGTTGTTGATCTAGTAGTAGCAAGCGCGTCTGCTGAGGTCCTGCATTCGATCCCCGGGACGGGCAAAAGTGTTATTGGGTTATTCCATTAAGAAATTATCAGTATAGCAGCACGGAGTCTGAAATTGTGCCCGGTTAATGGCAATAGGCTCGCCGCCTATTACATGGGACTTATAACATAGCCGACGAAACGTGGGTGTACTACATACACCTCTGCCAACCTCCTCTGTGGAATACAGGTGTGAATCTATGTTTATGTAAAAGACTGCTATTTATTAGTGCTGCTACTAAACCAACGAGGCAGTCAATTTACAATAATAAATAATTATATTTTCTTTCTCTTTATATCTATTATCATTTTTGGCATGCATAATTGCATATAATTATGCTTTATATTCAGCTTAAGGAGCCTACAGCGCTAAAGCGCTATCTCGCTCGCATATTAAAGGTATAAAATCACTGAAAACAGTAATGTTTTAAATTGCACAAAAGAAAAAAAAAATTTGAAGCAATTTTTATGTATGAAGACTAGTTCCGATAAAACTGATATTTTTGCTGAAACAACTTTGTAATGTTATTCTCCTCAACTTGGTTTTTTGACAAGTCAGAGGTCTCGAGTTCGATTCCAAAGCGTTAATTATCAGTTGCTAAAACAGTGAGGGAAAACATCGTGATGAAACCAGCACACCTGAGATTTTTCAATAGTGCGTAAAGCCATGTCAGAGGCCTACGGGCGGTTTAAAAATTACTTGATCTACGAATACTGACCATGTTATCACGAGTTCTTCATTGTGATTAAAATTTAAAAAACAATAAACATTCAGCCTGACCGCTGACAATAAAAAAATTATTGAATTACTATTGCGAATATAGCCTATGACTAATATGTGTCAGTCACACTTTTTTATGTCAATTGGGGGTACAATTGCAATTAGTTAAAGGGTTTGGTTTAATGTTTAGGTACTCTATCATTGCAGCGAGGGAAGTACCTAAGTTCTAACAGGCAATTGTAAACAAACGTGGCCGCAAGGGTCCGAACGTTTTACCCGGTATACCGCCCGCCACGCCCGATGTAGGGGCGAAGGCCATAGAGCGTGTTGGGGCGATCTCCAGGAACCTGTACGCCAGGACATTGCCCCCCCGAGTGCAAAATTTTGAGCGGACCTACAGGCGGGCACTGGACGGGGCTGCGAGGCGCGGTTGCAGTACCCGGCCCCGTCCAATACAGTGCGAGGAGCACGCAGACGTTTTTAGTGGGTGCGAGCCCCACATAAAGTACCTACGTTCTCGTAAACGTAGTCCTCGTAGTAAAGTGTGGTATGCGGTACGCATTTTTGACTCCACCAGCCAAAAAAAAGAAGGGTTCGAACGAATAAAAACTTGAAGACAACTCATGTTTCTTTTCGCTTTTGCCCGTAGCGATACATCAAAGGAAAATTCAACAATGAGCGCATGCGATGCTAGCGTGTTCACTTAAACTCCATCAGCAAAGGCGAGTGGTCGTTCGACGAACCCAATTAACGATTACTTCTCGCTAACCTTCATAATATAAAACTAAATACAAATTTTCATTCAACATGGTAGGTAGGTAGGTAAAAATATTAACCATCTCGATTGGCACATTGAAAGCGGACGGATTAAGAGAAACCACAGACTAAACTAAAAATTTTACTTTAAATTGAGTACGATTTTTTGAGTTAGAGTGTTACATTTTTGTGATTTTTTTTACATGTTATATAGCACATGATAGCTTATTTAATATACTTAATTATTTAATAAGAAAATTTGAAAAAACACCTGATACAGATGGGATTCGAACCCACGATCTTCGACGTACCGTGTCGCTCTAACCGCTGAGCCACCGTATCCCACCGGCACCAGACGAAATTTCAAATCTCTTTTACACGCCTAGGGCGTGTGGCGACATCTATTTACGACATTACGTATACTTTGCAGTTTTAGTAGACACCGAAGCGATATTGCCAATTTTTTTAATATTTTTGTGCATTTTTTTACATGTTATAGCACATGATAGCTTATTAAATATAATTATTTAAGAATTATCGAAGATCGTGGGTTCGAATCCCATCCGTATCAGTTGTTTTTTCAAATTTTCTATTAAATAATTAGAGTTACAACCGGTACTACAGGTATTTGGTTACTACCAGGGTCAAAAATAACATAAGTACCTTCGTAACATTCTCCTAGCCTCAGGGTGCGCCTGCTCAGTAGCACAGATCAACCATTCTAAAGCTTGCTTAAAGTTGGAGATTTTGTCCGCTTCTAACTCTGCAACAACAAACAAACACCAAATATTTCATACATTCAGCTTCATTGCAAAAAAAACTATGAATCCCGTTTTCTTTCAACTGCTTAAGCCTTGGGTCACAGGGGGTCATCTTAGGGATAGAGTGCTGTGATAATCTCTAAAGATCTAAGAAGTACCACCACTCCTGATGCCCAATATATTTGCCATTTTCTCTATCTCTGGTGCAAGTACCTATATGAAGATCCAAGTTCCACCTCCGATGCCTGAATGTTTACATCTGTCTTACAGGTCTTGAAATACCTTATTATGAGTCTCTTAATGAACAATATACCTACCGAATATACAGCGCACAAAATAACACTTGTTTACACATGACACAACACAAATAAGTTGAAAACTTGAAATGATATAACCGTGAAAAATGTACCCAAACTCAATAAAACATGTTAATCTGCCTACTTCTACCAAAAAGACGCGTGAAATACCAATAAATTACAAAAAAATATATAGGAGTAACACAGATTTTGCCACTGCAACATATACATAAATAAGTATCTTAAACCGTCAAACACCAAGAAATGAGACACAAAAGAAATCTATTGTTGTGCGTCACCGGTGTCCTGATGGTAGCTGAAGCTTTAATTAAAGCAAGCTCTTTGAAAGTATCCATATTACTTCATCATCATCATCATTTCAGCCATAAGACGTCCTCATCCACATCCATAATATTACTTAGTTAGTAAATAATATATCAAGATAAACGTACTTACCACATTTCTCTTCCAAAAGTTGCTTTGCAAGAACCACTTGTGACTCAGCACAACCATCCTCAGCAAGCTGGTTACGCAACCGTCTCAGAGAGCCTTGTGGTCCATCTGGAGCAAGAGATAACTTAGAAAGTATACTATACCAGCACAAAGTTTTAATAGATACCTAATTATCTACTTATACCTCCATCAAGTAGCAAATAGCTGAGGACTTAGAGTGAGATTATGTAATAGGTTGTGGCACTCTTATAATGCCATACCAAAGAACAAAAAGGTCCGAGTGACCTTTTAGGGGTGGAGTATAGGAGTTGGGAGTATACGCTTAGGGGCTCTATGAAACTCAAAGAAAAAAAAATGTAAGTACTTAATAACTTTATACTTACCTAATGAATGCTTCTAGAGATGAGTATTACTATCAATAACTTCTACTGACAAGTACCTACATGCAAATATACAGTCCAAAGACAGTAGTAAAAGTATACATCTAAATTTTATTAAAGTACTGAATTCCTACATATTACAATGAAAACATCTGAAATATTAGACATCTCAACATAGGATCTATTGTCATCTCCTTTAAAACTAACCTTGGTCAGGGTGGCCTAAGTTCGATTTAATTAAATCATACTTCCTTACCAGTAGTTATTGAACCTAAACAAATTTTATATACTTAGCTGACAACAATCTTCGGCGATCGAATACAGATCCTAAAATGCAGTAAAGTAAGTCGATCAAAAGCAAACCGGCTGTTTAAGCCAAGGTAAACTAAATGAACTGTGCAATATAATAATTAGTAATCTTCCGACAGTAGGAACTTCCAGATGATGAACATAATAAAATTTAATAATGTATTCAACATTTAAACTTACCATGTAAATTCCAACGTTTTCGACCGACTGGCATAACTTACAAAATTTTAAAACGGTTTCCGTTCATAAAATATTAATTTCAAAAGGATAAATGTTATGAAAATAATCTTTGAAAAACCAAATAATTTTAGTTTTGCTTATTTACATAGACCGTAGACGATTCGCGAATTTGTTCTTTGGTTTGTATGTCAATGTCACAAACAATTTGACAATTTAAAAATTGACAAGCTACCTATTTAACAAATTTGCACATCTAAACGCTTTATAGATAAATTCACTTTTACTACACAATGTAAAGGTACACACAACTGATGCAATCATTTCATGAATTAAACGTTAACAAAAATAGTCCATAATTCACACAATCATAGCTAGAATTTTTATTCCATGTAGACAACGCACAACAACCATGACTAGTCTTCAACGAAAAGTAAGTGGATAATTCTACACCTACACTGTAAACCCACACGTAAAAATAACTGCGCTTTGACTTTCCTAAAAATAGACTTCCTTTTCTAAGCGAACATTTCCTGTCCTGTCTATGTATAGTCGTTTCATAGCAGTTTGAATATTTGTCTTGAATATTGTCAATGAGATGTTTTGCATGAATCCATCCAGAATCTAAAAATAAAGTCATCGCCATCGGTCTCCAATTGTTGCACTAACGAAACGCACACAGTTAACGTCAAAAATCTTTTTAAAACGTCATGTTGATGGAACTAGAGAAAAAAACAACATTATATGAAATCGACTAAATTAAAAAGAATTTCTAGAGTCTGTCTAATGAAAGCTGAGAGTGAAAAATGGCGGCAAATTAAAAAAAATTGGATCGGTTAACCCCAGATTAACTAGAAATAAACGGAGTTGATACTTTAATAATTTTATGCTTAAATAATAAAAATAATAAGTTTTAAGTCTTAGATATTACTTACATAATACTACAATAAATGTGTAGGTACAGCTTGGCAAAAAAGAGTCTGGATAAATTGAGGGCGCCTTTATCTTTTAGATTGCCACCCCTTATACCACGACTAAAATTGACAAGATACTTGATCATTTTAGTCTTTAATATTTATCAAATTAAAAAAATAAATTGAACATAATTAAAATTAAGAAAGATTTAAACTTTATTTGTAATAGTCATGGTCTGGTAGTAGTTATTGTACAAAACAGATATCATCCAAATTATATTTAGGAAGATTGTACATTGGCGGCAATAACTACTTATATGTAATATAAAGCTTGGTGGCATGCTCTGTGGGAGATCTAAGTAGAATAAGAAAAATCTGACAACGCAATGCATAGTCCCATTATGTAAGTAGGTACGTAATCGGTCAGAGGATACGAAACGGGGCACTATGAAAAAAAGACTTATTTTTATTCTATGCATGGTCGAGGGTGGGCTTGGTCGACGGAGCCCCGCTTCGCGGGGCTCCTACTTCTAGGTGGTTTATAAAAAAATAACCACGAAGGGGATGGCGGGGTCTATTCGATCCCGCCATCCTCTTCTAACCTAACCTATCCGAGTCGGGGTACTCTGAGTCGGGGTGTTAACCATATTATGATGCTCGACTCCGCAGTTTCGGCTTTTTGGTCGCCTTACGCCTTAGTAAATGAAATCCTTTCTTCATCAGTTTTACGGCGAACCGATGGTTGGAGACAAAAATCACCCAGATGCTTTTAGTCTTAAAGGACCTTGAGTAAAAGTGTCCCCACCCTCCAACAGATTTGAAACATATCTCATTCGAAGCATCATAACATGTTGATATTTTTTTATTATGGCGACAATCTTGAAATGTATGGGGTTCATGAAATAATCGCACTTTTGTGTGCCATTTTTTCAAGCTATTTTTAGTTTTTTTATTAGTTCCTCCTAAACGATTTAGCTAGAATTTTTCATACACGTTCAGTTCTGTTAACAATACAATTATATGATTGACATGACCTGATGCTGCACCTAGAATCATCTCCACACATAGGAACTCTTCAACGGTTTATAGCTCGTACACGAAACTTTGCATTATACCTACGTATTTTTAGGTGGTTAAACATGATATTCACCATGACCTGATATGCAGCTAGAATCGTCTCCACATGTAAGAACTCTTCGACGGTAAGTAGCTCGTGCACGAAACTTTGCGCTTATCTATGTTTATTTAGCTGATTAAACATGATAGTCACTGACCAGATGCTGCAGCTTCAGTCGTCTTTACATGTAAGAATTTTCCAATGGTCAAAAGATCGTCCATAAAACTTTGCATTTACGTCATGGTGAATATTATGTTTAATCATCTAAATAAACAAAGGAATATGGAAGGTTTCGTGTACGAGCTATTGACCGTTGAGGAGTTGAACGCCGAAAAAACAAGTGAACGCCGAAAAAACAAGTGAACGCCGAAAAAACAAGTGAACGCGGAAAAATCAAGTGAACACCGAAAAACCAAGTAAACACCAAAAAACCAAGTAAACGCTGAAAATACAAGTAAACACCGAAAAACCAAGTAAACGCCGAAAAACCAAGTGAACGCTGAAAAATAAGTGAACGCCGAGAATATAAGTGAACATGGGCAAAAACAAGTGAATATCGGCAGAAACAAGTGAACGCCGAAAAAACAAGTGGACGCCGTAAAATCTTGTAATTTTTTTAAATAATCGTAAACTCGTAAAATTGCCGTAATTCACTTGTTTTTGCCCATGTTCACTTATATTCTCGGCGTTCACTTATTTTTCAGCGTTCACTTGGTTTTTCGGCGTTTACTTGTTTTTTCGGCGTTCACTTGTTTTTTCGGCGTATACTTGGTTTTTTGGTGTTTACTTGGTTTTTCGGTGTTCACTTGATTTTTCGGCGTTCACTTGTTTTTTCGGCGTTCACTGGTTTTTTCTGCGTTCACTTGTTTTTTCGGCGTTCACTTGTTTTTCCGGCGTTCACTTGTTTTTTCGGCGTTCACTTGTTTCTGCCGATATTAACTTGTTTTTGCCCATGTTCACTTATATTCTCGGCGTTCACTTATTTTTCAGCGTTCACTTGGTTTTTCGGCGTTCACTTGTTTTTTCGGCGTTCACTTGTTTTTTCGGCGTTCACTTGTTTTTTCGGCGTTTACTTGGTTTTTCGGTGTTTACTTGTATTTTCAGCGTTTACTTGGTTTTTTGGTGTTTACTTGGTTTTTCGGTGTTCACTTGATTTTTCGGCGTTCACTTGTTTTTTCGGCGTTCACTTGTTTTTTCGGCTTTCACTTGTTTATTCGGCATTCTCTTGGTTTTGCAGATGTCCATATATTTTTACCGGTAATACACTGGTTTTTACCGATATTCACTTGTTTTTGCCGATGTTCACTTGTTTTTGGCGTTATTCACTTGTTTTTGCCAATATTCATTGTTTCAGATTTTAAATGATCAAAATAATTAAAGTTCTGTATATACCTACAGAGTTTCGTTAATGTGCTTATAAGAAGTCCTGCGTGTGAAGACAATTCATGGTGCAGCATCAGGTCATAATGATGAATATCATGTTTAAACCTAGGTAAACGCAAAGTTTCGTGTACGAGCTACTGATCGTTGAGGAGTTCCCTCGTGAGGAGACACAAAATGGTTTTTGTAGTTTGAAATAAGCTTTCTTACATTACTTTTATCCTATTAGTAATATATTTTTGTACAAAAATGTACATAATAACAGATTTTTTATGAAAAATAATCATAAAAGTACCCAAACGTTTTGTCCTGTAAAAAAAAATCTCCATTGATTTCGCTCTTAAAACAGGTGGCTTGCTTTTCTATGGCTCCTAACAAACATGTTGACATATAGCCCGTGACTGTTGGTGGGTGGGGACGGGGTCCATACAAAATCCCCCATGGTCCTTTAGGTGTTCTATACGATAGAATCGAAAAAACGCGATATTAAAAAAAATATATATTTTCGTCTAAATTTTTCTAAGTGTTTTTTCCTCAGTGCCCCGTTTCGTACACTCCAACCGGAAAACGTCCACTTTTGAACAAAGGCCTCCCCCATTGAACGCCACAACGAACGGCAACTTGCAACATAAATCAAAATCATCAAGTTCTTTCTTCGGGCGACCTTTTCGGTGTTTTCCAGGTGTCGAAAAATACTCTTACTTTTTTCACCTTAATCGACAATTGCTCTGATTGTATTTTCAGATTTACCTGAAATAAACAATAATAATTCTGTATTAACTCTATTCTTAAGTTTCAAGTATCAATTTAAACAGTTTAACTACACGCGATTAGTCGAATTACAAAACATAACCTCAATAATTATTTGTACACAAGACGACAAAAACTGGTGGTACAGCTATCAGAAAGTAAATATAACGACTTAATTACATTCTAGAAGAAAAAATTCATGGACTATACCTGTCATTCGAGCAGTTCTCAGGTAAACATTGTCAATTTCAGACAAAATTTGTCCGGCTTTGCTTTCGGCCAAACATCTCAAGAAAACTTGGTATTTAACAGATCTTCCACTACTGCGAACGGTTTTATTCTTTACGAATAACTATATCAACTATTATTATGTAAGTATATCACACATAATTCACACGAATCTTTTAAATTTTAAAGAAAATTACTCGCAATACGTAAAGATGACAAGGAAGCTACTTGTAGTTGACAAATAAAACAGTGTTGTCATTATTATAATTTATTAGTTCCAACTGTCACCGCCTCAGACTCTTTTTTGCCAAGCTGTACTAGCTTCCCGACGCGACTTCGTACGCGTGATTATCCTACTTCAACTCCTATTCTACCCTACCCTATCTCTTACCCTGCCCTACTCTACCTCTATCCTACACTACCCTACTCTACCCCTACCCTACCCTACTCCACTTTTACCCTACTCTACACCTACCCTACCCTACTCTACACCTACCCTACCCTACTTGACTCTACAAATCAAAAACCATGAAATTCGGTCCATTGATCGTTCTCGAGTATAAATACCATATAAAAAGTATTCTATGTCCGTCTCTGTCTAGCTTAGAACCAGCTACCTCTCCACCAATTTTCAACCAAATTGGTTCCGCCGTTCTTGAGTTATAAATAGTTTAACTAACACGACTATCTTTTATATACTTTCATTGTGAACGGACTACCCATTCTTATCCGTAGTATAGCTTAGCAAAAAAGAGTCTGAAAAAATTGGGGGCGCCGCTGGCGCACTTTTCACACTACAATTCATAATTACAAGTTATTTAGTGCTTACATATTTCTATGACGAGTTTTTTGTCATTAATTATAATCAAAAGAATCATTTTTATGTTATTTTAGTACTCACAAACTTAGTTTTTAAGATTTTTATTTTTAGTTTCAGCTATCACCGCCTCAGACTCTTTTTTGCCAAGCTGTATAAGTACACATGAAACCTTTTTTGTGGGATATCATCATAGAGCAACTTTTTTATGACTGCTAAATTTGACATAAAAACAATAATGCTAGTGGTCTAAAGCCACCTCATGGTACGCATTGACTGAACGAAATAGGTGTGACGTCACCAAAACTGCTAAGAAAACAATATTGTTTCAGGCATAAAGTAAGCTTACTTTTAAGACGTCATGGTGCGATAAGTCAATGTAAGATTAAAATAATACTGCTTTAAGAGGTTGTGGTAGGCCCCCTGCTTGGCTAAAAAGAGTCTGAGGCGGCAACGACAAACTGGAACTAAAAAACTAAAGGGGGTATTACACTATGATCTTTTTACAAAATCTTTTTAGAAACACTAAACGGAAAATCGAAAGCCAGCGATTACACTACACTATTTAGAAGATTAAATAGGACAGACAACTTGCAGTCGTAGCAGAACTACATAGGGTTGCAAATTGCGTAGCGATGCACCAACAGTCACTAAGGAACTAGGAGCAGCTATTACACTGTTGACTTTTTATAAAATCTTTTAAGCAAACAGGAAGATGTAATTGACGTTACGATTTAGAAGGTCTCTTTTTACGAATTAGATGATTTAGAGATGGGCAGTTACCCATTACATACTCGTACTTTGAGTAAATACCAATTATTTATCATAATATTTGTATCATATCATAATTATACTGTGTCTTTTATTCAATATATTATATATTATGTAGTTATACCATATAGTAGGTATTATACTTATATTAGTTGTAGTTTTTAGTAATTATAGTTTATCTTACACACTGGGTCTACATTTTCAAATCACTTTCTCCTATCGCGGTGTGCTGAAAGAAATTCCATTTGGAATAAGCATCATCCTGTACATCGCCTTACCTAATGCCTTATTTTGTTATATATTATGTTGTGTGTACAAATAATAATTAAATAAATAAATAATTATATATGCGCGGGCCGATTATGAGGATAAACATATTTTATATCTTAATTTTTTGTCGATACTTCTACAGATAACTATTTAGTCGACAACTTATATCGATAAATAGGTTTAAAGAAATTTATTCTCAATAAAAACAATACAGTCACTTACTTGAGAACAACTAAATTAACTTATGCTAAATTACAATTTCGCCATTTTAAACTAACTTACAGATAAAGTTTTGACATGTTGCGCTAGTAAAGATTTGAACATATTAAATGAGTTTGCGCTTTTTATACATTTAGGTAATTTATTATAAAGTTGTGCTCCCTCAAATGTTAGCATTTTTTTTCCATAATTAGTTCTTATTTTAGGGAGCACGAGAAAACTAGCTCGGCGAGTACTACGTTGGTGTACATTTTTATATTTGGTAAGACATATACTAGTTTGTATGCTCTTGTTCAGAACTTTACGGACAAAAATACACGTATTGTAGACATACAACTGTTTAATGGTCATGATATTCGTGTTTTTATAAACTGTTTTAGTTGAGGTTAGGAATGGATATTTAAAAATCATTTTCACTAGTTTATTTTGTATAATTTGTAATTCTGCCAATTTGGTTTTTGCTGCACTACCCCAAACTTCAATTAAGTATAGCAGATGTGGTTTAACGAGTGTGTTATATAAAATGTGACGTAATTTGACCGGGATACATCTAACAATATCTCGGAGTGAACCAAGTAAGGACGATAGTTTTAGTTTTATGTGGTCTATGTGAACATTCCAAGATAAAGAACTGTCCATTCGCAAGCCAAGATATTTTTCGCATGATTTTTGTTGTAGTGGTAAATTATTAATTAGCAATGGTTGATGAACTGGTATTAACTTATTTTTTGGTTTAAATATTACGTAACAAGTTTTAGATATGTTTATCGTTAGAAGATTATATTGGAACCAAGAGAATAGAGCGTTTAAATCATCTTGGGCCTGAGAAAGTAATGAGTGAATGGAAGATCCAAAATAGAACAGACATGTGTCGTCTGCATAGAGAGTGAGATGGCCATTTAATTTAAGTTCTTGGATGTTATTTATATATATCAGGAAGAGCAAAGGCCCCATTATGGAGCCTTGAGGTACTCCGCATGTTATTGGTTGTGCATCGCTCTGATAGTTATTATCCAATTTGACTATTTGAGACCTGTTTTCTAAATAAGATTTGAACATTTTAAGGGCACTACCGGTAATATTAATTGTTTCTAGTTTCTTTATTAGTAATTTATGACTCACGGTATCAAATGCCTTTTTTAGGTCGATAAAAATACCTAATACCAGATTTTTTTTGTCTATGTTCTGTTTTATTTTAGTTACAAGATCAACTGTAGCAGTTAAAGTATTGCTTTTTGGTCTGAATCCATATTGACGGTCAGAAATAAAGTTAAAAGAAGATAAATGCTTATCTAAACGACTGTATAATATTTTTTCCAATACCTTTGATAGAACGGGTAACACTGAGATCGGCCTGTAGTTACCCGGATCTTGTTTGGATCCTGATTTATGTATGGGACTAACTTTCGCTATTTTAAGAGTAACAGGAAAAATTCCTTTGATTAGCGATTGGTTAAAACATTTGGTTAAGGGTTCTGCTATTTCACGTTTGATCGATTTTATTGCTTTAGTACTAATACCATCTAATCCTGTACTACAGTTTGGGTCAAGATTTGTAATAATTTTTATAATTTCTAGTTCTGAACAGGGGTCAAAAATAGAGAGTACCGGAGTGTCTTTAGTTGGGGCTATCGGTAGTGCATGGGCAGGGTCGTTATGAAATTTGTTTGGTATATCGTTGGCTAGAAGTGGTCCAATGGTAGCGAAGTAGTTGTTAAAGATTTGACAGATGTTGTTAGGGTCGGTTATGTAATTTGAGTCAATTAACAATTTTGAGGGAGCATTACATTGTTTAATTTTATTACTTGCTAATACGTTGATTAAACCCCACATTTTTTTAGGCTTGTTGATACAATTATTGATTTTTTTGTTATAATAGGTGTCCTTTGTGTTTTGGATTAGGGTCGATACTTGTTTTCTTTTCGTAATAAATTCTGCCTGAAGTGTTGTGTTGTTTGAATTTTTTTTCAGTTCAGCCCAAAGTGCGTTCCGTTGATTGATATTGGAGATTATATTCTTATTAATCCAGTCGCTTTGCGGTGTGTTTAAGATTTTGGTTTTAGTTGACTTGCTCTGGTCTAAGGACAATTTTATTTTGCTTTCGATCTGTGAATAGTCTAATATATCTGTTATGTTTGCTGATTGTATAAAATTGCGGAATTTTGTATAATTTATTGATTCATACTTCGTTCGCAATTTCGGTGGTGATTTTAATTTCTTAATTTCGACAAATATATGTTTATGATCGGCCATTGATGAGTTGATTATTGCCATATGAAAGTAATCATCTTTTAGATTCGAGCTTACATGGTCTATGATGGATTTTCTTGTGTCACATTCTCTTGTGCAGTATTTTTTTGTAATTTTATTCAGTAGTGTATGTCCGGTTTGTTTCATCAGTTGTTTGTATTGTTTGACTTTGCTCTCCTTAGTTATTAGATCGATGTTGAAATCTCCAAAGACTATTGCTCGTTTTCTTGGTTGTAATTGTTTATCATAATTTTCAAGGAATTTTTTTACATTTGTATCACCAGGTCTGTATATCACTCCCACTTCAAGTGCGTATCTCTCCAGTCGTATCCAAAGGTAATTGTTACCTTCTGTGTATTTAGCCTCTGATAAGCTGTGTGACAGGTCATTATGAACATAAGCTGAAACTCCTCCGCCTCTTGAATCATCACGATAATTGTAGTAGTGCGAGTAATTTTCTATTACCAGTTGCATGGCCTGAGTTTCAGTGCGAATCCAAGTCTCAGTTATCAATATTACATGTATTGTGTTAGGAATAGAGCGGAGAATACACTTCAGCTCATCAAGTTTCCCTGGTTTTCGTATGCTTTGAGCATTTAGATATAGGAATCTTAGGCGTGATTTGCTAGTTTGAATGTCTTCAAAATTGTTAACAAATTGGTAGGTATTTTTTTGTAGGTGTGCTGTTGTGGTAGTTTCTATTAGTTTTTTGCTGAAGTTTTTGTGATGGTAGGGGTTCCATTAATGTATTTTATGGTGAGTCCGTTTTCTCCCTCGCTTTGTCGACGTATCAGTTCCTCCTTTACATTTTTAAGGTATTTTTGTTGAGCTGGAGTTTGGTCAGAGAATATTTTTATGTCTTCTGGTAATTTTTCTCTATTACGTAAGAGATGCTTGGCTGGCGCTGGTGTTTCGTAGCATGCTTTAACCCTTCGGTTTTTACCAGGAGAGTATTTGCCAATTCTAAATATCTTTATTGGGTTAGGGAGATCTTGTTGACTAATTTGTGAGGTTATTTTGAGGACATCAGCTCGGTCTTTGGCATTTCTTTCGTCCGCGTTGGCCGACGATTGTTCTAGTAAGCCCACTATAATGATATTTTTCTCCCTAGTGTTGCGATCCATTACTTCTTTGATTATATGTTCATTCGAGTTGAACTGAGGCGATGTAGGAGGTTCGGAGGAGAGTTTCAGTGTTTTAATGTCTGACTCGAGACATCTTAATTTATCTTCGTCACAATGTATTTGGTTTTGTAACTGAGAGACAGTAGTTTTCAGGGTTGTGTGGTCAGTTGTCACGCTAGACAAAGAACCTTTTATGTCGCTTATCTGGTTTATATTTTCACGAATTAAGTTTAAGGTTTGTTCATTAGACGACTTTAATTCATTCATCTGATTCTTAACCTGTGACATATTTTCTTGTAATTTATTCATTATATCCTCATTTGATCCGACATATTTTTCTAATAATGAACTAATGCGTGATAACTCTGTCCGAATATCTTTTATTTCCTTAGAACATTCACAGTCTTGGACCAACGGTCGTTTTTTTGTTCGGAAGGTGACTTGAGAATCAACAGTTAGTGTATTTAACTTCGATAGATCCGGGTGCGAGTGCGATCCACCGCTCATGTTTATGGAGTTACCGCCGAGTGTATTTGTTGGTGAGCTTTGTTCATTCATAATAAATCGGTCTAGTTTGTACGATAACAGTCCTCAGCGTAAGTTTTGATATTTTAAAGAGAGGCACAGCGTACTTGATATTAAACGCTTTTGTATGGAGCGTTGTAGGTGGCTGAACGCATAGTCCCTGTGCGAGGGAGTCAAAAAATAGCGACTGTACTACTCACGCGGGTGTGAGGCGTGGTTGAGGGACGCAGCACCTATGCAGAGTCACTGTGCGAGCGAGTCAAAAAATAGCGACTATACTACTCACGCGGAGGTGAGGTGTGCTTGAGGGACGCAGCATCGTTGTTCTTGAGGCGCAGGAGTCGCAGAACACAGGAAACGTAATGTTGTAATTGCACTCTAATTAGCTTTGCACTTCGAGTTCTATTTCTTATATGTGACGGTTTACTTTCGAATAGGACTGATTTAAATATTTTTGAGGTAATTGAGCACACGTCTGCTTTGAGCGGGCGCGAACGGCGAAAAAAATAAATTTGTATACCTACCTACGGTAAGTCACTGGGTACCTACTAACTACTAGGTACCTGCTTTCGATCATCGCATCGGCACAAGCCCAGCATATTACTCTTTGGTGTAATACCAGGGCTTTGCTTCAAAGTACGGCGCCCTGGTATGTGAGATATATACCTACTTGCAAGTATTAAAGTATTTATTTTTGGTTCTGGTGTTTGTGAGCTTTACTACTACTTACTTACTACTTACTTACTAATACTTTAATACTTGATACTACGATACACCACCTACGAACTACTAACAGGCCCGAATACTTCCAAATACATTCAAGTATTTTTAAACCTGGTATTCGATACCTGATATTTAATTTTACGAGTATCATCTCATGCCTACTGCGAGTCGTCTGTCATATTAAGAATTCTTTTTAGTCTAGTGTAATCACTGGCCTCTTTTTGATGTTAAGAGTGCTTCTAAATAGATTTTGTAAAAAGTGAATAGTGTAATAGGTGTATACAATTTTAGGAAGTAGTGCGTCGGGACCCTCTTTTCGCTCTAAATCGGGATCTATCCGTTCTTTCTTCAATTACATCTTCCTTTTTACTAAATAGATTTCGTAAAAAGATCATAGTGTAATACCCCCTTAAGTTTGTGAGTATTAAAATAACTTAAAAGCGATTCATTTGATTATATTTGATGATACTAAATTCGTCATACAAATATGTATGGACCAAATAACTTGTCATTCTGAATTGTAGTATATGAAGTGCGGCAGTGACGCCCCCAATTTTTCCAAGCTCTTTACTGTACAGCTTGGCAAAAAAGAGTCTGGAAAAATTGGGGGCGCCGCTAGCGCATTTTTCACACTACAATTCAAAATTACAAGTTATTTAGTGCTTACATATTTCTATGACGAGTTTTTTGTCATTAATTATAATCAAATGAATCATTTTTATATTATTTTAGTACTCACAAACTTAGTTTTTAAGATTTTTATTTTTAGTTCCAGCTGTCACCGCCTCAGACTCTTTTTTGCCAAGCTGTATCTCTGTGGCAATGATTAAAGAAACACATCTCAATAGGCGTGGACGCGCCTAATGCTCTGTGCTCGGTCAGTGGTGTTCCTCTAGTATCTCTAAGTAGTCTGTGCTCCTCCTCAGCTCCGTCGTATCTATTTTAAAGAAATCTGTGGCTCCGTCCGCTTGGTGTAGTCCTAAAGGGGGTATTACACTATGATCTTTTTACGAAATCTATTTAGTAAAAAGGAAGATGTAATTGAAGAAAGAGCGAATCGATTCCGATTTAGAACGAAAAGAAGGTCCCGACGCACTACTTCCTTAAATTGTATACACCTATTACACTATTCACTTTTTACAAAATCTATTTAGAAACACTCATAACATCAAAAAGAAGCCAGTGATTACACTAGACCAAAAAGAATTCGACGACTCGCAGTAGGCATGAGATAATACTCGTAAAATTAAATACCAGGTATCGAATACCAGGTTTAAAATACTTGAATGTATTTGGAAGTATTCGGGCCAGTTATTAGTTGAAATGAAATGAATAAAATTTATTTGAGACAGCACATGAAAACACAAACAAACAATAATAAAACAAACAAACAGAATAAGAGAAATAAATATAAAAATAAAAAACATGAAATAAAAGAAAAATAAATCATGAGGTTTGTGTCCCACGGCTGCACCAAATAGGTCTCCAGGTAGGTATTATAGGTCTAGTTCGGAGGTATTGTATCGTAGGTATTGTATCGTAGGTATTAAGTATTAAAGTATTTACCTACAAGTAGGGTGTTGGGCGCGGACAGAGCTCACAAACACCAGAACCAAAAATAAATACTTGCAAGTAGGTATATATCTCACATACCAGGGCGCCGTATTTTGAAGCAAAGCCCTGGTATTACACCAAAGAGTAATATACTGGGCTTGTGCCGATGCGATGATCGAAAGCAGGTACCTAGTAGTTAGTAGGTACCCAGTGACTTACCGTAGGTAGGTATACAAATTTATTTATCGATATAAGTTGTCGACTAAATAGTTATCTATAGAAGTATCGACAAAAAATTAAAAATTAAGATATAAAATATGTTTATCCTCATAATCGGCCCGCGCATATATACTTAATTATTTATTTATTTAATTATTATTTGTACACACAACATAAAATATAACAAAATAAGGCATTAGGTAAGGCGATGTACAGGATGATGCTTATTCCAAATGGAATTTCTTCCAGCACACCCGCGATAAGAGAAAGTGATTTGAAAATGTAGACGCAGTGTGTAAGATAAACTATAATTACTAAAAACTACAACTAATATAAGTATAATACCTACTATATGGTATAACTACATAATATATAATATATTGAATAAAAGACACAATATAATTATGATATGATACAAATATTATGATAAATAATTGGTATTTACTCAAAGTACGAGTATTTAATGGGTAACTGCCCATCTCTAAATCATCTAATTCGTAAAAAGAGACCTTCTAAATCGAAACGTCAATTACATCTTCCTGTTTGCTTAAAAGATTTTCTAAAAAGTGAACAGTGTAATAGCTGCTCCTAGTTCCTTAGTGACTGTTGGTGCATCGCTACGCAATTTGCAACCCTATGTAGTTCTACTACGACTGCAAGTTGTCTGTCCTATTTAAGCTTCTAAATAGTGTAGTGTAATCGCTGGCTTTCGATTTTCCGTTTAGAGTGTCTCTAAAAAGATTTTGTAAAAAGATCATAGTGTAATACCCCCTTAAGATAAAATAAATTGTAGTCATCCCTATTCCCGAGTAAGTCTGTGGCTTGATGTCGCTTGCAAGCACAGACTTACTAGGCTTGCAAGTTTGCGTTTCTGCGCTCTTGATTTTCGAGTTATTTCGATTTTGATGTAATTCTCGGGTTCTACTGTTAATTTTTTTGATTTTTGATGTTATTGTGAAAGCAAGATGTTGACTCCACGTTTCAAGATAACGCAAGATGATAAACGCGTTTACATAAACGTGCATGCTCCGTATACAAACATTGGTGATACTGAAATAGACGTAGATGGTGAAAATTTTCTATTTGTGTCAAGTCCGTACTTTCTGCGATTGCGCCTGCCGGGTAGAATCGTCGATAATGACAGCTCTAAAGGTTCGTACATATGTGATTCGGGTGATTTCAACCTTACCTTTGATAAAGAGATCCCTGGAGAAAATTTTGAAAATCTTGATATGATAACTAGTTTATTGGCCCCCAGAGACATTCCCGACATGAACCCAAATTTAGTAGAAATGCTCGAAGAAGACGGAATTACTTTGGAAAACGGGAATGAAGAAATTGATGATGATAGCAACAAATATACATATGGCTTTGCAAACAAAATAACCACCGAATTTAGCAATATCGGAGTTGAATTTCCACAAATTTTTGAATTGAGAGTGCCTGAAAATGTTTCCATTGAAGATCGCCAAGCTAAAAGAGTGCGGCATGAAGATGACAAGTTTTCAACTGATCACTATTTAGCTGATTTTTATGATGATGAACTTCTTGCACCATACTTAACGGCAGTTGCATCTTGGGATAGTCCAAATTTCAATAAAGACATCGGATTTTCTGAAGATGAAGTAGGAGTATTGAAAGAATTACCCAACAAGCACTTCTTACTAACGAAGAATGAATACAAGCAAGTCATATTTGGACTAGTTGATATTCTTTATGGCTACTGTTATGATAAGCGTACAACTTTGAATGAAAGTAGTGTAGAATCAAGCTGGACAATAAATAAATTGTCATCAACATTGAGTTGGTTTTGTACATTTAATGACATGCGGCAAGTGCTTATTGCTTGCTATAGAAGAGCTTTGATATATCCAATATTTAGAAATTTTGAACTATGCAATAAAGTGAAACATGATCTTGTATCTCTATTTAGAAAAGGCAAAAAATTTGTTGTGAAATGCATGATTGATATACATCAGATGTTCAATACAAGTAATGATGCAAGATATATTCTGAATCAATTATATATCAAAGATTATCTGGTTTTTCTACAGAAATGTAGAAACGAAGAATTAGATGAGATCTGTCATAATATAGCTAATATCGAAATAACAAAAAAGGATCTAGAGTTAGAAATAGAAGAATTGGAAGAAGCAGCAGAACTAGTTAAGCAAGAAGAAGTAGATAGTGTAATGGAAAATGAAGTTGCTGTTAGAATGGCCTCCATGTCGTTGCTAACAGGCTTACGAAAAACTAATCCCGTGTATGTTGATGATGAAAGTGATGATGAATCAGATTCATCTTCCGATAGCAGTGATTCCTCCGATGACTCTTCAGATGAGCTTGACTCTGATGATGACCCATCTTGACAGCTACGTGGCTTCTAGGAGCTACCCAGTAAAAGCTTGTGAATCTGTTCTGAAGACTGATTAAGTAGGGTTACAAAGTAATGAAAGTGATTACTGATTGGTGCCGTATTTAGCATTGAATCGTTTGGACTTAAATTGAGCTTTTTCACAAGTCTGACAATGACATTTAAGGAACATTATTATGAGTGTCACAATGTTTTTTTTTTCAAATTATAATCTTTGTAGTTTCTGAATGTAAAAATGCAACTAATATAATATCACATACCTACATATTATAACTATGGTAAAATGGGAACAATTTAATCACTTTGTGACAGTTGCGAGACAGTATTAGGCCGGCCGCATAATAAGAATGTTTCTGTAATAAAATTCCTGACGCCTGCCGGAAGGCTCTCTGCTTATAATGTTTTGTTACAGACCCCGCATACTATCAGAATCTGGTGAGTCCCAGATACCGCCAATCGGATGACAGATTTTTTTTTTATCAGACCTGTCATACTCATACCACATACCTACTATGTTAGTGGCCAACCGTAAACTAAACTTAGAATCAGATGGCGGGCGTCAGAAATTTATTAACACAAAAATAATTACAATATGTGGCTAGCTACAGTAGCTACACTACTTACCCTATTAAGGTGCTTGTCCATCGGCGATGTGAGACGAGGTTGGTGTGGAGAGAATTAAAATTCAATTAGGTACCTACCACAGTATAAAATTGAGGTAGGTACAGTCGGCCAAAAAAGTGGTGTATCACCCTAAGGTTGAATGCCGCTTATAGGTTCATAGGTTATAAAGATTAGTTTCGCTTGCATATCGATGTGACACTTCTATTGCCATCTTTTTATATAGTTTTTATACTTTTAAATTTAGAAACATTTAAATTTTCTTTGTAGAAATTAATGTCTAATCCACTTATAATAAAGGTTAAAATGTCCTGCACTTATAAGTGACTTATGACGTATGAATATTTTTCAAGGTTATGCCATTATTTTGCATCTGTTTCAGTGATATCTTTTTAGTAGATATGAACCTTGTTGTCATTTTCGATGACTAGGATACTAAATCAAAACTGATACACCACTTTCTTGGCCGACCGTACCTACATTCAATATTTGTTCATATAATTTTGACACAAGACGACTAGGTGGCAGCCGACTTATTTCCACTAGGTAATAGGTACCTAAGATTTGCATAAATTTTTTGATCGCTTTGTCAGGTCTATCTCTAGTATAAATTTTAATGTCTTTGCGCACCAGCCCGCGAGCTCTCGACTCGAGGTCATAAGAATCGTGTTTCTGTTGCAAGTTAATGAATACCTACCTACTGCAGGTATACGGGCAGCAATAGGTTCTAATATTAAATGAAAAAATAATCAATTCACATTTCTCACCTCTTCGCCAATCAGACCATTTATGGGCCTGCCACACTCGACGAGTGGCGTGGGAAATAGTGAGGAAAGGAGGCAGAGCCGCCGTGTGGCAACGTTACTCGTCATCTCGCATATCATGCTCCTCGTTGTGGCCACCGCTCCCTATTTTGTTGGATTTTTGAGCACGAGTCAAAGGGCCGGCAATATGTGCGCGAGCGGCTGGTCACAGAATCGCGCCCTCGCAGTCTGCATTTCTTATATTATTTCTTCGCATTATATCAATGTAATACATTCTTTTGTATTACATTGATATAATTCGCTATACTAAAGATGCATAGCGCGCACGCTGCCATAGTTCCATCGCCCATTGTATAGCAAAGACAAATGACAAGTTCGGACAAGCGTCGCGGTTAATTGCGAGTAGAGCGTCTGTGGGCAGGCGGCGGGCAGATAGGGCAATATCGTGGCAGCGCGAAAAGCAGCACTAGGAGCATAGTGTGGCGGCCATATGCGCGGAGCGATAATTGAAGTACCTATTTGTTAGTACAATATTGAATCGTATTGCTGTAAAACTAGAATTGAATTTTGCCGAACAATTTAAATTTCTCTTATTTAGTCCACTCCCGCCTCGCCGGTTGAAAGCACCTTCATTCATATCTTTCACCTCTGTTCGCTTTTTGTAAATTGTTTTGTGTTATATATTTTTAAGCATGACATGTGGTCTTGACAGTTATACTGGGTTAAAAATTAGATCTGTTTTAAATATATTATGGAGGGAGGGACCGCAACTATGGATTCTTTTTTTTTAGATTGTTTTCTTACCAAGTTGTAATTGTGATATTTATACCTACTCAGATAAACAATACTTGAAAGTATAGGTAGTACACGTGTCTTCGTCTATTATGTCTTGTGTTATTCACTCTCCACTGGACCAACCCGACAAATGCAAATTAAGTAGGTACTTAAAGCCTTTTGTTGGTTTGGTCTGAATATAGTTTTAGACACTAATGTTATAATTATTGAGAATTCCTTTTAAAACAAAGTAAGGTACTAATAAAATAATGATGTGATCTAACATAGGTAATGTTTAAGCTATAATTATTTTCTCAGAATTTTATATAGGTACCTACCTAAGTGGTACCTATTCACAGTCACCTATTAGTATTAGTTAACTGTATGTACCTAAAGTAAAATCTTGCACAAGAGTAGGCTTATTAGAAACATGTTTAAAATTATGTAGGTAATTCCATATTAGAGGAGATAGTGTAAAAATGTTAAAATATACATACAATAGATGCAGCTTAGCTATGTAAAATTTTTTAGTAAGTACCTAATGTTTTAAGTTGGATGCACCTCTTTGCAAATGTATGTAGGTATTAGGTAGTTAACTACCACACTATATTATTTTTATGTGATGCGGGATTCGGGGGGAATAGTATTAAGTAATTAATTACCTATAATAAATTATCTTCTAGAGACCGTGAAATTTAATTTTCTTGCTTACTTATCCTAATTAAAAAAATACATTACGATTTTTTCTGTGTTTCTCGTATACTTATCCCATATAAATAACGTACTTATGTCCTTTTTTAGGGTCCCAGGTAAGGTGGCTAATTTTTTTGTCAAAAGTACCTACATTAGTTTTTAAAAAAAAAAATCCCATAGTCTCGTTATTGTTATTACCTATTCTTCACTTTGGCCCCCGAGGTTTTATAATTTTATAAATAAATTACTGTACGAATCTGTGCAAGTTAGATACATAATTTGTACAATTTACGAAGTACGATTTGGAAAAAAGAGTGCTAAAATTGAGGGCGCCACCAGCGCACTACACAAACTACAACTCGATTGCAGTTACAATCTCAACGGAGATTAGCTATCTACGCAAAGTATTTTAATTAGGTTTGAATTATAGTGCACAGGTGTATGCGCAAACATATGTGCACTCCTCTCTATTCTCTTACTCTCATAATCCAATGGTGCGGTAATCCGACACGACTGGAGAGAGATTAGACGCAGAGCCAACGGCTTAACGTGCCTTCCGAGGCATGGGGTAAGTGATAATTCAATTATGCCTTGCCAGTCAACGGTCATACCAAAGGCTATCACGAGTCTAGTGTTGCAAAGCACTCGAGTCTTCGAGTCCCATATAAATGGACTCGGGTGATGGATTACAAGACAACTCCATACAACAGGACTCCAAGACTCGAGAACTAAATTCTATTTAAAGAGCTCTTGAACTTTCATGAGAACTCGAGTCTCTTTGCGCGCTCGAGTCCTTTTTATGCGGCGAGTCGCACTCGAGTTCTCTTTGTGTAAGAGTCTAGTAATTAAATTGTTACTCTTACTGACAGGACGGGGAGCAAGGCTCTGTTAAAAAAATACTGTATTGATTAAGGATGTTTTTAATCATAACATCATAAATTAAAGTGTAATTTTAATTAAAGTCCAGCCATGATGCGAGACCACCTAAGACTCTTGAGTGTGATTTCTAATGATGAGCTTCAAGTCTCATCTTCGTGCTCCGAGTTTTTCTTAAAGACTCAAGTTAATTTTAAAACTCGAGTCCCAGGATAAATGTCTGTTAAATGACTCGGGCTCGGTTTGACTCTAGACTCCGAGCAATTTTAGCACACTGAGTATTGTTTAATTGAGTCGAATCTCTAAAATTACGACTCGAGGACTCAAGTCCTTTGCAACACTAATCACGACTCAATATGATAATTTATAACTACCTACCTACTCAAAATCAAGGTGTTCTTGTTTAAGTTTATCCAAAATTGTTTCAATTCACACTACAAAGTTTTTGAACCTATTTTAAATAAGATATTATTGTTGAGTCATCAAATAATAATAATGTTGCAATAGTAAGAATCAAATCAAAATCAAATCTTGAAATCATTTATTTAAAACCAAAATACAATACAATATAACATAAATCGTCAAAGTAATGAAGGTATCCTACAGTGTTGGGTGTATTATTTATAGGTATCTGTGGTTGGGTGCCTTTTTTACAGAATAAGCCTGTATCACAATCACAGCCGTCGGGAAGGAGTACTTTAAGTAGGTACCTACCTATGCTAAATGTGCCAAACAGAATTTTAACAATATTTTAAACTTAGATAAACTTAAAATAGAAACAATATTTTTGTAGTTTATAATAAGTATCTACCTAGGTACTTACTAAGCATACTATTGGCCCTGCACAGGTTTTACTTGGAATAGGTACATACCTAGTAGTACATATAGTCATAACGATAAATTAGTCATAACATAACTAAATGGTACGATTTTAATTAAAAAACACTGACCAAAAATATGAACTGTAGGTACCTACCTACAATAAATAAAAAACATAACCCTTCCTGACAGTCGGGTAAAAATAAAACGCGGCACATATTGAATCATACATAATATTCATAACATAATCTTATACATAAGTATCAATGTATTGTCCAAGTGTAAGATGAATTAGCTAAATTATTTTTATTTTACACTTATAATTTAAACAACATACCTACCTATACATATTTTTGATGAGTGCATGTAATATTATACTTATCATTATACACGGAGCTTTCAAGGCTTTCGCTGATATAAGTCGACTTGTATTATTTGCCACAAAAAATATCCCCGTATCCAGAAGAGCTAAGGCTACCTGGATTAGATAGAAAAATAAATAATTTTTCACTGATTATGTAGGTATGTCTAAAAATCTTAAAAGTGATGCAAGTCGACTTGTATCAGTTTTCACTGAAGGTACAGACTTGGTAATATCTTTGCTCCGTGATTAGAGACACAGTAATCATACTGTACGGAAACTACTTACGTAAGTACAAACGCTCGAAACGGCACATCGCACAAACATGCGTCGTAATGCGTAACAACGCGACTCCTTAGCGAACGTCGCGGTACTCGCAGCTCGCAGTATCAACAATGCGTCGTTGCGAGTGTTTGTGTGTGTGTGCGTTTTCGAGCGTTGTACGAAATTTCCGTGCAGTATATTTATAGGTATAGTTTTAGAGGGCACATTTAACAAATTATGGCCGCTGTAACAATAAATAATACAAATGAATCCCCCCGTCCCCGTCCCCGTTTATTTTCGAAGCCTGCGAGCCAAAATTCTTAAAATAATTACAATTAGCTGTCTTAATATACTTTAAAGGAAATTTTTTATGAAATTTCAGGATATTTATAATTTTCCTGAAAAAATATAAAATTACTCCTTAGCTATTAATTGATTAAAATTATTTTTATAGTGTTATACGGAACCCTTCGTGCGTGGACTAACTCACACTTGCCCGGTTTTAATTTATTTTTAACTGTAAGTACCTACTTTATGTTAAATTATAAACTTTCATTTCAAGAGTGTATCTGTTCATTTGATTTTATAAAGAGAATTAAAAATTTATTTATGCTACTTTAAAATAATAAATATCTTGTCGTACAAATTACGATTAATTATTACTTTTAGCAAACCCGTTAAGAAATTATTAATATTAACCGGTTAAAGGAATTATTTTTCTAATATTTATCACATTTACCGAATGTCGTGTCACTGGTTGTATTAATAAATAGCCGGTAATTATAATATTTATCACATTTACCGAATGTCGTGTCACTGGTTGTATTAATAATAGCCGGTAATTATAATATTTATCACATTTACCGAATGTCGTGTCACTGGTTGTATTAATAATAGTCGGTAATTATAATATTTATCACATTTACCGAATGTCGTGTCACTGGTTGTATTAATAAATAGCCGGTAATTATAATATTTATCACATTTACTGAATGTCGTGTCACTGGTTGTATTAATAATAGCCGGTAAATGTGATAATATTTATCACATTTACTGAATGTCGTGTCACTGGTTGTATTAATAATAGCCGGTAATTATAATATTTATCACATTTACCAAATGTCGTGTCACTGGTTGTATTAATTATAGCCGGTAATTATAATATTTATCACATTTACCGAATGTCGTGTCACTGGTTGTATTAATAATAGCCGGTAATTATAATATTTATCAGTTTTTCCGAATGTCGTGTCAGTGGTTGTATTAATAATAGCCGGTAATCATAATATTTATCACATTTACCGAATGTCGCGTCACTGGTTGTATTAATAAATAGCCGGTAATTATAATATTTATCACATTTTCCGAATGTCGTGTCACTGGTTGTATTAATAATAGCCGGTAATTATAATATTTATCACATTTACCGAATGTCGTGTCACTGGTTGTAATAATAGCCGGTAATTATAATATTTATCACATTTACTGAATGTCGTGTCACTGGTTGTATTAATAATAGCCGGTAATTATAATATTTATCACATTTACTGAATGTCGTGTCACTGGTTGTATTAATAATAGCCGGTAATTATAATATTTATCACATTTACTGAATGTCGTGTCACTGGTTGTATTAATAATAGCCGGTAATCTTCTTACTTATATGACTCAGGTGGTGCCGATAGTGGATAGTAGGAGGCAGACTGATGCTACTTATTTCGACTTGTCGATAATGACGTATTGCCGGCAAAGTTAGCAGAATTAATTTGGTTTACCCGAAAGTGTTTTTTGACAGTTACCTACATGAGGGATAGACAGCAGTACGTAGAAAATAAAAGGGGCATAATATTGTGTCAAACCCATATTATTACCTATTAATTAAAAAGTAATTAAATATACGATACAATTTTATTTAAGTAATTATTCGAAACGCACTCCTCCATTTTGAATACATGCCCTTAATAAACGCGGCCCGGTCATCGATCGCAGCAAGCACTACATTCAAATCTACTTCTGCCGCTGCTTTAATCAGAGATGTTCAAAGAGACTCCAAATTCTGATGAGGTTTAACGTAGACCTTTTCCTTCAAATATTGCCATATCTTGTTGTCCAGCGGGTTTAAATCTGGATTAGAAGAGGCCCTGCAATAATCATAGGTACCCGATGAAGTCAATTGCAGAGGCGGTCCACCACTCTTGCATGTTTCGTGCCTTATGAGCTGATGCAGAGTACTTTTGGAATATACAATGTCCGTTTTTGAACATTGTTTGAGAAAGAGGTTCCACTATGTTCATTAGGATGGTAGGTGTTTTTTTGGTACACCACGGTACAAGTTTTCACACCTTTTTCACAGAAAAACACCTCAGTTAAGCCTGTATATGTGACTTTAAGCCAAACCATGAATGACGAAGGATAATGTCCTCGCTAGACCTTTGGAATACGCGCGCTCAATTCTTCACTGCTCTGACCATACACCATATCATTTTGTTTGTGGTAAATTTTTTTCCCGCGTACCGCTCGCTGTAAATAAAGCACGGAATCTTTTCAGCTTTTTTTAAAATCGCTCTTTCAAATACCTAATGTCAGGTCTTTTTGCGACAAGCTCGTAGTCCCAGGTCTTCATTTAATACTATTTTGACGGTGGTTTTGCTTAACCCCTTATTCTAAAAAAATATAATTATATATATTATTATAAAAAAAATCTTAGCTCTTCCTGAGCTAAGATGTTTTTGGACTGGATTCCGTGGGATTCGCTTCTTCACTGCTTTGATGACCGCTGATGACCTAACTGTGCGAGGTCTGCAGCTCCTCTTACGATCTTCAAAGCCTGAATCTTCAGTGTATCGTTTGATAGTGCGTTATACAAACCGAAGTGTTATTTTCAATTGTTGCAGAATATTGAAAGTCTCTGTTGGTGCGTAACCACAGCGGTACAACGCGGTAACCGCGTCTCTATCTACCTTCTTCGACCACTACATATTTGAAAATGAATATAAACTATTTTTTTTTTGTTTTTGGTAAGCGCGAACGTTCTATTTTTAAAAATATTCAAAGTATTATCTGGTTATTATTTGAAAGTAAAAAAAATAAGGTTTCGACGAAACTTATTATGTAAGTATATTTAAATTAATTATAGGGAAGATGCGTAATGCTGTCATATTAGGGCTTGTGGGTCTGAGTGTTCTGGACGGGAAGTACGTGTGACCACGGCGCTGGCCGTAGTTGCTGGAGATGCGGCGAGGCCGCACCTACCTACTGGGCGAAGCACCACTGACGCGCGCATTCAATACTCTCAATCTCATATCGAGTAAAACGGACCATTGAGAAAATTCACAAGGATAGCACTGTGGACAATATCTTATGAAATTTAATTGTTTAGTTGGTTATGACATAAAAGTAAAAATTTACAAGTTGCTACAATAATGCATGAGGTACCTCTACCTGTAATAATAGTTGTGTGATTAGATAAATAAATCAATAAATCTTGTAAACACTGCATTGGAAAAAGTGCCATATTCATTCAACGACGATAAACGAGTGGCCATTTAATACTACTCATATATTCCACACCATAAATTTCATGATTTTCTATGTGTTCGCCCCAGTATGGTACTGGGGCTCTCCACTGTGAATCCTCAAACCTCCCATCGAGCCATTTGTATTTTTGCCTCCCCAAATATGCATCATACAAAAAATTTAAAACTGGATCATTGTCTACAACTGTAAAATAGTGGCATACTTGTTTTGCTCTTAGAGTCATAGAAAAGGAGCACATGCCGATAAACCCATCGACTCTGCGAAATTCCCACCACCTGTTCTGTATCATTATATGTAGCGCACCGCCGGAATCGAAACCAAATTTGCCCCAATATCCTCCTAATATACAATGGTACCATTGCCAATCAGACTGAAAAAAAAAATGTTCAGCACAATTATTAATCTCGTAGGTACCCTCAGTGGAAAAGATCAAAAGATAAAAATATAAATTTTACAGGAGAGCAAAAAAACTGTTTAAACATATACCTACTTATAACTTTTTGTTTTGTTGACATTAACAATAATGTTATTATAGGTACAGTCGGTCATAGGAATTTCTTGACCCACCCTAAAACAAACGATTTTGAACCGTATGTCTGTAACAATTGGTATGAATGAGTTAACTCAGTCAGTTTAATCGGACTAGCGCTACTCGATGAACAAATACAATAATCATACAGATACGCAAATTTGATCTTTAAAACATTGGAGTTAGATATTAGTAACTACTTGTTATGCAAATTTAGTTTTTATGCTGTAAGACTTAAAGTTTATCAGAGTAGGTATTGTAATTTAATTAGTGTCATTGCTACTAATTCATTCCTCAAATATAAAATATTTAAATTCTAAATTATAAGTGGGTAGTTGAAAGACAAAATATATGCGTTGTCATAATAAAACTGGTATTGAATTGTAATGTTAATATCGTCACCGTGGCATCTACGCATAATTGCAGTGACAACGCGTGAACATTGTTTACTTTGCCTTACTTAACTGAACGAAAAACAACATCTTAAAGTTTTTAAAGCTTTATTATCATGTCTAATTGAGTGATTATCTAAACTACAAAATAATCTATTTGCATGAGGAGGATGTTGGCTTCAGAATGATTGCTAGGAGACTTGATATAGCAGTAAGTGTATTTTTCTAATTTTATATTTTATACCTAACGTGACGTAAGCAAACATATTATTTATAGAGATACTTAAACGTAAAGTGACTCCTGTTTTATTTCTTTGTTTCAGAGAAATACAGTCGGATTGTGGTTGAGACTATTCAAAGAAACAGAAAATGTTCAAAAGGATTCTTTAAGACCACAACCTGTAATGTTTTGCTTCCGTATTAGGACAGCACCAAGCGATTGTTAGTCGCATACTATTAAATATCCTTTTACACCTAATTTGTAAGTCATCGGTCGGCCATCAAAATTGTCGGCAAAATTTGGCGCAACAGGGGGAACTCATGAATGGAAGAAATGCTTGATGGAACATGGTGTGCACTTGCAACAAATTGTTATAGAAAGAGATGGTGCTTCACTTCGCTATTACCTAAGATAGCACCACCGCCCGAAGTCAACAAATACGTGTCAGTGTGTGTTAAATAAACTGTTATTATCAAAAAAAATGCTAAACAGAACCTTTTTACGACCATATCTATATTTGAAACTAAAAATAATTAAAAAAATTCTATAAAGTAGGTAAAACATCTAAATATTTAGTGCTATTTTCACTTATATTTTATAAGTATGTATGACAGTTAATGTGGTGATGTTATTGTTATAAAATAGAAATATTCTATATATTTCTAAACATATAACATGTTGATTCACTACATTTAACACGTCTTTGTAAAGTAAGTATATAAAAGATTTACCTACTTAAAAAAATGGATATTTCATAGGCACTAGAAACAAGTGAAATAAATAAAAACCTGCTTATCATAAGTAGTTTAGTATTCTAACTTCTTTTATATGTTTTAGCTTTGTAGAAACAAGTAATTATTTTTGTAAGTCATAATTTTATGTGTATATTGAATAAAATCGTTACCTATCATAATCAATATTGTTTTTCATTTCTGTTGTTATTTGTATTAAAATAGTAAATTTAAATAAACTATTAAAATTTAGTATAAATAATGTTTAGAATTCAAATAACATTATGTGTGTGAAAAAGGTAAGCTACAAAAAGTGGACGGTTAGTTTTGATCTCACAACCATGATGATATAAGTTCACTGATGCAACCACTAGACCAAATCAACTTATTAAAACATGGTTGAAATTAACAAGTCTATCATGTTATAAAACAGTATTCAAAAGGTTACCTACCCTAACGTTACGTGTTAAAGATCAAATTGGTATACATTCTATAATATTTATCGTTCTTACTCGTTAGCTCGAAATCGAATAACATAATTATCTACTGCTAATTGCAGAAGGTTCAAAGTCGTCTAATTTTAAGTGAGTTAACTTACGGCGGGTCGCTAAGATAGAAAGGTCGTAAGTAACCTAAGGTGGGTCAAGGAATAGCTATGACAGACTGTACGCCATAAAAAAGATAAAAAAATACCTACAGCATAATTATGATTATTTTATTTTATTATTGACGTGGGTTTACTAATTAAATAAAAATAATTAAGTTATTCTACTCACTTTTCTTTTTAAAACTTTGAATGCTGTTCTAAAAATATTAGGGCTTGTGTACTTTTATTCTTAAACATTTATTTACGATAACAACTCTTTTGAATGTTTTTTTTACTTGAATTACATACTGTTACAGATACTGTTACTTTTTATTGAAAACTCAACTTTTTCAGAATAAAAAATAGCCTATAGTACTCAGGGATAAAATAGCTTCCTATTAGTGAAAGAATTTTTAGGATCGGATGGGTAGTTCCAGAGATTACCATAAACATACATACATACAAACTTTACCTCTTTATAATATTAGTAAGTATAAGTATTAGTAGATTATTAACCAAGGGGATAAAGCAGTGTCTTCTGTCACGGGTGACGATTTAAATCGCGAGCGCAACGAAGGACTCGAGGTTTACTCCCGAGCGTAGCAAGGGGGTTTATAATAGGTACTTACCGAAACTTATACTGAACTACATCTGTGTTTACACCATTACACATCTTTTTGAAAAAGGAATACGCATTTATTATGCAGTTATGATTATTAAATAAAATTACGAAAACCGACGAGGCCGTATGAGCTTGATGCCTTTGCATTTCCGACAAAAAAATATTGGTCTAGGAATTTGCCGCGTTTTTGTTTTCTTCAAATACTCATAAAGTTGATTTTAATTTATTTTTACCCGACTACAAAAAAAAGGAGGGTTATGATTTTAGCAGTCTATGTATGTATGTATATAAGTTTGTTCATCTGTTCCCTCGTAGCTCCTAAACTATTTGTTGTAATTCAATAAATAAGGTGTCTATCGATTCGTCTTAATGGTCTGCGGGTTATAGGATTTATGAAATTTCGTAAAATCAAATAAGGTGGATTTTAAAAATAAATTAGTCAGCTCGAAAAAAATAAAGTTAAGGAAAATTTATCGCGTTTTATATCAAATGGAAGGTCTTGATGAGCACATTCAGAATATGTATATATTATCTATATATTCTGGACCACTTCTTAGAATATCAGGCTTCTAACTACCCGTTACGACTATCATAAATATATGTGATTATAACACTGCATACAATGTGAAAACGTGATAACAATAAATATTTACTAATTAAATTAAAGTTTCTACACATCACTGCCTATTAAATTATGATTATATTTTAAAATAATGTTAATTAAATTGAGATTTCTTTTTCGTAACTAGATGGCGTTGGTTTGCGGTTTTGTGGAAGTAAGTAACTTAGAGTTAAAAATACCTCCTCAAAAATCCTGGAATCGTAAACATAACAATTAAATCCCGGGATTTTATTAATATGGACTGGACTTTGACCTATAGTTTTTATTAGAATTAATTTTGTATGTAAAATAAAACTCATTAATTTAACAGTTTTAGTACCGAACTACTTAAGCATTACATTATCTGTTATCGATGTCTAAAAACATAATAAAGACTTTTTATTTTAATAATTTAGTTCATATGTATTTAAAACGTTAAATTAATATTTTGGAGAATTTATTACATGTTTTAACATATGTTTGCTTATTAAATATAATAAATTATTTAATAAGAAATTTGAAAAACAACTGATACGGAAGGGATTCGAACCCACGATCTCCGACGTACCGTGCCGACGCTCTAACCGTTGAGCCACCGTATCCCATCAAAATCAGTCCAAATTTCAAATCTCTTTCTACGCCTAGGGCGTGTGGTAATATCTATCGGTGCCTTCTAAAAACTGCAAAGTTTAGAACACTGAGTCGGATAATTAATGTATTCCGTTCGATATTACCACACGCCTAAGGCGTAGAAAGAGATTTGAAATTTCGACTGATTCTGATGGGATACGGTAGCTTAGCGGTTAGAGCGTCGGCACGGTACACCGGAGATCGTGGATTCGAATCCCATCCGTATCAGTTGTTTTTTCAAATTTCTTATTAAATAATTATACGTAAAATTAATTTCTAATTTCCCGGGAATTAATTGTAATGTTTATGATTTCGGGATTTTAGAGCAGGTATTATCAACTCCATGTTACTTACTTCCTCGAACTTTAGGTAAATGTACTCTATCTATGATGATATCCCACAAAAAAGGTTTCATGTGTACTTATACAGCTTGGCAAAAAAGAGTCTGAGGCGGTAACAGCTGGAACTAAAAATAAAAATCTTAAATAACTACGTTTGTGAGTACTAAAATAACATAATAATAATTCATTTGATTATAATTAATGACAAAAAACTCGTCATAGAAATATGTAAGCACTTAATAACTTGTAATTTTGAATTGTAGTGTGAAAAGTGCGACAGCGGCGCCCCCAATTTTTCCAGACTCTTTTTTGCCAAGCTGTACTTCTTACTACTTTTCATGTATACTTCTAAGAAATATATGAGGCCATGTTTTAATAGCTCGAAGTCGCGGACGACACCTTTGAAATAAATTTAATTTAAAAAAAAATATAGTATAAAAACTAAAACCCAACTACTTAAAATCTAAAAACAAGCTTCTTAGATTTGAAATAAAATTCTGTAGTCGGAGGCCACCAAATTACAAAGTTTTTACCCTTGGAAGATTATCTAGTACCTATAATACATTAAGGCCTCCGACTACAGAATTTTATTTCAAATCTAAGAAGCTTGTTTTTAGATTTTAAGTAGTTGGGTTTTAGTTTTTATACTATATTTTTTTTCAATGATTTTTAGTGGTAAAGAAACCAATAAAATTCATTTTAATCACAATTTTTTAGAATGTGGAAGTTCTTAAATAGGTAGATTTCTTTAACTGTCAACTTCGGTTCAAACCTTTAGTCAATGTATTTTTTTAATTAAATTTATTTCAAAGGTGTCGTCCGCGACTTCGAGCTATTAAAACATGGCCTCATATATTTCTTAGAAGTATACATGAAAAGTAGTAAGAAGTATAGCTTGGCAAAAAAGAGTCTGGAAAAATTGGGGGCGCCGCTGTCGTACTTTTCACACTACAATTCAAAATTACAAGTTATTAAGTGCTTACATATTTCTATGACGAGTTTTTTGTCATTAATTATAATCAAATGAATCATTTTTATGTTATTTTAGTACTCACAAACCAAGTTTTTAAGATTTTTATTTTTAGTTCCAGCTGTCACCGCCTCAGACTCTTTTTTGCCAAGCTGTATAAGTACACATGAAACCTTTTTGTGGGATATCATCATAGATAGAGTACATTTACCTAAAGTTCGAGGAAGTAAGTAACATGGAGTTGATAATACCTGCTCTAAAATCCCGAAATCATAAACATTACAATTAATTCCCGGGAAATAAGAAATTAATTTTACGTATAATTATTTAATAAGAAATTTGAAAAAAAACAACTGATACGGATGGGATTCGAATCCACGATCTCCGGTGTACCGTGCCGACGCTCTAACCACTAAGCTACCGTATCCCATCAGAATCAGTCGAAATTTCAAATCTCTTTCTACGCCTTAGGCGTGTGGTAATATCTATCGGAATACATTAATTATCCGACTCAGTGTTCTAAACTTTGCAGTTTTTAGAAGGCACCGATAGATATTACCACACGCCCTAGGCGTAGAAAGAGATTTGAAATTTCGACTGATTTTGATGGGATACGGTGGCTCAGCGGTTAGAGCGTCGGCACGGTACGTCGGAGATCGTGGGTTCGAATCCCTTCCGTATCAGTTGTATTTCAAATTTCTTATTAAATAATTTATTATATTTAATAAGCAAACATGTGTTAAAACATGTAATAAATTCTCCAAAATATTAATTTAAGGTTTTAAATTCATATGAATTAAATTATTATAATAAAAAGTCTTTATTATGTTTTTAGACATCGGTAACAGATAATGTAATACTTAAGTAATTCGGTACTAAAACTGTTACTAAGTAAGTAAGTAAGTAAGTAAGTTACTTACTTCCACAAAACCGCAAACCAACGCCATCTAGTTACAAAAAAGAAATCTCAATTAAATTAACATTATTTAAAAAAATAATCATAATTTAATAGGCAGTGATGTGTAGAAACTTTAATTTAATTAGTAAATATTTATTGTTATCACGTTTTCACATTGTATGCAGTGTTATAATCACATATATTTATGATAGTCATAACGGGTAGTTAGAAGCCTGATATTCTAAGAAGTGGTCCAGAATATATAGATAATATATACATATTCTGAATGTGCTCATCAAGACCTTCCATTTGATATCAAACACGATAAATTTACCTTAACTTTATTTTTTTTGAGCTGACTAATTTATTTTTAAAATCCACCTTATTTGATTTTACAAAATTTCATATATCCTATAACCCGCAGACCATTAAGACGCATCGATAAACACCTTATTTATTGAATTACAACAAATAGTTTAGGAGCTACGAGGGAACAGATGAACAAACTTACATACATACATACATACATACATACATACATACATACATAGACTGCTAAAATCATAACCCTCCTTTTTTTTGTAGTCGGGTAAAAATACATGACATTGACTAAAGGTTTGAACCGAAGTTGACAGTTAAAGAAATCTACCTATTTAAGAACTACCACATTCTAAAAAATTGTGATTAAAATGAATTTTATTGGTTTCTTTACCACTAAAAATCATTGAAAAAAAATATAGTATAAAAACTAAAACCCGACTACTTAAAATCTTAAAACAAGCTTCTTAAATTTGAAATAAAATTCTGTAGTCGGAGGCCTTAATGTATTATAGGTAAATAGGTACTAGATAATCTTCCAAGGGTAAATACTTTGTAATTTGGTGGCCTCCGACTACAGAATTTTATTTCAAATCTAAGAAGCTTGTTTTTAGATTTTAAGTAGTCGGGTTTTAGTTTTTATACTATATTTTTTTATAAATAAGTTAATGTTCTAAAAATACGTTACGATGTTAAATCAAGCCGACAGTGACAGTGAATTGTCGGATTCCATCAGTGCAAATGCTGCCGCAATTATAAAAAATTTGCTTCCAACAAAATCCAAGGAAAATTATGTTAAAACTTATGAAGAATTTTCAACGTGGAGAAGTGCGAAAGGTCTATCAATTTCAGAAACAGTACGTATTATTGTGTTAATTTTTTCGCAAATGGTACGAAAAGTAGAGTATTTTCCTTGGTGATAAAGCTGTCTTAGTCGTGGGTGAACTTAAATCCCTCGCTACACTCAGGACTCGTCTTAAAACCCTCGCTTCGCTCGTGATTTAAGTTATTAACACCCTCGCTACGCTCGGGAGTAAACCTCGAGTCCTTCGTTACGCTCGCGATTTAAATCGTCACCCGTGACAGAAGACACTGCTTTATCCCCTTGGTTAATAATCTACTATTTCGTACCACTTGCTCAAAAATACCTGGTGACCATCTTTATATTCACATAAATGTCTAGTAGGTACTTACTTTAGGACAAGGATAGACATGGGATTTTGTACGTACTCCATACTTAAACCAAGGCATTGGCCGACGTCTGTACGACTTCATGAATTGAAAACCAACGACGACAGCCAGATCATTCGCTCTAGGGATACTTGAAGCATATTCGAACCTTTAGAAAAAATAATCATTAGTCCATTGCGCAGTATTGTTTCAGTTTGGTTTATAATAAAATTAATATTTTTTTTATTGCAAATAAACATAATAATGATGTAGATTATTGTAGATAATGTACTAAAAAAAAATACTTGGTAGGTCCCTAGGTACCAGTCATCACACTCTCCTCATGAATCTAGGGCATTGATCAGACAAAAAAAAGTGGAGCGTAGTGTAATCTAAGTAACCATGAAATTTTTTTTTAAGACTAAGGCTAACTGGTTGGTTATGTTAAAAAGGATAGGTGCCAAAACACTGCCTTGAGGCATGCGGTTCGTTTGTGATTTTTATCCTCATGAAGGTGGACTTGAAACCGTCGATTACTGAGCAGTTTTTTTAGAATTTTTGTGAGTTTTGCGTAGGGTTTGCATTTGAATATTCCAACTATTCAAATAATCAACGGTTTCGAATCTTCTAATGTAAAGGGGTTGAAACATTTTTGCATGGAACCTGGCATAGCAGGCCGTCGCCATTTTGATTTTTTTTAAAGTAGCGGCGCAGGATGAGGCTAGTATACATACATACCTATACAAATTATAATACATACATTATATCCAGGAGTGGAGGAAACGTCTTGTTTTTAATGAGGCAGTGACGTGAGACACGCAAGATGTGACTTACGATGCTTTTATTTTTAACATAATTATTGTGTTTGTTTAGGACAGGCGCAATGTCGAGCTCCGTGCGCTAGTATTTTACCTAAAACAAAATCCTGCGCAAGCGTTCTGTATTCTTTAAGACGGAGGCCGATGACGGTGTCAGCGTAATTAAGTTTTGATAAAACGAAACTTTAGAGTTTAAATACTTTAAATCAATTGCACACGCAATTTCTTGCTCAGTTAAGGCCGCACTATGTACAAGATTTACAGACAGTGACAGTGGAAGCAGCAGTTCGAAATAGTGCTTGTGCTAGAGATAGATTAGCTTAACCACAGTTAACATTAATTACAGTTTTATTAACTTACGTGCCACTTACTCCACGATAGCAAAGAATCGCTTTATTACCCAAACCGAAGATATTAGGTTCTAAAAACTTGTGTGTTGATGCCCAAACAGATAGGTCGTACATAACGGGTAAAGGATGTGACACATTCACTTCATAATCATATCTATACTGAAAAAAAAAGTTAGTATAAAGCCACGTAGGTAAGTGTGATTACTTATACATTATGTAGACAATACAATTCAGAATCAGATACAATTATAATTATTTTAGTAAAACGTAAGTAATACAGTCGACTCTCGTTAATTCAAACCTGCGATAATTCTAACCTCTCTATAATTCGAAGTTAACACCAGTTCCTTAGAAATTATCTTAATTTTTCGAACTAAATTCGAAATGAAACATTTTTATGCACTTGGTAATTCGAACTCGTCGTAATAGCCAATAGTCGTCGTGAGTCGTGATAGCCTAGTGGTGGTGACCGTTGACTGGCAAATCAGTGGTCTCGGGTTCGAACCCAAGGCGCGCAACTCTGACTTTTCGTAAGATATGTGCGTTTTATAAATTAATTATCACTTACTCCGTGCCTCGGAAAGCACGTAAAGCTGTTGGCCCTGCGCCTGATCTCTCTCCGATCGTGTCGGAAGGCCGTCCCATCGGACAATGAGAGTGAGGGAATAGAGAGTGCACCTGTGTTTGCGCACACACTTGTGCACTTTAATATCTCCTGCGTAATTGGCTAGTCTCCGTTGAGATTGGCCGCTGTGACCGAAATTCGGTCAGGAGAATATTATTATTAATTCGAACTAAAAAATCATCGCTACGTAACAAAATGACGCGTTTATTCGAACTCATCGGCGTTAAACACTTGATAATTCAAAGTTGCAGAACAAGTTCAAACTTGTATACATATGCATGTACACGAGCTTTTTGTAATAATTAGCTAGAAGACACGTCGTGAAAACATTTCATCAACACAAAATTTTCTTTGATTTGAGTAGTAAAAGTTTTTGTTGAAGCCAAATTCTTTTGAACACGAAAAGGGAAGGTGTATAGTTGTTCCCAAGAACTAAGAGAGTTCTCTCTGGTAGCGAGACGGACGCAGCGCGCCAGATGTAGTGCTACAGACGGTCTCGCACCACGAGGAACCCACTCTAAAAGTGGAGTCAAATTTTTTAACTTAGTTAAAGTCTGCCAAAGGTTGCCGGAAGTTCGTTTGGGATTGGGTGAAGAATTTTATACAAGTTATTGTCGGATACCCTATTGGGGTTTGAAGACACATTTTGCTTTTTATGCACTTTACCAAAATACACCTTTAAAACCCTCTCGCCTTTAAAAAACCGGGGCTGAGAACAAACTGGACATCGAAAATATCCAGAGATGTGGTAGGTTGACTGGCACTAGTTTCGGTGTCACTTATGTCATTGCTATTAATATAAATGCCCCAATATAAAAAACTTTAAAACATAATATAAAACAAGAAGATAAAAATCTCAAAACTGTTCAACTGATTGCGCTTTCAGATTTTTAGTTATAAATGACGAAAATTGTGCTACAAGGGCGGTAACTCAATGTTTTCATTAGTATCACACACAATTACTATCGAAGAGACTTTCAAACCCCGAGCCGCAGGCGAGAGATATTATGGCCCGACGTTAGTAATTGTCGTACCGCATTTCCAGATCCGCCAATAAAATCATAAAGCACTTACCATTGGGTGAATATGAATGCGCGCTGGTGTCATATACATTGAGCTATTGTAGAGTTTAGCGTCATGATCGTACCAAGCACCCATTATGTTTACTAATGTGCTTCTGTGTCCGTATGCCCTTAGCATTAACTCTGTCGGTGTAGCGGTAGTGAGTATGTGCCGTGTCGTGATGACTGCGCAACCAGAAAGACATATATGCCTTTTATATACTGTGGTACAGTAACATCCAAGGTTACCTGCATTTTCCTGAAATAAGTAGTTTGTTTTAGAAAAGCGTCAACATAATGTCAGTGTTTTTATTTAACTAGCTGCCCGGCGTGGCGCGCGGGGCGACTTCGTACGCATGATTACCCTACTTCTACGCCTATTCTACCCTACCTTATTCTAGCTCTACCCTACGCTACCCCTACCCTATCCTTACCCTACCCCTACCCTTTTCCCTATTCAGCAGAATAGCAATTCTAGACGGAGGACTAGAATAGCAGAATAGGGAATAGTTGACTGGATTTGTCTTTACAAATCCAACAAATTAAAAACCATGAGCCGTTCTCGAGTTATAAGTGCCGAACAAACCCGACTTTGTTTTTTATAATACTACTAGTTGCCCGGCGCGACTTCGTATGCGTGATTACCCTACCACTATGCTATTCTACCCTATCCTACTCTACCTCTACTCTACCTATAACCTACACAACCCCATACCCTACCTTACTCTACCTTACCCTACTCTACCTCTACCCTACTCTACCCGCTGGTATATGTCTAACTCTTAGGAATAACCCACAATAGCCATTTTTTATCCTTTACTTTTGCACCCGTGCAAAACAGGCCGGGGTGCTAGTAGTTTCAAATATTGGACCAATCGATCTCTTAACGGAATGTTTGAAATATTCTAATTATCGTTGTTTATTGCTAAAACGGTAGCATCTAACAGTACTTATCAAGCAAAAAGCTTGCTACAAGGCTATCTTGGGTTCCAACTTAGGTACTTACTTTTAAGGGTTAATACAGCAGCCGATCTCAACGGAGATTAGCCAACTACGCAGGAGTTATTATGGTGCACAAGTGTGTGCGCAAACACAGGTGCACTCTCTATTCCCTTACTCTCATAATCCGATGGGACGGCAATCCAACACGACCGGAGAGAGATCAGGCGCAGGGCCAACGGCTTTACGTGCGAGGTTTTCTGAGGCACGGAGTACTTAAGTGATAATTAATTTATAATACGCACATTACTTACGAAAAGTCAGAGGTGCGCCGCCATGGGTTTGAACTTGAGTCCACTGACTTGGCAGTCAACGGTCACCACCACTAGGCTATGACGACTCATACCTACGTCTTTTAAGACGTACAAGATTGAAGGGTAAGTACTTACCTGGTAAGCGATACCCGTTATACATAATAAATAAAAATAGGTATGTATGTAACTTACTATGCCGACCCATCTGCTAGTCTGATAATAATGTGGTGATAATCTGTACGGTCTTTCTCGTTCTTTAAAGAAATCTTGGTTATAGACTATTAGCATCTTTTCCTCCATTCGATAGTCTGGTGATTTCCATGTCTCTGTGATTTCTGTATCCGTGCCATTGACGAATTTACTCAACCCCTCCATAGGTGGACTATGGTGCTGCTCGATCCATGGAAGCTCCGCTGCGAAGAGTGGTTTTGGGTACAATAACACCGGTCAACAAAAAGACAAATCTTTTTGCGCGTGGGTTTTGCTTATTATATTCTAATTTTATAAGCACATAATTATATTTTTAAAAATGTGATTACAAATCGAAATTATTTGCTTTTTTAACCATTTTTGATTTTTGCACACAATAAATGTCCGTCTTTGCGCGCTATCGGTGTAGAAAAAAAGGTAAGAGGGCGTTTAGTAGTGTTTCTGGCATTGCTCGTTGTGTAGGTACTACAGTAGGTGTTTGAATATAACAGAGAAAAAACGTGTTTTGTATCTTTCTTCGCTTTATCGACCTGTTCAAAATAGCTTCAAGAAGTTGTAAACGATACGCTACTTGTTTTGCTATATTTGCGGCGAATGTATTAAAATGAGAGAGAAAAAGTAAAAATTTAAAGATTTGCGAGGCATATAAAGCTAACTTCACTACCTGTTATTTACCCGACTGTCAGGAAGGGTTATGTTTTTCGCGCGTATCTTGTATGTATATTTTTTTATTTATTTGTTTGTTTCTTGTAAGTTTCTTTATTACCTCGTATCTACTAAATGGGTGGATGGATTTCGACGTCAAGGGTTTCGTTATATTTGTCTTAACAACCCGAGTGTTCTGAGATAGGTTTTGTAAAAATAAAAACAAAATGGCGGATTTTTGGTGCGAAATAGTAATACGTTTATAAAAAAAAACCAACCAAACCTATCAAGAAGGGTATCAAAATCAAGGGAATTAAAAGGAGGTTACAGAAATATATGCAACTTATATGTTTAAATTTACTTAGGAATAATAAATTGGCATGAAAAGTTTTTCTAAGCATAAATAAGTTTTTATAAAAAAAATGTTTTTAACTAAGCTATTAGTACTTATCAAGACAAATCAAATGAGCCCAAACTCGATGGGGTTGCGTCGTTTAATTATGGAGTTCCTATGGCCACCTTCCAGCTCCATCATCAGATCAGCTGTATGTCATAATAATATTGCATTGTCATCAAATTTATACATGCATGCAAAATCTCAGCTCAATCGGAAACCGGAAAGTGGATCAAATTTAACTTGCAAGATTTGATTACAGACAACGGGACAGGAGGAACTAAATAAAAGCTTGTAAAATGGGCCATGTTTCTGCTGAATCTCGTGCAATCATATGAAATATAGAATGTAGGGTTATAAATATCCGTATTTAAAACGAAGCAAAAGATACAGATATATAAATCTACATGCACCGCGCCCGCACCCAGCACAAGCGTATACCCTCAACTAATTAGTATCACAAATTGTGAACTTGCTCATACAGCATGTATATTTTTTGCAAGGATTCAAAATTAAATATTATTATTGTTACGTTTTAATTCCTCTATTCTTTTTATATTATGTCGTGATAAGCTGTTTTTAATTTGTGATTTATCAATTGCGGTTACAATATTCCTAGACTCAGCGCAACTTCCGTTGCAGTTAGTAAAACTAGATGTTATCAGTTTCGTATATGTACTGCGTAGTGTCATGCTCGGCTTTGTATTTTATTTTTGAAGTTGTTCGCTAAAGGTGTTCAGTTAATAATAATCGAAACTTCTTCATGTTATGGTGACTATGTATATGAGAAAAGCTACGATGAGGTACGATGGCTTCTATTATTCGTAATTGTATTTGGTATATTAAATCTCTAGATGAGTTCTATATCTGCGACCATAGCTTCTTAGTACATATGATAAGCTAGGCTTATGATAAGATATAATAATAATATAATGAAGATATGTCGCAGTATGATAAATAAAGCCTTTTATGGTTATATCCCTAGGGATATAATTATATACCATAACATAGTTATACGAATGCGATGCATTAATATCTTCCTAGGAATATAATTATAATACCTACGTTCAGTTTAGAGATAGTTTTATAAGATTTTTTTAGTATCTAATAATAAGAAGTTTAGTAATATAAACTGTTAATTATAAATCAACGTATAACCGTGAAAGAGCGAGCGAAGCGAGCTCGGAACTTAGGAAAATTTAGGTTAGGGGATGGAGGCCCACCATCTCCTTCGTGGTTTTTTTAAACCATTCAGAAGTAGGAGCTCCGCGGAGCGGAGCTCAGGCGACTAGTGTGTAAGGACGTGCAAAAGTAATGAATCGTTTTCGGATAACTATGTTACTTGCTTATTATGCTTTAGCTATCATATAGCGAGTTGCGATACATAAATTAAATGAACAACTTTAGGCTGGGATGTTGTTAATTGAAGCAGTAATCTTTTGGCTAAAGGTCAGGCTTATGACGCTTTGAACAGAGGTCTTTCAGGTCTAGGGATTATTACGCTGGATCCTAAAGAGTGACTAAATCTACCGCACGATTCTATTGAAATTCTATTGAATAATAAAATGAAACCGCTTACTTAAATGGTAATTTTAATTTGTCTGTTTTGTTTGGTAAGTAATCAAAAATCTCTAGGTACATTTTGTCGACTGAATTGTGAATTAGTACCTATAAGTGTTAGTATATAACACTTATAGGTACTAATTCACAAGAGACACCGAGACACTTAAAAGTCTAAAATAAAATAAATAATTTAAAAAAAATATTATTAAAAAACAAAAAACCCGATTGCTAACTAAAAAGATAGAAACAAGTTTGTTATAGATCCTAGTTTACACAGTGTTCACAAACGCAGTCGGAGGCATCAACTATTCACTGCTCTCTCTCCCTAAACACAAAGATGCCTCCGACTGCGTTTGTGAACACTGTGTAAACTAGGATCTATAACCAACTTGTTTCTATCTTTTTAGTTAGCATTCGGGTTTTTTGTTTTTTAATAATATTTTTTTAAAAAATCAAGACAAAAAATGGGGGTCCCATGTGTCATGGAACTCTTGCAGATACAATCTGGACAGAGAGTTGATTTTCTCTTATTTTATTTTATTGACTATTTTATAATAACATTAATTAATAATACATTAAGTTTTATTGTAGGCTGGTACCGAGATAAGAATAGAGCAATGAAGTTTGCAGTACGTACCGAGAATTTGGGGGAACTCATTATCATCACAGACTGATACTTTTGTATTGTGAATCCACTCAGAATCTACTGAGAGTCCACTGAGAGTCCATTCAGAAAACACTGTTAATTTTTTATCATTTTAACTCAATTTTAAAACTTTTATTGTGAGAAAAAATCATAAATGGATGTTTGTTAATATTTAATAAATCATCTCTATGTCAGTCTCAAACTTTCGCGAACATTTAACATAATGAAACAACTTTTAAATGGATAAACACCGTATATTGTATTTTTCAAAAAACAGTTTCGAGATCTTTGCAGATCTCGTGGTCGTTTAAAAGTTGTTTCATCATCTCTATGTCAATTTTTTACTCAGAAAAGCAAATTCAGAACTACATATTTTTTGTTCTTATTTTCATTTCTAGTTATAAAAGCAATAAAAATAAGTTATGACTTACGCTGGCCGCCAAACATAAAAGCTGTTGACCGGTGTAATAAAACCGGTAATATCCTGCAAGACGTAAATCAGATAAGCAAAAATACGTAAATAAGAATACATTAATTTAAAAAATGTTACATGCTCCGATAAAAAAAACCTCAATTTTTTTAGCTACGAAAATTCGCGACCTAGTTATCAAATAAAAATACCGGACAAGTGTGACTCGGACTTGCTGAAATTCTGATCTACTTACCTACCTACTTATACCTATAAATATAGGTAATTATGACAAGTTTGGTTTAGGAATATTCGCGCACTCAACTATTATAGATTCTTTTAGCTTCTTTTATTATAATTTACATTAAATTAACAATAAATTCATTAATTTTAGAATATATATATTACATTTTTTTTTTATTATTTGCATAATTATAATATATAACATAACTATTTAAATTAGCACACATCAAAGTTTAAATGATAACTTTACACTCAACAGCGTGTTTTGACGTTAGTTTTAGTTTTTAACCGAGCTCTCGAACGACCCCGACCAGTCGAAGTTATTTAAACGGCTTGCTGTTGGTTATTGCTGGTTGTCTCATGATGTATTCACGGTTTTAGCAAGTAATAATTTATTTCTGACACGCTCAAGTATTCCTGGTGCTGTGACGCAAAGTTAGAGGTGCGTAGGTTTGTCTCTTCAAACTTTTTAAACGGTTTTACTTAGCTTGACCTGTTTATCATTTGGTTCAAATTTAGTAATCAATATTTCACCCCCTTCCTGTTGACAGATTGATCTGATATTTGGAACACAGCTTTGGTATTGATGGCAAAACCGTTTTACGTAAAAAAAAATTACTTATTTTATAACTAACGTAACTCTCAGGGTTCGACCAAGCGACCTCATTTCACTTGGTTAAACGGTCATGCCACTAAGCCACTGCTTCAAGTAAATGATATAAAGTGTAGAGTGCGTTAATACTGTACGTACCATAATATAATCATTTTGTAAATTTAGTAAATAACAACACTGACACAATATAACCTGTCAATCACCGCCATATTACACTCAACTAACACCACTCAAACACCGTAGCCCGTACTTATACTTCCATTGGCAAAATATGTGTTACCATGTTGTTGTTTTAAAATTCGCACATTATTTTAAAACTTTGACCAAAAAATGTTGGACCAAACTTATACAAGGTGGTGCATTTTAACATCTGTTAAAATGTTACAAATCAGTCAATCAATCCTGAAATTATTAACTTCGAAGAAGTTAGCGCTGTCCTCGTTCCACAAAATGAAGATAGCTTGGATTTGAAAAAAGTTTCTTAAACATTACTGGCTTATGACGTCATATGTCGAAAGGCGGGGTCTACTTTTATTTATTTATTTTATTTATAGAGTATCTTTATTATCAGGCTACAAAGGCTCAGAGATAACATACATATCCAAATAAACAAAGTTGTGTTAGTAAATAGAGCTTAAAATTATGTTAGTAGCACTTCACTCCGCACTATTATTATCTCTATGCTATCCGATGGTACTTGTCCGTGAAAGCGACGGAATACCACGCCCTGCGGCCAAAAGTCTTCTTCCATGACGAGGGGCAGAAAATAATTCGGTACTTGCACCACGAACGCCTTGACGTTGACGTTGCGGTGGAACTCTAGCAACTGCACCCAGCGTGTACCTCGTCTTCTGGCGCACTTCTCCACTAAGCCCTCCACCTTAGTGGTGTAATGCAGGCAAGTAAGTTTTATTACACAAGATTCAAACCCCAATATCTATGAAAGTTTTAAGTATAATAATTTACCTATTTAAATTATTTTAATACTTATTACATTTCTTAAGTAGATTTAATAATATCTATATTATAATTAAAAAATCAATATTTCTATATGTACCTACCTGTATATTTTTTTATTCGTTCATACGAGTAATAGAGACACATTAGATATACAGGGTTATTTGTAAAACACCAGCATCCTTAAAGGGGTCATTAAACTCATCATTATGAACAACTTTTACAATGGGACTAATCCTGAAATCGCAAAAAAAACAGCTGTTCCAAACAAATGTTTTTGATTTTTTCCAAGCTTATTAGCTGATGAAAAGAAATCCATAAATTTTAGATATTATTAAATCTACTAAAGATTTTTTTCATTTAATTTGTTCAAAAGAGGAAAATCTAAAAGTTGTATTATAAAACTACCAAATAAGGATAGATATAATACACAGAACCATGGTGTTATGATATCGGGAAAATGGAAGAATGTTATGTTATGTTTTCTTTCTTTCTTTCTTATGTATGTTTTGTAATTTTTATAAAGTTGTTAGCAGATTCTGTACGCAAGGACCAAAGAAACAAATAAATGCAATAATAGAGGGAAATATCTCATCCTGATGTCTGGCAACACTGTTTCTTTGAGATATTTGTTTGACTGTTTGTTCCGTCACCATACAAATGATTTACGTCAGATGCAGGTTATTGTTTGGTTATCTTAAGAATGCACGTTGCAATTGTGGCAATTGGCAACATGAGTTTCTTAGAAGATGTGTTCTTGCGTCATTATCAGAGATCAGATACTTATTCCAGTGAATATTTACCTAAACTTCAAGGAAGTACTGTATAACGTAGAGTGGGTAATACCACCTCTAAACTATAAAATAATATTTTTTTAATACCGTGATTTAAATATCAAGTTCCGTACTGAAGTTGTGTAAAATTAAAATGTTTTATTTTACGTATTATAATTAAAATAAAAAAGCATTTTAATTTTAGTACGGAACTCTAAAAAAGTAACAATATTTTCAAATCAATAATTTTGTACCTAACTATAACTATATCTAATTTCTTTAAAATTGAATTAAATCATGATATTTAAATTATAGTTTAAAAAAATACTATTTTATATTTTAGAGGTGGTATTATCCACTCTATGTTAAGTACATCCCCGAGGTTTAGGTAAATATGCACTCGAATATCCGATCTATGGTCATCTACATTATGGTCATTATACAACTACATTGTGTCAAATAAGTAACTATCGGAAATTTTTAATAAATTAAATAAGTATGTGGAAAATGTTTGCGTAAATTTTTTTTAATAAAAAATAAAACCGACTTCAAAAGGAACTAAAAAGCTTGAAATAACTTTAAAACGTTTTGGAGTCGGTTCCAAGTCAAGTTATTAATGAGAAGGTTAAAGAGGCTAGAACTTGACTTGAAACCGACTCCAAAACGTTTTAAAGTTATTTCAAGCTTTTTAGTTCCTTTTGAAGTCGGTTTTATTTTTTATTAAAAAAATTTTATTTCACGATTTTTAGTGGTGCCTAAAATTAATCCCCCTCCCAGACTTCTGTGAGGCTAATATTTGAAATCCTTATGAAAAGCCCATTCAAACGATACCTCACACGATATTTTTTATCTTGGATGATTATAGGAGGGGGGGGGGGTCTGACCACGTATCCCCCCTCTTCCTCTTTACTTGTCAGCCATCGACTGCACGTATAAACAAAGTAATATTACTTGTTACGACAATTCTGCTATAATCCTACGAGGAGTTCCGTTTCATATCTCGTAAGTTCATGATCAGATCACGATAATTTTTCGGGGACCACCTCGGGAGTGTACCCTTTTGATTACAAAAAGAATTTTGAAAATCGGCCCACAACTGAAGGAGTAATCGCGTAACAAACATACAAAAAAAAAAAAAAAAAAAAAAAAACGTACAGTCGAATTGAGAACCTCCTCCTTTTTGGAAGTCGGTTAAAAAGGTAGGTATTGCTGTTAGATTCCTACGGCTGCTAATTAACACTTCTAATCTGGCCAAGACGAGCCAAACAAAGCGAAAGGAAGAAAACCTACCTTTTCTCGAAGCGCTGCGTCGTATTTTGAACTTTCATCATAACTTGGGTTTTAATTAAAGCAGATACTTAAACAAAATTCTCAGAATATGCTATCAATAGTGGACTTATTCAATATAATTAATTCAATTAGACATAGTTTAATTGAATCTTTATATGTTTAATTGAAAATGGCCAAGCCACATATTATTTTGACTAAGGTATAGAGCTTGTAGAGTTAGGGCGTGTAGTGTTAGAAGCTTGGCTCTTCATGGGATCTGATAACAGTGCGACCCATTTATGGTCTCGTATTGGCAACATTTTACATGAAAATGTGTTTCTTTGGATAGCATTATTCTCCTCTTTTATAACTACCTTGTCCTGAGTTCTGCCCCCGATAGTTGAATAGACGCATCTAACAAAAAGGTAAAGGTGGAGAAAAAAATGTTTGAATGTCAAAATCGGGAAATTCTTTGCTGTCTCTAAAAAAAGCCTTAAATGCTGAATGATGGCCGAAGTATCCATCTTTGATTCCCATTAGCTTAAAACAACATTGCACCTTTCATTTAGTTACTATTATTAAAAAACCTTTTCATCTTAGCAAAAAAAATAGATTAAAATGTCTTATGCTTAATTAAAAGGACGCAAATAACCATTAGCGCCCTTCAACTTTCAACAACGTGTGATTATTTATGTACTTTTATACTTATTCTCAAATTTATTAGCTACCTTCCACTTTTAAGAAAATAAGAAGCATATGGCTATATACGTCTTTTCATTTAAGCATTTATAAGACTAATAGATTATCAATATTATAACATTGAATGGCATTTCTAAGTAAATGTGCCTTTTCAATTAATATAAATGAAATCCGTCTTTTCTTTTTCTGACTAGTAGAAAAAAATTGCAGTTGCGCCAATTTTCGTTATGCTAAATCATTAACGGAACGAGATATCGAAATATTAAAAATACCAGCAGATGCGCCTTTTTTTCCTGATTCTGGCAGTATGTATAACTCAATTTTGGAAAAACTGTCAGATACCTACGTCTATTCAATTATCGGGGGCAGAGTTGTCCTCTAAATGATTACTAGGTCAACTACCATCTATGTGCGTTTAAAAAATGCCTAGATACTACTTCTTATCGTGTGGTTGATGAACAACCTGGTGTCAGAGTTGAAACCGTCCGTAGGCCTACGACATGGTTTTACACACCATTGAAAAATCTCTCAGGTGTGCTGGTTTCGTCACGATGTTTTCACTAATCGTTTTAGCAACTGATAATTAATAATAATACACACATAACTTGAAAAGTCAGAGGTGCGCGCCTTGGGATCGAACTCGAGACCTCTGACTTGTCAGTCGTGTCTCAGTGCTTAATATTTATAAATATGTACTAGGTAGGTATACAGTTGTTACAGTTTACAGTTCTTACAGTTGTTGCGAGTCGTGATAGCCTAGTGGTTGTGACCGTTGACTGGCAAGTCAGAGGTATCGGGTTCAAACCCAAGGCGCGCACCTCTGACTTTTCGTAAGTTATGTGCGTTTTATAAATTAACGAGTAGCTGTTCCCCGCGACTTTGTCCGCGTTAAATTAAATTTTCCCGTAAATTCTCGTTGATAAAGCAGCCAGATTGCTTGTTTATTTTCTGACTTGAATCACAGATAAATTTTTTTCGGAATAAAAGCCTATAGCACTCAAGGATAAAGTAGCTTCCTATTAGTGAAAGAATTTTTAGGATCGGATCGGTAGTTCCAGAGATTACCCCTAACATACATACATAATTACATACATACAAACTTTACCTCTTTATAATATTAGTATAGATTATCACTTACTCCGTGCCTCGGAAAGCACGTAAAGCCGTTGGCCCTGCGCCTGATCTCTCTCCGATCGTGTCGGAAGGCCGTCCCATCGGACCATGAGAGTGAGGGAATAGAGAGAGCACCTGTGTTTGCGCACACACTTGTGCACTATAATATCCCCTGCGTAATTGGCTAATCTCCGTTGAGATTGGCCGCTGTGACCGAAATTCGGTCAGGAGGGATTATTATTATTATTTTTATTATACAGTTGTTATTTTCAGTGATCATAATCGGATGCATATTTGCCTAAAGTTGTGGTAGGTATTAGAAAATATGGAGTGCGCTTCATCTGTAGGCGTAGCATGACCACCGTAGACAAGGGTTTTGTCTACGCGGTTTGTCGATTTTTGACATTTGTAGACATATCTCTTCGGCTCTTAGCATGGCGATGACAAATTGAAAAAAGAAAAGTTTTCTTTCTTCTGTAGAGATATGTCTATAATGTGCGAGCATGACCAACAATTTTTCTCTACTTTTGACATTTGGGAATGGAGACATTTCTTGTCAAACAGGACAAACAGAATTTTTTTGTCTACGTCAAACGAGACCTAGAAACTTGTCTTGGTCATTTATTTATATATTTACTAGCTTCCATCCTCGACTTTGTTCACATTATTTTAGTGTAAAATGTAATGTGGCGGTTTAAAACTTATTTTATAGATAAATGTAAATAAAACATAATAATACATACATATTACACTTTATTATAGTTTTAGAAGTGGAGTATTATTTTTCAATTGTGTCTTAATAAAAATCCTTTATACTGAACCTAAATATAATTTATGGTATAAAAACATACCTACCTATTTCATCCAACAATATAATAAATTAATATTAATATGTTTAATGATATTTCGTATGGATCTATTTAACAGTGTGTGGTATCTGCACTCGGTAACCTACGAGTTTGCAAACTCTAAATACCTAGTGTAGCTGTTTTCGTTTGTCTGTTTATCAGAGGTACGTCTAAAGAAGTTATTTATTAAGTCTGATATTAAATTCACAAATAGTTCGGTACACGAAGTCTCTCGATGTATAAGTAGTTTTCGGTTGATGCACGAACTGTGCGTTACGGCAACGGATCCATCAGCCTGCGTCTTTATTACGTCTTTCCACAAATACTATACCTACTGTCTGAAACAAATAACACAAATGATGTTAATATCCATATAGGGACATAGCTCATTGTTTGATTTAAAATGTCATATAATAATAACATACCTACCTAATCTAGTTGTGCAATGTTCTTGTGCTCGCTCAACAAGAATTATAAAGACAGACTCATTCTTTGTCATAACATATCGTCGTAGGGCCTTAAAATTTGCCGTCAGCATTATTTCTGTGAGTAGGTACTTGTAGTCCATCTATACTTCTATTTGTCTAGAGGTACTTCGTTTGCTGTAAATGAATGATTAAAAGTATGTTAGCGTGGTAAATGAACATAAGCAAAATAATGACTAAAGAATTAAAGCACACTGGCGATGACAAGATAAAATAAAAAGAGTGTTTAAATGATGAATAACTTTGTAATAGAAGGTCCACATTCGGTCAGAGAGTCATTTTAGGACGGTTTACGACCAATAAATGAGGGCATTGATATAATTAATCACAATAATAGAATGAACAACTTACTTCATTTTTACAACATTTTTCTTCAACTTCCAAAAATCATAAAACATTTGAGAAATATAATTAATCACAATGTTGTTATTTTTACATTCTTGAAAATCACACAATTATAGTAAATCAATAACATCTTTCTAATGTTTTTCCTTGTTTATAAGTCCGCGATTCTGCAAACGGCGCGAAGTTACTTTTTTTTTCTGTGACGAAATTGCGTTTCGTTTTGCGTTCGGAATTTGAGATATGTTCAAAATTTTTGTTTAAATATTTAATTTGTTATGTAAGAAAATAGATTAAAGAAAGAGTTTTTTTATGATAGATATAGAAATTACCCGACTACAAAAAAAGGAGGGTTATGATTTTAGCAGTCTATGTATGTATGTAAGTTTGTTCATCTGTTCCCTCGTAGCTCCTAAACTATTTATTGTTATTTAAAAAAATAAGGTGTCTATCGATGCGTTTTAATGGTAAGCGGGTTATAGGATGTATGAAATCTCGTAAAATCAAATAATTATGGTGGATTTTAAAAATAAATTGGTCAGCTCGAAATAAATTAAGTTAAGGTAAATTTATCGTGTTTGATATCAAATGGAAGATCTTGATGAGCACATTCAGAATATGTATATATTATCTGTATATTCAGGACCACATCTTAGAATATCAGGCATCTAACTACCCGTTACGACTATCATAAATATTATGTCCATTATAACACTGCATACAATCTGAAACGTGATAACAATAAATATTAATTAATTAAATTAAAGTTTCTACACATCACTGCCTATTAAATTATGTATAAATTTAAAAATAATGATAATTAAATGAGATTTCTTTTTTGTAACTAGATGACGTTGGTGGGGAAGTAAGTAACCTACTCAAAAATCCACATTCTAAAGAATTGTGATTAAAATTAATTATATTGGTTCCTTTACCACTAAAAATCATCGAAAAAAATATAGTTTAAAAACTAAAACCCGACTACTTAAAATCTAAAAACAAGCTTCATAGATTTGAAATAAAATTCTGTAGTCGGAGGCCACCAAATTTACAAAGTCTTGTATACCCTTGAAAGAATAGTATTTACCTACAATACATTTAGGCCTCCGACTACAGAATTTTATTTCAAATCTAAGAAGCTTGTTTTTAGATTTTAAGTAGTCGGGTTTTAGTTTTTAAACTATATTTTTTTAATTATTATTAAATATAAATAAATATATTTTGTAACTTAAAATAAATGAATAATTATTTTTTTTTACGACGTTTCGTTCTATGGTAGAATTTTATAGTGATTACATTATATCAGAATACTTCCCCGTTGCTATGGACAGTAAATAGTCTAGGCCCTTGTCCGCGTAGAAATTTTGTCTTCGGGTTTCGGAAATTTTTCATGCTCGCATAGAAGAGAAATCTTGACGTATAGAATGACTTTTGTCTTGTCTTGGAAGAATAGACATAAGTTGGTCATGCTACACCTACTGGTATAAGAAGCCGACCCCAACAAAGTTTGGGAATAATAAGGCTAGGAGGATGTATGTGTCATCGCCTTAGAGTAAAAATCTCTTATAATTATGCTATAAGAAGAAAAAACTGCGCCCTGAAAGATTTTATTATCACAGCTTTTTTTAATATTCTGTCTTTTATTGTGAAATTTTGTTACGTTTTCAGATCAATAATAGTCAGGAAAACAACATTAATTTAACAAGCATCATTATTCGCAGTCTGCATAAGACTGACACTCACGTGTTTCTCATTAACCGTCATAGATGGCGTTATAGATACAAATGTTTTTTAAACGGTTTTACTTTACGAGGTTTAGGTAAATATGCACTCGAATATCCGATCTATGGTCATTATACAACTACATTGTGTCAAATAAGTAACTATCGGAAATTTTGAATAAATTAAATAAGTATGTGGAAAATGTTTGCGTAAAAAGGTAGCAACGTGCATTCTTAAAATAACCAAACAATAACCTGCATCTGACGTAAATCATTTGTATGGTGACGGAACAAACAGTCAAACAAATATCTCAAAGAAACAGTGTTGCCAGACATCAGGATGAGATATTTCCCTCTATTATTGTATTTATTTGTTTCTTTGGTCCTTGCGTACAGAATCTGCTAACAACTTTATAAAAATTACAAAACATACATAAGAAAGAAAGAAAACATAACATAACATTCTTCCATTTTCCCGATATCATAACACCATGGTTCTGTGTATTATATCTATCCTTATTTGGTAGTTTTATAATACAACTTTTAGATTTTCCTCTTATGTACAAATTAAATGAAAAAAATCTTTGGTAGATTTAATAATATCTAAAATTTATGGATTTCTTTTCATCAGCTAATAAGCTTGGAAAAAATCAAAAACATTTGTATGGAACAGCTGATTTTTTTTGCGATTTCAGGATTAGTCCCATTGTAAAAGTTGTACATAATGATGAGTTTAATGGCCTCTTTTAAGGATGCTGGTGTTTTACAAATAACCTTGTATATCTAATGTGTCTCTATTACTCGTATGAATGAATAAAAAAATATACAGATACATATAGAAATATTGATTTTTTAATTATAATATAGATATTATTAAATCTACTAAAGAAATGTAATAAGTATTAAAATAATTTAAATAGGTAAATTATTATACTTAAAACTTTCATAGATAATGGGGTCTGAATCTTGTGTAATAAAACTTACTTGCCTGCATTACACCACTAAGGTGGAGGGCTTAGTGGAGAAGTGCGCCAGAAGACGAGGTACACGCTGGGTGCAGTTGCTAGAGTTCGAGTTCGCAACGTCAACTTCAAGGCGTTCGTGGTGCGAGTACCGAATTATTTTCTGCCCCTCGTCATGGAAGAAGACTTTTGGCCGCAGGGCGTGGTATTCCGTCGCTTTCACGGACAAGTACCATCGGATAGCATAGAGATAATAATAGTGCGGAGTGAAGTGCTACTAACATAATTTTAAGCTCTATTTACTAACACAACTTTGTTTATTTGGATATGTATGTTATCTCTGAGCCTTTGTAGCCTGATAATAAAGATACTCTATAAATAAAATAAATAAATAAAAGTAGACCCCGCCTTTCGACATATGACGTCATAAGCCGGTAATGTTTAAGAAACTTTTTTCAAATCCAAGCTATCTTCTTTTTGTGGAACGAGGACAGCGCTAACTCATTCCAGACACGATTGATTTGTAACATTTTAACAGATGTTAAAATGCGCCACCTTGTATAAGTTTGGTCCAACATTTTTTGGTCAAAGTTGGACAATAATGTGCGAATTTTAAAACAACAACATGGTAACACATATTTTGCCAATGGAAGTATAAGTACGGGCTACGGTGTTTGAGTGGTGTTAGTTGAGTGTAATATGGCGGTGATTGACAGGTTATATTGTGTCAGTGTTGTTATTTACTAAATTTACAAAATGATTATATTATGGTACGTACAGTATTAACGCACTCTACACTTTATATCATTTACTTGAAGCAGTGGCTTAGTGGCATGACCGTTTAACCAAGTGAAATGAGGTCGCTTGGTCGAACCCTGAGAGTTACGTTAGTTATAAAATAAGTAATTTTTTTTTATGTAAAACGGTTTTGCCATTAATACCAAAGCTGTGTTCCAAATATCAGATCAATCTGTCAACAGGAAGGGGGTGAAATATTGATTACTAAATTTGAACCAAATGATAAACAGGTCAAGCTAAGTAAAACCGTTTAAAAAGTTTGGAGAGACAAACCTACGCACCTCTAATTTTGCGTCACAGCACCAGGAATACTTGAGCGTGTGAAAAATAAATTATTACTTGCTAAAACCGTGAATACATCATGAGACAACCAGCAATAACCAACAGCAAGCCGTTTAAATAACTTCGACTGGTCGGGGTCGGTCGAGAGCTCGGTTAAAAACTAAAACTAACGTCAAAACACGCTGTTGAGTGTAAAGTTATCATTTAAACTTTGATGTGTGCTAATTTAAATAGTTATTATATGCAAATAATAAAAAATAATTGAATATTCTAAAATGAATGAATTAATTGTTAATTTAATGTAAATTATAATAAAAGAAGCTGCTATAATAGTTGAGTGCGCGAATATTCCTAAACCAAACTTGTCATAATTACCTATATTTGTAGGTATAAGTAGGTAGGTAAGTAGATCAGAATTTCAGCAAGTCCGAGTCACACTTGTCCGGTATTTTTATTTGATAACTAGGTCGCGAATTTTCGTAGCTAAAAAAATTGAGGTATTTTGTATCGGAGCATGTAACATGTTTTAAATTAATGTATTCTTATTTACGTATTTTTGCTTATCTGATTTACGTCTTGCAGGATATTACCGGTTTTATTACACCAGTCAACAGCGTTTTGGTGGTGGGGCGAGAGTAAGACATAACTTATTTTTATTGCTTTTATAACTAGAAATGAAAATAAGAACAAAAAATATGTAGTTCTGAATTTGCTTTTCTGAGTAAAAAATTGACATAGAGATGATGAAACAACTTTTAAACGACCACGAGATCTGCAAAGATCTCGAAACTGTTTTTTGAAAAATACAATATACGGTGTTTATCCATTTAAAAGTTGTTTCATTATGTTAAATGTTCGCGAAAGTTTGAGACTGACATAGAGATGATTTATTAAATATTAACAAACATCCATTTATGATTTTTTCTCACAATAAAAGTTTTAAAATTGAGTTAAAATGATGAAAAATTAACAGTGTTTTCTGAATGGACTCTCAGTGGACTCCCAGTACACTCTGAGTGGATTCACAATACAAAAGTGTCAGTCTGTGATGATCAATGGGTTCCCCCAAATTCTCGGTACGTACTGCAAACTTCATTGCTCTATTCTTATCTCGGTACCAGCCTACAATAAAAATTAATGTATATAATTAGGTTATTAATTAATAATTAATAACCTTAATTAATGTTATTATTCAGTCAGTATTTGAGTCGTGATAGCCTAGTGATTGTGACCGTTGACTGGCAAGTCAAAGGTATCAGGTTCGAACCCAAGGCGCGCACCTCTGACTTTTCGTAAGTTATGTGCGTTTTATAAATTAATTATCACTTACTCCGTGCCTCGGAAAGCACGTAAAGTCGTTGGCCCTGCGCCTGATCTCTCACCGATCGTGTCGGAAGGCCGTCCCATCGGACCATGAGAGTAAGGGAATAGAGAGTGCACCTGTGTTTGCGCATACACTTGTGCACTATAATATCTCCTGCGTAATTGGCTAATCTCCGTTGAGATTGGCCGCTGTGACCGAAATTCGGTCAGGAGGATATTTATTTAATGTTATTATAAAATAGTCAATAAAATAAAATAAGAGAAAATCAACTCTCTGTCCAGATTGTATCTGCAAGACCATGTCACATGGGGAGCCCAGTTTTTTGTCTTGATTTTTAATAACAGGTAGTGAAGTTAGCTTTATATGCCTCGCAAATCTTTAAATGTTTACTTTTTCTCTCTCATTTTAATAAATTCGCCGCAAATATAGCAAAACAAGTAGCGTCTCGTTTACAACTTCTTGAAGCTATTTTGTACAGGTCGATAAAGCGAAAAAAGATACAAAACACGTTTTTTCTCTGTTATATTCAAACACCTACTGTAGTACCTACACAACGAGGAATGCCAGAAACACTACTAAACGCCCTCTTACCTTTCTTTCTACACCGATAGCGCGCAAAGACAGACATTTATTGGGTGCAAAAATCAAAAATGGTTAAAAAAAGCAAATATTTTCGATTTGTAATTACATTTTTTTAAATATATGTGCTTATAAAATTGGAATATAATGAGCAAAACCCACGCGCAAAAAGATTTGTCTTTTTGTTGACCGGTGTTATTGTACCCAAAACCACTCTTCGCAGCGGAGCATCCATGGATCGAGAAGTACCATAATCCATCTATTTATATCAAGGGGTTGGATAAATACGTCAATGGCACGGATACAGAAATCACAGAGACATGGAAATCACCAGACTATCGAATGGAGGAAAGGATGCTAGTAGTCCATAACCAAAATTTCTTTAAAGAACGAGAAAGACCGTACAGATTATCACCACATTTATATCAGACTAACAGATGGGTCGGCGTAGTAAGTTACATACATACCTATTTTCATTTATTATGTACAACGGGCATTGCTTACCAGGTAGGTACCTACCCTTCAGTCTTGTACGTCTTAAAAGACGTAGGTATGAGTCGTCATAGCCTAGTGGTGGTGACCGTTGACTGCCAAGTCAGAGGTCTCAAGTTCAAACCCATGGCGGCGCACCTCTGACTTTTCGTAAGTAATGTGCGTATTATAAATTAATTATCACTTAAGTACTCCGTGCCTCGGAAAGCACGTAAAGCCGTTGGCCCTGCGCCTGATCTCTCTCCGGTCGTGTTGGATTGCCGTCCCATCGGATTATGAGAGTAAGGGAATAAAGAGTGCACCTGTGTTTGCGCACACACCTGTGCACCATAATAACTCCTGCGTAGTTGGCTAATCTCCGTTGAGATCGGCTGCTGTATTAACCCTTAAAAGTAAGTACCTAAGTTGGAACCCAAGATAGCTTTGTAGCAAGCTTTTTGCTTGATAAGTACTGTTAGATGCTACCGTTTTAGCAATAAACAACGATAATTAGAATATTTCAAACATTCCGTTGAGAGATTGATTGGTCCAATACTTGAAACTACTAGCATCCCGGCCTGTTTTGCACGGGTGCAAAAGTAAAGGATAAAAAATGGTTATTGTGGGTTATTCCTAAGAGTTAGACATATACCAGCGGGTAGAGTAGGGTAGAGGTAAAGTAGGATAGGGTAGAATAGCATAGTGGTAGGGTAATCACGCATACGAAGTCGCGCCGGGCAACTAGTAGTATTATAAAAAACAAAGTCGGGTTTGTTCGAACACTTATAACTCGAGAGCGGCTGGGCCGATTTTTATGGTTTTTAATTTGTAGAGACAAATCCAGTCAACTATTCCCTATTTTGCTGTTCTAGATCTCCGTCTAGCTCCACCACCACTATGCCTATTCTACCCTATCCTACTATACTTTTTCCCTATTCTGCTATTCTAGTCCTCCGTCTAGAATTGCTATTCTGCTGAATAGGGAAAGGGTAGGGGTAGGGTAAGGATAGGGTAGGGGTAGCGTAGGGTAGAGCTAGAATAAGGTAGGGTAGAATAGGCGTAGAAGTAGGGTAGTCATGCGTACGAAGTCGCCCCGCGCGCCACGCCGGGCAGCTAGATAAAAACACTGACATTATGGTGACTCTTTTCTAAAACAAACTACTTATTTCAGGAAAATGCAGGTAACCTCGGATGTTACTGTACCACGGTATATAGAAGGCATATATGTCTTTCTGGGTGCGCAGTCATCACGACACGGCACATACTCACTACCGCTACACCGACAGAGTTAATGCTAAGGGCATACGGACACAGAAGCACATTAGTAAACATAATGGGTGCTTGGTACGATCATGACGCTACAACCTACAATAGCTCAATGTATATGACACCAGCGCGCATTCATATTCACCCAATGGTAAGTGCTTTATGATTTTATTTGCGGATCTGGAAGTGCGGTACGACAATTACTAACGTCGGGCCATAATATCTCTCGCCTGCGGCTCGGGGTTTGAAAGTCTCTTCGATAGTAATTGTGTGTGATACTAATGAAAACATTGAGTTACCGCCCTTGTAGCACAATTTTCGTCATTTATAACTAAAAATCTGAAAGCGCAATCAGTTGAACAGTTTTGAGATTTTTATCTTCTTGTTTTATATTATGTTTTAAAGTTTTTTGTATGTTTATTGTGTAGTACTTAAGTGATTTATTTTATACTAGCTTTTGCCCGCAGCTTCGCCCGCGTGGATGTCAAACCAGGATAAAATTTATATTTTTTGTTAATCCAGGATAATATTATGGTTTTTATGTTTACCGAGTTTTATTCAAATCAGAAGTGGTTAGGTAACAAACATCTTCACAAACTTTTATTAGTGCAGATTAGTAATGATATGATATGGCAGTTCAAGTCCCGCCCAAGTCAGTTGTTTTTGCGAGTTTCTTATTAATTATTTTCATTTAATAAGCAAAACATGTGCATAAACATTTCATCATCATCATCATCATTTCAGCCATAAGACGTCCACTGCTGAACATAGGCCTCCCCCAATGACTTCCAGATTGGCCGGTTGGAAGCAACCTGCATCCAGCAGCTTCCTGCGACCTTTATTAGGTCGTCTGTCCACCTTGTGGGTGGACGTCCTACGCTGCGCTTGCCGGTACGTGGCCTCCATTCCAGAACCTTTCTGCCCCATCGGCTGTCAGTTCTGCGTGCTATGTGCCCCGCCCACTGCCACTTCAGCTTGCTAATCCGTTGGGCTATGTCAGCGACTTTAGTTCGTTTGCGGATCTCCTCATTTCTGATTCGATCTCGCAAAGAAACACCGAGCATAGCCCTTTCCATAGCGCGCTGAGTGACACCGAGCTTTCTTATGAGGCCCATAGTGAGAGGCCACGTTTCGGTTCCGTATGTAATCACTGGTAACACACACTGGTTGTAGACTTTCGTCTTAAGGCACTGAGGTATGTTGGACGAGAAGATGTTGTGTAGTTTCCCGAACGCTGCCCAGCCGAGTTGGATTCGACGATTGACCTCCATCTCGAAACTGGACCTACCCAACTGGATCACTTGTCCCAGGTAGACATATTTGTCAACAGTTTCGAGAGTAGAGCACCCAACTGATATTTGGTAGGGCGCAACATGGACGTTCGACATAACTTTCGTTTTGTCCATGTTCATCCGGAGCCCTACTTGTTGGGATACTCTATTGAGGCCTTCGAGCATTGTGCCGAGGTCTTCAAGCGATTCTGCCATGACCACAATATCGTCGGCAAATCGAAGGTGAGTGATGTACTCGCCATTAATGTTGATGCCGAATCTTTCCCATTCCAGGAGCTTGAAAGCGTCTTCCAATGCAGCGGTGAACAGTTTCGGAGAGATAACGTCTCCCTGTCTTACGCCTCGCTGCAGAGGAATCTCTCTCGTGCTCTGCTCCTGTACTCGGACCGACATAGTGGCGTTTTTGTACAAACACTTCAGCACCTCGATGTACCGATAGTCAATATGGCACCGCTGGAGAGACTGTAGCACTGCCCAGGTCTCGATCGAATCTAAAGCCTTCTCATAGTCCACGAACGCCAAGCATAGTGGCAAATTATACTCCTCGGTCTTCTGTATAATTTGCCGCAGCGTATAGATGTGGTCTATGGTATTGAAGCCTTTTCGGAAACCGGCTTGTTCGGGAGGCTGGAAGTCATCGAACCTACGTGCGAGACGATTCGTGATGACCCTCGAAAACAGCTTGTAGACATGGCTCAGAAGAGAGATGGGTCTATAATTCTTTAAGGAAGTATTGTCCCCTTTCTTAAAGAAGAGTACCACCACACTTCTGTTCCACGCCTCTGGCGTTATTCCTTCGAGTAAGACGGAGTTGAAGAGCCTCTGAAGTAGGGCATGCAATTCCGGAGTTCCGGAATTTCGTAATTCCGGAATTCTGGATCTTTGTACTGATTTTCCAGTTCCGGAATTGATTGGAAAAATTCCGGAATTCCGACCGAGGTGTATATTTGACACAAGCTTATACGTAAGTATATTTTATCCGTCCCACCCACGAGTGTGGAGAGTAAGAGAGTATTTTCGAGTGCTGGTTACTTTTGTAACCGAATAAGAAGCTCTCTATCTGATAAGATGTTAGACGCTTTATTATTCTTGAGAACACATTATCAAAACCAATGGTTCCTATCAAAAAAATAATTTTTTATAATACATAATTTAATTGATCTCGAATAATCACAATCAATAAGTCTCTTAACTCTTTACATTATATTGTTTAATGTTAATTCTATTTTCTTTTAAGTATATCAACTTGGTTGATTTTACTATTGTGAGAAACTGAGAATATGTAATTAGAGTAATAATGATATTATTTGATGACCAAATATATTTAATTTGTAACTCAAAATGATTAAAAAGACTGTTTCACAATAATGTGAAATAGGTTGGAGAGTGGAGACTATTTCGAGAATAATTTTTATGATTTCGTTACTGTTACATTTACATTAAAGTATTTTGTTTTATAAAAACTTTGTTGATTTTGACTTGCGAAAATGTCTAATTAGAGTAATAATTATTAAGATATAATTAGAGTAATTAGAGAAAATAATCAAAATGATTAAAAAAATGATTAATTATAAACTTTTTTTGATTTGACACATTTTATTTTGTATTTTCCTAGATAAAGAAGAGAAAATGAAACAATTATAAAGAAAAAGAAAGAAAAATATTAAAATAAATATCAATTCCGGAACCAGTTCCGGAATTCCGGAATTATCTCTCCAGTATTGGATTTCAGTTCCGGAGTTGAGAACCTTCCGATATTGCACGCCCTACTCTGAAGGACTTTCAGTACCGGTGTTCCACCCGCTTTCAGAAGCTCTGATGTGATTCCGTCTTCACCCGGTGCCTTGTTGTTCTTAAGCTGTTTGAGGGCCATCCTAATCTCGTATAGGCTGATGTCCGGGATATCTTCGGTATAGTGTCGGGTCAGCTTAGCTCTAGGGTCTTCGGCTGAGCTACCAACAGGTTTAGTGACCGACGTGTATAGCTGTCCATAAAACTTCTCGATTTCCCTCAAAACTTCGGCTTTTGACGACGTTATACTGCCATCTTCCGTCTTCAGCTTCGTCAGCTGGCTTTGCCCAATAGATCTGTCTCTTGCGAAGACTTTGGAGCCTTGGTTCCGCTCTATCGCCTCTTTAATAGAGTTTGTATTAAAGTTGCGAATGTCGTGTCGCAAGGACTTCCATATGCGTCTATTGAGCTGCCGATATGCCTTAGCATCAACGGAAGTCTGCAGCGCCATGGAACGTCGTTCTGCCATGAGGTCAAGAGTTTGATCGGTAAGTTTTTGCGGCCTGTCTGTACGACGGGGTCTGAAAAATTTCGACCCGGCCACTCGGACAGTTTCTACGAACCTGTTGTTAATCTCGTCCACTGCCTCGCAGTTCTCCAGGCATTCAAAGCGATTTGACAACTCGAGCTGAAAGCTCTCGGGGCAGGAGATATGGGCATTTGAGGGTCGGAGCGTAGACTTCATCAAACGGGACCTTTCCAGCTTGACGTTGATATTCAATGTGCCTCTGACCATTCTGTGATCACTGCCGGTTTTAACCCTGTTGATCACGGAGACATCATTGAATATTCGTCGCTTTGTGGTCATGATGAAGTCTATCTCATTTCTCGTGGAACCATCGGGACTCAACCAGGTCCACTTCCTATGAGGCGGCTTCTGAAAGAAGGAGTTCATCATAAAGAGGTCCTCCCTCTCCAGAAATTCCGCCAACATCTGTCCCCTGGGGTTCCGTTGCCCATACCCAAATTGCCCCACTCTCAACTCATTATCGCCTCGAATGCCTAGTTTTGCGTTGAAGTCCCCCATAACAACATTGAAGTAGGTTATATCAGTATGTATGGCCTTACTTATGTCCTCATACATAGCCTCTACTTCCTCATCTGGGTGTGTTGAGGTCGGTGCATATACCTGGATGACCTTCAGTGAGTATCTTTTCGATACTCTGAGTATCAGGTACGCAACCCTGCTCGACACACTTCCGATGGTAATGATGTTATTGATGAGGGACCTGTGGACGAGAAACCCGACACCACCTTGGGACAGTTGGTCGCCCTCCCGGTAGTAGAGTAGGTTGCCGGATTCCAGGGTTATCGTATCCTCTCCCGCTCGTCGGACTTCTGATAACCCCATGACACTCCATTGCAACCTACCCATTTCTTCTTCCAGCTCAACAATCTTCTCGTCAGTCCTCAAAGTGCGTATATTGTGTGTTACCAGGGCCAGTCGTCGTCGGGGGTGGTAGCCATTCCGCCTCCGGGGATTCTTAGCACCCCCTGCCCCGCCGTCACCCTGACCGCTACCGTAGCCAGAAACAGCGGGACTACCGGAGACTGGGGGCCTGGTTTTCTCTTTCTTCATTGGTGGGTTTTGCCAATACTCGCCACGCTTGGCAGGCGGGTTGGCGAGCGCAGTATTAGGTTTCACACGCAGACGCTGCTGCCCGCCGCGTGCTACAGGAATTAGTCGCCTCTTACGACACGCCTCCTATTGGCGGTGGGGAAATGTATTCTTTACGGCCGTCCCCGACACGGCGTACATTTAAATTATCCAAAATATTTATTACTGAAAATATTATATATTGCCATTACATTAACTCGTTATTACCTATATTTACAATTAAACAAATAAATAAATTTTTCCTTTCATTATTTAGCTTTCATTTAAGAATTTACTTACATTATGTAGAAACATTTCTCTGTCAGCTAGATATACAGAACTTTCCTACATTTTTGTTATGGTAAACTTGTTATATTATGAGGTATTTTTTTAAATATATCGTTATGCACATTTGAGAACAATATTATTCCAACAAAGATTAGTTTTAAATTTAAGTCTAACTAATTTATAGGGCAAAAGAAAAAGTTAAGAGTGCGCTTCGCATATTTTATTGCATAATGTCTGACCAAATAAAGCGAAAAACCTATGTAAAAGAATAAAAGCTTCGCATCAATATCAAACCCGAACCAGGATATTTAGAAAAACATACAGATTACTTTGTTTGTAGTTTTGCTCTCGGTAGCTAAAATGTACAGAGAGTCAGGATTGGTGACCCGAGAGCCAGCGACATACAATTTATGTGAGGAGAAGCTGGTCCTGAGATCGACACCCGCAGACTTCTGTGTCTACCTCTGCGACTTATTGATTATCATGGCGAAACAAACGCCCACAAAAAACTACACTCGCTTAAATTGAAAGGGATAATTGTGGAGAATTATTGGTACGTGGTATAAATTGTGGTATAAACACAGTCTCGCCAATACCGAAACCCGTTAGAATTTGCGCCTTGATGATGTTTCTCTGCAGTAAAATTACATTAAGCCGTGTCCCTTTACACAATTTCGAAGGCGTTAAGTTTTGAAGAAGCATAATCGGGACACCGACCTTCAACTTGATGACGTCCGTCGGAAGTCCACTTGCAGTGAGGGAATTGAGAAATTTTACAGGATAATGAATGGCGTCATCTTGATTGACAACAGTGTTTATAAATGTGTAAAACACTTCATTCCCTTTATTTATAAAAGAATGCATTCGTTGATTGCAGCAGCTTGATTATTTTTGGGCATTTTGAGTTGGAAAATTCTTGAACATGCGGATTCCTACTCAGCCGCCCATAATTATTGTCAAGCTCAACCTATGAATACAGGATCATAAAAATAATCGTTTCAACGAACCATTCACTTCATCAGCCCCAGTTCCTCGCGTCACCACAGGCAGCGTTTAGCGGAAATTGCCGCTGAACATAACTGTGACACCACCCATTATGTGTTGGTTCCTACGGATGTCTTGTAGAGTTCTGTGTACCGCATCAACTGCTTTTCTGTTTGCCATTATACATTCATCCCATCATACGATCAAAGAACAATTCTTGAGCAAGTGCCTGCCTTGTCACTATTCCGTGACACATCATAAACAGGTGTTTCGTTGCTCTGTAAATTGATGGGAATCCTAAACATGGTGAAGGCGCTACTGCAATTGTAATTTTGCCCTTTTTTTTTTTTTTTTTTTTTTGTTTCGTGTGGAAAACCCCTTATGGGTACTCCACCACCAAAGGGCCAGTGATGGAGTTATGTCCGACTCGCACGGACTAAAAACCACACGGTGTTCCTCAACGGACCTCTGGACGGGAGAACGGGGTTCACTTGTGTATTCACCGCCCTCCCGCCCTGGTCTTGACCCGCCAATGGCAGGTCCCGCCGTTGTCGGCGCCCTGGCCGCCGCCGAATCCTCTTGAGAGGCGCGCGTGGAACACGACGCGTCGTCCTCTTGGGCCTGTTAGTGGTTGGGCGTCAGACTGCCCTAGGTCCGACGCCCACAGGCCGGCAACTCATGGAGGCCGGAGGTCGTTAGTCGCCCTCCGGCGTCTGGTGCGCCTCCTGCGAGAGGGAAGTGTGGTTGTCACTTCCCTCTCTCGCTCTGCCGCCTCCTTCGTGGACATCACCTCTTCGCAAAAGGAGGCGACGGCGTTCCACGCTGTCTCGCTCTCGACCATCGATTGGATGATGTTCGGGAGCGAGAGGCCACCGACTGCTGCCTCGAGTTCACGGCGCTGATCCGCCCAGGCTGGGCACTCCTCTAGTGTGTGCTGCGCCGTGTCCTCGAGGCCATTATTGCAGTGATGGCAACCAGACGATTGCTCCCGGCCTATTCGACACAGGTACTTTCCAAAACAGCCGTGTCCGGTTAGCACCTGCGTCAGCCGAAAGGTTAGGGCGCCGTGCTGGCGCCCCAGCCAATCCTCCATGGTGGGCCTTACCGCCGCTATTGTGGCGTGCCCAGCGCTGGGGTGCAATTTTTTTTTTGCCCTGCCTCCCTGCAAGGATGCCAGTGGTTATAAATACTTTTCCTGTTCCATCAGAAGTATCCAAGAAAATAATTTTTCCTCAGATCTAAATCGACTCCTAACGCCATCTAGTTAAGAAAAAGGAAACATTTTAATGCTTCAAATTAAAGCGGTATTTTTTTATAAACTGAAATTTTTAATTTATAATTCCACACGATGCGCGTTGTTTTCTTCGGGTTTCAAATTGAAATATTAAAAAAAGAATTCCGCTGATCTAAATAGACTCTAACGCCATCCAGAACACTATGTTTTAAATGATATAATTATAAATGTTTCAAATTAACGTTTTTTATAAGTTTAAAAAATATTAAAAAGCATGTTTCCTTCGGATTTCAGTCGGTAAGTAATAAAAGTCATTAAGAATGAAATACCACAAAAATACATAATTTAAATGACAAAAAAAAAACTAAAGAATCCACAAAAAGTTTGCGGAACTGAGGATCGAACCCAAAGCCTTACACTTGAACTACTACTTGACTTGGCTATGAAGTCTGTTGACATATAGACAAAATAATCGTTCCTAAAAGATATTAATAAGATATTTTATGTAATGTTTAGCTCCTTGTGGATAGCGTGATAATATTTTGTAAATTGCAATTTAATAACATTTTTCTCATTGTATTACAACAATCCTGCAGGAAATTCTAGAAATACGCTGCTTACTACAATACTGCTCATCCCCCATAATTATAAACGTGATAATTATACCCTATAAGTTGACTAAGAATTTAAAAAGTATATTTGCCGAATTTCAACTAAATCTGCCCAGTAGTTTTCGCGCCAATCAATTACATACAAACAGACAGACAAAGTTTTTTTTTTTCTTCATATTCAGCTTCAGTATCGTTCCCCGAACACGTAGCATTTACTTTTTTCCAAAAAAATTCAATGTACAGTTTTTACTTCGTTACGATTTTATTATATGTATAGATTGTGGCATATATTAATAGCAATGACATAAGCGACACCGAAACTAGTGCCAGTCAACCTACCACATCTCTGGATATTTTAGCTCGATGTCCAGATTGTTCTCAGCCCCGGTTTTTTAAAGGCGAGAGGGTTTTAAAGGTGTATTTTGGTAAAGTGCATAAAAAGCAAAATGTGTCTTCAAACCACAATAGGGTATCCGACAATAACTTGTATAAAATTCTTTACCTAATCTAGGAACTTCCGGCAACCTTTGGCAGACTTTAACTAAGTTAAAAAATTTGACTCCACTTTTAAAGTGGGTTCCTCGTGGTGCGAGACCGTCTGTAGCACTACATCTGGCGCGCTGCGTCCGTCTCACCACCAGAGAGAACTCTCTTAGTTCTTGGGAACAACTATACACCTTCCCTTTTCGTGTTCAAAAGAATTTGGCTTCAACAAAAACTTTTACTACTCAAATCAAAGAAAATTGCAATATTTCGGCCATTACTTTAGACAAAATTCCCTGCTTCAAATTACCCTCCATCAAAGGGTACCTATTTATCATCATGTAGAAACGAAATTAGGTGAAAGTGACATTAGGGGAGCAGCTAGAATACTTTTCAGCAGTGATGTGGTGGCTTCTTACTCTCCAGAGACACTTGCAGCTTTGCAGAGACTTTGCTTGCAGAGACTTTGCAGCGCCAGCGGGTGGCCTTTCTTTCCCAGACCCTCTAGATCCTAATTCAATTTTTTTCATTTTCCGCTCGTCATGTGGTCGCAACTGTGATCTCGTTCCAGAGTGGATCCGCTGGCGGTCTTGATGGTCTAACTCCCCAGCATTTAAAGGATTTAACAAGTTTGAGTGCTGGGGCAGCCGGCGAGTCGCTCTTGCGCGAGCTTACAGCTTTGACCAATTTGATGCTCTCCGGCAATGTAAACGAGGCCGTCATTGACATCTTGTATGAAGCCAACCTATGCGCTTTACGCAAGAGGGATGACGGCATTCATCCCATTGCCGTAGGTTATACCAACATGGCAGCCAAAATTTGATGCAAACTTTTGGGCGAAACCCTGGCTGACAAATTTCAGCCGCATCAGCTAGGGTTTGGCTCAAAGGCTGGCTGCCAGGCTGCCGTACACGCCCTTTCTACCTATCTGCATTCTGGAAAAGGTGAAATCATCCTAAAGGTTAACATAAAAAATGCTTTTACTTCAGATATCAGCGACACCTTGTCAGCTAAAGCCAAAAAGGAGTACCTTAGTTTTTTATGGCAGTTCTATGGGCACCCATCTAAATTATCTTTTTAAGACAAATATTTAGATTCGGGCGTGGGATGTCAACAAGGTGACCCTCTTGGGCAGGCCATTTTTAGCCTTGCAATAAACCCTATATTCGGCAACTCAATTCTAAATTTAACATTTTTGTGAATTTTTTTACATGTTATAGCACATGATAGCTTATTAAATATAATTATTTAATAAGAAAATTTGAAAAAACAACTGAAATCCCATGCATCCGTATCAGTTGTTTTTTCAAATTTTCTTATTAAATAATTATATCTAAATTTAACGTTTTTTTTTTCAATTTTTATTCAAAACTAGCTGCCCCGCGCGACTTTGTACGCATGATTATTCTACTTCAACGTCTTCAACGCCTATTCTACCCCTATCCTACCCCTACCCTACCCCTACCCTACCCCTACCCTACCCCTACCCTACCCCTACCCTACCCCTACTCTACCCCTACCCTACCCCTACCCTACCCCTACCCTACCCCTACCCTACCCCTACCCTACCCCTACCCTACCCCTACCCTACCCCTACCCTACCCCTACCCTACCCCTACCCTACCCCTACCCTACCCCTACCCTACCCCTACCCTACCCCTACCCTACCCCTACCCTACCCCTACCCTACCCCTACCCTACCCCTACCCTACCCCTACCCTACCCCTACCCTACTATTACAAAACCCTTACCCTAATTATTACAAAAAGCTAGTGTACGATGATATGTATACAAGTTTGAACTTCTTCTGCAACTTTGAATAATATCGAGTGTTTAACGCCGATGAGTTCGAATTAACGCGTCATTTTGTTACGTAGCGAATGTAGCGATGATTTTTTAGTTCGAATTACCAAGTGCATAAAAATGTTTCATTTCGAATTTAGTTCGAAAAATTAAGAGAATTTCTAAGGAACTGGTGTTAACTTCGAATTATAGAGAGGTTAGAATTATCGCAGGTTTGAATTAACGAGAGTCGACTGTATTACTTACGTTTTACTAAAATAATTATAATTGTATCTGATTCTGAATTGTATTGTCTACATAATGTATAATCACACTTACCTACGTGGCTTTATACTAACTTTTTTTTTCAGTATAGATATGATTATGAAGTGAATGTGTCACATCCTTTACCCGTTATGTACGATCTATCTGTTTGGGCAGCAACACACAAGTTTATAGAAACTGATTGGTCCCTTTTAACTCCAAAAGCGATTCTTTGCTATCGTGGAGTAAGTGGCACGTAAGTTAATAAAACTGTAATTAATGTTAACTGTGGTTAAGCTAATCTATCTCTAGCACAAGCACTATTTCGAACTGCTGCTTCCACTGTCACTGTCTGTAAATCTTGTACATAGTGCGGCCTTAACTGAGCAAGAAATTGCGTGTGCAATTGATTTAAACTCTAAAGTTTCGTTTTATCAAAACTTAATTACGCTGACACCGTCATCGGCCTCCGTCTTAAAGAATACAGAACGCTTGCGCAGGATTTTGTTTTAGGTAAAATACTAGCGCACGGAGCTCGACATTGCGCCTTTCCTAAACAAACACAATAATTATGTTAAAAATAAAAGCATCGTAAGTCACATCTTGCGTGTCTCACGTCACTGCCTCATTAAAAACAAGACGTTTCCTCCACTCCTGGATATAATGTATGTATTATAATTTGTATAGGTATGTATGTATACTAGCCTCATCCTGCGCCGCTACTTTAAAAAAAAACAAAATGGCGACGGCCTGCTATGCCAGGTTCCATGCAAAAATGTTTTAACCCCTTTATATTAGAAGACTAGCTTTTCCCGCGTGGCTTCGCTCACGTAGACTATAGAATATTTTGAATAGAATTTATTTTTTTATATCGAATTAATATAATACTGTAGTACTGCCCATGAGAACAACTTGTACAGCTTTGAGTCGATGCCACTACTTTTAGTGTCATTGTATAAGCAGAATTAGGTACAAGGCGAATGACAGTCAATTATAATGTCGGTATAGCAATCACAAATAGTTGCCTATAATTATAATCTAATTCTAAAAGTTTCCCAAGGAATTTTCAAAGGAAAATCAAGGTAGGTACACTTTGGCAAAAAAGAGTCTGGCTATTTTAGTACTCACAAACTTAGTTTTTAAGATTTTTAGTTTTAGTTCTAGCTGTCACCGCCTCAGACTCTTTTTTGCCAAGCTGTACTTATAAGGTAAGTTTTTCTTTCAAATATAAAAGAACAAATAAAATTGAAATATCGAATTATAATCCGATTTATATTTGACATTCCAATTTTAAAGGGTAATATTGCACCAAGCCAGTTTAAATCAAAAGCACTAAGGAGTATTTATATCAACTTCGATGCCAAATCACCCCCAAAATAACTTTCTACCCCTTTTTAACCCCGTTAGGCGATGAGTTTAAAAAAAATACGAAACACGTGTTCTATCAATTTTGTAAAAGAATGTTTATGCAAAATTTGAAGTAGATTGAACCAAGGAATCACGTTGTTCCATACAAACTTTGCCCCGTTTTTCTCCCTCTTAGAGGTGGAATTTCGAAAAATCCTTTCTTATCGGATCCCTACGTCATACAAAGAACACACCCTCCAAGTTTCAGGTCTCTACGTTCAGCGGTTTAGGCTGTGCGTTGATCCGTCAGTCAGTCATTCAGGACAAAGCATTTTATATGTATAGATTCGACACCGTTGATTATTTGAATAGTTGGAATATTCAAATGCAAGCCCTACGCAAAACTCACAAAAATTCTAAAAAACTACTCAGTAATCGACGGTTTCAAGTCCACCTTCATGAGGATAAAAATCACAAACGAACCGCATGCCTCAAGGTAGTGTTTTGGCACCTATCCTTTTTAACATAACCAACCAGTTAGCCTTAGTCTTAAATTTCTATCCTCAATCGACCCCTCATATCATATTATGTGCTAAATTTACATGGTTACTTAGATTACACTACGCTCCACTTTTTTTTGTCTGATCAATACCATAGATTCATGAGGAGAGTGTGATGACTGGTACCTAGGGACCTACCAAGTATTTTTTTTTTAGTACATTATCTACAATAATCTACATCATTATTATGTTTATTTGCAATAAAAAAAATATTAATTTTATTATAAACCAAACTGAAACAATACTGCGCAATGGACTAATGATTATTTTTTCTAAAGGTTCGAATATGCTTCAAGTATCCCTAGAGCGACTGATCTGGTTGTCGTCGTTGGTTTTCAATTCATGAAGTCGTACAAACGTCGGCCAATGCCTTGGTTTAAGTATGGAGTACGTACAAAATCCCATGTCTATCCTTGTCCTAAAGTAAGTACTTACCTACTATACAATGTCAAACATTAATAATGCAAAATATTTTACGGGGTAGATCTATAGGTTACTAAGATGCTTTGTAGCTAAAAAAATCTTAACATTAACCAAATATTTTTCATAATGTTTAAAATTAATAAATTTGACCACTGCACTGAAGTCACGTGACACACAGACTACGAGTAGGTACCTGAACATGGTGTCTTGTATTCTTGATAACGGGGAGAATTTACAAATAGCACAAATCGTCTTCCTGGATCGTTTTTGCACCATCCCTGTGTGCATTAATCATGAAAATCACCGCACGCCTTTCTTTTCTATGAAAACATTATTGTATTACTATCGTATTATTGATACATTTGTTTGCGTAGATCATGAACACCAGTCTCGCCATCTGTGCAGCAACAATGAGAGTCAGAACATTTAGATTGGATCACTACCAGTAGACGTGAGCATCCATGAGTTTTGATATTTATTCACATGACTAGCGCAGCAGTAATCACGAACACGCATGAGCGTGAACACTATAATAACTTCAGTGTGCATTATTAAACACTTACCTACCTAGATTACAATTTATTACTGCACTTGATTTTACAAATACCAAAATAACACTGGAACAGCTGTTGACACATGCCATTTTAAAAAAGTTACTCGCAATCTACTCATTACATTATGTTTTAGCGCAAGTAGGTAGGTCCCGAGGATATACGACTTCATTTGTTAAAAACTTAACATAAGTGCCTTTCCCGTAAAAGTATGATAGGTACCTAATAAATCTAAGTCCTTTACTTAATACGGCTAGCATAGGTAGGTGCAACTGTAGCACTTACCTATGCAGTGATTGTTCTAAGTGTAGGTTTTTACTATTGCATTTGCAAGCGGCTGAAAAGTGGCAAAAAAAGCTAGGTAAGTGTACAAAAAAACACGTAAGTAGCACCAAATTGAGATTATTGTGTCAACTTACGTGTGGAAGTCATGATAAAGTGAGTGAATCTGAATTTGATGAATCTTAGCTTAGGCATATTGAAATAAGGTAATAAATTTAATAATGATCAGTCGGTCATTCAGTCTACCTTTATGAATGATCGACGTAAGAGAGTAGGTAGTTGTATGAGCTGCTAGCATTTAATTATAATTCAGACTACGTACTACTACGTAGTACAGTTTGGCAAAAAAAGAGTGATAATTGAGGGCGCCACTAGCGCACTTCACATACTACAACTCAAAATTACAAAGTTATTTGGTCACCTCACCTACACATTTCTGTAACGAATTTTTCGTCATCAATTTAATCCAATGATTCACTTTTAAGTTATTTTAGTTATTTTTCTTAAAGATTTTTATTTTTGGTTTCAGCTGTTACCGCCTCAGACTCCTTTTTGCCATACCTACATTAAAAAGTTCTTGTTGATAAATGATATTGTGTAATCCATGGAGATTAGAGGAAAAAAATTCCCTTTGATAGGTGTCAATGTTTATTTACAACTCGTGCAAGTTTATTTACTTTTGTAATTAATTTGTTATAATTTGGGGCTTTCACACGCCATTCAAAAGAAGTGAAGTGAATAATTAATAGGTATTTATTTATCATTATTTAAACTAGTATCACTGCTAGAAATGACCATGATCTACGTGAATGAACAAATGTATTAATAATACGATGGTAATACAATAATGTTTTCATCGAAAAGAAAGGCGTGCGGTGATTGTCATGATGAATGCACACAGGGATGGTGCAAAAACGATCCAGGAAGACGATTTGTGCTATTTGTAAATTCTCCCCGTTATCAGGAATACAAGACACCATGTTCAGGTACCTACTCGTAGTCTGTGTATCCGTAGATTGGTATTTTCTATGCAAACTTTAACCATACGTCGCGTCCGCGTGCAAAATTAGTTTGTTGTATAACTACTTATGTAGTTATGTGTACATAGTATCAGGTAGTGGTTTGTGTATCCAGTGTTGTTGTCACGTGACTTCAGTGATTAATTTTAAACATTATGAAAAATATTTGGTTAATGTTAAGATTTTTTTAGCTACAAGGCATCTTAATAACCTATAGATCTACCCCGTTAAATATTTTGCATTATTAAAGTTAAACCTTATATAGACACTTATGTGAGTATAAAGATGGCCACCAAGGGCGTAGCAATGATTTTTTATAGAGGGCCAAATTACCGCTATTGTTGTCGACGGCCATTAACAAATAATACATACAACGAAACTAAGGACTCTATGGTGGGTCATTTGCTACCTACGGCATTTTTGCCTGTCCTAAAATGCAGCAAATATTAAGCTGTCCATAATATTGAGATGTCCGAATAGTGGGTTGGTTGGTGTCTTGGTACGCATTAATAATTACGATTTTTTTATTGCTGAAAAGGTTATGTTGACATAACAGAAATGTATTTAAGTATAATTATGTTACTTTCTTAGAATAATAACTTTCGTGATTCATACTTATATATATTAATCCATTTATACAAATACAATACATATAAAATACATTTTTAAATATAAAGTATCTATACTTATACTTACTTACTTACTAATATTATAAAGAGGTAAAGTTTGTATGTATGTATGTTTATGGTAATCTCTGGAACTACCCATCCGATCCTAAAACTTCTTTCACTAATAGGAAGCTATTTTATCCCTGAGTGCTATAGGCTATTTTTTATTCTGAAAAAGTTGAGTTTTCAATAAAAAGTAACAGTATCTGTAACAGTATGTAATTCAAGTAAAAAAAAACATTCAAAAGAGTTGTTATCGTAAATAAATGTTTAAGAATAAAAGTACACAAGCCCTAATATTTTTAGAACAGCATTCAAAGTTTTAAAAAGAAAAGTAAGTAGAATAACTTAATTATTTCCATTTAATTAGTAAACCCACGTCAATAGTAAAATAAAATAATAATAATTATGCTGTAGGTATATTTTTATCTTTTTTATGGCGTACCTATAATAACATTATTGTTAATGTCAACAAAACAAAAAGTTATAAGTAGGTATATGTTTAATTAAACAGTTTTTTTGCTCTCCTGTAAAATTGATATTTTTATCTTTTGATCTTTGGGTACCTACGAGAATAATAATTGTGCTGAACATTTTTTTTTTCAGTCTGATTGGCAATGGTACCATTGTATATTAGGAGGATATTGGGGCAAATATGGTTTCGATTCCGGCGGTGCGCTACATATAATGATACAGAACAGGTGGTGGGAATTTAACAGAGTCGATGGGTTTATCGGCATGTGCTCCTTTTCTATGACTCTAAGAGCAAAACAAGTATGCCACTATTTTACAGTTGTAGACAATGATCCAGTTTTAAATTTTTTGTATGATGCATATTTGGGGAGGCAAAAATACAAATGGCTCGATGGGAGGTTTGAGGATTCACAGTGGAGAGCCCCAGTACCATACTGGGGCGAACACATAGAAAATCATGAAATTTATGGTGTGGAATATATGAGTAGTATTAAATGGCCACTCGTTTATCGTCGTTGAATGAATATGGCACTTTTTCCAATGCAGTGTTTACAAGATTTATTGATTTATTTATCTAATCACACAACTATTATTACAGGTAGAGGTACCTCATGCATTATTGTAGCAACTTGTAAATTTTTACTTTTATGTCATAACCAACTAAACAATTAAATTTCATAAGATATTGTCCACAGTGCTATCCTTGTGAATTTTCTCAATGGTCCGTTTTACTCGATATGAGATTGAGAGTATTGAATGCGCGCGTCAGTGGTGCTTCGCCCAGTAGGTAGGTGCGGCCTCGCCGCATCTCCAGCAACTACGGCCAGCGCCGTGGTCACACGTACTTCCCGTCCAGAACACTCAGACCCACAAGCCCTAATATGACAGCATTACGCATCTTCCCTATAATTAATTTAAATATACTTACATAATAAGTTTCGTCGAAACCTTATTTTTTTTACTTTCAAATAATAACCAGATAATACTTTGAATATTTTTAAAAATAGAACGTTCGCGCTTACCAAAAACAAAAAAAAAATAGTTTATATTCATTTTCAAATATGTAGTGGTCGAAGAAGGTAGATAGAGACGCGGTTACCGCGTTGTACCGCTGTGGTTACGCACCAACAGAGACTTTCAATATTCTGCAACAATTGAAAATAACACTTCGGTTTGTATAACGCACTATCAAACGATACACTGAAGATTCAGGCTTTGAAGATCGTAAGACCTCGCACAGTTAGGTCATCAGCGGTCATCAAAGCAGTGAAGAAGCGAATCCCACGGAATCCAGTCTAAAAACATCTTAGCTCAGGAAGAGCTAAGATTTTTTTAAAATAATATATATAATTATATTTTTTTAGAATAAGGGGTTAAGCAAAACCACCGTCAAAATAGTATTAAATGAAGACCTGGGACTACGAGCTTGTCGCAAAAAGACCTGACATTAGGTATTTGAAAGAGCGATTTTAAAAAAGCTGGAAAGATTCCGTGCTTTATTTACAGCGAGCGGTACGCGGGAAAAAAAATTACCACAAACAAAATGATATGGTGTATGGTCAGAGCAGTGAAGAATTGAGCGCGCGTATTCCAAATGTCTAGCGAGGACATTATCCTTCGTCATTCATGGTTTGGCTTAAAGTCACATATACAGGCTTAACTGAGGTGTTTTGAAAAAGGTGTGAAAACTTGTACCGTGGTGTACCAAAAAAACACCTACCATCCTAATGAACATAGTGGAACCTCTTCCTCCAACAATGTTCAAAAACGGACATTGTATATTCCAAAAGTACTCTGCATCAGCTCATAAGGCACGAAGCACGCAAGAGTGGTGGACCGCCTCTGGAATTGACTTCATCGGGTACCTATGATTATTGCAGACCCTCTCCTAATTCAGATTTAAACCCGCTAGACAACAAGATATGGCAATATTTGGAGGAAAAGGTCTACGTTAAACCTCATCAGAATTTGGAGTCTCTTTGAACATCTCTGATTAAAGCAGCGGCAGAAGTAGATTTGAATGTAGTGCTTGCTGCGATCGATGACCGGGCCGCGTTTATTAAGGGCATGTATTCAAAATGGAGGAGTGCGTTTCGAATAATGTACTTAAATAAAATTGTATCGTATATTTAATTACTTTTTAATTAATAGGTAATAATATGGGTTTGACACGATATTATGCCCCTTTTATTTTCTACGTACTGCTGTCTATCCCTCATGTAGGTAACTGTTAAAAAACACTTTGGGGTAAACCAAATTAATTCTGCTAACTTTGCCGGCAATACGTCATTATCGACAAGTCGAAATAAGTAGCATCAGTCTGCCCCCTACTATCCACTATCGGCACCACCTGAGTCATATAAGTAAGAAGATTACCGGCTATTATTAATACAACCAGTGACACGACATTCAGTAAATGTGATAAATATTATAATTACCGGCTATTATTAATACAACCACTGACACGACATTCAGTAAATGTGATAAATATTATAATTACCGGCTATTATTAATACAACCACTGACACGACATTCAGTAAATGTGATAAATATTATAATTACCGGCTATTATTAATACAACCAGTGACACGACATTCAGTAAATGTGATAAATATTATAATTACCGGCTATTATTAATACAACCAGTGACACGACATTCAGTAAATGTGATAAATATTATAATTACCGGCTATTATTAATACAACCACTGACACGACATTCAGTAAATGTGATAAATATTATAATTACCGGCTATTATTAATACAACCAGTGACACGACATTCAGTAAATGTGATAAATATTATAATTACCGGCTATTATTAATACAACCAGTGACACGACATTCAGTAAATGTGATAAATATTATAATTACCGGCTATTATTAATACAACCACTGACACGACATTCAGTAAATGTGATAAATATTATAATTACCGGCTATTATTAATACAACCAGTGACACGACATTCAGTAAATGTGATAAATATTATAATTACCGGCTATTATTAATACAACCAGTGACACGACATTCAGTAAATGTGATAAATATTATAATTACCGGCTATTATTATACAACCAGTGACACGACATTCGGTAAATGTAAATGTAAAAATAATTCCTTTAACCGGTTAATATTAATAATTTCTTAATGGGTTTGCTAAAAGTAATAATTAATCGTAATTTGTACGACAAGATATTTATTATTTTAAAGTAGCATAAATAAATTTTTAATTCTCTTTATAAAATCAAATGAACAGATACGAAAAAGGTGAACTTAAATAAATATATTAAACTCTTGAAATGAAAGTTTATAATTTAACATAAAGTAGGTACATTTAAAAATAAATTAAAACCGGGCAAGTGTGAGTTAGTCCACGCACGAAGGGTTCCGTATAACACTATAAAAAGAATTTTAATCAATTAATAGCTAAGGAGTAATTTTATATTTTTTCAGGAAAATTGTAAATATCCTGAAATTTCATAAAAAATTTCCTTGAAAGTATATTAAGACAGCTAATTGTAATTATTTTAAGAATTTTGGCTCGCAGGCTTCGAAAATAAACGGGGACGGGGACGGGGGGATTCATTTGTATTATTTATTGTTACAGCGGCTATAATTTGTTAAATGTGCCCTCTAAAACAATACCTATAAATATACTGCACGGAAATTTCGTACAACGCTCGAAAACGCACCCACACACAAACACTCGCAACGACGCATTGTTGATTGACGACGCTTCGATAGCTCTGGCCTGGGATGTGTACGTGTCGAAGACAAAACACTTGGAGTTGGTGAACTTCTGTATATTTTATTCCTGATTACAAAGGTTGAGTAAGCGCGCCGCGGCGCAGGAGTGAGAAGATCTGTCCCCGTTCAGGTGCGGGGCCGAGTCACGAGTGGGCGGTGAATGCGCCGCGCGCCGCCGCCGCCGGAGCACAGAATAACCGAACAGAAGGAAAGCTTCATTCATGAGTTCAAAATTCTTACCTATTTTCATAGGGCTGTCACTCTGCTATTGAAAATAAAAATCCGGGGTAGGTACCTACCTACCTACATTTAATTGTTAGCAATGAAAAAATATATTAAAATATTTTTTTTTATTCAAATTGTTAAGCAATATACTTGAATGAATATTTCATACGTAAATTAAGTACCTACTTACCTACCTATCTAATAGAAAAGGTCAAATGGAATCTTACTAAAACAGCCAACAAATACACTTTGGTACCTACTTGCCTACAAACCTTCTAAAACATAGGCTACTAATGCAAAAATACGAAACAAATAATACTGCAATATACCTACATAGCAAATAATCTTCGTCTTCTTCTTATCGGCATTTTAGTTATTTTGGATAATACTTAGCTTATAAGTTCGTAACTAAATACTTCTGAAATAAACATCATGACTGTGTATGGATAATTATGATAGTTACCTTGCAAAATCCTTTGGGTATACAAAAAAAGAAGTCCCCTTGTTTTTTCTGCCATTATTTAAACACACAGTACATGAGGTTGGCATTTTGAAAAAAATATATGTACTTTTATATTAAAATAAATCGTTTGTCGTCTTATCCGCTGCGCGCTGGCAAACCTGACATAATATGTGCGCTTACCCAGCCGCTAGCCGGCTCAAACCGGTTTCTACCCGAGCGGGCGCCGGTGCACTCCCCGCGCGCCTTGTCAGTGACAGGTCACGCACACATAGATGCGCGTGTAGTAGTGTACCTACGCAAAACGTTTAAGGGGGTATTACACTATGATCTTTTTACGAAATCTATTTAGTAAAAAGGAAGATGTAATTGAAGAAAGAGCGAATCGATTCCGATTTAGAACGAAAAGAAGGTCCCGACGCACTACTTCCTTAAATTGTATACACCTATTACACTATTCACTTTTTACAAAATCTATTTAGAAACACTCTTAACATCAAAAAGAAGCCAGTGATAACACTAGACCAAAAAGAATTCGACGACTCGCAGTAGGCATGAGATAATACTCGTAAAATTAAATACCAGGTATCGAATACCAGGTTTAAAATACTTGAATGTATTTGGAAGTATTCGGGCCAGTTAGTAGTTCGTAGGTATTGTATCGTAGGTATCAAGTATTATTAGTATTTACCTACAAGTAGGGTGTTGGGCGCGGACAGAGCTCACAAACACCAGAACCAAAAATAAATACTTTAATACTTGCAAGTAGGTATATATCTCACATACCAGGGCGCCGTACTTTGAAGCAAAGCCGGTATTACACCAGAGAGTAATATACTGGGCTTGTGCCGATGCGATGATCGAAAGCAGGTACCTAGTAGTTAGTAGGTACCCAGTGACTTACCGTAGGTAGGTATACAAATTTATTTATCGATATAAGTTGTCGACTAAATAGTTACTAAGCACTGATAGCCCAGTGGTATGACCGTCGACTGACAAGTCAGAGGTCTCGAGTTCGATCCCAAGGCGCGCATCTCTGACTTTTCGTAAGTTATGTGCGTATTATAAATTAATTATCAGTTGCTAAAACGGTGAAGGAAAACATCGTGATGAAACCAGCACACCTGAGAGATTTTTCAATGGTGTGTAAAGCCATGTCAGAGGCCTACGGGCGGTTTAAATTCTGACACCAGGTTGTTCATCAACCACACGATAAGAAGAAGAAGAATAGTTATCTGTAGAAGTATCGACAAAAAATTAAAAATTAAGATATAAAATATGTTTATCCTCATAATCGGCCCGCGCATATATAATTATTTATTTATTTTATTATTATTTGTACACACAACATAATATATAACAAAATAAGGCATTAGGTAAGGCGATGTACAGGATGATGCGTATTCCAAATGGAATTTCTTCCAGCACACCCGCGATAGGAGAAAGTGATTTGAAAATGTAGACTCAGTGTGTAAGATAAACTATAATTACTAAAAACTACAACTTATATAAGTATAATACCTACTATATTGTATAACTACATAATATATAATATATTGAATAAAAGACACAATATAATTATGATATGATACAAATATTATGATAAATAATTGGTATTTACTCAATTCACAAACGCAGTCGGAGGCATCCTTCTGTATTTAGAGAGAGAGTGAATAGTTGATGCCTCCGACTGCGTTTGTGAACTATTTATATCTATAACTTGTTTCTATCTTTTCAGTTAGCAGTCGGGTTTTTTGCAATCTAATTTTTTTATACAAAATTAAATTCAAACATATAATTGATGTATACATATTCCTAATAATTTTTAAAAATCCTTTGTTTTGATACCCCACTCGATAGATATTGAAGATTTTTTTTAAACATAATTTGGCGCCAAACTTCCGCCATTGTAATTTTGTTTAATTTTCAAGTACCCAGTGTCACTCTCACGATAAAGACAAATCTAACGACACCTCTCAAGTTAAAATTCAACAAGTCGTTTAGGCTGTAGGCCGTGCCAAAGAAATATACATACATACATACGTACATACACTCAAAAAACATAACCCTCCTTCTGGCGCAGTCGGGTAAATACGGGTTTGATGCAGATGGCGCACTTAGTCCACTTGACGCAGATTGTGTACTTCGCAAATTGTCCACTTGATGCAGATTGTGCATTTTGCAAGTGCAAAGTGCACAATCTGCGTTAAGCCCTAAAATATGATCCTCCAGTAGTCCAGTATTCCGACCTCGTCGCTCTATGTTTATTCTAAAATTGTTTGCTTCATATCACGTGTTAAAATAAACATATCATAATGTAACACAATTTTATTTCATATGCCTACAACAACGTTGGGTGCGGCCTGTCAAGTCCGCAAAAATGTAACATCCTGTATGTTATAGGCCGGAACGTAGATATGCGCTATTTATCCTGACGCCGGAACGTATATCTACGTTCAATTAATTGATAGTGATGACTACTTTCAAACCTCATTTTCTATTAGTTTTAATGTTAAAACCATGTTTATTTTATTTGTAATGTGTTATAATTCATGTGCTTTAGATAAGGAAACAATAAATTTGATTTAATTGTATTGTAACTGTTTATTATTTGATACTTTCTTCATGCCGAAAGAAACCATTCATAAATAATAAATATATCATTTTTTTTTGTTGTAAAATACAAATTAATAAAGTTAAAGTATCTATTTATATGTAATAATAACAAAAAACTATGTAAGTTACGTTGTTAGTTTAAAATATTTTTTTGAAATATTAACACGGACTGCCGCTCGCGTACTATTTTCCGCGGCAAACAGCGCCTTCTGTGCGCATTGTCGCCCGGCATACGAGGGGTTAATTCGAATCTAGGTGGCATAATGTCGCACATCGGCGTCGTCGTTCGTTGTCTCTCCATGTACTAGTTTTTCGACTTCCACGCGAACGAAGTCGCGGGCACAGCCAGTGTGTAATAAAAATAGAATATAATAAAATCTGTATAATCTGTAAGTAACATGTACTTACGGACTTAACTCGCGCTTGCGCATAGCGCTGCCGCTTCGCACGGCTGGCGCGGGCGTCTCTCCCGCCCGGCCCCCGCAGTCCGCTAGATAGGACGAATAAATTGATGCACTAAGTCTATGCGCGTCGCGTGATCGCGTCCATACATAGAAATATTAAAGAATTCCAATATCTTTGCGTCCATACATGACATAACTAAGTACCTAATCGTAACTTTGTGAAGAGTTTACAGCTTGGACAATATACCTACCTACTCATTCACATTGTTTGTGCATCTGATTGTAATAATAACAATAACATTTTATCGTGTGGTGTTGTGTCATTGTGTGGAGGATAATATAACTACGTATTGTTAAACTTTCAAGTGAGTGCTTTATTTCTCCGACATACCTAATAACTACTAGTGGACTACAGGCCCACTCGATAGTGTACAGTCAACAGCAAAAGTAGATGATCAAAATCAGAAATTCAATACTAATGAACGGAGTTCCCGTCAGAACTGTGTGGCGTCGAAGTGATTCAAAAGTATATGATTGTAAATTATACCAAACATTTACTACTAGTACAGCTGCCATATATTTGTGATCAGTTTTGACTCCAAAAGTTATAAACTCAATTCGCATCAGAACTAAAAAGTGAAATTTATTTCAAAACTAGAGAACAGTTAAAATCAAAAATTAAATGATGAAACTGAGGCCACGTAATCATGTATACGTAATCATCAATACTTATTTTTTAATTATACCAGTAATTTAATTTGTTATGTTATTATGGTGATTATGGTGCCATAATCCTGCGTCCTTTAAACGTCGACGAACAGTGGTCATAGAGACTCTCATATGAGTGGCGATATTTCTGATTCGCGTAAACCCATCATTTCTCATCCTGTTTACAATTTCTCGATTTTGCGTAGTTGTTGTGCAACAAGGACGACCAGACTTTCTTTGTGTGTTCACGTGACCCTCATTTTCCCATCTTCTTATCCAAAGGTGCACAGTATTTCTCTGAAATGAACAATATAATGTATATTTGTCCATGGGCAGACGTGGCGCTTCAAATATATCTAAATATTACTAATACTTTTTAAACTAAGAAAAATAGTAATTCTAATTATTTGTTTAATCTAGACTAGTAGACTAAACTGACAGGTTTGTGGGAGTTTTAGTGGACTGTATCGATGGGCTGGTGTATAAATAAACTGCTGTAGAGGTTTCACCGTTTATTGCACTTTACACAATTATTTGTAAGTAATTATTAGGTCAACGCGTCAGCTATGGCCGCTGAGTCGAGAGTGAGAGAGTGAACTATTTTGTGTTGCCAGCAACATACTGCGGCCCAAAACAAATAAATACAGTATAAGTAGTGAACTTAAACTTAATAAACTTATTTTTGTGAAAATAAACTTGTTGCAACAAATGTGTGTTTTACTATTCTCATAAACTAGTTAAGTGCAAAAGTTATTATTATTACAATAGAATAGAAACTTAAATATATTTTTCTTTTAAGAAATTATTGCTAAGTAACAGTTATATAATTTTATCTTTTACTTACTAACACTTACTAATATAAATAAAGACATAAGATAAGTATCTAATAAATGTTACCATTGAAGTATGCTCTTGTTTATAATTAAAGTAGGACTTGTATGACACATTTGAGAGTTAGTTATACATATAATAGGCAATTTTAATCGTTAGAAACTTATACATGTTTTAAGAAAAACTTTAAGAAGAGAAGTTATCATTGAACTTATCATAAATGCTACTTAATATTTATAAGCTTAACATTTTTACTTAAATCTAACATTACAATAATTATATAGGAATGTAACACCATTACAATTTTTAAGAAAAGTGATACAGTAAATAGAGTACAAACTAAATTTAGTTTTCAATAGGCAATACACTTATGCTCTGCAATGACCTCATGTACAATTTTCCGTCAGCCGTTTTTAATTGCATGGCTCGTACTTTCCCATCCTTTCCGGGAAAAACATTCGCAACCCGTGCCATGGGCCACACCAAAGGTGGAGCATTGGGCTCCCTTAAAAGAACTAAATCACCTACAGCTACATTAGGCATAGATTTACACCATTTAGCCCTATTTTGTAATGTATTTAAATAGTACTTATACCAAGCCTTCCAAAACCTTTGTTTCAATTGAATACATTGTTGCCAAAAACTAATCCTATTTGTATTTATATCAGAAATATCTGTCTCTGGGTACATAGTTAAAGCTGTCCCTATTAAAAAATGCCCTGGAGTAAGGTAGCAGTAATCATTTACATCCTCAGAGAGAGGTAAGATAGGTCGTGAATTAAGGACGGCCTCTATTTGACACAATACTGTACATAACTGCTCATAAGTTAGTACGGCGTCTAGTATAATTCGTTTCAAGTGAAATTTCATACTTTTCACTGCCGCTTCTGCAAGCCCAGCAAAAACCGGTGCGTAACTAGGTGTAAAATGAAATTTGATACCTTCTTTAGCTGCATAGGCTTGCACAATCGACTGGTGATCAGTAGAACCGAATAGGCGGTACAACTCAGCTAGCTGGTTCCTTGCCCCACGAAAACATCCACCGTTGTCGGAAAACACGTCGCTGGGCAAGCCTCGTCTACTTATAAATCGCTTGAAGCAAGCTAAAAATGCTTCTGTACTGAGATCTGACGCTAATTCGAAATGTACTGCTTTGGTGACAAAGCATACAAATATGCAAACATAACCTTTAGTTACTAACGCTTTTCTTATTCTGGAATTTTTTACTTGGACTGGCCCAGCGAAGTCTATGCCGACCTTTTGGAATGCCCTGCATGCCGTAACGCGGTGTTGAGGCAAGGATCCCATCAGCTGCTTCGCTGCAACAGCCTTGAGCCTGAAACATACCAAGCATTTATGAGTAACTTTCTTTACTTGTCGGATTCCATTTATTAACCAATATTTCTGGTTTAAATTAGATAAAAGCGATTTCGGTCCTGCATGTAGTAATCTAATGTGTTCATTACATATAATAAGTTCAGTTATTCGAGAATGTTTGGGCAAAATGATAGGATGTTTTTGTGAAAGTGGTATGTCTGAGTTTTCTAATCGTCCCCCTACCCTAAGCAACCCATCTTTATCTAAGAAGGGGTGTAGAGATTTGAGAGAACCTCGCACGCTACTGCCTTTTCGCAATGACTCTAAATCATTTATAAAATGAAGAGATTGCTCATGTTTTATAATTAAATGCAATGCATGTTGTAACTCATCAGAACTGAAAACACTATGGTCCCTTTTACCACATTTTAAATTTTGACAAAATCTAACCACGTAGGCAATTATTCTTATCATTTTTTGTATATCTGAATACTTTTCCAGTACATTAAATAAATCATTAGGAACTATAGTTGTAAGTACTACTTTACCTTCGTTGGATGTTGCTGCTTTGATTTCGGGTAGCTCAATAGGCAATTCTAACTTGTTACTACCAAGATCATACTTACTTTGCAGGAACTTAGGTCCCTCCCACCAGAGGTCGCAGCTTGGAAGCTGTTGCGCATTGCAGCCCCTGCTGATCAAATCAGCTGGATTGTCCGACGATGGTACATACAACCAAGTCCATTTACTTGTTTTTTGCTGAATTACACTTACTCTGTTTGATACATAGGCTTGTAGTTTAGTAGCTTCTGATTTTATCCAAGCTAAAGTTATTTGTGAGTCAGTGAATAAGCATACATTATCAATTTTTAAAGCCTTTGATAATGTGTCATTTACCTTTTCCATTAAGATAGTTAAAAGCAATGCAGCATTGAGTTCTAATCTGGGTATAGTAAGTCGATTTGCCAGTGGATTAACTCGCGACTTTGAACAGAGTAAGCGTAACTTAGCCTTACCTGTGTTGTCGACTACGCGCAGGTAAATACCACAACCATATCCCGTTGTGCTTGAGGCGTCCGCGAAGCCAATCAGCTGGATTTCCTCTGCGTTCTCTGTTGGGATGTATCGACCTAAGTTGATGGCGTGCATAGCAGCCAGGCTATTAGCGAAATCGAGCCATTCGTCAACTAATTCGTTAGGTAATGTAGAGTCCCAACCTATGTTCAAAGACCATATTTTTTGTATAATGCTTTTTGCTTTCATTGTGACCGGACTAGCAAATCCCATAGGGTCATAAAATTTTGCAATATAGGACAAAATTTCTCTTTTTGTAGTTTTATTTTTATCAAATGGTATTAAGCTGTTGACTGTAAAACAATCCTTAGCGATGTCAAGCGTAAGACCTAAAGCCTTCATGCTGAAATTACCTTTCTGCAAATCAATCTCACTGAAGTGCTGTTCTGATATTGGTATATCGGCTAAAATTTTAGGTGTGTTTGAAGCCCACTTATGCAATTGAAAGCTCCCCTCACTAAGCAAGGCAGACAGTTGTCTTTTGGCCTCACACAACATGCTTAAGTCTGAATTTGAGTATAAAATGTCATCGACATATGTACAGTGCTTTATAATAAATGATGCCAATGGCAAGTCATGCTCGTGCCTTTGTGCGAGTTCAGCTAAGCAGCGTGTAGACAAATAGCTTGAAGATTTGACGCCGTATGTGACAGTGTCTAGGCGCATGCACCTTATAGGCTGGCTAGGGTTTTCGCGCCATAAAATATTCTGGAGTGAAGTGTGTTCTGGATTTAACATAATATTACGGAACATTTTTTTTATATCTGCGCTAAATGTGTATTTCCCCAGTCTAAATAGCAAAATAATGTCAAATAAATCTTTTTGTACCGTTGGTCCATTTAATAAAATATCGTTCAATGAGATCTTATTGCTTGTCTTCATTGAAGCATCGTATACCACCCTAGTACGTGTGCTTTTACTGTTTTCATTTACTACTGCATGATGTGGCATAAAGTAGATTGGATCTTCATTGAAATTATATGAACTTATGTCTATGTAGTGGCCGTGGCCTAGCTCTTCATACTCATCTATAAACTTTGTATAAGCTGTTAATAAATTTATATTTTTATGTAACCTTTTTTCCAAGCTAAGAAATCTGTGCAATGCTAAATCAAATGAATTTCCCAAAGCTTCATTTACTCTACTTTTTTCTAACTTTAAAGGTAAGTCAACTTGGAATTTTTTATTTACAAGTTTTACTGTATTAGTAAAGATACTCTCAGCCAACGATTGCTCCGACCCCCCTTCTATCAGTAGTTCTGGAACACGCTCCACTTCCCAGAACTTTTTAATATTGCTATTAATATCTGTCTGACATGTGGTACACAAAAGCGATACAACCTTTTTATTTGCAATGCTGTGTGTGAATGCTCCAGCAATGATGTGGCCAAATTTAGTATTCACGATGCTCGGAGATAGCGACTGATTGTCATTGCATGCAGACTTCTCTGCTGGCTGCTCAGGCAGCACCAGCGCAGGCACAGAAGGCAGGAGCACCTGAAAGAATATGTCGGCACCAATCAACATATTAATCTCTGAAGGCCTGTCAAATGTTGTATCAGCTAATGTAATCCCTGTTGGTATATTAATATTTTTTAAATTAATTTGTATCTGTGGTAAATTGCAGGTTATCTTGTCTACCACATGGCAGTTAATTAAAGTGTTAAATGAGGATGTCAGAGAATGCACCTGGAGTTGTACACAATAGCTTAACTTATTTGTATTTTGTGTCACACCAATGAGGTTTATGTCATCTCGCTTAGGTGTAAAACCCAAGACCTCAATTGCCTTAGTAGTAATTAATGAAACTTGTGACCCAGAATCTAAAATGCACTTGATATGCACCTCTTTCCCATCCTTAGCAAATATTTTGACCCGTGCTGTAGGAAGTAAAACATTGTTGGCAGTGTTCCCCGATAGGAGCACCACCGAATTGGCACTGGTTTCTTGCTCTGGATGTATGAGAGTATGATGATTTTTCTTACACTGTGCACATTTAAAATGAAACTTACACTTGCCTGGGTGAGAATTTAAGCATGTGTTACACAACTTTTTATCATTAGCAAATGAAATTCTGTCTGTTGAAGGCAACAATTTAAATTTAGTACATAAATAAAGCTTGTGATCAGAACACTTACAGTATGCACATTCCATTGATGTCTTCGCCGTTGCTAAACTCACTTTGTTTTTGTTTATTGTAGTTGCAGGTGGAGGTGGACGTTTCCCATTCTCAGCTTGCTCAGAAGTATTCTCCAAAGCCAGAGCACGCTTGTCCATGTACTCTAGGAAATCCTCAACAGTGGGCTCCTTACCTTGTTCCCTCTCCAACTGATAGGAGCGGGAACTATATGTGTCGAGTTTTCTTGACAAAATACCAAGCAGTATGGGGTCCCATGTATCCACATTTGCCTCTAAGTTTTTAAGAGCTGCTAAAGTTTGACGGACACCTGAGACAAAAGTCCTAATATCATTAGCGTTAGCATACTTAGGTAATTTTACAATATCTAAGAGAACGCCTACGTGTTCTGAAACAATTTTATATTTATTGTAAAAACGTTTATGTAATAATTGCAATGCCTCCTCATAGCTTGCACTATTAAGTGGGAGGTTTTTTATAAGGTCATATGGTTCACCTTTTAGGAAGGATCTGAGGTAATACATTTTTTGTACATTATCAAGTGACTTGTCATTATGAATAACTGACTTATATATTTCAATGAATGTTACATAATCTGAGTATTTGCCCGTGAAGCTTGGAATGCTTATGTTAGGCAGCTTCGCCTTTTTAATGCTACTGCTACCTGCCTCTGGGGTTGTCTGTTCCGAATTGGAACTACTCGTGCGTTTTATATTTTCGTTGAGCACAGTCAGGCAATAAAAATATTTATTTTCTATCTCGCCGACATCTTCTTTGTCCTCACAATGTATAGATAAAATATCTTTGTTATAGCCCTCATATTCTTTAAAAACTGACATTAGTTTATCTCGCTTAGTAACTAGAGATTCGAAAGAGCTTATTTTAACATCGTTTTCGTTCGAAACAAAGTTAGAAATTCTAGTAATAGTACCTTTTACGTAGCCGCGACATGCAACGAGCTTTTTCAAAGATTCCTCCATCTTTAGTTATAAACAGCAACAATATCAACAATGCACAATTACACACCCTTGTGTCAACAATTTCGTATAATTCGTATGAGAATTGACAAGAAATAACAATTTTAATGCATAACCACGCAAACATGAAGCAACCAACCCAACAGTAAGTTAGCGAAAACAAAATGTCCGCCGTGAGCGCGTGAGTCGTCCCGGTCGTCCGGCACAGTAAGCGTCACTTCACCAGTTCGTTCTTCCGTTCCTTCTTGATTGAAGTGTTGTCTCGCTCACACTCGTTTTACTTGTAGTATATAGATGCTTGAGCCTTGAAGTGTTGTCTCGCTCACACGTATGACGATGTATTCTTGAATATTCTTGATGAATAATTATGAGAATAAATTGTGAAATTTCGTTACCGATTGCCGTTGCGAAGTAAAGTAAATAACTTCCTTGTGCACAATACTTGATTTAATTTGTTTCGCAAGTATGATGTGCCAGCAAATAGCGATGCTCGTCTTCCTCTCGGCGAAAGTGATCCGACCGCGTTGTCGTGCAGATTGCGACGTCGTCCTCCACAGCCAACTTATCGCTTCCACGGGTCGTATGGACCAAAAATGTGGGAGTTTTAGTGGACTGTATCGATGGGCTGGTGTATAAATAAACTGCTGTAGAGGTTTCACCGTTTATTGCACTTTACACAATTATTTGTAAGTAATTATTAGGTCAACGCGTCAGCTATGGCCGCTGAGTCGAGAGTGAGAGAGTGAACTATTTTGTGTTGCCAGCAACAAGGTTTAAATTAAAAGTGTCTACACTTTTTCCAATCACCAAATGTTAGGAGATATTCCAATAAAGAAGGAATAAATGCTTGCTTACCGTGACACCTTCTCTTCTCATTATATCACTAACACTCAATCCGTCTTCATGCAATGATATAATTCTATGTCGTTCATGCTCTGTTATATGGTGCGTCATATTTTTAATCTAACTATTAATTCTTGGTTATAATAAATAAATGCAATAGATAACAGACGCACTCAACGCTACAGTGCGACAAAAGTGCGCAACAAGTCAAAATAAATAATGCCCTAAAGATAAAAATATCAATCTACGGTTTTAATATATTGTAGCCGACTGAGCAAAAGCAATCATTGAGTTATGATTTTGTATCGCATCAGCTACTTTTGAACATTGACATAAATTCACAAACATGCAAATATAATAATACTAGCTTCCGCCCGCGGCTTCGCCCGCATGATATGTTGATAAATTGTAGCCTATGTGTTATTCTGATGTATAAGCTATATTGTGGTGAAGTTTCATTCAAATCCATTCAGTAGTTTTTACGTGAAAGAGTAACAAACATCCATACATCCATACATCCATACATCCATACTTACAAACTTTCGCCTTTATAATAGTAGTAGGATTTATTGAATTATCGTTTTGTATCACATCAGCTACTTTTAAACATTTTACAGAAGTTACAAAAAAAAACAATTAAAATAGTAAAGTTTTTCAATTCGATTTTTAATGAACAATTCAAGCAACGAACAATTCAAGGGGTTCAATTCGATTCTTCTTCTTCTTATCGTATGGTTGATTAACAACCTGGTGTCAGAGTTTAAACCGCCCGTAGGCCTCTGACATGGCTTTACACACCATTAAAAAATCTTTTAGGTGTGCTGGTTTCATCACGATGTTTTCCTTCACCGTTTTAGCAACTGATAATTAATTTATAATACGCACATAACTTACGAAAAGTGAGAGGTGCGCGCCTTGGGATCGAACTCGAGACCACTGACTTATCAGTCGACGGTCATACCACTAGGCTATCAGTGCTGTCAATTCGATGAAATTTGGCATAAATTAAATATGCATATTTTTATCGAATTCAGCTGTTTTTCCGTAAAACATAACAAATTAAATTACTGGGATAATTAAAAAATAAGTATTGATGATTACGTATTACGTATACATGATTACGCATGATTGGTAGGCCTCCCACCAGGTGGACCGACGACATTATTAAGGTCGCGGGTAACCGGTGGATGCAAACGGCAAGTTGTCGCTCATTGTGGCGTTCTATGGGGGAGGCCTTTGTTCAGCAGTGGACGTCTTCCGGCTGATGATGATTACGTGGCCTCAGTTTCATCATTTAATTTTTGATTTTAACTGTTCACTAGTTTTGAAATAAATTTCACTTTTTAGTTCTGATGCGAATTGAGTTTATAACTTTTGGAGTCAAAACTGATCACAAATATATGGCAGCTGTACTAGTAGTAAATGTTTGGTATAATTTACAATCATAATATGTAATTATAACACTTCATACAATGTGAAAACGTGATAACAATAAATATTTACTAATTAAATTAAAGTTTCTACACATCACTGCCTATTAAATTATGATTATATTTTAAAATAATGTTAATTAAATTGAGATTTCTTTTACGTAACTAGATGGCGTTGGTTTGCGGTTTTGTGGAAGTAAGTAACATAGAGTTAAAAATACCTCCTCAAAAATCCCGGAATCGTAAACATAACAATTAAATCCCGGGATTTTATTAATATAGACTGGATTTTGACCTATAGTTTTTATAAGAATTAATTTTGTATGTAAAATAAAACTCATTAATTTAACAGTTTTAGTACCGAACTACTTAAGTATTACATTATCTGTTACCGATGTCTAAAAACATAATAAAGACTTTTTATTTTAATAATTTAGTTCATATGTATTTAAAACGTAAAGTTAATATTTTGGAGAATTTATTACATGTTTTAACACATGTTTGCTTATTAAATATAATAAATTATTTAATAAGAAATTTGAAAAACAACTGATACGGAAGGGATTCGAACCCACGATCTCCGACTTACCGTGCCGACGCTCTAACCGCTGAGCCACCGTATCCCATCAAAATCAGTCGAAATTTCAAATCTCTTTCTACGCCAAGGGCGTGTGGTAATATCTATCGGTGCCTCCTAAAAACTGCAAAGTTTAGAACACTGAGTCGGATAATTAATGTATTCCGTTCGATATTACCACACGCCTAAGGCGTAGAAAGAGATTTGAAATTTCGACTGATTCTGATGGGATACGGTAGCTTAGCGGTTAGAGCGTCGGCACGGTACACCGGAGATCGTGGATTCGAATCCCATCCGTATCAGTTGTTTTTCAAATTTCTTATTAAATAATTATACGTTAAATTAATTTCTTATTTCCCGGGAATTAATTGTAATGTTTATGATTTCGGGATTTTAGAGGAGGTATTATCAACTCCATGTTACTTACTTCCTCGAACTTTAGGTAAATGTACTCTATCTATGATGCTATCCCACAAAAAAGGTTTCATGTGTACTTATACAGCTTGGCAAAAAAGAATCTGAGGCGGTGACAGCTGGAACTAAAAATAAAAATCTTAAATAACTACGTTTGTGAGTACTAAAATAACATAAAAATGATTCATTTGATTATAATTAATGACAAAAAACTCGTCATAGAAATATGTAAGCACTTAATAACTTGTAATTTTGAATTGTAGTGTGAAAAGTGCGACAGCGGCGCCCCCAATTTTTCCAGACTCTTTTTTGCCAAGTTGTACTTCTTACTACATACTTTTCATGTATACTTCTAAGAAATATATGAGGCCATGTTTTAATAGCTCGAAGTCGCGGACGACACCTTTGAAATAAATTTAATTTAAAAAATACATGACATTGACTATAGGTTTGAACCGAAGTTGACAGTTAAAGAAATCTACCTATTTAAGAACTACTACATTCTAAAAAATTGTGATTAAAATGAATTTTATTGGTTTCTTTACTACTAAAAATCATTGAAAAAAAATATAGTATAAAAACTAAAACCCGACTACTTAAAATCTAAAAACAAGCTTCTTAGATTTGAAATAAAATTCTGTAGTCGGAGGCTACCAAATTACAAAGTATTTACCCTTGGAAGATTATCTAGTACCTATTTACCTATAATACATTAAGGCCTCCGACTACAGAATTTTATTTCAAATCTAAGAAGCTTGTTTTTAGATTTTAAGTAGTCGGGTTTTAGTTTTTTATTATATCTAGTCATCACACACACTTTTCACGTAAACTCAACACGGAAAGACAATTGGCTGTTTGACATCCGTAAAACCTAGGCTCCAGATGAAAATCAGCGTCAAGTACCTACCACTACTTGACATTAAGCTGATCTGGAGACCTATTTGGTGCAGCCGTGGGACACAAACCTCATGATTTATTTTTCTTTTATTTGTTTCATGTTTCTTTTTTCTCTTATTTTGTTTGTTTGTTTTATTATTGTTTGTTTGTGTTTTCATGTGCTGTCTCAAAAAAAAAATATAAAAAAATGACTTAAAGATTTGGTACGATGCGAGCGTTACGTTACGATGTTTTCTTTCCAAAAAATGTAAGTACTGTAAAAATTACCAAGATTGTGTTTCCAAGGTTTTCAGTCTAAGGCGACGGTGTGGACCTCGTCCACTCGTCTACCAGTAGGTAGGTATACCTTCAGCTACCACTTCGCGTGGTAGTTATACACTGTCGAGTGTGGTCTTTAAGGTGGCCTAATAAATTAGAACGCACCAACAGTGGGTGGCTAGTAGTGGCCACAAATCCACACAGTGTCATAACCTGTCTCTCATCTCATTACACTTAAATTATGTTATTACCTATAATTAGTCGTACTACGCAACGCCATCTATCATCAAGTAGCAGAATCGTTACATGTTTCCATGGTACTTGGGATGTGTGAATTGGCTAACAGATGGCTCTGATTCCTGTTTGTCAAGGATTTTTCGCATTATTCTCTTTTAATAAGTAGTTCGCTGCCATATTTGTCATGGAAATTAATAATTTTACAGTAGGTACCTACTAGTTTACTGTCTTTTGCCCGAGATTATATCCGCATAAAATGTTTTTTTCAATCGTGATTCGAAAGACGCGTGGCGCCATCTATTACCATAAGACAGTTATTGTTATTTTCCTCTGACCAGTACTTTTTTCGGGATGAAAGGTACCCTATGTTCTTTTCTGTATACCTAGGTACCTGACAAAGTACCTCGGTTCAGTGGTTTAGCTGTGAAAAGTGTACCTACCTTTTTACCTTACAATCTAAAAAAACTTACTTTCGTAATTGTATATTTTTAAGATTTAGTTTAATATACAGGGTGGGCGGAGAATAGAGGTTCAAAAATTTTTTTTAGATGCCCCTCTCCAATAGCTATTCGAATGACCCCCATGTATGTTCAGCGAATATTTATAGTTTAAGAGCTAGATTTTTTTAACCAATTTTTGGAAAAGTATCACCTAACTTTAGTTTTTTCTTTTCTTCTTCTGCATTGTAATTCTTGAAAATATTTTTTGTTATATCAAGTCCTTATAGTATGTTCTATGATCCATAAAAAATCTGTCTGTCTAATCATCTCATAAGGTGCCTAAAACTTTGCTCAAAAGGAAAAAAAGTGCAAAATAAAATTTGCTCCAGATTTTCATTTACTCAACAAAAAATAAAAAAATGGTGGCAATGACCTCAAAGTAGTTTTTAAAACTTCCTCGGACTTTCAGTATTTTAAAACAATAAAAATATTTCCTACATTTCGGGACATTATTTTGTACAATCGTAGTTCAAAGATGGTAAAGAGAAAAAATCTCAATTATTGGAATTATTTACTATTGGAGAGGGGCATCAAAAAAAAATTTTTGAACCTCTATTCTCCGCCTACCCTGTAGGTAGGTAGGTATACTTATATAAGATGCAACCGAATAATTTCTTATTATTGTGACAAGGATGATAGAAGAAAAATTCATTAAAATTCTTGCATTTTGCAGTTATTAAAATGCCTAAGTACCCTTTTTTTTCTTAAATAGTCATTCAGTTACAATCTTCGACGTGCCGTATCGACGCTCTAACCGCTAAGCCAGCGTATCCAACCAGAATCCGTTAAAATCTGTCTTCGTCCCGCTATTCCTGTTCCTAATAGAGTAAGTAATATGGATGAAATCAATGAGATGAAATTATGGATTGAGTAAAAAGTAATTTTACCTCCATAGATTACAAAGTTATAATCCTAATAAATAATAAATAATTACCGAAATAAAGGTTTTTCCGTAAATAGTATATGTGTACCTACATTACGGAAGAAGATTTGAAAAATCTTTCGTCACGCCTATTCACAGCCTGATCAGTCCTCCTGGACGTAGGCCTCAGGGTAGGATTTAGGTACGTTGAAAAGGATAGCCCAAAAAGTTGAAAAAGATAGTATTTGTAAGCAATTATCGTACAATCATTAAAATCCGAATGAATGGAACGATCCAGTATAAGGAATGACATAAAAAAAATGTAAGTTATGTGCGTTTTATAAATTAATTATCAAATTCCGTGCCTCGGATAGCACGTTAAGCTGTTGGCCCCGGCTGTCAATTGTAGATCTTTGACAGTCGTTACGGGTAGCCAGAAGCCCGAAAGTCTGGCAACCAGTCTTACCAAGGGGTATCGTGTAACCCAGTATCTGGGTTGTGGAGGTCTGATAGGCCGTCGCTCCATGTAAAACACTGGTATTCAGCTGCATCCGGTAAGACTGGAAGCCGACCCCAACATGGTTGGGAAAAGGCTAGGCAGATGATATGTGCGTTTTAGAAATTACGTATCACATGCTGCCCCGAGATAAATTTTTTTAACGGTGTGTAAAGCCATATTAGAGACCTACGGGCGGTTTAAAACTCCGATACCTGGTTGTTTTTAAACCATACGATAAAGAGAAAGAAGTTCTTCATAATTTATTTATTTAGGATCTTCAGCAAAGAATACATTATACATTCGTCTTAAAAAAGTAGATAACAATTACAAAAGTCCCTGTGTTCCTTCAATTATAGAAGACCACAGCATGCACTATAATAATAAAAGTGAAATTGAATGTGCAACGGAATATTTAAATGAGAGATGATAAGCTTATTAAATCCGATTTATTAAAGAATTTTTTTTAGTATATTGTTATTATTATATTCTATTTGACTGTAAAATTAATATTTAATTGATCTGTTTTTTTTTCTTTTTATATCTAGAATACACTGAATTGACATAAAAAAATAATTTGTTACCTACCAATATTTTACTAATAACTATTGACTAAGTAGGTACTTACATGAATTAATGTTATATAATTAATTATTCTCTAATAAATTTGTATGCCTTATCGCAAAACATAGATGGGCACACGCTAAATGTATTGTAACATCCCACAATACCTATGTTTATAAATAAAGACATTCATTCATTTTCATTTTCAAATTAAACAGATAACAAACTATAGTAACTTAAAATAATGTATTTATATTCTACTAGCTGCCCCGCGCGACTTCGTACGCGTGATTATCCTACTTCAAGGCCTATTCTACCCCTTTTTTTTTTTTTTTTTTTTTTCGCAGAAGGGGAAATGCGCCTTATGCATACCGTCCCGCTCGGGGATGCGAGACGGTTATGTCGGGCTCTCCGGCCTAGAGATGGTAAGCGGCCGGCATACCGACTAAAACCCCTTCTGTGTCACCTCTAATCCGCATTGTGACGGGAACGCGGTATCCCGAATGTATTGCATCCGCGAACCCGCCGCGGACGTCCGTTACCAGACCCTCTTCGGGGTGGGATGATTGACCCCCACCCACCGTGACCACTTCGAGGACCATGTGCAATGAGCGCCAGACGACCCCGAGTCTGACGCCCATGGTCCTCACCTCGGCCGCAGAGGATAGGGAGAGCGGCGCATCGTAATACCGACACTCCTCTTCCCCTGCGGCCCCACCGTGTCCGCAATTCTACGGTTGCGGCCCCGCCGAGGCCGCGGAAGGTAGGGAGAGCGGCGCACCGTAATACCGGCACTCCTCTCCCGCCGCGGCCCCGCACTCCTCAGCCGCGATGTTGTTCATACAACACCGCGGCCCGCCTCAGTTGCGGTGCTGCTAGGTGCTCCACCCTGATGCAGCACCGCAACCCACCAGGGCCGCTCCAAAGTGGGCTTCTGGCCAAAGCCCGCAGGAGCGGCGCCTCCTTGGGGTTCCTCTTAGCTTCGCCGTGTGCCCAACCACGGCTACTAAGCCCCCCCGCCACGACAAGGCGAGAACCCACATTCGGGGGGGAGGCCTATTCTACCCCTACCCTTTTTTTTTTTTTTTTTTTTTTTTTCGCAGAAGGGAAATGCGCCTTATGCATACCGTCCCGCTCGGGGATGCGAGACGGTTATGTCCGGCCTAGAGATGGTGGGCGGCCGGCATACCGACTAAAACCCCTTCTGTGTCACCTCTTATCCGCATAGTGGCGGGAACGCGGTATCCCAATGTATTACATCCGCGAACCCGCCGCGGACGTCCGTCGCCGGACCCTCCTCGGGGTGGGTGTTAGACACCCACCCACCGTGACCACTTCGAGGACCATGTGCAATGAACGCCAGACGACCCCGAGTCTGACGTCCATGGTCCTCACTTCGGCCGCAGAGGATAGGGAGAGCGGCGCATCGTAATACCGACACTCCTCTTCCCCTGCGGCCCCGCCGTGTCCGCAATCTGACGGTTGCGGCCCCGCCGAGGCCGCGGAAGGTAGGGAGAGCGGCGCACCGTAATACCGGCACTCCTCTCCCACCGCGGCCCCGCACTCCTCAGCCGCGATGTTGTTCATACAACACCGCGGCCCGCCTCAGTTGCGGTGCTGCTGGGTGCTCCACCCTGATACAGCACCGCAACCCGCCAGGGCCGCTCCAAAGTGGGCTTCTGGCCAAAGCCCGCCGGAGCGGCGCCTCCTTGGGGTTCCTCTTAGCTTCACCGTGAGCCCCACCACGGCTACTAAGCCCCCCCGCCACGACAAGGCGAGAACCCACATTCGGGGGGGATTCTACCCCTACCCTACTCTACCCACTACCCTATTCTACCCCTAACCTACTCTACCCGTATCCTACTCTACCCCTAACCTACTCTACCCCTACCCTACTTTACCCACTACCCTAACCCTAACTTACCCTACACTACCCCTACTCTACCCTACACTACCCCTACCCTACCCTACCCTACCCTACACTACCCCTACCCTACACTACCCTACCCTACTATACCGCTACCCTACCCTACTCTACCCCTACCCTACCCTACCCTACCCTACTCTACCCCTTTTTCTCACCTTTACACCTTCCCTGGATCTCCACAAATAATTCAATACCAAAATCAGCCAAATCGGTCAAGCCGTTTTCATGCTATGTCGTGACAACGGAAAACGGGTTTCATTTTTATATATAAGTATAGATTTAAATTAAACATAAACAAAATAAAACAAATTAAATTATAATAAATGTTTAAATTGTTAAAAACATTGGTTTATTTAAATGTTTGTGTAGATCGAACCTGCAGGATGTCAGCAGAGCTCAGATACATATTTGTCAGAAGCACATTCCTCGCATAGTCCATGTCCAACAAAAGGGACATACATCATAGTTTGGTAGAACATAAAATCAGTTTGTCTCGTGCTTACTCGATTAAAATCTATGGTACTAAAGAATAGAATGGATATGTCTCTGATTTTGTCATTAAAAAAATTGATTAAAATAATTTTACACTATATTTAAACGGTTTTATTTGGCATCTACCTGTTTATTATTTGGTTCAAAATTAGTAATCGATATTTCACCCCCTTCCTGTTGTCAGATTGATCTGATATTTGGTACACAGCTTTAGTTTTGAAGACAAAAGCGTTTTACGTAGAAAAAAATATTTTTTTATTTTATTTATTGAAGGGACAGCAAACAGCTACATTATGTACGATATACCTACTTCATCATCATCATTTCAGCCAAGACGTCCACTGCTGAACTTAGGCCTACCCCAATGACTTCTAGATTGGCAGATTGAGGAGATACTTACATCTAGATAATAATAATAAAATTTTATTGAAATAGATAAAAGGTCGAGCACAAGAATAATAACTATACATACACCTAGAAATAAACTATCTATATAAACTAATTAAAAAATGGTTGCCTGTAAAGTCGGTTTTACGGGCGAAGATTTTACGTGACAACGTAACGTTACCGAGCGTTACGTGACTCATCGTAACGTTACCGAGCGTTACACTTTTTCATAAGTGACTCCCAGCCGCAACCTAATTTAAGACGTTGTCACGTCAAAAGATAAACTTAATCTAAAAGACCGCTACCTGTAGGCAACGTTCCCAAAATGCTGGCTGCGTTGCCTCGCTGGATGGCAATACTAAGCCTTTGGGCCAGATACAGACCAGCATTTTGGTCACGAGATGCCTCGACCAGTCGTCCCGATAATTCTTTGATAATAATAATAATGTAGCCGCGCGTTATGTACAGCGCTGTCCACAGATTACCAATTACTGAAGTTACTGAAGAATCACTGAAGCTAGGAACCAAGTACTGTACATGCATAATAAATATTTAATTAAAGGATTAATAACCCAAACCCATGAATTATACTTCTTTATTTTACAATTAATTGATGTTTTACAATTGAATTGATATTATGTTGATACGTTGACAATTGCTAGTACTATAACCTGATTCTGATGAGTTTATTTAAATTAATACAATAACTGTTTTAACTTCTACAATTTTATTATTATTTTGTAATTTTTTAACAATTTAATCTTTTATGATGATGATAGATGATGATATATTTTTTTACACTTTTATATTGTACCTTTACATTATTACATTATTTTAGCATTACGTCATTATTACACATTTAATCTTGATTCATCTTGGATTAAGATTAAAAATTACTTGTATATAAGTCCTAATAAAATTAATTGGCAGTGGATCAGAAGTAGGGTATCGGTCGGGAATAACTCGTTCTGAACAATACAATAACCTTTACATAAATACCTACATCAAATTTATTATGTTTATATATTATATCACTTAAATTTTTATTTCATGTTAATTAAAATTACAAAGTCAGTTTCACTTGTTGCGTAAGGAACTGTTAGCAATAAGGTATTTGTTAATAATTAAATGAATAAATAATAATTAAAGCCTATCACAAATTGTCGCAATCTGGGACCTTACTCTTAAATCTAGAATAGGGAAGATGCAGATGTAATATTTATGGAATTTGTATGATTAAAACGTTAAAAAAATATAAAAGAAAGGCCACTGCAACGTTTTTATTTTACATATTGTTGTTTTTTTACAATAATTACGATTTAAAAATGACTTGAAACAATACGTATTTTAAAACACGAATTAGCGTTTCGTGACGTCACACTTGTTTTGACAACTTATTTGACGTTATGGTTGTAAAGGTGAATATTATTTTATGGGAAATTAATTGCGTTTTTTTAATAAAAATGGGAGTTGGGTTTATCAAAGCAGACTCCAGGTGTTTACCTAGAGTTAGTATTGACATAACATCATTAGTTTTTCTCTAGTTTAAATATTTTGAATAAAATAATTAGTTAGGTATGTTTAGTTCGGGTCATGCCCATGCGCCCCAAATCTATTGTTCTCTTAAAAATTTTTATCCATACATTTGTTCCTACGAGCCCCGAGGATTTATACGTTAAAATATTAAATTAAATATTTCCTTCCCACGAGCCCCAAGCGCTATTTGAGTACAGTCAATAAATAAAACAGTTGCTAACATTTATATTGATTTATTTTGTTGGACATTTTACATTATTAATTTGTTTTCGATTAAATTACTTAGGAACGTCTGTAACCAACATAGAATAGATACACATGAACGTAATAAGAGTAAAATATAATTTAAAATGCTGACTGCCTCGTTGGTCTAGTGGTAGCAAGCGCGACTGCTGAGCACGAGGTCCTGGGTTCGATCCCCGGGTCGGGCAAAAGTGTTATTGGGTTTTTCCATTAGGAAATTCTCAGTAGCAGCACGGAGTCTGGAATTGTGCCCGGTTAATGGCAATAGGCTCGCCCCCATTACATGGGATTTATAAAATAGCCGGCAAAACATGGGTGTACTGCACACCTCTGCCTACCCCCTCTGGGGAATACAGGCGTGAGTCTATAAAATAAATATAATTTAAAATAACAGATAGTCATTCGACCATATAAAATATTAATAGTTATATACAAAGTTGATACGACCGAGGGGCTTTCCTTTAAACTACATATACTACGTACCATTTTCAAACTCTGTACCAAAAATCAATTAAATAGGAGCAGTAGTTTAGTCGCAAATGATTTTTTAAGTTTTTGCTCCGTTTGAACACGATGTATCTTTCCTAACAGCTGATTATGTCTAGACCCATAGGTCATGCACCTCAAAACGACAAATCTACGATACGTTGTTGCCGCTCCGAAGTCACAAGTACAACCAAATATTTCTATTTCAATAAACATCGGTAATGTAAACAAGGAAGCATTAAATACACACACACCTGTACTTTCATTACGAGAGTGACAATGATAGCGAATCATCTCGCGCGTAAAAGAAATAGAAATAGGTCAGTGTGTTCTTATTGGATCCTAGATTTTTGAGATCGGTTGGTAATTGGGTAAGTGGGGCCTCTTAAAAACTTGTTTTTTCAGTGCGCCGACGCTATCCTTTCGGAACATACGTGACGTAATTATTTTGTTTTGCTATTGTGATAGGACACTAAATTAGTTTTAAACAGTATCTTTTTTTTCTTGTGACAGGACACGTAATATTTTGGGATTATTATTATTTAGTGTTAGTGTTTTTTTTTGTGATTGACTGTTTTTTATTGTGATAGGACACGTAATTAAACTTTGCTTTTGTGTATCGTAATTAAAGTGTTTAACAATGCCTCGTGTAACTTACACGGCGTCAGAATACACCGAATGCCGAGAAAACGCAGCTTTAACATTTCACAAATTAAAGTGCTTAGCGACGGGAAGTGATTTAATTAGAAAAATAAATAACAATATTCTCCGTCGTCGGTATAATTTGTGTATTGATGTGAATGGAGGACACATCGAGAATTTAAAAATGTTGTGTTTTGGTTGTGATTGTTGTTCTGCGCGTACTTAAAAACCTTACCTAACATAAAAGAGCGCGAGCGGAGGCCTAAGCCGCCGCCCGCCCGCCTTGATACCTACGAGGCTGCGCGTGCGACGTTGCCACTTTGTTACCTAGTATCTAAGGTCAGTCAAGTTTATTTACACAGGATGTTTGCGTTTTACTCTGATTTGTAAGCTATTTAGTTTGTTTGAAAAAAACAAATTCTCATTTTTGGCGCTATTTATTTTTATACTGTATCAAATTAATACTAAACACGTATAGCTTACGCAGTGTAATTTAATGCCCCTCTGTCATATCAACTCTGTATATATTTTTTTAATATAGGTACAGGATATTTTTTTAAAAGATAAGGAAATTTTGAATCTTGACTTTGACCATGATTCTGAACAATACATTTTACTTATTTCAAACTTAATATTCAAATTGAATATTCACCTTTTTTGTAAGGTAAATTTTCAACTTGATTATAGGATTGAAAAAAGTAAAAGATCCTATTGTTCAACATCATGGTCAGAGATATCTTTGATTATTTCCGGACACATTAGAATAATATTCTGTAGACATATTATCATAGTTGCCATCATAACAATTGGACCTCAAGGACTTTAAAACATTTAAATACTCCCGAGGTGGTACCATAGAAATATTATCGTGATCTGATCATAGACTTGCGAGATATGGAACGGAACTCCTCGTAGGATAATAGCAGAAATGTCGTAACAAGTAATATTGCTTTGTTTATACTTGCAGTCAATGGCTGACGAGTACAAAGGAAGAGGGGGGATTCATAGTGATACAATTCTAGTAAATAGAAAATTATAATATTCAGTTAGGTATCAGTTAGTTACTGAAAATTTCTGAAGCTAATTATATTTATATAAAAACACTGCTACTTTATAGAAGTAGGTCATGATGAAACTTACTTGCTAAAAGTAACTATGCCTATCACAAAATTTCTAACTTACTATATAACAGTACTTACCATCACCAACAAGGAATGTAAATTCCGTAGGAGTGGAAGGTCCAGCAACAGTTGCATCCTGTTCACTATTCATTTTAATCACTCACATATCGTGTGCATCTATTGCAAGGGTGCAAGGTCAACTAATTGCCAAAACAAATTTGAGTGCGAAAGAGATGCATGATCCCGCAAAAAAACCCGATGAACCAGGTAAACAATACGTTGTAATTATGTGTGCAAATTTACAGTTAAAGAATAAATTTATGTTTCAATTTGGTTAGGAAAAATCTATACAGTAGCAATCTTAGCAATTTATTTTATTTACTTACACAAGTTGACGACAATACCGATATTCAAAGCTACAAGTTTATTTTATTTATTATACAAAAAAAAGGAAAAAGGAATACAAAAAAATTTTTTTTTTAAGTTATAACATAATATTGTGTTCTATAATATTATTTATACGTTCAATATCAATATTATTAGACTAATGTTGTTACCTATTCTAGCATTTATACTCCTATGCTGTCTGCCTATTAAAGTTTCCAACCAAAGTTAAAATACATTATATTGAAAGCCTATACACTTTTGTGCCGACTGTACTTCCTTAGAAAATCCTTGGGGCTCGTGGGACAGATTTTATTAATTCTAATAAAATTTAATTTTGGCCTTGGGGCTCGTTGGAATAAAATCTCGGGGCGCATGGGCATGACCCTTTAGTTCCAGGCCTTTGTAGTAATAAATATTGTTTATATTATTTTAATCAGCATTTTAGATTAAAATTGAAGAAGCTGGATTTCTTCGTAATGCCGAGTACCCTTTTTGGTGCAACACCTGACGGATGAAAATCTACCATACTACCTACCATACTTTCCTATGTGAAAGACAATAAAATAACACCAAATTATTGGGCACAAGTACAACTTCAAATGTTTTTCAGCATAAGGAAAATATCACTTTTCTGTATAGCACACACAAATTTTGAAAAATTAAAAGAAGTATATTTGTATATACGATAAAAGCATTTTATCTGTTATGAATGCTGCATAGAAATTCTGGATAGATGCTGTATTTCCAAAATTAAAATGTAATAACTATATAATATTTAAGTTATTCTTTTTTGTAAATTTATAAAATAAAATTCTATGCTTTGTAAATACTATTTTTTATTCGATTTAAACAAATATGCAAAAGTATGAAGGCCAACGGCGAACCAGTAAAAGACAAGAGTGACGTCATCAGCACCATAAATCCGTTTTCCCGCGAACTGTCAAACTGTCAATTTAAAACAGCATTTTTTCGGATAAATTGCAATGTTTTAATTTTTTAAATATATTTGTGGTCTATTCTACATGGAATTCTTTAAAATGAAAACAAAAATAAAAATAGTGCATCTTCCCTATTATTTAAAAGTATTTGACCGGCGATCTGGGCGGGAGCGGTGCAACGGCCGATCGGAGCGGCCCATGAAGGCCTTAAAAAAAATCACTAATTAAATGTAGTACCAAATGAGTGCTTTTATGATCTTGTATGGAATAAAACGTTTTGATTTCCACGTGGGTCATTGGCAAATTAAATATGTAAATAGCAACATAGCTTTGTGAAACTGATTTTTTTGCTACTGCTGATGTTTGCTCCATTGACATTGACAACAACACCGCTTAGCCTCTTAGTGCCTTTTTCTGAATAAAAAGAAAACAGTCGTCATGTAGGACTTTAATCTGTCTAAATTTGATGTAGGAACGCCTTAAATCTCTTCAAGAAAGAAAGAAATACTTTAGAAATACTGGTTTGGACAGTACAAGCAGGTTGCTAGCTCATTGGCTTTGAAAAATTACCATACCTATCCCTTACAGACTTTACATTCCGTTTTTTTGCAAAACCGTAGAGATGAATATGGAAAGTTGTCGCAGAAAATTACCGCATTTTTTGCTGAAGCATTTAATTTGCATTCATCAGGATGGCTGGGGAAGATACCTAATTACTTTAAAAAAAGCACAGCACAGATAGCCTAGTGGTATGACCGTCGACTGACAAGTCACAGGTCTCGAGTTCTATCCCGAGGCGCGCACCTCTAACTTTTCGTAAGTTATGTGCGTATTATAAATTAATTATCAGTTGCTAAAACGGTGAAGGAAAACATCGTGATGAAACCAGCACACCTGAGAGATTTTTCGATGGTGTGTAAAGCCATGTCAGAGGCCTACGGGTGGTTTAAACTCTGACACCAGGTTGTTCAACAACCACACGATAAGAAGAAGAACTTTAAAAAAAAGTATTTAAATAGAATGTAATAAGTAAGTAAAATGTTTGTTTGTTCACGAAATAACTTTTTAATAGCATAGGACCTTTATGTAAATTCAATAAAATGGCATTTTTTTTATGGCAACAAAAGCACTAAAGTGAAATAAACAAATAGAAGTCATAATAACACCATTACATTGATTTACACAAGTCTGTTTATCAACCAACGTAAGACGGGAGCTTATTATTACATCCGAATTGTATTTCATCGTAGCGAGATGACAAACCGGCGATACGGCGCCAAACTTATGTCATCTGTCAAAATACATGTTAACAGTACGACGAACGGTAGATGAGTCGAGACGATAACACCACATGAATAATATTATACGAACGATGTGACAAGCTCTGCTACCTGTCATTTTACAACATTGTTTATATATACGCCTAATGATATGCCTCATTTGAATACCTTGGTGGTCTGGATAGAAAAAAGCTATCCGCTTTTTCATTTGCTTTCCTGCTTTGTATAGAAACTTGCTTTAAACGTGAACATCAGACGACATAACAAAGTATTTATTAATTTCCACGCTCCTTTGCGCTTGAATATAATTAACAGTTTGAAAACTAATCAGTATATTAAGAAGGCAGACTGTAATTGAATAAGATTTTACGAGAACATTGTTTACAAGACTTCGTGCCAGAGGGCAGCGACGCCACATTAGCGCGGGCTTTCGAAAATCGAAATGAGAATAAGAAAAAAAGGCGGGAACGAAATAATTATGCACGTTCCGTTTCGTAATGGGCGTCGCGCTACCGTTTCGCTTTAATAGCTCGCTTGTTCTGAGAATTTAATTACGCTCAGAGCGCGCCCAGATTAGCCGGGCGCGCGTTCCGTTTTGTTAATAACTCTAATAATGGATGACGCCCGCGCTCTTTGCTGTATTAATGTTATTTATTCCGATTAAAGCGCTCCTTCAAATTTATTAAACTGATAAATCAATTCATATGAATTTCTATGGCACGGGTGATGCCAGCCAAATAACAATGACAAGATTATTTGTATTCAAATGTACTATCAATTGGGAATATACAAAATATCAATATTAATAAATTCAATAACGAGATCCCAAAAACAAATTGTCTAACCGATAAGACATTGAGTTTGACACAAACAAAATATAAAACGATTCAGCCTTAATAAGAACCGGAGTCCAGAGATGAACACAAAAGAAAAAGATAACCGCCTATTGTTTTTTATCATGTTGTCAATATCGCGCGGCCAAATTTTCAATATTGGAATGCCACGATTCGCCAATAAGAAGCGGGAAAGAATTGATTTATTGTCCAATTAGCGTCGGTCAGGTGTGCCAACTGCCAAGATAGCATCAGGCTGGCCAACCTAACTCGGCTGCAACTACTATTTCTTTTGGCGCGTTCCGTTTAAATGGCATATTGGAATCAAAAAAGAACCTTTACACCATGCTGGCCGCGTTTTCTGAAAGTTGAATTTGAAATTCTGATCGTTCGCGGCAAACGTTTGCTTAAGTGGAAATCGATTTGAATTAATTGTAGGATCCGGATTTTTATCTGACAAGAACTTTAATTTGACATAAGATACTTTTCCGTTATTAAAATTAAATATATTATAATAACTATTAGTTAATGGTTTATGGATGATGATACTAATCTTGATTGCCAACATTATGAATAATATAAGTTTTATTTTTACTATACCTATAGGGTTAACTTTTAAGAACGACTAATAGGAGACTGCCTAAGAAAGAAAAAAGTGGAAAGATTTGGCGAGACCTTTGCCCAGCAGTGGTACAATAGATATAGTAAAAAAAAGGGATTAAATCAAATTAGTGCTTGATTAATCAAGGCAAGTTTGTTATCGATCACTTAAACAATAACAAAAAATGCAAGCACTTCTAACTTTTCGCATTCATGTGCTTATTAGAATTTAATGATCAATTTATTGCTAAAACGGAAACAAAACATCGTGAGGAAACCAGCACACCTGAGAGATTTTTCAACGGTGTGTAAAGCCATTTCAGAGGCCTACAGCCGGTTTAAATTCTGACACCGGGTTGTTCACCAACCATATGATAAGAAGAAATTGCTGATGGTAAAAATATAGGCAAATTCTCGATAACAAAGCAGAAGTAACAGCTAGTCGATCAACGAGGATGTATTTGTATAAATAAAATATCTAACAGTTTTGTCTTCAAGGCATATTCCTCATTTTTATTATAGTCGGCTAATCTAACCCAATGCAACTGAAAACCAATATTTAAAACATAAAAATATGGGACTGCCTCGTTGGTCTAGTGGTAGCAAGCGCGACGGCTGAGCACGAGGTTCTGGGTTCGATCCCCGGGTCGGGCAAAGTGTTATTTGGTTTTTCTATTAGGAAATTCTCAGTAGCTGCACGGAGTCTGGAATTGTGCTCGGTTAATGACAATAGGCTCGCCCCCTCTAACATGGGACTTATAGAGGCGAAACGTGGGTGTACTACATACACCTCTGCCTACCCCCTCTGGGGAATACAGGCGCGAGTCTATAAAAAAAATATGGAAATCAGATGACCCCTATATCCTAGGATACCTACGTATTTTAAGGTAGGTATTCTTATCTCCTAGAGTATTTAGTTGTAACTAATAAATAAAAAGCATAATTAATTATTTAAATATTGTTTTTGAAGCAAATAAGATCATAATACGTGATAATACTATCCAAACTACATAAATCTCATTTGTAAGATAGATTACATGTGATTTTCTTTCTCCTATCCAAAGTTAAGTTCGCTTTTGGGTACGTTCAAAGAACCTTTTATAGGGGAAAGTACTGACTTCCTATTTCAACTGCTGTCAAACATCCTTATGACAGCGGAGTCTTACGTACTCTCCAAAGTTCGGAGTGAGTGTTAATTTATAATGCGCACGCATAATTTAGAACAGTCAGGCGATGTAAAAGATAGAAATAGTACCTAAGGCTAAATTACCTAATGTTCTCTTGTACGTCGATTTTGCTTATAAACTTAAACTGAAAACAATGGTGCCCTTGTGCTCTCAGTTGCTCCGTTACCGCCATATTAAACCCACTCGCCTCTCAATTGCATAGTAAACTAACGTTTACGAGATTGTCTGTTCAAACAAACAAACACCTCAAACCTAAATCTATTTATTGCCTCATTAATGTTTATATCAATTTTAATTTACGACCTACGGGAACTCATATTGATAAATTATACGAGTATGAGCGGGAACTAATCTGAGCTACTTTTAACAATATAGTCTGACTGTATAGTCTATGCTTTTCTCGATAGTAAATCCTCTGTACAATAATTTCGTCACTAAACTCGCGTCAATAGAATGTAGTCGGCGGCGGCGAGGCGAATTGTTTGCGGGTAGTCAATAAATTCCGGTAGCGTTTGACGCAACGCGGTCGCCAGCGTCATTTGCTATTGAGTTCTCGACTAGAGCGGAGTGCTCGAGATATTGACGTTCAATCATAACATTGAATTTGAAATGCGGTGTGAAGTTACCAAGCTAGTTGAAGCTGTTACGTACAACCAAAGTAGGTTGCATTAAAATTATTTATGTTTTAACCGATAATTATTTTAACTCAGGAAATAAAATATTTTCCGTATAAAAAGTAATATTATTATCAGATTGATATCTAAAGTTTTGTTTTGTATTTATTTTACATACAAAATAATACGTAGATAATACACACTTTTCTGAGGCCATACGCTCTATTAAATAGTAAAGTCTCTACACGCTAGAAAAAGACAGTATATGCCACCCCAAAACGTGTTCCCCGCAATAAATGTGCGGGAAAGAAAGAGACGTAGTAATAGCCGGAAATTAGCACTCGTCTATCTTTCATTTTACACCCCAAATTTTCTTATTCCAATTTCCTCTCGCTACGAGAGTCCCCATTTTATGAGCCTCAACTGAGTTACTGAACGACACACCGAAGTGTGCCAAAGTTGCTACGGCGCAGAGTTTAAATTTGGAATGTAACTACAGCGACGGTTGATGCTTTCTATATTTGAAAGTGCTTTAGAACACTCTGTCATTTGAAATGAGTCATTTTCTGATAAGAATGCCCTATTGGCTGAGACGTGTGCGCCTCGGGCCGCACGGCCGATAATGCCATTTCCGAACGTAGATAGCGAATAACTTGGGTGTCGGTTTTTGCACTGGAGTTTTAATAATAAAGCATAGGGGGAGAGAGGCCGAGATATGGAAATGAGCGTGTGGAGAAGAGGAAATTTGAATTTATACACCAGCTAGTTTTATTCATGAGGGTGCCTCCGTTTGCCGAGATTATACAGACCAAAATTTAGTATGAGTATGATGTTTGCATTTGTTTTTTTTTTTGCTAATGTAATTTAAACGTTTATGTATTTATTTTATGCGGTTTTCTGTACGTTTAATATATACACTATAGTCGTGATAGCCTAGTGGTGGTGACCGTTGACTAGCCAGTCAAGACTTTTCGTAAGTTACGTGCGTTTTATAAATTAATTATCACTCTCCGTGCCTCGGATAGCACGTTAAGCTGTAGGCCCTGGCTATCAATTGTAGATCTTTGACAGTCGTTACGGGTAGAAGCCCGAAAGTCTGATAACCAGTCTTACCAAGGGGTACCTATCGTGTAAGTATCTGGGTTGTGGAGGTCTGATAGGCAGTCGCTCCATGTAAAACACAGATATTTAGCTGCATCCGGTAAGACTGGAAGCCGACCCCAACATAGTTGAGAAAAAGGCTAGGCAGATGATGAATCGTATAGGTACACTACCAATACAAAAAAAAACATTAAAAAAAACGAAATTAGCCAAGTTCGCACCATGTCATCGGCCAGGTATCGTTACATTATATTTTTTTGTTCACGCATGGAAAGTAACTCAGGTTGTAAATCTGTAACATTACAAGCCTCTGATTGGTGATGTCAATGCGATTTCTTTTCACGCCATTAGCTTTCAAGAAAGGCATTGCCGCTAAAATGTCTGCGGTCAACTAGATCGGTCATTTTTTAGTGTATTGTATTGTATCGTGGGAATGAGACACTCGAGACATCTTTTGCGAATTTGCCAAGTCTCCTAACCCCGGACGGCTCCTAAGCCGAACAGAATATGAATTAGTTAAAAAATCGCACCAATTTGTTACTTGTGTAGCGATAGAAAAATACCTATTTCATTTTAAAGTTTTATATTTTATTATTAAAAGTGGAATTATCTGAAAGATCGTTAAAATTTTCCTTGGAAGTTTAGCAAGCATAGAGGGGGGGGGGGGGGACGAATTTTTTTGCACATTTTTAGATATAAGTAAAAGTAATAGCCTTAAAAATGTATAAAAAAATATTGTTTACACTTTAAGCAAGCCCTTTTAATTGATATCTATCATGGTATATCTACATCATTAATATGTGAAAAAAACAACATTCATTTACATTGTATGATAAACTCCTCAAATTAATCTTATTGTGAAATTTTATTTCATAGTTTTGTTAGCGTTATAATTATGTATAGTGTATTCATGCCAAATTGCAGCTTTCTATCATTAATTATCTATAGTCTGTACGTAAAAGTGCTATTACGGACTGACCGCTCCTAGATTTACTACGGAACCCACAAAATGAAAATGTCTTCAACCTATTCTTCCCTTTTATCATATTTTTTACCGTTAACACACGTATCGCTATATTTTTTCCCGAATTCTTTGAATTTTACAGCATTCTCAAAGGTTTGAACACCATAAATAATAACATTTACAACAATACAAATTTTTATAGTTCAAGAACTCTATTGCACAGGTGGCAAAAAACATCGAAAAGAAATTCATTCATCGATGTCTCGTTCATTCAAAAAAATGTCTAATTCATTCGTTTTGTGAAGTTAATTTATGACTATAAAGTCATCATTTTACAATCCCGTGGGATTAAAATCCCATGAATGAATGTGATGATGAATTTTTGATCGTAAACGATTTATTATTTGTTTTTTTTTCTCGGGGTTTCTTTTTTCGAAATGGTAGGAGGTGGCAATCTTCTCACATAGTGAATGTCAAGTACCATTGTAGGTACAACTAAAAATATTTACTATTTAAATGTATTTAAAACTCATAAAACTTGAAAATAGTGTTAAAAATATTCGTAAGTATAATACCTACTACTTAAAAGTTTAGTTATTTACATCATTCATAACTTTAAATTATGTATATATAAATGTACTTATATATAAATATATATAAATTTTCATGGTTTTTGATTTGTTAGATATTTTGTCTTTGCCTAAAATAGCAAATTAGAACAAAAAAATGGAATTAGGGGTATGGTAGGGTAGGATAAAATAGGCGAATAGAATATTGAAGTAGGATAATCACGCGTAGGGAAGCTAGGTAGTAATAGTACCTATAAAAATATACTATTAATTTATTAATAGTATAAGTATAACAATTGTAACTTATTAGCTGTTGGTTTTCTTAATATAAATAAATACCTAGTCTTTAAAACTTTGTTTTATCTTTATTATGATAAAATAATAATCATCAGTTGATAATGATATGTAACAAGATTGTAGTAATTAAATCACTTCTAATGTTTTTAGATTAAACACTTAGAGTATATAAGAAAATATAGAATAACTCTACAGAGGTATGAACCGTAAGCACGGGTATGTACTTACAACGCGGCCGCGACACGAGCTCCGTCTGCGATCATAGCTCGATAGACTGCGGTACAACTAGGCTCCAAGAGCGAAGAAGTTACATTTTAGCTTATGTCATAGTTAAATTTGGCTAAAAATACTAGAGAATTTAATTTAAAAAATGATATTTTAGCATTTTAATAGTAAGACTTGCTTACGCTACGCACAACGCAATGTTGTTGACGTTTACACTCTATATATTCTTACATACTCTAAGGTTTAACATCATGGTTATGGTATGATCTGAGATAGGTTTAAGTTAATAATCAGTCAGATTTATACAGTTTTTAACAAGCTTGATTAATTCAATCCCACCATCAATTCTAAACTGTTTACAACTTGATAGATGATATCTAAACGACTTTTGAAGTAACAACAATTCTAGAAACTGTATCGTAATAAGATACATAGTAATTGCCTACATAGTAATAAGTTGTTATCTTTTATTCCGGTTTTTAAATCAAACTCCGGTAGCTTCCTAATTAATCTGTGGTCGTAATGTTTTCTATAAGCACCCACCATGTGTCGGCGTCGGAATATTTTTACCCAATTAACTTGTTACATTGTCGCTTCCAAAAATGTCTACCATAGTTGAAGAAAATATCAAAGAAGCGTTCCCCGAAATTCGACCATTATCGACCGTTACCTCCCAAATAGAGCGAGATCAAATCTCGTGATAAACTCCTTCACGTGGACTCTACTAATTGGTGCAATAAATTTGGGACAGCGCGACAACTCAGAATACCCATTACTCCTCCATCTCGGACCTTATTAGGACCTATGGCTTCCGACCTGTCATAGACCAAACTTACGGACACACTTCGGATATCTGTCAAATTCGATTTGATCTTACAACCGATTCTCAACTTTATCGACGCCAATTAATGGACAAACGCTTCTAGAATCGCTTTTATAGAATTGAAAGCAACAAAGAAACATCATCTCGTTTAAATTCCATTTTCAAGTTTAAAAAACTCTCAGCAGGATACACAGGATACTCGACTCTACGGCGACTATTTAAAAATAAAAATCTCTAATGAGGAGCGTTCCAAAACGTGACGTGCCGGTGACAAAATGTTGAAGGGATATCGATTTTCAGCATTGTAAATCCAATCGTAATAGGATTTGATAAAGCAGAAATTCGTTTATGGAATTTGGGTCGTATTCGTATCGTTAATATAGAGTCGTCGAGAGCGCGCACCCGTTTGTACCCGCGTCATGCGAACGGACGCTTTTTGTCGTTTTTAATTATATTTATTGTTCTCGTTATTTATTTATTGTTTTGTGTTTTGAACCGTTCTCGCTACCGTGCGTGCATTTTAACGATTTCGACGGAGATAGCGGACGCATCCAAATTAGGCCGAATGTGGTTTCGGAGGATGCAAATGTGCTCCTTTGCATACACTCGCAGAAAAAAGTCCGCATCGATATTCAGAATGAACTCAAATGAAAACATCATTAATGTTATGCAAATTACCATCAGAGGAGTTTTACATTCAAAATAATTCGAGGGATATTGTTGTTCCATAATAAGAGTCACATATGGTAATATTTATTGAAACAAAAAGCACGACAGCTTTATAATTTTTCCATTTTCTTTTTACTTTGTTGTGGAAATGGGAACATATCGTTAAAGAGATAAAGCCTGGGCCATTATTTATGGATAATTGTTTAAAAAAGCCAAAGAAAAGTAACACTAAAGTGCATATTTGCAAACAAAGGCCCGTCAATTGTATCCAATAAAATCGATGAGATGCCGCGTCACTAGCTTCTGGGACAATGAGAAGAAATGTCAAGAAATTCCGCTATTACTCACAGAGACTGTGATATTCTTCTTTAGAATCGTTCATTCTTATTGGCGCGTTCAAAATTATTAAACGAAATGTAGCACAATATTTAAAATGTCAACGCTGAAAAGATCAAATTCGTCATTAAAGGCAATAACTCAAAAACTAAATCGTTTTGTAAGTAACCCTGTGGGCAGTCGTCGTCAAAACATAGGTTTTATTGCATTTATTTTCTTAGAAAAAGTGGTTTGCAAATAATAAGTGCGTACTATTTAGTTTGCGAATTGGATCAAGTAGTCTTGATCGTTTTGAACATTATTATCGTTTTGGAATACTTATTTTAATCATAAACTATTGTAAGTCCTAATATTATGTATTTTGTGATGTTATAATAATATGGGTATAATTAGTATTCTAAAATAATTTAATTAAAAAACTATGGACTACGTTTTTTTAAGTTTTTTGTACAACTACTCACTAAAAGTCTACAAGTCTATATGAATAACTTCATGAATTTTGTTCACTCTGTGTAAAAACTTGACTTTGTGTAGAGTACAAATAAAATGACTCTACCACAAGGAAAAAAGCGTTTATTCTCATCTATCAACGAACATAATGATAAATATAAATCTAAAAACGTATTAAAGTATCAAATCTATTAGACCGCTGTTTAACTGAACGAGTTGGTTTAGTTTTGATGGTGAATGAATGAATTTCTAACAATGACATAGCGGGAGCCAAGGAGGCGTTCACAGAAGTGCATTATTAATAATTTTGACAATAATGCTTCTGGTCCCGCCATACTGTCTGATACACTTTCACAGTTATTTTTATGAATGAAAAGATATTTTATATAATCGTATACTTGTATGTTGTTTACATAGATTATATTTTGTGAAAACAAAGGTTTTATCGTATCCTGATCAGTTGTAAATTTCGACTTACGCCATACATAATTATATGAGTTAGGTCGACTATTTGTAACTTATGAATGTTTTTGAGTTACCTATTTGTTATTTACCTAATAGTTTTTTTTTTTATTAAGGCTTTAGTTTTATTCATTTATGCTGTATACTTATTTCTTATTATTTCATAATCATGTCAAACTAATTATTGTCTTTTTTTTTCTAATTGTAAGGAGAATTCTTACAATTTGTTCGAAAACGAGTCTCAGTTCAAACGCCTTCGTGATGTCGAAGACGATAGGTAACATATAATAAAATCATGTTAAGGTGATCTCATTACCAATATGCATCCCTGAAACCGAAAAAAAAGAAGAAATACATTAGTATTTATTAGTAATAGTTATTATAATAGTTTATTATATATTAATATAGAAAAATGTAACCTAATATTTATTTGAATTATTGTAATTTTCTTTCTCAATGTCTTACATGCAATTAAAACTTTTTACGTCAATACTTTTTCATTTACGCTACTAATAACCTATTCAACAATGAGGTTAATCATAATACCAGATTAATTAACCACAATAAAGAGAAACGCATACCTTTTCTTATACTTTTACTAGCATATCTCTAGCGAAAATCATTCTACAAACAAGAAGATAAACACAAGAAATGAATTCTCATAATTAATTTCCAAACATCAATGAATCCCACAGATTATCTTCCTATAGTTTTAATTGTAATTTGTCTATGGAAGCTTGGCGTTCTCCACTGGCGGACGTCGCGTCGGGTACATGAAGTATGGCAAAAAGTAAAGAATCATTAGCAGATTGTCTCTGGAGTATTTATATTAACATTCTTACGGGAAAAAATGGTGAGTTCCTGTCGTTAGTTAGTTTTGCTTATTAAAGATTTATCGAACGTGAGCAGAGTGTCAAATAGGAGCTGGTTATTTCTGATTATGATGGTGTAATCGACCCTAAGGCTTGACATTTTTTTAATACTCTAGTCTCTCTATATACTAGGGCGGCAATCAAGGTTACCCCACATCATGGTGAGCGGTTAACGAAACCTTTTACTTTCGTGGTGTTTGCAACGCCAGGAGAATCAGTAGCGCGTTGCCAACCCTATGCTGAATTATTATGGAGGGGCTTTATACCAATGACTATGCTAACAATAAAAGTAGGTAGGTATGTAAACGAAGTAGTCCTCAGCTTCATTGAACTATTTTTAAGGTTCCATGCCTCAAAACACCTGAAATTAGGATGCCTATTCACTCTTAATTAGAAGATCACCAATTTGTGGCGTTCTGGATTCCTATATTGACATAATGATCTGTTTACAGAATGCAAAATGCAAGAATGCTATCGTATGAGATTGTATTCTCACACATAATTATTTTGATTTGATTTGATTTAATTTCATCTTTAGCCGTGCGTATGAAAAAAGGATTCAGAGATTTTCGCGAACACTCAACATAATGAAACAAGTTTTTAACGGATATAATTCGCGTTTTTATTTTGATAATACAATCCTGACGACGACGGCATTATATGCCTCTTCATTATTTAAATTAAGTTTCTTGATAGAAGAAGAAGACGCCTTGCAACTACCGCCCAGCTACCGTGTGCTAATGTCATAATAATATCTTCCTGACCGAATTTCGGTCACAGCGGCAAATCTCAACGAGGATTAGCCAACTACGCAGGAGATATTATAGTGCACAAGTGTGTGCGCAAACACAGGTGCACTCTCTATTCCCTCACTCTCATAGTCCGATGGGACGGCCTTCCGACGCGATCGGAGAGAGATCAGGCGCAGAGCCAACGGCTTTACGTGCTTTCCGAGGCACGGAGTAAGTGATAATTAATTAATAAAACGCACATAACTTACGGTGCTTGCCAGTCAACGGTCACCACCACTAGGCTATCACCACTATACGCTACGCTAATGTCATACCGCGCCGGTGTGTGGCAGGCTTTAAATAGGTTATAGCTACCTGCGATAATTTGTTTAATGGTATATAAATAACGTTAACTAAAACCACCTAATATATTTTCGAGACATTAACGGGAATACAAATTCATATTAAAATAATAAGTGCCTATAATTTTGCACGTAACAGTCATTTTAAAATCAGTACGTAATTATGAGATAACAAGTCAAATTATAAATTAAGTATAATTACAAAATTTCATAATGACAGGCTCTGAACATGGCCGCTTGTGAACGATTAATAAAAATGTCGGCAGAGGCACGCCTAATTAAAAACGATTCGCGAAGCATTTTAATTATACAATAGAACCGCGAATATTTTTTTATGGCGGCTTTTAATTAATATAATAATAAATAAGGAAATACGACGTGGCTTGAATCTTTAATGATACAATTCTTTCGCAATTTTTTGTGAAGTTGAAAGGTAACTTTATTAAATTCTATAACGGATTTAGTTTATAGTCGTGATAACTTTCAATTGTTTAGCCTTACCTATCTGACAACGGTGCGGCGAGGATGGTATTACACAAGCCAATGCTTAAAAAAACAGTATTCTTCTAAATTCTTATTGTAGAAGCCTAGGAACCTAAGAAATAAACTTTCGCAAAGGTCAAAGCGGCAAAGAATAAAACAATTTACTTAACGACCACAATGTGTAGCCAGCCTAAAATTACAATAAATTTCTTCGCGATAGCATAGTTAATACAAATTATATTTAATTACGAAGATATTTATTCGTCTCTCAGTTGGCTGTTTGGTCGACACGACAGAATTCACGAATTTTAATTTGGAAGCACTGCGTTTATACGATACTTTTTGGTGATACCACTTGAGTTGCAGTACAACTATTTTTATTGACATTTTGGATAGACACTAACTTTTTAGAATTTTCTTGTTTGAATTCGCGCTAAACGAGAATGCTTTTATTTCATGTAGAATTCCGATCTTGGTGATATTTCTTCTTAATTCTAATACAACAGTGATAATTATGTTCACTTTATGTTATATGACCACTTCTTTGTTTTCAACTTTAATTTAATCACCATATAATTATGTAGATCCTTTTAATTTTTTTAATTTTCCCGTTTAACTCTACAAAACCTGGGCGTAGACAAATTTGGCAGCTTTAAATTTTTTTCTGCCCTTTTTAAATAATTGGCACAAAATAATGCTGACACGTTATAGAAAAATATCATATTCATTCAATCGAAACGGATGATAATGTTTTCTAGTCTATTTAATTTTTTTATTGAAATACATAGGTTCTATTTGTACTATCTGTGGGTGTGGCTTTAAAGAATGCGTCTTGTCTTGAACAGTTAATTAATTCAAATCTTATCGAAATAAATATCTATACTAATTAAATTAGTTATATTGCAATATAAAGAGTTAACGGTGGGTACAAAAGTTAAGGCGAAGGGGTTTATTTTCTACTATTATGGAAAATTAATCTTCGTACATAATTAATGCACTGAGATTGTATTATTTTATTTTTAAGGAAAAATATACTAATTATAAATAGGGAGGATTTGTGCATCTTAAATAATAATATATGACCAAACCAACGACGAATGTCTCTAGGTAAACAGGGTTACATATTTTGATACTAAACAGTTCTACCAAAATATGCAACAATATGTATTGGGATACTCAAAGCGAAACTGTAATTTTAAAAAAATCTTGGTGACTTACAAAACAAATAATAATAATATATTAATTAACATAGACTAATAAAATTGGTGATGTCAAATACGTTTGAATACGAGCGTCAAAAATCTTAACAAGAAATGTTTTAATAGCCTCTGAACTATTCCCATCAAAATTCATTAAGCGTACTCATTATAATTTATAGTGCAATTAACAGCCTAAAGACAAGTTTAATAAACTAAACATGTTTCAAATAGTATAAAATTTCACCCGCCCACGACATGCGACCGAAGCTACCTACATAGTTTTTTTTCGGTGCGACCGGTCTTCTAAGAACCTTGTCGCACTAAAAATCTTTCGAAGATAAACCTGTCGTCCAAAGCAAATGAACCAAACTGTCCCTCGACTTTATTTCGACATGGTTGCAACTGTTGTCGAGTGTCGATCTCAAAATCCGGTAGCTAAAAGTAATTTGTGAAATTACTTTCTTAGAATTGGAGTCAATTAAAGAGTGTATGTCGCCGGACTTGGCGATTTCAGACAAACTGGATCGACGATTAGTTTTTTAAAATAATGTTTGTTTAAAAGGTGTAGGTATGGGCGAGGGTTGAGGAGATAAGGAACGGACGAAGGACTGTAGGAACGGTATAATAAGAAGGAGTAGTTTGAATAAAGAACCAGTTGTTGATTAAGAAGAATGTCCTCCGCGTGCGCTCCATACAAATAAAGTTTAATTTTAATTTAAATTTTACCCAATTAAGGACATGTTTTGGAGGAATGAGGGAAATGTTCTAAGAGAGGTTCTAAGTATAAGTGTATTAGGTTTTGCATGCGGGTTAGTTGTCGTTAATTGAAAAACTCAATGTTAATCATGATTTGAAAGACACGTGGCGCCATAAGAATGTTATTGTTGTTTTCCTCGGGAACTATATTTTTTTTCGGGACAAATGGTACCCTATGTCCGTTTATGTACATCTGACAACGTATATGTTAAATTTCCGGACGATCGGTTCAGAGGTTTAGGCGTAAAAAGGTAACAAACAAACACTTACTTTCGCTTTTATAATATTAGTTAGGAGTAGGATATGCATGTTATTATTAAGTTTATATTTTGTTATTTAAATTTTTATTTATGTTTAATTAAAATTACAAAATTCATGTTCACTTGTTGCGTAAGGAACTACCTATCTGTTAGTAATAATATATCTGTTAATTAATAAATAAATAAAATAAAACAAATGTCAGTGGTAGAGATAATTCATGAAAATAATTTGTGGTGGGTTTGTATCTACTACCGTTCACTTGCTAGTATTACAGATGTACTACTAAGTTATCATTACTATTTTCCTTAATTATTTCTAATTTTCTATTATCCATGTTTTAATAATTGCAAAAATTTGAAGTGTTGTATCCTCTATCAAATATATATTTTTTATTACATAGGTACAAATATAGATAGGTACAACAAGCCTACAATCCGACTGATGGAAAGCAGGTACTGCAACCTATAGAGCTTGCAACACCAGAGGTACCTATATTAAGCGTGTTGCCTACCCTGAGTGGGATTATAGAAGGGGGTGGGGAGATTATGAAAGGGGGAGAAATTGGGCTCCGGGCGGCGTTTTTACTGACCTTAAGAAACACAACAATATTAGGATTTTTTTATTATTTCACGCCAATAGATTAGAGGGTAGTGCTACCCTGGTTGCTGGTCATTTTTGCTGATGGATGTACCTGTTTTGAATTGTAACTATTACAGTTAACTTAATCACAATGCCAGATACGAATTAAGAACAATCATGTGTCATGTGTCATAATATTTATTAATAATTATTTTTATCATGGGATTATAATCTCCTCTTACATACTTTTGTCCTTTACCAAGATTGAACGAAAGAAAAGGATGGAGATACAAACGGTATGCGTAATTGTAGTCTTTAATTGTTGCATGATAATGATCTCTATTGGTTAAAAATTATGTAGTGTAAAAAGTGGCCGGTGTGAGCCGCTACCGAGAATCGAACTCGACTAATTAGCCAATGGACGAGTGCACAGTTACTTCACGACACTTGTATGTGAAGGAGGGTTGGCAAAAAAGTTTGGCGTTGTATATATTAATTCTTTTTTTTTATTCTGACAAACACTTTGTATTAGGAATAGGTATTCTCATTTGTATAGTCTATTTACAGTAATTTTACCTTTGATATGTCATCGTTTCTGTTATTTCGGTTGATAACTCTAAATGTCAAACTCACGTCACGTCAGCTCTGATATCAAATGTAAAGTGCCACCAATTTAAACTGTTCAGTCAGACAAAATTAAAACTAACCTAAGAAGGTATAATTATCTTTATTTTTAAGTGACAATAATCTTTTAGTAAGTTATTGGCGTATTACAAGTTCATTTATCACTTACTCCGTTCTTCGAAACCACGTAAAGCCGTTGGCTGGTGTGCCTGATCTCTCTCCGGTCGTGTCGGATTGCTGTCCCAACGGACTATAAGAGTAAAGGGAATAGAGAGTGCTCCTGTGTTTGCGCTCACACTTGTGCACTATAATATCTCCTGTGTAATTGGCTAAGTTCCGGTGAGATTGGTCGCTGTGACCGAAATTCGGTCAGGAGGACATTATTATTCTCACCACTAGGAATGCCTTCAACTGCGTAAAATATAAGTTGGTAGCAATGTAGTCTAGGGCATCGCGAAAAAAACAATATTTGAAATTGGAACAATATAAATTACATATTAGTATAATACTAGATGCCCCGCGCGACTTCGTACGCGTGATTATTATTCCTCTACACTTTTTCTACCCTACTCTACACTATACTACGCAACTCTACCCTACCCTACACTACCCTACCCTTCTCTATCCCTCTACCCTAACCAGCCCCTACTCTACCCTACCCTACTCTACCCCTACCCTACCCCTCTATTTCTACCCTACCCTACCTTACTCTACCTCTACCCTACCCTACCTTACTCTACCTCTACCTTACCCTACCTTACTCTACCTCTACCCTACCCTACCCATACCCTACCATAACCTAGGGGTACAATTTCATTTTTTTGTCTTCTATTCTAGGCGGGGATAAATCCAACAGTATAATATTTTCCTATATTTTCTCTTGATAGTGATTGAATATCGAGATATCCGTCCATTAATTATGCCACTTTGATGTCTCTTTCTATTATCGAATTTCCTACACAAACTTTCACCCTCGTCCCCCTGGGGGGGAACCTCCATGGGTAGTTTTCAAAAAGCTAAAACACGTTTTATTTGTTAACCGAAAAGCTAAACACTAAGTTTGATTGATTTAACTTAAAAAGTGACGGATTTTCATACAAAGTTTCATCCCCCTTTTATAACTCCTAGGGGGGGGGGGAATCCAAATTTTTTGATACACGTCTTACTTATTTTCAGAACATAAGCTTAATACTCATTTTTACACCTTTAACTTAAAAAATAACGAATTTTCCATACAAACTTTCACCCCCTTTTTTATCTACTCAAGGGTAAATTTGAAAAAAAAAATCCAACCATCATAACCATCGAAAAGCTAAATACCAAGTTTCGTTCATTTAACTTTAAAAACGACGGACTTTTATACAATCTCTTATCCCCTTTTTTACCTACTTAGGGGTGGAATTTCCAAAAATCCTTCCTTAGTGCACCCCTAGGGTACTTAAAGAATATTGTCTCAAAATTTCAAGTCTCTAGGTCCACCGGTTTAGGCTGTGCGTTGTCTGTCAGTCAGTCAGTCACGGTACTGTTTTATAAGTATAGATAATTATTTATTTTCCTTTTTTTTTTGTTTTTGCAACCAGTACGCAGCCGTACGTAATAGGTGTGCGACATTCGCTCAGCGGGATGCTACGTGGAAAGCTACCATGTGCCCATTTAACAACTTATAACTATAGAAAAGTTGGCATAAGATCTGTCTTTTTGTCATCACTTCGCCATACTGGCGGCATTACTCATTTCGAAAGTTTAATATGGCTTTTAAGCTGTATATAGCCATCGGACAAGCGTGAGACGGGTTTAACGTTTTATTTTTAAACGATTTTAATTTGTTTTATTGCCTGTTAATGCTTAATTTCGTATTGGAATTAGTGTTATCTATGTTACGCCAGTATGTTAACAAAAAAATATGGACTTTCTATACAAATAGTCACGATCAGTTGATAAGTTTGGAAGGGAAGTCAAATTTTTTTTTGCAAATTTCGAAAACTCGTAGAACAAAAAGTGTTCTAAGTCACATCTCGAGACGTCTTGAGTTTAATCTAACACATAATGCTTACTTCTTTTTATGACACCTAAAGCGAGATGTGAAACTGAATTTTCCAAAAGGCCATTTACAAAATTAATTTCTGTAAATAGAGTTTTGCAATTAGTAATTTTTTTCATTTTATTTTTATTTAGGTATATCTTTATTTTTAAGCTACAAAGGCTGAGAGATAAATAGAAGAGATATCTATAACCTAAACATACTTATACAAATACATAAAGAACATTTATACGTATCAAAAAATCGTGATACTTGTTACTTTCAGGAATACCTACTAGGTAGGTACTTTAGCGCGATGGCGCCATCCAATTTACAAAAGTAATTAAGAAAGCGTAAACTTTAAGCGTATAGCGTGACTGTGTCAATAGTTATGTAAGTGAAAAACTTAGTCTTGATTGAGGGTCGTGCGCCGGGTCATAATGATCTGAGGGCCGCATGTAGCCCGAGGGCCGTATGTTTGACATTACTGCACTAAGGAAATAAAGCGGTTAGCCAATCCTTTATTACAAGTTACAATGGAGAAACATCTATAATTATAAAGTTGTTAAGATGAACATACGAATTTAATTCTTGTATCTACATTGTCAATACACAACTTTTAATAAACAGCAATTTATTAAAATAATAATCCACACCCCACAATAAATCGAATCGTGTTCCAAAATCGCAACACATAAGGAAACTTATTGATCATCGAAAAAAATCGATTAAGAACTGCGAATACGAAAAACAAATAAGCATAACTCATCGGACACTGATCGGTATCGATTATTAAAATGGCGACTGGAATCGATTAATCGGAGCGAAATAATAAAGTGAGCGAGGGTTAATTGCTTTGCGCCGACATAAAACATTGGTCTTGATAACTTACTCGCTACGGAGAATGTTTGAATCGATTTAGAACGATTACTCGATTACTCGGATGTCGTAATCATCATTCTGTGAATTGGTGTGCTGTTCATAATCGTATTTCTTGTAACTAATGTGGAGCTTCTGTTAGGAGTAGGTACCTAGCTTTTTTTGTTAGTTTTAATTCTATTAAATAAATTAAGCGAAATAATAAAAAAAAGTATGTAGTTTTATCTGATATACTATAATAATATGATAGAAAGGAAAAACAGAACCAAAAAGTTGAATCCTACATCTAAATAAGACAAAAAGAAAGTAAGACATCAATAATTGATTATAAGGTTAATCGAAGGAGACCTGCTTTGCAGACTCACGACATGACCATTTACTTCAACGGCTTACAAGGCCATTCATAATGTTACAAACTACTTTGAACTACTTTTTGGATTACCTTTATGGATTTCTATTTTGTATTCTTCAAAAGTAATGACAAGTGTGAAAACACTAGGGGTTCATACGGGTTCACCTGGGTGTTAAGATTGTTTAAATTGTATCTTGAAAATAAACTGTGGTTACCGTTTCCAGCGCCTTTCTTTCGTTAGTTACACGCCGTAAGTAAAGTAAGTAAGTAGCCGAAAAGTCAGAAATGCGCGCCTTGGGTTCGAACCTGAGACCTTTGAATTGCTAGTCAACGATCATACCACTAGGCTACCTCGTCTCTACAATAAATAAATAGTACCAACAACAAATAGCACCCAATGCTGTCACTGTCATCAAAATCTTAGTTTTATAAAAAAAAAGACAATTATTTTCAAATAATGTTGGAAAAAAAAAATAAGTTGCTACGTTTCGATGCGAGAACTAAGCTTTCAATTTAGCGGGCGAAATGAAGAGATCCACCGACATTGTAAAGGCGTAAAACAATTTTCATGGCCCCTTAGCAGTAACTAACCGAGCTCATGCAGGGTTGTCACAACAATTTATATCATACACATAATTTAAACATAGCGTTATCATCACGTCTGTTTTCTACAACCTTTTTCGTCCTCTTTTCGTTTCGATGAGTTAGCTAAACAGCTAACTTACCTAATTACGTACTGAATAGAACTGATAGCCTATTGGTATGACCGTCGACTGACAAGTCAGAGGTCTCGAGTTAGATAGAAATAAAAAAGGCGAAAATAACTTTTTAACCAACTTCAAAACACCAAATTTGTTTTGGAGCCGGTGACAAGACTTAGGATTAAGTTAAAATTGTAGTATGTTATTGTAGGGTTACCCTTATCGAACTATGGCGTAAGACAAGGCTCACCAAAATTTTTTATTTCTAGCAAATAATAATAATATAATATTCTCCTGACCGAATTTCGGTCACAGCGGCCAATCTCAGCGGAGACTAGCCAATTACGCAGGAGATATTATAGTGCACAAGTGTGTGCGCAAACACAGGTGCACTCTCTATTCCCTCACTCTCATAGTCCGATGGGTCGGCCTTCCGACACGATCGGAGAGAGATCAGGCGCAGGGCCAACAGCTTTACGTGCTTTCCGAGGCACGGAGTAAGTGATAATTAATTTATAAAACGCACATAACTTACGAAAAGTCAGAGGTGCGCGTCTTGGGTTCGAACTCGAGACCACTGACTTGCCAGTCAACGGTCACCACCACTAGGCTTCACGACTGAAATTAATTAAAAAATTAAAATTAGCAAATTATAACAGTAGCAACCCTAAAAGAGGCTCCAATTGGCTGTCTGGCTAAGTGCCGTTGCCTGTGGGCTAATTAAAACATCAGCCAGGCAGCGGCCGTGTTTCCCCGACAGATAATCTTTCATATTTTGTCTTAGCTGTCAAACGTTGCCCTAACGAACGACCTGTCTTTTCTCCTTAATTTTAGCCTGGAGGATCAGCAGCCTGAATTAGTCTACCTGCCGTCTAATGACAGGGAAAATGGTCTGGATTTATCAAAATTCTGCCAGGGTTTAGTTCAGAAGAGAAGATGAAGTTATTTTTGTTTTATAGGGAGAAACCTTACTAAGGCACTCGACCTCCGAGGGAAGAAACCGGGGTGTGAGACAATTATCTCACTAAAGTCTCCCCGGTGATCACCACATGATCACACGTGAGTCGGCCTATTCGTTCGTGGTGTAACCAGCTTGAGACTCTATCATGAAATACATTTATGGAATGACCTAAAGGGACAGAGTTATCATCTGCCTAGCTTTTTCCCAACTATTTTGGGGTCGGCTTCCAGTCTTACCGGATGCAGATGAATACCAGTGCTTTACATGGAGCGACTGCCTATCAGACCTCCACAACCCAGATATTGGGTCACACGATACCCCTTAGTAAGACTGGTTGTCAGATTTTCGGGCTTCTGACTACCCGTAACAACTGTCAACGATCTACAATTGACAGCCGGGGCCAACAGCTTAACGTGCTATCCGAGGCACGGAGAGTGGTAATTAATTTATAATACGCACAACTTACGAAAAGTCAGAGGTGCGCGCCTTGTTTTCGAACCCGAGACCTCTGACTTACCAGTCAACAGTCACCACTACTAGGCTATCACGTCCTAAAGGGACGGAGTAGGTATACTTGATTATTCGATATCTCGATCACAGCACTAGTGCCAGTGTGTTACCTTTCCGAATGACAAATGAATCGATATCGTGGCGAGGGCGTGCGCTGATTAGTTATAGGTGGCACTTGGCCATTACGCAGCCGCGCCCACTCACAACTGAATTTAAATTAACTTCAGGACTTACCTTATGTTCTAGAATGGATCTCACTTCACTTACCACGTGATCAGCATGACCAGAGAGAGAAAAGTCGCATTACTTTAGCTTTTAGGCACGTAACGGGCGCTGATTAATTTATTAACATAAGTTAAGTATTTACATAACTTACAAAAAGTCAGAGCTGCTTTGTGTTCTAACTGACTTTAAAAAAAGTTAAGGGTAGTCACGCACTTACGTTAGTATAAATACATCTCAATTGCACGTACTGGGATTTTTTCTGTATTGTGAGCGCAATTACAAACATATAATTTCACAAAACATGAACACCCAGAACCGGAACAAGTATCTGTCGATCACACAAATATTTGCCCCGTGCGAGAATCAAAACCTTGTTGTCCCAATAAGCATAGAAGGCGCATCGCCTAACCAATACGACAATTATATCGTCAAGACTACACAGTTAAATACGTTAGTGATGGTATGTTATTACGAAATAATGTACGTCACAATTACTTAAGAAACAGTGGAGAGATTCTCACAATTATTGTGCAAATCGAAATAATCTCGTGGTAGGGGTAACGATTTATGAAATTAATCTACTATTGCAAGAAATAAGAATGATTTAGGTTTTAATCTTACGATTCTACGTCAGATTTGTTATTGGTTTATAAAAATAAATAATTGGTACTTCGTGTTTATTGCAGAGAGAAATATTGTATTAACAACTCTTGTTATTAATGTGCTTTGATTTTGATATCCGATAGTCTGTATTGGACTTAAGTATATCCTCTTGATCGAATTTCGATGAAAGCGGCCAATCTCAACTGAGATTAGTCAACTACGCAGGAGATATTGTAGTGCACACGCACTTCTGACTTTTCGGATTCATGTGCGTGTTAGAAATTAATTATCACTTACTAAATCGGTGAAGGAAAACATCGTGAGGAAACCAGCACACCTGAGAGATTTTTCAACGGTGTGTAAAGCCAAGTCAGAGGCCTACGGGTGGTTTAAACTCTGACACCAGGTTGTTCATCAACCATACGATGAAGTAGACGATAAAGATAATAAGATCCATTGAATGACGTCCATTTAGATATATCGTCAGTACCTTAGAGTATATAAGAAAAAAATAGAGCAACCCTATATAAGTATGAACCGTGAGCACGGGTATGAACAACGCGGCCGCGACACGAGCTCCGTTTGCGATCATACCTCGATCGACTTCGGTTCAACTAGGCTCCACGAGCGAAAAAGTTACATTTTAGCTTATATCATGGTTAACTGCTGAGTAAAATTTTGAAAAACGTCTAGAAAACTTAATTTGAAAAAATGACATTTTAACATTTCTATGGCGAGACCTGCTTTCGCTCCGCACAAGGCAATGTGGTTGACGTTATCACTCTATATTTTCTTGAATACTCTATGGTCAGTACCCACCTTTAATCACCCAACAGTCTAGCAACGGCTTTTTTAACCCTTCCGTTACCTAGATAAAATCTACAGCTTAGGTGGCCGAACGGGGAAATATGCAAAGAATCTAAATTAGGACGAAAGGGTTGCCTTGGAATGCCATCAATCAGATAATTAAAAGTAAATTGTGTTTAATTCATGTTTTGTGGCCAATTACTCGTGTTGTAACTGGCTGTATGGAGTTTCCGTTGCGTATTAATTATGACAAATTGACCATTTTGAACTTAGAATAAACTTACGACGTTGTAATTAGGATCATTTGATTTCCAGTGGTTTCAATGAGATAAGCGATGATGAATGTGAGCTAGAAGTTTAGTGTTTTTGGTCATTTTTTTTCTTAATAAAACGTTAGGTCAACTTGATTTAACTTAACAATTTACATAATTTGGAATCCTATATTTATTATGAATTCTTTTAGTAGGTATAATTATGTTTTAAGTCTCTAAGTTTCATTAATTTATGCTTTTAATTAGCAAGGGAGTAATAGGTACGGTAAAGGTAGGATTTATGAAAAACCGGCTTAGTGCGAGTCGGATTCGCGCACGAAGTGTTCCATATTACCTATATAAACAACATTAGACTCTATAATTATTATATCCTTTTTTTATAATGAGGAAAAAAGAACGGTAAAAAATCACGTTTGTTGTATGGTCAGGCAGTCGCTTCGAAGAAAACTAATACCAAGTTAGATCAGAAGCCGAATCCAACAAAGATTAGAAATAATAATGCTAGGTAGAGGGGTTTATCAGTCAATTAACTAACCCTAACAGAATTATCTGCTAGATATGGGCATTATAATAATATTTTTTAAGGATGTGTCGCCCTCAGCATTTACTTACAGAACAACTTCTGTAAGCAAGGATCTATATTGTTGCATTCCTTATTTTGTGCGCTCATTAGAAGGTGTTTGCCTTTAATCGCCACGCTTGGGCAAGGGAGTTGGCGATTCCAGTAGCAGAGGGTTGCTATTAAACAGTAGGATGCTGCTGCCCATCCTCCAGATTTTTCCCTTTGTCGCTTCTTACGACACCCGTGAGGTAGGGGTGGTTCTATTCTTAAGCCGGAAACAACTGTATTGAGCCCCGCAAAGAAATTAAACTAAATGCACTAATATAGTAGGGGTAAGATAAAGTACCATCTAAAGTATTTATCAGTTTTTAAGTCCAAGTTAAGTTAAGTTAGACCAATGCAGAGCGCAACTAGTTCAAATTATCCCAATTAATTAATAATTACATTTTTTTATTCAGCTTTTTACTTTTTCGAGCGAAGCTAGTTAAAATTACCCCAATTATTAATTATTATTTAATTATTAACTATTTTTGTCTTCAGTTTTTTACTTTTTTCTTAGCATAAATTACCTACAAGTAATGAAGTAAGTGAAATTCGTATTATACAGGACTGGTTGTCCCATAACTAAGTCAGTTGGGGATCATTTCGAATAAACTGATCAATTACAATAAATTACCACGCACGTTCAATAACGGCGGCCATTTTTAAATATATACCTACAAGAAAAAAATTAAAAATTCACATACCTTTCCTTAGATCTATAAGAGTTATTGCTTGAAATAATGTGTTGACGTTTGTCTGTTTATTCAAGTGGTACAATAATATCTAAGTTACTAAAACATAAATGGAAAAAAGGAGCCAAGTTTTCGCCGATAAATGTTGAGAATTAAATAGGTGTCAAGTTCCTTTTATCACAGTTAAAAGGATGTACAACGTTTTAAAAAAATGCTTTAAAAGAAAAATTGCTATGTTACTTGTTACTGAATAATAGTAACAAGTAACATGGTACTAAATAATAGTAACAAGTAACATGGCAAATTTTATTTTAAAGCTATTTTACCCAACTTAGAGAATTTTCATAGTCAATTAATAATTAACTTGGCACCTTTTTAAATATCAAGTTTTTTGTCGTCTTAGGCAAAAAACTTGGCTCATTTTTCCAATTATACTTTTGAAAGGATATGCAGTCAAACTTCAATACTTTACTTCAAGCAATTTGTTATATTAACATTATTGTTAATTTAACAAATTGCTTTGCTTTTGCTTTGAAATGGTCAGGAATCCTGACCATCACTTAGTTCCAGGCCATCATTATTCTACGGAATACCATGAAACCACGCCCAAACCCGGAGGCATCTACTAGTTTTCAAATAATGAGTAATTAATGTCACAAGCACGTGCAGCTGACGCGGCATACGAATCTGTACATTTAAAAGAATTATCATTCATTATGGTCCGGCAAGTTTTTAGCTTGAGACACCAATTAGTGCGTGGAACAGGAAGTTATGGCGTCTCTCCACCATAGAGACGTATATGGCCAGTATGATAAATTTTATAGCTGGATGTCTTCATAGACTTTCAATCGAGCGTTTAGAAATGGGCTTATTTATGGTAAACTTCGAGAGAGACCTACGATGTTTATGATTTTAATGAAAATTGTTTATGTTTTAACGAATAATTGAATTGAATGATTTAGCATAAACGATACGACCACAAAAATTAAGGCTGTCGCTTAAGAACTTAACTTTTCTATAATAATATTTATTTCATCCTCATGGTTTCAGTCAGAATACATAGGAAGAATAATTATTAGCTAAGAAATATTTTATTAATCCTTAAAGCAAACTCTTTGATACTCATAATAGATTATACCTGAAAAAAAAAATTTACCCCTCTTTACTCTATGAAAGACCAAAACATTTCTTTTTAAATTTAATTTTGCGTTATAAAAGTAATGTATATTCAGCATTTTATTACAGCTTTTTAGCATTGATAATCTGCTTGAAAATGGCTGTTACATAGGGACAGGCAGACAAACGGCCATGATGAGGCTTTCAGGGTTCCTGGGTTTATTATGGTACTCTGATAATTGAGCCCTTAGTCTTGCAAGTGCCTATAGATTACGGTAACAAAAAGCGATTTACAGGAGTAATATTTTTTTTAATTATATTGTCGTAGATAGTGTCGTGGTGGCTTATCTATTGGTTTCAGACCCGTTCAGCAAGCACGTAACGTGGCTGTGGGTTCAAACCTGGCATGTACCAATGTGACTCTTTCAATGTTAATGTTGGTACTTTCTAATTCTATTCTATTAATTCTAGTTAATCTAGGACACCACTGGCGAATGAGGAAGGAAAACATCATGAGGAATCCTGGACCTTCAATCATCTGAAATCGCCAACATGGAGTGAGCTAGCGTGGTGATCAATGCTCGATCCTCTTCTGTATGAGAAGATGCCTCTGCCCTACAGTGGGAAAGTTTCAGGCTGATTCAATTGTCCTACAGATAAAAGGTTGTTTTTTTACTCAACTCAACTTTGCTATGATTAACTAAATAATTGTATAAAAAAATATAAATTTTATCCTGGTTTGACATCCACGCGGGCGAAGCTGCGGACAAAAGCTATTAATTGTATTTTTGAATCAGAATCAGTACAAGTGGCTACAGGTATTTTTTTTTTAAAGGTAAGTCTGAGCACAAATGTTGTATACTTTCAGTTATACCTTTTCAGAAAATACATATTATGGTTAAATGAAATTGTGTCGATGATATTTCGAAAAAATCACAGCCTTATCTAATACCCCTGCCAACCTAATAGCTTTGCTGTGTGTACTCAATATTCTTCTTATGAAAGCTTCATTAGCATTCGTTCTATAATGATCTTATTATTAATATTTAATAATGTATGTTAATGTAACGATTCTTTTAAGTCACGAAAATTAGTAAATAGTAATTATTGGTAAAACGATGTCTCTCCTATCATCCTGCCCTGTGTGCCCTAAAACCTGTACACAGGAGGATTTAATGGCTGCTTCCTATAACGCAGTCAGCGTCGCTACTTTCTGGGCCGCTTCATTAAAATAATAATTTAAAAAATAGTTTTGCTATCGAAACGATAAGAAGAAGAAGTAACATAGGAATCCATATATTTAGGTACCATTATCTATGTATATTATAATAAAATCACATTTTTGTACTAATAACGAATTTATAATTTAATCAATAATTTACAAATGTTCCATAGTCCTCCTATGTTTAGTAGGTACTAAAGGTGATTATAACATGATTTAAAATTATTCCAGATAATCATTAGATACTTAAGTTTTCTATTTTGTACAGATTTTGAAAAGGCATTGAATTTGTGAATAATGAAATTAATAAATTTTAAACTGACTTAGATCAAATAAGAAATTACAGGGTTTTTTAAATTTAAGGCGCAAGAACGAAAATTACAGGGCTTTTTAAAAGGCGCAAGAACTAGAGTCAAGGCGGAGTAGAGGAGTAGAGCCGAATTTTCGTATCGCTCCCTCACTTTTTCTGTAAAATGAATAGGGAAATAATATAAGTAATTTTTTTTTACGTAGAACGGTTTTATCATCAAAACTAAAGCTGTGTACCAAATATCAGATCAATCTGTCAATCGATTACTAAATTTGAACCAAATAATAAACAGGTCAAGCTAAGTAAAACCGTTTAAAAAGTGCCTACGCCTCTGCCTTGACTCTCGTGTTATTAGCGATGCACCTCAATCAAGAAAAAAAGTTTTATGTATGTATGTATTAACAGTTCCTTATTTATTTAAAAGTTTAATTAAATTTTAGTCTATAGTTTCGTAACACATCTGGCTTCAAATATGGAAAGAAAGAAATAAGCATGATTTTTAATTAATATGACACAAAAGCGATTAAAATTAATATTTTTAAGTACTTATTGTGATAAAACTATGGCTTACCAGGAGTTAAAGAACATTTAACTTAAAGATGGTATGGCGCTAAAAATTTTAGTTTTTAAAATCAATAGTGACACATGATATTAGTTTTTTTTTACTGCCAAATAGCTGACAGTTGTTATTGACAGTTGTCAATTTGTTGCCAACCACAAATATTTTTGGTAGGTTTTGAAGATCAGCATATTAGAATTAATGTTGCACCAATGTAAAGTGCCTACTTAATGGTCACTTTTGAACACTTTACACATCGCCAAATTGATTTAAAAATATGACCAAAGCCAAAAGGTTAAGTTGTAGACCTTACCATCTCTAATTTAAATATTCTAAAAAGTACCTAATGTTCATCTATGATCAGTGATTCGTATTAAAAAATCTATTATTTTAGAAATACACTAAAGTAATATTATAATAATATTTACTCAATCTTACGTATACAATAATTTATTTTAAATATTATTTACATAATTATTTGCATATCAGTAGACTTAATTAAAATACATATTAAGTACAGAAACCTTGTAGCTTACAACAAAAAAAAAATGATGGCTTTATATACATATATTTTTTAAAAAAAGGGCGTTTACATGTGGTTAAAATAATCCACTAGGTTAACCTCTAAATAGTTTTAATTAAATTGTTGTGTTGGATGGTAAGTGTGGAGAAATCCAGAAATCAATAGATGTATAAAAATAATAAAATGTTTTTGATGTTTTGACTCGTTAAAATTTTGATTTCTGTAAACTCATCATCATCTCATCATCTTACCCTTGTAAACATTTTACAGCTTGGCAAAAAAGAGTCTGGAAAAATTGGGGGCGCCGCTGGCGCACTTTTCACACTACAATTCAAAATTACAAGTTATTTAGTGTTTACATATTTCTATGACGAGTTTTTTGTCATTAATTATAATCAAATGAATCATTTTTATGTTATTTTACTACTCACAAACTTACTTTTTAAGATCTCAGACTCTCAGACTCTTTTTTGCCAAGCTGTATTTAGGGTCGGCGCAATAGGTCTATCTTTAATTCATCTCTTGTTGATGATGATGATGAAATGGATGGAAAGCTAATTCCAACAAAACTTGTATGCACTGCTACCTCCAGGATAGATAAAACAAGTAACAAGTTTGTCGTAAATTACTTAGTATAATAAAGTGATACTTATTCCAACTTATTTACAATTTTCTACCCAGTTTAAACATTATTCAGCACTATTTTGAGAAATTGCAATTATATAATTTTTCATTGATGTCAAGTGAACAATGGTGCTAATTCTCTTGCACACGCTCTAACTAAACTAATTTAGACTATCTCTCTTTCTATCAGAGATCATAAGAAAAAGATAGAAGATTTTTAAAGCTGTCAAATTGGTCCATTTACTTGATATCAATGAGAATTTAAGCCGGCATGTCATAGATCTCGTCTAATTTTACGTCAATTGCAAGAACTTGGACTATATTTGACAACTCTAATTTTCAGTTAAATGTGTTATCCTTTATCGATGGTGTTCATTAGTAAGAGATAAAGTTAGACTAAAATTAGTTTGACGTGATGTACAAGATAATCAGCATCAATATGGATATGGATATTTATGGAGTATAACATTCAAAGGTTTTTAACAGTTTTTAAGACGTATTCTGTTACAAGAAATTATTTCTATATCTATAGTTTAAAAAATCATTATAATGTGTCCATACCCTAAATTCTAGGACCGCACACAAAGAACTTTTTGTTTTGAAATTAGAAATCATTTATTTTAAATTCATTGTCTTTGATTCACTTTTTAAACTTTTGTTCTCGAATCGGTAGTGGTAGCCCTCTATTCTTAGTGCCTCGCCGTGTGTGAAGTTATCTTTGCTTCATTGTCGGTGTTAATAAGCAAAATAATTTAATCGTTGTTTTTTTCCATACAGTATATTATAATTATCATGAAAAATTACCCACATAATAATAAAAAACTGGGAGAACAAATATGGCAATTTAAAACAATTCGAATCACACTACAGCAGCCAGCAAATACACATAAGAATAGGGACCCTTTCAATTTAAATTTCGAACACCGTTTCAAGATGGCGGCTGATCGTTCGCTTCACGCGTTGCCGCGTGATCCATTCGTCAATGTGGCTGTAGAGAATTCAGGATATTCATGTTTATCGCATGTTGATGGCTCGGGGGACCGCCTAGGAAGCTCAATTGTGGTCTGGAAGCCGCTGCCATTGCTGCGAAGAGCGGTGGGGCACCACCTCCACCGAATAAAGCGAAGGATGGTGGTAAAAGCGGTCGGGCGGATAGCCTAAGCTTTTCTATTTCAGCCTCTTGTAATCGTTTCGCTTTCGCTCGTCGATTTTGAAACCATATTTTCACCTGAAATAAAAATAACATTTGAAAACTCTGTTTTTGAATAAATTAATATAAAATGCTTACGTCATTAGATATGCTATGTAGTTCTATGACCTGATGATTCAGATGAAACCAATTATCATTTACTAAACGGTGAAGGAAAACATTGTGGGGAAACCAGCACACCTGAGAGATTTTTTTGAGGTGATTTTTTATCAGAGCCCTACGAGTGGTTTAAACTCTGACTACAGGTTGTTCATCTACCATACGATAAAGAAGTAAAGACCAGCCGTCGGTTGCCCGTACAGCAGACTGTTTAGGCTTTATGTGGTATAAATTGGTTCTAAATTTTGGTTTTTCTGGCAAAGAGATATTTATTCCAATCTGGGTCTATGTGCAAGTGAGATTGTAATACGTGTGACCTCCTTGCCGGCTGGATGTTTACTAAATTAATTGATAGCTAGAGCTCGACACAATTGATCACCCATCCACTGACTTAGCTTTGAACTTAGCTTAACTTAGTGATTATGAATATTACTGCATTGATACAGCGCCCGAGCATGTATCAATAGTTAGTATTATAAATTGCATAAAACGGTACCATACGATACCATACCTGAGAGATGGTCTCGACGTTGTCTAAAGCTATGGCAGAGTCCTACAGGTGGCTTAACTTAGACAGTAGGTTGTTCATGCATTAAAAAAGACCATTAGCATACTGTGAACAAACAGCGAACTCCTTACCTGTGTCTCAGTAAGTCTAAGTGATGACGAAAACTCTGCTCTTTCCGCGATACTCAGATACTGTTTATCTCTGAACTTCTTCTCCAGAGCCAGGAGTTGCTGGGTAGTGAAAGGCGTGCGTGGCTTCCGGTTGGGCTTGTGCTTCCGCAACTGACAACGGACGACGGGAGGGCCGCTTGGAGAGCCTGCTGATAGAAAAAGTGAGGTTAGAATAGATAAGTACGAGAAAAAATATTATGCGGACATGTAGACTTTTTTAAGAGTCGTGATAGCCTAGTGGTGGTGACCGTTGACTGGTAAGTCAGAGGTCTCGGGTTCGAACCCAAGGCCAGACCTCTGACTTTTCGTAAGTTATGTGCGTTTTATAAATTAATTATCACTCTCCGTGCCTCGGATAACACGTTAAGCTGTAGGCCCCGGCTGTCAATTGTAGACCTTTGACAGTCGTTACGGGTAGTCAGAAGCCCGAAAGTCTGACAACCAGTCTTACCAACGGGTATCGTGTAACCCAGTACCTGGGTTGTGGAGGTCTGATAGACTGTCGCTCCATGTAAAACACTGGTATTCAGCTGCATCCGGTAAGACTGGAAGCCAAAAGCCTACATGATCATCTGCCTAGCCTTGGGAAAAGGCTAGGCAGATGATCATGTAGACTTTTTTAAAAGTCAAGTGAAAAAAATCAAGACAAACTCCTATTTAAAATGTAAGTATGTATTATTGCATTTATGGTAAAATAACATTTGAGTTTTAGATATATTTATTTACCTATAAATTAAAAATCTGTTTTAAGAAAAGAATCAACTGAATTTTGCTTACGTCATTGAGTAGGTATTGTGCTTATTATTTTAAACCACTTGCTTTCTATTGACTTTCTATTGGACTGCCATTAATTGCCGTAATTATTGTTTGGTATTGTTTGATGATATTTCATAGTTTTGGTGTGTGTGTGTGTTTTTGTGTTTTGCAAAAGGTCAAGAATCTTTCATTGGAAACCGTACTCTAACCGTACGCTAGGAAATGAAGGCTAAAAAATGTCGCTCCAGGGATGTACCTTATCATTTACCGGCGTGATCGATGTTCTAAAATATCACAGAGACAAACTTACACAATATATAATTAATCTAATGAAAGACCATTACGAATGCTATTGAACAATCCCTACTAGGAGTCTAGTTTGTCTGGAAATTAGTAAGTAAACCATTGCTCACTTCGCTAATGAACCAACTGTTATACTTATTAACGAGTTAATAATAGAACCATTTTAGACAGGTGTTAGTAAGGAAGTAAAACAAACGTCTGTGTTTCAATAATTAACTGTTTTCTAATGAATAGGTACCTATTACTAAATAAATCTGACAAAGTAATAATATATTTTACTTGTTTTTCGATATCGCAAGTTAATCGATGAACCATCATTGATAATTGCTTTTTTCCTAAAGTAAGAGTACATTACATAATATTTAGAGGAAATAAGAAAACGAGACTTGAACACGCGACCCTCGCCGTACTGTAGAGTATTCTCTTACCAAATGAGCTATTACAGCTGTATTTTTAGCAGAAATTAAATACGTACACACGGCTGAACATCAAGCTATAAATTTCCAGTATAAGTTGACATCTTCTTGTACGAAGAGCCTATACAATGCGAGGTCAGTTCATACTGGTTTTGTATAGCTTTATGTGAAGCCGTGTACCTACATATACAGGGTTATTAGTAAAACACCAGCATTCTTAAAAGGGGTCATTAAACTCATTCTTATGAACAACTTTTACTATGGGACCAACCCTGAAATCGCAAAAAAAAATCAGCTGTTCCATACATTTTGTTGAGTGATGTGAATAAACTTCAAAGTTTAAACTCTAAATACAACTGCAGCAGCATAGGAAGCACCAGGACCAACCAATTCCACATCGACATCCGTTTCCTGATCATCATTCGGTGTGTAATTCTTCCGTCACGTAAACTCGACCGTTGAAAACGTCAGTAATGGCTGGCACACTTATTCCAAGTTTAAAATTACACCCTAGGAACAGCAGGAAGACCGTTTGAAACTACAAATATATTTGTCTCGCTTATTAACCTAAAATGCCTGTTATTCAGTGTGGCTTGGTGTTAAAGTGCTACGTTTGTGTTGAACGGTTTTTAGACCACCATGGTGTGGGTTCAGGAAGTTTTGACGGTTGGTTTTGACGACTAATTTTGATTTTTACAAGCTTTTATTTAACTTGACCTATTCTTCTTCTTATCGTGTGGTTGATTAACAACCTGGTGTAAGAGTTTAAACCGCCTGTAGACCTCTGACATGGCTTTACACACCATGAAAAATCTCTCAGGTGTGCTGGTTTCATCACGATGTTTTCCCTCACCGTTTTAGCAACTGATAATTAGTTTATAATACGCAAATAACTTACGAAAAGTCAGAGGTGCGCCGCCTTGGGATCGAGTTCGAGACCACTAACTTATCAATCGACGGTCATACCACTGAAGAAGAAGTAATTAATTATTATTTGATATCTGTGCGTTGAATTGATTTTTTTTTCGAAAATGCTAAATATTCTGCGCCACCCTCACTTTTTTTTCCCTATTTCTATACTCTAGGGAGGCAAGCCCCACTAGTTGGGAAATTCTGGCTTGTGGTATAAATGTTGGACTGTCAAATCAAAGGTGTCTGGTTCGAACTCAGGCATGCACCACTCACAATCTTGTGCGTGTTATAAATTAATTATTATCATTGCTTGGTGATGGACAATATCGTGAGGAAACTAACGCACCTGAGATTTTTCAGTAGCATGTCAAATCATATTAGAGGCCTATATGTGGTTTTAACTATCACCAGCTTGTTCGTCACCAAACCAACAAAGAAAATAGGTAAAACTTGAACCTTGCAATTGACAGAGTAACATAAATTAAAACTAGACAAATCATTACGTGACCGACCACTCCCAACAATGTTTTAACAAACGTAAATAAATATTAGTATAAATTTGCATAAATTAACGTCCTTTGTTATCAACTTATCACCATTAATTAAACACGAATGCGGTGTCATTAGCCGGATAACATCGACGCTGAATCGGTTGAATCGATTTGAATATTAAAACATCGATTCATTGGACTGTATAATCACACTATGGCGATCCCTATTGTTTGACTTCCGTCCACTAAAGAGCCTATTAACTGCCAAATTAATCGATTAATTCAAGTTTTAATTAACTTTTACTACTAAACATTGATTTCCGGTGCTCTGTTGTGGTTTTAATGTGTAATGTGTGGTTAATGTGGTGTAATAGGTGTTTTCTTAGTTATTTAATAGTTATTTTAAAATATAAGTACCTAAATATAAACGTCTTCTCATCGTATGGTTCATGAACAACCTGGTGTTGTTGGTTTAAACCGTCCATAAGCCTCTGACACACACCATAGAAAAATTACTCAGGTGTGCTAGTTTCCTCACAAAGTGATAAAATTAATTTCTAATACGAACATCATTTCGTAAAGATGCCTGCCTGGGTTCAAACCTTTGACTTGCTAGTCTAATGGTCATACCAATATGGAAGAATAAGGTGAGGAGTTCTTCCATTGAAAAAAGCGGATCCTCCAATCTGATGGGTGTTTTCTTCTTCTTCTTTAAGTGCCATCTCCTACGGGGAGGTCGGCGACCATCTTACTATAATTTCTGTCTGTCACGTGTCATGCGAATTAAATCAGCTGTTTTCTCCACCTCCAACCAGTCTCTTATGTTCCTTGTCCAGGATATTCTCCTTCTACCTCGGCTTCGTTTCCCATATATTTTCCCCTCAATGATTAACTTTAATAAACTGTATTTATGTATGGGTGTTTTGCCTAGTGGTTATTTGCTCAACATAATATATTCAGTTACCTTCGTAGGTCTCCAAATGGCAAAACACTACCTACATGGATGGTTCCAGGACCTGTTCTCTTAAGAAAGACCATCTGCCATTAATCCCTTTCAATGGATGGACACCTCAACTCATACCTTCATAACACTGGTACGTAAGTATTATATTATCTAGCGACTGCCTATCAGACCTTCACAACTCACATACTGGGTTACACGACACCCCTTGGTAAGAGTGGTTGTCAGACTTTCGGGCTTCTGACTACCCGTAACGATAGTCAAAGATCTACAATTGACAGCCGGGGCCAACAGCTTAACGTGCTATCCGAGGCACGGAGAGTGATAATTAATTTATAAAACGCACATAACTTACGAAAAGTCAGAGGTGCGCCTTGGGTTCGAACCCGAGACCTCTGACTTGCCAGTCCACGGTCACCACCACCACTAGGCTATCACGACTCTCATATTATCTGCGACTAAGCTATAAGCCAATCACTTATAGGTATTTAGTAAAAAAAAATGCATTATAAATTAAAATACTTACACATTCATTGTAATTAAATTTTACAGTTCAATTCATTAGAAAATCAATTCGTATGTAAATATTTCAATTTCCTTTCGATGATCGTTTGAATACTGTGAAGGGCATTGTGTCGACCACGTTATTAACATCGGACCTCAATTATCACACAAAACATTGTAAAGTTTAAAATATCCGAAAAACTTATCTTTAAATACTTACTTGGAAGCAATTGTTTATTTATATACATTTAAAACATGATAGACTTTACAGCAAATTTAATTGTCTAGGGCAGTGGTCAAAATTCGGCCAAAAAAATCCAACCTAACTAACCCACTTAATTAATTAATAAACAGTTGCTCCGTGCCTCGAAAAGCACGTAAAGCTGTTGGTCTTACGCCTGATCTCTTTTCGATTGTGTTATCATTAGCAATGTGATTATAAACCATTCCAATAAATAATTCTAAGTAACCCTAAATAATTTATCTAACACTAAATAAAGTTTAACCAGTAGATATTTAATTTACAAGATACTTACCTACCTATTATTGATTGGCAAGTTTTATAAGTAAGACTGTAGGTAAATGTTATAACGTTTACTACCTAATATGTTTATGTTTTTGTTAGTTATCATTACAGAAATAAACGCACACTCAAAACACTTTCTTTGTCGACCTTCAACAACTCAATACATCCAAACTATACCTTGGGCAATAAGACGAAGACTCGCGAATGCCTATCGGCGGCGCTCCGGTGATAAAATACAACAATTTCAATGGCCCCACCTGCGGACATATCAATGCTCGCTACCGAACGCTAATGAAGATATAATATCCATCTCTAAACGTATTTATTTTCCCGCGCGCGCCATTTTGTGCAGCAATGACAGACCATAGACCATTTTGTGTAATGGCGGCCAATTAAGCGCGCCGTTTGGGCTACTTAATAGGATTTAGTTGTCAATGTCGCGATTTAATTGGATTATTTGTAATCTCTGTTTGTTATTGAATAAATTACTTTGTGCTCGCTCGTTTTTCTGTATAAATACTCCGAAATCCGATTAGCGAATTCCGTTTAACTAACTGCTCTATAAGTATTTAGTAGGCAGTCTGTGCTATAGGTAGGAACTGTACTTTAATTGTTAAGTAAAGATTTTGTAGTTACGGAGTTGCGTCAGTGCCTTCATTAAATCTTGACAACTAATCTAACTTTAGGATATCGTATCACTTTGGGTTGCGGGAGTCAGATAGGCAGTCGCTGCATAGAAAACTGATATTCAGGTTAGATTAACTTGTAACTAACAAGGAGTATGATTTTGTGAGAGGATAGTACTACCCCAGTCGAGCCGGCCTATTTAATAATAATATTTATATGTAATTTATAACATCAATATTTTGCCCGTATTATAATAAAATTCAATTTTGATTTGGAAGATGGCACCACGTCGCCATTTATAAGAATGTTATTGTTATTTTCCTCGGGAACAGTAATTTTTTCGAAATGAAAGGTACCCTATGTCCGTTTCTGTTCACCTGGCCACGTATATGCAAAATTTCAGGACGTCAAAAGGTAACAAACAAACTTACTTTCGCAATTATTCGCATAATATTATTAGTTAGGATTTGTTATATTAACGTTTATTTTACTTCGGCTATTAACAGTTGTAACATTTATTTAGCAGTGTGCCATTGCACACATATAAATAAATATTTATTATAGCAAATAGCAATATATATTGTTCGCATTCACTCTAGCAGAACAATAGGGCAGGCGCTGTCTGGACAATTAAATTTCATAATAGGTCTGAGTGTCAGACGCGAGACGTGTTAACGCAACAAAGTAACATTTTGCCGATAATATGACACGCAGAATTCACAACATGTCAGTGTCAGATATTCATCAGTTAAGCTTGAAAATTACCGCCACGACTAGACTGGCTAATTAGCAAGAAAATGCGATCTCTAACCATTTTCCGGTAAGTAAGCATTATTGATTCACCACTAGCTAAACAAGAATGTTTTTCTAGTATTTCTTGGAAAATCGAGCAATTATGGGGATTAAATACAGCATTTTATGGAGTGTTTACCAAATAGAGCGTTTTTTAAAAAACGGCTAAGGCCATTTTTATCATTTTTAATGGATCGCTTGACGGTGTAAAAACTTTTGTTTTGACATTATGAAGCATTCGTTTGGAAAGAATATGAAATGCAGGGTATTCGGTAAAAAGGAAAATTAATGAATTACCTAAGTAGCACAGAAAAATGCCTTACTACTTTATCTAGGAATGGAATGGTAATTAAAGTGTAACTAGACTCTGGATACGTGAGGCTTCATTCGTGGTATTTATATCAGTAAAAAGTATGTAATCTCCAGGTTACGTTTACTCTTTGCGCTAATTTTGTTGAACATAGTAATTTTGGCGTTTAAAAATAACATACATACTCATTTACGAATTCATTATGCTCTAGCTGTCGTCTGCGTAAAATTAAACTTTCTCCTATTAAGATGTCAGTCTACACATTCATCATCAGCCTGTTTTAGTCCACTGCTGAACATAGGCCTCTCCCAATGCGCACCACGACTATATTGTGGGGTTATTGGAGGTATTTCACCATAGGTATAAATCGGTAGGGCAAGCGGGTTGGCGATCGCATTAGCAGAAGATTACTGTTACGCAGTAGAATGCTGCTGCTCATCCTCCGGATCTTTCCCTTTGTCGCTTCTTACGACACCCGCGGGACGAGTAGGGGTGGTTCTATTCTTAGACCGGAAACCGCACGGCAATACGTATCTTTACATAAAAACACTCAAAATATTAATATCTGAGTTAAGTATAATTACGTTGCAACTGTGTGTTTAAAAAGTTTTGTAAGTTGTATGAGTTTAGTGGGCTAAAGTCAAATATATTTGTCTCTCTAGAAGTACTTAACAGATAAAAAAATATTAAGCTTCTTAATCACACTACAACCAGACATGTTTGTTTTCCGCACAATAATTTTCTTCTCCATTTCAGCAAATAATAATTATTTATAACGTCAAAAAAAATACGTGCGTGTACCGCACGACCGGCGAAACGTGGGTGTACTGCACCTCTGCGTACCCCCTCTGGGGAATACAGGCGTGAGTCTCAAAAAAATTGATGGTACAATAATATAGAGTAACTATTTGTGATTCTTTAGTACTTTAAATTGTTTAATATCTAATTGTAGCAACACTTATAACACTGTCAATACCAACATTCTTCACTTGTCAAAATAACGAGTTCAAATGAAAAATAATCAATTAGATACCTCACTTAATAAGCAGTATTATCACATTCTCCTCACTATAAAATGTCAGTAATGATTAGATGCATTCAAACGGGATCCGATGCAAAAACATTTCACACTCCATTGCACGCCCAGCAGAATAGCAAAAGGTATTTTATTGTTGTAAATATAACCAGTGTACCAATTAAGGGTAACTAGGCAACGAAATTAAATGGTTGTTAAAAGCTGTCATACTGTTTTCGCAATTAAAAAGGTTGGCTATAAAAAAGTACGATTGCAACTTGCATAATTTTGAATTGAATGGGTTCGGCGTGAGTCAAAACGCGTCGGTGTTTGCTAATTACCGTACTGAAGATGTGAGCTCAGGGCCGGATTGGGAATGAATGAATGGCGGACAATTAATTCACCAAAGAGTTGGTCTATACCACAATTAGTATGCCAGTAGTTGGTCTTATAAGGAACTATAGCTACAATGTTGGGGCTGTTAATAAGACTAGTGACATGTAAACCAAATTAGGTTACTATTTATAAATGAAAAGTCGAGTTTAATTATGATACACAACGGTCAGGGTAGACTATTATGGATTGAGTAAAAAGTAACTAAGAATTTTTTTTTTTTCATTTCTACTATTGTTATGTGGAATCAAATCATTTTGTTCTGTTCATATTTAATAGGGAAGATGCACTATTTTTATTTTTGTTTTCATTTTAAAAAATTCCATGTAGAATAGACCACAAATATATTTAAAAAATTAAAACATTGCAATTTATCCGAAAAAATGCTGTTTTAAATTGACAGTTTGACAGTTCGCGGGAAAACGGACTTATGGTGCTGATGACGTCACTCTTGTCTTTTACTGGTTCACTGTTGGCTTTCATACTTTTGCATATTTATTTAAATCGAATAAAAAATAGTATTTACAAAGCATAGAATTTTATTTTATAAATTTACAAAAAAGAATAACTTAAATATTATATAGTTATTACATTTTAATTTTGGAAATACAGAATCTATCCAGAATTTCTATGCAGCATTCATAACAGATAAAATTCTTTTATCGTATATACAAATATACTTCTTTTAATTTTTCAAAGTTTGTGTGTGCTATACAGAAAAGTGATATTTTCCTTATGCTGAAAAACATTTGAAGTTGTACTTGTGCCCAATATTTTGGTGTTATTTTATTGTCTTTCACATAGGAAAGTATGGTAGGTAGCTTCTGTGGATATTTTACCTCTACTGTGTAATTTTCAGCCGTCAGGTGTTGCACCAAAAAAGGGTACTCGGCATTACGAAGAAATCCAGCTTCTTCAATTTTAATCTAAAATGCTGATTAAAATAATATGAACAATATTTATTACTACAACGGCCTGGAACTAAACATACCTAACTAATTATTTTATTCAAAATATTTAAACTAGAGAAAAACTAATGATGTTATGTCAATACTAATTCTAGGTAAACACCTGGAGTCTGCTTTGATAAACCCAACTCCCATTTTTATTAAAAAAACGCAATTAATATTCCCATAAAATAATAATTATTCACCTTTACAACCATAACCTCAAATAAGTTGTCAAAACAAGTGTGACGTCACGAAACGCTAATTCGTGTTTTAAAATACGTATTGTTTCAAGTCATTTTTAAATCGTAATTATTGTAAAAAAACAACAATATGTAAAATAAAAACGTGGCAGTGGCCTTTCTTTTATATTTTTTTAACGTTTTAATCATACAAATTCCATAAATATTACATCTGCATCTTCCCTATTCCGTCGTTCATAGCAGCATTTCTTAAACATGAATAAATAAAAGTACAATTGTCTAGTAATAACATGTACCTATGTACCTATTTGTTTTTTAAGTTCTTCTCGTAATATTTCAAGGCAATTGCCTGTTGATATTGCCCTTTTTTGTTACCAGCCTTTCAAAGTTTCATCATTATTGTATCGAAACGTGACTAAAAAACGAACAAACGATCTAGCATCCAACATTGTAAGTTAATTCTGTACTGAAATAATAAGGCAAACAGCTTAACTTTGCCACGCTGATACACTCAAGGTAATAATATATTATCATTCTCTTAGATGAAGCTGACCATAATGTTGCATCGTAATGATACATGACAATGATTTTAAATACAATTAACACATCATAGCCCATTAGGCGCCGTTTGTCTCCCGGTTGTATGTAAGATGGATTTTCTATTATATATAATTTATCAGCAATTAAGTACTTAGGAGAGGAGGAGCATAAGTACTTAAAGTTGCTTTTCCATCTGGCGCGGCGACGCTTGATGTGGATTGGACAGGAGAGAATTGAAATTTCGCTGGCACTTTTCCACTAAAAACTTATATTAATAGCAAATAGTTATTAGTTAATTTATAACATTTTATTCTTTGTTTATACTTGAATTTTACGCTTATGGTATGGTATGTATTGAAAAAAAAAACGATTACGCTTTAGAGTCGTATTTTAGATTTACCTTTCGCTTGTCTACGAGCAATTATGATGAAGATGACATTTTTGTACTTCTACATTATTATTATCATGTCAAGTAAAGATGTTCATACATCCACAAATTTTCCATATCTCCTCTCATTCCCAGTACATCCCTGTACACTCATAAACTCGCCACAATCGTAAAAAGATGACTGACTATGAAATTGTTTATTTAAAAAATATTAATTATAATTTATTACAGGGTTATTGTTTGTTAATCATGGGTTGTCGATACAGGGGTGGTTTTAACGACCCATCCAGGCTGAATATAATTAAGACATAAAAATATTCTCAGAACTGCTACCAATATCTTCTATATAAATATGAAAGGATATTGTGTACTATTATGACTGTCACTGAATTTATTTATTTATTCGCTGCTTATTTAAAACTATAGTTCTGTTGTAACTGTAGATACTAACTAAACAGGAAAACTGTTAGTGTAACGTTGAAAAAAACCTTAACAGGGATAGCCTAGTGGTATGACCGTTGACGGGCAAGTCAGAGCTCTCTGGTTCGAATCCAAGGCGCGACCCAAGGACCCAAGGACCTCTGACTTTTTAAAGTTTTGTGCGTATAAGAAATTAACTACCTATTTCCTGCTCCGTGGGCCGGAAAGCAAGTTAAGCCGTGGGCCCCGGCTGTCATGAAGATCTTTGACAGTCGATATACGAAGTCAATACTCTCATCAAATCCTGATTACTGATCTAACTTTAGAATATCGTACCCCTTGAGGTTGCGGGGGTCAGATAAACAGTCACTCCGTAGAAAACTGATATTCAACTGCATCTGGTTACAGATTAGAAGTCGACCCCAACAAAGTTTGAGAATAATAAGGCTAGGATGATGATGTTGAAAAAAACCCATCATATGTAATAAGGTAAATTTAATATATTTGTCACTTCTATATTGGGCGATATAGTCGCTAAGCGACAAAGCCTTTTTGTTAAATAAATAAAAAAAAAACAAAATGAAATTTTAATATTCTAATTGTTGATAATATAGAAAGAAAGAAAAACGGCTTATTCCCTTCTGGGTAGAATAACATAGGTATAAAAACAATGACAATAAAAAAGCAAAAAGCAATTAGAAAGAAAAAAAAAATGATGTGTGTGTGGTAACACTTCTTTCAGGCTAACCAACATGACTTAGATTTAATTTAATGTTTTTTTATATAATGTCATTTAAAATTTCTGCAGGACGCCTTGCAGCAACGGCTATGTGGACTGGATGTGACATGCTTTATGTCAATACTTTAATAGTCGGGTGTCAATAATAAATTATGGAGTGCACAGCTGCCTATAATAATTTAAAAAAAACTTATACGGCTACATCTGCTAGACCTAACTCAGTCAGTTACCAATTAAAGTCAACTAGGCTAGTGATCCTAAATCACGCAAATCGTAACTACTTTTAGTTTCTATAACTTTTATATCTATATTTTTTTTCAGAAAGATAAGATTTCAGGGAGTTAGTTAAAGAGGTAAAGTTTGTAGGTATGTATGTATGTCGAGGGTTTTATACCTACTTATAAATTTTAATAATATCTGTTCAACCGTTTTTACGTGTCGAACAAATAGATATTCTTTGTTAATTTTATTCTGGCAAATATTTTTTATAAACATAATACAACTAAAACTAAAAACTAACACTAAAACTAACGCTAAAACTAAAAATAAAATAAAAAGAGAAAAACTTAATCTAAAAGACCGCTTCCAATGTACCCAAAACGCTGGATAGACAAATAGATAGACAGACAAAAATTAAAAAAATATATATATTTATGTTTTATTGCCTCCCTAGCAAATTTTTGCAATAATCATTCAATGTACAGACTTTTCGACTTTCGATTTTATTATAGTACCTAATAGCAGATTAGGATGTCAAGAATGTTTTTTTTTTTTGAGATTTAGATCATAATTAATTGGTACGATTTTACGTTTTCTTGCGTAATCTTGTGTGAGATTTGAGATGTGTCTTTTAGAGTAACATTGCCACTCAATCTTTCAAGGAAATTCAAATCTTCTTCTTCTTCTTATCGTATAGTTGATGAACAACCTGGTGTCAGAGTACCGTCCGTAGACACACCATTGAAAAATCTCTCAGGTGTGCTGGTTTCGTCACGATGTTTTCCCTCATCGTTTTAGCAACTAATAATTAATTTATAATACGCACATAACTTACGAAAAGTCAGAGGTGCGCGCCTTGGGATCGAACCAAGACCTCTGACTTGTCAGTCGACAGTCATACCACTAGGCTATCAGTGCTATATTAAGATTAAAAACTTGATTTTACAATTAAAATTGTTGCATTTTATAAACAGTTGTTTGTTGTTGTTTAACAAGGCGTTTAAACAACTCAGGTAAAATACATGCATTATACTATCATTTTGATTGTGTCTGCTGCTAATTACCTTGATTATAGTTAATAATCTTTTTTATCCGATAAACAAGTAACCTGTAAACATTTAAATAATAGTATTTAATACCTTACATGAATAATTAAACGCATATAAAAAGACAATGTATGTTTTAACCTTGGGTTGAGTGTAATAAATATTAAGTAGGTAGTTTTTTTTTTAATTCGAAAGTGCGTTGTGGTTCAGCGATTCAGCTCCTGTGCTTGGTGTCGCAGGTTTGAGTTCCGCACGAGACAAATATTTGTGTAAATGCCAATTTTTTTGTCACGGTTTGGGTGTTTGTGCAATGTGGAATTAGGTATAATAGGTACGTCTGTAATGACACCCACAATACATGAGAAAATCATAATTATTGTAGGTACCTACCTATAATATTGTGTATAACGTTTAAAAAAAAACAAATAATATTGATCGTAATACTTTTTTGTTAGTACTTTAAACTTTTATTTAGGTAAATATCTTTTTTCGAATTAGGTAGGTAAGTCATTCAGTAGAATTTAATGAAAATCCATTTTTTTTCTTTTCATGTAAACCTATATAAAATTACCTCTTAATAATTAAGATACATGTAGAATCCTAGACCCTTCACTAAGTTGTACGCAAACATAAAATTTCTCCAACAAAACATCGTCCATCTTGCGTTAATAGGTCACTTTCAAAGAGGTTGGTGGTTGGCTAAGCTCAAAAGCGCACTCGTTTACAATTTCACAATTTGTCCGCGCGCGCTTTTTGCGGTCCCCAGTAATTGGCGCTCCTGCACATGCGCGCTGGCCGCCACAACGGACCAAATATGGCGACCAACTCGACGCGGACATTTCGCTTTTTAGGACTATCTGACAAATGTGTAATTATTTATTTAATATCGTCTGGTTGTAGACGTATATGGGCACAATTCAAATACCGCATTAAACGTTTTTCGGTTGCCATTACAGTTGAGTGTTAAGGAGAGTTTAATACCTTTGCAACTAATAAATACAGTAATGATGTCCCCTATGCGGAAACATGGCGGAGGTTTTTTTTGTTGAAATTTATTAAGCTTTACTGTTCACTTTAATTGGTGAATTTCAATAACTCGATACGGGGGGCGGTTGGTTTTATTTTATTGTATAAACTTGAAGATTCTCAACACGCAGACTTAAAAAAAGATTGATGGATGCGTGAAAAACGACATGGTTTGAAAGGAGTAAGCAGTAACAAGACGTTTAATGATGAATGGAAGGAGAAAACCTATCGCGCTGACCCTAAATTAGGATTAAGCTCAGCAAAATGAAGAAGAAACTTGAGTGTTCTTGATTAAAATCATTGGGTGTTGTCATCTGGTTTTATCCAGGGTTCCCACTCTCGAACTTATAATAACCAAATTCCAATCTTATAACTACTATGCAAAAATTGCAAATTTCACTTAGCCAGGAAACAATGTATGGATTGGCAGGCGCTTTTGCATCAACGTATAAGGTTGTTGGTGTAGGGAATAGTAAGTAGTGGCGTGCTTACCATAAATATGTTGGCACGCCAGCTAGCCTCAGTAGTATTGTACTTACATTATGAAGCTAATTAATAGTGTATTAATAACAATAATTATTGTTAGCTAATTAGTAAGGCTTTAAAGTTAATATTTGTACGCCAAAAATGGTGAAATATAATATTTAAGAGATAATATAGGTATATTACGTACTTATTGTATTAGGTATATCTTTTCGCACATTTTTTTACAAATAGGTAAACGTTTATTCTTATGACTTCATAATAATTATACGCCTAAAGTGGTTTGCAGGAATAAAAATATTTTGATTGTTATTTATAATCTTTAAAAAGTGTATCGGGCTTACCCTGTTTCTATGTTAGGCCACTGATAGTAAACGCCCTCGTTTAATTACTATAATTTTCTTTCTTTCTTCATTTTGCTTCATGAATATAAACCTAATTATTCTCATTAATTCCTTATTTAATTTTAACATACTAATAAAATATATTAAACCAAAATAAACTTTAAGTTTCAAAGTTCCTTAGGTTATCAGGTGCATTTAATTAGATGTCAGTCGTTATAGAAGACGTATGCACGTTGAGGCTAAGTGACCTATTGCCATTTTCAGAGCTGCTTACATTTCTTCACGCTATTTTCACTTGGGAATTGATAAGTTCAAATTGCGTGCCTAGAAACACTAGTATATAATACAATGCCTAGTACTTAATAACAGTGCAAGTCCAAGTACCTTTTTAAAGGTTACATTGAAGTGTTGAATAATGTATATGGAATAGTACTTTTTTCGGGATGAAAGGTACCATATGTCCGTTTCTGTACGCCTGACAACGTATATACAAAAATTCAAGATGATCGGTTCAGTGATTTAGGCGTGAAAAGGAAACAAACAAACATACTTTCGCATTTATAATATTAGTTAGAAAGTTAGGATTTATATTATGATTAGCTTTGGAAAAATGTATGGTAGGCCCGCCACTCAATTTTTTAATGGCGCGTTTATTTTTAGTTATTTTAAATTCTGTTGCCATCATGCCGTTGGACTGCCAAGTTAAAGGTCGCAGGTTCGAAACCCAAGCACCGCTGACTTTTCAGATTCATGTGTGTATTAGAAATTAATCACGCGCTACAACGGTGGAGGAAAATATCGTGAAGAAACTAGCACACCTGAGAGATTTTTCAACGGTGTGTAAAGCCATGTCAGAGGCCTACGGGCGGTTTAAACACTGACACTAGGTTGTTCATCAACCATACGGTAAAGAAAGAAAAGCGTATATTTATCAAGAGATGGAAAATTAAAAGATGTGAATTTTTTCAACTATGTTAGATAATCTATAGATATGTCGATTGCTTTATATTATCTCTCCTAATTAATTTCTGCTTCGAATCAAAGAATTATAGAAAAACCTAAATAAATATTCATTCAAAGAAAATGAGATTCAGTATTGAGATGTGACCAATTTCCCTATTTAAGGCGAAGGGGCTCCATTCAAAATGGCGCGGAATTTACTCCGAGTCAAGTGCAATATCCTAAAACGGCAATCGGTTTCATCTATATACATTAGAGAGATGAAATCGATAGATTACGAACGCTATGGTATTTCAAGATCAATATGATTAACTTAGAAGTAAACTCCTTATTAGGAAAGACAACTAGACTATAGGTAGGTATATTTAGGGCTAGGTTTTGTTACTTTCCTGTTTCAGAGGGTAGACGTACACATAAGGGCAGATTTTTATTGTATATCTTTAGATATAAGTCTAAAAGTAAAAAGCTAAAAATATTACTTTTGTCGACGTTATATTAAATATGTATACCTACTCAACCCGAATTTTAGCTCTCTAACATTGTTAAAACTGTACCTAACTAATATGGATGTGACGAACATCCCATCCACCTAGTGGTAAGCAATGATAGAGTGTAGAACAGGAACACCTACCTATTCCACTATAGATTGTAGCATACCCTATAGGATAGAAAATCCCTCAATAAGATTCTGAAAGTACCGATGCCGAAAGGTATTCAATTCTTTGCCGTAGGTAGATAAAGAAGATGATGAAAGTAGATGCAAAACTTCGAGAAAAAGGAATGTTAAGGTAAGCATGGTGGCCAGCTAGTACGATACGACACGACAATCATAATAGATCAGATCACAGATTTTTTACTAGACCAAACTAACAAGACACAGTTCACACGAATAGCGAACATATTTTTCAACATTTTAAGCCAGATTGCTGACGACTGGTATCTGTAATTGCATATCTGCTGCCACAATTTCTAACGTCAGTAAGTCACCGACAAGTTAAACACCTTTTAACCTAATAAGCCCATATTAAGTCAATATAGATTACATGTAGTTTGTAAATACTTGTAGGTCATTTATATAATTATATCGTGGTTAGTATAGTATAGGAAATGTAAGTGTAAGTTAAAGCGTCTATCGCTCTAAACAGCTTTCTCGACGATAATAAGTATTATAAAATTACTAAATATGGTTATTAAAAATCGCAAAAAACCATTACCTTTTAACAACACAAAGACAACATAACATGCATGCATAACAATTGATTAATCGTCGGATTAATGCGTTAAACACTGATCAATGAAACACAAAAAGAAATCAATAGTTATATGACGCCGGCGTCCTTATGAACTATCACAACGAGAAGAAAAACATTACTAAGTTTAAATAAAAAAATTATTTTGATCGATTGATCATTGAATTTGATATTTTTCTCTAACTCTATAGGAGATCTTAGTGTATTAACCTACGTATTATATTTTTAAAAAAGGACAACACGTCATACCCAGTATGTCCTCAGATGATAAAGTACCTACAGTTACTTCTTCTTATCGAATAGTTGATGAACAACCTAGTGTCAGAGTTTAAACCGCCGTAGTCCTCTGACATGGCTTTACACACCAGTGAAAAATCTCTCATGTGTGCTGGTTTCATCACGATGTTCTCACCGTTTTAGCAACTGATCATTAATTTATAATAATACGCACATAACTTAGGAAAAGTCGGAGGTCGCCTTGGGATCGAACTCGAGACCTCTGACTTGTCAGTCGACGGTCATACCACTAGGCTATCAGTGCCGTCAAGGTACCTACAGGTACTGAAAATGCGTCAAATAGGTAATGCGCAACTATAAATAAAGGTATTATGTAAAGCTAATCTGGCGTAAATGCATCGAATGTTGTGCATACGATAGCATTCTTGTGTTTTATTGGGCGAACACCAATCACCATCACAATTTTAATGTTTATTTTACCTCAATAAAGATTGCTGACGCAATGAGAGCAGTGATCGCTTAGGTATGACCGTTGACTGGTAGATCAGAGGTCTCAGGTTCGAACCCAAGGCACGCACTTTGACTTTTGGAAGTTCTTTCTTCTTTACCGTATGGTTGATGCACAACCTGGTGTCAGAGTTTAAACTGCCCGTAGGCTTCTGATATGGCTTTAAACACCGTAGAAATATCTCTCAGATGTGCTGGTTTCCTCACGATGTTTTCCTTCACAGTTATAGCAAGTGATAATAATATAATTAATTTCTAATACACACATGAATCGAAAAGTCAGAGGTGCGTGCCTGGATTTTGAACCTACGACCTTTGACTTGGTAGTCCATCGGTCATACCACTAGGCTATCACTGCTTAAAGTATCACTGCTTAAGAAGGTGAGTTGTCTGAAGGTGTAGTGTGGGTTCGAAGTTGGTATGTACCAATGAGGATTTTTCAATGTAAATAATACATCGGTGATGGAAAACAGTACGGACCTACCGAGGAAAACAACAATTACGTTCTTATGATAATAGATGGCGTCACGTGTCTTTTGGACATGATTGATTTAAAACAATTTAGAATTACAAATTAACGCGATATTCTGTGAGGATTTTATCCCAGTCGAGATGGCTCATCCATCAGTTCTAGGTGAGGTGAGTGAGTCCTAGGTGTGGCTGCAATTGACTAAGTAGATATATTTATTGCTACTTTACAACTTCGTAATACGACCTTACGAAACCGTGACATAGGTACGGTACATATACTTATCGTATCGTATATAAAATGTAGCGTATCCATATCCAATGGCATGCATACGATAGCATTCTGTTTCATTGGGCGTCCACCAATCAAATAATTGTCGCTAATCTGGGCCGACACGCTGCAATCGATATATTTATCGATTATAATATGAATTGATTAAACTACATACGTGGTTTTCTTGGATATGGATATTTAGAATAGTGAATTAAATAATGTATTTATTGATTTTATTTTTGCTAGTAAATCTTTACTGGCACATGAATATTTATTATGATTTCTTTTAAATTTTTGTTAGTAGTATTAAAAGTAGGAATTAAAGAAAATAAAATCTTGAACATTTATTTCTCCACTGAAGATGCGCGGGGCAAGAAATAAAATATTTGTTCATACTAAATTGAACTTTATTGCTGTTAAACTAGAATCGAATTTTGCCAAACATTTAAAAATTTTTTCCCATCCAATACACTCCTCGCCTCACCAGTGGAAAGGCACTTTTACAGAATCTAAATCCCTGTTAGTCTCCAATTGGCTGTTTAACGGATCTCCGTGACGTCTCCCATATTGGTTCACAGAGCAAGTTTTGGGCAGCTCCACTTTACAGTCTTCTACACAGTGGTTTATAGAATAAGATTATTGCAGCTTCATTTAACAGATATTGGTTCACAGAGCATGATTGTGGCAGACCCACTTAACAGTCTCCTGCAAATTGGTTCAGAGAGCAAGTTTTTGGCAGCTCCTCTTTACAGTTTCCCACATTGTTTCACAAAGCAGGATTTTGGCAGCTCCACTTTATAGTCTCCTACATATTGGTTATATACTTACCACTTTATAGTCACCTACACATTGGTTCATAGAGCAAGTTTTTGGCAGCTCTACTTAACAAGTTTCCTCTCTCAAATTATAAGTAGAGCTGGCAATTATTTGGCGGTTTTGGCAGTTTCATTTTATAGTCTCCAACTCCAAATTCGTTCACAGTGGAAGTTTTGGAAGCTTCACTTTGCAGTCTCCTACTCATTGGTTCATAGAGCATGTTTTCAGCATCTCTACTTTACCTACACTTTGGTTCATAGAACAAGTTTTTAGCAGCTCCACTTTATACGTCTCCTCTCCCAATTATTATTAGTATAGCTGGCAACTTTACTTTATATTAGTTGCATATTAGCAATTTAGTCCAATTTGTTTGACTTATTACCTATTTGTTTGTGTAAAACGCTTATAAGCGTCATTGTTGCTATAATCAGATTATGAATTAAAGATTTAATTCATTGGGTCATATTTGCAGACAATTATTTTGTAATTAATGTCTGCAAATAATTAATCAATTGTTTTCTTGGTCGATTGGACCTAATTTGGGTCAGTTATCTAAGGTTCCCATATCAATGTCAAATTTAATGAAAATTTATTTTAATCTAAAAAATTTTAATCTAATCTAATTTTGTAGTAAACTAAAGATATCTCTAAACAGGCCACATCATCGTTTTTATTCCTCCAAGTTAACTTACTGCGAAGATTTAATGGTTCTAAGAACAATTCGTTACGGTAAAAATTGTGTTCTTATCAAGCATTAACAGTATAATTTCAATAATAGCGAGTAGCAATCAGGGCCGCTGATTGGTTCAAATCATATAATTGGCGTGCGTCCGTCACGCATAGATGGCAGCACTATCGTATCGATTTGAGCGATTGTTGGAAGTAATTTAATTCGATTATAATAGTAAGGCCTTTACTAATGCGACTTATATAAAATATTAATTCAGATCGAGGTTCTGTGAGCTGATTTGAATTTATGGTTTGTAATATTAAAATTTGTGGTTTACATGGCGTATGTATGTGATGTAAATAATGTTGGGTGAAACCTACGAAGAGAGCGTCTCTGGACGACACCTTTCAACTGTCGTCCTTCAATAATAAAAAAAAATACAATGAAGTGTCATTTGATTGTGCAGGCAATCATTGGCTGTCTTAAATTCATCAAAAATACAATGTAGTTATATTTGAAGTCTGTGAAAGATTGATTTCCTATAATTTTGAAATCAAATTAAGTTAGCAATAACGTGTGGTCACGCATCTACGTAATATATAATATATGTATATAAATATGTGTATATATATATGTTATTCTACTCTAGCTCAATATACGATTATTTATTTGAATGCAATTCTCTTTACTGATAACATTTTATGGATTAGGTACATTATAGGTATTATTTAGTTTGATACATTAAAAAAAAATACTGCAACGTTTTTTGTTCTTCTTAATTTGAATATTTTTACACGTTTTGACAAAAAAGTACGGCATTATCTATGAGTGCCTTATGTCAGGCGACTAAACGAAGACTGGCGAGTCATGCTCTGCTCTTTACGTGTTTTATTGCTCTTTTGAACTGCACAGTTTTGAGCGCGTACCCGAAATCTATTTTTTTTTTTTAAATCATTAGTCTCCTTTTGAAGATATTAGCAGTGAACCTTGGTTAAGACTTCATGTGGAAGTCGTTAAGGTTAAGCTACGTTGGATGCTTTATAGGTAAATAGTAACAGCAGTGCCTAGAAACTCGTCTCCACCAACCAGCATTTAAGGTGACCTCTGTCTATGTGTTGATGGCTGATGTTAATCACCTGGGTGGTTTAAGTGAGGTAACAATCTGACACACCTAGGAAAATTACACCAGAGGCCAGGTTTTTTTGGACTTTTTTGATCACGGGGGGAAATCCATTAAAATTATTTTTTTGATCATGGGGGATTTCCCCCAATGATCAAAAAAATCAGCGTGATGGAGTATGACCTAATCTGTTTCTAAGCTCTATTTGGGAGAGGCTTTCTCTTAGCAATAGGGCAAAATTAACGGGTTTTTGCTTCTAAAGATAATAAAAAGAATATGCGTAAAAATCTGGTTTCATATTTTACACAGAATAGGTAAAGAATCACAGAATTTTTTCAGTGTCATTATTTTATGTAAAAAGAACTTCGTTTTAAAATTGTTTATTAGCTTACCACAGCGATGTTCTTAATTAAAAACAAAATATTAACATTCAGATATATGCAACTCCACTTTGTTAACATATTAAAATAAGCTTGCAAACATTTGTTTCTGTGTAAAAATAATTAAAATTACAAATTGTTACACACCTGATGTGGGAAATGTACTAATTTTTCTTTTCAAAACAACGAATTTTAAATTAATTTCCACATCCGTATTCTGATGAGTTCGTAGTTTAACGGAGTTGAAACATTAATAAGTATAGTATAATGTTATGTAAATTATTCAGATTTTTTATTTTTTTATTATACAAAAACAGTAAATTAAAGGGTCTATAACAAGCTACACTCACCCCAAAAACCTTACAAGGTTTATAGTTGAAGTGATTCTTTTGATATTAAATAAAAATCACAGATAAATATAATACCAAATAGGGTACTGTGTCAACTGTTAAAAAGTATACATACTTAATGCCGAAGTTATTTGCTTCCTAAAATTCTGGAGTGGGTTATTGCAGAAAATAGTGTTTTTTTAAATTTGACATTAGAACACACGATGTCATTTGTTTGAAATGCTGCCGCCCCGCCCGTCTGACAAAGAATGTTCTTACCCTTTGAATAAGTATTTTAATATTTTTTTTGAGAAAGAAAATAGACAGTAAGTATATAGGTAATTTAAATAACGACGTTTGTTTTAACGACAGGTGTGGCAACGACTCTCAGTTTTTTAGGACATTCGCCTGCAATCACCTAAACAAAATATTTTTAGAAACTAAAATCTTGAAAAAATAATAAATATCTCTAACAGTTTGCATTTAAAATAAATAAGGTTATCAATTATTTACCTAACAAGTTCATAATTATTATTTTTTCTCTTGAATTTATACCGACAAACTAACAGAAAATGTCACAACTAACATCATTACCGAATTCAAACGATGCGCAGTTTTTACACTACAGAACATTTTAAAATTCCGAGAATGTCTTGTCCAACTTTGTTAATGATAGAACAGAATAAGGCGCTGCTATTTGTTAATTATTGTGATGATTAACGAGTTCCTGTCAACGCCATCTAGCGGTGTTTGTATTAATGATTCTACGCTTATGTAGGTTCGACACACGATCTGAATTCCTCGGATTAGTACGAAATTTAGAGATTAAAATATAGGAATTTCTAGATTTATTTATAATATATTTTCGTTATAGGTATATTATGTTGAGATTAAAGTGTCGCAAAATTCACTTACAAATTCTACAACTACAGTAATTTTTTTTCGTGTATTTTTTACATGTTAGTTTATTAAATATATTTATTTAATAAGAAATTTGAAAACACAACTCCAAACCCATCCGTATCAGTTGTTTTTTCAAATTTCTTATTAAATAATTATAATTTTTTTTGTGTGAACCAACTCGAGCACGAAAACATGAGTTTTTAATTCAATCAGTCTTCTTCTTCTTATCGTATGGATCATCAACCATACGATAAGAAGAATAAGCTGGTCAACAACCTGGTGTCAGAATTTAAACCGGCCTCTGACCCTGGCTTTATACACCATTGAAAAATCTCTCAGGTGTGCTGGTTTCATCACGATGTTTTCCTCACCTTTTTAGCGACTAATAGGTAATTAAATTATAATACGCACGTAATTTACGAAAAGCAGAGGTGCACGCCTTGGGATCGAACTCGAAACCTCTGACTTGTCAGTCTTAGGTCATACCACTACGCTATTAGTGCTATGTGAACGTCTTTAATATTTGCTAAATTTACTTAGGTTTTTTACTTTTACTTTGACGCTATTTCAGCTAAAAAGATAGGAAAAAAATATACATTCCCATCTACGTTTAAAAGATGGTGACTCTATATATAAATGACAAACGCCTCCCTTGCGCTGGCGCATGCACGCAAACGATAGTTTGTGACGTGCCAAATTGTAAAAAATAATTAATGGTATATAATTTTTTTAATTTTTCTACATTTTACAGTTTTGAGGACCATTTGGAACTACATGTGGCAATTTTTTAGCTTCTGGTATTTGCGAATTTATTATTTATTTCCTACTCTTCTTGGACTTCTCTTACGATTTGGTCAATGGTGTGTAAAGCCATGCCAGAGGCCTACGGGTGGTTCAAACTCTAACACCAGGTTGTTCATAAACCATACGATAAGAAGAAGAAGAAGTGTCTCTTAACAGCAGCAGCGGTAGTCATGGATACGGCAGACGTGTGATTTGCCCTTCTTTGGATCGACGTCATCCTTAACATCTACTTAACATAGAGATTACTAGCTGTTTCCCGCGACTTTGTCCGCTTTAAATTAAATTTACCCGTAACACACGTTGATAAGCAGCCAAACTGCCTGTTATTTCTGACTTGAATCACAGATATTGTTATTCTTAACTGAAAACTCAACTTTTTAAAAATAAAAATTAGCCTATAGCACTAAGAAATAAAGTAGCTTCCTATTGGTGAAAGAATTTTTAGGATCGGATCGGTAGTTCCAGAGATTACCCCTAACATACATACATACAAACATACAAACTTTACCTCTTTATAATATTAGTATAGATAGATAGAAGTATAGATATAGAAGTATAGATATAGATATAGAAGTATAGATTTAGACTGAGAGAGACCGGAGACTGACAAGACAAAATAATGCAAACTAAGTCGCTGGCGGAAGTACGTTAATTACAATATAAGTTAAGTGCCGTTGCACATGTATATTTATAAAATTAGAATACTTTGATTAAAATACAAAGAGTCGTTTAATTTACGATTAACCTCTGACATGGACGTAACCGGTAATTATTAAATTCTGTTTTGTTTTGTAAGTAAAGAGAGAACTTTTCAACTTTGTGCTTCAATAGACAAAATTAGATATCTATTAATGAGATTTTTTTATTTATTTTTACTGAAGGTTAACAGACTAATTACATTAAATTTAGTAACTTATTTGATTAATTAAGTTGCCAATAACAAGCCCCCACAGTTAAATAATAAAACATAACAAGTTTTTTTAGTTCAGTATTACATAAAGTTTATCGACTTTATGTAATACTGAACTAAAAAAACTTGAGATAGATAATATTAAATTTAAAAACTTTTTAAATTCAAATTATAGTATGCAAAAACAGGATTCACCAGAAGGGTAGGTACAAATTAAATTGATTTCAGTGTAATTGTGTAGTACTACTGTTTGTCTGTCGCTAATAGGTGCCACCTGAGAAAAATGGTTTGGCTAAAATTATGAAAAATGATTCTGATGAAGCGGGACGTGAAAAAGCTTTTCTCAAGGCCGTCAAGGTGAGGGCCATCATGCCACATTGCTATATTGGCTGCTGGGATGATGGTCATCATTATGGGACTCCACTGACTGCCTTCCATCAGGCAGCATGGAGTCAATTTGTGCGGCAGTAATAAAAAAAAATAAAAAAAAAATTCTTGTCAAAGTTCTTATCAAAGTTCTTGCTTAAGATAAAACTGACATCAAATGAGTATGACCATTTGATCTGATGCATGCGTCATACTCGTGAACGGGTGCCGTCTGTTGGGACTGGTCAGTTCATAGCTCATATGGTAATTTTATCAAAAGCATACATATATTTAAGGTGTACTTACGTTTTTTGATTGACACTGTTCTCACATAAAACCTCATAACAATGTAACCTAAAATATTGTAAGCCGTGATATATAAAAGAGCAACCACGGAGTTTCTTGCCAGATTCTTCTCCATGAAGGGTAGGCTGCCCTTGGAACTGGCAACTAGAGTCAGTGTTACAATAAACAATATTAAAATTATGACTATTCATAAGTGCCTAATGGTCTACATGAATAAAAATATTTTGATGTTGATTTGACGCGTGACCTCCACAAATAATCTGCGTCAAAATCAACTGATCATCCATTTTTGTTTCTTTTATTACACCCTGTTGTTTTAAAGACCTGCCAAATTTTAGGAGGTCATAAGGTCCATGAAACTGAACAACTTTCCCCAAGGAACATAGGGCGAAATCTGAAAACGAAAATGTGACTTCTCATACAAAAGTTAGTCACGTGACCAGTAATTTTGTCCAGACCAGAAATTAATCTGGATTAAAATAACAATTAGATATTTGCACATCCGAACAATGTTGTGTCATTCTTTATCTACATAATGTATTGAATTCAAATTTATTTTACTAATTAATGTTAAGAGCCTTGATTACTTTGGGTATTTTATATTGTGTGCAAATAAATAACGATATCGGAAGGCCATGAAATTTGCACGTTTTGGCATTGATTTATTATGATTTTATAAAATATATAATTTGTATTGAGGGTACAAATAATTTTTTGTTTGTTTATGAAACGTTTCTTTTCCTATGTGTATGTGTTTGTATTTTTGGTCTCATCGAGGCAGAAGATATTATAGTGCACAAGTATGTGTGCAGGCGCACTCTCTATTGATCACTCTCATAATCCGAAGGGAGGGCAATCCGATACGATTGTAGAGAGATCAGATGCAGGACCAACGGCTTTAAGTGCTTTCCGAAGCCTGGAGCAAGTGATAATTACTTTATAATACGCATGAAACTAACGAAAATTCAGAGTTGCGCGCCTTGGGTTCGAACCTGAGACCTCTGACTTGCCAGTCAAAGGTCATACCACAAGGCTATTACGACTCTCAAAACTCTATTACACATTACATTACTAGTCAATACTATAGGTTGAAAAATTTAATACTTCGTGAGCAGAGCCGCGGGTTTGTGTCTAGCTTACCTGAATAGTCATAGTAGCATAGCAACTTTGCAATATATTGTAAAGTCATTATTCAGACCAGGAAAATTAAAACTTAATTGTTAACAGTCAATACATATTAATGTACCATTTATAAATCACTTAGAATCTATTAGTGTCAATTTGCTAGTGGTTTTAGAGTTTTTTTTTAAATTATTAAAAAACAGTAAGTATTTTTTTTTGTGTTTAAATTATTTTTATTTCAAATTAGTCTGGTTTTTTAAAGTTTTAAAGAATACTTACTGCTAGTTTTTTCGTAGGTATATTTGGAAAATTTTAATGTTGATTTCGCACAAAAATTTATATGAAAGATAAATTACTTAGACTTTTATTTTAATTGACTTCACTTGATTCAATTTACAGGAAAATTAAAATGAAATTTCGACTATTTACTTTTCGTGAAGAAATACAAAAAATACTGTAGGTATTTTTTTTTATCTCTGCCTTACTCCAAAACTATTCATACAAAACGCTATTAATTATTGAAAAAATATTATAAGTAATGTATTCTTCTTTTTTTAATTTTTACACATGTTACAATTTCTTATTAAATAATTATATGTAATTATGATAATATATTATGGGTATTTTTTTACAAAAAAAATACATTTTTTTTCTTTTGTTGTCTTTTTCAACATAATGTGACTATTAACTATCTCATGCGCTCAATCTTAGTTAACAGAATGACTTGTAAGTATTAAAACAACAACCAAGCGTGGTGCCGCGCCTCATCAGCTGGACAGAAGACAGAATATAAATAGATAAATAGATTTACAATGATCATTAATATTTTGATTAGTAATTAAAAAATCATAGTGAGGTGTGTATCCCATATAAGAATATATATAAATCTTAGTAAGGTGTTTCTGAGGCAAGTATCCCTCGAAGCATTTTTACCGTTAGGCTACTATCCGCCACAATAGGCAACTAACCCTTTTTTGAGAGGTCAAATAAAACAGGATTTACTCAAAAACTATATAATTTACATGACACAAACTCACGCCTGTATTCCCCAGAGGGGGTAGGCAGAGGTGTGCAGTACACCCACGTTTCGCCGGCTATGTTTTATTAAGTTCCATGTAATTGCCATTCCACGTAAAGCATGTAAAGCCTATTGCCATTAGCCAGGCACAATTCCAGACTCCGTGCTGCTACTGAGAATTTCCTAATGGAAAAACCCAATAACACTTTTCCCGACCCGGGGATCAAACCCAGGACCTCGTGCTCAGCAGTCGCACTTGCTTCCACTAGACCAACGGGGCAGTCTTCTTTTGAAAAGTTGGGCAACTATCCTGGTTTTAACCTATAGCATAGCATAGCCCATGCTGGTCAAAGGCACTTAAACTTTAAAGCTCATTTAGTGCCAAACCAAGTTGCGTTTTATAAATTACTTAATTATCACTCTCCGTGCCTCGGATAGCACGTTGTTGGCCCCGGCTGTCAATTGTAGATCTTTGACAGTCGTTACGGGTAGTCAGAAGCCCGAAAGTCTGACAACCAGTCTTACCAATGGGTATCGTGTAACCCAGTATCTGGGTTGTGGAGGTCTGATAGGCAGTCGCTCCATGTAAAACACTGGTATTCAGCAGCTGCATCCGGTAAGACTGGAAGCCGACCCCAACATAGTTTCGGATACGAATTGGAATACATAGAGGACAAACATACAAATAAACATTATTTTTATTTATCTGTATAAACAGATATTCTGAAATAGGTACTTTATGGTTATAAATAAATAGATTTTAAAATACATAATTGTTGATTGATATTCCGTCGCAGAATTATGGTTGTCTGACTTTTTAAAAGTTTTGCTTCATCAAAAGTTTTTATTGCATTATTTTTCTAAAACATCTTGGTACCTACATTTTGGTTATATCCTAACTGTAGTTATTAATTTTTGCCATAACATTTATTGTAATAGCAGCCATTTCAAATCAGTGCAAATTTTAGATTTGATTGTTTAAAACCTTCTTTAACATTGATACTCATTTTCCTTAAAGGAAAATTGTTAGAGCCAGATTGAGCTTAATTACCGCATATAATGAGCTTAATTATGCATGAAGAAGGTGACCTCTAATTGGGAATAAAAACTCGATAAAGGTACCGTTGATTCTTCATGTAAATTAAATGCAGAAACTGCAATGTAGAACTTTCGGCTGCTAGATCGAAATTCTAAGAAAAACTTACTGTTAGGCGAGCCTCCCCTAAACATGGGGTTGGGAGCCATCCACGGGAAGGCGCCGAACGGCCAAGAGTGCGGCGGTGGGCCTTGGTAGAGGCGAGGTAGCAGCGGCTGGGGCACCACCACCCCGCCCCGGGTCTCCAGCTCCTCGCCATCGTTCCCATTTTCCCTCTCCTCTCGATCGTCCACGTTTGAGTCAACATCCTCGATGTCGACGTCACTTTCGTCGCTCTCGGGCGCGGCGTCGGTACTTTCCGCATCATTGCTATTCGTATCCCCCGCCGTATCTTTCACCGGCGCGTCCTGCTTACCCCCTAACAAAGAGTCCACGCTAAAAGATATCCGGCCTTTCCCGCCGCTTTCGGCGGTCTCGGCACGCTCGCATTCGAGCGAAGTCTTCATTTCATCTGCTCGATGACATTTCAAAAAAATTCGCGCACTATCCCCGACGGCTCATCTCGCCATTTTCTTGTTTAACGTCTGTAATTATCACAATCGTCTTTTCGGCAGTCCGTTTAACAATTTAAATGTTCACTGAGTGTGTAGGTAATTAAGTTCATTATGACTCTTATTGTAATCGACAAGTTACTTATGTAGTCATTTGTAATTGTAAATTCGTCTCATTATTAACGTGAGGCAAGTTTCGTTAATTGATTCCGCGTCGGCGTATTATTTTGCAAGTTCCCGTCGTATTTTTGAATATCATTGGCGTTAATATGCACAGGTCTAATTCAATTACACTGTCCACGTAAACGAGTGTTCCGATATAATAGTCGAGTCAGTACATCACAATTGCGGTAACAGATGAATTAGCACAATTGGCAGCACTAATAAAAAAAATGGAATATAGAGCGTGGATTTGAAATCGTAACGTGCGGTCGCGTAGCACGGCGCGGAAACTTGCGAATGTGTTCGGAAACGAGCGATATCTCCGCGTAATGATTCGCGTGGAAGCGCGGTGAAAATCGCGCCAGCATTGGGGCGCAAGCCGCGGCCGCGGACCGCCTCTCCTCCCGGCTGACAGAGATGCAGCTACCGACCGAGGAATTTTAATAAGCGGCGCGGAGCGAACGAGACGACGATACAATCCGACATGTGTGTAAACGCGATATTGAGTAGGCGGGGTCCGTCGCGCTCAAATTAATAGTCTCTATGGAATACGCCTTATAGAATTATACGGTGTTGAATAAATTGGAGCTTTATAATTTGAATTTAAGGTTGAGTTTGGGGTGTGTACTGTAACAATAAAGTGACGTAACGGAGCCGAGCGTGTTGGATTGCAGCGACTATTGTGTTGAATGAAAAAGGAGTAAATAGACGGGTGCTGTAGGCGGCGTAGAGGGGACTTTACGATTTAATTATTCGCGAATGCGGAGGCATTTTGTAGCGAGCTAATGTCTCATTGTCTCATTAATATCTCGGGCGGGCCAGCCATGTTTGATTTGTTTATGACGGAGTAGGTGTGTAGACGTTCAGCTCAACGTTTTGTTTGGCGACAGTTTGTGAGTTCCGAAACGGAGATTCAAGCGCCCGACGCTCGGCAGTACTAAATTAGTTGTTCTAACAGCTCTAGTTTAATTTGATTGTTTTAGTTGAATTTGGTAGAGTTGGGTCAGTTTTTATGTCGGAAAATGGGGGTAGATGTTGTGATAGGTTACTTATGTTGATTTTTATTACTTTTAGACATTTCACAGTGTGATTTCACTTAGTTATTTGTTACTGATGATTAAATAAAAGTAGAAATTCATTTATCAATGCGCTATCTTTAATGAAAGGCACAAGAAAAAGAAACACAGCAAATAAGATATTCAAAAAATCAATAAACGCCATTACAAAAAGAAATCTCGAATCAAATCATTAGCGCCATGTCACTTAACAGTTAATCGTATTACACTGATATCTGCAATCTTTTTGTGCATCGACGAAAAAGATTTTCTTTTTCCTTCTCTACAATTCTAAACTCTATCTCTACGAAATAAGATCGAAAAAACCTTATCATGCCAAATTGACGTTGTCAATTCGCAAATATTAACAAAAGACGACGTATCCCTTGATGATACTAAACAAATTTGTACTCTATTCGATGGTTTTAAGGTCGAAATGTGATTGAAATGGTTTTACGCACGTCCCCTTACCCAATTAATGTAATTTAATAGCACAGAGAGATTAACGTTCGCCTTAATTGAAAGAGTATAAAGACAAAAACATTTTCAGCTTATGTTATGCCACGATATGGAAAATAATAGAATAAAAATACGTAGATAGGCACTGGTTAAAAAAGAGATAAAGAAAAAGTTTTATTCCCTCTAGTTAGAGGTACCTACACAATGCATACAAAAACAAGAAAAAAATATGACAAATTAAAAAAAAAACAGAATAGAAATAACAAATAAAATACCTAATAATAATCAAGAACAGAAATGTATACACAATGTATACAGAAGTGTACATAAAAAAGTAAACGATTGAATAAGTATTAGTACAATAATGTTCTTTCTTGAACGAAAAAACTATGAGGTAGGTACTTACCTATAATAAAATCTGAGTTATTCCCGACCGATCCCATACCCTGGTGGATCGGTTTTATTAAATATTATTTTCTATTCCGATCGGATTCCTGTGCAGGATTTTAGAAATTAATTAATATATTTCATTCAAAACGGTTTCCTAAGTTACTGACAAACAAGTTATTGGTACAGTCAGTAACATAATAAGTTTGAGGTTAACTATATTATTATAATCAGAGGTCGAAGAGCTCCTAGAGCTATTTTTAGTACTTGTGGTACGATGTAATAATATGAACATGCTCTACGTCTGTCATACAGGTTTTGAAAATAAATCATACCAGGAAACCAGAAATGAATTATATTGTATTTTTACCATTATTGAGCTAAATAGTAAGTTCCAAATCATTTCTGGTTCCCTGGTATGATTTGATTTCAAAACCTGTATTTTTACCATTATTCAGGTAAATAGTAATTCCAAATCATTTCTGGTTCCCTGGTATGATTTGATTTCAAAACCTGTATTTTTACCAATATTCAGGTAAATACTAACAGTTAGTTGGACGACAATACTTTTCGGTTAGCTACATGTCTGCGTCTTGGTGCTCCTTGCGGCGCTCCGCATCGTTGTCATTGTGGAGAAGCTGTCGACAGCCTCGGACACCATGGTTTGTCTTGCTGCAGGAGTGCAGGCCGAATTGCACGGCATGCCAATTTAAATGACATTATCCGTCGTGCTCTTGCTACCGCCGGCGTGCCAGCTGTTTTAGAACCTAATGGGTTGGCGCGCGACGATGGCAAGAGACCAGATGGAATGTCTCTGCTGCCATGGAAGATGGGTAGGCCTCTGGTATGGGACGCTACTTGTGTCGATACCCTTGCGCCATCACACCTTCCAAGCTCGGCGGGCTGTGCTGGTGCTGCTGCTGCGGCTGCAGAATCCCTCAAGCGGCGCAAATATAGCAACCTCATTGGTATATTAATATGTTTGAGCCGTTTGGGGTTGAGACGCTCGGACCATGGGGTCCGAGTGCGCGTGCCCTTTTCCGGGATATCGCAAAGCGCCTTGTCGACGCTTCACGTGACCAGAGGGCTGGCTTATTCTTTGGTCAAAGAATAAGTATTGCCATTCAACGTGGCAATGCTGCCAGTCTTCTGGGCACTTTGCCGGATGACAGTGATGCGGAGGAGTACTTTGACGCATAATATTTAGGTACTTTTTTTCTATTAAGTATTATCATTCATTTATTTTCTATACATATAAAATACATTTTTAAATATATATAAAAAAATAAAAATATACATTTAAAAATATAAAATATAGTAGCCCACCGGTATCGGGAACAGGGTCCAAGCTACCGGCGGTCAGGGCTCCAGAGAAAGGAACCTCCTGACAATGCGAGCCGTGTCCAGGAGTACCGCCCTCTGCACCAAGCCCTTTATCCAGCCATCTAACGAGAGCCTCTTAAGGTGTTGATCGAGGCTCTTGGGTATTAAACCATGGACTGAAACGACTATCGGCACAATGACAGCTGAGTCCACATCCCACATGTCGACAACCTCGCGGGCCAAATCTAGATATTTTATTTGTTTATCTTTCTCGGCCTTTACGAGGTTCCCGTCATGCGGGATGGTGACATCAACAATCACTGCGCGGCGCTCTGCTCGATCTATCACCACTATATCAGGCTTATTAGCAATAACAGTCCTGTCAGTGATGATAGACCGATCCCAGTACAAAGTGGTAAGACCATTTTCGAGAACTGGGTCGGGTGTATACCGGTAATATGGTACCTCTGAATCCACAAGATGGTATCTCAAAGCAAGTTGCTGGTGAATTATTCTAGCCACCAGGTTGTGCCTGTGCAAATACTCTCCATTAGCAAGACGAGAACAACCAGAAACTATTAAGTATTATTATTATTATTTTTAATTTTTTATATATAGGCAAATGTAAATAGTAGTTATATGTACTTAGTTATTTTTATTTAGTTTGTTATAGATAGTTTTAATGTTAGTTTTTAGTTTTAGTTTTAATTGTATTTTATTAATTTTAATCTAATAAATGTCATTTATAATACTAAATAGTAAGTTCCAAATCATTTCTGGTTCCCTGGTATGATTTAATTTCAAAACCTGTATTTTTATCATTATTCAGGTAAATAGTAAGTTCCAAATCATTTCTGGTTTCCTGGTAGTAGAGTATAGTCCAACATTCGAATAATCACAGATAAACTTTAATAAGTATTCATTATGTAATAGAACGAGTATTTTTACTGATATTGTTTAATATAATATTTAAAAAAATTGTTCATAAGAAAATAATATGAAAGTAAATTAATAATGTTCCAATTTAAATAAATATTGAAAATTAAATGACATGTTTATTAGGTATTTCTATAATATTTATATTTAATTTAAATATTGAGGTATATTTAATAAGCTAACATGTGCTAAAACATGTAAAAAATTCACAAAAATTATTAGGTATTTCTAATTAATCAGTCTAAATAAAAGAGTCAACATTTAATTTTAAATTACTTTACTGATATTAGATATTAATATTGTGACATAAAACTGTGTTTATATTGTTATGGTGAATAAAATATTATTAATACTTTAGAAACACTTTTTCTGTTATCTGTTTACGTTAGGGGATCCGTTCGGAATAGTACAGGGGATCTGTCCGGAAAAAATAATAAAATTAATTGGCAGTGGATCAGAAGTAGGGTATCGGTCGGGAATAACTCTAAAATCTTCCCCAATTCTGCTTAATAGGTTATCTGCGTATCATAAAGGTATCCAAGAAAGTGCTTTTAGTATTGCGAAAATAAGATTCATTTTACACAATCCCATTATTCTAAGCTGAAATCATCTTATCGTTTGGTAACGTAACCTAAATATACTCTCGCATTATGATAGACGGTTTATCCCAAAGCTTAGCGTTATAAACCTTCAAAACATAATTATTTTTGATCTATTTACGAATAATGATTTGTAAGACGACTCTGAAAAGATTTAACTTGTTATTGAGATCAAAAGATTGTTTTGTTGGAAGTCTATAAGTCGTAAGGCTTTTGTTAGGAAGGATGGAAGATCTGAGGGTTCACTAAAAGCTAAGGGATCTTTATTATTTCTGTCATCTGATTGGTGCCCAGTGGTCTTTCTTCTTTATCGTATTAACAACCTGGTGTCAGAGTTTAAACCGCCCGTAGGCCTCTTCTTCTTCTTATCGTATGGTTGATTAACAACCTGGTGTCAGAGTTTAAACCGCCCGTAGGCCTCTGACATGGCTTTACACATCCTTGAAAAATCTTTCAGGTGTACTGATTTTCTTACGATGTTTCGAACTTTATTTTCCTCTACTTATTTAAACAATCGAAAAAAGCGCTGAAAGCGCATTGTTTTTGTCTAATGAATGGTTAGAAGTAACATATTTAGGTACAAGTGTTTCACAATCTATTTCGTTCAATAATGTGAATTTAATTTTTCAAACTTTCTCAAATAAATCGATTAAGCGTTTTGTCGAACACCCCAAGTTCGCCGATGTCATTATTTGGTGTCAATAGAGTATAATGGGGGCAAGCCTATCGCCTTTCATCAGGCAATTTCGGATTCTAACAGCCCTTATAATAGAAAAATTCAATTATTAGGTTGCTATAATGTATTTTTCGCGCTTTACTCCTAAAGTGCTCGATTCCTTAGAAAAACGTTAGCCAGATTACAATTTCAGGCGTTTTATTTGTCAGATATCTACCAGATAAGGATAGTAGCTAGCCGTGCGTCGCGATGTCTGCTGAAAGAAGGAGCTGCAGGTAGGATGAGCTGATAAAGTTTATTTGTAAAATGTATAATTATGTTCTTTGGCACACTTCCTAAGTAACCATGAGTCTTTTTACCCGACTGCCAGGAAGGGTTATTAACAGATATAGTAATTATCATAATATTTATTATACAAGATAGCCTAAGCTAGTAATTTTTTTTATTTATAGACTCACGCCTGTTATCCCCTGAGGGGGTAGGCAGAGGTATATGCAATATTATGCACTATTGCCACTAACCGGGCACAATTCCAGACTCCGTGCTGCTACTGAGAATTTCCTAATGGAAAAACCCAATATAACACTTTGCCCGACCCGGGAATCGAACCCAGGACCTCGTGCTCAGCAGTCGCGCTTGCTACCACTAGACCAACGAGGCAGTCAAGCTAGTAAAACTTTACCAAAAATCCATTTAAAAAATAATGCACTTCATTTAAAATTGTAAGTACAAAGCTGTAGGTATAACTTTAAACCATTATAGAGTCCGTAAAAAGCCCTCGTACCTCAAAACAGGAAAACCTCGTCTTGAACCTTCACTCGATAATTTAAGACATTCTTAATTAACGTTTATATTAACATAAATAAACCAAAAACAGACCTACGGGGCGCGTAATAAAATGTAGATATTCACAATTCCCAAGTTTCGCGAGTTTCCCGTCCTCGAGAGTTTGAGCTTAAGTCAAATTTACGTAAAAATAATACGAGAAAAGGGCAATCTTTTTAAATAATGCCTTTCATATTCCCTAGAGTAGCGGACAATTTAGAGATGAGGGAATCTCGGGGCGTTTTTTTTTATTAAAAACGCCGACGATGACAACGTTAGTAAGTGGGGGACCGGCCATTACTCCGCGAAATGAGTTTTCAGTTTGCTATTTTTTTTTCTGTGAAGATACAGCGTGTTCTGTTTTCAGTCACAGGTTTTTTTTTGGTGAATAATAATTATATTATTATCACCTACCATAATCTAATAAGATAATCAAGATTATCTAGTAATTGGTAGTTTTTGATTTATTATGTTAACCTACCTATGTTCTATATTTTTATTTAGTTTTTTTTATTATTTTTATTTGTTTTCAGAGCGGTCATAATAATAAGTAGGTACTGTAAAAATTACAACTGACTTACACGTTACGGTTAAAAAAGATAGGTACAGCCCTTCGACAGAAAGATAGACTGACATATACTTACCTACAAGTAAAATGGAATAACAGAACTATAAATTTAAAAACCCGTGACACAATTTTGTAACCCTCTATTTTTTTAAGCTAAGAATACTCTTCAACTCGATCAAGTCACCTTTCAAATCTACCTACCTAATAATAATAATATCCTCCTGACCGATTTCGGTCACAGCGGCCAATCTCAACGGAGATTAGCCAACTACGCAGGAGATATTATAGTGCACAAGTGTGTGCGCAAACACAACGTCAACGGTCACAACCACTAGGCTATCACGACTCAACCTATATACCTACCTACCTACCTACACAGCCTGTATCAGTCCACTGCTGGACATAGGCCTCTTCTCATATGCATCATTTATTTTGTGTGCTCATTGAAGGGCAAGCGCGTTGGCGACCGCAATAGCAGAATGGTTGCTTTTTCACAGTAGGATGCTGCTGCTTATCCTCCAGATTTTTACCTTTGTCGCTTCTTACAATACCCACGGGATGAGTAGGGGTGGTTCTATTCTTACCCCGGAAACCACAAGACACCTTTAAAAAAAAAATCAAAATAATTCCACAGACATACCTACAGATAGATACATAGATATACAAATACACAGACACGTCAAACCTATAACATATCCCTCTTTTTGTATCGTGGTTTAAAAATACTTTCGATTCCTCGAATATTACAAAAAAATATTTGTTCAATATTAGCAAACGTTTATTGATTTACGAAGCTTGTGGGTATTGTAAATTTAATTATGGTGTTACTTATGATTGTTTTGTCATTAGCAACTTATTACTGTTGGATAGGTACCTACATGTTAATTTGAGAGGCTTTAGTATCGAGTTTTTTTGGAAAATCTTTCGTAATAATAGTCGGTACGATTATTGCATTATAATACGCAAGTAAGGTACGAAAAGTTAGAGGTGCGTGCCTTGGCTTCGAACCTGAATCCTCTGACTCACCAGTCAATAGCTCTACTACTAGGCTATTACTGATCTTATCGTTGCTCTATATTTTGTTGGTCATGATAGTCTAGTGGTATGACCATCGACTGGTAATTCAGAGGTCTCAGGTTCGAACCCAAAAGCCGCACTCCTGAGTTTTATGTACCTATTATAAATTAATTAACCCGCCCCGGCTTCGCACGGGTGCTATATACATATAAACCTTCCTCTTCAATCACTCTACTGTTGCGTAGTTTTAAAGATTTAAGCATACATACTATGTATTACATAGGGATATAGGGACAGAGAAAGCGACTTTGTTTTACACTATGTAGTGATTATCACTTAATCCGTGCCTCGAAAAGTACGTTATTACCCGTTGGCCCTGCGCCTGATCTCTCTCCGGTCGTATCGGATAGCCGTCCTATTGGTCTATGAGAGTAAGAGAATAGAAAGTGCACCTGTGTTTGCGCACACACTTGTGCTTACTACTCTTGCGTAGTTGGCTAATCTCTGTTGAGATTGGCCGCTGTAACCGGAATTCGACCACATAAAATGTATTTTTCTGGTTTTTCTTAATAGGTATCGACCTAGATTATTAATTTGTTATTCACAATTAAAATATATTATGTTCCATATTGTTGGTATATATCTAGGTATTAATTATGTATTTACTGAATTAAGGAAATATTGTTTGTTTTTTTGGGGAATTCATTTCAAATTATCGCTCTAGCTAAAGTCGGAAATTCCGCTATCCGATAAGGATGGCATGATTATCAAAGACCGGCCAAGTGAGAGTCGGACTCATTCCAGACCATACTCGCTGGATTTCGACTTTTGTATTTTTTTTATTTCTCTAGTCATATCTTCCTAGCCAGTTTATTCCCAACTTTGTTGGGGTGTGCTTATAATCTAATCAAATGCAGCTGAATAGGATCAGTTTTTTTACGGAGCGCCTATCTAACCCCTGCAACCTGTTTAGGATGCGATATTCTAAAGTTAGATCAGTTGTCAGGATTTTAAGGGTACTGAATCCCTCTATCGACTGTCAAAGATCTTCATGACAACCGGGGCCAACGGCTTATCGTGCTTTTTGTGAAATAATCACCTGATTATTAATTTTTAATTCGCACTTAATTTCCAAAAAGTCCTGATTTATCAGTCAACGGTCTAAACTACCTAATGTATATTATGTTTAAAATGAAAATCCAAAAAAGAAAATCGAAATACGATGCTTGAGCAGTTTACAGTTACAAACATAACATAACTTACACACACGCCTAAGTTATATTATAAGTCCCTGCCGAGCGAGCTTATTGCCATTAACCGGTCACAATTCCAGACTCCGAGTTGCTACTGGTAATTTTCTAATGGAAAAACCAAATGTCACTTTTCCCGACCCGGGGATCGGACTCAGGACCTCATTCTCAGCAGCCGACGTCAACTCACTAAACCAACGAGGCAGTCTTACATTTACAGTTTTCTTGAAATCCCAGATAAACAAACGGAAATGCCTGACTTTACGTCTTATAATATCAGTAGCCAACAAAATCAATGTAATTTCCTTCGTGTCACTACACAACAGCCTGTAGCTTGCCTCAGAGTCTCATAGAAAAGCGGTAATGTAATAAAACGTGCGTCGCGTCGCACCGCTCACAGTGGGATATTTGTGAGCTGTGTGGACAAAATTTGTGAATTTAATCAAGATTGAAATGTGTTTGCTTTTCATATGCAAGAGAAGTAATAATTTTAACTTTATAGTTACAGAAGGTAAAGTAAAAAGCAAAGGTATAATTAGTAATAAAAAATAGTGGGACCCTACAACTTGGACATCTTAAAATAGTGAATGAATAAATATTTTAAAGGAAGGTACTTACATGAATGGTAATGTAGACAACAACACCGGTTACTATGAAATAATTTCTTAGTTATAATCAATATGCTTTTTATAAAAATAGTACTGTTTTGTGCAATTTTTAGATATTGATGAATTTTTTTATTGCAGTATTAGATAAATTTGTTTAGGTAATGTTACTATAATAAATAACATGTAATCGTTTTATTTATGTCATTTTAACAATATTATATTCATCATCAGACCATTCGTGTCCTTTTTGATGAATAATTCAGATTTCTATCCCATAGTTTTAACGAAGGTCCTGTGCCCCATATTTTGAGAATTACTGGTTACGAAACCTTGGTTACAAATACGGCCGAAGCGGTAGAATTCAATATTATTAGTGATTATTAATGCATTTCACTGCTAGGTATGAATTTTATCTTCACAAATGTTTCAAAGTAAAATTTTGTCCAGCTAACTTAAATAAGTCTCACAGTGCGCTGTCATCGTAAAAACATTTCCCGCCTTAATATTCCGCAATTGCCACTTCTGCGACTACATGGCTAGGATCGGATGCTGTGGTGTTTCGCTTAACGACACAGAAATAACTTTGTGCAATTTAAATATGAATGGACGATGTGATTTTAACGATGAATAAACAAATTAACAGTTTTAAATGAGAAATGTAATGTATAATATTTATAACTGTAGTTTTATTGTGCTTTAGAATGGTATTGTATAATTATTTTGGAGAAGAATAGGTAGATTTTTAGCTGTGTAATAAAAGCTGATATTTTACATAGTGTCTTCTATCGCCTGCCCTGGCTCCATGTTACATGTTAGGGGTCGGCGCAAAATGTCTTCTTCTTCCATTCTTCTATATCAGCCGTCATCTGAGCATTTACTCCTTTTTCATTCATATCAGTGCTTAATTGATCCACAGTGTGCCTCGGTAATAGAAGCAGACTTTGAGGGGGTCGGTATTAGAGCCTATTTTGATTTCGTAATTTTAAATTGCTGTTGTGTTGCGCAATGGGCTCATCTTACCTCTCACATTGAGACGAGGCACTGCATCGGAACAATATTTGCTAATATTCATACAACATTATGCAGAATTATATCGATTAAATCTCCAAACATGTTATGATTGTCTGACATGTCCATTGTTTATGTTGCTCTAACGTTGTGAATGTTGAATACCCCAGAAATGACACAAGTATCCGCTTATTCATTCATCCTTGTATTTTAACACAAAAAATAGGTTAACTATGCAATTGATACTCAAATTATTCTGATTCAATGAGACAAAATTCTTCTCTCTTTATCGTACGGTTGATGAACAACCTGGTGCCAGAGTTTAAACTGTCCGTAGGCCTCTGACATAGTTTTATACACCTTAGAAAAATCTCTGTTTGCTGGTTTTCTCACGATGTTTTCCCTTACAGTTTCAGCTTGTGATAATTACTTTCTAAAATGCACATGAATCGGAAAAGGCAGAGGTGCGGGCCTAAATTTCAAACCTACGGTCTATAATTGGCATACAACGGTTGACCACTAGGCTACCACTGCTTTAAGAGATGAGATCAAAACGAGAGACATTGGACAAATCGGAGTTCTCGCTGATAAGTGACAGAAATGACACCTAGGCGGCTTGTCTCAATTCACATTTTACTTGTGGAATGAGTGATGGTATGATGCCAAAAAGAGATAGAACACAGAATATTAAAAACACGAAAAATAGTGAAGTGCTGGCAATACAGGAGCTATCCAAAAATATAAAGAAGATAAAATTGTAATTTGAACGTGCTTTTCTTAAAGTTAACTAACTTTCATACATTTCTCGCGACAAAAGTCAACAGATTGAGAAACGGAATACTTTTTTCTACTTTTTGCTTTTCATAATCATAAATTAATTTAAACCCGCTTGTTTAAAACAACTTAAATTTAAACAACAAAAATAAATGGCGTTTTTGTCACGAATAATTAGTGTCATTTCAGATTGCAAATATAAAGTGATTCTATTAAATAATCATTATTGTTATTGCTGAGTTTACGATGATAAATGGGCACAATAAATTCGGAGGGAAACGTGAGTAGAAAAATAATTGCGCCATTTTTACACAGTGGGGTATTTTTGTACCCCACTGTCGCAATATTCGTTTTATTTTTAATTTATTGTGTTCCTTTCGTTTTGATATTCAGATTTTATGAATATGAGTTACTTAGTTTTTGGTTGCTTTTTGAGTATCGACTAAAGGTACAACTTAGATGAATTTTAGACTTTTTGCAAAACAGTGTCTTGGGTGAAACCCAGCAGATGTTTTTCAGAATTATTCATGACACAACTAAGTGCCTATGCACGACCTACAGCTTAAAGGATGTAGACAGCAACGAACGAAAAAAAAATCAGCTACCACAGTCGCTTTGTTGAGGAACAGATAAAAATAAACTCTACCTTGTTAAGACGAGTCGTGTTTAAAGCCCGAAAACAAACAACGCCCTAAAACAACCAAACATCAAGTCTCCACTTAACCACATCACTTAACAAAACCATTTTTAGAAGATACTTACATTTACTTAATTTTAAAGCGCAGCTTAAAACAAGGGCGGCTCATTTGAAATTGGACGCATTATACGCCCAACAAATATTGTCTGAACAAAGAACGTGTAACAATTTTTGAATAAAGAATAGGGAAGTGTAACTAGTTCGATTTTCAAATAGACAGGGCGCCGCGCCCGCGCTCGGGGGTAAGAAGATTATGGCGTTTTAAGCGCCATGTTTGTTTTTATGAAAATGGTACTGGTGTGATGTTTTCGCGTTAGCACCTTTTACTGTGAGTTTCATTCGACGTGTGTGGTCCGGAGTGTGATTACAGAGCCAAAGTGTGTTCAGAATTAGCTCCCTTCGATTGAGTAATGTTTGTGTGTTGATTAACGTTCAATGAATTTATGATTTTGAGTTTGTGATCTTTTTAAAACTTATTTTTATGTATATAGTGCTGAATTCATCAATAGCTAGATGGTTTTTAATCAAAATTATATTAATCTTTAATAAAATAATTATAACCATAATCAAATCTACAAAAAATAATCCATAGACTTTTCAAAAAAGCGAAAAAAAAATTTTATGATACCGACAAAGAAACTTTTTTTAATTCCATAAATATTTGTACAAAAGAATACAAGATAATCCAGACAGTTTTCAAAAACGCATTGATAGAGTCAATTTTCAACGCGTGCTTCGCGATCAAGCAAAAACTTTTTTTTTGTCAACAAAAGACGTCTTTACACCATTTGATATATGAATTCTCTTTTCAAAACGCGAAAAAATATCAATAAAACTACCAACATAACGGATACAACAACACTCAACTATTTAGCTCTTATTTCACAAGTAATAAAGACCAAAATTGCTAGTTTTGTAACATTGTTAGCACCAAAAAGGTTTTTGTTAAACATTATATGACATCTTCTTTTCCGTAAAGATATCTCTAGATAACATTAGTGGCTTATAAACGGTTGTTCATTTCAATGGGGTCCCATAGAGTCCCATATAAATGTCTTTAAAGCAAGGGTCATGAATGAATGACGTTTTCCATAAAGATGATCTTTAGTTGATAAATACGCGACTAATCAAATTATTTATGGCATTAAATCGTAATAAAATGTTGTGAACATCTGCAAGGAGATGTTTTGAGCCTTTTGTTGTAGTTTAAAATAAAAAATAAAGGGTTGGTGTTTTTGTAAGTGACGGTTTAAATGTAATGGTTAAGTTAAATCCGATTTGTTTTGGTGTAATACTGGTATTTAACCACGTTGTAAATAGGGTAAGCTTATCTTAGGTTTAGGTTTAAGACATTTATTTTCTCAAAAAGATTTACAAAATCGCTTATAGAGAAAATACAGAACTTATTATAAAATATATTAAGCCGACTTAATGTAGCAGACTAACTTAACTAAGACTATACATTATTGTTATGAAAAACAGGGTAATTATAAAAAAGCGCTCATAAGATGCGCGCGGTGTTAGCATGACTTGCACTAACATGGCAACTGCGAGCACCGAGCGCACAATACAATAGATGTTTATTTAGGCCTATGACATAGTGGCAGCTTGAATGAAATGTTGTTAACTTAATATTTTAGACAAGTAAGTAGTACATATTCAAATATAATAATGCGGTTTGTTGTTTTTTAGGTAATAATACAATTTGTGTTTAACTCGAAATTGTAGTGTCAGTAGTTATAATAATAGCTGTTGTATTTTTATGTATGTTTCATATTATGCAATGATTTATTAATGTTGGTGATGTATAATACAATATTAAAGATATATATTTATGTTTTATATTTATGTTATATATTTATTTTTTATATATTTTTTTGTTTTTTTTTTTTTAATATTATGATTTATTTTTGTATATTATTTAGTTTTTTTTTTTTTTAATATTATGATTTATGAAGCGAGTATAGTTATGTACGTAATGTACCTATTGTTGTATGTTTTAATTTATATGTAGTATATAATTTTATTATTTTGGAATAGGTGATATACTATAGATATGTTACTGAATACATAATATATTGCAATGTAGCATATTTTTAAGATTTCTAGTTATTAGTATGGGTGATATATAATTTATATATATTTACAATCACACACGACTTATTTTTATTATTTTTTTTTTATTATATATTATTATATAGTACTTTTTTATTATTATGCATATGTATAAATTAGTAAAGCTGTATTTAGTTGTTATTCCAGTAGATGAGTAGATATAGAATTAAATTAAGAATAGTGTTTTTTTTTTTTTTTTTTTTAGGTCCCTAGCAATGAAAAATCCTTTAAAATATGGCATTTTAGTAACTTTTTAAAAATGAAAAAAGATTTAGCTTCTTTAATATTATTAGGCAGTTTATTGTAGTGTTTTGCACCCTCATATAAAATACTTTTTTTACCATAGTTTGTGCGGGGAGCTCTTAGGTATAAGTTATTTGCCTGTCTTGTCATTCGTTTGGTGTAATCTATCCGTTTTGTGAATGTAATTTGTGAGTGGATATCTTTTGATAAGATTTTGCGAACAAAGATACATGAGTAATATTTATATGTCTGAGCCAGATTCATAAGTTTTGTTTCCTTATAGATCATTTCAGTGGGTGTATGGTAGTCGAAATGAAATAATGATTTTATAATTTTATTTTGAGTTATTTGTAGTTTTTGTAGGTTTGATTTTGCTGCCGAACCCCAAACTTCTATTTGGTAATCTATGTGTGGCTTAACCAAGGAGTTATAGATGGTGTATCTTACGTGCCTTGGGAGACATTGTGCTAGACCTTTCATTGCACCTGTTAGTGAGTAAATTTTACTGTGTATTTTTTCGATATGCAGTTTCCAGGAGAGTTGGCTATCTAAAATTAGGCCTAAATATTTTTCATTATTAACTTTTTTAATTTTTTCACCGTTAATAGTAAGAGGATTATGACTTTCAAGCTTTTTATTTTTAGCCGAGAAAATGATATAGTTTGTTTTTGAAGCATTCATGGTAAGCAAGTTTGATTGTAGCCAAGTATGTAGTTTGTCTAAGTCACATTGAGCTTGATTTATTAACGTTTTTAATGAGTGGCCAAAATAAAATAGGCTGGTATCGTCAGCATACAGTGTGATATCTCCCTTTAGACCAATTTCATGCATCTATCTAATTATGTGACTATTGTAATTTGGTAGTATAAATTTTGAGAACTTGTTATAAATTTCTGTAAGTGGAATTCAGGAAGTAAAAAAGGTAATGCTACCAAATTAAGAGTGTCACGGAATTAGTTGAGTTTGGTATACCCACTGATAATTCACGATAGATACTCTTTCTTTCTTTATCGTATGGTTGATGGACAACCTGGTACTAGAGTTTAAATCGCCAGTAGGCTTATGACATAGCTTTACAAACCAAAAAAATATATATATAGGTATCAATCAGGTGTGCTGGTTTCCTCATGATGATTTCCTACACCGTTTTAGCAAGTAATAATTAATTTCTATAGCATATAATTATATCGCATAATTATAAATCTGAAAAGTTAGAGGTGCCTGCATGGGTTTCGAACCTACGATATTTTGCCTTGGCAGTCCGATGGTCATACCACTAGGCTGTCAATTCTGATAGATAACCTTTCTTTTTAATTATTATCATTAGATAACTTTATAAAAATATAGAAAAAAGCGATTTAATTTTGTACAAAATGTTTTGTTAAATTGTAAAGCACATATTCGATATTTAAACTGCTACCTTGTACACAAAAAAAAAATGCAATTTTTATCTCTGACAGCGCACCATAATTCATTGGATGTCATTGTATTCTGTCGATCGTTTACATTAATTAACCTTCTCCTCTTGTTAATCTATTCACATCTCGATAGCCACTTAAATTCAATTTCTCGATATCACACAACATTATCGATTCAAATAATCGATTTGAAATATCACGTGAATTGCCGAATGCTCTATATTTGGCACATTGAACGATTGGACGAACATTAACGCCGCACCAACAGGGTAAACGGTCCCGTTTTCACCTCATTAAGCCCAAGTTAAGGACCCTATTATGTACTTTATGTATTCCTAAATTACCCATCACTTAATAGGGTAGCCAACAACGGGGGAGCTTACCCTTCGACCGTTTTAAAATGACCTTCCTGCCCCTTCTTTGGTGGTAATTATTTATGTAAAGGGGGGTAAGTAATGATCATTTGAGGGACCTTGTTATAATGGATAATTATCAGAGGTGGGGTGTTTTAAAGTGTTCGTATGATTACTGGCCTGTTCAAATTTAATGCCCGTTTTCGTTAAGCGAGTTTATGTTATACAAGTTTAGAAATTGGGTGGTAAGTAGGTATACCGATGTTATTATTAAATGTTATTTATTGGCTAGGAAATAATCAAATGCTAAGGAAACACTAATAATTTTTTTTTAACGTTTTGCGTTATCTTTTTTTTTGTTTTATTTATGGTAATGAAAATAATGTTTTTTGTTGCCAACTTGTCAATTCTTAAATACTAAAAAAAATATATTTAAAAAAAGAGGATGATTTTTAATTGCAACAAAACCAAACTAAAATTACTGTATCATTATTAAATAACTTTCGAGTATCTTTTCATACCTATGAAAAATCGTTGCTGATTTGTAACACTATTTCATTCCTTCAAATCGAACGAATGATAAATACACTCAAGACCGCATTCTTTACTTGCGAAATGACGGAGCTAAATTCTAAAATAGAATAGCTAGGGTGTCCCTGATTCAAGGGTCGATATTAAAAACCCCAGATGTCCAAACAACAATCGTTGGAGTCGTTCTGTGAGTCTATTGTGTGAAATGACAAACGTACACCTATTGTCGGACTGTCCCATTATGAAGAGTACCTACTTAATATACTACTAGTTAGGGTGACAATATGTGAAGTAGTTGTGAGTAGGTACTCAACTGTTTCTTACATTTTATTTACATTTTTATTTTTACATTACAGAAGTAGTTGTGAGTACTCAACTGTTAGATTTTATTTACATTAACATTTTTATTTTTATATACAGGTGGATCTTTATAAAAAAAAATTATATCATTTTATTTCATAATTATATGTTACCTACCTAAGAAAGTAAGCTGTAGTTATAATAATAAGTAAAAATAAACTAAAAATATGTTTATTTGATAAATATTATCTAATTACTTACAAATTTATTTGTGTTATTTTAATATAGGTACTTACCTACTATTTTTAAGTAGTTGCATTGGAATTTAATTTTATCATTTTCCTGATATTGTTTTTATTCTATTTCTGATAGTCAACTCGGTCCATAAAACCCATGATAAAGTTTATTAAAATGAAACTTAATTAGCTAATAATAATTTATGTTTATAATTAATAGATCAGGTGATAAGAAATACATTGTTTTTCAAAATAGGTACCTACATACAACTAGTTGAACAACGAGTTTGAATCATTTAAATGTTAAGTACATTTTTTTCTCGATTTGACAGTTTTATCAAAATTATATTTTTAAGTAGGTATTGATTGGCTATCGTTAATTTTACTTCTATAGAAAATTTTACTTGTACAAATAAGTTATAATTTTTTTACTTTTTTACGTTACCATAACAACAATTGGGATATTAAAATATAATAAACTCTCTAATAAACGTTCGAAATTGTTGACATCCTACTCAAAAACGGCAGTGACGTACCTACAGCGTCATTCACAATCGTATAATGACCGGCTGATAGCCGTTTAAAAACGAATTTGCTCACTTCTGCTACATTAAACAATCATTCACCATAGAGATACGAGATGTGTTCCGATTTTGAATTAGCTGTGTAGTTATATTTATTATCTGCGCTTTGGGGATGATTTGATAAATATATAATAGTACGTTTTGATAAATTTATGTTTTGATTAATATTATTACAATAGTTTTTTTTTATAAAAGCCTAGGTTTAGGTACCATAACTTTACACATAATTGAAAAATCGTAAAAAAAATCTAAAAACTAATTTAAAGAAGCCTTAATTACTTATATTTAAAATGTGCGATTGTCCATTTTTTTTTAAAATTAAAAATGTGTACGTGGCTGGTGCGCACATTTATAGGGCTCTGTAGTAAACTAGAAACTTTAATAGTTTCATATCCTTTTGCCATCTTCAGTTTATTAATATTAGAGTAAGTAAATAAATAGATTTCATAATTATTATTCGTTTAAAAATAAATTATGGACAAGAAAAAGTATTGAAAACCACTGGTTTTTAACCAGTTGTTTCACAGTTTTAGGACGAAATTTTTTCACCTTTCTGTAACTAAATAATTCATATTACAATGAGACCAACTCAAGGGTTAGGAATTTTATCAGAACAGGAAATTAATATATCCATACTAACTACACGATAAAAAATAATTGGTTCGAATTAGTTAGAGGAAAAAATGAAATAATTACACATAAATAACTGTTATAGTAATTAATAGTAATTAAAGGTATTTGTTCCATTTTGTTGTATTTTTGTTTTATTATAGCTGTCGCCATCACGCCACCATGCAATTTACGAAAACAGAAAAATTAAAAAAAAAATGTTAATTATAATTTATTATGATTGGGTGTCATTAATTTATACATACATACATAGACTCACGCCTGTTTCCCAGATGGGTAGGCAGAGACAACGGATTTCCACTTGCTACGATCCTTGCCTCTTTTGCCTCATTCACTCTCATCACTAATTTATTTATGGAATAAATGGATAACTGTTTTTTTTAAATAAATGTACCTAACCTAATTGCTTGGCAATATCTTGAAGTAGTGCTTTGACTTTGTCCACTTGGATTTGTCCCGTTTAGGGATGGAATTTAAAAAAATATATTTCTAAGTACTCCTTTAGGTTTCTCAAGGGATATTTTCTCCAAATTTCAAGTCTCTAGGATTAGGTGTAGGCCGTGCGTTTATGTCAGTCAGTCTATCAGTCGCTGAACTATTTAATAGATAAGATAAGAATAAGCTTTATACACCATTTAAATTACATAAGAAGCGTAAATTACACAAAATAGAGGTAAAATAGGCGTCCTTATTGCTAAAAGCGATATTTTTTGACCATATTTGGATGGAATATTGTCTTTTACTCATCTTCGAAACAGATTCAGCAGCGGCCAGGTCCCCGTTTCTCCGCGCTTTAAACATTTATCTCGAACTCGACATAAAGTCAAAATAAAATAAGTAAACATTTTTTTTTACGAAAAACGGTTTTGTCATAAAAACTAAAGCTGTGTAACAAATATCAGATCAATCTGTCAACAGAAAGGGGGTGAAATATCGATTACTAAATTTGAACCAAATAATAAACTGGTCAAGTTAAGTAGGTATATCCGTTTAAAAATGGCGAATATCGATTGAAAACTAATTTTCGTATTCTTGGAATATCACGTTACGAGTCTAGTCTACCACTCGACATTCTACGAGTGGTATACATATAGCAGTAGACATTTTGGCGACATTGAGATTTTAAAATTAGAGATTATCTCTAATTAGACCTTATCTCTACAAAACAAGAATAGGGGCTCAGGATGCTGACAAAGACGCTTTAAGATATTTATCATTAGTATTAATATACCTATCGTTAAATTGGCTGTTTGGGCTTAGAAGGTTTTTATTTATGGCAATTGTCAAAATATATTTCTTAAATAGCATTTCGTTAACAGTTAAAAGGTAACCACCAAAATAAAACCAAATCATCATTTAAAAAAAAAACAAATAAATTAGTGCAACAATAAAAAAGCTTTTCCAACACTTTCAGGGGTGTCACAAAGAACTATTATTAAAAACTTAAAAAACCGACTAGGTGCGAATCGAATTTGACCACTGAGGGTTCCGTACCACAGTTTATTGTTCGGGATCTTGAGCGCGAGCGTAGAGCTTTTTACGGTAAAGCAAAAATCTAAAATCTTATTATTTGTATCGGGATTTAAAAAATTGATAAGACATAATCACACATATTCTGTGAAAATTTTAACCAGCTACCTTTTACAGTTCTAAAGAAAAAAATCTTTTAAATGCAAAGTAGACAAACGTAGGGTTAATAATAGTAACAGGATCCCGTTTGCATTCGGATACAGAACCCTAAAAAGCCCTTTCTATCGAAATAAAATAGAAAGTTCTCAAAATAAATGTAATAAATGAACCAAGTAGTGTATCGAGTCAAACCGATGATCATTCGTTTAAACACATTATGTCGGGGCTATTATAGGCCACTTTGGCACCCCTATACAATCGAGTGTTTAGGGCTGGCACATATTGAATGTTGAATATGATCTGATTTCAAGATTGAGTGTGGTGTTACAAAATAAATATGTGTGTTTATTTGTTTGCGAATATTATTTTGGATCATCATTTTGTTTGCTAGCATTAGGTATTTGGTTGGACATTTTTAGCAGAATAAACGTTTTCAAAACACAAAAAGAAATATTAAATCACTCAAAACATTATTTTTGGAGTCTGAGCTAAGCCAAGGAAGGAAATTTTTGGAAGTCACCGATTTCTTTCTCGAAAAATCTCATTAAAATTATCAAAGACTGATTTTCAAAGTCCATAAAAATGCGAACTAAATAGATACTTCTGACAACCCTATTCCCGAGATAGGGCCCGCAGAACACTGATTGTGTAATATAAACTATCACATAAATAACACTAGGGTTGCCCGACAAATGCGCACTCAATGATTCGACAATTAAATTGTGAATTTATTGAATTAAATTGTTTTCCATGCATTTTGGTTGTTGCCAGTGAGCAGGGTTGCTCCAAACAATATAAAGTAATATCGTATAATTTAATATTTGAAAGTGATACTTTATTTATAGCGAAGATTTATTTCCTATTTCTGCCTTTTGTTATTTTTTTTTGTTCTTTTTTAAACACCTTATACACAATTGTTTGCTTAACTTTATTCCATACAACTATTTTGGTAGCTGTTGTAGGTAGAAACTGTGTGTTATGTTTAAAAAATTTCAGTGCTATCGTTTGTACTGTATAAGATTTGGAATGTTTAATAGCTTTTACCCACGGTTTCTCTTTCGGCCCGAGGTTCAAATTTTTTCGGGATCAATAGTAGCTTACATCACAGCCCATAAACTAACTGTGAACAAAAAAATCGCATCGATCCGTTGTTGCGTGAAAGAAAGACAAACAAACACACTTTCGCATTTATTATTAGTAAGATAAATCACAAAATATACTATAATTATATTTTTAAATCCTTGAAATTTTGCGTGGAATTATGGAATTTTCCATGAAATAATGCGCTTTTCATAGGTTTTAGAAATTTGTGTCAAAAATTCATAAAAAAAAATTTTCTTACTTTTTTTTTTTTAAATAGTGTATGACCGTTTAGAAGCTTAATCTATTCATGAAACTAGAACATTAGTTTTGTATAATACCTACATGAAAAAAAACTTCACTTCCCATACAAACTTGCCGATCAGCTGACGCTTTTTGTATGAAGCACCAAAAATTTTTTTGGATTGCAAACTAATGTTTTACTAGTTCTTCTATATTATGTCTAGGTTGACCTCCTATAAGACCTACACTATTTAAGTCACACGTTTTATATTATGTCTGTATAAAGAAATTGCTAGAAACCTCAATTTCTACCACACACGAACCCTCATATCCATGAAATCCGATCCGTCATAGTCGGTTTTAGTGAGCATATGTAAATACGTGTAGACTAACATATTTTAATAAAGCACCCTCATAGTGCCGGATTCGACTCCCGCGTTTAGTTAGTATTAAATACAATATTTTTCCATATCATTGCGGGGACAGCGATTGGGGAGATTTGGATAGTTTTATGCAAGAATTAGTCATTATTACCAGCCTGTATTAGTCCACTGCTGAACACAGGCCTTTCCCAATGCTCGCCATTATTGTGCGCTCATTAGAGGTATTTGCCCGTGTGGCGATTGCAGTACCAAATGATTACTGTTACACAGAAAAATGCTGCGGGCCATCCTCCAAATCTTTCCCTTTGTCACTTTTTACGGCACCCATGGGACGAGTAGGAGTGTTTTTATTCTTAGGCTGGAAACTACAAGGCGCAAGAATTAGAAAAGATATGAAAAATGCTAACAGCGTTATACCTATACTTTTCGGAATATTATGAGTGAAAAAAAAACTGCTGTGGGGGGTCATTTAAGTCTAGAAATAAATACGTTGATATTTTGTTGATTAATTAAAATAAAACAATGGACAGTAAAGTTTTAAAATGAAAAAAGTGTTTTTTTTATTTCAACCGGTATTTCCTAGATGTTTTTCAATGGTCTTTCTTTATACTACATAAACACTACTGTACTACAATGTACCCATTTAATTTGTTATCAAATTTTGATAAAATTAATTGGCAACAAGAACCAGGAAATTCCGTTTCAGGTCCTAATTGTGGTCAATTGGAGTAGAAAAATATTTAATGTAAATTAGTATGACGGACTGTTTACAGTGCATGTTGCGTCGTAGCACGTATTCGGCGTGTTATATAATTAATTATATATATTAATTAATTAGGTACCAACATGACAATTATTATTATTAATAAAAATATTGGTTCAAATTAGCAAAATCAATTGTATTTTATGGTAGGTATGACAAAAACAATTGATTTTGCCAATTAAAACTTTTGTTATTATAAAAAGTCGAAATTAACTGGCATTTTTTCATATACCTAATATTGCAATATTACAACATGTCTGAATTTAAATATACCTAACCATAATAATTAATAACACGTTATGTTATATAGTTTGTACTCTCCCTTACATAACACCATCCACCAAGCGGGTAACACCGAAAGCTTAACTAGGTTTAACGGAGTCAACGCTCACAATAAACATCTCCCCATTTTGAATTCATTATTACATTTGTCATAAACTCGTATCGTTATTACGTTATTTGGAGGGTGGGACATAGTGATTTTTTCTTAATTTCCGTCCGCGATTTACTTTGGGGATGAAATTTGATTCGACATGATAAGTCTCTATGGTATAAATTGATGCTGGGCTTTGTTAAAATGTGTTTTGGAAGTCAATGACTGTTTTTTGATAAGGATTTGATTATATAACATGAATATTAATTTTATTTTTAGAATTAAAGGGATGGTAGATAAGTGCTTTATTGATATACTTTTCTAAAAATAAGGAAATGTTTGCATTTGGTTTTTAAAACTTGCAAATAATATTTATATAATTATTTGTAGTATAGCATGACCTATCGCTACACTTCTCTTCTAGCTAAGCTTAACAAATTTTCGAGTTTTTTTAGCATCGACGTTAATATTTGTGTTAATTTGTCCTTTACGGTAACGATAATGGAATAAATAAAATTAATGTTGAGTTAAAACTCCAAATACACTACATGATATTTTAAGGTCTCTAAGAAAGTAGTTTTAATAGAGGTTTTAGTTAGCAGCACCTATAGGCTATAGGTCGGCAACGCGAGACGTGACGCGCATTCATGGGTTACGATGATAGGTACCTGTCCATTAGGTTTCTTGCAAGTACCTACATTTGCTCCCTCTATCACTTAAAAAAAAAACCTTTTCAATTGAAACTAAACAGTTGCTTAGTTTACTAATAGCTCTGCTCTTAAATCTATTATCGCACAATCTACAAATCATTAATAACGGGTTATGAATGACCGCTTAAAATTCTATAGGACACCCTAACATCTGACGGTTGTAGAGAAATGCGTGCAACACATGGTTGCCAGCGATCTTTTCAACGCTTCCACCATCATTTATCATTAATTCTATCTCTGTCTACCATTAATCATTGAAATGAGACTTAAAGAGAGAGAAAATGAAGTGATGGTACGTCACAAGAGTAAATACGATACGGCTAATGATACAATTAATGATAAATTGTATTTCGAATTTTAGTGAATGAATTGTTCGTGAATAGAAAATCTTTTACATTGACGATAGATATCAAAATTGTTTAGCTTTTGCGGCGTCGGCGCATCACAAACTCATGGTAATGATGGTAATGATTTCGGGTATTTTAAAAACGTTTAAGGAGAATAATGACGTTGTAAAATTCATTGAACACTTAAAGGGTTTGGTGAAGTCCCTAGAGTGTTACAATTCACAATTTCACACCATTTTTGTGACAATTATAGAACATTTTACGTCTTGTTTGGAACACATTTGGCAGTAGGTCTTTCTGGGAAGTCAAATGTAGGAATGAACTGATTGTAAATTTTATTGTATAGTTTGAATTCAACAAGTTGAATGAACAAGATTCTTATTATTAAGTGGGTGCATCTTGCATAGACATAGATACAAACTATAATGTTTATTTTTTATAATAATAAAATAACGTTCTAAATTACAACAAGCGCTACTGGTCAATGAAATATGGAATTATTTTATTCTTAAATTTTTTCAAAGTGATAACTTCTTAATAAATTAGGATTAGGGGGACACTACTGTGTAGAAACTAGAGTCATGTAGGTGGTCAACCAGTACATCACGCCATCAAACTCTAGGCGTAAACTTAGAAACCATTTAATAAAATAGGTACATAAATAGAATCTATCGGTTTTAATATCGAAATAAATCTACAAGAATCCCATTAAAAATTACCCAATATATTAAAAAAGTTGGAAGCATGAATGGGCTCTATGGGCAGTGTTGCGGTGAATGACGCATCATTACCATCAAATCCTATAACAAATGTATACTGAACTTTCTTTGTTACGCCATTTTACTGGTTTGGATGTTATTTGTAATAAATTACAGAATAATTCGTAAGTACCAACAAATAAATCCTTAATAAGGTGTCGTTAAACTTTATTATTTAGTAACTGACTCCACTTAGGGGCATTGTTAGTTTTTTTATTTCTATACGCATCTGTTGTTGTAGTATATGTTAGGATCTCAGACAAAATAATAGTTCTTTACAGTAGCTAAATTCATTCAAATATTTTTCATTTAAATTTAAATTTTCTAATTTAATTTTTTTAAATTTTCTAAATTAAATAAAATAGAGATATGATATATTATTGAATGTTTTAAGATAAGTATTTAGGTTCATCTTAATACCATAAAAAAATGTTTACCTTTATTCTGAACTTAGGGTTTATTAGCATAAAAATATACTAGTTAAACAGGACATAATTATTTGTAAGTAATTTATATCTAAGTAAAGTAAATATGTGGAATTCCTTTTTTAGCAGAATTTTATTCTAAGGATTTAATTTAAAAAAATTGATAGATTTAAAATTTAATTCTTTTTTATCTTATTTTTCTACAGGATTGACTAATATGAGGTAGTTATAATGTAAATGCGTTGAAAACATCAAAATATATTTTGCTATGCCAATGCTAATAATTGTTTTAAATAATATTATTTGTTTAAATGTTATTATGATATCTTAGGCCTAAATAATGTGAACAGGAATTAAAGAAATTAAAATATCCTTCCAAGACTCGCGATGATAATTTTTGATTTATCTGCCGCTCTGCCATATACTACACGCTGTGACAATATTTTACAGTTTTATAGAGCATCAGGCATTGTGCTACTGTTGAGGCAAGCTGGTTTATTATTTGATATTCAGTCTAAACAGTGGCTTTCAAACTTACCTTGAATCAGTAAATAACGTTTTGAGTTGGTATCACTGGCTTCTTAGGATGTGAAACTACTGAACTGTACTGTATTGATGTGAAAGGGGTTTATTGTTAGAAATAGGATTTTTTTTGTTTAACTATATAAACCTTATTTACTGTTTAATAAAAAAATTATTAGTAATTGTGCATTGCCGAAGACTTTTTTTGACGCTTTAATTGTTTAAGTTTTATTTTTCTTTAGTGTAGGTACTATATTATTTCTTTATACTGAGATAAATTAAGTTGTTTTTTAAGTTTGTATATTATTACAATTATTTTTATCAAATAAAGTTATTAGTATTTTTTTTTTAATTTAAAATGTCATTTTTTTAAATCTTGATTTATTTACAGGATTTATGTACACATTCCTATTAATAATAAGAAATTTCCATACACACTTGGTTTTGGGCTTTATTTTACTTAATTTTTTGTACTTTATTGTATCTTTATTGTACTTTACGAAACTCAGAAACTCGAAACTCTTTTTATTTCAGAGGTAGAGGCTTTTGCCCAGCAGTGGGTTGATATGGGCTAACAGTAACAGTAACTTTACGAAAAAATATAATATTTTTGCTGACTAACAAATGCCTACTAGCTAAAATTCTATGCAACACATCTTACTCACAATTTTATTTTCACTAAGGTAGTGTTTTCAAATCAGTTTGGAACTGAACATTTTACACAACATTGATTTTGAGAAATACGATCATCGACAAATAGTGAAACAAAATTGAGATCATAAATTAAAAACATGATACTTAAAAAAAGCGGTCCCCTAAAACTGCGTCCTAATTATGAAAATGTGTTCCGTCGCTAATCACGCGTCCCTGTAGCTTGACACCTTTGGCTAATTTATTGTTTAAAAAAAAAGTTTTTTGTTTTTAATGACAAAAAAGACAAAGTAATTTTGTTAATAGTTTGCAAAAGTCGTAAATGTTTTTATTTCGTAATCAAATTAATAGCTGATAAAATTAATTTTGTCGATTTTTTGAGATTTTTCAATGGTGTGTAAAGCCATGTCAGAGGCCTATGGGCGGTTTAAACTCTGAGACCATGTTGTTTATCAATCATACGATAAAAAGAAGAGAGGACGAGGAAATCTTAGTTTATGTATTAATAAAAATAAAAAAATACTTGCAATTTGATGAACTTTGTATTCTCCAATATTTTCATCATAACATCAGCATTATGTAAGCTATAATTTGTGAACACAAAACACAAAATTCTACCAATCGATTAGGAGACAGACGCGAAAAAACTTGGCGCCGGGTGCCACAGGTCATTGCAAACGCCCCTCGACCCTCGAGCTCCTCGAGTCAGTGACACCGCCTTAATGAACCGTGGTTAGGCCACATCCTGTACGGTAATGATAAATAACATATTTGGCTATAATCTTGCGGGATGTTGTTTGAAGTTAAAGACGGTAATTGTCACAACGTGGTCAGTTCTGGACGTTTTTTTTTAGTAGTAAGTAGTACCTATATAGCACTGATAGCCGGTATGACCGTCGACCGACAAGTCAGATGTATCAAGTTCGATCTCAAGGCTCTAAAAAAATTAATTAATTATCAGATGATAAAACGGTGACGGAAAACATCGTGAGGAAACCAGCAAACCTGAGAGATTTTTCAATGGTGTATAAAGCCATGTCAGAGGCCTACGGGTACACCAGGTACCTGACACCAGGTTGTTCATCAACCATACGATAAGAAGAAGAACCATGTTGCTAAACAACAAAAACCTAATACAAAATGTTTTAGCAATATTAAAGGTCAGGGTAAAAATCGTCTTATCAGCTGTGCCCACAATTACAATGGCGATCACATTAACCACACAAAACATTATTATAGTCATGGGAATTTACGCCGTGTATAGTAAACAAATTACTGTGGCTTAGGGTTGTTCACTTGTTACCTACCAACCGAAGGTAAATAAAAAATAAAGGAGAGAGGAAACTAAAAGGAATTATAATACATAATAATATAAGTATTTTCTTTTATACGTAAAACGGTTTGGTCATCAAAACTAAAGCTGTGTACCAAATATCAGATCAATCTGTCAACAGGAAGGGGTTGAAATATCCATTACTAAATTTGAACCAAATAATAAACAGGTCAAGCTAAGTAAAACCGTTTAAAAACATATATTTTAAAAACCTTATACACCCTGATGTTTTAAAGACCTGCCAAATTTTAGGAGGTAATATGAAGTCCATGAAACTGAACATTTTCCCCAAGGAACATAGGTCGAAATCTGAAAACGAAAATTTAACTTTTCATACAAAAGTGAGTCACGTGACCATTCACTTTGTATGAATTGCTTGACTCCTAAATCAAGACTTGTAAAAATAATTTTCATGTAGGTATCAGCCCTATTATACCCTAAGGTAAATATTTAGGTTATTATTGGCGCTCACGTTGAGTTACCATCTCCGATACAGAGTTGGAATATACGCAAGATATTTATAACAATATAATATAATATAAAATAATGAACTTATAATTAAAATAGCGAAATACCGAACTATAATGTGAATTTCCGTTTGTTATATTTTTAGTATTCATATCAGAGCCTTTGTTTGCTGTAAATTATATATACCTATGATTAGAAAATATATTAGGTACCTATATAGGTACTTAGGCAAATTCTGCAAAATCATATTGTTTATGTAAATAAGTTTATTATGATTGTGGAGTAAAATTCATAGGTGCCTAAAAAGGTTTTAGTTTTCCTAAAAGTAAATTGATTTAATACTATATTATTTACAATTTGATAAAAATAATTATTAGTTTACATTACCTCTCTCATATCTCATATCGAAAATATCTCGACTTGGCCCGCGAGGTTGTCGACATGTGGGATGTGGTCTCAGCTGTCATTGTGCCGATAGTTGTTTCAGTCCATGGATTAATAATATCCAAGAGCCTCAATCGACACCTTAATAGGCTCTCGTTAGATGGCTGGATCAAGGGCTTGATGCAGAAGGCGGTACTCCTGGACATGGCTCGCATAGTCAGAAGGTTCACTCTCTCTAGAGCCCTGACCACCGGTAGCTTGGGCCCTATTCCCGATACTGGTGGGCTACTATATTTTATATTTTTAAATGTATATCTTTATTTTTTATACAAGTACCTATATTTAAAAATGTATTTTATATGTAAATTTAATTGAATACATAAGATTATATAGTTTCATTACTGTTTTTAATTAATTTAACCTATTTTCCTGAGTTCAATAACATTGTAGTACCTAAATAGTGGTCAGCACACTCCAATGCTAGGCGGCGCGCGGCGTGAATTTTTAAGATACGGTACAATATAGAACTTTATTTAGATACAACACAAAAAAGGGTTGATTGACTTTCTAATGAAAGTGAAAAATATCAAACGTCTATGCCTATATCTTTACCATAAAGTTCCATTTAGTAAGTAGATAAATGTAATTTAATCAAGATTAACAAAGATACGACTATAACTGAGATGGTCGCGGCACACCGTGAAGGAAATGGCGGGACGAAATTGATCAATTTCTTTTTTGGTCTGATTTTGCACATGATCGAGAGGAATGGCAAAAATTGAAGGCATTGACTCAACCCTGTATTCCCCAGAGGAGGTAGGCAGAGGTGTACCTACATAGTACACCCACGGTTACATGCCGGCTACATTATAAGTCCCATGTAATAGCAGATGAGCTTATTGCCATTAACCGGGTACAATTCCAGACTCCGTGCTACTACTGAGAATTTCCTAATAGAAAAACCCAATTACACTTTGCCCGACCCGTAGATCGAAACCAGGACCTCGTGCTCAGCAGCCGCGCTTGCTACAACTAGACAAACGAGACAGTCTTTTGCTCATTATTGGAACAGCGTGGGCTGATGATAATAATAACAAAGACACATAAAGAAAATATAAAGTTATGAACGACAACAATACCAATAAAATATTTTGGTTTCAAATTCCATTTGCAGTTGAAATAACTGCATTCCTACAACCAATTATTGAATTCCGAATATTCAGAAGGTAAGCAATAATTCAAACTTGGAACGACGCGCAAATCCAGTAACGAACCGTGTCAGCCGCGTGCGCACGCTACCTGCAATCATCGCGCGCTTACAACTGGTAAGAAAGGGGCTATAGGTTACTTATGTGAAACATGATTTAGATTTTGGCGGTTATTTTGAAGATGGCTGACAAAGCTTAGTAATGTTATTTATAAAAAAATATAGTATAAAAACTAAAACCCGACTACTTAAAATCTAAAAACAAGCTTCTTAGATTTTAAATAAAATTCTGTAGTCGGAGGCCACCAAATTACAAAGTATTTACCCTTGGAAGATTATCTAGTACCTATTTACCTATAATACATTAAGGCCTCCGACTACAGAATTTTATTTAAAATCTAAGAAGCTTGTTTTTAGATTTTAAGTAGTCGGGTTTTAGTTTTTATACTATATTTTTTTTCAATGATTTTTAGTGGTAAAGAAACCAATAAAATTCATTTTAATCACAATTTTTTAGAATGTGGTAGTTCTTAAATAGGTAGATTTCTTTAACTGTCAACTTCGGTTCAAACCTTTAGTCAATGTCATGTATTTTTTAAATTAAATTTATTTCTCGCTTTTTATTAATAGCTCGAAGTCGCGGACGACACAAAGGTACTTCGAGCTATTAAAACATGGCCTCATATATTTCTTAGAAGTATACATGAAAAGTAGTAAGAAGTACAGCTTGGCAAAAAAGAGTCTGGAAAAATTGGAGGCGCCGCTGTCGCACTTTTCACACTACAATTCAAATTACAAGTTATTAAGTGATTACATATTTCTATGACGAGTTTTTTGTCATTAATTTTAATCAAATGAATCATTTTTATGTTATTTTAGTACTCACAAACGTAGTTATTTAAGATTTTTATTTTTAGTTCCAGCAGTCACCGCCTCAGACTCTTTTTTGCCAAGCTGTATAAGTACACATGAAACCTTTTTTGTGGGATATCATCATAGATAGAGTACATTTACCTAAAGTTCGAGGAAGTAAGTAACATGGAGTTGATAATACCTGCTCTAAAATCCCGAAATCATAAACATTACAATTAATTCCCGGGAAATAAGAAATTAATTTTACGTATAATTATTTAATAAGAAATTTGAAAAAACAACTGATACGGATGGGATTCGAATCCACGATATCCGGTGTACCGTGCCGACGCTCTAACCGCTAAGCTACCGTATCCCATCAGAATCAGTCGAAATTTCAAATCTCTTTCTACGCCTTAGGCGTGTGGTAATATCGAACGGAATACATTAATTATCCGACTCAGTGTTCTAAACTTTGCAGTTTTTAGAAGGCACCGATAGATATTACCACACTCCCTAGGCGTAGAAAGAGATTTGAAATTTCGACTGATTTTGATGGGATACGGTGGCTCAGCGGTTAGAGCGTCGGCACGGTACGTCGGAGATCGTGGGTTTGAATCCCTTCCGTATCAGTTGTTTTTCAAATTTCTTATTAAATAATTTATTATATTTAATAAGCAAACATGTGTTAAAACATGTAATAAATTCTCCAAAATATTAATTTAACGTTTTAAATACATATGGACTAAATTATTACAATAAAAAGTCTTTATTATGTTTTTAGACATCGGTAACAGATAATGTAATACTTAAGTAGTTCGGTACTAAAACTGTTAAATTAATAAGTTTTATTTTACATACAGAATTAATTCTAATAAAAACTATAGGTCAAAATCCAGTCCATATTAATAAAATCCCGGGATTTAATTGTTATGTTTACGATTCCGGGATTTTTGAGGAGGTATTTTTAACTCTATGTTACTTACTTCCACAAAACCGCAAACCAACGCCATCTAGTTACGAAAAAGAAATCTCAATTTAATTAACATTATATTAAAATATAATCATAATTTAATAGGCAGTGATGTGTAGAAACTTTAATTTAATTAGTAAATATTTATTGTTATCACGTTTTCACATTGTATGCAGTGTTATAATCACATATACTTATGATAGTCGTAACGGGTAGTTAGAAGCCTGATATTCTAAGAAGTGGTCCAGAATATATAGATAATATATACATATTCTGAATGTGCTCATCAAGACCTTCCATTTGATATCAAACACGATAAATTTACCTTAACTTTATTTTTTTCGAGCTGATTAATTTATTTTTAAAATCCACCTTATTTGATTTTACGAAATTTCATAAATCCTATAACCCGCAGACCATTAAGACGCATCGATAGACACCTTATTTATTGAATTACAACCAATAGTTTAGGAGCAAACTTAACGAACAAACTTACATACATACAAACATACATACATACATAGACTGCTAAAATCATAACCCTCCTTTTTTTTGTAGTCGGGTAAAAATAAAATTAAATAGTGAAAGAACGATTTTTTTTCGTTCACGTCTTATGCAATAAATCATTATAAATAAACAGCTAACAGAGATAGCCGATAATCGTGATAGCCTAGTGGTGGTGACCGTTGACTGGCAAGTCAGTGGTCTCGGGTTCGAACCCAAGGCCGCACCTCTGACTTTTCGTAAGTTATGTGCGTTTTATAAATTAATTATCACTCTCCGTCCCTCTGATAGCACGTTAAGCTGTTGGCCCCGGCTGTCAATTGTAGATCTTTTACAGTCATTACGGGTAGTCAGAAGCCCGAAAGTCTGACAACCAGTCTTATCAAGGGGTATCGTGTAACCCAGTATCTGGGTTGTGGAGGTCTGATAGGCAGTCGCTCCATGTAAAACACTGGTATTCAGCTGCATCCAGTATAACTGGAAGTCGACCCCAACATAGTTGGGAAAAGGCTAGGCAGAAATATACAGGTTTTATTTTCATTTTCACCCTTTCTTCAATTATTCGATTTCCAACCGCATAGAAACATTTTGTATTTATTATGTATCTAAATGGCATTTGTACAAATACACAGGGGACATAGGTAAATTTTGCATAATTCGTTTGCAAAGCAAAGTCTTTCCAAAGTTTGTGGTAAACTTATTTACAGAACTAAATGACTTTGAGATTATTTTATTCATCATCATCATCATCATTATCATCAGCCTGCTATTATTGTCCACTGCTGAACATAAGCCTCTCCCAATGCGCGCCACTTTTGTGCGCTCATTGGAGGTATTTGCCCATTATCGCCACGCTAGGCAAGCGGGATGGTGATCCTCCGGATCTTTCCCTTTGTCGCTTCTGACGACACCCGTGGGACAAGTAAGGGTGGTTTTATTCTTAGGCCGGAAACCACACGGCGAATATTAATAGATAATATTATCGGCGAAAAACAGTCAATAGGATGAAAAATAGAATTAATGTAACTGACAATAATATTTCGCCAGATAAACCTATTTGGCAAAACATCATTATTATATTATACATTGGGAAGCTCAAATTTAGTTATAGGTCATAATATAGGTATATAATCGAGTTAAAAACAAGATAACAGCCAAGTATGGCCCGTCAAATTTTCATTCAAATATGAACCTTATTGCTATTGGTAAAGGTTTATAATTTACCAGTGATGTACTATACGACACGTGTGATTGGTATTAGACCTGATACCACTATCGTATACCCAAAAGGATAAAATGAAATCAAAGGCAACATGTTTTAAATACTTATCATTTATTAATTCTAAAATATACATGTAAACCGCATTTTAATAGGAAAATTATAGATACAATAATATAATATAATCCATAGAAAAGATAAAGAATAATAATAACATAAATCAAACACAAATATAACATTATCATCATGTTTTGTTTAATATTTCAATAAATTTACCTACTGTTTAAATAATAATTATTGGAAACAAATGACGAATCGAAAAGTTCACTACCTACATGAAAAAAATATGAGATCACTTTTAATTATACCACTGTATAGCTAGCTACGCGTGTTTTTAGGAGTTATTCCCGACCGATACCCTACTTCTGATCCACTGCCAATTAATTTTATTATTTTTTCCGGACGGATCCCCTGTACTATTCCGAACGGATCCCCTAACGTAAACAAGATAAGTACAGATAACAGAAAAAGTGTTTCTAAAGTATTAATAATATTTTATTCACCATAACAATATAAACACAGTTTTATGTCACAATATTAATATCTAATATCAGTGTAGTAATTTAAAAATTAAATGTTGACTCTTTTATTTAGACTGATTAATTAGAAATACCTACATAATTATGTCACATAATTTTCAATATTTATTTAAATTGGAACACTATTAATTTACTTTCATATTATTTTCTTATGAACAATTTTTTTAAATATTATATTAAAAAATATCAGTAAAAATACTCGTTCTATTACATAATGATATTTATACTCATTAAAGTTTATCTGTGATTATTCGAATGTTGGACTATACTCTACTACCAGGAAACCAGAAATGATTTGGAACTTACTATAATGATAAAAATACAGGTTTTTAAATTAAATCATGCCAGGGAACCAGAAATGATTTGGATTACTATTTACCTGAATATTGGTAAAAATACAGGTTTTGAAATCAAATCATACCAGGGAACCAGAAATGATTTGGAACTTACTATTTACCTGAATAATGGTAAAAATACAGGTTTTGAAATATACCAGGGAACCAGAAATGATTTGGAACTTACTATTTAGCTCAATAATGGTAAAAATACAATACAATTCATTTCTGGTTTCCTGGTATGATTTATTTTCAAAACCTGAACGACAGACGTAGAGCATGTTCATATTATTACATCGTACCACAAGTACTAAAAATAGCTCTTGGTTGAGCTCTTCTACCTCTGATAGAATATAATAATATAGTTAACCTCAAACTTATTATGTTACTGACTGTACCAATAACTTGTTTGTCAGTAACTTAGGAAACCGTTTTGAATGAAATATATTAATTAATTTCTGATATCCTGCACAGGGGATCCGATCGGAATAGAAAATAATATTTAATAAAACCGATCCACCAGGGTATCGGTTGTAGGGGATCGGTCGGGAATAACTCGTTTTTAGCATGCTAAAATTATTGATGTACAAAAAAAACAGTTTTTTTATGATCAATGGTTTTTTAAATCAGCAGCTAAAATACGTAGCTTTTTATTTGGGATTACCTTCATAGCACTGATAGTCTAGTGGTATGACCGTCGACTGACAAGTCAGAGGCCTCGAGTTCGATCCCAAGGCGCGCACCTCTGCCTTTTCGTAAGTTATGTGCGTATTATAAATAAATTATCAGTTGCTAAAACGGTGAGGGAAAACATCGTGATGAAACCAGCACACCTGAGAGATTTTTCAATGGTGTGTAAAGCCATGTCAGAGGCCTTCGGGCGGTTTAAACTCTGACACCAGGTTGTTCATCAACCATACGATTTTCAAAAATAACGAATTTTCAATTAACGTATTTAGGTACTACGTAGTTTACGTTTTTAAGGGTTGATTTTTCTAAACCTCTAAGATACGTACCTAGTATTTTATTTGGGATTTAACTGGTTATTTATTTTAAATACCTGTAACTTTTTCCTTCTCCCTTTCCCCAATTTTATTCGTTTACAGGTATCATTAAGTGGTATAAAGCATGTGTTTTAAATTATATCGGACATTTGTTTATTTACACGAAAAATTAATGTCTCATTTTCCAAGTATTTATAAAAAGAAAATGTAAAAAAGATATTTAAAAATAAATGTCTCTCAAAAATAGGTACTAACTCTGGGTTAATAAATTCTTCATAAAAAATCCTAACTCGCATCCACTAAGGTTTCAAATAAGCCTCGATTTAAAAAATATCAGCAACCCTATTTACCCTTAAATTGACAGTATTGCCAGATAACAAATTGTCGTTGAAATATAAACTTTATATCGGCGAGCCACTGAATAGAATCACTTATTAATATTTGGTGCGGGGTCATTTTTCACCCATTCACCAGGCGATCGCGACAAAGGGTTAGTCGTTGGAGCAGCCGACACTGCCTCAATATTTAACGTGTTCAGCGATATTTATGACTTGTAGGGGTCCTGTGCGACTGATAGCGGGGTACTTTCGATAGCTTCTGTATGGCCCTGAACTGCTACTGTGCAGACCTGTGAATTTAAAAATGTGTAATTAAAAAAATCTATTAGGTACTAAACATAATAACCCCTCTTTGCGTCGCGCAGTCGGGTAAAAATAGATGAAAATCGCTTCGCACTTGACTAAACAAAGAATAATGTAATTTTAGACAAACTACTTCTATATACCTACACCTTCGAATATGGACAGAAAAATTTGCGGGTTCGGATTTTATCTTTCTAGAAGAATTTCGAACTTTAATATACCTACATATAAAAATCTAATAAACTTTTAAGGTTTATTTTTCTGTTTTTAGTCTTTTTAGAAATAGGACTCTAATTAAATAAATACTTAAATATTGGATAAGGAATATTGAGTTCTATTAATTTAATTATCAAACTCAATATGCCTTAAAATAACGTATAATAAAATCTATCCCACCAAATCGCTAGCAAACAGGCCTATCTCCACCGATATTTAATTTTCACCCACAAAAGGGTTGCCGCGTTTCGCTAACGACCCAAATACTTTTTTATTACATTTTTGGCAAAGGAAGCTAATCCTTAACTCTCGTTAAGTGATTTCCAAGATTAATGTTCAGTTAATGAGACTGTATGGGCACCGTGACCATTGCCTGATGCGATTTCAGTTCTTAAAAAGTTAAAATATTTGATTTTGATTTGAATTATTTGTGCTGTGTGATTTTTGTGTAATAAATAGGTAAATAATTCTTTTACGTCTGTAGCACCTATTTTGGTAGGACCTTATATATATTTTGAGCACTTTTTATTGTGTGTCTACATAGTCGGTGATCACATGAATGAAAAAGCTTTCTCAATCATTCAGAAGGCTTTTCAGACGAACATCCATCTAACACTAAAGCTAAACATAACGAAACAGTAATCTAATCGATTGAAATCAATCACAAGTTATTAATAATTTAAATAAGTAGCTAATCAGCGCTTCCTTAGAGCTTATTAATGAATCTTTTAATTTGCCCATATTTCATACGTGGCCAATGACTTCACGTGTAAAGTCCGCGTGTCTTTTTATCCTGATGGTTCCGCACGTGTATTTACATAAACTTTATTATTTTATCCTCGTAATTGTTTCCGATTAGAATTTAAAACACTACAGGACAGATAGATTTAGACAATATAATTTAAAGTTAATATTTTGATTTGATATTTTTCCTGTAGTTTACAATAGTGATTAAAATAGCCTAGGCACCTATTTATAATTATATTTAAACATTATTCAGGTTTAATGGTGCTTATTACCTTCTATGTCTATGATGTGGCCTCCATGAGTAAGGCCAGCGCGCATCGGGCTTAGGGGCTCCACGCGCGCCTCTCAAGTAGGATTTGGCAGTGGCCAGGCCTCCGATTGTCAAATCCAGTCATGCACTGACGGGTCGAAAGTTCGAAACCTGACGGGAGTACGGTGAAGGCACAAGTAAATCCTATGTTTCCATTAGGTTCGTAGAGAAACAGTGCGGTTTTTAGTCCGTCGGAGTCGGACATACTAAAATGACAAAAAGAAATAAAATAATGCTTTTATAGTGAAGATACTTTTGTAGTGCATATAACACAGACGGATGCCTCCGAAGATGGGCAAGCACCACTACAATTTGGGTGCCTAATAACAGAAAGCAATGTAGGGGTCGCGCGGTCTGCCGCGAAAGCGATGGCGAGACGATCACGATACTTTCAAAAACGATTGGAGCCTGCCAAGGAAAGAAAAAATTAGAAAGATTTAGGAAGACCATAGCACCGCAGTGGAACAATAGAGATTAAAAATATCTATATATTACAAAATTAAAATTTTCATAACAGTAGATAATTTATTTATTTATGTAACCTATACTCAGTAATACCCTGAACTGCAGGACAAAGGATGGGATCCTTTCACTGCCATTTGAGACACATTTTATCTAATTACTACTCACGTGATTTGAACCACAACAACTAAAGTTATTTAAATCTAAAAAACAAAGTACCTATCAAATTTTGTATTATCACTTACGGTACCCTAAAGCATTCTCAATTGACAATAGTAAACTAACGATTATCGAGACCACACTGAACCGATTTGATTCGATTTATTGTCCGACGAGTTCAATCGATTGATATATAAACAAACTCTTACGCACTGATTTAGCCTCGCCTTAAAAAGTGTGAGTTTGATCGAAACAAATGATATTTTAATGAGATATTGTGAGCGTTGTACCTACTTTTATACCTACTAATGTATAGAACCTGATTGTTTATTAAGAAGCTTACTTACTCTTGAACTACGAACCTTTTTCAAGTAATTTTTTTTAAAACCCACGTTAGCCCACGTAGCAATGCACGCACACACTAAAAGATGAAACGGTCTTCTATTACTACCTCGCTTACTATTTCGATGCTGTCTGCTGGGAAATGGAAATTTACTAGAAACACAGTAGGTACATGGTTCTTATAATTAATTAATTAATTCAGATTAATTAGCTGTAAGTCTTCCATGTCACAAATAAATAAATAATAATGTATAGATACAGTTCAACATGTTTCGCCGTCACAAAGGCATGCAAATTATCGTAATACTCCTGAACTCAAATATACTATGAATTAAATGACAATCAATCAGATAGGTAGGTTAGGTACTATTACTTTTTTTTTATAAAAAATCATGTATAGTGTAAAACCATCTGTCCAAGAGTCAGGTACGTAAATGTTTGTGAAATTTATAGTGTGTGGTTTAGGGTTTTTATTATATTTTTTTTTAATGAGCAGAGCAAATAAAATTGTACAGCCTATAAGTTCTTTATTCTTTATTGTACATAGATTGAACAAAATTACAAAAAAACAGTTAGACTCATCAATGAGAGCTCTGTCAGCAAACCTTAAAATTCTTTATGTTTGTAGTACCTACCTATTATAGGATGGAGCCTAAATATATCAACATAGGTACATCTAGGCTCCATAATCATAATTAATGAGAGCTCTGTCAGAAAACCTTAATATTCTTCTTGTTAGGTATATTAAGCAATGTGAGTCGTGATAGCCTAGTGGTGGTGACCGTTGACTGGCAAGACAGAGGTCTCGGGCTCGAACCCAAGGCGCGCACCTCTGACTTTTCGTAAGTTATGTGCGTTTTATAAATTAATTATCACTCTCCGTGCCTCGGATAGCACGTTAAGCTGTTGGCCCCGGCTGTCAATTGTAGAACTTTGATAGTCGTTACGGTTAGTCAGAAGCCCGAAAGTCTGACAACCAGTCTTACCAAGGGGTATCGTGTAACCCAGTATCTGGGTTGTGGAGGTCTGATAGGCAGTCGCTCCATGTAAAACACTGGTATTTAGCTGCATCCGGTAAGACTGGAAGCCGACCCCAACATAGTTGGGAAAAGGCTAGGCAGATGATGAGGTATATTAAGCAATGGAGGCAATATACATATATATCTTTAGTCTACCTATGTAACCTAAGGACCAATATCACAATAATCTAAGAATTTAAGTCTGTTCGCGACCAATAAGGTGGTCGACTAAACATTAATACATTACGTCGTAGCGCACATAATTTAAATAAATCACGAAACTCACTCTATCAGTCCTCATTACCAAGTAAAAATCTATGTCTAATTACATGAAATTCTCTTAATTAACCTGAAGAAATAATGTGAATTCCACTTAGAACTGTGAACGAAACTTTTTAACATACATAGAGCGGTAGGCACGGAATCATTGAGATGTGTTTGGAATGTAACGCGCAGTGGTGTGGAAAGATATCGATATAGTAGTTTAAGCTAGAATAATTTTGTTGTCAGGTGTAACGGGGTAAGTAATGTTGGTGACTTAGTAGGACCATAGTAAACACTAAAAACAGAAGTTAAGATATCTCAAGTGTGTTGGTTTTCTCACGTTATTTTCCTTTTATAAATATAACTATGTACTTATACAGGGTTATTTGTAAGACACCAGCATCCTTAAAAGGGGTCATTAAACTCATCATTATGAACTACTTTTACTATAGGACCAACCCTGAAATTGCAAAAGAAATCAGCTGTTCCATACATTTATGTTCACACGACTCGACAAAATGTATGGATCAGCTGTTTTTTTTGCGATTTCAGGGTTGTTCCCAAATTCGTACATCATCATCTTCGTGGGTTTTTTTTTAAACCACCCAGAAGTACTGTTATGGAGATAAAACATAACCATTCCTTAATTTAGAGAAAAAAGTGAGGTTATGTTGGAGTGAATTTATACTCAGTTAATCATATGATATATAATATTTTGGGAAGAGCATATTTGCCAAACCATATTTGACTACCTAATATTTGGTAAAATGAAACATTGCCATGTAATTATTTGCTAAACAATAAATTGCTAAAAATAGTTTTGCTAACTGTAAAATTGCGAAAAGATAGTTTTGCCAAATGAAAATTTGGGAAACATAGTTTGGCAAGTGTCACTTTGGGAAACGTCAGTAAACCTGCATGTCCGATGGCTCTAGGCAAGGAGCTAGTGATAGTTAATTTACAATACGCGCATTATGATGAAAGTCAGAGGAACCTTCACAAGGTCTCTCTCTGACTCGCCAATGAATGGTTATACCACATGTTATCATGTGCGTGCATATTCCACAAACAATATGTACTAATAAATCAATTTTCTATGGCAAATACAATGGAAAAGTGGTGGTTTATTATTCTTTCTTCTTTCTTATCGTATGGTTGATAAACAACCTGGTGTCAGAATTTAAACCGCCCGTAGGCCTCTGACATAGCTTTACACACCATTGAAAAATCTCTCAGGTGTGCTGGTTTCATCACGATGTTTTCCCTCACCGTTTTAGCAACTGATAATTAATTTATAATAGGCACATAACTTACGAAAAGTCAGAGGCCTTGGGATCGAACTCGAGACCTCTGACTTGTCAGTCGACGATCATACCACTAGGCTATCAGTGATATAATATATGGTTTATTATTGATTTCTTCTTTTCGAAATAAAACATTAATTCTTCTTTTTTTTTCATTCTTCTGGTTACTTCTCGCTATAAATGCGCCTTTTGTAGTTGCCTATCTTGTGTACAGTTATAAGTCTGGGTGCAGGCAGATGTGTGAGGCACTCGTTAGCGAACAACCGCCGTTCTGCCTACATCTTAATTAAGACGCAGTACGGTACCCGGTGTGGCTGCGAGAAAGTAATGGCCATTAAAGTTAGTGATATTTTTTAAATTTGAAATTAGAATGTTGTTTTTGTTTTAGTAATAATGATAAATTGATAATACCTCTTTACTCTATACTCAATAGTTATCACATTTCCAGTGGGTATTTTATTTTCTTTTTCTTAATTTATTTGTTTTAAAATTATAAGTATTCGGTATGTTTAACGTTTTTGGCTGCAAATAAATGTTTTTTTTAATGTTAAGTTTCTTCTGGCAATGGCAGATCTGCTTTTGCTACTTTTATAGTTTTATACATATAACATTAGTCGTTCCTTTTCACCTAACCTAAATATTTATAGAGAAATTGCGCATACAAGAGGTGTGGCGTAAGTTGTTTACGCCAGGACCACATAGCAACGTCCCGGTAAATCCTAATAACTCAGGAATTAAATAAAGATGCATTAACATTCCACTAATTAACCACTAATATCTCCATTAAAGGCATTGGTGGACGATAACCGTGCATCCTTAATTAAAGCTTTGGACAATTTAAACTTCCTTAAAATAACCGGTGAATAACGGTCTCCGCAAATTTTTATGTAATAATCAACAGTTAGGTGTAGTTGTTACCTACTTAATTTAGTCAATTTAGTCGGTCGTCATCGCCTGGTGACACATTCGTTATTTTAATTTAGGTAACTACGTACAAATTTATAGAAATTATCGTTTGCCAATTATTTTAATGACGAGGAAAGTGGTTTAATTAACGTATTAGTTCGAGGTCACACTACATTAATATTTGTCCAAATTAATGATGGCATACTTTAAGCAAACTAATGACGATGATAGCCAAATATGCTTGTTTGTCATATTTTATAACAAATATTTAAAAAATAACAACTTTTGCCTTTTTAACTTTTTTTTTTTGGTAGAAGAAAATTTCGGGTTTACTATCAAGATAAGGTTGATCGAAACAGAAGATAATATCTTGTTGCTAGGTAGTTTATTGCACCGCTTCTTCTCTTTTCAGCAATAATACTAGGAAGTGATGGTAAAGTTGCATAATATAAATTAGTATAATTATAATTATTCTTAGGTACTTTAGGTCTATTTAAAAAAAAAATTGTGATTGACGATATTGAATAGTAGAGTCGCTTATCTTAATAAAACGATGATAATACATGCGACTCTACTACCTACATCATGGGTAATTTTTTTAAGCGATGTTTATAGAAAGTAACAACCCCAAAAATCGCTAAAACATGTTCCAAAAACGAATTGTTTATTACCTATATAATATATGTATAAATACGTGTTCTTTAAAATCTCAAATCAAGACCCGCACTTTCATTCACCCGTACCAACTTATTAGGTCGAATATTGATGAGCAATTAAGGTGGTGTTCAAAGCAATCTCGGGGACCGCGATAACCACATTTGTTGAACCCGACGCAACACTAATGCTAATCATTGGCTTCGTCTGCGTGCAATGGAACGCGGTGGTCTTGTTTAAAGAAAAAAAAACAGTTATAAATTGTTTGTGAATGCGTAATTTGATAAGCCTAGGTTTATTTGTGAGGGAGAAATTGGATTCTGAAATAGCCAGGTAGGTAAAAAACGGGCAGGCGATAAAAATAGGAACATTGCAATTCTTAATCCCTGTTTAATCCCTGCCTGTACAATGATGCATTGTCAAGACCACCAAGTCGATAGTCGATACTCGCAAGATTTTAATTATTTATACTTACCTATAAACTTTTTCATAACGCATCAATGCGAACACAAGTTCAAAATTTTGTAGAAAAAAAATATTGATTACCTACAACAAGGACTTGAACCCACAACCTACTGGATAAAGCCACCATCCGCTCAGCCAACTTAAGCTAATCGGATCTCTGCTCACAAGAGTACTTTAGCTGTTTTTTTTATGTTTGTTGTTTTATCTTTTAAGTTAGATCAATAAAAAATTCGTACTGTCCCACTGCTGGGCAAACGTCCACTTACTCCATCACGCTGACTCGGTGCGTGTTTATAAAGGCGGGTTTGCCAAGGCTCGCCTAATTTAATTTCTCAAGTCACATAGGGCTTTCAACTCAGCTAACTATTCCTTCCAATTCCACGGGGACCCTCGAAAGTTTTAACATAATCATCATTACCCATGATCACCTATCCATGGACAGACCGCATCACGCATGCATAGCTTTAGTCATGGCATGGGCACACGGACACACGCACTGAGATTGAGAGACGAGACGGCCCGTAGTGTATTACTACCAAGCTTACTACTTCGAAGCAGTGATAGCCTAGTGGTATGACCATTGGACTACCAAGTCAACGTACGTTCGAAACCTAGGCACGCACCTCTAATTTTTCAAATTTAGGTGAAATTCAGGTGTAGGAAAACATCCATCGATCGTGAGAAAACTAGCACACCTGATGATAGATTCTTCAACAGTGTCAAGCTATGTCAGAGGCCCTCGGGCAGTTCAAACTCTGACACACATCCTGGTGTCAGAGTATAAACCGCCCGTAGGCTTCTTCATCAAACATACGATAAAGAAGAAGGAAAATACTACTTCGATTCTGAGTTTTTGATCATAGTGCACATTGCTCCGAGCGAACAAGAAATAGGTATCTATATTACGATCAATGTTTAAGGGTATATTACAATCAATATTAAAATTTGAATATTACATTAACGTAAATAAGTTCGGGTACTACGTATTCAAATCATTAAAATAATCATTAACTTTTGTTTATTCGTAGTTACTTTAGTATCATCATTATGAAACATCAACCAAAACCGTAACATTTAGTCATTATGATTTACCGCAAGCTCTTCCCAGTCATCACAAATGTATGTATAACCAAACTATCTCCAGTCCATAGAATAGCGAACAATAATTTCTATTAGGAACAGGCCATAACTCATAATTGCTACATCTTGCACTCAAACGACTGATTGTTAGCGAAATGAAACGGACCTATTCCTATACAAAACGCCTTTCTTTTACCTTTTGACTTATCGATTTCCCTCGTAAAATTTATGAAGATTACCATCGACAATCACGCCTACTCTCAAGAAATCAATGGACACTCAAGCTTTGCTTCTACCAAAGATTTATTAGTCCCTATTCGAACATAATCTCAACTAATTCACCGTAGAAAAACGTTGGGTTTATAGCCACCAGGACAATCGCTCCTTTGTCGCTCACCTCAATATATTTTAAATGACTGCACGAGACGGCCTCTCGTGAAGCCGATCCCATTGTGACTGACGATGGACGTTCCTTTTTCGTAATCGAATGCGGGATATTTATTTTGAATTAAGAATAATTTCTTTTTTAGCTGCCGTCTGTGGACGTGTGCCGAGCATTAGCGGCTTTTGTTGACGCTGTATTAATGAACTTTGAATATCGAATGGGGCTCCTTTTGTGTTTCTTTTTCTTTTTTTTTTGAACTGGACTACCGCGTCGTATAATGCATTTTATTCTGGATACGTCAGATGTTGGTAAATTTTTGAGATTTTTTTTTAACAGTGCGTAACCTATCTACATAAATTTAGTCAAAATAGGTTTTTTCAAGATTGCAAAAGGGTAAAATAATAAAACCAAATATATTATATAAAAATCCCGTGTTTTTTTTCCTGTGCGAGCGGGATCGTGAATAGTTCAGTTAGTAGCGCAGCTGGTGTAGCAAACCAGATGGTCCCGCGATCTAATCCTACTCGTTATCAAATTTTTCTTTAGAGAGTTCGTAATTTTTTTCAATATAAATCAGGATTTTTTTTTCTTGACTTCTTTCTTGACCTCATATGATCAGGTTATGTTTATGCACTGAGACCGGACAGTACTGAATATTTTCTGTCAGTGAGATGAATTCTGTAAAGATTTGCAGTACTTTATAATAGTTCAAGTCTGCTCAGTACCGTAGTTTAGAATCCATAGAGCATTTCTCTGGTAAACTTTTGTTCTTGGCCTGTCAGTAGCAAAATGACTTGTACTTACCTACACGTGTAGTACCTACCTATAGTTCAAGGTCATATTTTATTCAATGAACGTTGTCATCGAGATAAATCTATTTATATACTTAGCTGTGACGTCACCAAAGTCACACCACCACGAGTTATTAGCAAGAAATTAATTGCACAAATACTTCAGTTTATAAATACCTACCTACATAGAAATATTATTAATTGGTTTGTGGTTTTTCAATTAAATCTGTCATAGAGCTCACAAATTCTGGGAATGTATGACTGTTTTATCAGAAATTTGCGATGGTGTAATGTTTTATTTTATAAATGTTTATTGTTTCTTTCTTTTTATTATTATTTTGTGTTTTTTTTTTAAATTATTTGTATTTTACAATTTACTTACCAAATAAATTGTGGACAAACAAAATTTGTTTATTATTATTTGTTTAATATTAATATATTATTTAACTAGTAAGTATATAAGGTCGGGCCACCTAGAAATAAACTAATTAAAAAAATAAACTTAATCTAAAAGACCGCTACCTGTAGGCAACGTTCCCAAAATGCTGGCTGCATAAATGCTGCTTTTATATCAATACTAGTTAAATAAAAGCTTGTCATAAATTATAAAAAAAAACATTATTTTAATTAATATAATTTCTAAATCTCTTTATTTAGATAGGTAAAGGTATCTACTTACTACTTACATAAGACAGGTAATAATTATTTTATGACACCGTAGACTATTAAGTTCATCACCTTTACTGCTCAACTTAATTCAAAAACATTTCTAAGAAAACATTTAAGTTTAATGTAAGCGATGTTGGCGCATTGTCGCTATAATAACTTAATAAGAGTCCTCTAGCGGCGGTAATTACAAATTAGATGAGCGCGCCTAGCGCCCAACACTTAGATCGTTTTATAGATAGCTGGTTACATTCTGCAATCTTTTGGATATAAAGTTAATAGATAGAAAGAATAATCTTTATTGTACACCACTCAACAAATATTTAAGAAAATAAGTAGGTACAGAATAACAGGTAATAACAATGGTCGGTCTTATCGCTAAAAGCAATCTCTTAAAGACAACCTTTGGATGGATTTGTGAGAAAGAGGAAGCTAGTAAGTGGGTAGTCTGTGGTGTACTTGTACCATACTACATCATAAACATACTTTAGATGTAAATATAAATATAACGATTAATTTTTTTTTAAATAAACAGATTCCCAGGTAAGAGCGAACTTGATGCTTAGAGAAAATACTTACCAAGTAACTAGTTGTTGTGTAGTAGAAGAAGTTGGTCCAAAGCTGTTTCTGTTTGTTTTTCTTTATTTTCCGCTCACGATACGGAAAAATCCTGGTAAGATCACAATCACATCAAAAAAGGAGTCAGCGAGTTCACAATTTGACAATCAACTTATAAAAAACTAATAATTATTAGATAATTATATTTTATTTTGCATTAAGGTTTTTAACAGCATTTAAAACGATATTGAAATAATAATACTATTTAGGTAACTAATACGTGTCAGCGTAAATATATCAGATCAATATCAGATCTTTCAACGTTTTACAATGAAAGAATTGCTGCAATATTTTTGTGAAATAAATATAAAAATTAGAAACCCAGTCGCCAATTATTTAAAGTACAAAAATACAGCAAAATCTAAATACAAGGCTGTAAAAAAATATACAAATAAAATTACAAGCATCAAAAAAAACTATCCCAGACAAACATTACAGAATCACCCGAGGTCCTAACCCTTGAATGCGCACGTTCTAGAGAAATCCTTAATGGGTTGAACGTACCCCAACATGCGACTTATCGATCGCTTCACAACTTCACTTGTTAATGTGTCGCTAACAATACCAAGTGATTGTGTTTTCTTACCTTCACGACTTTTACCTTAAAGGATAAGCAGGGTTTTAAGTGATATTAGCATTAATTAGAGATGCTAACACGTGATGTTGGACTGTTTATTTATGATGTTTAAGGAGACTTACTGGCGTATTATTTTATCGTGTTTGCTTGTTGCGATCTTTGAGGAACGGCATGCGGTTTGGTATAACGCCATACAATTTTGAATGTTGCTTTTAATTGTGTCTTTGCTTAGTGGACGGTGTTTCACTAAACTATTTTTACTTGGTGCTAAACTTTTTAAAGCTTTTTAGCAAATTTGATATAGTTTGCTCTTAGAATACCGACAAAATCAGAAGCCTAGCAGAAGAAGAAATTAGGTTAGTCTACTTACTACATCGCGCGCTACAGACTTTGTTACGCTGCCCATCATACGATGTAAATCATAAGTTCAAAATTCAATTTTGCCATCATGCGTCTTTCCTATTTTAACGTTAGCCGCGCCATCGTACTGAGGAACAGGCTGTTTCGCAGTACGACGGCTTTTTCGCAGTGAGTTTGAGTTGAATTTTCGTTTTCAGATTTCGAACTATGTTCCTTTGGGAAAGTTGTTAAGTTTCATGGACCTGATTACCTCCTAAAATTTGGCTGGTTATTAAAAATTCAGGTTGTATCAGATAAATTAATACTTACAGTTTTTCTGTATGTTTGGAGTCCGTTATCAAATAAATCCGACTCGGGAGGTTAATATGTTAATTTAGAGAGCTGAAGGCGAACCAGTGGCTGAAAACGAATGTTGAATGTATAAACATCTGATAATATAAAATTAAAGTTCACCATAGATTATTGCAACATATTTTCTTAAACCGCGAGCAACACCTTTTTAAGATACGTGATAGAGCACAGGTAATTGGCACAGAGTGGCCGACCACTCAAACTGGGTGTGCCATATTCATTTAACAGTTAATGTAAGTACAATGAAGATAGGTTTATCAAAAACCAAAATATGTGTATATTGTGGTGGTATTTTTTTTTTCTTTAATTATTTATTACTAACACATCTCTCGCAACTTCGTCCGCGTGGACTAAAACTCTAAAATACGTGTTTCATTAATTTTATTAAATAGGTATTATTTATACTAAGTTTCAAGGCAAGCGGATCAAAAAATAAAGAAATCCTATACAAATTTTGCTACCCTATTTCCTCTTGGGGGTTAAATTTCCATAAAATTATTGTGTAAACGACGCGGACGTCCACATTATAAGCGACGTCCACTTAAGCCTAACAACATGTCAAAATTTCAACTTACTAGCTCAAGCGGTTTGGGCTAGACGGTGATGATCAGACAAGACATGTCGCGATAAAAAGACAACAAGTAAGGCACTACTTTTAAGACGTTATAGAAAGGGAACTTAAAGTTTGATGGGTGCGGGCAACTCTACGATTGCTCAGTTGGTAAGAAGCGTTGCCATAGTACAGCAAGTTTCGTGACTATCTTTTTTAATTTCATCATATTTTTTTTGCAATTTTGATTTTTTTAATTGACTTCAAAAAAGGAAGAGGTTCTCAATTCGATTGTATGTTCGATGGTATATTTTTAATTTCCTATTTTTTTAAGGCATTAAATGACCATCATAATTTTTCCACTCAATTTCGTGATCACCTTTATTTGGTGTACTTTAGACTCAATTAAGTACTGCCGATAGTAGCTACTGTCAAAATAAAAGTAAAGTCAAGTTCTGCGTACATACAATCAAGAAATTCGCAGTAATTAAAAGGTCTACCTAATTAGTAATTAAGGCTAGACGCCGCGCCGCTTATTAAGTTACCAGCGAGACGTGCGTAGGCGTTGTTAAGCACTTTAAGTTACTTAAGTATTTTATTGAAATGTTTTAAGTGATTTTTAACTTAAAACGTTTTAATAAAAATAATAAGCCTAGGTTAACCCTGCTACCAATGTCACTTATTATTGCTTATTTGCTTGACAATTTTTTTAGCATATTTTACATCTGCCATATTTTATCCTATGTCACCATTACCACTACCAAGTCAAAGGTCGTAGGTTTGAAACCCAGGTACGCACCTCTGACTGTTCGGATTTACCTATGTGCCTATTTCAAATAAATTATCACTTGCTAAAACGGTGAAGGAAAACATCGTGAGGAAACCAGCACAATTGAGAGATTTTTCAACGGTGTGAAAAGCCATGTCAGAGGCCTACGGACGGTTTAAACTCTGACACCAGGTTGTTAATCAACCATACGATAAAGAAAGAAGATTAGTCAATTTAATATGTACTTATTTATATTTTTTATATTGAGTTTTAGCGGCTATAGTGTCTCTGAGACCGTTTTGCATATAACCGATATAAGTAGGTATATTGCCGGGCCCACTAATGACCATGGGAAACAAACACTATCTAAGAACCTGTATTTAAAAAATTAGCATTACAAATTGGTCAAGCAGATTTGGGCATAAACTACAAACATCTTAGGTATATTCAGGACGCATAAAGCGAATCCGTTCTGTCAACAATTAAAATTGCTTATTGCAATTTAAATATACAACTGTTACACATTTATTAAAGATGGGTCATTTTTGACCCATATGGCGTTCTAAAGTTTCATAATAATAAACCATTCAGCAAAAGCACCATCCCGGCCTCGTTTAAGTTTAATGCTCTGTTCATGAGAAAAAGTTTTCTACACCTACCCGCTCTCTACACCTACCTACATCACTGATTTCCCTTCAAACCTATCATTGCACATTGTGACAAAACCAAACAATTATCGTGCACATATTCGAACTTGCAACTCAGAGAAGCGATTCCATCTGCGTATATTCGAATCTCAATGCGATCAAACTGAATTATTAAAAACTTCACGCCAATACCAATCTTATTTTTAATAGCTTTAAGTTGAAAATCCTTTGCGGGGAAAATTACAGCACTTCAATGTTTGTCGTTGTTAAATCGACCTTGCGCAGTTTGTAATAAGGTGTTGTTTTTAATGTGTGATGCTAGACACAGGTTTGGTTAGGCACAGTCGTGACTGGTCGGTTGACGCGTTCTAATGAAGTCGTAAGGCTTTGCTCGCACACATCGACCCTGTGTTTCTTAGTATGGAGTACGTTAAGGAATATTGAATTTATTTTAGTGGAAAACTAGTGATAATAGGGCGAAAGTTTGCAGACTTAAAAAAAATATAGTGGATAGTCCTCCTGACCGAATTTCGGTCACAGTGGCCAATCTCAACGGAGATTATACAACTACGCAGTGCACAAATGTGTGCGCAAACACAGATGCACTCTCTATTCCCTCACTCTTCTCATAATCCGATGGGACGGCAATCCGACACGAACGTAGAGAGATCAAGCGCAGGGTCAAAAGCTTTACGTGCTTTCCGAGGCACGGAGTAAATGATAATTAATTTATAATACTTACGCACATAACATGGATTTTTTTTTGTGGAAAAATCACCTTTTTCATACTTCATAAAATTTTATTTAACTTACAATGTACAGCTTGGCAAAACAGAGTCTGAGACGGTTTCAGCTGGAATTAAAAATAAATCATAAAAACTAAGTTTGTGAGTACTAAAATAACTTAAAAGTTATTCATTTCATATATTTATTATATTTGATGACAAAAAGGTAAACGTTTGATCGCATTCTTTCGGAAGTGAACGGCATTTTTGAAGCGATGGACTGTCACGCTTTTCTTAATACCTACTGATCAATGTGACGTCGTCTGAGAAGTCAAGTGAGTGAGATCCCAAGGCGCGCACCTCTATCTTTTCGTAAGTTATTTGCGATTATAAATTAATTATCAGTTGCTAAAACGGTGAGGGAAAACATCGTGATGATACCACACATGAAAGATTTTTCAATGGTGTGTAAAGCTATTATGGGCGGTTTAAGCTCTGACACCAGGTTGTTCATCAATCATACGATAAGAAGAAGAATACAAATTTCAAATCTCTTACAAAGCACTCTCCACACTACCTTGGCTTCCAAAGTCTGGTCTCTCTGGGTGGCTCTTATTATAACTCATTAGCTCTCCGGGACACTCTCACGTAACTACACAAATTATCTCTTTGACTCACCAAGCGACCAGCATACCGTGACCTCTGCAAGCACTGATTGTGATCAAGATTCTTACAGTCTTTAAAGCTCTTAGGTGGCAAGAATCAATTGGTTGTGAGCATAATACAGTATTTTCGCGTCCAAAGTTATGAAATGGCTGACTCGTATAAGCCCTGATCGGCCAATTAATCTAGATATTCTATTCGTTATCTCGCTCGCACATTGACGATATGTAATTACTTTTTTTTCTTCTTCTTCATTGTATGGTTGATGAACAACCTGGTGTCAGAGTTTAAACCACTCGTAATCTTTAAGCCTCTGACATGGCTTTACACACCATTGAAAAATCTTTCAGGTGTTGTTTCTGTACTTAGTACTACTTGTTTTTGTACTTATAGTTAACACTTAACGTTTACGTTTGTTTGATCGGATCAAATTTCATAAATAAATACGTATCAAATAAATTTTGGTTTAGGTATCTTTTATGTACGAAAACTTATTTCGATCAAACTAAAATATTTGCTCAAACTTTGTAATGTTATTCTTCATGACTTTCTTACAGTCTTTTACGTTTATTTTGCATGATTTTCGAGTCATAGTGTTTTATGGGTCATAAAAAAATACATACACAAATAGATACATAAAAAAATACATACTTATTGATTAATATCTTTTCATACTAAAAAAGCAAAACATTTTCTAAAATTAGCTTTTAAAAAAACTATAACATGTTAACATAGGTACTTTTGGTCGTGACTGTATATTTACGACTGTATATCTACGATTTGAAATATTTTTTTGACATAAAAAAATATATCCAATCCTAATTTATCCACAGTAAATTTCCCATCAGTAAATTAAATTAATATTCATTCATTCAACAAGAACTTTAGAACCTCTTCATTTCCCATACACCGTTCTCACAGCATTTGGCGTTAGTTTACACAATTTGCTAATGTAATTTACTTCAACACTTTACACTTTGTAGTACCCACGGTACATCTGTCTAATGCCTGGTTTACAGCGGTTAAGGAGAGAGTACACTAAACTTATTTGTTGCTGCTGATTGTAATTTTGATCTTCACTACATATTATAAAACAAAGTCGTCCACCGCGTCTGTCTGTTCGCGATAAATTCAAAAACTACTGCACCGATTTTCATGCTGTTTTCATCAATAGATAGAATGGTTCTCGAGGAAGGTTTTAGTATATAATTTATTAAGTTTTTGTATACACATTGGCTAAAATATAATGATATTTATTGGAAGTGTCGGAAAAAATAAGCCGGATTGCGGGAACGGGATCAAAAATTTCAAATTAGGTACTTTTGGTCGCGATAACCGACATCCACGCGGGCAAAGCCACGGGCATCAGCTAGTTTTATATAATTTTAATTTTTTTCTCTTTGTGTGTTGACGAGAAAAAAAACTTCAACGCCTTTACGTGTCGTAAAAGTAGGATAAAGGTCACAAACTAGCAGCGATAAACACTCAAGGTGCTTTTGGGTAAAGGCAGCGGCTGGTAACAACTTACCGGATAAGGTCTTGCTGCCTGGCAGTTTTTTCGTGTTCTGGCATAAGTATTTAATGTTCCATGCAACATAGTTGGGGGATGGGTCTGGACGATACTGTTTAACTTCTGTTATTTTGCTTTTAAGGCAAGTATGCTCCATTGTAGACTACAACACAGGTTAAAATCATACAACTGTTCTACGCCAGGTGCCTAAAAATATTTTATTTTTATTCTTTTTATTATTATTTATTAAAAGTAATCTATTATTATCGATACCTAGCTATCTGTGAAGTTTCGCTCACTCATCATCTGCCTAGCCTTTTCCCAACTATGTTGGGGTCGGCTTCCAGTCTTACCGGATGCAGCTGAATAGCAGTGTTTTACATGGAGCGACTGCCTATCAGACCTCCACAACCCACATACTGGGTTACACGATACCCCTTGGTAAGACTGGTTGTCAGACTTTCGGGCTTCTGACTACCCGTAACGACTGTCAAAGATCTACAATTGACAGCCGGGGCCAACAGCTTAACGTGCTATCCAAGGCACGGAGAGTGATAATTAATTTATAAAACGCACATACTCGTAACTTCGCACATAACACGAAGTTTCACTCACTAATATGATTTAACCCTGTATACCTACCATTTAAATCGTAGTGAACAGACTCCCTTACAAATAGGAAACTCTCTATTACGTCGATGTAGGATGTATACAGAATAGAACTGTTCAACATTAGCCGACTCTACTAGTTTATTCCGCTGCAAGTTTCCCGGCCAGCTTTCCCACAATATATGAAAATGTGTGCTTTGCTAAAATATCCGCTGGATAAAATAAATGTTTGTTTTATTAAAGTAGTCGTACACAGCTGGGAAAATAATAAGTTTTAATATTTAATTAACGTAGGTATTTTTGATATTATTTTACTAGCAAAAACAACTGACTAGGGCGGGACCTGAACCCGCGACCCCTGGCGCGCCGTGCCATCGCTTTACCAACTAAACTACCAAGTCCTGCCTGATTCAGTTGAAATTACAAATGTCTTTCTTAACGCCTTAAAGGCGTGTGGTGACATCTACCGGAGTACTGCCGCACTCATATTTGCACCAAAATAAAAAGATTAGGTTGCTTTGGTTTTATTAAACGGTTTTACTTAGCTTGACCTGATTATTATTTGGTTCAAATTTAATAATCAATATTTCAGCCCCTTCCCGTTGACAGATTGATCTGATATTTAGTACACAGCTTTAGTTTTGATGACAAAACCGTTTTACGTAAAAAAAATTTATACCACTTAGGTATATTATTTACCTGTCTTAGAACAAACAAAATATCAACGTCTCTTTTAAAGGACTAACATTATATTATAAACTAATATTAAAGCAGGACTCACATTTATTATTTCAGAATGAGTCTCCAAAGTGACATTAGTGACATTACAATCCTAATAGCTAAAATAACCAAAAACAAAATGTGGCTTTATTGTTCATGTATAAAATCAATGTGAAGACAATATTTCCCACCAAACAGCGCTAAGTATGATAAGTGAGTTAATTCGTGCGTTCAGGAGTTGAGCCCTGTTGAGGGCACCATTAACGCTGTTTAGGGAAATTAGAATATGCGTCTACGCTGACGGGTTTGCTGTCACTCTTTATTTTCTTGGTATTGGTGTGTGAAAAAAATAAGAAAGAAAGAAAGTTTATTGTGAGTACCAATGGTAACTATTACGCACATTGAATCAATATTAATTAGGAATTTCCAATAACTTGTCACAATTTTTATTCTGTTGACTGTACCTTATTGATTATGTTAGCACAATTTTAGGTAGTAATTTTACATTTCGTAAGAGATGGAACGGCTTTTTGTAGATTAGCCGATATCTTTTAAAACTTTTATATGTATACCTAAATAAGCAAATTACAGTAAAATAAAATGTATAATTTTAATGTTCTCTAAAAACCGAAGAGCGAAAGAGCGAAAAAAAAATGTTACATTATGCGTGTTCATTAAAAAATTACACGTCGAATTGATAACCTCCTCCGATTTTTTTCGTCGGTTAAAAACGAACGCTTTTGTGTTAATTTTGGCGTTTTACTGTTTTAGTCGTTATTTTAAAAGAGTTTTTTGTAAAGAATATTATATTCTAATTCTTAAATAAACCACAGTTCTAACATGGATCCCTTGTGTAGCTAATGCAGCTAGTAGTTAATTTTCCAGTTCATCACGGCTCAGTTGTTAGACATTAAACAACATAAAATTCGACGCGCTAACATTGATGAGCGATTTGCGTTGAACACCACGTGATGTTAGGATAGGGGCACAGTAGTATGGGAAATTAGGAAAGAGATTTTTTAAAAGCGAGGTATATTTTAGGGCTAATTAATTCATTTTCTACGAATAAGTAAATGTATTTTAAAATTAAAATTAGTGCGCAGGCATTAGTGTTATTTTTTCTCGAAACCACAGTGAAAATAATTTAAAAAAATTATAAATAGAATATGCTAGTTAATTTGACATATTCTTAAAAATGTTTTTTTTTTCGATAAAATGCATTCTGTGCTACCAATAACGAAACGATTTTCTGTACGAGTACTTTATGTCAAATTTGACGTTTAAGGCCCAATTTCACCATTCACTTTAAAAACCGAGTTTAATAAAACTAAGTTCAGCTCTAAGCAAATGCAGTTCTGAACTGAGTTTAAACGCTTGAACCGAGTTAAACTTGATTGAAAAGTTAACTTAATTTAACTTGGTTAAATCGGCTTTAAGACAGATAAATGTTTTATAAAAACTCGATAAATAGAACCCTGCTTGCACCATACAAGCTTGTTGAAAGTCAAACTGACACGACACGAGGAAAGTGACAGGCCCCATCATTCATTGACTTCATATGACTTACACATCATACGATGACCGTTATATTTTCCTTTACAAACATAATATTTTAAATGTGTAACCTCAAGTACATGCTTATTCGGAGTAAATTCTTCAACAATTATTCAATTAAAACCACAGATTGGCTTATTATTATACTATGGCTTATATTGACGATATGATTCACACCCTATGGTATTTAATGACTGCATCTTCTCTCGTACATTTTGCTATTATTCGGTTGTTTTTTCCTAAAAGCATAGTTTTTGTGTGACAATTCGGAGGTATTATGACCACTATGTACCTACTAATTTCATGGAATTAATTATTTTTATTACTAGCTGACTGCCATTTTATCTGCATTATGGCAGCGGTAAAAAGTAGGTACCTATCCTTACTCACTACTGCGAATGATTTCTCTTCAGTCGTGTTGGATTACCATTCCATCTACTCCCATCGGACAATAAGAGTGAGGGAATAGATAGGTGAACCTGTGTTTGTGCAAACACAGGTGTAATCTGTTATGTAGGAACCTATCTGTGTTTATATAATTTACCATTTCCAAATAGCAAATCACCGTTTAAGATTAGCCGCTGTGACAGAAATTTGGTCAGGACATACTAATGTCCTGTAATAGGTAATCACTTATTATAACATTTGAACGCATGCAGTCTTCTAGTACGCCATTCAAAAGTTGAATCAGCATCCTCCTAGCCCTATCATTATTTCCAAACTTTGTTGGTGTCGGCTTCTAATCTAACCAGATGCAGCTGAATATCAGTTTTCTACGGAGCAACTTACTATCTGATTCCCGCAACTCAAAGGGATACGATATTCTAAAGTTAGATTAATTGTCAGGATTTTACGGGGTACTGACTCCCTTTATCGACTGTCAAAGATCTTCATGACAGTCGGGGCCAACTGCTTATCGTGCTTTCCAAGGCTCGAAGCAGGTGATAATTATCTTATAATTCGCACATATCTTCCGAAAAGTCAGAGGTTGGGTTCGAACCTGAGACCTCTGACCACTAGGCTATCACTGCTTCACGAAAGTTGAAGGAAGGCGAGAAATTAAACAGCTTAATTATATTTTTATTTTATTTTCTTCGTAGTACACCCTCAACTTAACCCGTGTGTAATGGGTGATTGTATTAAGTGATCAATCGCGTCGCTCGTGGGTTCCTTATGGCGTTATAATTATATGGCGCACCATCGCTTTGGAGTTTATGGCGAAAATACACCATATTTTACCGTTGTTTTTTAGAAATTGCTGTTTATTTAGCCGCTTTTTTATGGTTTATGGAATTGCTTTTTTGATGGAACTTTAGAATATAAAAGCAGTTATCAAGTTGCCGCCTGCTGACCCATTTTATATTTATGCAGAGAAATATGTTTCATTTGGAGCAGAAATTATACGAAATAATTTGTAGTTGAATATTTAATGTGTCAATTTATAAAGGTTGTCTTAAAGAAAGTTTAATTGACTTCCAAAATTTTATTATGTCCGCCGATTAGGTACTCGCTCGAGGATAATTGAGTCAATTTGAGCAAAATTTTTCCTCCATATAGATTGTCTTCCTATGACAGCTTCTTGCAAGACTGCATCAGCACTCTTTTGAGATAAAAAGTAGCACTAAGAACTCCTCATCTCAATTGGAATTAGTAGAACTCGTCTTCTTCTCTCTAAGAAAAAGAGAAGAGAAAAATAAGTAGAATTCGTTAGAATTGCCTGATATTTTGCCCTAGTAGTATAAAGTAAGTAAATAAAAAAAATAAAACCGACTTCAAAAGGAAGTAAAAAGATCGAAATAACTTTAAAACGTTTTGGTGTTGGCTCCAAGTCAAGTTCTTAATGAGAAGGTTAAAGAGGCTAGAACTTGACTTGGAACCTACTCCAAAACGTTTTTAAGTTATTTCGAGTTTTAGTTCCTTTTGAAGTTGGTTAAAACTAATTTTATGGGTGACGATTCTACAGGTAATAATAATATAGTCAGTCAGTTCAGGAAAAAAATACTTAATTTAATATTCTCTGGGTGATTACCTAAATTAATATAATTGTGCGTCAATTAGGTGTAGGCAATAAGTATGTGATATATTAGGATATGACTCACATTCATAAAGCATTTTCCTTTGTTCTAAAAAAACAATTAGGTACTCAACGATGTAAATAAAAAAAATATGTTCTACCGCCTACCGCCTACTAATAACTACTAACTAACCAGTTAGTTAGGCTTTTAAAAGGGAAAAAAAACTATTACCTATATTATGTATGCACAAAAAGCATCGAAGTCTTCTTCTTTCTTTCTTTATTGTATGATTGATGAACAACCTGGTGTCAGAGTTTGAACCGCCTGTAGGCTTCTGACATGGTGTGCTGGTTTCATCACGATGTTTTCCCTTACCGTTTTAGCAACTGATAATTAATTTATAATACGCACATAACTTACGATAAGTCAGAGGTGCGCACCTTGGGATCGAACTCGAGACCTCTGACTTGTCAGTCAACGATAATACCACTAGGCTATCAGTACTAATATTATACTAATCAACAGTTTCATACAAAACCTCTACCTCAAAACAATTACCTCTACAATAGGTCAAATATGTTAAAACCTACCTACAAGTACCTAAATAGGTTAAAAGGGTTTATTTTGTGACTGAACATGCCTATTAATATTGTCTAATTGATCGCGCAAGTCACTCATTGGGTAAAAATAATCATCATTTAGTTACTACTAAAACTTAAGACTTGAGCCATTTTTTCCATCTTTTTATCGTCTTGAATTAAATGAATGTAATTTATACTTTGAGTAGTAATTTGTAGTTTACTGACTGGAATATCAAATTAGACGGTAGTGGCTTAAATTAAAATAAAGTATTTAAACCTGAGGAAACAAATTTATTTATTTAATTTATTTGTACAGTTTGTACATTCAACATATACTTACAAAATAAATCATCATCTGCCTAGCCATTTCCCAACTATGTTGGGGTCGGCTTCCATACAAAATAAATAATTAAGGTAAATTAATAATAGGTAAGGCGATGTACAGGGTGAACCCGCGATCCCTGGCGTGCCATGCCATCGCTTTACCAACTAAGCTACCTAAGCTACTAGGGTTCGAGTCTTTATTATTAAAGTCGTTGAGCTAGTGCAGTAAAACTCAGAAGGACAGCGCGCTATACAACTTGCTGGTGATGTCAGACGAGAAGTCAAACATATCTTTTGGTTATTAATAGCACACTGCGCACCGTACACTGTCTTCTGTTGGGGATGCGCGATGGATGTATTATGCAGCTTTTAAGTATTTAAGTCAAAAGTGTTTGTAGTACCGTCGGTCACTTGTCTGAACTCCGGCGTCGGCACGTCGTCGGGTCACGCTGTTTTCCCCACCTAATTGCCGTGACGATCAATATTTGTCATCAATTAAATACCACGGATTTTTAATTATTCTCTTCTTTGACCGTTTGTTTTCTTTGGCAGCGTCAGACTTACTGGTCGTGACGCGCTTGACTTGTAGGCTATTTGAGGGTTAAGGTAGCCGTGTTTGTAGTGTTAAGAATACTTAAGTTGTGTTTACAATCTTTTTGTTTTGAAATAAATCCGTTTTAACGAGTTATAGTAAAAGAGCTCAGTGCTTCTGCGGTGTTTTTGAAGACTGATGTCAGTAGTGTAATGGTATGACCATTCTGAGTAGTTAGGATGAACTTGAGTGATAATCTGTGGTCAATTGACATGAACTAGGTAGATACAGTGGTGCTGGTTTAGTTGTGTTAATTTTGCAGATTATAATAATAATAATATTCGTTTATTGCGTCAAATATGGAAGATAGAAGATTTGAAAGTACTCATTTTTAAAACTAGTCCTATTACCTTAGTAATAGATTCATCAAGAGTATTTTCAATTCTTCGATTTAAAAAAAACTAAAAAGATGTGAAATGACTGGATAAGACTAGACTGAACTTTTAACAGTTATTTTTCGTTTTAGACTTCCCAACCAAATTTTACAACAACAGTACTACTACATACATATTACTAGGTGCATGAATTACTAGGTAGGTACATGATCCTCTATTCTCTTGAATATTGACACATCTTCTAGTAGCCATCTTTTACCATAACATTTTCAATGGACGACATTTCTCAGTGACAAGACAATTTGCGGGGCTAGCTATGTCTAGGGTTACAAATAGCTTACAAGACTTGGCGCCGTCCATAGCTTAATAGAGCACGAAACCCGGGCGATAGATATGTTACTAATAACCGATATGTCTGAGTAACTAAATCTATAGTCAACAGGACTACAGATGATTGGAAAATCGTATATGTTTCGTATTGAAGGGCTATGCTGCATTCAGCACGTGAGGGTCGGCTTCAGAGACCAGGGTAGTATAGTGACGACCATTATCTGCCTAGCCTTTTCCAACTATGTTGGGATCGGCTTCCAGTCTTACCGGATGCAGCTGAATAATTGTGTTTTACTAATAATAATACGAATGCTATGTCGTATATTCCTTTTCTATGACATAATGCAAATCACAGCATTGGAGGAAGCGCTCCCTCCAATGTTATATTGTGCATTAGCGCGCAAGGAGGGTTGCGCTTCTATATTCCTTTTAGATAGCCAAATTAGAGTTTTAAAGACTTGTTTGACCGTGGATCCATCTGATAGTAAGCAGTGTTGTGGTCTACGATGAAGCACTCCTGAAGAAGAACTGAAGGTAGATACGTCCCTGATATAGGTTTCTCCAAACATTCTGCTGGAACACAAATCATATTAAAGAGACGAAAACCCTTCATTTACCAACACCGGTCCTTGGTACCCATAATGACCAAAAAGGGCACAAAATTATTTATGCCATTGACTTCCTGATCCTTAATCAAATATACAATGTTTAAGCTCTCACTAAGTCGGTACAAAAAAGCCGTGTGTTTAGTAGTGACAGCGGTCTGCGGCGGCTTCCCACAAAGGTCCGCTTAACCGCTTGTTTGCTAGCCGGCGCCCGCGCATAGGTCTTCAATGATCTTTGTTTTTCGTATTTATTTATCTAAGAGGCTACTAATTATTGCGTTTTATTTTAGGCTCGTAATATCGAATAAATGTAGAAAGTTTTACTTAATGGTTCTCTTGAAGACTCCTTCTTTTGAGACAAAACTATTTTGATAGGCGTTCTTCGTGAGTTTATTTTTGACTGATGACGTCAGTTTTAAAATTATGCTAATACCTTAATCAGCTAGAAAACAATGTTCGGTATACGCTTTAGCATTTTTTTCTTTAGATATTTAGATAATAACGGGATTTACAAAGCATTTGCGACTACAGTTCCTAGTGGTATGACTGTGGATTAGTAAGTCGGAGATCTCAAGTTCAAACGCAAGGCACCTCTACTTTATGTCAAATTCCGCTCGCTAGCTCCAAAAATTCCGAGCTTTAGTTATTAAGTAATCGCATAGTTCGCATAAATACTTTATAAAAAGGTTTATGTATACAAGGATTCTTTTGGGGATAAATTAAATACCAAGAAATTGACAACCACTCAAGATCCAGCTTTCCATTCCAAAAACGTTAGGGGTCATTAAAGCCCCACAATACAATAATGACCCGTGCCTTGTCCAAGACTAACACCTGCTTGCACGGACAAAGATGGCTAATTCGACTTATATTGCACAGTGGTTCCTTTTAACCTACAGCAGACATAAAGGACCACCTTGGAGTACCAAAACACCATTGTGGTTTGTGAATGAATAGGTTTGGACATAAATCGTGTAAAGTAATAGGATGGATATTATAACATTTTGAGTGCCAGCTGCAAGTTTAGCTGTTGTGTGTGATTTAGATTTGTTTTATTCGTGTAATAAAGGTTATTTTGATATAGAATGATTGTTACAACTGTTACAATATTACATTAAAATCATTGAAATTCTTCGTTATGTAAGTTTCGATTACCTTTGATTGTAAGTAAGTATTCTATTGAACAAGAACCTATTTTTTTTGGACCCTAAATAATTTTAAATACAAATTCAAAATTATTTATTGCGAATATAGGTAGGTAATAATTTAGTTATAACATTTGAATTTTGTTACAAAGACACAACACGAGGGATCATTTGAATACTTTTGGAAATACAAAGCAGCCTGCAATGTGCATTATCTATTAAATAAAAAAAACCTACCTATAAAAAAAACAAAAATTAAACATTTGCAACCAGCTAGTATCTAAAAAGGCCGAACTACATTCAAATAGGTGAATAACGAAACAAAATGTCAAATTCGATTCGGTATTTAAATAATTCTTCGCGCACAAAGCATTGTGTTGTGAATGCGCACAAAATCATCTCATGTTCACAATAGAACAGTGTTTCGGTAGTCATTAGATGTATCTTTGAATGTGGGCGTGTAACTTGTGAAATGGGCCTATTTTCTGTCATAATTCATTTGTACCGTGAAGTTAGCGCCATGTGGCGGTCTCGAACGCCTTTGGACTATGTGTAGTATATTTAAAATTTATAGAATAACTTTTATAATACATTTTCCCTTTCTCTTGTTCGATGCCTTTGATTTATATTTATAGACTTCATTATGAACATCCAAATCAGTAGATTACTTAAAACTAAAATGGGATTAACAACAAAACAAGAAAAATAAACTTAAGGATACCAACAGCTTGATATCGGGAAGAAGATTAAATAAGTATAATCAATATTAGGATTATTTAAAAATAAATAAAATAAGGTATTAAGTATGGATACCTATTATAGATACTTAGTGCAGCCGTAGGACACAGGACCACGGCACATTGTTTGTATTTTTTTCGTTTCTTTTATAATAATTATGTACAGACCGATAAATTGTCCATGTTTGTGTTTCCTTCACAAACTTTTAATAAATTATGTTGTAATGTTTGTGTACTTTAGTACTGACCAAAAATATCATTAAATCATTTAATCACTTCGCCTCTTAAAATATCATTTCTTTATAATCAACAAAAATAACAAAAAACATTTATCTGCCTCTACCATATACTACATTTAGTAACTTAAGTGGGCATTCGATGACCGAGACAGAGCGGCGATCGTACCATGGACACAATAACCGAATTTGTTTCTAATGAATCACCAACACGCCCCCAAGACTTTTAAGAAGCCGGCTTGCTTTGAAAAGAACCATAAAACGGTGTCGCTAGTCCATAAAACTAAGCCACTGTCGCTTGGTGTAAACAATGAATGAATTTAAAGTTTGAACAAAAAATAGGGCCAGCGAAAGTTGCGAGATGTTTAATTGTAACAGATGGTATTGAAAAAATATTTAACAGGCATAATTATAAGTAAATTGGTTGTGGAGGTCTGATAGGCAGTCGCTCCATGTAAAACATGGTATTCAGCTGCATCCGATAAGACTGGAAGCCGACCCCAACATTGTTGGGAAAAGGGCTAGGGCAGATGATGAATTATAAGTAAATTGGTATGATAAAACAGAGTGTAGAGGACTCTTGGAGTATTTTCCATATCGTACGTAGGTAAAACTATAATTATAAGTTGAAGATAAAAAAACTACGATTCAGATGCGATGAGCTGTAAAACCGAGTTTAGAGGACCCTTCGAGCTTTTTCTATCGTACGTAAGTAAATCTGTCTTAGTTGTACACATAAAAAAATAAGATTCAGATGAGATTAGCAGTTATTGCTATGTAATGTGACCGTTGGACTGATGAATCAAAAGTCGCAGGTTCGAACCTAGGCACGCACTACCAACTTTTGGAATTCATGTGTGTATTAAAAATAAAAATAGGTATCACTTGTTAAAACTGTGACTGTTTATATAATAATACAAAAATAATTTGATAATTACTTTTTTTGTCAATTCAATTTATTGAAAAAAAAATGACTGAAAAAATATGACTTAACTACCTACTTGAAACGAAACTCTCTTAGACCTATTTAAACTAATACACTATTCCTTTGATACAACGTAGTTTGTACACAGAATGCTTCTATTGCCAAGCCTGGACAAAGGCTTTGCTCTGTCATAACAAGGACAGAAACTTTTGTCGAGAAATAATATGGAAAAGGAGATTTTAATGATATCTTTGTGCTGGTATACTTTTCTGCCTTTAAGTTGGTACTACTTGAATAAAGACTGCTAGTTACGTAGAAAATAATCGTGTTCTAGTTCATGAAATGATGGAATTTGTGCCAGTCAAAGCGCCTAAGCTTGTACCATAGGAATGTTTGTAGAAGATTATAGATAAAGGTTTTTTTTAATTTATCCTAATATTAAAATTAAGAGAAATTTAAAAATGAGGATGCGAGCGGGGGTTGAACCCAACACTTGCCTGGACTGAACTTGACACTGGACTGACACTTGATATTATTTATATAAAATTTGTTAAAGTAATATTTCAAAATCGAGATCCTATTATAGAGTCGAGACCAGAATAGTAATAGCAGTAATAGTTTATTTACTTACATTTTAAATAACACTATTATGACTCTAATAAACATAACAACTTAATTTAACATTCAATGCAGGTAGTTTAAACACGCCAATTTTTTCTACCAACATCAAAATGGCGGACGAAAGAAGCCATTTTGCGTTCGAAATTTTAATTGGAACGATAAAGGGCTTTCGCGGAATATTTTAAGGGCAAGCGCGCAGTAGCCGTGCAAAAAGTTTTATCTCGTGTCGATTAAAATTCCATTTGAAAATCGAACAAATAGGTGCTTTTTGTCGAACCACGCCTGCGCGGTGATGGCAACACTTTTTTAATGGCCACCAATATGGCGGACGTTGACATGATGAAAGATCGCCGTAATTAGTCGATTGTTGTAGTCGAATAAAGTTTTTGTGAGAGAAATCGATTGTTTGGTAGAATTAGATGTTTGAGAAATCGCGTATTTTAAAGGTTTGTCTGTTTTATTTTTATTTCAAATAATACACAGCTGATTGAGAATTTTTCGTAAAAAATCGGCCAAGTGCGTACATGCACTCACACACAGGGTTCTGTAGCACTAGGATTGTATTTTCAGTGTTTTTATTATATTATATTTATTGGGAATAACTAATAATATTTCAAATATTTGGTAAACTTATTTAGCCATTCAAAAAATCAGCTAAAAGTTATTTTAATGTTTCAGTAATTTTTTGTAACCTAAAAAACTTATGAAAAGATTTTATTCATAATAATTTTAGGCATCTAGCTGACATTGTTTTACACCCTGTTATTTTTTTTTTCAGGTGTGCTGGTTTCATCACTATATTTTCCTTCATCGTTTATGCAAGTGATCATTAATTACATTCTAATAGGCACATTTTTGTGAAAACTTTTTGGACCGTAATTGCCTGGTTTACCTGGGTACCTGTAATTTGTTGGAAAAAAGGAAGTAAAGGTACTCTTAATTCTATTTTTCCCTGTAAAATTTCATTAAAATGGTGGAGTGATATAAAACACGACGAAGCTATAGGTTTTTAAGCTGCGGGACCCTAAAAAGAGAAAGGAAACATCAACTAAAACGAACAAATTGAATCATTAGCAACATGATCTGATGGATCCAATTTTCTTCATTTCGTTACTCAGAGTCAAGTTAAATATGGTTCAAAATTTCATAAAAATGATGAATGCCTGAATACCCAAAAGTATCAATGACACATTCCTCAAATACCAGCGCACACCTGCGCACGATTAACACGAATGTCAAAATAGAATTCTGAACTAAAATATTTCCTTTCCGAAGTAAATTAACCGGGAGACATCCCTTACCACACTATCCTAATGTCTAATTAACCAATAATGATCTTTATTCAATAGAAAATAAAGTTTTATATCTGATTCGAGGAAAATTTTCAGCAGCAAATTAAATTGTAGCTTTACAATGTGCCTTAATTACTAGTGACGTATGCACATATGGTTGTAGGCCTGATATCGATACGATTTCCCCGACTGAATCGTTTCTCGGATTATCGAACTAATGGTATAATTATGTTGATGGAGATGTAAAAGGACTAGTTTTATCGACTGATTTTATCCTACAGCAAACGTAATTATGGGAAACACGATTAATATTAGATACATTCGATTTTAATTGTGTTATTTGTTTTGGTAATGAAAATTAAAGTTTAGTGTGTATTAATAAAACATGTGGGAAGGTGCTGATTTAAATTTCTCAGCGATGAATGTTAAAAAATCAAATGGAATTTTTAACATAAATAGGTAATGTATATTTTTTTATTAAATTTGACGCTTAAGCGCAGTTTTTGGAAATCTTTGATTTATTTTAATTATAATTTTCTATAAAAATTTAATTAAAATCTAAGATATTATGTCTGTAACTACGTCGATACGATAGGTAACGATTACTTACAACTTCAGATTTTATTTTTATAAAGACATTGTAATCTTAAAAAAATAAAATCTATCTAAAGGTTACCATAAATCGAATACCTAATTCCATCCTTAACAATCATAACTAAAACCCAAAGACAATTTGTAACGGCTATAACGAGTGTCATGTTCCATGGTTTGTTCATAAATCATATTTTTTTGGCGGCAAAAAACATAAACGGCAAAATGTCTGCTAATTGACGTGTTCCTGGTCTCACTAGTCTCATTAAGCTGTGGGTATGCACGTTCATCAATGATTGGCCAAAGAATATGTAGGAATAGATATGATTTTCCGGCTTTTAGGACATTTATTCCGGTACTAAAAAAATATTTTAAAAATTCTTTAAATTTAACAAAATTTCCAGTAAGGCAATTTCCAGTAAGTAAATTTAAATACAATATTTTTAATCTATGCCAGGCTATTTACCCTGGCATAAATTAAAAATATAGTATTTAGGAACTATGAATAATAAACATTTGTATTTAAAAAAGACAACCAACGCTCTTAAATGACATACCTACAAAGCATAAAATGTGAGTTTATTGCAGAGTTTAGGTTTAAATAAGGTAGGTGCATATTTTATTTCCAAATATTTTTCATAAATTTCTGTTAAAAAATTCACTTCAACACAAGGTCTAAATCAATGTCAGCAGCAGCAACTTAGAGCCAGATTAACAAAAAAATATTTTGTTTCTGGAAATTGACAGCTCAAAAGCATAACCTATCTCCACGTACGTTCCCATTAACACCACAATTTCTTACTCTATGTCCGTCGCCTACGCAAACGGTAGCGGTGCGCCGTGATTTATAAATCTATTTTAATTTACCCTCAAACGAATGAACGGTGCGGTTGATATTTTTACGAGACCAACCATATATTACCACGATTTTAATGGTAAAACACGTAATGGATATGCTATGAAGAAATATTAGGTCTATATTTTTGATTTTATGATTATTATTATTGCTTGTATTGCAATAGCAGTAGCAAGTAGAAATTTGAATAAACCTAAACCTGAACAAGAATAATTGATTAAAACTTTTACAATAAACATTACATATTACTTTATAAGTATATTTACTTTAATGGTATGAATTAAAACCAAATATAAGACAAAACATAAATCTATGGGTTGCTCGATTTTTCGAAAGCATGTGCACAAGGTGGGCAGACGACCTAATAAAGGTCGCAGGAAGCTGCTGGATGCAGGTTGCTTCCAACCGGCAAATCTGGAAGTCATTGGGGGAGGCCTATGTTTAGCAGTGGACGTCTTATGGCTGAAATGATGATGTGCATTATTGAAATTATTTAGGTATCACTAATTAGGAAAATATTATGACGCAACCAGCCAACCAACGAAGAAGAGCAGTTTTATCACTATTTTGACAACAAGAAAAAATATAATTGCAATACAAAAAAATATAATAACAGCTTGAATAAAATATAATTGCAATACGTTCCTTATTAATCTAAATTCTCTGAAACAAAAAAAAAAAAAAAAAAATTGCCAGTTACTGTCCCATTTAGGGCAAAGGCTCTCTCATACAGAGAAGTATTGAGCATTAATCACCACGCTAGCTCACTGCGTGTTGGCGATTTCAGACTATTAAAGTCTAGGTTTCCTTACGATGTTTTCCTTCACCGTTAGTCAGTGGTGTCTTAGATTAGCTAAGACATTGAAAAAGTCACATTGGTACATGCCAGGTTCGAACCCACACTCACGCGCTTGCAAAGCGGGTCCGTAACCAATGCGCCATCACGACATTTATACCAAAATCCAAGTAAAAATAACCACCAGTTAAGCGCGATCCTTCCCACATTTTTTTCCTCAATGTTTTTGCGCACCCGTCTAAATCATAATCGCAAATTCCATACATATTTGTACGAAAGCAGCCATATTTGCGTCTGTGTTCAGAATGCCACATCATTTGTGTGGTAACATGTGAACAAAAATGTCAAATCGTTAGGAAGTTTGCTAATTACCGCCTTCATTAGAACAGATTTTTACTGGACTGCGCGAATGCCGAAAGAATGGTTTTGAATAAAGCAGTCTATTTGTATTGTATCAAAGCTAAAATTGGTTTTGACACTGTAGCTCCTGGATAACTCGACCGATCTTTCTACTTTTTACAAGGAGGTACTTAACAGAAAATAGACTCCAACCCGTTTTAAAGTTATTTCAAGCTTTTTAGTCGCTTTTTTAGCTTTTTTTTTGAAGTCAGTTTTTTAAATGTTTTTGTTGTTGAAGGTCCACAGCAGTTTTTAAAAAAACTTAAAAACCATTGACATCAAGAGTTTAAGAAAAAAAACGAAAAATAATCGAATATATAAGTACCTATCGAAACCAAAAAAAATCCGAATGAAAATTATGAAATATATTATTAAAAAATATCTACTTACTAAACTACTAAAAATCGTGGACCATACATAATTTGGATAGCACTCGATCAAAGGTATTAAACCTTTGCCTATTATAACTGACATAAACATAATATAACTAAAGCTTAGCCCGCAACATTGTCCGCGCGGAGAAACCCTTCCTTAGGGCACCTCTAGGGTACCTACTCAAAAAATATCTCCTTCAAATTTCAAGTCTCTAGGGAACCAATCTTAGGACTAACGGTTTAGGGTGTGCATTGTCTGTCAGTCAGTCAGTCACGGATAAGCATATATTAAAAAAAAATTAAATTATTTCAGTGCAGCGTTAACTATAAAACACCTAAGCATGATTTGAATCTAAAACTATAAAAGGTTACGATACACAAAACCACCATCAAAAACATCTTCCTACCGGATAAACAAACGCCTCAATTCCCACCTAACCGATAAACTCAATACAATAACACCTTTTGAGCCAAAATCAATGAAGCCAATCATAATTAATAACATTTATATTTATATCACACACATTCAATAAGGAAAACTGTGGCGTACCCTTACAAAATACCCCCACACTTACCACAACAGAAAGTCAACTTTAACGCCAAGAAATAAGATTTAAATTAGCTAAAAAATAAGGCTTGAGTAGACAATTTTTTCCTTTTCACCCCACAAAATTAACTATCTTCCCCCTTCCGAATACTAAATACCTATTTAGTACCCTATGCGTGTGAAAGAGACGGTCACCCCAAGTTTCACAGTTACACGGGGTGATGCGACTGTCACCCTCCTGTTTCGATGGTAACCGAGTGTGAAGATACGTTCATGTTTATTTTTAAATAACAACCTATATCTAATTTTGATTGACTTAATCCGTTACTGTAGAGAAGGATTTCTTATTTGATAAATACCAAGTGATTTGAGATTGTTTAAATGCAATGTAAGGAATAAAAATTGTTTTTTTAAACTGTAATCAGTAACTGTTATTGACGTTACTGTAATTGACATATTTGTAACTGTAATCGACATAATATCTGTAACTGTAATCGACCAAATCCGTAACGTAATCGACTTATCTGTAACTATAATCGACATACTTTTGACTGTAAATAACATATCCGTAACTATAAATGATGTAACTGTAATCGATTTACCTGTAATCGACATACTTGTGACTGTAAATAACATATCCGTAACTATAAATGATGTAACTGTAATCGATTTACCTGTAATCGACATACTTGTGACTGTAAATAACATATCCGTAACTATAAATGATGTAACTGTAATCGATTTACCTGTAATCGACATACTTGTGACTGTAAATAACATATCCGTAACTATAAATGATGTAACTGTAATCGATTTACCTGTAATCGACATACTTGTGACTGTAAATAACATATCCGTTCCTAACTATAAATGATGTAACTGTAATCGATTTACCTACCTGTAATTGACATATTTGTAACTGTAATCGACATATCCGTAACTGTTATCGACTAAATCCGTAACGTCATCAACCTAACCGTAACTATAATTGATGCAACTATAATAGACATACCTACTTGTAACTGTAATTGACATATCCGTAACTATAAATGATGTAACTGTAATCGATTTACCTACCTGTAATTGTAAATGATGTAAGTGTAATGGACATACTTGTGACTGTAGTCGACATACCTGTAACTGTAATTGACGTACCTGTATCTATATCTCTTACGGAAAGTACCATGAAACATAACATAGCATCTCGGCTGTGTCATTCCGTTGCTATTTATCGGGCACAGCTCCAGACTCTAAATGCTCTTACTTAACACTTTGTGTGACCCGGGAACTAAACTCAAGATCTTGTCCTCGGCAATGCTTGTAACCACTAGAATGGTTGATATGTCAAACCAATAATGGGTAAGTTAAGTATTCAAAAAACTTCAGTATGAAACGCGCATACTTTATCACTTGCGTAGATAGCTAATCTCTATTGAGATATGCCGCTGTAACCGAAATTCGGTCACTAAGAAATTTTTGGTTTTTATTTAACCTTTCCATGAGCAGATATCAAACCAGGGTACTGAACTGAACCACAGGGAAATGAAAATTAAACAAACAATAATATTATGTTCTGCAGAATGGGCCTCACTGATATAACATGTCCTATAATATTGTCACTACAAGGAAGTATCGCCAATATGGGGATTCCATATTGAGTCACATAATATTAGAAGCCTAATTTTAATTTTAGCGTTTGCCCAGAATTGGTATTTTAGTTTCTGTAAAACATTCGCAGCGCAGCCGCTCTACTTTAATCTACTGTCATAATACCTACCTATTATTTTATTATTATATTTATATTATATTATTATGCTAAATTCTTAAAGTATTTTAGAGTACGCGTAAATTAATACAAGTCATTTTAATAATATGAGTGTTACACTTATGTTTACTGAAATTATACCAAAAAAAATAAGACAATAACAATTTTATGATAATAATTAAACCGACATGACTACATAATTATTCCTACAATTATTAAGTGACTAGAAAATATGCCAAACATTTTGTGACAGTCGAAATTAGGACAATCAATATTATGCGAACGGAGAGGACACCTAATGTAGGTGTGTCTTATGACTCCTATGTGACTGCGAATGTGAGGCTATACCTACACCACACACGGGACCGGCACCTCGCAGACCACTTGGTGTCTCCACAGGTTCTGGGACCGTAGTCAACCTAATGATGGACTTAGAACTTGGAGACATACCTTCTGAAGCACTGTCATAATAATAGATCATTTCTGGTCGTCATGATTTGAGGGCAAAAATAAAATTGACTGTTTCAAAATGTAGGTACCTTATTTTTAGATAGGTATAGTCATCAAGTCATCAATAGCTCTTGTTTCACTCATTTTCCTGTACCTAACGTCAAAACATCGATGCTATTTTGCCTAAACTTGTACCTAAAATAATTGGGAATATTTGTTTGTATGTAGGTACCATGCATCACTTATCCGCCTCGGAAATTCCTGAATTCTGTTTTTAAGTGTTATAATTAAATTAAAATTAGGATGTGAATTTCCTTATCACTTATTTTAATAATAACTTTAATTAAACTGTGTTACTGAAACCACAATATGAACTGATGATAATGTTTCGTGCTGTGCAATGGGAAAATACAATACCTACCTAAGAAGCCAGAAAATGTAGAGATGTCATTATTTATTTTTGTAAAGTTGATACTTTGCTTTAATATGTGACGTAGGAGAATATCTCGTAGGTACCTCAAAGACACGATAGAAAATATGAAACAATTTGGTCCCATAACATAATTTTTATGCCATGTTAGAATTCTATAAAGCTATTTGAATCGGCATTTAATATTTCATCCCATTGCCGTTACATGGGAATTCTCTAACAAAGATCAATTTCGTTACTTATCTTTAATGATATTTATAAGGAGGCATGTATACTTTACTTCAAAGATATTCTTTGACAATAAAAACGAAATAAATCAAAATATAAATAACAGTGAGCAGCTTCGTTGTAAATCATTTGCGCTAATTTGAAACGGATCCGTAAACACGGACGCAGCAAAATTCATCAAACCAATGCCCCCTCGGCGCTAATCCCACAAAGGGACCAGCAGAGAACGCTCAAAAGGATTTAACAAGCGGCATTCACGACTGCTCATTATATTTTTATACTTTATACCTCTGGTGGCGGGCATAAAGTGTGCGATCAAAACGCGCGAACCCCTACAAAAGGTAATTATGTTTTGATTCCTATAAAAAAAATCGAGTATCACAAAGGAGACTAACGAGATAAGAGCGTGCTAAATCGCTCCCCCCGACGCCCGCGCGGATCAATCGGCGGCCCAGCGGTCGATTGGCGGAGCGGGCCGGGCCGGGCAGGCGGGGCCCCGGCAACCACGCCTCGGCGAACAGGCCCGCCGCACCGCGCGCCGCCACCAACCGTCAGTCAACCTCCGACTGCGCCCGCATGCGTACACGATCCGTAGATCGCGCCCCAGTGTGAACCGGCTGTGCTAAATGGAACTGACCAGCGTTCAATGTTAAAAAAACAAAGCTACGAGGACAAGGAAGTGAACATGGCGATACAGAGTGTTTCGAGGTATCCGAGCAGCCCTGCCGAAGCGACGGAGCCCCCGAAGACGTCGAGGATCAGCTTTAGTGTGGCGTCAATACTGGCCGACACGAAGGCGAGTCAAGTGGATGAGACAGCGGAGATGATCAGGCATCATAGAACGATCCCAGAGTCTCCCTTGAGGCAATCTCCTTCTGCACAACCTGAGCTGCCCGGCAGAAAGTCAGTGTCTCCAAGACCGTCATCCCAAACGCCTCCTTTGAATTTGAATGTATCAGCGACTGTTACCTCTTCTGATGAAGAGTATGAAGATTCGGTTAATCAGGAAGATTCGATAGTAGATGTAGAGGATCTCCAGAATGGGTTGCCAAGTGAAGACGAGGAGCGGCCACCATCAGAGAAGGCGAGGCTTGTGCGACCGACGCCGACGTTCAGTGCGCTGGCGGCGGCGGCAGCGTACGGGTTGGGGTGGCCGGGACCGCCGCCTGTCGTTCCATCCTTCGGTCCGCTGTTCCAGTCGCATTTCCCAGTTGGACATTTAACAGGTTAGATGAATAACCCTTTTTAACTCGTTTATAAATGTTCGTAGCTCTTTTTGATGATTTTCGTAGTCTCGTAGCCGTAGCGTAGGCCAGTACATTCTGGATTGGCTGTTTAGAAATTGAAAATTTACTATTGAATGTTAATTTTCTATATAGTATAATAATACAGCTTGTAGTTTGGATAAAACGGATCTGGAAATGTTTATGATTTTCAGCAGTTTTTGTATAAGTTTATTTTAATCGTCTTTTTATCCCCGTTTGTAGATGCTTTATGCTATTGATCTAGATCTTAGTAAATTTTAATGTAGCCTGGGTGTAATATTGTTAAGATATATAATTATATTATATTCCTACTAATTATTATCTGTATAATACGCTAAATGTATCACCTAGTGGTGGTGACCGTTGACTGGCAAGTCAGAGGTCTCAGGTTCAGGCGCGCACCTTTGACTTTTTGTAAGTTATTTGCGTATTACAAATTAATTATCAGTTACTTCCGTGCCTCGGACAGCACGTGAAGCCGTTGGCCCTGCGCCTGATCTCTGATTATGAGAGTGAGGGAATAGAGAGTGCACCTGTGTTTGCGTACACACTTGTGCACTATAATATCTCCTGCGTACCTAATTAGAATCTCCGTTGAGATTGGAATGTATAGAAGATCTGCGCCTAGGCATCTAAGAATTCCTCTTCATCACTGTACTTTGTAGTTAACATGCCCAGGAGACTGGCAGCATTGCCACGCTGGATGGCAATTTTGATCCTTTGACCAAAGAATTTGTTGTTATTATTTTGTGTGTACATCTCTTAGTTAAACATTGGGAAATATTTATTTTTCTGAAAGCGTAAGAATTATAATTGTTTAAGCCTAGATAAAGACTCAGAATTAAAAAACACAATAGATTTTACCGTTTGTGCCTACTTTATAATATTAATCTAGCCACTACATATTTCTAATATGGGTCATCATCTTATTAAAAAGTAATTTTGGCTCAAATACCCTAATTAATTAAAACAAAATTTGGAAATTCCTAATTAATAAACAGGAAAAAAGCTCTATTAAATTACACGATAACGGTTATAATACTTAATAATATTACTATTTTTGCAATTATTGCTATCGTTATCCTGCATGGTATTAATTATATTATTTTCGTTGTACTTAATTATAATATTAAATTATTATTAAAACTTAATTAAGTTAGTAACCGTTCAATTATAATAATTAAATATTTCAATTAATATCCTTAAGTTTGCGTAATATATCGTGTGTAAGCTTATATTTTGTATGTAGTTTATATAGTACAGTCGTTTATACGTATACCTACAACAAAATTACATAAAACATAGTTACAATATAGGTTTCTATATTTTGTGACATTTATTTTTTTATTATTTATAGAATTATAATTTTGACTACATAATTATATTATATTTCAGTAAATAGATTTATACACCTAGGTGGATATTAGGTATATATATTATATACCATACGAAGGTATTCTTAATAAAATAATACAATTTATTGTATCTATATATTTACAATGAAGTCTATATAACATTATATTATAGAAGATAATTATAATAATTATCTTCTCCTACTTACAATATACAAAAAAAATGTACCTAATTATAAATTGATGTAGTCTATCTATTTATTATGACTAATAGGCAGTCTACGCATTATTTCAAATTCATTAGTACTTACCTACTCTATTAATTGAAAAAGCAATCTACAATAATTGGTTTTAAACTATACCTACTTTTAATTAATCAAAGATTAAGTAAGCCTATAAATTAAACGTCTATTTAAATTCAAAGTACCTATATTATTTATGACTTATTAAGAAATTCACACCTATATTTATTTGTAGCGCTAAAAAAGATTGTTTAGAAACCCTCTTTTTTTTAAAACCCTTTATGGGTTCCTCACTACCATAAGTACGTCAAGGGTTAAAATGTCCGACTAGCATAGACTAAAAATCACATCCCTCGAATCTCTAGGCGGCATTGCAGGATTCACTTGCGTATTACTCTTCTATCCTTCAAAAAGGCTATGGTTAATAACTTGTTCCAAGTCTCTTACCTATAGGTGAAGAATGGAATGTAGGAATTAGGTACCTACCTATAAACAACATCTACTTACAACTTACAACTTGAAAGTTCCCGGTTTTGTATAGCTCAGTATATTTTCTCAATTTACTCTTTCTTGATAGAATTTAAAAGAAATTAGTAGCTAACATTAATCACTATTTACTTACTTTACCAGCCTGGATTATTATTGGCACATAGTACATCATTCATTACGTCACAACATCTTGTTTGGTAAACCCGTTAACCCTTCCAAAAGCGAGGCTTCAAGAAACACAGTCTCAAACAGAACAAAGCCTTACATAAATAACGGATCAGTCGAAATGCGAAAACAATGGCGCATTGGTTTCGACAACCCGTTCGGATCATGAGGATCCGAAAGGGTTTTGTATAAACAACTTCACTGTTTGAGGGTTAAAATAAATTTAACAATGTACAAGAATAAAATTGGATATTAAAATTTATATCAATTAGTTTAATATTTATTTTCTGACATATTCCTATTTATATTAATGATTTAAATTTTAAAATGTGTTCCCAAAGTAGCGTCTAACTACGTTCCTATAAAGTTGATTTTATCGAACGAAAATTTAAATAAATTTTAAATCGTTCTCGAATTGCTGTGTTATAAACTACGTGCCACAATCACTACATAGTATAAAACAAAGTCGCTTTCTCTGTCCCTATATCCCTATGTATGCTTAAATCTTTAAAACTACGCAACGGATTTTGATGCGGTTTTTTTAATAGATAGAGTGATTGAAGAGGAAGGTTTATAATTGTATATTGCACCCGTGCAAAGCCGGAGCGGGTCGTTAGTAGGTATATATAATAGAAGCTCCATCGGCAAGAGCTTTTGGATTAAAATAAACCTTGGGAAAACGTCATTGTGATTAAAGAAGGTAGGTATATAATACGAGTATGTACTTTTCCTCTGTGCATTTAAAATTTAAGTGATGTGGTTATTAGGGTACTAAGTATTTAAGAGAGTCCAATATGAGCGCATATACGGAATACCTGAAATTACATAATGCTTGCTCACATTATTAGATTTTCTTAGGTCAAAGGGTACTATTTGTGAGTACCTATGTACTGTTTGATACAGAGTGCATGTGCCTTAAGCCTCACTTACTGGCACCATATAACAATCTGATAATATCAATAATATGATTATAGGTATTATAATAATTATAATTCGTTATTATATACCTAATCCTACTACTATTATAAAGGCGAAAGTTTGTAAGTATGGATGTATGGATGTATGGATGTTTGTTACTCTTTCACGTAAAAACTACTGAATGGATTTGAATGAAACTTCACCACAATATAGCTTATACATCAGAATAACACATAGGCTACAATTTATCAACATATCATGCGGGCGAAGCCGCGGGCGGAAGCTAGTATAATATAATAGTAGAACACATAAGCCGGGAACCAGGATGTTATAATATCTTCTGTTTTATTTTCTTTTTTTAGCTTAGCATATTAGGAGATATGTTACCTACTACATCCACTTATAAGGAGAGAATTTACACTTTAAAGTGTTTTTAACTGACTTTAAAAAGGAGGAGTTTCTCAATTCGACTGTATGTTTTTGTAGATTGTTGAAATTATAATATTATAATTGCATAGTCCGGATATCTGTCGATCACAATATTGATATTTACTTGGCAAGTTGCAAGTGAAGAAGGCGAATCGCTTAGCCACATTACTTATTGTATCACACTCCTAACGTATTTTTTTAAATGTAGGTATTTTAGTGTTGGGTTTTTCATACAATAGTCATTTTTATTTTTAAACGGTTTTATTTAGCTTGCCCTGTTTGTTTTGTTTTTATTATTTATTTGTTTGGTTCAAATGTAGGAATTGAAATTTTACCCCCTTTCTTTTGTACAGATTGATCTGATATTTGGTACATCAGATCAATCCAGGATTAGCTCCAGATAAAAGACCTCTTCAACAGCACAGACAATAATTCTTGCATGAACGTTTAGTTTTGATATTCCAAAATAAAAGCTTGGTTAAAAATGTTATTTATATAAAAACTTATTTAGCTAACAGGTACCTTAATAACATATTAATATGCCCTTATACTAACTCAAGTGGTACTTGAGAATATCAATATCAAATAGGTACTTGGCGTGTACACAATCCACATTGCAAAGATATCATTTTGAAATCAATATTCAGCTTTAACTACCAATTAACATCATTTATAAGTATTATGATCGATTAAAACTCATTATTTAGCAAATTGTACCCATTTAATCGACTAATCGGATGAATAAATAGTTTGTTATTAATTCTTGTATGATATTAATAAGTTATTAGCCCTGACATAATTTCCAGGAACATTACTATTCGATTATAGCAATCGATACTAGCAATTAATCGTTTACTTAATTTACAGGTTTCTAATAGGGAAATCGAATTGTTTTTCACGCTGAAAAAAATTAAGGAAATCCGTTGATAAACGTTTTTGATACTTTAGGATTATTTGCTAACGTAACTAATTAAACCTGATATGGCAGTAATGAAGTCAAAAGTTTTTTTACCTTTTAGCTTGAAATACAAAATAATATGTAAAAGTGGTCATCCTTTTTGCAACATGTTTTGCAACGCACCTTAGATACCTACAATTAAATTTTTTCTTACCTGCATTGCATATAAAAAGCAATTTTAGCAGCGATTATTTAGCATTTAAACAACTTTTGATTTTATTAAAACAACTATTTTAATAAACCTTTTATGTTTAGTTATCAGAACTAAACATTATAGGTATGCAAAAGTCTGCGATGTTATGCGCCAAAAAGTTCCTAAATATCGATTCAAGTTATATTTACCATAAAAATATTATAATAACAATGGAACTGACCCAACATGTAAAAATTGAACTCCGTAAGATTTATAAGAGAAAGTGAATCTAATTCAACTTGCAAGATTTGGCATAAACATAATAACAGGTTAAATAAAAGCAGTTTACAACAAGTTTACAAGCCTACTTAGTTTCACTAATTCATCACCTGCGTCGTATTGTCAGGGTAGGCAGAGCCTTTTTGCCTGTACGAACTGCACGCCCCTGGAAAAAAAAATAGTTTTATGAATATGAAATAAAGTTACAAACCATACTTTAAATACACATTTGTTGAAATTTGTTTATTTTCTAAACAGGTTCAGTTTAGAGAAAACTATAATAGGTACAACTCGAATTGGTAAATATCTACAGATACACATCAAGCTATACAAAACCACTATGAACTGACCTCGCATTGTATAGGCTGTTCGTACAACAAGATATCAGCGTATACTCGAAATGTATAGCTTGATATGAAGCAGTGTTCACATATACTAATGTATTGGCTCGTGAAAAACTCTACATGTTTCATACTAAAGTATGAAATCCGAGGATACTGATAGCCGAGCTGGGTATATTGCACATACCTTGTATATATCTTTATTATATTGACGTAGTTAAAAAGTAGATATTTATATAATATGTAGGTATATAGGTACGTAAGTATTTTGTTTTTATTGTCGGACGTATTTTGTTTATATTGCTTTTCACTGTCTGGTCTGGAACTTTGGACCAATTCGGTAAATCGCGGAGTAAAACCCTGATGAGTAGGTTGCCATTGAAACTGGCAACTAGAGTCACTCTTACGATAATATTAGAATTATGACTATTCGTAAGTGCCTATAATGGTCTACATAAAAAAAAAGTAATGCCATAGACAAATAGACACGTCAATTTTATAACACCCCTTACAAAATCATATAAAATTATTTTCTTTTTAATGCGATAACAATTAATGTGAACATCCTAGATTCCGTGTAATCTTTCCTTAAAGTTGGGTCGTTAACACCCAAAGTCTGTTTTTTGCGCTTACGCATACTTCACTCAAACCACTTACTCTCACAGAATTATAGACGCTATTTTGACCACTTTTTATAATAATACACTTCCCAATACTCCCACGGAGATACAATACATCAATATTACGCTTAAATACACTTTAAAAGATGAAAGGCACGGGATTCGAACCTATAAATTTCACCTCACGGTACATTACACTGCCACGCCCTCAGTCAACTCAAATAAATTGTCCTTATAACACATAACTTACTCTCTTACCTATGTTTTCTACTTTTAAAGGAGTTGAAATCCTGTTTTTGTTTGCCTAACGCGTGGCGCCCACTGGAGGTACGGCAGGACAACGCTAAGCGCAAATTTGGAATATTATTTTATTGTGCTTACCGTTCATATTTCGGGATGCCACAGCATGCCAGAACGTGCCGAAGGATGCTAAGATAGGCTATGACGTAATAATGAAATGTTAATGTTAACATAATAGTTAATAATACAAAAATCCCTTGCCGTGCGATTAGTGTGCGCCGGGCCTTATAGAGTAGGTACCTATGAGTATTTGAAATTTCTAGAGGCATTAAAAATACCTAAAAGTATGCAGTTTCTTTTAATAGTTTTTTTTTTGTATGTAGGCCAACATAATATTTTCAGTTATTTCAATTTTAAAATTGACGTATTCGTAGAACATTTTCTGCGAATAAAATCAGAATATTTTGTATGCAATACCTTACATTGGTGTATAGGTACACGATACAGTCGATAGACCTAGTGGTTTAAAAAAAGAATTGTCATTTCAAAATCGTTCTAAACTCAAAAATCTTTTCTTTACTGCTACTTATTTTTAGCCAGTCATCGACGCGAGAGCCCCTTGTACAGGTTACGTACTTGCGCGTACACAATATTGTGCGACCTATCCAATCGGTTTGCTACACGCCTATTCAATTACCCCAGGCTAATCGGCCGATACCCCGGCTATCGGCTTTTATTAGCTTCTAATGTTGTATTGTGCGAAACATTTAGCTTGGTCAGCATTCTAAGATTATTTTGTGAAATTGTGGATTTAAAAAATGCTAATAATAAGTAGTTGTGTATTACTTGCAAAATGTATCTGGCTAAGACTATGTAAAAGTTTAAAAAAAAAATCATTCTAATTAAAAACACAAAAAACCTCAGAAAATCCGTTTTAAGTTATTTTTTTAAATTATAAGATCCTTTTTACAAAAATTTGATTAAATAACAAATTTATCGGACAATACACAATTAACTTAATGACGCGCACGAAATCACTTATAGGGTAGTACCTTAAGCAAATCACCAGAACCACTTTTGATGTTAGATAATATTTTGAACTGTCAACAGTTAAACGGACATTTTTTTTTTCTAAAGTACGAATAGGTACATTTCAATTGTTTAAAAACAATTGAAACTTATCAACTCGCATAAATACAAACAAACCTCAAACAAACAAAATTGCATTCTTAATTCAAATAAATCACGCAATTCCTCGTTATTTATTTCCAGCCATAAGCATAAGATTGCGCAATTAAAAAAGTCGGGTCATAGCTTAACAAATACGATTTCTGCTCTATGGGAAAGGTTAGGGTGTAACGCGAGCTAAGCTAGCTCATTTCTCGCTTCACTTAACTCTTATGGGTAAGGCATAATACTATGCAGGCTTGGTATTGTAGTAGGTATTACCTATTGTAAGTAAGAGAATCTATCTTTTATACAGTGTGAGTCTCGATCAAGAGCTGCACAATATACAAAAAAAAATTTTTTTTTTCCGTTACCAACTATAGAGTTTTTGTAAAGAAAATAAAGAAAATGCTGTAAATCTTGATCCAGTAGTCTATAGGGTTAAAAAAACAAGATTGTAAATTGCTAAGATGTATAAATACAATTTATCCATAAAATAAAAATTTTAGATTTTTGGAACGAAGTTCCTTATTTTTTCGATTTTTTCCGTCAATAAATGTATGTCTAATTTTATAAATGCACTTAATGGAGACTCCCACATCAATCCATTATTTGTTCAGTGTCAATAACCTACCCATGGGTGGATTAAAATAAAACTTAAATTTTGAGTTAACTTATTAATTTAAGCTTTATACATAAAAACATACTATCCGAAGTAGGTAAGTATTTGTATAATTAAAAAAAATATAGTCACTCATAGTCCAATTTTAATTAGAGTCAGTAATTTGACATATTATCTAATATCCAATACTAAGAATGCAGCTTTTCTAGTCACAACTGTCATAAGCGTCAGTAATTTAACATACGAGTAAATCTAGCTTCCAATACTTAGAATGTAGCTTCTGTAGTCACAAGCGTAGCGAGTGCTACGCTATTCTACGTCCGCGCTTAACTTTTGCTACGCCGTCATAAAAAAACTTTTCTACTGTAAACAGCGAACATTGCAATTAATATTAGTTAGTACTGCTTGAAAACATGCAAACTTATAGCTTATCAAGCTGTTACAGCTGAAAACTATGCTTTGTGTAGCAATTGAAATACGTTGCTCATATTTGCGCTAGATTTTTTTGTCAGTTTTGAAATGTAAATGAAATCATATTTACTTGAGCTATTGTTACGTTGTGGTATAATTTACAATTTAGTATAGTTATAAGAACTTATGTACCTTTTTAGGTAAATTCAGAGCCATATAAGAAAATATTAATTTTGTTGACAAAAGGCCGCTATGCGGGTCTTATGTCTATATACTACTTTTTTAAGAGAATTAAGTTGATTTATAGAAATCCGTAGTTAAGTTCAAAAAGTTAGGATAAGTACCTACCTATAGGTTATTAGTTATACCTTTAAAAAAAATAAGTTGATTTATAGAAATCCGTAGCTAAGTTCAAAAAGTTAAGATAAGTAGGTACCTAATAGGTAATTATTACCTATATTAAAAAAAAACTTTTTTGTTACTTATTAACTGACTAGGTGTTTTAGAAATACCTTTAAAAATTATGACATAATTAAAAATCATAATAATAGAGGATGAGTGTAAATGCCAAATGGTCATATCCCAAACAGGGTCCATAAAAAAATTATAGACATAATTAGCAAGCCTGGAAATAAAATGTCATACAATCTTTACGACACTTGAACACGAAGCACAACTTTTTATTTGTATTCTACTTCTCTACTCATATGTACCTAGAACATCTAAACTTTATTTTACAGACACTTGGATTCAAAGATATGACATAAAAATAATAGACTTTTTATAAACTTAAAGAAACATTGTATAACACTTTTATTATTGACAGTACGTTACTAACGAAGCTGCAAAGCAAAAACTATGAATTTTATTGTAATAAAAAATAAAACGGCTCGGAACATGTTCCATCACTTGAACAAAATAAAATTTGCACTTTTCCACTCGTCTATACGTTCGCACATAATTTTATAACTTCGATAGGCTAGTTAGGTACAATCACAAACAACCTTACTAGCAAAATGTAAATGGTTGAAGCTGAGTTACATAGGAATACATAAATTCCACTTTACCACTCAGTGCTACCTACATTGTATCAAATTTTTATTTTACACTTCTCAGTACAGTCGAGTACAACATGTTGGAAGCAAAAAGATTACGAGTATTTTACGATGCCACGGGTGTAAATGAAGCAAAATAAAATATAAAGTTAGATAGGAAATAATTAGCGCAAAAGGTAATTAGTTTTGCACGCACTAACAATGAAATGAATATAATTTGTGTTACACGGTATACGCCAAAACTACACAGATAAAAAAATATATTATATGTTCATACGACACTTTATTTGACGGAATCGTTTTCAGTTAGAGTCCGTTACCAATATCATTGAAGCATTTTTTATAGTTTTGTACACCATTTCTTGGCGTTTCGATTTTCAATCATAAAATGGAGCAAATATGTATTTTGTATCAACAATTTTATTAACAATTCAATCGATGAATGCAATGTTTAAATAAGAGAACAAATTCTCTTCACATAAAACGTGTGCGTAGTTATTTAGTGTGTATTTATATTTTAAACAACACGATCATATTTGACCGGCTGTTTCGCACAAACGTTGGACGTATCAGGGAATCGCAGTACAAAAGGTACGCTTTCAACCACTGAAAAATAAAAGAACGTAGAACCAGTTCCCTTATCGCCGAAGCACAATGGAGTGCGGGCACTGTGGGCAATATTGGAAGCTTTTACGAACTATAATACCATTAATACCCCTTTTCCTATTTGTTTACGATCGAGAATAATGGTCTATTAAGAATGTTAAATTGCTAACGCTAAAATGTGCGTATTCTGCTGATTAACAAAATAATTGTTTACGTTTTACGCTTGCGCGACGTACGTTTTAATAGCAATTGTTTACTTATCATTTACGTCATAAAAACTTTATTGTAACTGAATTAGGTTGCTTTTTGAAATACTTTAGAATTTATGTGAAAAATTGATTTTGTACACATTTATTTCTTGTTTCTCACGTTTTCTTTATTAATTATGCACGTTATTTTTTTGTAGGCTTGAGTGAATTTAAAAGTATAACAGGGCTTCTGTAATTAGCGGAGCCAGTCCTTATCACAACGAGTCTGCATTGCGTGTCACAGGGAATGCAATGTGCTCATTATTCTGAACAAAAAAAATACCAAAAACGTGTCCAGACTAAAAGGGGCTCTTCAATTTGAGTTTTAGCACAATTTTGACACTTAAACTGATGCTTCTAATCTAAAATTACAAGTTTTGCCAGTATAAAATAGTCATAGTTATGTTCATTTCTTTTTTTGGTAATAAATTTAAATAATCATAAATACTACGTCCATGAGTGTACTTACAATAAATTTGGTGTCAATAACCTCAAACTGTAAAGTTTAATTAACTATTGAAATGCCGGAAAGTCTAGTTTTTATTAACAACAATTTTTATATTAATCTTTGCGAAGTCGCCAAATAAAATCGTCATATAGTTATACATTTTTTATAGGTACATATTTTTTTTAACGCATTCCAAATCTAATAATGCGCAAGGTTACGTCTATTAGACGGAGTAATTCTTATTCTAATAATAGATCAGTTGTCAGGATTTTATGATATTAAAGGAAAGGATTTATATTAAATCAATAGATCAGTTGTCAGGATTTTATGAGGGTACTGACTCCCTATATCGACTGTCAAAGATCTTCATGACAACCGTGTAGTAGACAGGGTAATTCTTATATATAAGAATTACCCTGTCTCATAGACGTAACCGTTAACATTTTCTTAATGAATCATTTTACTCCCGGAGTTTTAAATACAAAAGTATTTTCGGAAGGTTTTTGTACCATCTTCACACCTGACAACAGGGGTGTAATTTATAATAATAATAATAGCAATATAATAATAATAATAAGCAATATAATTGATTTCATTCTTAATTTTGAGTGGAGGATAACGATATGCTTAATTTTCGACTAATTGTTTATAAGAAACACACGGTTGTCATGAAGATCTTTGACAGTCGATATAGGGAGTCAGTACCCTCATAAAATCCTGACAACTGATCTAACCTTAGAATATCGTATCTTTTTGGGTTGCGGGGGTCAGATAGGCAGTCGCTCCGTAGAAAACTGATATTCAGCTGCATCTGGTTAGATTAGAAGCCGACTACAAAAGTTTGTGAATAATAAGGCTCCGGATTTGTGTATGAGAAACACACGTAAACGTGTTCTAAACTCCTCCAATCCGTACCTATGTAAACTAGCCCTTACTATCGATATCGCAGCCCGTTCAAGCGTCATAGCTCGCTTCGCTTCAATCCCGGATAGCAATAGCCACTGAATTTATAACATTTAATTTAAACCATTCCATTTCACACTTATTGAGTTATAGTGCCCGTGATATCAACTACCTGATTAACCCCCAAGTTTTATAGGATTGATAAAGAGCAATCGTTATTGTTGTTGCCTTAATAGAACTTCTAATTGGTTTTTACCGATATTATTGGGTTAAGTGAGACTCGTTATGTATTTCTATGTGCTAGGAATCTCATTGAAATTTAATTTATATTCATATTTTATTGAGGGTGTGACGAACGGCTGCCAATTACAAAGCTATTCAATATGCTTATAATTTATAGGTAGTAACCATATTTTATTATAATTATATTTTCTACGATAATATTTTGCATTGTATTGTACAGAAGTCGCGGGATAATGTATTCGTATAAATAACGCTTTGAGAACTTAAAATTAATAATGAGCGTTTAGTTTTCTTTCCATTGATAGTTTTCAACGAACATTTATTGGTATGATGTAGATTTACGATCTTTATATCACGCATGCGCCGTCACGATTTACGACTTCCACTATTGCAACCTATTTGTAACAGTCAAATCGAAACAAAACTTACAGAATTAGTAACAAAATGAATTATTTATTTCACTCTGATATCTAAGAGCACGAATTTGTCTCCGTCTCTAGGCTAATTAGTACTGTATAATGACATAACGCGAGCCTAAGCGTACACTGCAGTGCAAAGTTAATGATAAATATATCCATATTTGTCTATCAGTATAACTGGAAAGGCTTATCGTTCCGAATGCTCTCGTTAGCGCTTGTAAACTGAAACCCCATTACTGCCACTCGAAAATACCAAATAGACACCTTAAGTTGAAAGTCGTAAGGAAGAAATCAATTTGACGCCACGTTTAAGGTCTTTTTTCGCCCGGTACGCGCACGATTGCCTCTCCTAATTGGCTCGCCATCTGTTTTAATTCATTTTGCGATAGTTTTACAAGTATTTTATTGACGCGTGGCTCCGCCTGGCGGTCGGTGGTGTAACGAAGCGATTAATCGATTCGTTTGCGTGCGAGTCGCTCGATCGAGTGCTGGAGTGGACCGGCCAAGTCAATTGCTCGATTATTCGATTTTTGAACAAATATCCCTTTAGTTTCATTCTTTCGTTTTGTTTTGTGTATTGTGGTTGCCATGAGCGGCAATGTTTTCCAATTCTGATTACGTATAAGATGGAATGCAATTTACCTATAATAATTTGTAACTTATTTAGCATCATTCAGCATATAACTTGTTATTGAGTATAATTCTGTAATTAATAATATACTGTCCATTATTCATTAATTTTAATAATGTTCATTATTAAACTTGTTTATCAAATAAGGTAGGTTGCCTACCAGGAAACTAATTGTAATTACGTGTAGGCATGAAAAATGGCCTAGATTCAATACTAACCTATCACGCTATGGGAGGTCTTTGAAGATGAAACGTGTAGCTTTTAGCACAATGACATAAGGTTGAAATTGATTTAAAAGCTTAACTGCTAAGAGATAAGTCCAGTGCCGTAGTCATTGACGCGTGCTGCCATCTCTCGGACGATGACAGTAAATAATAAATCTTTTGATAACATCAGAGGCAAAGATTATACGGTACTGAGTCCTCATCACGCCATCCGTGCTTCCTGCACGGGCAAATTAGTAAAACACCTACAAACAATGTTGGCTGATAATTAGTGGCACTGCAAACTTATTACTGAAGCAATAAAGTTCAAATTCGTTTGCACTTCACATATGCAAATGTAAGTAACAAATGGCAGTGTAGAACACTGAATATATTTTTAGTAGTTCGCAGAAGTGTACGCTAAAAGTTAACGCCGGTGCTTGAACGACAGAAGACAATGAACAGAACAACACAGTTTAAATGTTTAAGTGCCTAGTTAACGTACAGTTACAGCCAAACTAGAATTATGACCTGAACTTAAATGTCCTATTTCACTGCCCAGTAAACCACACGCATTCTAAGGGCTATTTAAAAATACCTCCGATTTCTTATGGCCGAATTTGTAACAATCGGCCTCGACCCACGCGTTGACCAATTAGAAACACCCATTAAAGGCATTCGGCAAACTTCGTATTTTTTCGCCGCTTGCATTCTTTCACGAAAACAAGCGATGCAATTTAATCCGTCAATTTGCACCGAACAAAACCGCCACCGGTAGCCCTTTTGAAAATGGAACGCTTCAATTGAATTTCGCGTTCTAAAAATTGGTACGTCATTATGTGAACGTATATTCGAAATTTGTGTTGCCATAAATACGTTTTGTATTAACCAAAGTAAATTACTTAGTATTTTTCACATTTTATTGTTCGCAAATATATTGCAAAATTGGGAATTCCAAATGTCAATGTGTTTTTTTTTTATTGATTTTGAACAGAGTATCAAGCCAGGCAATTCAGAACATGTTTATACAGAAAAGCTTATGTAATAAATTCCAATTCTAATTAAATAAGTACCTAACCTATTTAGTAGAAACAGAATCAAGATGCGATCTATTTAAATTAAGATGATATCAGACAGAAATAACAGTTTGTATCAATACCTCCGCCATCAGATTTGATATTAATTCGAAGACACATTTTGATGAAAATTAAGATAAAAATGTAGGTTTACGACATGCGTCCGATTCTTGGAAAGATAGTCAAATGAAAGTTGACTACTGTTTTTTTTACCTTTGTAGATTTTTTTTTACTACTATTTTGATTTAAAGAGTATTTCATACTATCGCATGGAAAGTAGGAAAGATCCGATTTACTTATGTTGTTCCCAATATTTTTAATAATACCTAGCTATCCAGGGAAGCATTGCGGCTTTATGCATACCGTCCCGCTCGGGGATGCGAGACGGTTATGTTGGGCTCTCCGGCCTAGAGATGGTGGGCGGCCGGCCCCTCTGTGTCACCTCTCATCCGCATAGTGATGGGAACGCGGTATCCCCGAAGTATTACTTCCGCGAACCCGCCGCGGACGTCCGTCGCTGGACCCTCCCATTGTGACCACTTCGAGGACCATGTGCAATAAACGCCAGACGACCCCGAGTCTGACGCCCATGGTCCTCACCGCGGCCGCAGAGGATAGGGAGAGCTAGAAAGTTTTTGTGCCAAACCCGAAGTATCATCATCATCATCAGCCGGAAGACGTCCACTGTTGAACAAAGGCTTCCCCATAGAACGCCACAATGAGCGACATCGATAGCTTGCCATAATCCGAAGTATAATTTACTATTAATAAAATAAAATGGAAAGATAGGTATTTTAAATTAATTTCATTTTGCGAATGATGGAGAGCCATGTTGGAATTATGAATGGGTCAGTTTAACCAGGATATTATATATTCCCAGAAGACAACTGGAGGCCTAAATCTAGGTCTAGTATTTTCTCCTAAAAATCTGTCAAATAATTTGTAACAAATAATGTCAATTTCGATAACTATTTAACGATAACATTTAGATAAGTGTTGCCTAATTATAATTTTTATTAGGTCGTTATCTCGGGAAGTACGTGAATAAATCCGGTTTCATAAATATTTTTAATTGATATTAATTTATTAAAAAAAATTGATTTGGTAATCTACAAGTTGAAGAATGAGCGTCCATTTTATTATTATGAGTTCCAAATACAATTTTTAACTCTAAATGAGTTATGTTATAATAAATTCCGGACAATAAATTACTAATAATACTTAAATATGGAATTAATATCTACCATTTTATATTTGGTTCCGAGTTAATTAAAATGATCAAGCGAAACGAATTAGATAATTTGTCATCGTGTGCCTGCGCAGCTTCTCATTGTTGCTACAGACATAAATTATAATATCTGAGGCCTTCTTGGAAATAAGGTTGAGATCCAATGCATGCAAGACAAGAAAATAAGAATTATGCATAGCTAATACAATAACAATGGTATATTGGGTTCATTTTGCAATACTGTGAAATACTTGACACAATGCAAACTGTAGTCTTGTTAAAAAAAAAGTTTTTATCAACGATAGCCCAGTGGTATGACCGCTGGACTGCCAAGTCCAAGGTTGTAGGTTCAAAACCCAGGCACGCACCTGTGACTTGTCGGATTCATGAGCGTTTAAATTAATTATCATTTGCTAAAACGATGACGGAAAATATTGTGAAGAAACCAGCACATCTGAGAGATTTTTCAACGGTGTTTATTAAAACCATAGGCCTACGCGCGGTTAAAACTCTGACACCACTGATATAATAAAGAAAGAATTTCGGTAGTCCACAACGAAGTATATTTTGTTTAAAACCGTTTCTGCTCAAAGGCAGAACTAAAATGTCACTGTTCCAAAACCGTGTCTTGTTTGACCTACTGCTTTAATGGGTGACAACCCTTACATTCTTGTAACCTCAATAAAATACCGGGCTTGTAAGTTTTGCCAATAACTTATTTCTGTTCCTTTTCTTAATTATGGCTAGAATTAGTTATAATTTTACCTTGTCGAAAATTTATTAGGATTCGGTTTTTTTGTTAGCTTCATTCAAAACCGGTTTTTGTCGGTCAGATTTCACACGGTAAAGCTTAATGTCAACTGATTATGTTTTATATGTCTAGGTGTGAGTTATTGGTGGCTAATTTGTTAATTAGTTATTCCTTTGCTTTTCGCTTCTATGATGGAATGGTCATTATGGGAGTTTAAGTTTTAAATTTTAATATGGTCGTGATTGTTCGCTTAATTAATTAAATATTTATGAAGACATCCTTCTTTTACAGCAGCTTTTATATTTTACCTTAATTTATAAAAAATGAGTCTAATTAAAAGTCTAGTTAAAAGAGTCTAAACTAACGTTAGAATTTGTAATGTCAGAATACGTAAATAGAATATATTTTTCATATATTTTTATTTTGAAAAGCACATTGTAAATTATACTTTCTTGTTGTATTTATAGAATACATTGTATTATTTTCTATTTATAAATACACAATGTATTCTGAGCTGACTTAAAACATAATTAATATTAGTCTAGTCTAGTCAAAACGCATGTACACGACACGTCATTAAACCGTCATACATTCTTGCATACCTTCCAAAGAATCCTCATAGCTGCATAGCTCCCTTTGAAAGAATCCTTAATGGCTTGGTGTCGTATCATTGCGCTATAGCCTTGAGGTAGGTGGGCAGGCGCGTGGGAGTCCGGCAGACGTCCCGTGGCGCGCCCGACGTACTAACATTAACATGTTCATTTATTAATATACTAGGCCATAGAGTTATGTGGCTTTAGACATACTCAAGTTTAAAGTGTTTAATAATAATCTTAAAGTTTTATTTCTAGTACCAGTATCACTATCACTACATAGTATAAAACAAAGTCGCTTCCCGCGTCTGTCTGTCCCTATGTATGCTTAGATCTTTAAAACTACGCAACGGATTTTGATGCGGTTTTTTTAATAGATAGAGTGATTCAAGAGGAAGGTTTATATGTATAATACATGCATATTAGTGTAACCGTGCGAAGCCGGGGCGGGTCGCTAGTTGTAAATAAAACAAAAATATTATGCTGTTATGTGAAGGACTGTCATTATTTCAGATGTAATAAAAATAATCAAGTAAACATTTTTATTAGTTAAACGGTTTTATTGGTTATAAAACCGTATATCTTGGATTTACAATGGTAATGAATATAATTATTAAATTGTATTGTCATCAGAGTATCTACCAAATATCAAGTCAATCTGTTAACAGGAAAGGTGTAAAATTTCTATTACTCAAGAACTAAACAAACAAAAAACAAACAAATAATACCTCTTAATAACAACATCGGTAAAAATATTACGGATTCCTCTCTACGTGTTCTTGAAAGTGACTTATAATATTTATAATTTTAATTGTTTCATTCAAATTGGAAAGGTTTATGTCAATCATTAATTAATGATTTCATAATTAATTCACACATTAATGAACAAGTTAGTAAACCCAAATATAAGCTACTTAACCATTAAAATTAACAAAAAGATCAACATTGGGAAAGGCGCGCGCAAAGTGGGTTAAAATGTTGAAAATGTCAATATTGACAGGTTCGGCCGAAAAATGTCAGTTTTAATTAATGTAGGCGGCTTTCACTTTTACCAGTAGCTTTGTATTTCACTTGTTTTAACTCTACTGCTATCATAACTAATATAATAAATGCGAAAGTTAGTTTGTTTGTTTGCTTGCATTTAACACGTAAACTACTGAACCAATCGTCCTGAAATTTTGCATATACGTTGTTAGGTGTACAGCCTACCTTTCATCCCGAAAAAAAGTATCTACTGTTTCCGAGAAAAACAACAATAACGTTAATAGATGGCGCCACGTGTCTTTTGAATCATGATTGAAATTAAAAATTCTAAATTAACGCAACTAAACTAATTAACGCAAGCTAACCCGCGGGCAAAAGCTAGTTGGATATAGTTTGCTAATTAATTGTAGCTACAGATTGTGATTTTTTAAATATTTTAAAGCAGACTGCTTGTATTTTTTGAGAAGAAAATTTTTTTTTTACCATAAAGTAGGAATTGGTCTCTAATTTAATTTTAGGTACACTCCAAATAACACTTTTATTTTTTTAATAGAAAAAATAATAATTTATTTATAGTAACAACCCGCCTCTACCCGTTATAAGGCTATACACACATAAAAGACACCCCGTGACGATCGTAGGCCGATGTTCATTGTACAGAACTTAAAAGCCCTGAACAAGCCCTGTCGGTGGCGAGTGAGTCAAGTGGATTGTACTTGCAACAGACTAATTAATGTACACTTGTCATTTCAATCTTACATTGTGAACCCTTTACTTTTTTTTAATGTTTGACATATAAATTAAGACTATTTAAACTACCTATCTACGACTTTTGCTTCGACTTTTTTCGTATGTCGTGGTGGTGCGTTGGTTACGGACCCCCTTTGTAAGCATATGTGCATATAAGCAGTGGGACAGTTACAGGCTAATTTATTATTTTTATATTATTAAATAAAAAATAAAAATCTTATTAACATTATACACAATATTAAACACAATAAGGTGTGTGTGTGTGATATGGACGTAAGTAGATACACCAATTTATTATTAAGTATATTATAATAATAAGTATGAAGTAGCGTTCCATAAGAATTGATTTGATTGATTAAATATATAAAAGAAAATAAAAAATATATAATATAACTGAAATAAAATGACTGAAATCACGCGCGAAAGTGTCTCATTGTTTGATAATAATATTAATATATATTTTAATAGCTTTTAAATTGGTAATTATTCTAATATTGCGTTATTGTAGCATAGGATATAGCAGTTCATTTGACGGCTATTATAATATAATATGATTATTGCTAAGTATCGTGTTATTGTTTTGTTTTATGCCTTAGCGATGCTATTATTAAAGATGTTTTTTATTCGTTTTAAATCGTCTGCATATATATAATGAATGTTTTTCATAATAGGTATATTATGTTGTAGTTACGTATGTTTTTTTACAAATTCCTATAGAACACGCGTTTAACATTATAATGCTTTATAAGCATTATAATTCAAATTGCTTTTATAATGGACAAGTTACATATAATATCCATTTCGCTTCGCATATTTTTACATACACATGAACAATCCTTGCGTATGTATACCTACGTACAGTCGGCAACAAGAGTCACGCTCCTAATTATAGAAGCATTCCCAATCAATTACCGAGTATGCGCAATAAGACTGTCGCGACTTCATTTGTGGTAGGGTCTGCAAATTCATTCGGAATTAGTTTTTGTATTTGAATTAAGAATTCTGAAATAAAATTTTATTAACGATTAAATTTTATCATGCTGTTAATTTTTAATGTTTGCCTTTGTTTAAGTACCTATAGCGAATATAAATAACAAAATTAGTAAGATATTTTCTGATTACATTAAAACATTTTATGACTTTGAATAACAAATATGTAGGTACACAATTAAAAAACCATTAAAACTTTGCCAGAAATCTTCGACATTTTATAAAGGCAATAACTATATTTTTAACAAAAACTGAAATAAAATGACGTTTTGTGTTTAACAAGCAGTCAAACGCCGCTGTCAGGGTTTGGCTGCGGGCCAAAATACTAATGTCCCATTGAATACTGCTATTTGTAAACTGAGCAGAGCGGGACATGTATAAACACAGCTCCAACGGTCCGATGCTCTTAATAGATCATTTATGTGAGGCCATAGAGCTAGCGAGAAATAGATTTAAATTAATGGAAAAATTAACAACAATAAATGTCATAATTATCATCAGCTTTAAGGCATTATTTTAAAGCTTAATTTGTTGTTGTTTTCTATACTTTTCTTGTTGAAGCAGTTCTTTTAACAATGTATAAGGTACAACAGTTTGATATTTATTTAAATATGAAAACGTTCGAGATATTTTATGTTGTACCTACCAGCTTTATTTTACTTATGACATAAACATCAAAGTGAGAATTAAAAAAAAACAATATACATGAATAATAGCCCTATTATACTCGGAAAGTACCTCTTAACTCATCCGTGTGTTTTCATTGTGTCATAAATTAGCATGAAATCATATTCAATGGAAGCCGTGTGTATTATAAAAAGATCAGAGGAACAAGAAGATCCTATATTTCTTTACTAACTTAAAATTTTTTAAAAGTACAAGGCATTTATCATAGGAGAACTATTCATCACATTCTATTAATCCACTCTGTTATCTGATTTAAGTAATACCTTGCTAACTATAGCTACGATCTCTTCCAATGATAAATTATAGTTCCATTTACTACTAACATAAAAGAGATCACTAAATAGTTTCAAAGCATAAATTAAACGTTTAACGGCATAAGCGATTCACTTCCGCGTTTTCTATGGCCCCTTTATGAGGTAAAGATTGAGTGCTGATGAATGGCCCACGTTAAGGATGCTGTTTGATCACCAGATAAATATTGTGGGCGTATTCTTAAGGAATCCGGGAACACACAGCTAATAGCTTTAATAGTTCTTTGTTGAATAAATAAATCAATACCATCTACATTACTATATTTCTCACATTATGAACCTATTAGTTTTTATACGCGACATCATTTTCAATGTTCTAACGATTATTCTTGGTTGCGGTGAAAATCGGCAAATGAGTGTTTTGTTGATCCACTTTATGTTATGACGATTGTTTATTGCAAAGAGAACCGCAATTGTGTCTAGTTTTGTTTTTATTATGCTTTTTAAATGTTTGTTTTATTTTTGATAATAATATACCACACACGATAACTCAATATAATTTATAATGAAGCGTGATCTTTGAACTGACGGAAAAATATAGTACCTATTATTACATTTCAAGTGTAAGATTGTCGTATTTGTTCTAATATTCATTTACATTCATGGATATTAAAAGAAACTTGTAATGTTAAGTACCTATCCCGCAAGACGCAAAGAATGCCCGCCTCTCTTGTACAGACAACAAAAACGTCAAGTATACGGTGCCCGTTTAAAATATTGGAATGAATGACATACCACGCCTCGCACGATTAATGGTGGTGCGCACACAAAAAGCAAACATGCTCATTAATATATCAACTGTCTTTTTAGCAGCGCACTGAAACATTAGGTACCGTCAGCATAAACGTTCAGGATTAAAATTGATTTCCATTTTAGAATGTCACAATAAACTCTCGGCACTTTTCATAATTCATTCGCTAGACATACTTTAAAAAAGAAAGAAGAATGACGATGTACCTACCTACTACAACAATGGAAATTGTATTTAAACGCATTTAAAATGTCTCATATTTCTCTCGTCACTCACTGAGTCGCGACAACACGAACATAATTCAGTAGTGTAACATCTGTAGTCAATATCTCTTTATACAATTAACAAGAGGACGAGAACAGACAGTCCCATATAAGTATTTTTAAAGGAGGCAATTTAACAGCTCCCGGTTAATTTTAAGAAACAGTCCACACGTGCGACGTTCCCCACACATTTGAACTTTTTCCGTCGTTTTCTCATTAATAATGCAAGAAATTTCGTTAAGACATACAGTAGCGTTTATTTAATTCACTACCATGTATAAAAAGGTAAATCAAGATAAAAAAATATGTTCATGGAGAAAACACATAGTAACTTAAGTCATCTATTTCTGTGGCACAGTTTAAGAAAAAAATGCGGCACTTAAATCGTTAGTGTGCATCGGCTCTTAGCTTTATTTCCGTCTTGTCGTCGGTACTTGCTTTGACGTCTGCTAAACACGACATTAATACACTTTAGCTTTTTTTCGACTGTCACATAATTTACGTTTTTTTTTCTTTACTTTTTTGTGGGCCATTAGCTATTAAGCGACTGTGCTGTTTGACATTGGGATTAATACGTCGACATTCAAAGCGCCATACTACTAATGTTTTAATATTTTGAATGCAAATTATATATCAATGTTCTTCACTCAGTTAATGGTTGTTTTATATTTTTACAAGGTTTAATTTTGACAAGTTGGACTGATAAACATAAATATTACATAGAGTAATGCTGTTTGAAAGGAATCAGTTACATTCAATGATGAAATTAATGTTTGAATCTCTGAACAAATACTTATATAAATTCAGTAAGAATATTTGGCTCTAAAATCTTTACATGTTTATTTGATATCTCATTTGGATAGCATGTAACACTTTGCTCATGTCATGTTTCTATTATAATGACGTGCCAACGAAATATGTGTCATAATCACAATAAAACGAAAGTCTTCACAACACGTGTTCGTCAATCAATCAACGTTCATAAGCATTAATTAGTATTTAAATACCAATTAGTTGATAGATAATTATGTAGGTTGGAGTCTACTAAAACGGTCGATTCAAGCTAGCAATAAATTTAAAAGCAAGTTTTTTATAGAATCACACCCAAATTACTAATAAAACCAGAAATTTGTTGACGAATCCACTAATAGACGGACAAGATAGTGATTCAGAGGGACATTAATTTATTATTCAATCACGAATTAATTTAGTTGATGAATTAAATGGTCGTAAAATTACGTAAGGGATTACGCATCGTGAGGATGACCTGACATCAAAAGACGACATCAAAAACTTAAACCATTTGATAGATAAAAACGAAATTGTAAATTAACCAGAGTCCAAACATGACTTCCAAGATATCGATCATAAGCTCCCGACTACTGAGTAACTGACGAAATGATTATCTCTTAACATATCTCTGACGTGTGGGCGTTAATCATTTCTTTTCTAACCGGCTGTAGCAATAAAATCAACAATTTGCGTACTAATATGCTTGTTTTCGTCGCTAAATAAGTATAAAAATTACCTCTTGGAGATTTTATCGGGATCGGATCGCGGTTCGTTTCCTTTAGCCTTTATTTTATATGAGTTTTATTATACGATTTATTAATCCCGTGAAGAAACGGAGCGGCATTCCGATCGTCATTCGGCTGCTTTTGTGTTATTGAGATGTAACAGTAAAGTTCATGCTATTCATACTTGCACGGCATGTCTACAGATAAATGTTCTCGTTTATCATTATTAATATTCATACAATTTCCATTTGAGGTTATTTTGAAATCGTTTCGAACAAGAAAAATGTCGACGAATGACAAAATTGGAGGTTTTATAGTCTCTTAATTAATCGTAAAAGAAATATTGAGGAAATCCAGAAGCCTTTGCATTTCGAGATCCGCTTTAGAATATTCGTGTTTATTTTATATGTTATCTTTTGAGTGCATCTACTTTATTACTAACACTTATATTTTATGATATATCACACAAAGACGGCGAAGCATCATTAGAGATCATTTGTTTACAAATTGGCTTAATTAATTTTATTGCCCACGCCATTTTCAACATTGCAAAACTTTTTACGTTGACTTATCAGGATCTATTTAGCAATTAAAGCTACCTATTCCATATTGATTATGTATTAAGCCATATTTTTCTTTGTTATAGATGCGAATGGTGAGCCAGCGAAGCTGAAGTGTAACCTGCGCAAACACAAGCCTAATCGCAAGCCGCGCACGCCATTCACTGCGCAACAGCTTCGCGCGTTAGAAAGCAAATTCGTCGATAAACAGTACTTGAGTATTGCTGAAAGGGCTGAGTTTTCATCGTCTCTGGGATTATCTGAAACACAGGTGAGGATCCAATTATTTTTAGTATCCTTTACGCTACAATAAATTTGATATTGCAATACTTAATTATTAAAAATTAAGTGATACATAAAACAAGTCAATAAAATATTAAGATTTTTTTTATACTAATGTCATTTTTATTTGCCTGCAGGTAAAAATCTGGTTCCAAAACCGAAGAGCAAAAGCGAAGCGTGTACAGGAGGCGGAGATCGAGAAACTCAAAATGGCGCAGTTTTCTCGCCACCCCCACCACCTGTACCCCCACCCAGCGCTGCAGCAGTACTTTCACCCGCACCACCTCATGGCGGGAGGGAGACCCCTGCCCCCTATGGGTCTGCCGCCGCATCTAACTATGGTCCAACCACCTGTGTCCGGCGGATCACCCTCGCCTAGCACACAAACTAGCAGCCAACAGTGAAATATAGACTAAAAACGTCAATAAATGTGACGTTGTGAAAATTTGAATACGGAACATTCGAACAGTGAATTTTGAAAATAAAAAAGTTTGGAAAAATAACATCGAAATAAAAATTTAAATTTTTTTTCTGTCGCTACCGTGTGGTTGTGAGTGCGGTGAATTTGGTATTAGTTAAAACTTTGTAAATTATTATGTAAATATAGATTATTGGGAGTTTAGACAATATTGTGTATTAGGCTAATGTTCTGATTTAATATAACAGTTAATTTTGTCATAGTTGAACCTACCTTTTTACCAAAACCTTATTTGATCTATTCAGTACAAAAGTTCACCAGATTTTTGAATCCCACATGAATTGTAAGTAAAGTTGTAAATAGGATTTTATTTTGTACATTGTTACTTACATCTATTCTGTAGTTAAATATATATTTCTTTGATATTGATGAAAAATATTGTTTTTTATTTACCTTTCTACATTTAATTATGTATTTATTAATAAATACGTTCTTAATTACGTACATTGAGATAAATATGATTTTGCAGCATGACCTATTGATAGTAATGGCAGACGTGATTAAAATACAAATATAATGTGCCCATAACCATAACAATTTCATTGATTAACTTCTAGAAACCTAATAACGACACGAGTTATTTAATTTTCAACCTTAACTTTGTAAGTCAAAAGTATAGTTTTATTTGTTGATATTTTTTTGAATGATCTAAGAGTATCATAAGTACCTAATAATAAGTAATGATAATATGTTGTCAATTGAGTGTGGAGCACTAATTTAAATATATCCATTAAAGTTAATTGTCTGATAGTGGACGGGTCGGGTCGTGATGATATGTAGTGGTGGCAAGTGGTACTTATACAGGGGGATGAGAGATTAATACAGCTGAAAACATTGTAGGTAGAATAATGGAAACAAAGTTTTTTTTATTTTATTTTTTGGTAAGTATTTAGTTATAATATTAGATATTTAGTTGTGAATAAATAATTATTCAGAACTAAATATTAAGTATGACTAAACACTAAAACAAAACATAAATTAAAATGAATAATAACAACACTTATGTTAAGTGTTCGCGAAAGTTTGAGACTATATTAAAATGAATAACTTAAAGATTAACTTAATAACTTAATTTAAGACTCCTATCAGTGAGCAATAGCTGAAAAGCCGAAACAGCTTTAAGTTACCCCACTTAGGTACTGGCGAGGGATCTAAGGAACGGTTAAGGCTGTGGCGAGACAGTGCATCTCTACCAAACTCATTTTTTCTACCTGCTGAAAATCTTCCGCCTGGTCATGAGTTGCCATGGCTGACCTGGAAGTCTTTTAATAGACTCCGGACCCAGGTTGGTCAAGGCAAAGAAGACCTGATCAAGTGGAGATTTATTGATGACTCTGCCCTGGAGTGTAAATGTGGTGCTGTCCCATAAACGATGGGGATTTATCCCACTTAATATCGTGCCCTAAATGCCCTGTAGTTTGTTCATTACAGGAACTGATGGACGCTACTGGAGGCGCCGATCTCGTAGCCTAGTTTTGGGCTGATACAATTTAGATTGTCATCGACACGCTAAAAAAAATTGAGCAATGTCCTCAAAACGAAGTTTTAAACTCAAACCCGACTATACATAGATTGAAAATGAAATTTAAGAATTCAAATAAGGAATTGAATTGAAGCATCTTAAATTAAAAATCAGAAGGAAGTCTTTTTGGTCAGGTGGCTTATCTACAATGTTTTGATTTCAAATCTAAGAAGCTACAATACAGTTCTTTATTTCAAGTAAAACAAAACAATAGTTATTTCGCAATCCTAAACGTAATTTTTTTTACTGCCTACAAAAACATGAGTTTAAATCCTATCTAAATAACTTAAATCTGTATTCCCTCGCTGTATTCTGACTACCTCGTTGGTCTAGTGGTAGCAAGCGCGACTGCTTAGCTCCTGCTCGTGGTCCTGGGTTCGATCCCCAAAGTCAAAGTCCCGGGCAAAGTGTTATTGGGTTTTTCCAATAGGAAAATATTCAGTAGCAGCATGGAGTCTGGAATTGTGCCCGGTTAATGGTAATAGGCTCGCCCCCTATTACATAGGTCTTATAACATGGCCAGTGAAACGTGGGTGTACTGCATACACCTCTTTCTACCCCCTCTGGGTAATACAGGCGTGCGTTCATCGAGGAGGGCAGCCTACCCTACTTAGAGAAGAATCTCGCAAGAAACTTCATCGATGCACTTTTTAAATAAAAGCGTTGCGGCTCAAGTTTTTGGTTATATTGTTCTGAGGACTTAAATAAGTGAAAAAAATGTAATTCAACTAAACACAGGCACGCTAGTATAATAATTTTGATAGAATTGCCAAAACAGCTTCATAGCAGCGCCAGTTCATGCTGTCTAGCCTTAACAGACGGAGCCCAAGCTATCAGTATGGTCAGTGCTCCAAAGAGAGGAACCTCCCGACTTTACGAGCCTTCTGCACCAAGCCCATGATCCTGCTATCTAATAAGAGCCTCTTAACGTGTTCTCTCTTAAAAGAGCGAGGCTCTTGGATATTAATTCATTATTAATTAATACTGTTATGGTGCTTCTTCCAAATGAAACTTATAATACTCTACGTATAGAGGACCTATATGACTATAATATTTTTCAATTATTTGATCATAGCGGTTTATAACTGAACCGAAATATCGGAAACTCAAGAAACATGGTATTTATTCCGATAATATTACCACAATCTAGAGTTATTTATACTGTGATAGTAGGTACGATACTTAATTTACTGTATTCAGAGGTGATATCCGCCATTATTATGCCTAGTATTAATTTCTCAGAACTAGGTACCCACGAGTTATGTTTTACAAATAAACTTTATGTTTTTGATTCTGATTCTGTTATCATTATCGTACAAGTCAGAGAAACACGACTATGAGAAGAGTAAGAGAGAGACGAGATGAGTAAATTTTAATTAAATACAGTAAAAGCCTATCCGAAGCCGATTGGACTGTCTTTTAAATAACTCGACAGTTGTATCATTGTAATCCGCCTTCATCGAGTAGCACTTATGCACTGAGTTGGCGTGGTAGACATAAAAATATGACTTCCTTCCAATATCTTTGGGGATAGAGTAAGACCTATTTTAATTAATATACCGAATATTTTCAACACCTTATGAACTAATTGCGGAATGATACTGCAATCTGTACAAACCTCAGTGGTTTTTAGATTGTAAGATATAAATGTTATGTAAGAAAAAATACTTGTTTATAATAAATAAAAATAAATAAAAAATTAACTCAATTTGTGATATAATCTCGATCTTGCCCGACCGTTACGAATATAAACACACCCTGTACGAATGGATTTGTAGAAACATTTGAACTCTCTGTGTCCAAAAACAATTTTTATCATAATAATTTATGATGGCGATTTACCTACATCGAAGATGGCCCACATTAAAATACTCAGTAATTATCTAAATAATAAACATTTGGTATCATTACGACATATTGGTATACTGCGATGATGTAATTTTGATCATCGAGTGGACTTTACCCGTCACCTGAGACATCCCAAAAAACAAAGATGGATACCTTTTTTGGCCTCATACAGGTTCAATGCTTCTGTATTATGTTCTCGTGTATTTACAAGTGTCAGTCCCTTATAAACTGTTTTCTTTCTACTTTCTTTCTTTTCTTTTCTTTTTACTACTGGTGGCAAATTAGCATAGGTACAGCCCGCTTGAAGCTAGGTGGTTACCGTTATCTATTCCCGCTTTCAGGCCAAGAGAATTTCTTTGGCGTTGCCGACCCTGTGCGGGATTGTAGAAGAGAAGAAGATTATTATGGAATCCTCCCTTGATTGGACCAGTACTCTCACTGACCCTACAAAACACTACACAGTACAAATATTGTTATAAATGTGCTTGTGCGATAGCCGGGAATTAATCTAAAACGCACAAATGTTTACGTAAACTCAGAGGCACTTTAGGTTCGAGCCTGAGACCTCTGACTCTGATATACCTATTACTGCAGTTCATAAACCATGTAACTAAATAAAGATACATTTAATTCAAATCCCTATCCTCAAAACTCCATCAAACAGTTCCATATCATTTACGAGGAATGGAACTCATCGCCCATAACACACTAATTAATCTGCGCCTGTGTGCAATTACTCCGTAATTAAAAATAACTTATTCATTTAGCATCAAGAGGCGGTTCCTTGGCACTTAATTGCCTAAATTAATCACGTTAATGTTGCGTGCCTGTTAATTTTCAGCCCACAAGCCTGGCTTTGTTACAGACGAATCGTGTCGGAATGAATTTGGCTCGAGAATGTGTCGTAATAAATGTACAAGACAGTAAAGTAAGTTTGATAAGAATCCAAAAAAAGCTTTTATTCTTGAAATTACGATAACAATTTGCTTATATTTTCTCGAGCCTAGTTTAGATCCCGATTCTAGTTTAGACGACGCACAGTGGGGCAGGATACCCTAATAACTGGCATCAAATAAACTAATGCTTTGGGAACCTGTTATGTGCATTTAATGTGTTCAATAATATATATACTAATATGTAAAATACATTTTTGATACAAAACATTACTTTTATTAATAAAAAAAATAATTAACATATTTGATCGAAAACCACTGATTATTTTTATACGGCTTTTACTTTACCCTTTAAAAAAACTAGATACTACATATAAAAAAACGAATTAATTCGAAGTACCATCATCTTCATCATCATCACCATCATCATCATCATCGTCATCACCTGACATATTGAGTGATGGAGCTTTTAATAAAGACGTGGCTTCTTTGGGAATATTTTTAAATTTAGTTTTGATTGAACTCATACAAGTAGCGTAAACTAATGTCGAGGTAGAAGTTGAATCACGCAACTGTTTAGTCTTAGAGCGTTTGCTTCTTTCACAAGAAACTTCGAAAGGAGTAACTTGTCGGCCACGTTTCTTTGACGTCTCACATGGTAAGGAAATCGATGTTTCAAGCCAATCTTTATTACATTTTTTGAACTTATCCTCTATTCTACATGCTTTTACCCATTTAGACCTACTTATATTAAAACTTAAAATTCGATAATTTAATTATTAATTCCTCAAGACTACAATTAGTCCGCTTTTCCAGCTCTTTTAACAAAAAATCGTATTTTTTTTTCAAAATTATCTTGTCCACTACTATGCATTATATTTAAGAGTTCTTGTCTCGTAATAAAAAGTGTATTGGAAGCCGTTCCTATTACAAAATAAAAAGTTTTACATACCTATGTGAACAGTGCGGAATGAAACATTTTATTTTTAGCCAAGTACTAAATTCGATGTAAATATCAAAGTAGCAAAAAGTAGCAGATTTTTTTTGTTGTTTCTTAAAGCCAGTACTGTACCCAATATATGAAAATGACAACTATTGCTTAATAATGCTTAGAACATAAACAAAATATCTAATATATAATTGATTTCTCAAAATTTTACTACTTCATATAGTTTCATTTACCTACCTAAATCTGTTTACATAATTTAAAACTAAAATAAGTTAAAATATAGTTACATACCTGAACATGAAGGTTCCATAGTTAAATAACACTAAAAGTTAGTAAACTATATAGAAAAACTGCTTTGAATAACTAAGTAAATCACAAACGAGAATATGCTCAGTCTTAATACGTATGTTTAGTGTACGGTAGTGATAAACTGGATGGGTATCGAATCATATAACTAATGTCAAATAGTTCCTTAGATAGTAGTTTAATTAAATAATATAAGAGGGTGTCCTGATATTACATTTTTTTTTTTAATTAATGCCAGTTTTTGAAGGTATCTGCCCCAGTGTGACGTCCAAAGGACGTCCGGGAGGGGTTTTTAGAATGTTTTTGTCTCAGGAGAAACCTGATTGTTGTAATAAATCCTAATTAAAAACTCATTCGTAATCGTAAGTTGAGTACAAACTAATTTCTGGCGGCAACGAACGACCCAATTTTATCGGGTGTCAGCAATTTTGTGCAACCCTAAGTTAAGCGAAAGATTTTAATAGCCAATTTTCACTATTTGTATTATAAGTACTAAATGGGGAAAAAGGGTCGAGGTTATCGCAGTATACCAAGTATCGTTTTAGACTAGGTGCAGTAATGTCTCGGAAAAGAATGTCCAACTGGAAAAGCCTTTATTTAAGCTGTCTATATTACTCGGGAATCGAAACTTTGTATTCAGCAGAAACTGGGACCTCGTAGAAAGCACAAGACAGTAATTATTTCACTTTTATCATTTTAATAATCAAATATGTACTTATCTTAAATACTATAACAACTATAACAGGCGCCTCAAAACTTCCTAATGGAAAAATTGACAACGACGAAAAAATTGCCTGTATTAATTTGGGATATAAACTTCCTATGTTCGAAGTTTCCATCTATTTAGCCGTTTAGTTGTAATTTCATTGTAAATTTCCAAACGTAGAAAATTACAAAGTAATAATTATCGAAAAAGAGCGAAAGATATGAAAATAAATTATAAAAAAAATGACAACCAAAATTCTCAATCGTTCAAAAACTATAATGTCATCTAGTATGTACAAGCCCAATGTAACTTATTTTCTGTGTTTCACTTGTACAACAACATCGTTTGTATCCTTCTTGCTACGCTCATTAACGCTAACTCAGCTGTATCCAGATATCTCTAGTAAATGATTGCCTAATTTTCTTACAATCTTCTTATTGCTCGGTATATTATAAGGACAGCAACTGTTGGTCGACACGGCTATTTGATGTCATTCGGGCGCGTCACATTAAGATGGGTCAATTAATTTGTAATGAGTTGATCAAAGAGATAAAATTTTGTTAGAGATTGCAATGTTTTAGTCTAAAGAAAATATATATTTTTACTGCCTATTTATTTATTAACACTGTCCCATTTATTACACTGAATTTGGTCGAAGCAAAGTGCTTGTTATAATTTATTAAAACTATGTTTTCTAAAAAATGTGTACCTATATTTTACTTAAAGCCTGAAGTATGTGTAGTAAATCTATAACTATATACGAATACACGTTAGGTACTACACAAAGTTATCCGTTAAAATTGTAAGTTTTCTGTCAATCCTCAATTAAATGTGAAAAAAATAAAGAAAAATAAATGTTTATTCAAATTTGACTTGAAAATATAGCCTTATATATCCTTTTTAGACAATATGAATGCCTACTGGATGTTGATAATGATGAGGACGATGGTGATACATTACGAATAGAATATAGAGGCACCAGTATGTGGAATTCATATTTCAGATACAACTTTGTTATCAAAATGTGTTTTACAACAACACAAAATATAAAATGTTGAGCATCTCAAACACCTATGGCGCTAACATTCTGTTTGACTTCTGTATTATCTTCCTATTCCTATTTTAATCCTAGCAGTCATTGACAGCACATAGATTTGTCATCTGTTGTAGCAAACTATTTGTGATTCTAATGTATCATCACTGCTCTCGTTCAACATCTAGGTAATATATTCCAAACAAGATTATGTTTTGTTCTCAATGCAGTGTTCATTTTCTTATTTTACCAATAAAAAATGATAAGTTTTTATTTAGTAAAAGTGTTTGGTATAACATAATATTGCTTGATACCTGTACAAATAAAACAAAACCTTATCAGTACAAACGTTACATCGGATTAATATCTAGTTGTTATCTTTCTTATTGTAGGAATACTTGATAAATTAAGAATATTTTAAATTACCCTATCCTAATCTCTATCTATGTATAAAACTTTTTGTAAACCCTCTCTGGTGGGAAAGATATATGTTCTCTTGTGGGACCGTAAAGTCAATATATTTTTCTTAAAATAATTTGGAGTGTCTTAGGTAGAAGAAGCCTTTCTTTACTTTTGGTTAGTAATAGGAAAAGATTTGAAGATTAAATGTCTTTAAAAAAAATGCTAGAGTTTAACAGCAGGAGACGAGTTTTCATTTAAACTTCAATTTAAATAAGTCTCCAGTGAATAATGAAACAACTTTTTAACGGATATAATTCGCGTTTTTATTTTGATAATACAATCCTGACGTTTCGAGCACTTTGCAGCACTCGTGGTCGCAACCACACAACACAAATTTGACTCAATAGAATTAAAGTTAAATAAAATAAAATAAAAACGCGAATTATATCCGTTAAAAAGTTGTTTCATTATCTCCAGTGAATCTTCTGCTTTATTTCTGTGTTGTGTCTCACAAATCCTGGCACGTTCATTAGATAGCTCGCAGCTATGTGATCTGATATGCAACTGTACTAAGAGTCACATATCAACACATTGGTTTTGTTAGCATCGCTCCCACTGCGTGATGATGAATAGAATGTATTGTTGTTTTATATTGGAGAAATAACTGGGCTTGCTATTTTAGTATGGGTGAATGATTTTGCTCCGAAGTTGACTCTACCTAGATATAACATGGTTAATGCAGCGGTAAAGCGATCGTTTGCTGCGCAAAGTTGAAGCGCACGGTTCCCGCATTGGACAAATAATAAACTTCTGAGAGCCACATATATTTTTGTGAATTAGAAATATCCGACATAATTATTCAAAGTTATGTAGGTTACTCGCTCGGTGCCTCAAGGAACGTGTAAATTAATCTTATAGAGGATATACAGATCTCTGTATAAACTATATCTAAAATCCTGACAACTAATCTAACCTTAGAATATTGTAGTTTTTGCATTGTTAGTAAACGTCAGATAGGCAGTTGCTCCGGTAAAAGTGATATTCAGTTCATCCTAGACAATATTAATAAATATACATACAAGATACGCGCGAAAAACATAACCCTTCCTAACAGCCGGTAAAAACCCGCACCAACAATGGTTTTATGATGAGAAAGAGGAATTGACATTCAACTAGAGATCGATTAGATAGGCAATCTTGTACACTTAGGTAGTTTAATTTCAAATCATATTGATAGTTAATGTTATGATCGACAGAAGTTTTAGGGAGTGGAATGACTGTTAAACTTCATGCAAGCATGAATGTGCTGGCAAGACTGTAATGCAACACTCTCACAAAATATCGGCTAGAATCGGTTTCCATAATCCTCCTATTCTTTCCATAATCCCGCACTCGGTCACGAGTAGATTTAACCCCGATGTTGCAAACGTCTGCTTACCAAAAAAAAAAAACTAATAAGACACATCTTAGGTAAGTCAATAGTACCTACCTATTGTTTCCATGGCTGTTTGGATCTTTTGCGATTCAAAGGTAATAATATAGAGTTCATATTGTAACCATAACATATTCCAATGGTACAGTAAAATGCATATAAGATAGGTTTTATGCCTTCCTATAAGGAACTCGACGCTGACATTGTAAGTATTCTGAAAATTATTTTCCAATTGCCGTAAAAATACAATTTGTTGAGTGAAAATAACCATATCTTCTGGAATCAATATTCCAGACCAATGTCTTTGCTATGTAATATTTGCGTTCGTAAACCTATTGTTAGATTTATAGTGGTACTTATCAGCAAAATTGATTTTGACCGTCCATAGAGAAAATCACGAATAGCGAATGTTTATAGGAGTAGCGGCTAGTGGTTATATCACTTCTCCGAGTTGAACAATGATCTGAGACGGTATGTAGAGAAAAATGTCGATAACGCGAGCGGGAATGAATAGTTCAGTTGTTAGAGCGGTGTTTAGGTCAGCCTTTCAATCTACTATCTGCTGTCTACTGGTGGCTAAAGCCTGCTTGTGCGGCTTTCACCAGTAGGTCGCATATTCAAACCTTATCGTATTCCATTTTGTATATTATAAAATAAATCAGCCTGTAACTGTCCCAATATAGGGCAGAGGCCTCTTCTCATACAGAGAAGGATTGAGCATTAATCACCACGCTAGCTCACTGCGTGTTGGCGATTACAGACTATTAAAGTCCAGGTTTCCTTACGATGTTTTCCTTCACCGTTAGTCAGTGGTGTCTTAGATTAACTAAGAAAGTACATATTACATTGAAAAAGTCACATGGTTTGGAAAAGCGGGTCCGTAACCAATGCGCCACCACGACTTTGTCTATTAACAAAAAAAAATCGTATACGTAAATGCTTTTTAAATATTATCTATACAATTTGTAAAATCTAAAAAAATATATAATTACAAAATGAAAAAGTCGGTAAGGTCCAACTCTTTGACTAGGTTAATTTCATATGAATATAATCATAATTATGATGAACTGACTACTCGACTAACTCTTCGAAGTTAAATCATATTAAACATAAGTATTTACTAACTAAAAAAAGTTAAAATGGATATCTAATTACGTCAGATAACAAGTATCATCATTAAAAACATTAATCAGACATGTTTTTAAGTAGTCAAAGATTTGTCTAAGTAGGTACCTATTCTAAATTACGAGAATATTACAATAATCTGTAGTAATAAAATCTTATAGCCATATCAATTAGTAAGTACCTTCGATGGCACAGTGGTTGCAAGCGGGTTGTCTGTTGAGTACTAGATACTTAATTCGATTCCTAAGTAAGGTAGCGATTCGAATTAGTAGCTAAGTTTTAACTAGATTATAATCCGTCAATCACTACTAGCGACTGCCGGGTTGGTCTAGTAGTGGTAGCAAGCACGACTGCTGAGCAAAAGGTTTTGGGTTCGATCCCTGGGTTGGGCAAAGTGTTATTGGGTTTTTCCATTTGGTAATTCTCAGTAGCAGCAGGGAGTTTGGAATTGTGCCCGGTAATTGGCAATTAGATCGCTCCCTATTACATGGGACTTCATAACATAGCCGGCGAAATGTGGGGGGTGTACTGCATACACCTCTGCTTACTCCCTCTGGAGATTACAGGCGTGAGTCTATGTTATGTTATCATTAATCACTCATAACTAAAGATACAAATATAACAAAAATAAAAATAAAAGCAGGATTTGAACTTGCACCTTATGGTTTTTAACCAGAAGATATTTTGCCCAACTAAGCTATTTGAAATTTAGCGATATATTGGTAAAAACTTATCTGCCAAGCCCTGGAATTACAAAGCGACATTATAATGATGTAATTTTATAATGATTGTTCATTCATTACTTACACCACAAAAATGGCCGACCACTATCACAAGACACATTTCTCAATCACATACAATTAATGGCAGACAATATAATTTATTGAACCTATCGTAATTATTATATTGTAACAATTACTGTTCCGTTAAGAACACATTAAGATATCATATCTCAGACGCGAGACGGGTTTCTGTAAAACTTATGAATTTTTAATATATAGGTAAGTATGTGTTATTAAATAGATGTTTATTTATTTGACTTTTTTATGTAAATAACCGTCATTTGATGAAAAATTCAAAAAACTTTTAACCCATGTCAAAAAAGAGGAGTGTTATAAGTTTAACTTGTGTATCTGTGGCATTGTAGCTCCCAAACGGATGAACCAATTTTGATTTTTCTGTCAAAAACAAAACTTGTCATTATTTTCCACTATTGCAATTATTATGAATACCTACCTATTGCATTTCTATCAAAAGTTTATTAGTTAATTAATTTAATTTTTGTTCTAATATAGGTACTTACTGAAAATGATGGTAGCGAAATAGAAAATCTGACAGTACCAAAGCCGCCACCGCAAATTCCAGCTGTATATTCCTGCTAGAAGCCGGTTAAAAACCTTGAAGAATAAAATACAATAAGAAAAGGAATAAGCATGGTTTATTAGAGTGACTATAAGACCGTTGACTTATCTATCCAAGCTTTTATATGTTCGGATCAAAGCACGCACCTCTGCTCTGACGTTTCAAAAATTTTTTTATTATTTTTTTTATTTTTTATTTATCCACACTTACATCTATCATTACAGGATTTTTTTTAGGAAATAAGGTGCTTATTAGAAAAATAACTACGATCTAACTCAAACGGTGAAGGAGAATATTATCTTGAAGGACCCAATATACCCGAGAGATTTTCAACAATGTGCAAAACCATGTCAGAGATGTCTACGAGCGGTTTTAACTCAGACGCTAGTTTGTTCATCAACCATATGATAAAGAGAGAAAGAAACATGATTTATGATTAATATAAAATACATAACACAGTCTTACATTGTATATTTATCTATCTTCCCTCCATATACATCTACAATAAAGAAATGCCAAGTTGTCACAAGAAGTCGATACCGACGAAGCTTTGAGTGGTTTATTACTTCCTCTGATAGTCAGACAGACAGATAAGTGCGCTATTTTAGCTCCTGAATGAACGGACCGAATGAATGATCGCTCTATCTCTGCACATCTTAATTGGTAGATGTCTATCTGGTAGGTATTAGTTGGCGATAAACTATCTGTTTATGGTGTTGGCTAATCGAGTTGGTTAGGCAAAGAAAGGATTGTAGCATAATTAATGCAATAAGCAACGTGGTTACTTATACTTGAACTTAGACCTCAAAATTTTGTTGGGGTCGGCTTCTAATCTAACCATCAGATGCAGCTGAATATCAGTTTTCCAAGGATACGATAATTATTCTAAAGTTAGATCAGTTGTCAGGATTTTATTAGGGTTCTGACTACTGACTCCTTTTATCTATTGTCAAAGATCTCCATGCCAACTGGGGCCAGCGGCTTAACGTGCTTTCCGAGCATAGAGCAGGTAATAATTAATTTATAATATGCACATAACTTACGAAAAGTCAGAGGTGCGTCTTGGGTTCGAACCTGAGGCCTCAGATTTGCAAGTCAAAGGTCATATAGGTCTACTTAGGCTATCACTGCTTCTTACTTATTTTCCAAAAATCAAAGGATAATTACCAACTCCTTTTTCTTGTATGTAATAAAATATATAATAGGTAATATAATATATATAATAGCTTTTATTATATAATAATAATACATATATATTTTTATTACATACTAGCTTTTCCCGCGTGGCTTCGCTCACGTAGACTATAGAATATTTTGAACATAATTATATAATAATATAATCTAAGAGATTTCTAAGGAATTTTCAAAGGAAAATCAAGATAGGTACTTATAAGGCTGGTAAGTTTTTCTTTCCAGTATAAGAGAACAAATAAATTTGAAAGGACATTGACAGGGTTTGGACCAAGTGCTGCCCAGGAATGAAAGTAGCTCCAGTGGTATCGTGGCATTAATTTACATCCAAAATAAATATTTAAAAAAAAATCGTCCCAGGAAAAAAAAGTTTTGTTGTTAATAATTATTTTTCATTAAATTATGAGTATGGGATGTTTTTCCCTCCAAAATACATAAATCTACATCTAATATATTTTCTAACATTGTCCTGTAGCACCAAAAGCGGTACAGGAATGGAAAAATCGGGACGGAAATATGCCTAACCCTTTTATTCAAAATCACAGATTTAATTGGGATCAATCTCATTAATTAATTGGGGTTGGTTTTTTTTTTCAGTAGGGCTGAAATGCGGGATATCCCGCCAAATCGGGACATCTGGCAATATTACGTAGCATGCAAAACACAAAAAGCTGTTCTATTGTGTCTCGTTTGCACCATGCCATTATGTATATTGGTGCGTTGTTTATTTAAACTTGTATTGGGCACCAATTCCAGTATTCTAATATGGTAGTTGAGAGTAGTCAGTACAAATAGTGAGGTGGCGTTATGTTGCATTCCTATTCAAGTTAATTTTTGTGGAGCAACATTTCAGCCTAATGCTTGTTCTTGTAATGCTTTAATTTCTTGATTATATTTATGTCAAAAATAATGTATATTTTTTAATGTTCATTAATGTACACTTGCTGATAAATTACATTATTATTGTAACATAAAAAGTACAATTAATACACTCACAATTACATTGAAAATAATTCTTAAGATTGTTTTTTTCATATAAAAAATGCATAACAAAACCCTGTTTTTCTCTTGACTCCTGGGATAGATTTTGATAACTATTGGCCTAAGGAACAAATTGTACTATGTGTTCATTCTGGGTTGCACTTGGTCCAACTTCCATATAAAGATTGGCAATGTCCTTTCGAATTCTAATCCGATTTATATTTGACATTCCAATTTTAAAAGGTAATTACATTGCACCAAGCCAGTTTAAATCAAAAGCACTAAGGAGTATTGATATCAACTTTGATGCAAATCACCCCCAAAATAAATTTCTACCCCTTTTTAACCCTGTTAGGCGATGAGTTTTAATAAAATACGAAACACGTGTTCCATCAATTCTGAAAAAGAATGTTTATGCAAAATATGAAGTAGATTGGACCAAGGAATCCCGTTGTCCCATACAAACTTTGCCCCTATTTTTCACCTCCTTAGAGGTAGAATTTCGAAAAATCCTTTCTTATCGGATAATTACGTCATATAAAGAACACACGCTCCAAGTTTCAGGTCTCTACGATCAGCGGTTTAGGCTGTGCGTTTTCCCAATATTTCCCTTCACTGCTCTGCTCCTATTGATCGTAGCGTGATGAAAAGTATACTATAACCTGCCCAGGAGTATGAAGAATAATTGTGCCAAATTTCGTTAAAATCCGTCGAGTAGTTTTGGTTTCTATAACGAATATACAGACCGACAGACAGACAGACAGACAGACAGACAGACAGACAAAAAGTTTACTGATTGCATTTTTGGCATCAGTATCGATCCCTAATCACCACCTGATAGTTATTTTTTAAATATATTTCATGTACAGAATTGGCCTCTCTACAGATTTATTATAAGTATAGATATTATATCTATTGAAATGTTATTTCATAGTCATTGTTAGAGATGTAAAATGACTGAATCTTACCATTCACGATTGTAATTTTTCATTATATCATTAAAATAATATTTAGTTTATTATAAATTTTGATTTTCTATTAAATAAAAGTTTTGGACTATTAAAGATTTTGTGAGGCGTTTAAAGGCGCGACACGTCCTTACGCGTCGATGTGGCGGCTTCTTTGTGCAACCGTGAATGAGGGTCGTTTGGGCCAACCGAGGTAGAGTCCCAGTGAAGGAAGATAATTTAACACGCTTTTTTTTAAAATACCTCCAATGAGCGCACAATAGTGGCGCGCTTTGGTAGAGGCCTATGTTCAGCAGTGGACTTCTTCTTCTTCTTATCGTGTGGTTGATGAACAACCTGGTGTCAGAGTTTAAACCGCCCGTAGGCCTCTGACATGGCTTTACACACCATTGAAAAATCTCTCAGGTGTGCTGGTTTCATCACGATGTTTTCCCTCACCGTTTTAGTTTTTACTTAACTAACGAAAAGACAGAGGTGCGCGCCTTGGGATCGAACTCGAGACCTCTGACTTGTCGGTCGACGGTCATACCACTAGGCTATCAGACTATAGACAGCAGTGGACTAATAAAGGCTGATGACGACGATGATGACGATTTTATTAAGCCTAAGAAACTCTTTGTATTATCAGTTTGTGATTTGAATATGAACACATTATTCCGTATAATGATGTCTCATCGTCATTTTTCTATGACCACATTTTTCTGTAAAATGTTGTACCTATGTACATAAATAATTATGTCTTCCTCTAAAATTCAGAAATTGTAAAATATACCAGCCCTTTTAAATATTATGTTTGTGTGGAATACTGTCATAATGCAGAATTGCATACATCATTAGTGTGTGAGTATGGTAAGTTATAGTGAGTAACACTACCCTCTTAACCACCTCTTAAACCAGTAATCAATCAAATAATTCTGTAACAGGTTACTAAGTTAAAACAATCCCATGATTTTAAGATTACCCGCGTTCACTGCGACCTTACAGGCACATATCAATAAGCAGGCAATCAAATCCACTCTGGAGGGTTAAACCGATATTGGGCCACAAACAAACATAAAAATGGACAGTAAACTTTTACGACTCACGATTTACGGGTCCCTGTGACCTATGGGACGCGGGGAAAGGGGGTTAACTTCAGAAGTTATTTTTCTATAATGTGTTATATTTTTATTTTATGAGAAGAAGCTACTTTGGATGGAAGAGATAATTATTGTGGTCGTAAAGTTAGTTTGTTCGTGAGATTTAGTATAGGAATTGTGTAAAGTTTAGGAGATATTTAGTCATAAACGGTGTAATAGTTATACAATATTTATGGCCTTAGATGTTACTAAGAACATGTCATAAAGATGTTGGTTTCATAACAAGTGGATGGTTAATAAAAGATTTACCGACATTCGTTTGTCTGGAGAATAGTCCTCCGACTGAATGTTCCGAATATTTTGCTACCAGGATTCTTTATAATAATTCAGCAATCGCTGGTTGTCAAATGACAAATTGCAACTTGACAAGATACCTGACTCGCCGCTGTGTGGGCGTGATTTTAGCCGAGCTACCCAACTCGTGTAGACTTTTGAGGAATAAAAATTATCTCAGTCAGAAAGAAAGAAAGAATTTTATTTCAGTCTTACATTTACCCAAGAAATATGACAACATGTGAAATAAAAAATAAAACGAATAGTAACTGTGCAGACCAAAAAAGGTACCTATCTCAGCATAAATGCTGTGGTCGTACAACCATAGCGCTGGTCTTCCGGTAGGACCTAGGTGGTTCCACGAGCAGTTACGGCATATCCTATATAATCTATTATAATCTGTAAAAATGGAGAAACAGGAACACTGATCTAATTGGTGATGTCCTTCATAAAGCTCAGATGTGTAGTATAAGAGCAATGTATTATGACGAGATGCATGAATATACACATACAGGGTGAAATTAAAATCATGAGCATCCCTAAAAGAGGTCATTGAACTCATAATTATGAACAACTTTTACTATGGGACCAACCCAGAAATCGCGAAAAAAAATCAGATGTCCCATACATTTTGTTGAGTTATGTGAACATAAATGTATGAAACAGCTGATTTTTTCAACGAAATCAACGGGCTAGTTTTAGTAAAGTATAAAAATACTACACTCCCCAGTCAATTCCCTGAAGACCCGGTACCTTTTGAAAACTTCTCCCCATTAAAAATTAAAAAACGTCCACGTGATATTATTCATTGAGTCCAATTATTTCAGGATTTTATCATTACGTCTTTTTCTTCTATTCAAAATTTCTTCAACCGTTTCATCGCGATTACGTAACAAACATTCAAACTTTAGCATATTAAATATCCACAGGTGTAAACCAAATTAGGTAATTTTAGATCACCGGGGGGTCAATATTTTCCATAATTATAACCCTTAACGACCATCCATAAAAGCGATGCGAACATTATGTTTTTATTGGTTTTTAATTGGCTTTTCCTTATTAATGCAGTATACCGTAATGCCTTGTTCTAAATAGAGGAGATCCGATTTTAAAAAGATAAAGATGTAATTAGAATACTCCGGATCTTAGAATATGCAGGTATATGGTCAAATGCTCCAGGTTACTGTGACTGTAAATAAGCTCTTCTTGTCCGTAGCCTGTAACAGTAGCCTGTGGGCAAATGCCTAAGGCCTCTGGATCCACAAGACCCCATCATTTCTGCCAGATCGTATCTCCTTTGCATGTTGTTAATAATAAAAAGGCCTCGTTATCATAATAGCGGCCAGGGCCTCCAATAGATATAAAATGGACCAGTACATGGAACCTTTTCTCGGGGGAACTCGTCATAGCCTTTCAAAGACTAACTTTGAACGAGAAAGTCTAACTTTTGCAGTTCGAAAGAAATAATAAGACTGAATAATGTATCTGATGACAATATTGTAGGTATAGGTATTTGTTGAACAGTAACGAACTAAAATATTTCCTTTTATTCATGTTTTATATAAAAACTAATTAACCTTTTCAACTGCCTCATTGCTTATTAAACACCTTTCAAAACCTGTTACACTAAATTCTGTGTCTATCAGTAAACATTGCCACACTATGAATACTAAAGGGCTACAGAATTATCGTGAATAAGCAGTACGCATGTGCAGTGCCCACCCAAACAAAAATATGCGTGCTAGTGAACAAGCCGCCTCGTTATACCAATTAACTGAGAAATATACCCGAAAACGCCTTATCTCGGAGGTTGTTAAGGGATAGACGATCCCAAAGTAACAGTGAGGAAATTGTATTTGAATAAAAAGTAAAACATTCTAAATCGAAAGAGTAGATTCTATACTTAATAATGTTTTAAAAAAATATATATTTGTTTTGTTAATGGTTTTCTCGAGCACTACTTAACAAATTAAACGCCATGACGGACACAGGTTTCCGACAAACAATAGAATTTGCATTGTGTCTGCTGTCTGGCAGTTAAAGTGTTAATTGTAATGAAACTAACATCCACATGATGATAAATTGTAGCATATGTGTTATTCTGATGTGTATTATTAAATAAATACCGTAGAAAATATAAAATAAAATAATACAGTAAAGTGTCATCAAAGGAGTTTTTGCGTGAAAGACATCAATCCATACATCCTTAGAAATGTTCTAAATAAATAAATATCTAAATATCTATCTAATATATAAACAAATAAAATAAACAAGTTTCTGAAATTTAAGGAAAAAACAATTGAAAAATACGTCATAGTTGTCATTTGAATATTTTTCATAAGGTGTTGTATTGAAAAAAAAAATTGAAAGACTAGAATTTTCGATTTAAACTCAGGATTTCAAACATTACCTAACGTTTTTTGACGCTTCCGAAATTGAAGATATTGGTAAAATAATTGATCCAGACAAAATTACTAAAGAAAGCAAGAGAGTGTTTCATCTTAACCCAACACTACTGGACCATCGTGACGCTTTATTCAATATAAAAAACTTTATCGATGAATCTACATATATATTTATTTTTATGTCTCTATTTCGGCTTTTTTCCGGTAGCTGTTAATAGTTTAAACCCATTAATGTTAATTATAAATTCACTCTTTTATCTCACATTAGTTTTATGAACTATAAACTCGATTTGGGCACAATTTGTAAGCAAAATCCAAGTTTTTTAATTTATGTTTATCCAGAGATGCTTTTATAATTACAAGTCAGTTTTTATGTGTGAGTGATTATAGGGTTAGATTAAAGTTTTGATGGGATTGAAGTCTAATTTTGACAGGTTACCCTGAATGGAATACGGTATAATTTTCTCTTTCTACCAACCTATATTTTTGTCGGTATAGTAAAGTTCCAACAGAAACATAACTGACAATAAAATTTTACTTTAATTTCGGATATTAACTTGATGTTTAATCGTAATATCAGTTACAATGATTGCCAAAATATTTTGACGATCATATGCATTCATTTTAAAATTACTGCGCTGGCGCCGCGCCAGCGAGCAAGATCAATGCTACTCCGAAAAACGTTACCTTACGACTACAGAAATTTTGGTTTTATATCCAATGCTGGGTTTACAACCGTCACTTTTTACGACACGGATGAAGATTTGCAATGGATGATAAAAAGTGAATCTCGAGTAAATGTTGTTATAACCAATACCTATAATGGATACAGATACTGAAGCATAGTTTATCGGATAAGTAATCATTTATTAAGTGGGTTATTAGTAAGTAAAACCGCTTGTTAAAATACTTCCTCCAGATATATCGTGCTACCCTGATTTCTGTGTAATTGTTGCGTTAAGGGGAATGTCGCACATCAGATTGTGAACGCTGTGAGCGAATTAATTTAAAATTGGACTTTTAAAATAATTGACATAAATAATAATAAGGTATAATAATTTAATATAATAAAATTTATTAACCTCTAGCAAAGCAACATTATAATAATGTATAGGTCGTACAGATGATGATGATGATGAAGTCGTAATAATATAATACTTTTTGCCTTCGATTACAATCCACCACGTCAGCTACATGTACGAGGAAGTATTACATATTTTTTGTGAATTTTTTTACATGATTTAGCACATGTGAGCTTATTAAATATAAATATTTAATAAGAAATTTGAAAAAAACAACTGATACGGATGGGATTCGAACCCACGATCTTCGCCACGGCACGGCACGGAACGCCGAAGATCGTGGGTTCGAATCCCATCCGTATCAGTTGTTTTTTCAAATTTCTTATTAAATATTTATAAGTATTACATAATTATTCTATCACCAATTTTGGTGATAAAATAATTATTAATTGTTTAATAGATGTGAATGTTTGTAAAGACATTTGTTCTCAATCACACGTAAATCGGTGAAAGGTTTATCCACACGTATCAGAGCAGTGCCCAGGATGTGGCAGGGCCGTGCCCGTGACGTGACAAGGACGTGGCCGGGACGTGACAAAGCCGTGGCCTGATGCCTGGCTTGGTACTGAGGCCCGTCGAGGGCTAAACACGGACGTGTGAGAATGAGTTCATATAAAATCTAAGCACTGATATTTTTGGAATCTCTAACGGAGCATGGTTTGTTCAAGTCCCGGGCTCGGCCCCAACTTATGTGTGGACCTTTAAGGATAAAAATTACTTTGTCATAGATAGGCCATGTTCTGCATACTTTTTAACCAAGTCTGACTTACACGCGGGCAAAGTTGTGGACAAAAACTAGAAAATCATAAAACAAACTACATCTTAATTTAATACCGTGTCGATTTGTAGTTAACTAACTATGTTGCCAATTAATTATTTATACACATGCCAATTTATGGATTTGCTTTTAACCAACACAGTGCCGGATGAGTGCTTTTTAGTTTTTTGCAATCAAATTCAGATTAATGATTCATTATTTAGTCGGTATAATACTTATAATGAATTATTAGGTCTAGTCAGTGAGAAAATATAGTATGTTTAAGCTATGGAAATTGGTTAGCTGTAAATGTAAGACACCACTGACTAAAGGTGAAGTAAAACATCGTGAGGAAACCTGGACTTTTGACAGTCTGAAATTGATTTAGCTAGCGTGGCGAATGTGGCGATTAATGCTCAATCCTTCTTTAAAATGAGAAGAGGCCTTTGCCCAGCCGTGGGACAGTTACAGGCTGGTTTATTTATGTAAATTCTTATTTTTTAAATTTCATTTAAAATTCTGTATTTCATTTTAGTATTCAACGCTTTGGGTGTCCTTGATAACCTAGTATTTCTAAGAATTACCACAAAATTAACAATAACAGATATCGTGCAGGAAACAGAGTAATTGAGAAAGCAGTTAAAGTGATTGTGCCATAAATTAGAGAGGTATCGACACTATGATCCGTGACTGCGCTTGCGTCGGTTACGTATCGGATTTCTAAGAAACAGCTGGCAGTCCACAGACTTGAGTTGGGAGTAGATATGAAAATAGTGTAAAAGTTGAAGTCCAAGATATGTACGAGTTAATTAGTCATTAATGCGGATCTTAATCTTATTTTACTTTGTTATCACGTTTGACGCAGCGGTTAAACGATTCGCTCGCGATGAGTCGCTGGTTTGAATCCTACATAGAACAGAATATTTGTGAGATCGACTTAGATCGACTAACGAGATATTTTTTTCGGTTTAGGGTGTTTGTGAAATTTTCTGTATGTGTATATAAGAAAATACATCCACGATACATAATGTGGGGTTATTTAAAAAATCTGGGCTTAAAATTTTTCTTATCTTATCGTCTTTTGCCATATTTCGAGTGCAACAAAACAATGTTAATAAGTTTTCAGTTGCTACTGAAATTTCAGATGCTTAAAACCCGATAAAAAATATCACTGTCTGGAAAACAACCCTGAGACTACATACTCAGTAGGCGCGGGTACAACTTGTAGGTAAGGTACCCATACTTTTGTTAATTACGAAGAAGTCACTAAACATTTGACATACAGTGATGCAATACTTGAGACCACATTTTTTTTTAAAGAAAATAATATAATTAATTATATTTCCTCTGAAGTACTAGGAATGCAGAAAGCAGAGGTTATCAACATGCAGTCGACAAACAATATCAACGGTAATAAAACTCATGGAGTCATGTTTTTTTACCGAAGCGATAAAAGGGTTAAAGATCGGCACCCCTGCTAGTAAGCTTATTATTTTTTAATTGTGGTAAGAATATTTAGGTCTGTCGTTAATTTTAATTAATACTAGTTCTTGCACTCGACTTCATTCAATATCAGTTATTCTGTTTGTCGTCATTTTATTATTCATTATAACAGCAGAAAACTTTAGAACTGTCATAGAAGTAACGGCATTTTTACCCGACTACAAAAAAAAGGAGGGTTATGATTTTAGCAGTCTATGTATGTATGTATGTATGTATGTATGTATGTAAGTTTGTTCATCTGTTCCCTCGTAGCTCCTAAACTATTTGTTGTAATTCAATAAATAAGGTGTCTATCGATGCGTCTTAATGGTCTGCGGGTTATAGGATTTATGAAATTTCGTAAAATCAAATAAGGTGGATTTTCAAAATAAATTAGTCAGCTCGAAAAAAATAAAGTTAAGGTAAATTTATCGTGTTTGATATCAAATGGAAGGTCTTGATGAGCACATTCAGAATATGTATATATTATCTATATATTCTGGACCACTTCTTAGAATATCAGGCTTCTAACTACCCGTTACGACTATCATAAATATATGTGATTATAACACTGCATACAATGTGAAAACGTGATAACAATAAATATTTACTAATTAAATTAAAGTTTCTACACGTCACTGCCTATTAAATTATGATTATATTTTAAAATAATGTTAATTAAATTGAGATTTCTTTTTCGTAACTAGATGGCGTTGGTTTGCGGTTTTGTGGAAGTAAGTAACATAGAGTTAAAAATACCTCCTCAAAAATCCCGGAATCGTAAACATAACAATTAAATCCCGGGATTTTATTAATATAGACTGGACCTATAGTTTTTATTATAATTAATTTTGTATGTAAAATAAAACTCATTAATTTAACTGTTTTAGTACCGAACTACTTAAGTATTACATTATCTGTTACCGATGTCTAAAAACATAATAAAGACTTTTTATTATAATAATTTAGTTCATATGTATTTAAAACGTTAAATTAATATTTTGGAGAATTTATTACATGTTTGCTTATTAAATATAATAAATTATTTAATAAGAAATTTGAAAAACAACTGATACGGAAGGGATTTCAACCCATGGTCTCCGACGTACCGTGCCGACGCTTTAACCGCTGAGCCACCGTATCCCATCAAAATCAGTCGAAATTTCAAATCTCTTTCTACGCCTAGGGCGTGTGGTAATATCTATCGGTGCCTTCTAAAAACTGCAAAGTTTAGAATACTGAGTCGGATAATTAATGTATTCCGATCGATATTCGCCTAAGGCGTAGAAAGAGATTTGAAATTTCGACTGATTCTGATGGGATACGGTAGCTTAGCGGTTAGAGCGTCGGCACGGTAGACCGGAGATCGTGGATTCGAATCCCATCCGTATCAGTTGTTTTTCAAATTTCTTATTAAATAATTATACGTAAAATTAATTTCTTATTTCCCGGGAATTAATTGTAATGTTTATGATTTCGGGATTTTAGAGCAGGTATTATCAACTCCATGTTACTTCCTCGAACTTTAGGTAAATGTACTCTATCTATGATGATATCCCACAAAAAAGGTTTCATGTGTACTTATACAGCTTGGCAAAAAAGAGTCTGATGCGGTGACAGCTGGAACTAAAAATAAAAATCTTAAATAACTACGTTTGTGAGTACTAAAATAACATAAAAATTATTCATTTGATTATAATTAATGACAAAAAACTCGTCGTAGAAATATGTAAGCACTTAATAACTTGTAATTTTGAATTGTAGTGTGAAAAGTGCGACAGCGGCGCCCCCAATTTTTCCAGACTCTTTTTTGCCAAGCTGTACTTCTTACTACTTTTCATGTATACTTCTAAGAAATATATGAGGCCATGTTTTAATAGCTCGAAGTCGCGGACGACACCTTTGAAATAAATTTAATTTAAAAAATACATGACATTGACTAAAGGTTTGAACCGAAGTTGACAGTTAAAGAAATCTACCTATTTAAGAACTACCACATTCTAAAAAATTGTGATTTAAATGAATTTTATTGGTTTCTTTACCACTAAAAATCATTGAAAAAAAATATAGTATAAAAACTAAAACCCGACTACTTAAAATCTAAAAACAAGCTTCTTAGATTTGAAATAAAATTCTGTAGTCGGAGGCCTTAATGTACTATAGGTAAATAGGTACTAGATAATCTTCCAAGGGTAAATACTTTGTAATTTGGTGGCCTCCGACTACAGAATTTTATTTCAAATCTAAGAAGCTTGTTTTTAGATTTTAAGTAGTCGGGTTTTAGTTTTTATACTATATTTTTTTAAGACAATATATTACAATTACTAGTGCTCAGTGTTCGATCGCTTTTTTTTATAAATTTTAGCTTTCTGCTCTTCTTCTCTATATAAACTTTTACTATGCCAAGTTTCACACTCCTCCGTGCGCACAATATTCTTAAAACCACAGTTTTCGTTTCACGTATGTAAAGCTGGGTATCCACTATGTTCGCGAACCTCTTGCGCTCCGCGCTCCTGCAACTGCTCCACATAGTGAAAACGTTCACGCTCATCTGCTCCAGGAGCGCTAACGTATCCACTATGTACAGCAAGAGGTTCGCGAACATAGTGAATACGTAGCTTTAGATAACGATATAGCCCAATAACACATTCCCAATTCAAATATCGAACTCTGAAGTTCGTACATGTTAGCCGCGCTTGCGCCACTGAAAGCTACTGTAATTAGGATTCTCTATCGGTCTTTTTGCCTTCTCTATTAAAAGTTAACTCTATAAAGTATAAATTATATATTATTAAGATGAATTAACAAAACAATGTTTTATTCAACTCATAGACAGCACCTGATTTTTATTTCAGATGTTATTGATGAGGAGATTATTTTATTAGGGGTAGAACCACCACCAGGTATGACTGATTTGAGCACGATAGTACCACTTCCTCAAAATCTACCGGAGTGAAATAATAGCATTCGTTCTGTTGTTTCGTACGATAAACGATACCACCTAATCCCCCCTCTATATTCCTCTTTATTCCCCTCTTAGAAAGCTACGCTTGGATTAAAGATTGACACCAAGTTGTCTACACAAATTTTAAAATTCAAAAAAACCCCGACAGCTATCTAGGAACACTCTATCAAGTTACCTTTAAAATAAAATAAAAACGAACTCCAAATTGTTTCTTCTGTTTGGGAGCTATACAACGCAACAGACAGACACACAGACGTCAAACTTCAATTACATTGCTTTTTGGGTCAGCGGTTAAAAAAAATGTTCTACTCTCACTAACTCACTAACAATCTTTCTAAATTTTATTTGGGTCTAAGTATATTAATGTACATTATAAACATGAGTACTACTTATAATTCCGTGACCCGTTGATAACAAAATGCAATAACTTTTAATTTTTATTGCAATAACTGCAGACAATTAACGTTTTACGACACATTTAACTGATAACTAGACACTTTGTTTTTCTCAACCGTTCGCGTTTTTTAAGTGTACATTTATATAGGTACAATTGCAGATAAAATATTAGGTGGGTGCGCCTGGGTTCTTAAAGAAAAAAGAAGTTAAATAAAAGTAAAAAAAAAAGAAGTTAAGAATAGAATCAATTATATCTTATTGTTTATTTACAGGTCACCTGTGACATGTTATATCATCGGTTAGCTGTCATTCACAATCAAACCAGGTGAGGAATTGGAAATGTCTTTATTTCGACACCAGGGAAGCAAGATCCAAAGGCAAGCAAGAATGCTTGCAAACCAATATTTTGGAGGAGGCCTTCACCCAAAGAGGGGTCCACATATTTTTTAAACATATTAATTAATCGTTTTTGTTCTGTTATACAGTATGCAGTTATGCAGTACACCCACGTTTTGCAGGCAATATTATAGGTAATTCTCATGTAATATAGGAAGCGAGCCTATTGCCGTTAGCCGGGCGCAATTCTAGATTCCGTGCTGCTACTGAGAATGTCCTAATGGAAAAACCCAATAACATTTTGCCCGAGCCGGTAATCGAACCCAGGACATCGTGCACAGCAGTCGCGCTTGCTACGCCTTGAACAACGAGGCAGTCTGTTATCTCTCTCTCTTTCTTTTATCTTTAGTATATATAATATGTACTTACCTATAATTTTTATGTTATTTTTTATCTAAATAAAAAATATTTTAAGTATTATTCCTAAGAATAATACTTAAAATATTGACTAATACTTGGTAACAAATGACGTAAATGTAAGCCATAAAACATAATAACTAATTATTTAATGATACTTACATAATCACGCTAACGCACTTAGTGATAATTAGGCTGTAATTGTAGTATTGCAGCGTTGCTTCCGACATTAAATTGCTGATCAGACATTTCAACGGCTTTCTAATGATTTATAGAAGCAGCAATCTATTTAACAACAATCCTATTGTAAGACACAAAACCGAAATTATTTTATAGACTCACGCCTGTATTCCCCTGAGGAGGTAGGCAGAGGTGTGCAGTACACCAACGTTTCGCCCGCTATGATATAAGTCCCATGTAATAGGGGGCGAGCCTATTGCCATTAACTGGGCACAATTCCAGACTCCGTGCTGCTACTGAGAATTTCCTAATGGAAAAACCCAATAACACTTTGCCCGACCCGGGATCGAACCCAGGACCTCGTGCTCAGCAGTCGTGCTTGCTACCACTAGACCAACGAGGCACTAACAGAAATTAGGATATTTTTTATTTTATTTTATAACCGAGTGGAGCCAACGGGACCCTATGACCTTACCTTAATTTGATTTTTTGCGAATTTTTATAACTATACAAGGGTACACAAATCAGATTAGTAAACGAAAGTTCACAGAAATGTTAAATAAGGTTACTTCTTAAACAATAATAATAAAAAAATATTCTGTTCAACGTTAGGTTAAGTCAAGTGTCGAACAAAATTATAAATATTTTTATTATTGATTTTTTCATCTAATATCGATTAACCAGATTCAGTGATTTTATATCTTTAATGTGCGAACGAGATATATATACCTAGGTGCCTTCGTCATGCTGACGTCATTTATGAGCAACTTCTCTCCACCTGACAATTTAATTGGAAATGAATAGTAACTATCCCGTGAATTGATGATAATCATTTCCAACCACAAAAGTTTCCGCCAGCAAAAATAACAGTTTCCGTAAGGATTCAAGATCCTAATTTAACAAACAAGTACCTAATTACTATTTTTTAATTACCTACATCTTAAAAAGGAAATAGCTAATGACCATCCATTTCGATACGTTTAAATCTTTGCAAAAACTTTAAACATTTTAAACTACATGTAACTAAGAATTTAAAAAAATGTCGAGTATTGTTTAACGTAGATTATAAGCCTATACATATTAATTTATAAATATATACCCTATAGTAAGGCCTATATTGGATTTAAAAATGTTGTAATTATTTCTTTATTGGGTGATATCCTGTCTTTTATGAGTTATAACCCTTTTTTGGGTAGTTGCTTCTGCACCTTGCTGTACATACCAGGGGGCTTTTTTATACCAATCGCAATGTTGTATGTAAAAGTCTCTAATTAATGAGTGTGGATAAAAATGTAAGCACACTAATGATGGATACGGTTTATCGATTATTTATTTAACTAAGTCGAATTAGTTAGTTTTTCATTGTTACATACTTATTTTATTTTTATTTAATTGCTCTTTATTCTCTGCCTCGTTGGTCTAGTGGTAGCAAGCGCGACTGCTGAGCACGAGGTCCTGGGTTCGATCCCCGGGTCGGGCAAAGTGTTATTGGGTTTTTCCATCAGGAAGTTCTCAGTAGCAGCACGGAGTCTGGAATTGTGCCCGGTTATTGGCAATAGGCTCGCCCCCTATTACATGGGACTTATAACAAAGCCGGCGAAACGTGGGTGTACTGCACACCTCTGCCTACCCCCTCTGGGGAATATAGGCGTGAGTCTATATGCTCTTTATTCTCAAGCTTTAAATTCGCCTATATAAAGACCCTAGGTTAAGGAACCTAAATATAAATAATAACATAAAACTATCAATTAATTAGGGAAGTTTGTTTTGGCCTCGCTTTCCTACATTAGCTAAACATCACTCAATTTAAGTTTTGTGAGGAAAACAGACTGGTGAACCTCAGGTCCACGGCAGTCTGGAAGGTGTTGATTATAACACAAATGAAAGAAATGATCATAAGATTTTCTACATACATTAAAATCGACGGAAATTACACAATTTATTATATTGCGTGAAAACTTGACACTGCTTGAAGGAAGACACTCTCACATGCTCACTGGAGCAGCAGAAATCAATTTAGTAATGTTCTCTCTTAGAAAATTCTCTAAATAAAAAAATACGTATTGTAGTTTCAACATTACATTTGAAGCATCAAGACGATGATGGAATTAAGGCCAAGGAAGATATATTAAAATTAAAAATGGCGGGCATTTCCTAATTGATTCACAATTACAATGTTATTACACGCATTTATTGCTAACAAAGTAGCTGAGATAACCCTCAAGTGCGATGGTCGTTGCGACCCAACAAGGCAAGGCATTATTACTAATTAACCATATCGCGGATTCCGATGTGCCGTGCTCGGTGCCAATCGCCGTCAACTTGTCAGTGGGTTGATGTAACCGGGTAAAGGCTGTTAGGGTCTTTGCGACCCTTGTGGTTGTTACATTTGTATTTATAGAACTTATGTTTTTGTTAAGATGTTTAGAATTCTGTTATTATTAAAAAGAAATATAAACTGTCATTTTTTGCGTGACGTCCTTTCTTTTTTTGCTCACAGTTGTTGATATAATGTCATTTTATAACGGTTGTGTCACGAAGCATAGGTATTAAAAACCTATTCGTTACATTCTACTAACACTGAATATTTAAATGTAGTAGCTAATAAACAAACAGACAAAATAATCACTTTAGTTGTAGTGCAAAGTGTGCAATTAAAACACATCTATGCTAATTATAATTGCCCTTTAGGGAACGAAGATACATAATAAAACTTTTTCAAATGAAAGGATTCAAACTTGGTGCTTTTTAAAAACAAAATTAAATAGATATTCATTACGTAATTAAAATATGTTCAAATGTAATGCGAAGTGGCTTTAGCTAGTAGATAAGTAAAGGATATCTAACGATGCACTGTTTTAATTAATTAATTATTCCAATTTAAGTTAATTTTTATGTATTGATATCACTAATCTAGTATTTGTATATCCAACTAAAAAAAAACTTGAAGCAACTGCTAAAATTAGTAGTTAGTTAAGTTAATCTTTAAGAAACGTAAATAGGTATGTGGTTATTTTTATCGTAAAATATTTAAAACAAAACAGCTGTTTCTCTAATACAAATAAAAATAACCGATCAATACAAAATATTGCGCATACATTTGCAATAATTACTTCACATATAAAAGCAATTAAACAAATTATTAAAATTCTTCACTTAACAGTCGATACAGTCAGTAAAATAAACAGTTACACAAAAATCATGTTTTTTAATCAAACATAAACACTCATTAAAGGGTTAAAAGCAGTGACTTAACGAGTCTTCGCTACTGTGTGTGTGCTCCAACTGGTATGAACAACTTTTTATTTTCCTGCCGTGTCAACCACTCTCTCTTTCTGACTTCCAACTAATTCATATGTCTGTCTTTGTCGCACAGGGCAATTAACACTCTCTGTATACGGTAGCGATGGAAGAAATTAGTTAAGAGAGTCTCGGCCCCGTTTCTGTGGTTTGTGTCAACGGGCCTCAAGTAGCGAGGGAGTTTTTTTTTTTTGGATTTCAACGTTAACGCTCGTAAGGTTTTTGCGCCTCCATGTCATTAGCGTTCACTGTAGTTTGCGAGGGGTTAAATTGTCTGATGTATTGCTCTATTGATTTTCATTGTTTGAAATGTACATAGATAAAAGGATAATAGGTTCCCTTTGCTAATTGTCAGTATAATAATACTAAGTTGGCATTCAGTTCTTTTTTTAGACCGATTCTGAGTGACTTGAAGTTGCAAGGCTTTTTATAGCTACATAAGATGTTAATGCGTTATATAGATAATGCGACCTTGAGGAGGTCAAAGCAGGTATCATTATTTCCATTCACGTCCAAAACAACCACTTATTACATACAAGAATAGTGATAATACAGACTTATATTTTGATTTCTGCGTCTGAGTGGAAACAGTTGAAATTCTTGCACGTGATAGATAAATTTGTCATGTTTTTTAACAGCAGTTTAGTTTAAGCAACAGTAGTAATTGCTAATCTCTGTTGAGATTGGCCGGTGTAACCGAAATTCGGTCAGAAGGACATTATTATTTATTATTGATAAGCAATGGATAAGCAATTTCTTGTGCGCGCAGGCGCAAGTTCGAAGTTCGAACGTCGCATAGGCTAAAATTTATTCCGGTCTAAATGTTAAGGTAAACTTTGAAGAGGTTTTATTGTTTAAAATTATGAGACAGAAAGAGTAACAATGAGAATTTTTCATGTTTTTTTTTGAACTTCATTTCTATTGCGAAATGTTTGACATCATAAATTGGTGGCAGGCCCTCAGAGTTCGTTAGTGTTTACGCAATGTTATACTTTAAGAAATAATAATTAAGTTTAATATGCAATGTGTAACTAGTCCAAAAGATCTTTTTGCTTCTATATAATATACATTGCCATTTAATTCATTGTAAAGATATATCACTGTAGATCACAGGTTCTCAAACTTATTTCGCACACCGCCCCCTTTGAGAATAATTTTTAGAGCCCCCAATTTTTTAAACTTACAATTTGTTGCGCATCTTGAAACTAATTACTGCTTACCTATTAGCGGTGATAGCCTAGTGGTAAGACTGTTGGACTGCCAAGTCAATTAGTCAAAGGTCGTAGGTTCGAAATCTAGGCATGCACCTCTGACTTTTCGAATTTATGTGCGTATTAAAAATCAATTATCACTTTCACAATTATAGCGTTTTACGCTGAGGGAAAATATCGTGAAGAAACCAGCAAACCTGAGAGATTCTTCTACGGTGTGTAAACTGCGGGCGGTTTGTACTATGACACCAGGTTTGTTCATTACTACTACTTAAAACTAATAATATATTATTTTTTTATTTGTTTTATTATATGGGTAGGATATGGCCCATTCCCTGTGTCTGAGTTCTTGTCTGCGCTCCCCTAGACCGCAACTTTCTCTGAACCTTTGAAAGCCCTCCAGCACATACAAGGGAGCGATGTCTCTTACTTTGAGAAAGATTGTTGTAGACTATGCCACCATACAAGAAAAAATCCTAGTGTGTGGCAAGTTAATTTAAAAATAACTTTATATTTTATTTTCCCATTAACAGACTCTTTATAACCAGAGAAGCGTCATACATTGTAACCCTATCAGCGATGTAAAATCTCACAATGATAACAACATCCTAATTAAGGGAAAACGATCAACAACTGCAATTTAAATACCCATATTAATTAACAAAGTAACTGTTAACGAGTTTAAGTACATAATGATATAAATGGCGAGAATGGATCAATAATTACGATTGTGGTTTAATTGTTTGCGCGCGAGGAAAAAATCACTCAGCGAACCATTATCGGCTAATCCACGAATCGTAATTAGGTCTAATGACTGCTTTAAGGGTTACGTGGTGGAATTGAAGAACCGTCTGTGTATTTTTTTTATGATTCGAAGGTGGCAAACAGGCATACGGCGCGCATGCGTTAAGCGGGTATCGTAACCTATAAACGCTTGGGCGCGATATCACTTGGGCCTTGCCAGCCGTATTTGGAATAAAGAAGGGGAGAGATTAAGAAAGGGGAGTTATGTAAGGGAGGATTAGGCCTTTAGACCTCTTACTTAAAGATGTGCTCTACTGCAGCCTACAACACCGCTTACTATCTGGGCCCGTGATTAAACACGTCTTTTAAAAAAATATTGCAAGTTCATAGCTTATTTTTAACTCCCGACGCTAAAAGAGTGGTGTTATAAGTTTGACGTGTCTGTATATCTGTCTGTGGCATCGAAGCTCCTAAACAGATGAACCGATTTTGATTTGGTTGTTTATATGAAAGGTATCTTGATCGAGAGTGTTCTTAGCAACAAAAAAAAGTAATTTTTTTGGTTGAATTTTAATATTTTTAATTCAACCAATAAAGTTACTGATGAAAGTTAATTTTAAAACCCTCAACACGAGAAAACCTTATTTTTTTTAGCTTAAAATACTCTCGATCAAGTCACCTTCCAAATTTAAATATTTAAATTTATCGGTCCATTAGTTTAGGAGCTACGATTCCTCAGACGGACACACACGGCAAAATTATAACACCCCTCTTTTTTCTTTGAGGGTTAAAAAGAATATCGTTAATATAACCAAAACATCTCATTCACACAACACTTAGATTCCAACTCGCGCTTAACTCTCTTGAAATGGCAACTTAGCGCAAACATTATACATTCAATAGTAATTGCTTGCAATAAAAGTGATTGCGTTACTAAATTCAATCAACTACACAAACACATACACACTATACGCATACTAGCACACATATACTATTTACACAGACACACACAAAGACACTTATCGCATGCAACGCAGTTACATGATAGGTTTCGCGGAGAAACGGAATTCTAGGACTCGATGCGAGATTATGCGTGTGTAGATTCATTAAGACGGAATAAATAGGAAATGCGATTAATTTATAGTATGTACTATTGAAAAGAGTCGTGATAGCCTAGTGGTGGTGACCGTTGTCTGGCAAGTCAATGGTCTCGGGTTCGAACCCAAGGCGCGCACCTCTGACTTTTTGTAAGTTATGTGCGTTTTATAAATTAATTATCACTCTCCGTGCCTCGGATAGCACGTTAAACTGTTGGCCCCGGCTGTCAATTGTAGATCTTTGACAGCGTTACGGGTAGTCAGAAGCCCGAAAGTCTGACAACCAGTCTTACCAAGGGGTATCGTGTAACCCAGTATCTGGGTTGTGGAGGTCTGATAGGCAGTCGCTCCATGTAAAACACTGGTATTCAGCTGCATCCAGTAAGACTGGAAGCCGACTCCAACATAGTTGGGAATAAAGGCTAGGCAGAAGATGATGTATTATGTTAGTGCACACACTTGTGCACTAACATCTGCGTAGTTGGCTGAATTCCGTTGAGCTCTTTCTCCGTTATCGTATGGTTGATGAAAAACCTGGTGACAGAGTTTAAACCGCAAAATTCTATAATAGTTAATAAGGTGGTAGTAAGGACAAGAAGTTTTGTATTGGACTTTATCTTAAAATAACTATATTTATCAAAATAACTTGTAATAAATGAATAAATTCTTTACGAATATCTACCTAAAAACTTAAAGTCTTATAGGATATTTTGGATCATACAGCTGTCGCGAAAAAAAGTTAACTATTACCTGGTTTTCTCCTTAAAAAGTTTGCAGAACTATCAATTTTAACGAGTGAAGCTTAAATTACACCCAAATTTCGGTGATAATTTTACAATATTGGAAATTATAGTATAATTGAATCCATTTTTGGTGACGAAAATGGCTACCAGACAATAAACATCTGATAATCTCCATTGAAAAATCATTATCTTTGTAAAATTGTGTTTTATAGATTCAAGAGAAACTTGGTAGGTGGCATACCTACTGGAATTCTTTGTATGTGCAAATGCGTAAAACATTGCAAATATTTATGTATAAACGCAGTAAAACTAATTAATCATTTTTCGTACTGCAATTATATTATTATTTTCAAAGTTGCTGTAAAGTTGTATCTATTCTCAATGAACATTTTGATTTTCAGTTAACAATTAATCCAAATATTTATATTTTTTATAAGAGTTATGCGAATAACATAGTTGAGTTACTTATAGAAAATAAAAAAGCTAAGTGAAAAAAAAACAGATACCAAGTATCTACCTACCCTAAAACCATAGTGTCAGGTTATAGAACCAAAGTATATTATATTGTTGGAGTTACGCCCAAACATACATTCATAAAAATAGGCGTCGAGATTGAAATAGCTTAAACAAATACTTAGTCACCATAGATAGGTACGTCAGCACATCAAGTTACCTGAAACTGTCAAATTTTCCCAATAAACTTTGAACCAAATGCTTAAGCGACAAATTGCAAATGTATCAAAAAAAAATTGACTGATTGTAGTAACTATTTTTTTTTTAAGAACAGGAAGTAAATATCATTTCCAAGTTCATTTGAACCCAAAAAAGCACAGAGCGTAAAGCAAAAGCACTCTAAAATTCAATAACTACATTTAATCCAATTTACCCTCAACTCAAAAAAACTGTAAGCTGATAAACTAGAAGAGATTAACACACCTTTGACAAAGAGACAAAAGTCTATGTGTATGTTACGTTTAAGTTTTTTATAAACCCATTGGCGAAGAGGCATGGCAGACACTTTTGTAATTTAAAAAGAAAATCAGCGGGTGAGAATATTCTGTAATTGATGTTTTGTGTATGAATGGGGCGAAATAATTTGTTTTTGTTAATGCAGTGGTTTGAAGTGTGAATAGTACGATGTGTGGGCTTATGTTTGACACTGATTTGTGTTCGTGGAAGAGAGGATGTTGAGCGAGATTCATAATTAAAGATAGAAAAAAATAAAAAAAAAATATTTTGCAACGTCACAAAGGATGAAAATTAATATAACATACCTAATACATAGTATTATAGGATAATTGTCTTATATTGTAAAATAAATGTACTTATATTATTTTTATGTTTTTGTATTGTAAATGAATAAATGGAATAATATATATTAGATAATTCCTAATGTTATTATAAGATAATTATCTTTTATTGTGAAAAAAAATTGAGAAGTGAAGAGGGTTAAATGTAGAACAGAATTTCGATAACACGGACAGGGTTACGAATAGATAGAGAATAAAATAGCGGCTAGATATTTTACCCAGAAGGTCGCGGAATTAAATCCGGCTAGTAATCGTTTTTGTTATATAGGTTAGTATATTCATTGCAATAAGACGTGCAATAAAATTAAAATAACTCAAATAAAATTGAATACTTAAATTTAATTAAGGTTACCTTCCGATTAAAAAAAAAAGCTTAATTCCTTGAACAACGAGCTGTTTCGCTTTCTATGGGAATATTGGATATCACGAGATACAAACTAACAAATATACCTACCTACCATCTTTACAAAATCCCACAATCAATCAAAAAAAAAACTTTGACAAGTGTACTAGTAATCCTTGCCATAACACCTGCTTTGTAAAGAATTTTGTAATAAATCCATCATTTAGAGATTAAAATTTGTCCGTCTTGTACTAAAACCTTGGTACCTATTGTAGTTCAATAATGTGAAAATGATTGACTCGTTATTGTTCGTTTTGAGTGCATCGTACCGCACAGAATCCAATTTTATTGGATAATTTTAGTATCTGTAGGCGGTAAGTTTGGGTGTGAAAATGGTGTAAGAATAAAAATTGAATTTAATAATATTTTTTTTACATTGGAAAGGAGATAGAACAATAAAACGATTAAGACGATATTATATTTGCCTGTTATGTATTATTATTATTTAAATACATTCTTCATTCATTCATATTTTTCATTATTCCGATTTTTCAATGGTATGTATTGTATAGCCATGTCAGAGACCAACGGGTGGTTTAAACTCTGAAATTAGGTTATTCATCAACCATACGATAAAGAAGAAAGATAAAAGATTCATTCATAATCACTAATAACAATTTAACAAATCTCATAGTAAGTATAACTAACGACCACGTCAATCTCCGAAGTGCACCCCATTAACCGATTTCCAAAAAAGGAGGAGATTATCAATTCGACGCGTATTGTTTTGTTTGTACGCCGTTTGTAACTCCCGTGATTAGTTGAAAAAGTCTTTATTTGAATGATGCCTACAACTGTCGTTTAGTTGATTACGACAGATGAAGCCGGCTTAGACGTGATTAACTACTAATTAATCTTCTATCAACTGAACTAGCGTTAAAACTATCAATCATTATCTTGACCGTATAGATATTTTTGAGATCTTATTGAGATCTTATTCTACCAACATTAAAAATGCGTAGGTAAGTGTGTATAGGTAATATATTTGTTACTGAATCACGCATAAACCATTGGACGGATTTAGATGAAATTTTGTACACAGATAGACCATGTCCCGTATTGATACATAGGATAATTTTATACGACCTTTATGCGAGCGAAACTAGCCAAAAGTTATAAAATAAAATTGTTCTAATCCCAAAAACGGTAATTTCAAAGTTATCCTCTTATGCTTTACAACCACTTTTGACAAAAGCAGTGATGCGCTTTGTTTACAAGTGAAACCCATGTTTGTTTGAGTGACAGGCATCTCGGGTGGGTGGCACAGAATAACAGCAACAGTGGGACAATGCACAATGGCCCAATCACTGCCAAGTGTCACGGTGCGCGCCAAATGTTCTCCAAATTAGTAACAACTTTAATTGGCGTATGTGCAAAATGAATTTGATAAATCTATTCGTTGAGTGAACTGTATAGAGATTCGATATGATTATATACATAAAACTTTTTATAAAGTATTTATGCATAGGTACTATGCGAAAACTTAAGTTCAGAATAGTAAAGGACTATAGAAACATGTTTTAAAATATGTATTTTTAAGCAATAATTATATAATTATTATTACAATGGACTTTAACTTCAAAACTTACATAGACTTTATTATAAAAAAAAAAAAAACAAATTTCTCAGAAATATACTGATATGAACATAGACTTACATACTTACATATATGTTAGCTGAGTAGGTACTACCTACTCTGTACAAGGGGTGGATGTAACTTCCATCTGAGATAGTTGAATGTAATAATTAAGATAAAAAGTTATAAAATTTTAAAAAAAATTCAGACTGAACTTAAAATGAATTGCAATAATTTGGTGTATTTAAATAAACAAAAAAAAAGAGAAGGTATCAAATAAATAATAGCCCTTAGCGGTGGGGTACTCATAAAAAAATTTCCACACGACAAAAAAATAAAAAAAGGTATCAAATAAACTAAAAAGAAAAATGATCCAACGCTGAATGGTTTTTCTTAGGAACACTGCATGTGTACCAACTGTGTATTACATGAAGCCTGATAAAACACCATATTATTGTGCACATGGAACAGAATTGTGAAAATGACAGGTAGAGATACTAGAAATTGCCTTAATCCACAATAAGAACTGGATACGATTTACTATCAAGTTTAAGAGAACTTCTTATACGTCCTCTTCGTAATACAATATCGATAATGCACAAAAACTGAGTTAATTTAATGTGGGAACAATGAACCGTTGTAAATCTAACAAGAAGTTATGAGTCTCATTAATGTAAGTACCTAATAACTATTATTACTAGACTGCAAAAGTACATGGAAAAATAAAAATAAAAGGACTTGTCCGCTTTTTGTATGGACGTTAGTTTTTTATTCTGAGAAAATTCTAACCAGCATGAAACTACCTGATGCCGAAAGCAACAAAAATATGTGACCTAGACCCGCTGAAAAAATAATTTTATACCCCTCCATTTTTTTTTATATTTAGAAGGGCTTGTATGTAGTCTCTCCAGAAATGTATGATAAATAGAAAGTGATTTTCTCAAAATTGGAGGAATATAAAATTAAATAATTTATGTCAAAATACTAGTTTTAAGAGCCTCTATCCAAATATATTTAACACATGCTGGTTAGAATTTTGGTCGAATAAAAAACCAGTTCAGGACAACTCTTTGGGTCATGTCTCTTCCCATCATTTTCCAAGCCTTCCTATCTGACCTCCGCAACCCAAAGGGATACGATCGGTATACTGAAGTTAGAATAGTTGTCAGGATTTTATGAGGATACTGACTCGGTGATTCCCTTTAACGACTATTAAAGATCTTCATGCCAACGGCCCAGCTTAACGTGCTTTTCGAGGCACGGTGCGGGTGATAATTAGTTTATAATACCTACGCTCATAACTTACGAAAAGTCAGAGGTACGTGCCTTGGGTTCGAACCTGAGACTTCTGACTTGCCAGTCAAACGGTTATAGCAATAAGCTATCACTGCTACTTGGTCATGTCTCATATCTTGTTAATAGAGATAGAGGTAAGTAGATTGTATCGGTTGCCTGCAAACGGCTATAGGCACACTTAAGAATTAAGAATACGATACACCTATCACCTTTGAAGGATACAGTATCAAAAAACGATAAACCATACCTGACATTTGAGACTGTCAAAAGCTACGACTATAAACAACAGCTTACATCCATCACATTCGAAGTGGCGACACGTCATGTAATGTATTCTTATAAAAACTGACACAATTATGGAAGTATAGCGCGACTCACGAAGCAATTATAAGACGTGGGAGTTACGTTACGTGGTAGGGCGACGATGAAGAACCAAAGATGTGAGATTCATTTGTAAAATACTACTTGAACCATGATTTGTTCAAATATCAGTCCAAATACTGCCTGTTTATAACTGAAAACTGCGCAACATAAAACAAATTTCGTACAGCTGCAAGTGGCTCGCCCAAGGTTAGTGATAACCGTTGCTTGCCTAGGTGACGAATTGATATGGCGACATTTCCAGCTTGTAGTTTTGGCCATGGAGCGTTTTGAAGCGATATCCAGGAACCTAAACGCCAGAACATTGCCTCCCCGAGTGCATTTTTGAGCGGGCCTACAGGCAGGCACTAGATGGGGCTGCGAGGCGTGGTCGCGGTACCCGGCCCCGTCCCATACTTTTTAGCGGTTGCGAGTCCCATATAACCGTACGTGCTCGGACGTGCGGTATGCGGAAGGGATTCTTTACTCCAAAAAATAAAAGGTTGTAATTTTCTTAAGTTATATTTTTTCCTAATAAAAAAGGTACCAACTATGTGTGGTTGTTATTGATCATGTAGATCAGCTACCATACATTTTTGCCGATTCTCTTTTGCAATTCAAAATTACATTTATCATTAAGCCCAATATTAATTACAAAATATTATCTCTTCAACAGACACTTCACATGATATCGCCTAGTAATTACATTTTTCCTACCAACATTACAGTTCTAACATTCCAACTCATAATATGAATTCAAAACCACGCTTCTACTGACTCCGCAATTAATATTATCTACAAAGAAATGCCGCACGATAATTACACACGAAACACCATTTTTTGTAATTTATGGTTTCTCGGAAGGGATATTTAAATTTGACGCGTGCATAGATATGTTTAATGTAGATGATACTGGCTTTAATTTATTGCGTCTGTTTACGCTGAGTTATACATTTGCAGAATATATTGAACACTAGCTTTTCCCGCGTGGCTTCGCTCACGTAGACTATAGAATATTTTGAACATAATTATATAATAATATAATCTAAGAGATTTCTAAGGAATTTTCAAAGGAAAATCAAGATAGGTACTTATAAGGCTGGTAAGTTTTTCTTTCCAGTATAAGAGAACAAATAAATTTGAAAGGACATTGACAGGGTTTGGACCAAGTGCTGCCCAGGAATGAAAGTAGCTCCAGTGGTATCGTGGCATTAATTTACATCCAAAATAAATATTTAAAAAAAAATCGTCCCAGGAAAAAAAAGTTTTGTTGTTAATAATTATTTTTCATTAAATTATGAGTATGGGATGTTTTTCCCTCCAAAATACATAAATCTACATCTAATATATTTTCTAACATTGTCCTGTAGCACCAAAAGCGGTACAGGAATGGAAAAATCGGGACGGAAATATGCCTAACCCTTTTATTCAAAATCACAGATTTAATTGGGATCAATCTCATTAATTAATTGGGGTTGGTTTTTTTTTTCAGTAGGGCTGAAATGCGGGATATCCCGCCAAATCGGGACATCTGGCAATATTACGTAGCATGCAAAACACAAAAAGCTGTTCTATTGTGTCTCGTTTGCACCATGCCATTATGTATATTGGTGCGTTGTTTATTTAAACTTGTATTGGGCACCAATTCCAGTATTCTAATATGGTAGTTGAGAGTAGTCAGTACAAATAGTGAGGTGGCGTTATGTTGCATTCCTATTCAAGTTAATTTTTGTGGAGCAACATTTCAGCCTAATGCTTGTTCTTGTAATGCTTTAATTTCTTGATTATATTTATGTCAAAAATAATGTATATTTTTTAATGTTCATTAATGTACACTTGCTGATAAATTACATTATTATTGTAACATAAAAAGTACAATTAATACACTCACAATTACATTGAAAATAATTCTTAAGATTGTTTTTTTCATATAAAAAATGCATAACAAAACCCTGTTTTTCTCTTGACTCCTGGGATAGATTTTGATAACTATTGGCCTAAGGAACAAATTGTACTATGTGTTCATTCTGGGTTGCACTTGGTCCAACTTCCATATAAAGATTGGCAATGTCCTTTCGAATTCTAATCCGATTTATATTTGACATTCCAATTTTAAAAGGTAATTACATTGCACCAAGCCAGTTTAAATCAAAAGCACTAAGGAGTATTGATATCAACTTTGATGCAAATCACCCCCAAAATAAATTTCTACCCCTTTTTAACCCTGTTAGGCGATGAGTTTTAATAAAATACGAAACACGTGTTCCATCAATTCTGAAAAAGAATGTTTATGCAAAATATGAAGTAGATTGGACCAAGGAATCCCGTTGTCCCATACAAACTTTGCCCCTATTTTTCACCTCCTTAGAGGTAGAATTTCGAAAAATCCTTTCTTATCGGATAATTACGTCATATAAAGAACACACGCTCCAAGTTTCAGGTCTCTACGATCAGCGGTTTAGGCTGTGCGTTTTCCCAATATTTCCCTTCACTGCTCTGCTCCTATTGATCGTAGCGTGATGAAAAGTATACTATAACCTGCCCAGGAGTATGAAGAATAATTGTGCCAAATTTCGTTAAAATCCGTCGAGTAGTTTTGGTTTCTATAACGAATATACAGACCGACAGACAGACAGACAGACAGACAGACAGACAGACAAAAAGTTTACTGATTGCATTTTTGGCATCAGTATCGATCCCTAATCACCACCTGATAGTTATTTTTTAAATATATTTCATGTACAGAATTGGCCTCTCTACAGATTTATTATAAGTATAGATAAGGTCTAACGAAACTATATTTCTGTCTACAAAAAAACATAGTTGTTGTCAAGGATGAGTTTAATTAGAAAACTATTGGTAACATAATCGCAGTGGCATTTCTGATCGAATTTCGATCACAGCAGCTCATAACTTAGCCCACTTTGCAGAAGGTATTATAGTGTCACTGGAGCTGGTCTGGAGACCTCTCTGCTATTATCATCTTCCTGCCCATGTCCTAATTTTGTTTAAGGTCGGCGTAAAAATGATCGAATTTCGATCACAGCAGCTCATAACTTAGCCCACTTTGCAGAAGATATTATATGTAGTATCACTGAAGCTGGTCTGGAGACCTCTCTGCTATTATCATCTTCCTGCCCTTGTCCTAATTTTGTTTAAGGTCGGCGCAATAGGTTTTCTTCTTCCATTCATCTTATTAGCCGTCATGTCACTGCTTACTCCCTATCCATCCATGTCGATTTTGATACAATCCATCCATCTTTTTTTGGTCTATCATCTAATCATCCACATTCATACTTAAAACCTTTTTCTTTGTTCTCACAGGATATCTTCGGCAAAATAACAGTATTCGTACTGTTGTGTTTCGAATGACGCTGAAGAGAACCGGGGGCCCAAGAAAACTCTAGAAAGAAGAAGAAAAAAGAAATAAAAAATTATTCCCCCTGGGCAGAGGTATACGTCATATAACACATTACATATTCAACTAAGAAACAAAAAACAAAACCAAAAAAAAAATATAACTAAATATATAATATTAAAGGACAGACGTATAATATTTTGTCTGAACCCCTCACGGGAAAATGCAAGCAAGGTAAAAGATACTACACGGAGAGCCGATGAGTTAAGGTCTAAGGAGCTCTGATGCCGCCGCCGCCGTTGAGAATGAGGCAAGGGGGAATAAACAAATAGAATAAATTATCTAAAACTTTTACACATAAATATATATCTACTTATCACAGACTATTATATACACTTAAAGTAAACTCTTACCATATGGGGGCAGACCTAAAATTGCCATATTTTATGAGCTTTTATCAGCTGATTATTGACTTGACTAGCAGCTACATAAGAAAATTTTGTTTCGCAGAACATGCCTTGGATGACACCGGATCCAGAAAAAAAAATACCTCGTAAATTTACCTGACAAAGTTACTCATAAATTCGCAATAAATAAATACGTGTATAGGTATTTATTCTGCAAACCGTTTAAGGCGAAGCGTTACTATAATTTATGTGTTTTTTTTAAGCATTCTATAATTTTTCATATAGCGTGGCTGTAGTACAATAGAATTAATACTCTGTTAAATAGGAATGCAATTCTTTCCTGTAATATGGGACCACCCATTGTGTTAATTGGAGTTTTCTTATGTTGCTTAACCAGATACAATGTGAAGAAAATTCATTTGTTTTATAGCGCTGGTTTTTATTCAGTTTTATGTGGTGTTTAAAGTATTTATCAGACTTATTTTTACATATTTGATAAAGGTATATTGTTGTTGGTAGATAAGTTACATCGTAATTCCATTCCTGCTGAATCGATGTTTTTAATAAGCTAACTTACAATTTAAAAACTTCAATAAATAGGATCAAATATTCATTTCATTTGTTTATCCGTCTGTTTTTGTCCGAGACCGAAGATTTTGGCATTTGGACATATTAAATTTATGGTTCTTAAAACCATAATTTATAAGCATCGAAGAAATTCCATCATAGAATGATGAAATTAATAAATAAATTACTGCGAATTCAAATCACAAATAATAGAAAGAATGCTTTCATGAATAAAATTCGAAAGTAACCAACTAGCACGCTCAAGTCATTTGTTACTAAATATACTTAACGAGTGATGTGAATCATGATCGGGTTTTATTATCGATAAAAATCCGGATCAAATGAAGTATTCAGCTTGGTGTAAAATGCCAGCCGGTGTTGACAGAGACGCAATCAATAAATCACTCGGCGATACAAAGAAATATTCAATGTGTGTTGATTGTGCCTCTTGAGAACGCTTTTTAGTATAATAGTTAAGTGCTCGTGTCGATATCGATGAAAGTCTCAATGTAAGCATTAGAATTCAAATGAATTTCTCAAATGATTAAAAATCATTTAGGAGATTTTTCAAATTTCAGCCTTAAATTAAGTAATTGATTTTCTTTATAAATATTAGGTAGGTACTTACCTACTGACATGAATACTAGGGTTATTCTCAACTTATCTTAATATGATTAACGACGCAATAATACAACGCAATACCATCAATTAATTTACAAATGAAAAACACAAACAAAGCCATTAACGAAATCTAACATCTCGTTATGACATAAATGTGTTATCGTATTTTTTACTTACACGGTAACCTTTGACAAGTCGACAAATCTATCGATAACCTTATAATCTCTAATAGAACGCGAAGTCTCTCCGGTGGTCCGGCGTTACTTTGATCGATTCTGCCGAATCATGGCACGCGATTCAAATATGACGATGATATGACTCTTATATCGACAAGCAAATATAATCGACACACCCCCATCATTATACAAATCCTTATTCCATTGTTATAAGGTTGAAAATCCAGTAAGATTTTAATACAAAAATGTATGCTATATTGGTTTTCTTTGGAGATAAATCGGTGTCTATTAAACTGTTATTATATGTCCATTGAGGGGTTAATAAAATATTGTTCGGTCCAGCATGCCGACTGGTATAGTTTGCAAGTTGTATAGTATATATAGTGGTAGTTATAGTTTGGTTGTCATATTTGGCAACTAGTAACTACCAACTGTTTATATCTGTCAGTGAGGAAATTGAGGACGCAAATGTCAAAGCTAATGTATGCACAAAATAAGTTAGTAATGTATGAAATATAGAATATCATAGTACTTATACAATACTTTTAAATTAGCCTGTATCACCTTTTTTACTATGCTTTTATTAGCATCATACGTCGTGATAGCCTAGTGGTGGTGACCGTTGACTGGCAAGTCAGTGGTCTCGGGTTCGAACCCAAGGCGCGCACCTCTGACTTTTCGTAAGTTATGTTCGTTTAATAAATTAATTATCACTTACTCCGTGCCTCGGAAAGCACGTAAAGCTGTTGGCCCTGCGCCTGATCTCTCTGCGATCGTGTCGGAAGGCCGTCCCATCGGGCAATGAGAGTGAGGGAATAGAGAGTGCACCTGTGTTTGCGCACACACTTGTGCACTATAATATCTCCTGCGTAATTGGCTAGTCTCCGTTGAGATTGGCCGCTGTGACCGAAATTCGGTCAGGAGAATATTATTATTAGCATCATACGTAGTTACGTTAGTATGTAGGTTGTAACGGTAACTTTAAACATGATTTTGACCTTCAAAACGTCGGATTAACTCGAAATTTGGCATACTAATCACGAACCAATGACAACTCAATATTTTAAACTAAAAAATTAAAAATAAATATATTATTAATTCTTAATTCAAATTTATTTTCTATTTTATAATTGGATTTACTATAAAAGTGTGTATTTCAGTTTTCTTAAACTATTATTTTGTAAAAAGGATGCTCAATTTTATTGCTTAGTTGCCCAAGTCTGTAGTTTTCACCTAGTTTTTTCCTTCTGGGTTCCGTTTTTAGTTCTTCTTGAGAACAAATCATTTTAACAGCCTTTAATAATAAAAAAGGACTTTGAAATGTCACCAATATAAGTGATTGTAATATTGTATACAAAATTAATTAAACGCCATTGAGGTTAAACTAATAAAGTATAATGATGGATGTTTTCCTTGACGACGGCTAAACAACAGATAAGATCAATTGATTGGTTGCAAAACTGTCGAGAGCAAATTAGTTAATTAACCACAGCGTCATTTAATTACACTAATGGCTACTTATACTGATGACCTCAGAAAGATGCTAGATACTGGCTAGTTTATAATTTTTTTTTAATATCCTGCCTACCCAAAATGTCAAACTACATATTATGTAGTGTAGAGAGACTCACGCCTGTATTCCCCAAAGGGGGTAGCCTGAGGTGTATGCAGTAAGTACTCCTACGCTTTGCGCGCTGTTATAAGTCCCATTTTTTAGGGGGCGAGCCTATTGCCAGGCACAAATTCGTGCTGCTACTGAAATTTCAGGATAATGGAAAAACCCAAATTCACTTTGCCCGACCCGGGTATCGAACCCAGGTCCTCGTACATACTCAGCAGTCGCGCTTACTACTACTAGACCCAACAAGGCCGTCAAACTAGTCTTTACAAATTATCATTTTGTACTGGGGTGACGTAACACAGAAAGAAAAACGAGTTTTCAACATTTCTTTATGCAGATGTTTCGTGCAAACAGGCAGAACTACAAAGTAGGTATTAATTTTATGGTTTTTTTTTTTTAATTTGAAAAACAATGATAATGCTGGTAGGAATGGTAGGATACGATGGCTTGCGGTCAGATCGTAGGTTCAATTTCCATCCGTATCAGTTATTTTTTCAAAATTTTCTTATGAAATAGGTACCTAGTTAGGAGTTTATCAATGGATTCACAAAGAGATTTAATTGCATTTATTTTTAAATTTAATTAATCGCTAGTATTTATGCGCTACAAATAAATAACGCTGTGAACCACACAGTACAGCAGCGGCTACTACACTTAATTCCATCTCTCAACAAAATGATTAGCTTCACCATTAAACCAACAACCCACACAAAAATTACCTAACACAAAATATCAATATAAAAACAATCCACTCTGGCGCATAGTCATAACGCGTTTATAGCTAATAACATAATGGCGCGGTTCCATTAGCTTGGGGGCCCCGTCGCGATCAGATGGGCCTTCAATTGGACCCCCGCTGCAAAATCGCTGGAATACTAACTTTACGACGGTGACCCACGCAATTTGCAAATGTGTTGATTTCTTATGGCTGTGTAATTGTGTGCTAATTATGTACGCATTTTTTTAAACCACGTCTAGAGACGGCTGTTGAAAAGAATGAATCAAGCATTTTTTTTTCTACGTGGTTTCTCTCAGTTATAGCTCTAGGGAGCTCAGATGGATTAACCGGACTTCTAGCGAGACCTAAAGGCCTCCAGCTAAAGCAATTAAACTAAACCTAAAGCAACAGCAGCTAAGGGTGCACCCTAATGGGAATGAATCAAGCAATCAACAGCCTATTATATATTGGAGCAAAGATAATATATTCACGAAGTAACCTAACGATTATGTTACCCCTAGTGTTGCTAGTTGTCTCGCTTTTTAGCCCTCTTAGGACATGTCCCGCTAGCACCTTGAGCGGGACGCCTAAAGTCCCGTTTTTTTCCACCTAACCAGCCGTTTTGGCGTGGCGGGTACAACTTAAAAAAAATAACCCTTATTGAGTATTGAAATTGATCAATAAAGTCTGTGATTTTAAATAAAAAGTTTGTAACCATGTTACGCATTTTTCTTGCGTCCCGATATTTCTGTCCCTGTCCCGCTTTGTTTTCATTTAAGTCTCGATATATGGAAAAACGGATCTAGCAATAGATACCAGTTACCACCAAAGCAGAGAGGATTTTTTTATAATCCGATACTTACAGAAAACCGATATAGGTACCTACTTAGTTTAAAAAATTACAGTCTATCTATCTATTTAGTGTGAATTTGCAATCTACGTAAACACTGTCTGTTTTATTGTTTTAATGAGACATAATATACAATGTTGCAGTCTCTTCCTCTAAGTAAACGAAACAGGGGTGCGAGCACGAGCACAATCTCTTTGTCGACTTTTTATCAAACATTAATCAATTTTAAACGTCAAGTTTGACATAAATTTTACTAAATTCTGTCAATTTTGACGTTTAATATTGATAATTTTTCGATAAGTATTCGATAAAAAGATCCATGCTTAAGATCCATGCTCGCGCTACAAGTTTATTAAATAAATTTTTTTTCTGCAAAATCGAACTAAGAACAGGTACGTAGGTATCCTACGTAAAAAACGACTATACTTGCATGCAATACAATACGATATTAATATCTAAGGTTTTCTACATAAAGTTTTATAAAGCGACAAATCAAATTTGTAGTTTCAATACAGGCTACATAAAAGCGAAGCCATGTTGCACTTATAAGCTCCACAAATAATATTCCTAAACAAAACAATTGACAGTATAATACTTTTTATTCATATTTTGGTGGCAAATCGTAAAAATTCCCCGCATTTTTACTTACAAGGCACTTCGAATCAATATTTTAAAAAGAAAAACTCGATCGCAGGAGCAAATGAAGTCGTAACAATGGGCAAAGCTTTACTTTTTCAAAAAGGTAACATAACTAACACACCTGCAAAGAAAAAGCAACTCTAAGAACACGGTAAAACGGTTGGTTTTAGAACAAACGCAAGTGCAACGCAGGAACGCAGCCTTTTTGCAGTCAATTTGCATATTTTCTTCCCTTTTACTCTTACTAGAATATGGTAAATAGTTGGAATAGTTTTAAGAAACCGGTCCCCGTATTCAAAATCTATTTAAGATTAAGTCCGTCTGGTACAGAATTGAAATCTTGAGATGATTTAAAACATAAATTTCTGAAGCTCGCGACGCGACGGTAACATTATGCAAGATTATGTTTAAAGCATGAGTTTACCCTTTACGGGTTAAATTGATTTTAGTAACAGCTCATAAAATTGTAATAGCTAATAATGAAAATTCATCAGTCAATAAACCAACCCGCTGAAGACCTTCGTCTCTCAACAAAATGAATAATTTTATTTTTAATACAGCTTTTCCTAAACCATAGATAAAGGTAAAGCACACATATCAACTCGGAAACGGATCTTCACAGCCTCGACCTCGCCTGTAACCTAGCCGTCAACTTGTCAATCGAACGTAAGCACATAACCGGAGCGTATAAGCAGCGCGAACTTGTCCCCAGGCGAGGCGATGCCGTTAGAGCGATTGCGCACTTCATCTGATCCGAGTTCGAGAAAATATGGATGCGAAGCAAAATAGTTTTTATTATAATCTCGTTAAGCTTGCTTCTGAGATCCATCATTTCTCGGATGCAAGTCGGACGAAAAAGTTAGTTGGATGGATCATGGTGCCAATTCTCTTGTACACTCTCTAAACTTATCTCACTAAAACTCACTATCTTTCTCTCTCTTTCTTCTTCCTTTTTTTCTCTCTTTCTTTCTAACAGAGATTATTAGAATAGATAGAAGATTTTTAGAGCAGTCAAACTAGTCCATTTGCGTAATGTCAACCAGATGGCATGTCATAGATCTCGTCTAATTTCACGTCAATTACAAGGACAAAGACTAATTAGTATCTATTAAAACGAGATACAATTAGACTAAAATTAGTTTAGTCTGTACAATAAAATCAGCACCCACATTGTGTTGCAAGGGCAGGAAGTACCTATGTAATTACTATCGAAGGGACATTCGAAGCCCGAGCGACAAAAAGTGTTGTAGTAGAGAATTTTATACAAAGTCTACTGAATGGCTCGAGTGTCAACTCGAGTCATCGATTGCGATCCGAAGCCGCGCTATACTCGTATATCTATACGTGAGCTAACCTTAAAATTCGAAATATATTACCGCTGATAAAGTGTCACCACTCTAATTATTATAATTAGACTGTAGACTCATATCAAGAACCGAGATATATTAGGTAATTAAGTCACGCAAACATCGTTAATATTAATATTTCACGCAATACTAATTGCTCAGGAATATCACTTCACATATTAAAACATACATCAGCAAACTAAGGCTATTATACACAACAGTATCCCACTGTGAATAGTGGTCCCAAACTACTTAATAGGGCGATAATTGCGGGGCTATTACGCGGCCACCCCGCCCGATATCCCACCACTGAAGCGGGGTGGGTTGAGTATATGTAGGTGTTAGTTCACATGGCTTTACGCCTTTTGATTATGAATAAAAAATTTTTTACGTAATACAGTTTTGTCATCAAAACTAAAAGCTGTGTACAAAATATCAGATCAATCTGTCAACAGGAAGGGGGTGAAATATCGATTACTAAATTTGAACCAAATAATAAACAGGTCAAGCTAAATAAAATCGTTTAAAAAAATATTTTAGGATATCGTTTTTATAATTGAAAACATGTTTCGATCATGTCGACATATTTGCTGATTTCTTAAGGGGGCTCTCCATACAAACTACTAATATAGTGTCATCATCATTATTATGTAACACAAACGAAATTAAAAATCTTAATTTAAAAACAACAAAAATTTCTTAACAAGATTATAGAGACTAATATTTGTCTTTGTGATAGTTCAGACATTAGTAAATATTTAATATCTTGAACTTGCTTACAAAATTTCATAGATTTTGATTGTGTAATATTGAAAATAAGATCATAGTCTATTTGCGTTCAACGCACTATGCGCTTGGAGGCTACTCCCCTTAAATAGCCAGAAAACAGTGAGCGCATTGGCACGCAGACTTCCTTTCTGACTGGCTGACTGACGAAGACTGACTTTTAGACTATAGTAGCTATTCATTCTCTTCCCTGTTCTGAAGCTTTAATTGATTCAATTCTATACCTAAGTAATCACTATTGTATCCAAGGTATTCACATCCCATGCATTCTTTAAGCGTTATTATTTTCGATACCTACATGTTGCAATAAATGATGTAAGTAATATAAACAACAATATTATCAATGTTCATAAAACTCACAAAGTCCATAAATCACCAAATAATTGTCGATAAATTTAAATTTATCAGTAACTAAATTCAATTTAACAAAATTAAGCTTACCAAACAAAACGACAAGCGGTTTACTGCGAACATGAAACTGTTTATTGTGAAAATTCATTACCAACTTTAGAAGGGGATTGCTTAATTTTCTTTAATATTAACTTGTACAGGCCCCTTTTTAATTAATATCGACAAAATAGTCGAGTCGACCGCGAGTTGTGCGCTCCTGATAAAAGTTTTAGTGTTGTTAGTCGTTTCTTTGGTGTTTGTCGATATGGGTATTGTTTATCGATATTGTTTTCGATATTCTTAGGTTCAATTTTCAAAATGTTGGTATAGAGTTACTTTGTGTTAAATAACTAATACAAGCAACAAGCAAGTTAACAAACAAGCTTTGCAAAGAATTATAAGAACCATAACTACTTTGGTTACAGTTAAATGAGTAAATATTTGACATGTTACCAACAAAAGAGAGTATGAAATCATGTTTTAAATATTATTTCGGGTCTATTCGCGCACAGATTATTCAAAATAGTCATTATTGAACTAACCTCGACGTTTCGGTCAAGTTGCATTAGAGTATGAAATCACAACTAAATAAGTTATGATTATCGTTCGGAACTACATGACTACATTAAATCCAATGCAAAATCCAACACAAATATATTGTTAACTCCATTATCTAAAATAATAAAACATCGATATTTCCACCCGCCATCACTTCACGATATTAATTTCAAAATTGGTTTAAATAGGTCTTACGCCGCTTGTTAGCCCCGGTCCAAAATGAACTCATTAAAACTATAAAAGCGGCGGTAATTAAGGCCGTACCCCCTCCCCCTGCCCGTTTCAACCCTACCCTTTCCGGCCCCTCGGGGGTTGGGCTTAGTCCCCTCAGCCACCCTGTTTTCAACGACTGACGCAGAATATGGTTGAAGTGGAAGGTAGAGCGCAGTATGTATTTTTTAATACTACTAGGTGGTAAACAAGGAATAATACTACAGCCCACCTGATAGTATTATTATTATTATTTGCAGCTTTTACTGCCATACTCACGTCGACCTAAAAAGGTCTATTGTGATTAGCCCACATTTTTATAATATCTCCCTTTAACCAACATCCTCCATAAATCAAATGATGTGGCTAGCAGGGAGAGACTTGACATCCTCCGGGCTCAGTGTATAGTGTCCCAGAAGGGTGTTTCGTCTGTGTATGAGAGGTCCACAGTCACAGAGGTGTGTAGAGGTTTCACGCTCCTCATTGCACATGATAGTAAGTGATAACCGTAACCTATAGACTATAGAAGCTTGCAACAACAGGGTATAAGTTTGGCACTACCGGCCCAAGTTGCGAAAAATTAAATATGGAAGGTGATTTTCCATTCAAATTTCCATTTTCATTTTAACTCCCTCCAGGGAAGATTATTCGCCAAAGAACAAAAACGCTGAAATACGTCTTTCCTAATATTTAGCCAAAAGGCTTTACACCAAGTTTCATAACTCTTACACCCACTTAAAAAATCACAAAACCATACTAACATATTCTCATTTACCTTCTAGTAGAAAAAAAAACATAATGAAACACGATTGTCTTAATTTTAAACCGAAAAGCTACCAAGTTTCATAGATTTAATTTAAAAATAACGTATTTTAACAAAATATGTTCTCTCTACATTTTACCCTCTTAATCGTGGAATCCTTTCCTAGTGGATATACCTACCTACGTTATAAAAATTTTCTTCTAAGATTCTTGACCCAACATTTTAGGCTTTGCTTTGATAATTAAGTCAGTTAGTCAGTCATTTAGTCAGCTTCTCTTTTTATATTATAGAACAAAAATACCATTTAAAAAATTACCTATTCATCATCCTAGCCTTATTATTCCTAAAGTTTCTTGTCGTTACGTCGGTTACTAATATAAATATCAGTTTTCTACGGAGTAACTGCCTGTCAGACCTCTACAACCCAAAGGGGTACGATATACAAACTTAGATCAGTTGCCAGGATTTTAAGACTAACTATATCGACTGTCAAAGATCTTCATGACAGCCCGGGGCCAACGGTTTAACTACAAAACAAACAATCAGAGGTGCGTGCCTTAGGTTAGAACCTATGACCTACGATATGACAGTCAATACCACTTGGCTATAACTAGAAGAATCTAACCAAAATAGAGCTGTACGAAAATTGTCTCTGTCTACTTGATGTGGATGGAAAAAACACCTTTTTTCCCTTCCAGTCTTCTATAGGTTCGTGAAAGCTCTTGCCGGGCGGCAGGCTTTATTGCCGGCGACATTACAGGCCGGGAGCGCGGTAATTTTCAACTAATAACTTCTTTCATTTTCAGAGCCTTTTTCTCAATTTACTACCAGGTTGTCCTTTCGTTGAGAAGGTATTGTTGTGTGCTCAAGTAATTTAGGTGGAAAGGAAAATGTTTGAATTAATATGACAGTGGTGTAACAGAGACCAAAATTTAATTTGCGTGGGTAATTTGGACCTTATTTCTTTACACACATAGTACAAGTAATCATGGTAAGTATTAGAGGTATACCCTGAAACATTACAAACATGTGCTCGTTAAGAATCTAAACTTTGCATATTACATGATTTTTGGATGATCTCAAAAATTTACTAAAGATTTTGGAATCTAAATTTTTGGAATACAAAAAAGTCCAAAAACGACTAACTTCTCATAAGAATTGATTTAGACACAATGACAGAAAGTGAAGTAGATCCCTAACTGGTGGGTAAGATTGGGAACCGGACCAGTTTAGTTTGACGAGAGTGGAAAAAAGTCCAGACGATTTCCACCTGAAAAAAGAGACCTAAAACGTCCATACAACTTATTGTATGACTATTGATTGACTGCAAAGTCAAAAGTCTCATCAGGCTACCACTATAAAATTGGCAATCAAAAAGTAACTGTGCATCAGTAAAGATGATGATGTAACTAATAATAATAAAAAAACAAAGACTTACAAATCAGTTCACAAACAAACAATTTGTGTAAATGAAAAAAGAAGAGAAAGGAGAAAAGTGGAAAGTAATCAGCTCTCCCTAATACGATAATCAGGCCATTACGGGACCAATCGGCGGCGCTGATTCGATATCGATAAAAATATTGGACACACTGTTCAGAAGAGTGGTGGACGATAGCTTAATTTGGTAAGGAATGAAATATAAATGTTTGCAATAAATAATAATTCAGGAAACAAAGCGTGGTACGCGCTTTTGCACCTTTTTGCAATGAATTCATATGTATATAAATTTTGTATTCGAATATAATCTTATTAAGTAATTAATGTTTCCATACTCTTTTACCATGTTGAAAATTGTATTTTATTTGTACCTTTCAATCAAGCCGGGTTTTGCATAAAAATAAATAATTATGTATGGTAGATATCACTGCCCTGTAGGACACGTCACTGCCATGCCAGCCAGCTCTTTCTCTTCTCTATTTGAGACATTCAATTTTGAAATCGCGCTCTACATGTTTTAAAATTTAAAATCTGTCACATAGGTATTATATGCACATCGTACAATTTCGTTTTTGACCTGTAATTTATATTGCCAATAAATGTGTTTATCTATTTCATTTATTTACGCCTGAACTGTATTATTTTTTAAATAATGAAATTGTAAATGAAATTATAGGATTAAAAATGGCGCAGCCTTAGCCATTCTCTAGGTTCTAAATTATTTGGTCAGACAAACGCCCATCCCATGTGTATCGCCCGTAAATCACTTATCGTCAGGGTTATTCGGAGGCGATTTCCGAAAATCAATCGGTGGCCAGATCAGATAGCGTGATGTATGGCAGCATCAGACGGGGATTCAACCAACACTTTTTACTTCCAACATTTAGTTTTAATTCGGTTCCGATTGAAAATGCTCGGTACTTTCGCTAATGTGATTGTGAAACGAATTTTTTTAGACGAGATGTGAATAAATTAAGTAGGTACGAGTATATACAGGGTTATTTGTAAAACACCAGCATTCTTTAAAGGTGTCATTAAACTCATCATTATGAACAACCTTTTAAACCTTTTAAATCGAAAAATAAAATCAGCTGTTCCATAAATTTATGTTCACATGACTCAACAAAATGTATGGAACAGCCCTGTATTGTTTTTATCGAACCAATTTTTGCAAAGGATTAATTAATATACAAATAATTTAATTAGGTAATTCTCAGGCCAATTTAATTTGATTACTGTATGTCATATGTTTTATGACATTTGGATAGATTTCGCGACGTGATTGGCATAGTGGTAGTGGGTTAATGATTGGCCTTACGTGTATAGGTAGTATTGCAGTATGATCAACAAAGTAAAAAAATTCAAATTTTACAATCTTAAATTATTAATTATAGCTGGCATAATTATTTTAAGAATAAATCAAATAAAGTTTCAGAATGGCACAGTTTTCGTGAAAAAATTGTAGATACTTTATGGAATTGGTAATCATTAAATTTCAACGAATAGCTTGTTGATCTAATGAAGCTGTTGATATAATGAATTTTTGATAAAATGACATGTTGATCTAATGGACTACCTGATCTCGTAATTCGATGACATAAGAAACCTTGGATATATTAATCTGTTGGATTAGTGGTGTAGATGTTTTGAATGATGATCAGCTAGTGAGTGCTGATCTATCTTAGGTATAACAAATAGAACTAAATTCAGCCATTTAGACATCATGCAAAAAAATCCAAAGTAACTTTTTAATTCCCCACCACCTTTATTTTATCAAAACATTATTTACCAAACCTATTAATAATATAATCACGAATCAGATATCACCATCGATTCAGCTCAACAATAAATCATTCACAGTCAATTTACAACAACCCTTTGACAGCCATAGACAAAGCTTTAATACTAATCTGAGATAAGGGAAACACGTGTACTATTAGACTATACCTCATTACCTTATTAAAACATCAATACTAATAACTCACAAAACATTGTCACTTGAAATTCGACTCTGTAGCCTTACAAACAAGTTCGAGAATAAAAAGTTTGGGGTGGGTAGTTTGTATTGTACTGTGTTGAAGGGTTAGAATAGTAGTTTTAATACATAATCTGTGTATTAGCATCACAAAACGTTCATTCATCAAGCACATCAAGCGACGTGATTGTAGACACGATAAGTGTAAGGACGATGGATTGTAGGGAGCTGTTGTTACCGCCACATTTTATTTTTTGGTATTTTTATTTTGTGGTCTCGGTTTTGCCTTATGGTGATCTAGATGTGGTGTGGTGATGTAGTTTGTGGTCAAAAATCTTAAGAAATAAAATGCAAATGAAATGTCGTAGATCCACAGCTGGACGTAAGCTCCCAAGTTTTGACATTGTAACCAACTCTCTTCCCACCACCCCTACCATTGCCAGACCATGGTGAACCTGTAGCCATACATATCCCCAAATAGTCACCACTAGATTCAGCTTGTCCCCAAGCGGCTCGATCTCAGTAGAGGATGCCCTTAGCTGTTGTTTAGTAGCCTTTAGATGGAGGTCCATAACCTACGGCTTACTAAAAGCGCGGTCAATCAGTATGAGCTCCCTATGAACTTAAAGGATATTCAGGTCATGCTAATTACCATAAAAATGTATTGTCATCGAAACTAAATCAACATTCAATATGTAAAAATTCAACTTGGTAGGATAAGAGAAAGTGGTACTAATTTAGCTTGCAAGATTAGACCTAAACAATAAAAGCTTGTAAAAAGTAATTAGAGTCACAAAAAAACTTAAAAAGACATAAATCGGATTACTTATCACACTAAAATAATCACTGTCACATTTACCCAGCTCAATGCTTCACAGTATTGCGAATACAACGATCGAGATAAAACACAAACTAATTATTGTAAACTGCGCTCCCTTCATCAAATACCATTGATGTGACGTATGGAAATAACAATAGGATCCTATGCGGACAAACAAACATGCAAATTCACAATAACATCTAAATCTATGCAACCTTATTACAATCGAGTAAAGTTTAATTTCGCCTGAATTTTGTTTAGATACCGGTAAGTGGAAACTTGTTGGAGCAAAACATAGTTTTCAATCAAAAAAGGCCGAGGACAGATTTCAACTAAAGATAGTCCTCTTGTTTATTTATGAATAAAACAAATTCTTGATCCTATTTGAGATTAAATTAATTGGAATTAGTTTTTATAGTTGATTTGACGATAATTTCTTTATTTATTGTTGTAATAATACTCATAATGGGTGCTTCGCTGCCCTTTACATCTTCCGGAAATTCTTAAATATGCTCTTGAGTGGATCAATGAAAACTGAATTGATTTAATTCAGTCATGTTAACTGTTTTAGCTGTATTGTAATGGTTGATTCCATAATATTTTGCAATTTCTAATTTCAAAAATAATGTTCTGTTATTCTTTTATCGAACACAAAATATCTACGATCAAAATCTCTATAAAAATCGAATAATAAAATTTAAATTGCAAATTTGGAAGACTCATTTAAATATTTTTAAAGGCTATCAGAAAACAGAAAATCTTCTGAAACCGAACTATTTTGTTTGCAGTTATCGACAAGATCGTGCAGTAACTTAGGTGTGACCTCTTCACAGCCTGTTTGTCCAAAATGAAAATTGAATCAAATTTTGAATCTGTCAAACGCAATATTTATACAACATCACTATGTTACAAAAAAGTACTCCATTTTGCTTATTGTAAGAAATTGTACCATAAAATACTTGAAATGGTCAGTATGAAGAACTATGAGTAGTATTGATTGTGAGTATTTGTGTGAAGCGGCTCTCGGTTTGCATATTAACATTCTTTGCGAGACGCTGCGCCCGCGCCCCGCAAGAGATGTCTCAATCTTGCTACAGAGTAGTGAATTATCTAATAATAAATATTCTATACAGTTGAGTTTATTATTTAAAAAATATATGGAAAACTGTCTTGTTGTTGTCAAAAAGAAACAAAGTATATAAATTTTGCAGAATTGCAATACGCAAATCAATTCTGATCAATTCTCTTGGTTAAAATTTGAAGTATGTAAGTAGTAATCAATAATATTTTAGACTTCTTTATCTATAATTTTCTATTTTCTTGAATTTTAGAAGACTGCCTTGAAAAGTTAAAAACTGTGATATCAAAAATTAAAATCATAATAATATACTAAATAAATAAACTAAAAACTAAGAAATCCCAAGCCTTATCCTTTTTCAAAGGGGATTCCGTTTTATATTATTATATCATGTAAAATGTCCAAATGTTTTAGGTATTTGACTAATAATCGTTTGTCTTTCGCAACTCTTCATAATTCCAAATTCTCTGAACCTCTACCCTACTCTACGGCTGGTAGTTTCAACACAAAATCCGCGATTTTTCCCCGTCTTTTATTTCTGTTCCAACGTCGCGCCGGCCATGACAATAAGCCACTATATTATCCCAGTGCCTCAGGAATATTCAAATTTATGATATATACGAAGGGAGCAGACGCCATTTTTGCCATCTCGACGTGTTCCCTGAAGCAGGATTAATAGGTTCGTGTGATTGTTTTATGTGGCCGAGAATGCAATTGGAAGATTTGAAATAGTGAGAGCTTTGGGACGAGAACATTTCGTGATAAAGTAGGGAAGGCATTTTGTAAGAGATATAAATATAGAAGAATAAAGAGGTGGATCATGAATGCTTGCACTAGTATTTCAAAATAGGAATGTAATAATCGAGCCTTTAATCTGCTTGATAAACCTATTATAGGTACCTACAAAGTACATAAAAATTATAATATTAGCAGACCCATAAAAATAATGCTGAAGGGAAAAAATTACACAAACCCACCACAAGATTTAAAACGAAATCATTTTCAATAGGCTTAAATTTAATTTATTTAAGATAATATTTTAAGATAATAGGCCTTACCTACTGCAAGTACGCCGGCGACGCGTAACAATTGATTCCTTTAGTGTCTCATTTCTTGGTGTTTAACGGTTTAAAAGTTCAAGAATCATCAATAGGGAAGCCTACAAACTTGAACACCTCAACTAGAAATACAAAGACAAGCCTTGCAATAAATACACCCAATCATCCGATCTTATTACTCAAGATCGCAGTAAGTTACAACCTCGCTAAATCAGAGAATTAGCGATTTAAACTATTTTAATCTAGCTTCGGCCGAACAAAACGTATCAATTAAGACAATAATGTGGTTGGGAACGAGATACGATCGCAATACGCAATCACTTCGGACTGCGGAGCTTACAGGTGGATTGCCTCGTTACTAGAGATACTTGAATATATGTTTTCTGTTTGGTGCTTCTGAATTTTATTTCAAATTGAAGAAATACAGTGGATACTTAGTGCAAACGTTTACTCTTTCTGTAGTCGACGTTGGAAATTCAAATTCAAATTCAAAATATTTATTGCATTCCACAATGTGATATATTTTAGATGGTAACTTCAGTCTTCTGGGCACTTTGCCGGATGACAGTGATGCGGAGGAGTACTTTGACGCATAATATTTAGGTACCTTTTTACTATTTTTTTTTTATGATTGATTTTTATAGGCAAATGTGAATAGTAGTTTTAGTTTGTATTATAATGTAGTTCTGAATATCAATCATAAAGTAATTTATGTATGCGGTAAATTAAAACTATAAGATCATCATGGATTGGGCACAGCAAAACTAAGATGTTTTCATTTGAAAACATGTGTTCAAGTCTATCAACCTACACTAAAAAAAAGTTTTTAGAAAGTACAAGAATGGGTAGGTTTACCTCATACAATACATAACATTGGTACATGAAACAGTTCTGGTTTCATAATATTTGTACTGCTAATATCATATCTAAAACTTTCATCACTCTAGCAAAGATTAGAAACAAACCCAGTAGCCACAATTATAGCATTCTTCGATAGAAACTATTAATTTTGTAATCTTCCGCATCCCGATAATTTGAGCGGAAACATTAAGCCCTGGGAGATATGATCTGACTGTCATTGCAACGACAGTTGACATTCCGACACAGAAAGTATACTTCATTTCAGCATTCTGTTCACTATAATGTTTCCTAACTATTGGTAGGAATTTTAATGCTGTTACTAAGAAAATAAGAATATCTATCTGTTTTTTGTGTCTGCGAACCTGAAAACCAAACAATAAATATCCTTATAACTAGATATCTACCCCATAAAACAGTTTTTTAAAATTTACAAGTATTTTTCTTTATAAAAGCGTACACAATCGAATTAATAAGTTGCATTTACATAACGGTAACACAATTCAATTAATTGTAGAATCGACCACGCACCAGTACTAGCAACTGGCAGATTAGAAACGAAATCTGATAGGACCGTAGTGAACCTCTTTGGATCTCAACACAGTTTTTCGATCAAAAGGTAATCGTGGAGAACCTATCTACAAGCACAGCACAAAAACAACACTTGCTCCTTAGAATGACAAAACATTAAGTGCAGTGGGAAAATCCTAGTTAAACGATAAAAAAACCAATTAGTTACAAATAGTGTTAGTTGGCAATGTTTGAAATGAATTACTTTTGGATGGCTCTTTCAGTTAGTTGTACGGTAAGTAAAGATGTTTTATAGGTGTGATCTTTGTATTTGCTTCGTGGGTGTGATGCAGTTTGTAATTATAAATTGGCATTATAGAGTCTGCTATAGGACTAATAAAGATGTTTCACAAGACGGGAACGAGATACTAAAGTGAGAAATTGATATCCTATCCCAAACGATTTAAGCCGAAAAGATATTAACACAAATTAAGCCTTGAAAATATAACTCTATCTGAATTTGATTTAAAAAAATTATTGCTTTATCTACTTTAAGACAATTAAGGTTAATAATAAGAATTTTAAGAATATGTCTTAGTCTGGCGCAGAACCGGGAAGAGTATCAAAAGTTATCGGCTAAACTCCGCTAACGAAGAGGCACTATAAGTAAAAGAACATAACATTCACACTTAATGTTATTTTTCATTACGATAACTACTTACACAAGTTGTACAATACAACAAATACAAGACCTATCTCTTCATTACTTAAATGTACTTCAAAAACCACAATTCCATCCCACATCTCAAACCCTCAGCCACATAAACTCGCAAAACTATTCCAACAATCCAAATGATTAGTTCATTCGCAATTTATAATCCGCAAGCCGACTATCTCGAAACTGAGCCACAAGCATCTAGCTTACGAGTCTTAATTCCGCTCCAATTGAACGTGTACACTTCATGTCGTGATAAGTGTATTAGTTAGTTAATTACCCCCTTGATTCATTACACGAACGCCCGCCTGACCCGATTACACTGCCGTGCATGATTAATGCCACAACTAAATATACAAGATTTCGTACTATTAAATCGACGTAATTGCTTATACAGTGTGCTCCAACGCAATTATCGGATTGCTGAATTGTTGATGCTTATCGTTTTAAGTCAATTTAATAGTCATATTTCAATGTCCTAGAATCGAGACAGCTCAATGCGGAATTAGTGGCTTATAGTTTGAAAAATGTTTGAAGGTACGTAGTCATATAAAAACATTGATTAATGTGATTTTTAAAAGACTTTCTCGTTTAAAATGATTATAGTTTTTAATATCGATGTAGTTGTCATTGGTATTTTTTAATAATGTCATCATTAAATACTAATAAAAAAAACTAACACAAAGGAATTTAAGCACAAGTTAAAACGACAATTTAAAAACGATATCTCATCGCTCGGCGTGCCAGTTATGAGCACGGACCAACCGAAACAATTACTTAATGTCAACGAAAAAGATAATTTAATAATTGTTGGCGATGATATACGATGGGTCCACGCCCACCTGGGGTCCCAGTATTAAAATAACCGATACTTCTTCGGGCCTTATTTATGCACGCCGGCACAAACTTACATCTTACTCCGTACGCCGACGTGCATTTGTTAAAAGAACACGGTAATAGTCGCTCGAAGATTTCTAATGTCTCAATTTCCGAGATAAAACAACTTAATATCAACCTTAACAAACGTCCAATTAAGCTTCATTTTGATCGCAGTTTAAAATACACGAGCTTAAAGCTTCAATTCTTAAAGGCAGTAACGAAGACAATTGTTAACATACAAAATTGGATCGTGTATCGTTGGTCCTGAAACACTAAATTGAATGTTGGTACAGGATACGTTTAAATTATGTCTTGTTTAATGAGTCGCTATCGTTCTTTGTTAAAAACGATTTAAGTCTTGTATTGTTTCATACGAAATTAAACTTTGTAACTAAACGTTTGAGCTTAATTTGGTCTGGAGTGTAATTGTGTTTTATAAAAGACGTACAAGCTCGGAGTTTGCGAGATGTTTTCACTGAGAACACAGTCATGTAACTAATGTAGGGAATCTACATATCATTAAGAGATGTAGGGTCGTTTTATACGTTTGTACCGCTTTGTTCCTTATATTTACGGTTCGATGTATAGATATTTATGACACCGATGCGTCGCTATTCAATGTTATGGCGCATAGCATTCCAACATGAAGGTAGACGCCTTTAGTATCATAATACGAGTTCGTATGAGTTTCAGTATTTATCGTAACGCCCCGATCTACGTTAGTGTGTATTTTATTTTATATTGGTAAGCTTGTAAGTGGTAAGTAATAGGTAGTATGAATCGTGAGTGACTAGGTAGAATGGATTTAGATAGATCGTAGAGATGTTGAACTAGTGGAGGTGTTGTAATAGTTACAATTTCAACTTTGTTTAAATAAAATCAAAGAAATAGGTACTATTTCAACTATCTTCGTTAATTTATAATGTTGGTTACACCTACATTACCTACATTAAGCCTAATAGTAGGTATGGGTACTGTATTTCGCGGAAGTATGCAAACAGCGTGAGCGTTACCACTTACTGCGTTTCCGTCACTATGCGAAAGAAAAGTGACATGGGGGGGTATAGTCGGTAGTCTATTATATTATCTAGTCTATCTATTATAGGTATTATTATATATTATAGTATATGGTAGTCGGTTTAGTCGGTATGCCATGCCGGTCGGTTAAATGTTATACCTAGGTACTTATATCATTTTGAAGTTCTTCTTCTTCTTCATCGTATGGTTAATAAAAAACCTAGTGTCAGAATTTAAACCGCCGACATGGCTTTACACACCGTAGACAAATTTCTCAGGTGTGCTGGTTCCCTCACGATGTTTTCCTTCCCGTTTTAGCTAGTGATAATTACTTTTGATTTGGCAGTCCAATTATCATACTAAGGCTATCACTGCTTTTTAAATTTTGATTTTAATCTTATATTGAGCAAAACGTTTGGTAATAATAGTTAGTTTATAAAAAATTGCATAAACAATTTGTAATGATAATAAACGATTGAAAAGTTATTTTTATTTCATGTTTGACGTGTGAACTTGTGATTTAAATGGAAATCTCTGTGTTGTTTGAGTATAATCTGTTCAAACACAGTTGTTTGATTTGTGTAGTGTCCGTGGTGGCTCATTATCACCACGATAACTTACCAATGACTGTCTATTAATTTGACAGTCGATGTAATTATAGTTTGCCTACGAGAATTTAGTAATATTTTGATTTAATAATGATGAAATGTTAACTTATAGAACCTTGCTTACTCCAGGATTATATTATTATCTAGGTTGATCAATGTGACCATTACAAATTACATATTGGGAAATATTAGAAATCCTTAAATGGGAATGAGCCCCAGCCGGATGCCTCTGGAAGATGGGCAAGCATTACTACAACTTGGGTGCCTAAAGTCGGCCGCGAAAGATAAATTCGGAAAGATTTAAGGGAGACCTTTGCCCAGCAGTGGCACAATATAGGTTTAAAAAAATAGAAATTCATAATTTCTCATCCATTTCAAAAAAATTGTCGTGAACAAGTCAGGATGATCTAAACCTTTTAGGCAAAATATGTAGATGTGGCATCCATAGATTTTACTCACGTCAAATTAAGATCAAACGAAGGTCGCATAGCTTCGGAAACAGATAATTTTACAAACGGTGATGCACTGGTTGGCTTTGATTAAAACAAAGTATCTATCATCACTTTTCATTCAAATATTGTTTCTTTTTTAGTAAAACTATGAACCAACCAGCAACCAATCTCCAGCTGAACAACGCGGGTGGTCACAACAACCAGTCTTCAGTTTACAGTATACATTAGTGGCTATGATAGTGCCACCAGTTTGGACGCTAAACGGCTTACAATGTGTGAAATTATTGGGATATTGTGCTGTGTTGAATTTTCTATAGAGAGGAGAGAGTGAAACCACGTGCTTATTAGTTGGAACAACATACGCGTCTTATTGAAGGACAAAGGTTACAGCAATTTCCTCTTTTAGTTTTATTTCCTTTCCTTTAATTTATCAATTCATCTTTTATGCTGGTCTGGTTAGAGCATTTATTAGTATACTTGCATCAATTCTCCCATTAATATTGTTCTAACGGAATTTCGGTAACAACTGCCAATCTGGACTCTAGCCAATTTCGCAGGAATTAGTGCATTCTCTATTACCTCGATTTCATTGTTACGGTGAGACAGCATCAAACGGACCGGAGAGATCAGGCACAGGACACAACTTTACATGCTCTTCGAGGCATTTAAAGGCTTCTAGCATACTAAGAGCCGATTTCACCACTAACACTAAACGCGATCAATCGAGTTAAACTCGGTTCAAGCGTTTAACTGAGTTCAGAACAGCAATTTGGGTATGGCTGAACTAAGTTTTATTAAACTCGGTTATTATAGTGAATGGTGAAATTGGGCCTAAGACAAAGATAAATAGGTGTTACTTAGCAGTATCCCAGCAAGTCAGAAACAGTCTAACATGAGCAGAAGCTTGTGCTAAGTAATAATATATAATAATGTAATTACTACACATTATGAGTGTACTCATTTGCGTTTAGTTTGTGATTTCGCTGCCTGATTGTTAGGCTTATCATAATCAAGGGCCCATCGAGTTCAAAGCAAGCAAATTTAAAACTAAAGGTTCTCAATGTTCTCTACTTATCTGTGCTTTTAATCGGAGCAAATATGGGACTAATATACTGGCCTTTACCTATACCAAAGGGGTTGGGGTACGTAATTTTTTTGCAACGTAATATAAATGACAATCGATCTATAGTTTTGGGACATTTCGGTAGGACGTTGGTCGTTGGCCGTGTTAGCTATCATCTATAATATCTAGATTAATTTTATTTTAGTTCTTCTTTCCTGACCGTCTCGGGAAAATAATGCCTGTGTTACACTCACCATTGCTAATTCTAAAACAGGTGTGATTATTACGTTTTCCTTTCTTTACCTTTTTGACGCATTTTCGACAACCACAGATGCATCAACCACGCGCACGCGAGCGTTGCGGGTGGTCGAACAAACTTTGAGTAAAACATTAGAATCTCAAAATATGGGGTGCTACCAACCTTTCTGCTTGCGCTAAGTATGTAACTAGTTGAGGGTTAATGCTTTTAAAATGTGTTTAGTGCTTTACTGGGTTGTTTGGTCTTTTTTACTGTGAGGGTTAATTTTGTTGGTTTGGTAATAAATGGGAGGGAAGTCATGAAAGAATGTGGTGTGTTGTGTAAAGTAGTTTGACTGATCTTTGAAGATGCAGAAATTATTCATTGTATTTTTTATGTAATTTAAATAAATTCTTTTTTTTCTGGCTTAATATTTGATTTTATTCTAATAACAAGCGCATAATATAGGTCACTTATTTAGCATTTTTTTTGTACTAACTGTTTCCCTTAGAAGGCAAGAATTGTAATAGTAGGTTATTTAAGATTTCCAAAATTTTAAGTCTGTACGATTCAGTATAATCACAGTCTAGGAAAGAGAAGACGTCTTTATACTGTGGTATAATTAAGGTATTTCTTGTTGAATCTGTCAATGGATTAAGTTTTTCTTTTATATATTTAGATTAGCCGTTGGCCAACCAATTTTAATGATTGATTTATCTAGAACATAATTTAGCCCAGGGATCTTCAAATGGCGGACCGCGGTGCGCCTGCCCCCGACTTATTTTGTGCAGATCTTAACAGTACAATATTAATTTTCCATACTCTACCAACCCACAATCCATATTTACGTTTGTTCATGAAATTAAAACGATCTTCTCATACTTTAATAGCATTCATCTAATCTGCCTAGCCTTTTCCCAACTATGTTGGGGTCGGCTTCCAGTCTTACTGGATGCAACTGAATACCAGTGTTTTACATGAAGCGACTGCCTATTAGACCCCCACAACCCAGATACTGGGTTACACGATACCCCTTGGTAAGACTGGTTGTCAGACTTTCGGGCTTCTGACTACCCGTAACGACTGTCAAAGATCTACAATTTACAGCCCGGGCCAACAGCTTAACGTGCTATCCGAGGCACGGAGAGTGATAATTAATTTATAAAACGCAACCTTGGGTTCGAACCCGAGACCTCTTACTTGCCAGTCAACGGTCACCACCACTAGGCTATCACGACTCTCATACTTTAATAGCATTATAATAACATAAAGTAACAAAAACCGTTGAACAGAGAACAGCTATCGAAGTTTCCCGGACATTATGTTATTGCTCACCGTGTCATTAGACTCAATGAGTTCAGGTAATCATTTACTCGCGGCAAGAGTTTTGACGTGTGTCGAAGTGAAATATTGGCGATAGACGCTTGTTTCCAATGTTTGACGAACTTACAAAGGATTGTTTGCGAATGGATTTGGACGTGGTAGAACGTCACAAGATCTTACACCTTGCCATTTCCACTTATGGCCGATCTGCAGGTAAGAAGAGCATTGGTTCTACTCTGAAAAAGAGATAGTGTGATGGATTTGGCTTACTTTTTCAGATTGGCGCGTTGTTGTATGCAATAACAATGTTCTGAACACACGTTCTAGTTAGTTTGAGAGCCCTCCAACATACGGCAGATGTGGCCAGCCTATTTTAGCTAAGGAGTAATTATTGGCCTAATTCATAAATTAATTTGTTTTGGAACGCAAATTCGAGTTCCTTGTTCAAACGACGTGTCGTTCCTCCAATGGCAACGCACCCCTCTAACTACACTTGTCGATTTTTCCGCGTCAATATTATTAATGCGTAATGTCGTCAAATGACGTCTATATGCGTCATCGTATTAGCGGTTATCAGCACACGCTGTGACGCTGCTTGACGCTAATGTACCTTGATGACGGATATAGGCGTCACGCGTAATCTTAATGCTTTTCTGAATAAATAAAATTTAGGGAAATCTGTGTGGCGGCGGCAATAATGGCGGCATTATGGTTTACTGATGTTTGGTTTGAGTTTATCATAAATAATATCTTGGGTATAATTTTAAAGACAACGAAACTGGTTCTGTTCTGAAAGCAATGCTGTAAAATTGATGTAGTTTTTTTTTCCTTTTTGCGAACTATGCGATTTAATAAAAGATCTATATTATTTTTGTCCATCATTTACGGAATTAATGACTGACTAGGTATTCAGTACTCAGTTTGTATGTAAAATAAAACGTGTGTCTCTTCAGAGGGTAGCCTATGGTTGTGATGGCTACACAGTAGCACAGTGGTGGTAGCACAGGTTTTATCGATGAAAACACAAGCCTCTATATAAATTGCAATCCACAAGTTGTTATTTTTTTTTTGTTATGGTCAGTAAAAAAATGAATATTATTTATTTATCGAGAAAACTCTGACCTTTCTAAAGACAATTAAAAAAAAAAAGGTTTGGTAGACTCAATATTTTACCAAATAGCAGAAAACCTTTTGCTATTATGTAATCAACCAATAATCATCCTAAAACCCTATGAATTTCATTAAAATAACACTCCCGCAGCCCCCTTCCTCTGGGATTAGGCTATCATAACCGAAATCCCTATCCCTACCGTATTGACATTTCACACAAGAGATTACCGGACACCACATTACAACACAATTAACTCATAACCCACACATACACATAGATAAACCCACCTACACTCTTTCTCACACACACATTCAAGCTCATAATTTATAACCATTTTTTATTGTGAGAACTCTAAACAATTCGAATCCATGGCTTACGCTTGTAATCCTACACATTTGAATTTTTTATTAATAATCACCGGTTAAAGGCGGCCGGATAATGTTAATAATAAACGGTGGACGGGATAATGGCTTTTATTGTTAATATTATTAATTTAGTTATGAATAATTCAGTGTGGGGAGAGCCATTCGGTCCCTTGTAATAGGTGGCGTTATTAATTTATCGGTTTCCACCAAATTCTACTAAATCGATTCTTTTATTAAACTGAGTTTTAGGTAATTATATTTTGTCCGTTCTTTCTAATATATTGAGCGTAAAATTTTCATAGAGGGATTAGCAGAAATTCCAATAACATAAATTCTATTTTACAATAGTAATGATGATTGGCTGTGAAATCGTTATGGTATTAGTCGTTAATAAATTAATAGTTTGGTTTAACTTTGGATTAAAAGTATTAGTGACGGTGTCGTCCGGCTTAAAAGATTACACGGATTACATCGAATATTTTTATAACATAATGTCTTGGCAACAGGACGTGGCAATCAAGAGAAGAGGCCTTTGCCTAGCTGTGGGATGATATGGGCTGACAATAACAGTAACGTCTTGGAGGATTGAGTAGAGGTATACAGTTTTGCCAGATTGACAGTAATAAAACATTTTGTAGCAAACTTCAACCTGCTTCTGATACTGCCTAATTCGGGGTACTCTCGAGTTTCATTACCGGGTCAAAGTGGAACTCGGTTTTCTCCTGGATATTTCCAATACCAGCATTTTTAGTAGAATTCTAAATTTGTGTTCTAAATAACTTCAATTCAAGGGTCAATTTCCATGTTGCATTAAACCGGTGCACAGTTCTAGAATCGGCACTGTGTGTGAGCATTTTCTCCAACTCGGGAAGCAAACTTCTGCTAAAAGTCTAATTCTAAGCAAAAATATTTCCAAAAGTTTCTAATACAGATCTCTTACCCACCCTTTTGCTCGAACTTTTAGGTACCAGACTGCCTTGTTGACAAAGTGGTAAAAGTTTGCTAAGTAAAATATTTTTCCAAAATTTTCTCATACACATCTAATTCAAACAAAACAATACAAACAATTTAGTTTTTGATCGCGATTTAAGGGCGCGTCACACGATGACGGATCGCTTTATCCGGCAAAAGTTAATTTCCTTTCTCACACCAACAAATTCAATCCCTCCGGTCCACAATGGAGCATATTTGCTTATCTTTAATTGATTCACTCTAACCCCTCGCTTGTGATAAGGATTAGCTCTATTCACGCTGACTTTTACAAGGGTAACTTGCCCTTAACGAGGGATGGGACATAGAATAGATGTGAGTGTGTAGATGTGACGGGAATAAGTTTCTGCCTAAACCTTTGTTGCTCTTAGAGGTTATTTACAAATGAGGATGGCTACAGTATTACGTGGGTATTATGACATAAGCTTGAAAATAATGATCGGTGAATGGTGATTAAATTAACAGATGTCTGTAAATTCTTCGTAAATAAATTGGTGTTGTTTAAAATAGATACAAGTAAGTAATTTTTTTCTCAGGGTATGCTTACCTACTATAATAGTTTTGGATTTTTTTTAGTTTTGGAGACTGTGTACCAACTTAGTTTCTCTAAAGCAAGTTTACAGAACAGCTGTAGGCTGATAAAATATTTTTTTTATTAAAATATTTTTATTAATGGAAAGGAATTTTATTAATGTTTTATTTAAGTACTCACGAACTTCGTTCAATTGGAAAGTTTTCTTTCCACATTTCCTATACACATTTAGATTACTGCAACTAGATATAAATACTATTCCCCCTTTTGCCAATGACAATCGGGTAGCAAACTAATAAATAGAGTATTATCCTCTCTGACATCATCGTTGACGTCAGAATTGCAGTGTGGTACATAAAAGCACACAATTTATATTCGTAACCGTGACGTCAGCTTTAGAGAAAATCAGGCTTATATACTTCATACATTTTCATACACTTTAGGCATAAAACTTTCTGTCCTCTCTACAACCAACCCTAATCTCATCACACGATTACCTACATCGGATTTCATAATCGGCGCGTGTCGCGTATTATCGGGCGACGTCGTGCGACATCGGATGACGTCGGCCGGCGTCGGGTAATGCGATACTCGTGAATTACAACTGTTTATCGCGGTAAATCGGAGATGTTTGCACAGGGGAAGTGTAATGGTTATATGGGATTTGCTAAATTGTTCTGTGTGTTAGCCATATTGTTGTTAGCGTCGTATTTTTTTTAATTAAAAATCTGTAGGATCATCGATGCGTAGTTTTTTTACGTTATGACAGTATATTTTGGGTTGTAATTTTTATAGTTCTTTATTTTGTTGGTTTATTACAAGTTTTTAAATAAAATGTATGTTTTTGGATACTGTAATGAGGTACCTCATGAGAAATAAATATAATAAGGTATGTTAATGTTATGCAGTAGTAGTGTTATATAATGCATTACTCCATTGTACTCAATAATATAAGCCCTTTACATCCTTGAATTAGATATGTCATTTCAGACGATTTATGACGTAATGTCTGCAAGACAGCGTTTTTGGTGGCTAAAAAAACCGATGTGAGAGCGATATAACCACCACTACTACTCAATAATATTGTCACAATAAACCCGAATGTTATTTATATGAAATCAAACACCATAACACAATCATACATCCCTATGGATTACATATACGAATTTAATCCCTTAAACGTCAAAAGCTATTTAATAAACCCATCCAAACGTTTTCAATAAACCCGTCATTTAAAAAAAAAGTTGACAAGTCATTCGGGCGGACACACGATATGCGTACACGTGGAAATTGGAAAAATCCATGAAAATTCTCCCTGTCTGGACACCCTATTGCTGAGTATTTGTCGATAGGTACCGAATTCTAAAATGATATGACGAATTTTATATTTACGTACTAGAGGTTGTCAAGGGGTAATTTCGACTGTAATTAATTTATTGATAACATTAAAGCACATCAATAGCTGCTGGAAAAAAAAATATAAAAAAAACCATTCACAAAAGAAAGATGAAGAGAAAATGATGATTTAACCATCATATCTTTGCCTATTTATAAGTATAATTTGACATAATTTTCAGGAGATGAACCAATAGAAAATGTTCTACTATATACATATTAGTTAAGTTACGAGAGCGTTGAGTACGGCGAAAGAATGAGATACAAAGTTAAAAAGGTTTGAACATTCATTATCTGTAAATAGATGATGTCACTTGTTCTTATGTCGGAGATGAACCAATAGAAAATGTTCTACTATATACATATTAGTTAAGTTACGAGAGCGTTGAGTACGGCGAAAGAATGAGATACAAAGTTAAAAAGGTTTGAACATTCATTATCTGTAAATAGATGATGTCACTTGTTCTTATGTCGAAGTCAAAGCTGTCTCTACGTTACCTAACCTTAACCTATCCACTCAATGGCTTTCGTTCTTAAAAAAGACGCTGTATTGTAGGGTTATTTTTAAGGGTGCTTGCTTTTGTAATAGTGTGCAACTATACCTTATTTCACCGGGGAGGATCTTGCACATTGTTTTAGGACAATGAGGTTTATTACAACTTTATACTATTACAACTACATATGAAGTTTTTTGGTCAGATTAGTCTGACCAAAAAACCTCATAGTTGTAATAGAAGAATTTATTGTAGTTGCAATACATCCACAGGCTATTCTGCCACTATAAGTTAAGCTATAAACCATAACATACCTCGGTGGGGTAGTGCTAGGGGGACAAAAACACAGGAAATTGGATTTTTTATCGCGAATTCGACCCAACAAAGAGTTGCAACGGCCCGTTCGACTCGATTGTGAGTTTTTGATGTCATTTTTAGCGATAACTGTCATGTTATGTTCTTGTAAAAGTCGAAATGCAGTTTTCAATTAAAACCTTTTTTTTTCCTTCAGACAGCAAACCTCTCATATCACCTAATTTTTGTTTGTATTTGTTGTTGATAACCGACTTTCGAAACAGAGTGGTCTCATTGGCTCATCCCCTTTTGAAGCTAATACAGTCGGCAAAGCAGTTAGGTTGGCAAGGGCGCTAGTTAAGTTTGTAAAGGTATGACTGAAACCTATAGAATACTAAACAATTTTACATAACAAGATGTACAATTCTATAAAAAAAACTTTATCCCTAACTAGCGGCCCTGCTAACTTAACTCCTTTGCCGACTGTACCATTCAAAATTGAAAAAAAAGCCCTCCAAAGGACCTGGGGACTTAGCCAAGTTGACTATCTACAATCACTAACGCTATAGAAATTGAAAGAAATGTATAAGATTATCGTTAAGTCACGTGGTCAAAACAAACGAATAGAATCTGATCCTATACATTTCTTTCGTTTTCTATAGCGTTAGCGATTGTAGATAGTTAACTTGGCTAAGTCCCCTGGTCTCTTTCTTTTGGAGCCCGTGAATTAAGGGAGATGATAATATTAATAACGACTAATATAATTAATTACCGTAATAAAATCATTTCACAACTCTTAGGTACATTTGTATGATAAATGTCTAATGTTTCATTACTCTGAGCTTTGATTCTAACTTAATTGACATTTACGAGTTGTTTGGGGACTTAAATAGGCTATAAACCTAGTTTTGTTTGGTTTCTTTGATAACTATATAGTTCCAGAATATGAGTAGGTTCATCTTCATGTTTGATCAATAGGCGTTTTTCCTCGCAGGATTTCGTCACCCAACTCGTGATAGCCTGGTGGTATGAACGTTGGACTGACAAGTTAAAGCTTGTAGGATAAAAACCCACGCACCTCTGACTTTTCGGATTCATTCGATGGATTCGACTTATTAGTACCTCGACGCATAATAATTACCCTTTTTTCGATTTCTTAGCTTAAGTTTTTAACTCTTTTTTATAAACAAATAGGTACTTACAGTAATTACCTGACTGCGGCGAAGCCAAAAAAAGGAGGGTTATGTATTTGACCTGTATGTATGTTTGACCTGTAGATACGTCTCTATATTCCCTCGTAAATACTAAACGGCTGGACCGATTTTGATGAATGATATGTCGTTATTTTAACTAATAATATTTTGGTTTTAAATGATAAACCAACATCTACATAATTATCAGAAGGTACCTCAATTCGAAAGACTAAAACAAATTTCAACAAACCATATTGAAAAATCATGAAGATACCAAGAAATACCGAAAATAGCCAAGCGGCCAACATTGTCTGCTGGCGCCATCTATCTGCGGAAGGGGGCGGCTCGTAAATTGTCACATGCGGCGCTCTGCGTAAGCGCCGACGCAACGCGCCGGAAGTTTAGCGGCGGAGTTTGATCATTTAGTTGTTATAAGTTAGTTGAGACATTGTGATGATAAATATTAAATATTACACACATATTTAACATTTGTGACATTTATTTATGTTAGCGCTTTCTTTATGTTTGATTGTGGTCGTGATAGCCTAGTGGTATGACCGTTCACTAGCAAGTTCGACGTCTAGGTTCGAAAACAATTAACAAGGCGCTCTCTGACTTTATGTAAATTATGTGCGTATTCTTCTTCATTTCGTATGATTGATGAACAACCTGGCGTCAGAGTTTAAGCCGCCTGTAAGCCTCTAACATGGCTTTACACGCTATTGAAAAATCTCTCAGGTGTGCTGGTTTCATCACGATGTTTTCCCTCACCGTTTTAGCAACTGATAATTTATTTATAATACGCACATAACTTACAAAAAGTCAGAGGTGCGCGCCTTGGGATCGAACTGGAGACCTCTGACTTGTTAGTCGACAGTCATACCACTAGGCTATCAGTAGTATCAGTACTACAAGCGTGCGTATTATAAATTAATTATCACTTGCTCCGTGCTTCGTAAAGCATGTAAAGCCGCTGGTATTGCGCCTAATCTGTATGGTCGTGTCGAATTGCCGTCGCTTCGGACTTCAAGAGTGAAGGAATAGAGAGTGCACCTGTGTTTGCGCCTACACTTGTGAATCCTTATCCCCCTGCGTAGATGATTTTGTGACGTCATAATATAAGGTCTAAAACATCTTCAGACATACAAACATCAATTTTAATTAAACACTACAAGACATCTACTCAAAACATGTCAGAGTTATATCCCAAAAATTCCTGATATTATCACAAGAATGTGGTCACCGTTATCAGTAAAAGTCAACAATCGTGAAGAATGTCACCCCATGTGTTGCTGTTCAGGAGGCGGGACGTGTGGTCACCCTACTGAACGGGAATTATCTTTAAAACAGCAGGCGGTGGAAATAGCTCAGTGTTGGAATGTAGAGTGCATGCTTAGTGAGCTTTTGGTGCGGAAAATTACTGAATAATCAAAGTTCTAAGTGATGGCCGATTTACTTTCATGAGGATCTTTCTTTTAAGCATTATTCTTCTTAGCGTGTCGATGGCAATCTAAATTGTGTCAGCCCAGATCTGGTAAGCATTATTAGCAACCCTATTAATAGCTATAAGACATTTAACTTATTTTGGAGTGCAACTTAACCAACTTCCAAAAAGGAGGAGGTTTTCCATTCAATGTGTATTTATTTAAATATTTTTGTATTGTTTTTGTTGTTTGCTTTTTTAAAATCTTTTTGATTAGTAGGCCGATTTAAGTAATTTTTTTTTTACCTCCGACGCAAGGTGGTCGAGGTGTTATAAGTTTGACGTGTCTGTTTGTCTGACTGTCTTTCTTTGAGATTTTTCAATGGTGTGTAAAGCCATGTCAGAGGCCTACGGGCGGTTTAAACTCTGACACTAGGTTATTCTTCAACCACACGATGAGAAGAAGACCTCTAATTTTTTGTGATAAGTCTCCTTATGTTATTTCAATGGTGTACAATAAAGAATATTATATTTTATTCTATTTTATTAGCATACATACCTTACATTTAACCCCCCAATAGTCATCTTTAACCCTAAACTGACAATAATTCTTACATGGGGCGGAACTGTCCCACCCTTAACGTATAAATACATGCAAGGGAGGAGCAGTTATCTGTTTGCCCCATAAAGTTTAACGGTACAGTTATTTAAACTTAGATAAATATGGGTAAGATGCATCTGACCTAAGGGGAGATTGTAGGGAATTAGGGGTTAAGCGAATGTCAGCGTTTTAAATATGTGGTGTGTTTTCTTGTGTCATAGCTGTTGTAGATTTTGAGGAGTCGATGGGCGTAGTGGTTAGGCGATTCGCCCTTTGCGCTTAGTGATGTGGGTTCGATTCCCGCACCTGACAAATCTTTGTGTGATCGACAGATTGATATTTGTTCCAATTTGCGAGTTCGGTTTGTGTATTGTGAAATTATATGTTGGTATGTAACTGCCCCCACATAATAAAATCATCCTGCAATGCAATGCAAGGCATCCTGTATCTTAAAAAAAACGGTTTAGTAGTTAGTATAATTTAGTTAGTTGGACTTACAAGTCAAAAGTCGTAGATTCCAACTCCAAGCCACCAATGACTATCTAAATGAATACCCCAATTCCCAAAAGGGTTAATAAAGGTAGAATTGTAAAATTAGCCAGCTACGTTATAAGCTAAATCTAAAAGGTGGCGACACTGCGATTACCTAGACACACTTCCGGACGTGCCGTGCTGCTACCGAGAATTTCCAAGTGGAAAAACTTAATTATCTATACTCTGGCCGACCAAAGGTTCGAACCCAAGACCTCATGCGGCCGCTAGACCAGCCAGGCAGTGTTTTCGAAATCGTGTGCGTAATTATGAATATTGTGTTTTAAAAAACAAGACAAACCAATCAATAAAAAAACATAGGTAAGTACTAGGAAATAAAAAACGTGAAGGCATAGGCAATAACAACTTGCAACTATGCAAACAGCTAAGTAAAACTACTTAATAACGGTTACAAGATACCTATGTAGTTATTTCTTTATCGAAAACAAATAAATTAAATTATAATGATTAACTTACAATGTCGGGCTTCGTTATATCAGTGACGGGCAAGATAACAGCACATTTAGTTGTTTTTTTTTTTAAGAAAAAATAAAAATTATTGACACGAAATGCTGGCCATAAACATCTGCTTACAATTGCAATAAAGCATAAAAACTTGTAAGATGTTCCATTGCGCGGACGCAGCAACAATTGAAAAACACGTGTTTATGAATTTGTTTTACACAGCATTAGGGAAATCTCTGATTCTGTTCATGATAATTTGGAATTTCACTGAGGACTTCTCTTTTAGTACACCAAGCTCCACGTAATGTTTTTTTGGACTAAGAATGAGTATTGACAAGTACCAATAAATACAAGACGGCAAACCGATATTAATTGCATCGAAAACATCAAAAGGTTTAAATTAAAGTTTTCGACAAATTATTGTCAACATTTTTAATTTAAACCAAACAAAGTCTAAATAAAAACGGGCGGTCAAGCGCGACTAAGGCCCAATTTCACCATTCACTTTAATAACCGAGTTTAATAAAACTAAGTTCAGCCATACACAAATTGCAGTTCTGAACTCAGTTAAACGCTTGAACCGAGTTTAACTGGATTGATCGCGTTTAGTATCAGTGGTGAAATCGGCTCTTGTGTTCCGCAACACAACTCATTATTTGTTAATAAGTAATCCGTTTTCTTATTATTTGTTAATATTATAATATTTTAAGGTAGACCCTTTAAATACACTCAGACAGGCGAGACAGATTGTCAGACAGATAGAGTAGGCTCAGTAAAAGAGTCAAGGGAACTCTATTACTAAACCTACTCTATCTATCTACTCTATTCTATTCAGAACCTATTACGTGCGGAGCCCTTAATGTATTCAAACTAAATATTTACCAGTAAACACCAACGTAATATAACAGTACCCCAACTAATAAAACTACAAAAATTATGAGCAAAATGAAGAATAATAAGGTAACAAATTCTACTTCTCACTTCTAAGAACCGCTTAACGGCTGTTATACATTGTCTTGACATAACTAAGGCGCAGGTATTAATTAAGTCTAATTAAAAAATAACCCGTGTTGAACACTATAAAATGGCGGCCGACTTGGAAAACTTTAATTGATATTGCGAGTTATTAAAATAGTTAAATATAAGTATTGTTTTTACTGTCTGTTTGGTAGAAAAACTAGCTTTTAACTGTAGCTTCGCCTGCATGTTATGTGAAAATATGTAAATATGTAATATAATAATTATGTGAAATCTAATGTTTTAATCTGGGACATGGTCTATCTGTGAGCCCAAATTTCTTCAAAATCCATTCGATGGTTTATGCGTGATTGAGTGACAAACATCAAGTCCACAAACTTTCACATATTAAGTACTAGCGACCCGCCCCGGCTTCGCACGGTTACGCTAATATGCATGTATTATACATATAAACCTTCCTCTTGAATCACTCTATCTATTAAAAAAACCGCATCAAAATCCGTTGCGTAGTTTTAAAGATCTAAGCATACATAGGGACAGACAGACGCGGGAAGCGACTTTGTTTTATACTATGTAGTGATGATATGTTATGTATTTTGTATTATCAGTTTAAAAAAATTGAGGCTGACATTATTCTTATGTACTTACAAGGTAAACAATTTTTATGTCTTTAAAGATATAATTTTTGACAGATCAGAATCAACTGAATATAAAAAAGTAATGTTTGGAGTTCCTCAGGGTAGTGTATTAGGACCCCTACTGTTCATTATATATATAAATGATTTACCAAAAGCAATAAATCATAAATCAATTTTATTCGCAGATGACAGTACGATCATATTTACCGGTAACGACAGTTCTCAAATAGAACAAGACATAAATAACACTTTAAGTAATGTTATAGACTGGTTGACGCTAAATAATCTAAAAATTAATCTAAGAAAAACTAATCTTATGACATTTCGGAATCGATTAAATAGACTTACAAATATAGACATCCAATATTTAGGAAATAAAATAGAACAAGTTGACGAATCAAAGTTTTTAGGCATATATATTGACCCACATTTAAACTGGTCATCACATATAGACTCATTGTGTTCAAAACTCAATCAGTTCTCTTACGCACTCTATATATTAAAGAAAACAGTCCATATTTCAACAGTCCTAACGGCATATCATGGTCACATAACGAGTTATTCATCAACTGGGCCGAGAGAATCTTGTCCGCACGGCCGAGTTAGCACCATTCATTTTTTATAATTTTTTCGTTCGTCAACTCGGCCGACGTAAAATTTTTAAGTATTTTTGTACAGTCAAGTACAAAACTGTTGATAAAAATAATAATATGTCTTAATAAAACTAAATGTATTATATAAAATAGATTTAATTTAAAAGATAATTTAATAAAACTTAATAATTTTAAAAAAATCAGCTGTTCCATACATTTTGTTGAGTCATGTGAACATAAATGTATGTAACAGCTGATTTTTTTTTTCGATTTCAGGGTCGGTCCCATAGTAAAAGTTGTTCATAATGATATGTTTAATGACTCCTTTTAAGTATGCTGGTGTTTTACAAATAACCCTGTATATACAAAATGACAAATGTGGTCTATAAAATTTAACCTAATGTTAATTAATAGTATCACAATTTGTTAAGCATTATGCTTAATGTGAATAATTATTATTCATCAATCTTTAAATAATAGATTGATGAATAATAAACAATAATTTATTGTAAAAACAAAACTCAAAGAAGGCTTTAAAATACATGTAGAACATGTCAGTTTGGTTTCAAAAATTATCATAATTATTCTTATTTAGTAATTAACGTAATTAGTATTTTTAAAGCTCTATTAATAATCAAAAAATATCTCAATTTTTAAGCATTCTGCTAGTTTAATAACTAAATTTTCTTATTTATTTATAGACTCACGCCTGTATTCCCCAGAGGGGGTAGGCAGAGGTGTGCAGTACACCCACGTTTCGCCGGCTATTTTATAAGTCCCATCTAATAGGGGGCAAGCCTATTGCCATTAACCGGGCACAATTCCAGACTCCGTGCTGCTACTGAGAATTTCCTAATGGAAAAACCCAATAACACTTTTGCCCGACCCAGGGATCGAACCCAGGACCTCGTGCTCAGCAGTCGCGCTTGCTACCACTAGACCAACGAGGCAGTCAAAAACTAAATTTTCTATTGCTTGATAAATAGTACACAAACTAATATAAAAACAAAAAATACGTAAAGGATTGAAAACTTCCTGCGTTTTTCGTCGGTTAAAAAAAAGAAATCAAATTTAACATAATAATATTTGCTTTGTTTCAAAAATGAACATAATATAAAATATGGTTTTTTTTTCAAAGCTAAATCTAATAATAATGAAAAAATATCACAAATTGTAAAGCGTTTGGCTAGTTATTAACTTAATTATCTCATCATCTGCCTAGCCTTTTCCCAACTATGTTGGGGTCGGCTTCCAGTCCTACCGGATGCAGCTGAATACCAGTGTTTTACATGGAGCGACTGCCTATCAGACCTCCACAACCCACATACTGGGTTACACGATACCCCTTGGTAAGACTGGTTGTCAGACTTTCGGGCTTCTGACTACCCGTAACGACTGTCAAAGATCTACAATTGACAGCCGGGGCCAACAGCTTAACGTGCTATCCGAGGCACGGAGAGTAATAATTAATTTATAAAACGCACATAACTTACGAAAAGTCAGAGGTGCGCGCCTTGGGTTCGAACCCGAGACCTCTGACTTGCCAGTCAACGGTCACCACCACTAGGCTATCACGACTCTTATTATTTAACTATCTATTGCCTGATAAACAGTACACAAACTAATTATAAAAACAAAAAATACGTAAGTACTTATATGATTGAAAACCCTGCGAATTTCGTCGCATAAAAAATATATTTTCTTTGTTTAAAAAATCAACATAATATAAAATAAGGTCTTATTTCAAACTTAATCTAATAACAATTGGGTCATTATTAACTAAATTATAAAAATCATACGGTAATTGTTCTGACTTAATTTTTTTGACTTTCTATATGAGTGTAATTAGTGTTTCGGTGTGTACGAACTAATGGAACGTGATTGTAAAATTTTCATTTCAAAATATTATTAACCATAAATACTTTAAACACTTTTGAACAGACTGTACTACAGATACTCGGACGAGTTGATCAACAGAAAAATAATAAAAAATAAATGGTGCCAACTCGGCCATTCGGACAAGATTCTTTCGGCCCAGTTGATGAATAACTCCACATAACACCCCTATTAAGGTATGGAGTTATGTTCTGGGGCAACTCTACAGACAAAGAAGTAGTATTTAAAGCGCAAAAGAGATGCGTTAGGGGCATTTGTCAGCTAAAGCAAACTGATACCTGTAGACCGTATTTTATACAATTTAAGTTATTAACACTTCCTTGCATTTATATATTTGAAGTGGTGTTATTTGTTAGGAAGAATACTAAGATGTTTTAGAAATTAAACAGTCGACGTCATAATCTCAAACTACGTTTTCCCACTAATAAATCCGCTCTACTTAATAATAGTGTATTTTGTATGGCTCCGCGGATATATAATCACCTGCCAAATGGTATACTTAGAATATCTAATCTTAATATGTTTAAGAACCATATAAAAAAATTGCTTGCAGAAAAGGGGTACTATTCTGTCGAAGAATATTTAAATGATAAATTGCTATAATCAATATTACTTTAAATTTGTGTTTCTGACATTTATAACATTGGTCTGCTGATGCTCTAATTTAAGTTTGTGTGAATATGATACTGACATATTTATATTATAAAGTAGACTTACTTGAAATTGACAAAATTGTGACATCGTAATTATTATTAATGTAGTCGTAAATAGTATGTAATATTGTGTAGTTGAAATCTGAATTTAATTGTATGTACAAAATTTATAAAATTTATAAAACTTTGCATGCTAAAAGGCTGATTATGGTGATACTCTGTAACTCACACTTATTTAACATCTTCATGTAAAACCCATTTTCGCAAATAATTAATATATTGAATTGAATTGAATTGAACTCTTTTCGTTAAAAATTTTAACATTTTCATTGGAGTTATTTAATAGCTATTATACATTTAAACAGATAAAAAATATTCTTATAATAAATAGATTTGAAACAAATAAAACATAATATTGATATTCTCTTGTAACGCTCTTAAGTCGAAGCATAATACAGTAATTTTCCTTTGCCATCCCATAAAAAAGCAAAACGAATTGGCGCCAATTCCAAATACAAATCTATGCAGTGTTCCACGTACCCCCGCCTCTTAACATAAAGGCGCCCACTAACAAAGTCATATATTGAAACCAATGAATCAGACGTACAATGACATATAATATTTAGAAACACTGGAATGTGCACGCATATTTTTTATTGTTTTTGGTTTTAACGCGTATGTTGTGGACAGTATTCAAGACTATTTGTGGTGAAAAAGATAGATCTTATTACACAGAAAGAGCAAAAAAGCTACAGCACTTACAGAAAAAGGGGAAATCTAGTAGTCCAAGAGGTTACGGCCGGTTGCGCTGCCGCAGTCGGGTTGTACCGCCCGGTACAACCCAGCCGGCGGGTTATGCGCCACGCTTATTTGAAACAATCATGCCAGTGGATTGCACCTGCGAGGGCTACCCGTTATCTTTCGTAAGTTCTCAAATCTCAAATCAAAGTTTATCGGTAAATATCTAACTACGAACCACACATGCGCACACTGCAGACGTTGATGCTTTCGTGCCGCTGGACGGCAAAGTTGCCTGGCTTATAACGTTGTATACCGCCGGGTATACCACCGCAAGGCGGCTTTGGAGTGTAGACACCATACATTGAATTCAATTCTACCGATTCTACCGTTCTTGTAGTTTAATATTCTATGTCAAAATCTAATAAGCCGCCTCTCGTACAGATGTTCTAAGATCGATACAAAGTTGGTTGTTATATCGGTACAAAGAACGTTCGGTACCGGGTAGCTCGTAAACCGGGACTTCAGTCGGCGTCTGCGAACACAGATTTTACTATCTGCTGAGGAGCTTTCAGCAACTACAAAGAGACTGCAAGGAAAATACTGGCGAGAAGAAAAGTGATTTGAGATAATAGATTAACTTAGCTCTTAATTTGCATAGAATTAAAATTATCAATTGTTTTAATTTCTGATCTGATTGAAGAACTATTTGTATCTTTAAAGGTGTTGAAAAAGATATTAATTTATGAGCTTTAGTACTCTAAGTCATGGCTAACTTGTCTTTAAAATCGGATAAAAATATGTGCATAAAAACTTTCATCCGACGGGTCCAATCAAAATTAAACATTTGTGAAAAGAATATGTGTTTATTTATCCCTATTCAGTTTAAACTTTTATATTTCTTCAGAGTTGTAAATGTTTCTATCTCAGTGCATAGGAAATTAGAGTTGCAGAATATCGGGTTGAACAACACGAAATGTTTTTCACAAAATGATTTTCTATTGTGAACCTTTAAAAATTAACCTAATTTGGCGTAGCTAAAACTCTTCTATTCTTTTATCATGGTCTCAATTAGAAAAAGAGATAGCTAGATTTCTGAGTATCTAATACTAATCTGTGATATCTACCACTTGAGTGTTTCAGTGTACGGGGCGTGGCGGACGACTTGGCTCGTTTTACAGCATTTCACGGTAAGACATTAATTGGACGAAATAAAATCAAACGCGGACGTTAATGACACTTGAGTGAGCCTCTGTACCTAACCAATGGCTGGCCGTAATGAAGTTATAAAATGTTCGTTAGTATGTAATATTGTAACTGTTTTCGAATGTACTTTATGGTTAGTAAGAATCGTTTGAATTTGTAATAAACTAGCTGCTTCACCCGGCTTCGTTCCGTGGTTCTAATTTTACCCAATTGCAGCGCCACCAAGCGGGCCCATTATAAACCACCCAGTAGCCCACTCAAACACAGTATGCTATGATGGTATGATGCCCAGACAAACATATTTTGTGGCAATTGATTTTTATTTATAGGTACTTTTAAAAGGTCAGATTTTGTTTTAAAGAATTTATTCTGTCATTTGAACTTGAACGAGTATTTCATTCGCAAATATTTAACGAGTACATACGATAAATTAATCAATAATTAATGTTCAACTAATAAATCTAACTGTGAATTAAGAATACCTAAATATATCCTTCCTATAATTCTCCAGTTCCTATAATTTGTCAGTAGCGACAGAATGACAACCATCGCTTTAAAATAGTAGTTTTTTTTACAGTTAAAGCTCTATTTCTTCTAACCAAATGCATAAAACATATAAACAACACATAATATAAACTAGATCTAGGTACTAAAACACAACTTCATTTCTCAATCACAATCTGCGAATCAAATCTTAAGTACGTAGTTATAAGCATTACTAATGTAATTGGAATCAGCGATCAAGCTATTTCATTTCACATTTAATTACTAAATAACAAAGAAATATCATGTTCACTACGATATTAACTTATTATTCCTTCCATACTAACTTATTAGGGAAAACAATCGATTTTAAATTGAAAGTCAAGCCATGCGAATGTTTTACTACATTTTTAAAAGAAAATTCGCGATTAGTTTTTCACGGGTACGGGCACAATCGGTAATTACTAAAACGTATGAAAACTCTATTAAATACGAGATTATTACGTATTGTTAAAAGCAATAGGTAACGCTTATTTTCATTCATTAGTTATTAAATGCTTCGGAGCTGAAAGTTTTAGCGATTATTCACAAATCTAATTATTCAAATTAAACAGGTGTTTAGTCAGAAAAAATGTGGAGCTATTTAATTTTTAACACGTAACTCCCACTTGATACGTCAAAAAAACCCCTACTATTTTTAATCGAGTTGAGATATCGATACGTTTTCGGCACGACAAAGCCAAATGCGGCTGTCATAACAAGGTAAACAATAAAGTTGTATGATAATGTATTCTAACGCGTCCGATACGCGATAAAATTCGTGACCGAGTTGTCACACCTCCCTTAATTGAAATTTATGTATACGAGCCGAACGCTGTGTATCGAAAAAGGAGCCCCTACTATCGCTACTTTTTCGTCGTTTTTTATCGAATCGAGATCGAGATTCGATTGTACATTTGAGATAGATATATTTTCTTGTTTAATTGAATCTTTTAAATTAATAAAAGTAGACATCTTGAAAGAATTATTTAGCAAATAATGCGTAATCGACGATCTTACAAAAGGACGCTTAATTCATTTGTAGGTACTGGTGCCATTCATTTAAAGAGTATCTTGATAAAACTAATTAACATCCTTTGCTTTCACCGTGATAGAAATTACTTGCAATCTATATATAGTTTTTAAAACACCAGGCCTACCTGCCACGCTTACACGTTAAATGCAGAGCCTATTTAATTAAATTTAGTTATAAACCTCTTTTGTGCTGGCTTGGCTACTTTTCGTTTCAGCCATTTTAATTTTTATCACGTCTTTTGCATTTTTGCTTTTGTGAAGAATTCATGTAATTAACAATTCTAGGTACCTGCAGCTACGCCTGCGAGGTCTGTTTTATTAACTTTAGTAGCTCTCCCTGGAAATTGCTTAAGCAATTTTACTGAAAAAAAATCTATTCCTATCCTTTTTCCAGATGGTAAAGCTCTACAATGATTTCGTTGGAGTATGAAACCGGGCTAGTAGTAACACCATATTAATATATTAGCGAAATTTGGCGATCAATTTTCATTGGTACTTACGTCATACGACTCGATCTTAATTGTGATCGAGTAGGAGTCGACGAGAACAACAGGTAAGGGTCCAAGTTTTCGATTTAAGGCTTTTATTATGCACACAAATTTAAGCTCGGTGTCCGTTTCGGATAGCTTCCGAGCGACTTCCGGAGTAGATTACAAATGCTTTATTTGTGTACCCGGCCTTATCTTAATTTCTTAATTAAGAACGCCGCACGTTGAATTAAGTAATTTTTCGTAATAATACTTTTTAACTTTCAGTTAAAAGTTTGGTTAGGTTACATTAAACTTCAACTTTTATTGTAGCTGTTAATTAATTGTATCACGAATAATCACTATATAATTAAATTCTCTTTTTTTAGTTTTTTATTGTTCTATCAAAGAAAATTGGGTGTTTTGCATATTAACGTATTTAATTGTGACTAATATGAATGGTTAGGTTTTTTTAGTAAAAGATCCAACAGATATTTTTTATTATAATTAATTAATTCATACCATAATTTAATTGTATGGGAAATTACTGTATGAGATGATAGTTATATTAATTATACCACAATTTAATTGTATGGAAATGACTAAGTATATGAAAAAATAGTTAAAGTAATTAATATCTCCATCTCATAAATCATTATGATAAACTAGTAAATAAGTTTAAATAAATTAAATAATAATAAATCATTATAATAAACAACCGACGTTTGGCTCCAAATAAAAAAAAATACCATATCATATCATATAAACGTATATTGACGATAATACATTGAATCTTAAAAAAAAAAAAAAGGTGTCATAATGCATAGGAATAATAATGCTAGGAGAATAAATGTATGATTATGAGAATATCAGTAGTATAGTGTATACACTGATATTCTTATAATCATATCATCCTCCTAGCATTATTTTCAAACTTTGTTGGGGTCGGCTTCTAATCTAACCAGATGCAGCTGAATATCAGTTTTCTACGGAGCGGCTATCTGACCCCCGCAACCTAAAGAGATGTGATATTCTAAATTTAGATCAGTTGTTGGATTTTATCCGGTACTGAACTGACTCCCTATAACGACTGTCAAAGATCTTCATGAGAGCCGGGGCCAAGGGTTTAACATGCTTTCAGATAGTCAACCACTGGACTTAGTAGTCAACGGTCATGCCCTTAGGCTATCATTTCTTTTAATTATCATAAGTTTATAACCAAAAGTAGACTATTAATCCCAAGTATAAGTAAGTGCCATGTAACAGTGGGTAAAAAAATTGCCATATATCGTTCACAGTTTCAGCCTCTATGCTAAGAACTATGAGATGGAAAAACTCAATTACAAATTTGGCCGCGCTGCAAACTGAATTCCCGATCCTCCTACTCAGGAGTTGCACTTAGAACCACAACACCAACTAGAGCAGTTGATGTACTTATTTCTGGTAATCGATCTCTTTGTTCCGTATTGCTCAATTCCATATCAAATAGGTGCCTATTCTCAACACCGATTTCGTTGTCGCGTTAAATTTGCATTCGTGAATACTTGTGATTTCCCAAGCGAGCGTGTATCAGTGAGATCTACGGAATTGCCACCCGGCGCCCGCTCTGTATCCAAATCGAAAATCAACTCTTTTTATTCGCAATGTTATTGGATATGCTTATTCTGTTGTTTGGGAAAATGCTGAAAAATATTCTAAAAGTGTACCTTACAAGCAGTTCTGCAACCATTTTTATTTAGTTGGCTCTTAATTTAAAAAAAAGGTTACCTATATCACTTTATTAATATTCATAGAAGCAAAGTCATAAACCAAGATAAATATAGATATAATATAGACTATGTTTGACATTATTCAGTATTTTTTTAATAGAGTTTTAATTTACTTCGAATATGAGCGTATTAATATTGGAAAATTTTAATAAATCTATTATTACAACATACTCTTACAACACTACAACATAGCGTTTAAAAAAACATATTTATACCTAGGTCATCGTGTACCCCAAGAAAAATTGATTGAAAGAAAAAGAAGAGTGAAGATAGCTAAAAGAGTGAGAATGACATTGAGGGAAATGATTGTTAATAGATCAGAGATGGTTATTAAAATACTTTCAATTACCAGATATTCGCTTACCAGAATAGGCACCTTTTCTCATTCAAAGAATTTTGCATATCAGACGTAGGCGTAAGATTTTATTGCAAAGGGACCTATTCTAAAGAATTGAATTGAGTCGAGAGTGGCGACAAAAGATCGCTTTTCTAATAAACCGTTAGTACCATTTGCATTGTACGGGGAAGTCCTATATTGATATTTTTATTACTGACGCAATCGACGCTTGTTTCTTAACAGAATAGATTTATAGAATTAGTGATTGTTTAGAATATAATATAGCTTTGTCTGTGTTGTACCCATAGATAACGAATCAGATTAGTTCTGGCTTGGCACCATAGAAATACTTTCCAATATCTTTGCTTGGCACACACACGCACAGCTTGGTTTTGATTGGTCGAGGAAATGTCATGCAACATGTCGATACTAAAGCCTATAATATGAGCAATTGTTTTGTTGTTAAAGACTAAGTACGACTGCTTTAACAGCTAAATACTCTTTTATTCATTCATTAAGGAAGTGCCAAAATTCAGTGACACCTACCTTGAATTCTAAGACCACATCTTAAAATTCCATTTGATTACCACAACTATTTTTTTTAACAAACTTATGATAAAAATAACAAATGAAAATATTTGACGAAAAACAGTAGGTATAATATATATTATGACATCAACAGCTATCAAGAGATAGGAATAAATCCAAAAGACACATTCCACAGATCCCCGTCTCTATGTGAAACATTATGGTAATGTACCAGTTAATAACAGGGGAAACGGAAAATATTGTGCAAATCGGAAAGTTGGAAAATTATGTGTTTATTTTCCAACATGAGGTTTTCTTCGATAACTTAGTACTTAATAAATAATATCAAATATAAACTTTGGAGAGCCTCTACTGAAAAGTTATGATTTTAGCTCTTTGGCCCTTATACATATGTATATACATAGGTCCAATCGACATTCATATTTATTTATCTGGAAACGTGCTACGCAACTGTGGCTCAGCTCCTCGATTACTCCTGTAGTATTACATAAATGGCCTCTAAAGGAGTAGTACAGCCTTCTGTGTTGAGTCGTGATAGCCTAGTGCTATGACCGTTGACTGGCAAGTCAGAGGTCTCAGGTTTGAACCCGTAGTTATCACTTACTCCTTGCGTCGCGGTGGACAGCACGTTAAGCTGTTAGCTCTGCGCCTGATCTATCTCCGGTCGAGTCGGATTGAAGTCCCATCGAACTATGAGAGTGAAGGAATAGAGAGTGCACCTGTGCACACACTTGTGCACTATAATTTGTCTCCTGCGTAGTTGGCTAAACTCTTTTGGTAAACTCTGTTGGTCCTTTGACATTGGCCGCTGTAACCGAAATTCGGTCAGGGAACATTACAACCTTCTCATAGAACATCGGTGTGAAATATCGGTTATGTTTCGTACGGTTGGTATTATTAATAAATGAATGTCTTATGTGGGAATCAAACCCGTGACAACAAGTGTAGAAGGTGAATCGCACACACCCAGCACCTAATAGAGGCATCGTCATACTTTAATTAACTGAAATGTTATCCAAATAAAAACACAATAAAGCATTCCTTGAATTGCCATTTTCATAAACACTTAGAATACAAAAAGCATTTAGGAGTCACTGAAAAACGATTCAACCTCCTTCAAAATAGCTTGATCATAATAATTTGATCGTATATATGCGATATAGTAGTCACAGTACTTTACACCGTATTTTGTAGGATAAAATGAGAATTCTATGGCTTATTGTAGATAACGTCAACCGGTTTGGATATCTACTGAATAAAATTTGATTATATCCAGATAAATATTTGGATTCAGATATGGAGGTTGTGGTGACATAGTCGATTTTGATACTTTGCTTTGTCTAATGTTTTGGAACGATATTTTATCTAAGACTTTTTAATAAAAATAACAGAATTTCGGTGGCCAGTCTCAATGGAGACTAGCCAATTATGCAGGAGAAATTATAGTGCACAAGTGTGTGTGCGAACACAGGTGCTCTCCTTATCCTCTCAAAGTCCTATGAGACGGTAGTCCAACACGACTGGAGAGAGATCTGGTGGAGGACTAAAAGTCAGAGGTACTTTGGGTTCGAGCCTGAAGCATCTGACTTGCCAGTCAACGGTTATACCAATAGGCTACAAGTGTAGAAGGTTCCGTTCACATGAATGTGTAATTCAAAGGATTCCAGTAGACATAAAAAAATATTATACTACTTAGGTAGAAAACAAGCATGCAGTCTGCCTATTGGTATACCTACCATGCGCAGAAGAAAAATCGCTCTTTAAACCGCTACGCTTATCATGTTGTTTTTCAAACAAAACAATTTCATAACTTAAGTACTTTACCATACATTATTACACTTAGAAACCATAATTTAACACTCAGACGACATGACACCATCAGCATGACACCAAGTGTAACACCTTACGCCCCTATATGATATATGGTGGTACCACTTCCGCCGCCCCACTTCCGGTACCGCCCCAAGTTATTTTGTAAACACACAAACGTAAACATGCAGTTTACAATATTATCTTTGACGTAAATAGTGAGGGGAGTTGCTGCGAAATGTTTCCCGTGCCTAGAACTCGTATTAATATGGTAGAAGGGTGTTTCTTAGAAACGAAATTTGTGTATGTCAAAATTAAGCGTACCTATACATTACCTCCACACAAAGTCGAGAGTATAAATGTGTGTGTGTGTGAGAGAGTGGAATTAATTATATTGCTTATTATAAACACTAGCCTTCAATACTTAATACCTACCACACTTTTAAAATTGCAATAACTTTTACAGTAAACAAGATATGTTTTCAAATTCAAAAGGATCAGTAAAAGTTATCGATACGAAAATACAGTTAAATTTCGACCAATTGGCGTCCTCTAGTTATTATTAAAACATAAATTAAACCCCATGTTTTCAGGTGTTGAAAAACTTTTACATTTCAAATCTCTGAGAGGACATTTTCAATCCAATCAAAATGATTTTTAAGAAAATGTTACCTTTTTCAAAGAATTAGAAAGCTGCAGAAATAGAATGATGTCATCAAATCCAAGCGGTTGGGGTATTTATTCTTTTGTAAACATTTAAAGAAAATGAAGTGATAAACCTTTTTATGAAAATCTTCAAATAAGTACCACATGATACAAGAAATTACACAATATCTGCTACAGGAGATTTCCATTGCATGAAAATTGTACATCATAATTAGTATTGTTTTTTTACATAATATTTAATAAGAAACTCTCAAAAATCATTCATTTAATAAGCAAAAACTATGCATAAACATGTAAAAAACATACATAAAATACGCGTTTTTATATTTTTGAAAAGGCATATTGTGTAATGCCACGAACATACCTGGTGGTAAGTGTTATAGTGTAAGTGGTAAGTGTACCTATTATTAAATATCTAAGAAATATTCATTCTTGATATAATTATCTATTCACTCACAATTTGAAGATCCTCAAATTCAAGTAAGTATTCTAGATAGACGCCGCGCCGAGATGATTCCACTCTTTAGCTTTAATACCATATCAACTATTTATCTTTGCATCAGAACAGGCTAGCTACAATGACAACAAAAGGTTAATCTTAGCCTATATAGGAGAGCTATGAATAGAGCCTATATCTTTACAGTTCACTGACTATGTCGGCAGCCCTGACGTCCCAGAATATGTGCATGTTTTAAAAAGTTTAAAGGTCTATCCACATGTGTCAGGGCCGTGCCCGGGACGTAGACGGCCCGTGCTCCGTAAAGGGCTTAAAAAATAAATAAAGGTGCGTGCTATTTATATTGCACTAGTCCGTGTCCGGGCCGATGACGAGCTAAAGTTTCAAGTTTTAATTTCCTAGGGTTCATGCCACGGCTCTGTGACGTCTCGGGCACGGCCTGATTTGAAAGAAAGAATCTTGGGAAAAAGAAAACTAGAAAAGGAATTTGAAATTGGATGAAAATGCTGTTAGTTGACGCATCACTTGCGAATGGACTGATTTGGCAATTTAAAAAAAGTCTTCATTACTGTCCGATTAAGGCTATAGAGGAAACGAATTAAGAAAAGTTAGAAAGATCTCTGAAAGAAAAGAAATCTTTTGGATTTGACTTTTTATAAACTTGAAATCTTATTCCGGAAAAATTGAAACACGGGAGTGAAGCCGTAGAAAAATTTAGTAGTAAGATAAGATGTGTATGATAATATGATAAATAATAATTATATTGTGATACTGATACGTAAAACTGTCGGGAAAAGTTTTCTATAATAAGTTTTAGAAGAAATTTTATCAGGTCTTCTTTAAAAATACCGAACCGAAAGTGCCGAATCGACTATGTGTGTAGCTACCCTAACAAACATAAGATTCCACAAATACACACAAGTACTTAAACAATCCTTATTCCACTACTAAGTCCTCTAAAATCCGATACTTTTAACATAATCTCAATGTTAAACAAAACCTTATTTGAAACGTTTAAACATGGCTTCTTGATGGTGTCGTAAATGTGAGACAAAGCTTCGTTCCCAATGGGCGCTAAGAGAACAGTTTATAGCCCAAAGCTAATATTTGTGGGGCGATTAAGCCACTAGGAACCATTGATTGATGGTAACTTGATATTACGAACACAGAGTAGTGAGAGAAACAGAAAAAACAGTAGGGGTGAGGTAGGTTAAATAAAAAAATATGTAAAACGAATAGAATAAAAAGAATAAATTTTCTTTCGTCTTTACTTTTTTATATTGAAGATTAAATAATCTAGTGATAGAGTTTAAATAGCTCATAGGCCTCTAACATGGCGTTGAAAAATCATTAAGACCTGCTAGTTTTTTTACAGTGTTTTCTTTCAGTTTTTAAACAAGTGATTATGATTTGTATGCATGTTTTGTTTGTGCAAATGTTTTGCTTATTAAAGGGTTCGATTAAAGAATTTGACTTAAATTCGGATTCAAGTTCAGCCCGAGTTGTTTTTGCGAGTTTCTCATTAAGTGATAATTAATTTATATCGATACGGATGTGCTTTGGTGGTTTGTTTTCTTGTTTTTGTGGCTAGTCTTTCGATACAAAATCTTCTCTTCTTACAATCAATTGTCACACTACAGAAATGTAAAATAGCTTTAATATTAATAACGTCTCCACATGGTTTACCTACTTAAACATTTTTAAAACAAATTTTTATGGTTCTTAATATACTTACCTTTTTTTAAAGGCTATATGTGAATATGTAGGCAGTGTAGGCTATATGTAAGGTAGTTTAGTGTATTCCTATAAACTTCCAAATTTAAAAAGACGTTTGTATTTCTAGGTATTAAAAACTGTTAAAATGAATTCTCTGACCGACCCTACTCTGTATTTTCGGGACAGCTGAGCCCATAAGCGGCCCTACTTTGTCATAGTTTTAAAACAATTAAACACACTATTATATTGCAAACATAACGGTAACGTAGTGTGGGAAATGTGACCGGCGAGGAAAACTGATTTAGTTATTAGTTATTTCCTTTTTACAAGCTTACTTACTTTTAGAAAGATATTTGGAACACCACTTTAAGTTTTTATTGAGATTGTTTGAAACCATGCTACAAGAAAGGATTATAATTATCTAGGGGACTGTAATATGAAAAGTTGACAAGACTATACATAAAATCACTATTTCGACTAATGCATTCTGTCTATGTTGCAAAAAAAAACCTTTATTTAAACATAGGCGCAAAGAAATTGGTTGACAGGGGTGCAAGTTAAGGTTGTATTTTTTTCAAATCAATACCTAATACAATTTAATTTTATCATACTTTTCTTCATAAAAAGGTATGACTGAAACCTAAAAAAACTAAACAATTTTACGCAACCACACGCAAATTTCTATAAAAACCATGGCCTTACCTACCTTTGCTGATGTACACCTCCTGAAATTAAAATGTATTTAGGCTGTGATACTTATATCAAATTTACTTATTTAAAAACAAATAAAATCACTATTTTTCCTACGATTTTTAGCGAGGAAAAACAGAATTGGAACTCGTACTCTTTCCGATTTATCAAATTACATTCACCTAATCTAAGCTTAAACAAAAATAATATACCAATCAAATATTGCAAAACTGAAGCCACACAGGCGGTCCAAGGTGTTCAAATATTAGTTCATCTTTCGGCAAAATGAAAGACGAGCCGACCGGGGTTAGCCGCAAACTGTCAGGTTTGAATTACAGATATTCAAGTGGCGTTTGGTGTTGAGTGGCGCTTTGATAAAAACACGCCGATATTTTTTTATGTATGTAAGTGTGTGTGAAAGAGAAAGCGTGTGTGAATGTGAAATTTGGGTACGCTTTTATAAGATTGTCTATACAAGAATGCCGTGATGGCTCATTGGTTACGGACCCGCTTTGCAAGCACGTGGGTGTGGGTTTTCAATGACTTATGTTCTTTCTTAGTTAATTTAAGACACCACTGACTAACGCTGAAGGAAAACATCTTAAGGAAACCTGGACTTATAGTCTGAAATCGCAAACCCGCAGTGAGCTAGCGTGGTGATTAACGCTCAATACTTCTCTGTATGAGAAGAGGCCTTTGGCTTACAATGGGACAGTTACAGGCTGATTTATTTTGATTTGTGGAAGATTGACCTCGGGCCTTGACTTGGTCTGCATTATTTTGATTTGAAAGTAACTTATGTCACTCTACGACCCATAAGTTTCAACAAACCAACAAACGCATTTTGGCATTTGTAGTAATCCTTTTTTGATATAGACAGCATAAGATCACTTTATATGGTCAGCATATTATGGGCGTTATAGTAATGTAAGCTGTTCAGGAGGAATTAAGGCTTACAGCAGCGATAAAAATATAGCGATACGTACGTAACCTATATGATACGAGCCATGTTCACGAGAAGCCAAGTATATATGCCATAAGCCATCGACAAAGTTATTTATTTATATGTTTGTAGTACAGCTATACTAATACATGGGAAATATGTGGTGCGAAATATCTTTTCCTAACGCTTTAGCAAAAAACATGCATTAATATGTAAAAAAACGTTAATTAATGATGAAAAATCGTTATTCAATCAACATAAATTTTGCACTCAACAACAAGATTCAAAACCTTTACATGTCTACAGTAAAGTGACACAACTAAGTACCGTGTTGTCGGCAACTTGAAAGGCTCGGGGTGGCGCTAAGCCGCACTCACGCGCATATTAGTCGGCCACGTCATTCGGAGCACTGCTAATTAATTTGTTTAAAGATGTAATTATTTTTTATTAAATATGGAAAACCATAAACGAATGTGTCCATAATTAAACTCGTTTATTAAAAATGGAAACTTCGCTTGAATTTTTATTTTGGTAATAAAATTATGGTATTTTTGTAATAACTGTTCGCTGTAGATGCTGTTTTAAAAAAGCTTTATTTGGAGTGAATGTTTACGGGTTGCGTGTTAATTTAATTTTTTATGGGGCTGTTAGACCTTTCCCAAGCATTAACTACCATAATTTAGTGTAAAAATCTTGCACTTATTATAATAATATTGATAAATATTTAGAGACATATAGAGATGGAATGTTTGCCTCCTATCAAATAATATAAGTAAAATGTATTCCCATAGATATTACCATATGCCTTAGGCGTAGAAAGAGATTTGCGACTGATTCTGATGGGATATAGGGTGGCTCAGCGGTTAGAGCATCGGCACGGTACTCCGAAGATCGTGGGTTCAAATTCCATCCGTATCAGTTGTTTTTTCGAATATCTTATTAAATAATTATATTTAATATACGTATTTTTTTTATATTGAACGGTTTTGTCATCAGAACTAAAGGTAAGTACCAAATATCAGATCAATCTGTCAACAGGAAGGGAATAAAATTTCAATTACTAAATTTAAACCAAATAATAAACAGGTCAAGCTAAATAAAACCGTTTAAAAACAAATCACATGCTAAACGCTCACTCTAAAGTTTTATCTCTATTCAGGAAACGCAGTTGCAGTGAAAAAACTTAGTGTATTATTGACATAAACTGAGAGTCGGTGTATTTGCTAAGATTATGGCATGGCGGTTGGCGGCCAGCATGAGAACAATAATAGTGAACATAGGTACTCTTTCACACACCAATTATATTCGGTTTGGTTTATTTATTCAGCGGTATTAGTACTAAATGTAATTAAGTATAAAGATTAAATACAAATAACATAATAATTTCTAGGGTTTCTTTATAATCAAATAACATTTAAGCTGGATTAATTTTCGTGTATTTCTTGTAAAAAAAAAATATTTTGACGTTTCAGAGGATTTGCAGTCTCCGTGCCAGTTACCCTACTACACAAGTACACACTACTATACTCACTCTTGAAAATGTACCCAGTTTGAGTTCGAAATCAGTCCGGCAATTCCGAAATATACTTGTGAGTAAAGCTGTAATAATATTTTATATTATAGTATGACTCACAAAAGTTATTATTCTAAAACGAAATGAAAAATTTCTAAAATTAAAAAAGTAAAATGAATCAAATAAGCCTGTGACTGTCCTACTATAAGGCAAAGGCCTCTTCTCATACAGCGAAGGATCGAGCTTTAATCACCAATCACCATAAGTCAAGGTTTTCTCAGGATGTTTTCCTTCACCGTTAGTCAGTGGTGTCTTAGATTAACTGAAAAAGTATATAAGACATTGAAAATGTCACATTGGTATATCCCAGGTTCGAACCCACACCCACGTGCTTGCAAAGCGGGTCCGTAAACAATGAGCCACCACGACCGATATTTTGATAGCGGTAAGGTATTTATGATTTGTAAAGAAACTCACTTTGTGTGCAAGCGCAAATTAGTAGTTGTACTTAATAGGTAGTAATGTAGTAACCTCACGTAGAAAAGCCTTATGTGGTAGTAGAGACCAATGCCGACAACGCTGTCTCTACAATGTAGTAATGAAAGTACTTGTGAAGCTTTGCTACTTTCCTAAGATTTCCTTAAATTTTAAAACAAGAAACATAAATAAATGATTACAGGATAAATTAAAATGTTAAATAACTCCCTCCTAACCTCCGATACAAATAAATCGAAATTTTCGTATTTTTAAACGGTTATATTTAGCTTCCCTATTTATTATTTGGTTCAAATTTAGTAATCGATTGTTCCCTCTTCCTGTTGACAGATTGATCTGATATTTGGTACACAGCTTTAGTTCTGATGACAAAACCGTTTTACGTAAAAAAAAAAAACTTATATTATTTTGTATAAATAATAGGGTTCGAATTCTGACTTGCTTGACAACGGTCATACCACTAGGCTAGCACAGCTCTAATAAATCACTATCACTACATAGTATACAACAAAGTCGCTTCCCGCGTCTGTCTGTCCCTATGTATGCTTAGATCTTTAAAACTACGCAACGGATTTTGATACGGTTTTTTTTAATAGATAGAATGATTCAAGAAGAAGGTTTATATGTATAATACATGCATATTAGCGTAACCGTGCGAAGCTGGGGCGGGTCGCTAGTATCTTAATATCCTTCTACATATTCTATAATATTAAACAATTAATCTACCTTTAAATCTTACCGCTCTATTGAAAAGTAATCTTAAGTGAGGGATTTGCCAACATTATCTACGTTTTAACAGCACCGGATACTAAGTAAGTGTTTTAACGCAGGAAGACAAAAACTAAGCTTTTAACAGTTCATTAGACGATTGACACATTTAAAAAAATACTTTAGTCGTGATAAAGCCATTAGCAAAAATGGGCTGATTTTACGCGGTAGTAGTACCACCCCTTCTCGTGAAATATCAGCGTGGAATAACTGCATTTGGTAATTTTAAAACATTTCTATAAAGAATTTATGCATGCTACGCAAATGAAACGAAACTGACAAGTTCGAAATATCAAAACAAAAAAGAAATCGATTACGAGCGGGAAAGCACTTGAACGCAGTAATAGCCTAGTGGTATGACCGTTGGACTGCCAAGTCAAAAGTAGGTTCGAAACCCAGGCACCTCTGACTTTTCGGATTCAAGTGCGTATTAGAAATTAATTATCACATGCTAAAACGGTGAAGGAAAACATCGTAAGCAAACCAGCACACCTGAGAGATTTTTCAACGGTGTGTATCTATATCAGAGGTCTACGGGTGGTTTAAACTCTGACACCAGGTTGTTCATCAACCACACGATACAGAGAGATGAGCAGGATTTGATTTGAATGTCGAAGAGAATTTGGACATCTTAGTTGATATAGCGGTTTGTTGTGTTTGTCTTTACCCACTTCGCAATCCCAGGTTCAAATCATGCCCTAATTTTTTTTTCTCCAAAAAAAATTTATTTGATTCTCATCATGCATCTAAAAATATTTAAGTATACCTACTTAAATATTTTTAGATTACTTAAACAAAATGATTCACAGTAATAAATACCTACAGTGTAATAAATATACTACGAGACATATAAACATTCTAAATACCTACCTACTACAAAAATCTACCTCCACCGCCTCCACAAAACGAATTAAAGGAAATCAATCAACGCCCAAATAGAACCTCTCTCCCTAAAAAAAGCAAATCTACATATATTACAAATGTTTGCACATATAGACTATAAATTGGCCCAATCCATGGGTTTTATTGTGAAAGCAAAAATAGCAGAACGAACGCTCAGAGTGGGTGGGCACAGGAAATCCATTACTGGGTACCTATGTGTCAGGAATAGGGATGGGAGGATTTATGTCGATAATTTGACAAACAATATTTTACGCAAGTAGCCAGCCAAAATGCAAGTTGGAGTCACGCATTAAGAATTCCATGGGTTTGACTTTTTAACTAGCCATAGACACAAATGTATCCTGTTAAAAACAACTAGCTATTTTTACGATTACAAATATACAGCCCTATGTACAACACACTGTTTGGACCATCTGGAACCGGGCAGAATAAATTAGGAGAACTTGGCACTGATGATCAGGTTGTTTTTATAGGTGGGATAGTGTGTCATTTTAATACGACTTAAAGCTTAACTTACTTATAAAGATTTAGAAAAAAAACTTGTACAGTTTCTCATTTTTGTAAATAGAAAATGCAACGCTATATCGTTTTAAAAATGTTATACAAGAAATCTGGTATTCAATAGAATGAATAACTATATATTGTAATTTATAAATAAACTATTTGTAATTTAGTATACTGTACAAATCTGGGTCAGTGCCGTCAAATTAAAATACGAAGAATTTTATAGAAAATATTAAAAAACTTTAGACAAAGTTAAACAAAATTAGTTAGTAAACTACATACCTACGTATCTAAATTATGTAACAAAATAAGGCACCAGTCGTGCCAATTCTGACAGAGTTATTTATCATTGAAGGCATCTTTTACTAACTTCTCTAAAAACCTATAGGAAAACAAGGATATTAAACCGTGTAGGTAAACTAGGTTTAATTTGACAATAATATAAAAATTTATCGACAAAACCGCAGCGCATCACTAAAAAAACATATTAGAGTGCACGTAGTCACATTTTCTAATCTATATTCAAATTGGCGCACGCCGCGCCTCGACGCCATTGTGAAAATACGAATATTTTTCCAATTTCGCCCGGAAAACTCGCGCCACTGCCATTTTTACACACCTACCATTTTTATTTTACAACCTTCTATTAAAATTTCACCCTTATCGCTAAGATATAAAGGTGATATTCTAAAATATGAACGCAGAGTATTTTTTGTCGAATATAGACGTGAAAATGTATGAGCGCAACTTTTACTGCCGTCTCTTTCTATCTTTTGTGCGAGGTTTATCTGGCGGCACTGTGATACTTAGGTTGTTTGCATAATATTTTAAATAAAATGTGAATATAAATATCGCCAATACCTGGTATACGTGCTTTTAGGGTAGGTACCTACAGGTTTCAGTTTATTCAGAGATCCTAATACTTGTTTTATGTAGTTTGCGTCACTTTAAAATATTGCCATCCTGAAGTCTCAGGCATTCTGTAAAACTGAAATTATAACCCGATAATAAAATCCCTAATCTTCGATTAGTGACCCGAATCAAAAGGCCATGTCCAGCAATATTGACGTCGTCAGAAAAAGGTAACTGCTGTAGTAGCCTCCTAGATAAATATTTTGGTAGAAATTTTGACCGCACTAACTGATTTCTTGGACGATGACTGACGCCCGTACGTTTGTGCCTTCGACACCACAATATCAACAAGACATATATTTAATATTCTTTGATTCCCGAGGCCACCTTAATCAAATCCTCATTATTAATAGAAACCAATATATTCATCATCAAATTGCACGCATAGATGAGTGTATTTAAGCATAAACAATATTAAAATATTACGCAAAATCTACAAAACCAAATCGCCGATATCTCTTCAATAAATAGCATATACAATGTTAATACGCGTTTTGCAAGTAAAGCATGACTTTATTTTCATTACAGCGACATTTGTTACGTCGCAAGATGGCGCCCGAGAGACAGTCTCCCTTGTTTGGACAACGTCGAACTCGTTGCTAACAAGGATGTTTAGTTACTGGATGTTTGGTAAAACAAATAATTGCAACACACCTTTTATCATCATCGTAAGTACCTATATTATTTAAGTTCTGATTAATAGGTAAAATAAAATTGCGATCTGTTGCACTTTCGGTCGGTACTACCAGTCGCTCTCTAGGTCGGTACTGTCGGTTTTTACCATTTGTGTTAAAAACTTTATAATGTTATTACCCATGCCTATTATTGGTGGTAAAAATTGTAAGATTTGAGGACAGTTTTCCTTTGAATCTTAGATGAATTTTACTGAATTCAAGTGACAACAATAAAAAAATATGATTCTCCTCATTTCAACAAAGCAAAAACAGAGTGAAAACGAATTCTCCCAAAAAAAACAATTAATAGATTTTTTTTACCTTTGACTTTTGAAATATTTTAGATTTCAGGCGCAAATTAAAGACAAAATGAGTATGGATACATACGTCACATTCTTGAGCACTTTAAGCTAACCCGCATCTTAATTAATTCATTATTTATCCGAGAGGTGAGCACAAACAAATAAATCTACCGAAATTCTTTGAGCGTTTCCCTGCAACGCGCGATACCTTTTACGATAATCTTTTAAGATACCCACTAGCTTTCCTTTACACCTGTTTATAGAATTCATCATCACTTTAATCTGGATGAAACTCACTGCGTACGGAAGGTAAACGAAAGCTGTGAGGATGAACCGTGTTGTATTCAAATGCAAGATAGAAGGTAATAGGATTTTACCCCTTATAGGACACGTCCCGCCAGCATAGCACATTGCAGCTAATTTGGCGTGGGGAGTAACAAAACACAACCAACCCTAATTAAGTAGGGAGATAGATCTCAAAAAAGTTTTTTGGATGCATTTTTCCTGCGACCTGTTTTTTTGTCCTCGTCCCGCTGATTTTTCATTTAACTCCAGTTAGGAAAACGTATCTGACAATACTACCCCTAATCTTGGATATCCCAATCCTGATGACGCATCACCAGAACCCTACAGAGATACCATGCATATATAGACGCATAGTAACTCTATGTATATGGTCCTTTATATGCTTTTGATCATGATATCTAATACTACGTGGTGAAGTTATGAACTTTAACTGTCTTTATCCCTATAATATCATAGCCAAGAAGTCGATGGCTCTTGCAAATAAATTATATTAAAGAAAAAAAATGCCCGATTTCTTCACAAGTCGCTTCTAGCATCCCAATATCAGGGCTAGTAAACCCGGCCCTAAAATAAGACATCGTCCTTTCGACTCATATTTATTTTTATTTATTTATTTATGATTATTTGCATGGCCCGCGCTTCATGTGACAGCCAAGGCGCTATTGTCTTCCGAAATAATAACGAGATATGGCGCTACGATATATCTTTTTTATATTTTTATGTTTTTTTATGCTTGTAACCCCGTCACGAAACCCTTAGCGTATCCTTAAGGCGGCCATGTATACATTTTTGATCGTATTTTAAACAGAAATGGCGTTTGAATAGGTATAATAATAACCCTGAATGACTGTCGAAGATGTCTCAAATGAGAGATTGTTCTCACGAGTCGAGATTAGAAATGGCAGAAGAAAAGTGTAAATAATCGGAAATAATTTAGAATGCTATGTAACTTACCTATACTTAATTAGCAGGAACGTTTGACTTTAATTATCACTCTCCGTGCCTCGGATAGCACGTTAAGCTATTGGCCCTGGCTGTCAAATGTAGTAATGTCAAATGCCTTGACAGTCGTTACGGGTAGTCAGAAGTCTAACAACCAGTCATACTATGGGGTATCGTGTAACCCAGTACCTGGGTTGTGGAGGTCTGATAGGCAGTCGCTCCATGTAAAACACTGGTATTCAGCTGCATCCGCTAAGACTGGAAGCCGACCCCAACATAGTTGGGAAAAGGCTAGGCAGATGACTTAATTAGCAGGAACCTAATGTGAATTAATAAAGGATTTGTTTGTAGGTATAGGTATTTCAAAAAAGTATAGATAGAATGATGTAGATACCCAATCAATACATTATAATGATCTTAAAAGTGCAAAATAACAAAGAATAATGTAAAAGGCAGACAAGATGGATGGTGATTAACATAATGAGCAGATGATCCTTAAACTTACCCAATATATTTCACTACCATATAATTGGATGAATAAACTTAAATAAACAGGTGTATTACCAAAATACCATTAAAAATGTTGAAACGTAGTAGCATTATAACAATAACTTTATCGTCCAAACACAGTAGGCAATACCGATAATCCAATATCACCGTCAGATAATACCACTTAGTGCAGGATTAAGATGGCCGTCGCACAGTTAATACTGTTAAAATACCACAAAGCGGCATAATTAGCCACCACACAGGGTGGATTCGGAAGTATGCGGCCCGAAACACCATAAATCCAATTACAGGTGAATTAATTTAAATATTACGTGGCAATGTTTTTTTCGAAAATAAACAAATCGCGCTGTTTTTTGTTCTCGAGCGCGCGAGGCGATTGTTATATCAATAAATAACGCTAATGGTTCTGTATATTTGCTTTTTTAATTTACTGTAGAATAAAAATTCTTGGTTAAGTTATTAATATCAGATTGTTTAACAATAGTTTTATTGATACTTCATTCTAATTAAAATGTTTCGCAACCTTTAATAATTAGTTATTAGATGGTTACCTACACGGCCTATATCAGTCCACTGCTGGACATAGGCCTCTCCCAAACGTATCACTTATTTTGTGCGCTCATTAGAAGGTTGGGCAAAGTTGGCGATCGCAGTAGCAGATGGTTGCTATAGTAGGATCCTGCTGCCCATCCTCCAGATTTTCCCTTTGTTGCTTCTTACGACACCCACGGAATGAGTAGGGGTGGTTCTGTTCTTAGGCCGGAAACCTCACGGCACACTATTTGATGATTAGATATTATTTTATTTAATTTAATAATTTTTATGTATTTTCAAATAGTCTCCTAACGATTATTTTTTAAGAACTGCAATCCCCATTAAGTGTAGTGTCGTGGGCTTAACTTTGAAATGCGGCGTATCCTTTAAATTTTTTGTTAATTCGTAGCGGGCAGGTAATGAATCGCCGGCCGCCTCATCGTGTCCCCAATAAATACTGGCTACTGGTTAATTGAAACATTATAAAGAAGATCTTATCGTCGCTCAAGCAAAGACACCGCGGACGGAGCGGACCCCGATACGTTTTAGGAATGGGTCGTTCAATATTTTTTCTTTTTCTTTACATTTTTAATGCCGGAACTTCTTAGAATTTCTGTATCAGTTAGTTGTACATGAGTCAAAGATAGTGGGGTTTATTAAAACGTTTCAAGTTGAGTATAGACGAGTCAGTAACCACCCACCAAAACACGCTCAATGGGTAACAAAGCACTAACTTACATAAAATACAATAAGAGATCAAAACAAAAACAATGAACACTTGGCCTAACAAGCCACCGTGCAAAACGGGTGCAAACTTATGTTTTCGGTTGCAAACATCCTTATTTCTGCAATTTGGTCGTTAAAATGCGATATATCAGGGGTAGAGTAACTTTGGAGCGTATTACTAAGGGACCGATATAACTTGGTCTCCTATTTGTTATTATACAATGGTTTTGTGGGGTCTTGTTGAGTTGGAGGTGGAATTATAGTGGATTCGAGATAGAACGGCGCGAGCGGCGGCGCGAAGAAGCCTGCAGCATATATTCTAATAGGCTATTAACATATAATGCCGCTGATTGGACGGATGCAGAGCGGCAGATGTGACATCGAATGCGCTGCTCAGGTAATGTAAACATTTTACGTTTTCATTTACATGAAGGTACCGTGCAAAAAAAAATGTTACAGTTGGTTAATATTGGTGAGATCACTTTCCACACATCGTGGTCTCTTGGTCCGTAGAGCAGTAATTTTTTATATTCTCGTAGTATCCCCATTTTTAAGCCGTATGCTATTAAAATATGATCTCAATCCTGGCAAAAATCTCCATAACCCCATGTTTAAATAATGTATTTTCACTTATGTCTAGACGTCTCTTACAAAACCAACAACCACAACACAATCTCAACATTGCAGATTTGATTACAACTTAAAATAAATTGTTATTTACTCAAAGCTTTATTTCAAAGGTGTGCAAAGGTCACCAAAGGTTGAACACGCCTGAATCCGCGATGGCGCGCGATACGGTAGCAAATAGCGCTACTTTCTCGCGATTCACCTTACCTCACACTAGCTACGTCTCTACCCAACCCTTATTAACTAACGAATCATAACAAAACAACTGTAAATGAACTTTAATACACATGCAATACGGCTCAATTTCATGTCATTTAATTTTCATCTTTATGACTTTATTAAAAGAACACAATTTGAAATCTGAAAATCTTCATCCCACTTCCAAAATGTCGCAAGTAAGTAATAAGTTTCAAACAAAAAGAGGTTACGGTGCGGCTTAATAAATTCGATATTCAAATAATGGGGAACACGATACGGTTGCAGTTTACTAGACAAAATTATTTAGATAGATCAGGGATATTGAACCTTTATCATACAAAAATAGGGTTACTTTTTCTTTGATGTGTGTTACTTGTGTAATGTTTGGATATTAGGGTTGGTATGCATGAAGAGCAACACATAAACGCATTGTAGGTGCACAAGCATGCACCACGCTTTAGTACAACCTAAATAGAGGGTGGTCAGTGTTGTGGAAAGAGCTCCTTGTATTTAATAAATTAACATAAATAAAAGTTACACCATTTGTAAGTCGTAATAAATCTTGTTCGTTCACACTTCGAAGAACTGACGGACGGAGTCGGGAAAGAAATATTAGCTCTGATAAAATATTATGCAAAGGGCCTATGCTATCAGGACTGATTTTCAGCTAAGGACTAGAAAAAGCTTTAGGTAACTTAGAAGTTAAGTGGCCAGCGTGCAAACGATATAATGGCTGAGCTTTAGGGCTCTACTCCCAAAATCGAACAACGATGTTTCGGATCGGAACGTCATAATAAAGACCGTCAAACACAATCTTTACCACCAAATTACCATTGTTTAATTGTAGGTACTTAGTGCTTTCATCTGTTTATTATCAGGTATTATCATCAGGTGGGCCGTAGTACCTAATATGAAAAACACATTTAAAATCTAAACCCAAATTAGTTAAAGTTAAATAGGTATTTATATATTTAATAAGAAAAAATCACTTATACGGATGGAATTCGAACCCACGATCTTCGACGTACCGCGACGCTCTAACCGCTAAGCCACCGTACCTATCTCTTTCTACGCCTAGTAATATCCAAAATTGATAATACTAATCCAAGAAACTTACTCCACACAATTTGGCTGCAACCGCGTCGTGTGCGACAGAAATAATAGGCTAGCACACTGGGAGGTATTGAGACATCAGCCGGTATTAACTGATACCGCCCCACCCCCCCACTACCTCTACCTCTCGTTACACGAACCTGTTACGCTAGCCCGAATTACATCTTGTTAGGCGTAATTAGGATTGAATTGTATGGAAAAATTAAGGTTTGCATGATACTGAGTTTTGATAGTGGTTGTAGCGTAACTTTGAGGATGTGTTGACTAATGATTCAGTGACAGTCTTCTAGGTATAAAATCGAAAAATCGAGTCGTGATAACCTGGTGGTGGTGACCGTTTACTGGCAAGTCAGAGGTCTTGGGTTCGAACCCAAGGCGCGCACCTCTGACTTTTCGTAAGTTATGTGCGTTTTATAAATTAATTATCACTCTCCGTGCCTCGGATAGCACGTTAAGCTGTTGGCCCCAGCTGTCAATTGTAGATCTTTGACAGTCGTTACAGGTAGTCAGAAGCCCGAAAGTCTGACAACCAGTCTTACCTATCGAGTAACTCAGTATCTGGGTTGTGGAGGTCGGATAGGCAGTCTCTCCATGTAAAACTCTGGTATTCAGCTGCATCCGGTAAGACTGGAAGCCGACCCCAACATAGTTGGGAAAAGGCAGATGATGATGAGTCTTCTAGGTATAAATGTCCAATGTGTATGTTTGTTTGTAACATCTTAACGCTTCAAATACTGAACTAATAATAATAATAGTTGTCTTATTTCTTCGTATCGTATGGTTGGTTCTTGTCAGAGTATAAACCGCCCGTAAGCCTCTGACATGGCTTTACATGCGCTAGTTTTCTCACGATGTTTTCCCTCGCCCTTTTTAGCAATATGTGAATTTCTGAAAATCAGTATCAACGAGCGACACACCGTTGCGCATGTTTGCGCGAGTGTGTCGTTTTCGAGCGTTTGTACGTAGTTACCATACTGTATGATTATATGTGATACTACCATAATAAGTATCGTTCGAGTGAACCAGTGAGCGTCATCATCGTAATTAATAATTTGGTAAAGTTGAACGTAAACACTAATCTCTTAATTTAATTAAGTAAAATGTTTATTGCCGGATGCAGATTGCTTTCGGTGAGATTATAAATAAGATGATCAGTTTAATTGGTCTCCGACCTACACGTTTCCTACTAACAACAATTCAATGTGTTAACTTATGTAGTCTGAATTTATGTGCCCGGCTCTCACAAAAAAAAAAGTAATCAATATCACAAAAGGTGTGTAAAAATATGCTAAAATTAAAAAAAAACATTATTGTTGATGTACCCAATAAGTTTATTTTTATTTCACTTACACCCTACAGATTTTATTTAACACGCTATTTTTTATCCCTCACGCATAAATTGTAGTAAGTACTTACTCTTTACTCCATACCTTACAAGCCATACCATACCTCCAGAATAGGTACCTAACGAGAAATGTTTAAATTTTATTTCTAATAAACAACACATGAATTCCATACCTCTAAACCCACTCCTTAAATTTACACTAAATTAGTTTATTTTTATTAAAGGCATTCGTTTGACTAAGGACCCAATTTGGCATAGTTAACACTACTTTATAGATCTATAGCAAAGAAAAGTAGCAGCGCAACAAACTCTACAAAAGTACGCAGTCAAAATTCACATACTTAGTTATTACCACAATTAGTCAATCAATATTACCAAAACAACAACCAAACCCGTCCACTTAAAACCACCATTCCGCAAACAGTAGCAACGACACATAATTAACCCTCCACCGCCGATGGCTCAATCTGGCTAAATTATTCAAAAGCCATTAAGAGGAACGGCTTTTAGCCACTAATCGTACCGTTTCCGGGCCGGTAATTATCGCTCTTACACCAACTCTTATTTATCTTGCCGACTTTTTACAATTTATTCGGTTGGTACCATTTTTTTGGTGGCGATAGATGTGGGTGTTTTGTGGTTGGTTACATGGTGCGGGCTTGATTGGATTCTGTTGACTAAGTATTGTAATTTGTATCGAATATTTATAGGTATTTATTTAGAAATTAAAAAAATAATAATTATATATAATTTTAAAATTTTAATAAGATAACATGTGCTATAAAATGTAAAAAATATTGTTTCGAAGTTACTGTATGTATTTTAATTAGTAGAAGTAAAATTATTAGTAGTTTTTTTATGTCTTCAGTGTATGTTGTTTCGTTTACAAGACATCAGCAGGATTTACGTTTTTATTCTAACCAACTCTTAAACGTTGCTTATAATTTTTGTGTCCATTGCAATTAGTCCTATAAGTAAATAAGGCTTTCTTTATCTCATCACAAACCCAAATACATCCTCCAGTCTTCCAATTTGACAGTCGTTTTAGTTTGAGGTGCTCACGAAAAATCCCGCGAAGCTAAAGGTCTTTTCGAACACAGCGAAAAGAAAGGAATTTACTGGTTAAATTTTGCTCATAGTTACGTTGTCTTGATGATGATTGATTCTTCCACGGATTAGATGTAAGTTTTCAATGAAATTTTACTGTCTCATCAACGCCTGCGACTACAGATTTTGTATGTAAAATCCTAAATGCCAGTGACATGAAATCTCTTCGACGACATGACCTCTTCGACTCCTTGAAACAAAAATTATAACATACTAAACCAAATTTTTATCAAAATGTTATATATTAGAAAACGTCCATCCTCCTCCGCTACAACGCTCCATGTAAACCTTTCAAGTATTTTCTATTAAGAAGCGCTAACAGCATTAGTAAAACATGTTAAAAATACTCTTCCGTTGACATTCTGAGTGGCGCCCGCGCATACCCCACTTGTACAGGCAACTGCAAATCAGTGGTTAATAACATGCTTGACTCGATAGAAATAAGTGCGATTTTCAAATAAAAATATTACCATTAACTAGAGGCAAAATAAATATAAATTGCCTACCCCTTTTCTTTTATTTTTCTCGAAAAAGACTATATTTTTTTAGAAATCTGCCTTTGTATTTAACATATTAATTTATCTGAGTGAAATAATTTGCAGCACTCGAAATGTCAGGTGTTTTGTGGAAAATAAACATTCAACGCGAGTTATCCGTTAAAAGTTGTTTTGTTATGTTAAACGTTTGCGAAAGTTTAAGACTATATTATTAAAACAAAAGTTTTTTTTACTAATTGCAATGTTAATCCTTATAATCTGATCTTAGAATCGCTTTTGATTTTTTTTTTTTTTTTTTTTTTTTTTTTTTTTTTTTATTTATTACAGTTTACAGTAGGTACAATAGTAAGATAATGCTCCACAAAACCGGTTTAGCGGTTTGACTGTGGATGAGTCGCAATTAATTTATATAAACCAAAGATATAGGATAATATAGGATAATATTTCTGTGATATAAACCTAAATTATGTATTAAACAAATATTTTTTAAGTTTCCTCTTAAATTTTATTAACTTAGTTCTTTTTTAACTTAGTTCTACTTTTACAATACACTTTTCAATTAAAAGCAGTGCTAATATTATTCGGAACGAATGACAACCTAGGTAAGAATAATATAAGTAAAACTTTTTTTTACGTAAAAGGGTTTTGTCATCAGAACTAAAGGTAAGTACCAAATATCAGATCAATCTGTCAATAGGAAGGGGGTAAAATTTCAATGACTAAGAACCAAATAACAAACAGGGCAAGCTAAGTAAAACCGTTTAAAAAGAGGCATATATTCGACTTGGCCGTCAACAAACGATAATACAATTTAAGTATCAAATCAACCACTAAAACGACGCAGCTTTATATCTGGTCCATAATTAAAACAACACTTCAACCATCCTTAAAACAGGATACATCAAACTAAACACATTATTTCACATCACATCATTTACATCACACTCGTCATCACCTCATCACGCGGTCGTTAAACAAGCAATAAATAAAACTCTGACAGAAAACAAAACAGTCGCGTTTATGAGCCGCTGTGACAGCGTGCCGGTCGTGATGAAGTGACGCGAGTACGCGACGTGTCACGGTGTGATGACAGCCTTATACGACGGTGCTATCGTTGGAGAATTTAACCTGTAATTGGTATGGCAATAAATTTGCTGTTGTACTTTTAGGCAGTTGTTAAAGCAAAATAGTTAGGTAGGTACTTTAGTAAAAATCTTCTCAGACGAAGCTCCTTACCGTTTAAAACACGAACCCAATTGCAATCCAATTCCAATTTAGATTACGATCGTACACGAACATAAACGAATAACACGCTATACAAATTTGACAAATTCGCAAATTTCGTTGCTTTAGCTGGAGGCCTTTTAGGTTTCGCTAGAAATCCGGTTAATCAGTCTGAGCTAAAGCTACAACTGAGAGAGACCACGAAAAATGAATGCAAATTTCGAAAACTCTTAGAACTTACATTGTTTAGTGTCATAGGCCTCTCGAAAGGTCTTGCGTTTAAACTATTACAACTTATAGGTAGATTTTTGATATACGTGGTGACTAATACGCAATTAGCTAGCGTGGTGATTAATGGTTGATCAATCTCTTAGCCCTGCAGTAGAACAGTTACAGGGCATCAGCCTGTTGATGATGCCAGATTGATTTAGATTTAAGAAATAAAAATTCGCCAGTAAAGAAGTCAAAATATACATAATTTTTATCAGTTTTCTCATTCCCACGCCAAATTCATTTTATACCAAAACGAAAAATATTAATTTATCTGTAACTAAGTAATTAACACAGCACTAAAATAAAAACGGTGTCCATTAAATTTTTGTCTTCAAACCTTATAAAGAGCCAATTTGCAATTTGCCAAAACCAATCACAATAATTTTTACTTTTAATTACTACTCACGACAGATGTAAAAGGAAAAAAGAAAAATGTAATTACAAACTTATAATTTTCGCTACTTAAATTAAATCACAGCAATTTGAATGTTGTTTTCTAATGGCATAGAGTTCAGAATTTAGAAAAGGTTTTATTTGGATGGTAGAGATAATTTTGTTTTAAACAATAACTTCATTTGTCAGGTATCCATAGTTGGACCCCCACTAGGGCCCCGCCCTCCAATTATGTGGAGCCAAAATATAATTTATCTTTTTTTCGTGATATCTTAATCATCATAAAAATATAATAATAAGGTTGTCGGAAGATGTCGGCTGCTGCCCAACTTTTTGTTTAGAATGAAACAATTAATCTTTTTTTACGACAACCTTAACAAAGATTAAATAGAAACTCTATTGTAAAGTTTCACTTCTGTTTTTATTCATACTTTACAATGGACTTTCCGGGATCTTTAGTTGACAGTCAGACACTAAATGGAATAATCAACGCAAAAAGCCGTTAGAAACTAGCTCTAAGTCTTAGTCACCCACCCTCTCTTTACGGAAAAAGACATAAATAGCTTGTACCCTATTACTTTTTAAATTTCCTCTAATTTTGTAATTTAAAGATTTTGTTTTCAGATCTTACTACCAGAGAACGTTATATATTTTTTTTTTATTAAACAAATAGATTTTGAGCAGGATTTGATCTTGCAACATATTTTTTAAATTAAGTAAGTAAGATAAATTAAAAATAAAATAAATGTAAATAGGCTCTACTTAGGTACTCCTAAGTAGAGCCTATTCGTAGCCAGTGAAACTGGGCCTAAGGATCAGGAACAAAAACTCATCACTCATGTGGCCGAGAATGCATTTAGTTCTAAATTTAAATTCTTTACTATAAATGTAGTTTTTTTAACTGGCCTATTCTAATTTCAAATAGTAGGTAGGTACCTACAACAAAATCATTTGTTGTCTAATTTGTCGTGCCGTTTTTGAAACGCTGATCGAAATATTCTAGTACCTACTATTATTGATCGAAGGAAATAGTTCATCTTTATGAGGATACAATCAACATAAAACTTCTAATCAACAAATTCATAATCAAACTACCTCACAAATATGTACAAATAAAACAAAAACAAAGATGGCGGTAGATTTAGGAGTAAAACAATAACAATCAAAATAAACCTCACTCGAACAATCATCAAATATGAAATAAAGCTTTGAGGCCGCACAATCTGGATATCTCAATTAACTGAATGAAATAGGCCACAAAATACCATATTACTAACCCCATAAGAATCGCCATAAAACCACTGTGTATTTAGTATAAAATCAACCTACACCAAATTGATCGTAAAATATTTTTATCGCAACGTTTTTTTTTAAATATAATCTTGTTGAAATTGAACATTCTCAGTACACTCGTTTTACGACTTGTTTTAATTGGCATTAATTAACACTAGCGGTCTATCCTTGTTATTTTGGGAAGCTTAGTTATGAACCTTCTAAATTAAATTGCGAACGTAGACATCTCATCTCATCTCACATCAGCATGAAATTACAATATTCTTACTTTTGTAGGAAAGGATAATGTGCATACCCCTAGTGTTGCAACAAGCGTAAATAAGTCGGTAACCCAACTTAATCTAACCATCACATAGGCCGTATACTCATTTACCTTATTAGTATAAAAATACTACATGGACATCAAAATACTAAAAATGACATACTAAATTACATCTTAACCTTAATCTTAACACACGAATGGAGGTTGATTTCATTGTCTTCGATACTTAGAGTATTTATATATAATCTATATATTATAAATACTCTAACCTTCGATACCGAATCTCGAATCATCATCATCACTTCAATTGACTTAATTACTATATAACTTCTTTATTCAAAAATACCGCTTTTTTCGACAATAATCATAAACAAAATTAAATAATTACAAACTTCCCATCTCTAATCACACAAAATTCTATTCTCAAAACGAAAAAAAATGTCTCAGACCGAAAAAAGGACAAAAATGCGAAGAAAAAACTTAGGAACGACCTCTAACGTCCATATTTCACACTAATTATATAATGTCAGGAATAAAATCGATTATTATACTGTGAAGTTTGTGATGCGATTTTTACGAAATCATAAATAATGTCCGCGTCGCAGGTGAAGACAGAAGTGTGGGACATTTGGGACTTGTAGGACAAAAAAGACTCTTTATGTCTTGTGATTTTGGTCAGTTTTATCTTTTAACAAAATATAGACCTCTGGGTGTACCGTGAAATAGTTCACTTTTGGATACTTATAGAGCAGTTGAAACTGTCAAATATTTAGATATATTTTTTTCTGAATATTATTAATTGGCTGAAAATAACTTACAAACAGGTATTTATTTTACATATTTAAAATTATTATATTGATTTTCGATTTTGAATTCGTAGGTACATGATACAGTCTTAAAATACCTTAGAAAAAATTATAAAGATATCTCTTATAAAATTTTCTCAATATTTTTTTTACCACCAGCTCGAAATTATGTTGGAAATGTATACTAAAACGAAAATAAACGTAAACGTAGTATTTTATTGGCTTTTTCTTATTTTGGGAACAAAAAGTTGAATTTAAATTGAATTTAGGTATATCTTATGGTTCAATTGCATAATTTGATCTATCAAGCTATCATTTGAAACATCTATCTATTGGTATTGCAAACAAATAATTAGTATTTTTTTACTGCAAATCTTTATTAATTGATAATCATTTTTGACCTAATTTCTTATATTCCCATTATAATTTCCCATTAACCAATAAAATGTTCTTACCGCTTGGTAACCTGGTATTCACAACTCCATATAATTCCCGATCAGGTAAAAGTGTATTTTTTTAGCAATGTTTTTTGGTGGCAACGTCGAGTCGAGATCGTTAAGTGAAAGAGGACCTGTTTCGGCGCTTTTGTATGCTATGTTAGTATGGCCGGTAGCGAGGATACGACACTGTATTATCAAGCTAATTAATCGTTTACCAACGGACGAATTTTAATGTATATGGATTGAGATAGTATGGGTGAACAATCTCGGCTAATTTGCGAAAAGACGCAAATTGGCGAATCGGTAGGTATATTGTGGCATTAGATACGATATTAAGTTATTTTGATGGTGTATTCCCAGTTGTTCCCACTAACAACGTTGCTACTGGTTATAATCGGGAAAATAATTCCTAGTTCTTCCCACTGGGAATGATCGGAAAAACAACATTCCGGATTGTTCCCATTTGGCCTTATATGGTGCAAATATGATTTCTAATGATACATGGCCACAGCAAAAGTAAAATAAACGTTTATCCATGGTGAAAAAACAAAATGAATGTTCGAAAAAACAAACAATGTCGGAAAAACAAATTAATGTTGGAAAGACAAATGAATGTTGGAAAAACAAATGAATGTCGGGAAAACAAACGTCGAAAAAACATTTTGCAAGGTTTGGATGTTTGAGCATTGTTTTTCAATAACAACAATTAATTACATTAGATTCTATTCAAAACTGATTCCTATAAAAGATCACTACGGCGAGAGATAACCCTTTCAGATTTTAACATGCACAAGAATTTATTGTTATCCAATCGGACCTAACGCGAGTCTGCCGTTCAAATACCTACTGCACTTACAAATATTTTCATCACATTTCGTTAAGAACTTTCACCAACTCCAACATAAGCTGACCAAGTGTCCACAAAATGGACGCCGGACACAAAATAAATAAACACCGTTTTGATGACAGTGGCGTTATATATCGCGACATTGTCCTCCTATGGTTTATGGGGCCCATATCAAATTGGTAGCCATGGGGTTCGCACACCATCGATGTGATTCATAAAGCTTCGGAACCGACGTTTTGAAGTGCATAAATATGGTTGCATTATGAAATACGTGTTTTGTTGGTAGCAAGTCTGAAGTAGGTAGGTACAATGGACCTACGTAAGTACTTTAGTACTTACATGCGTCGCCTGCGAAATATGTAGCGATTTAGCTGACGATGCATATGATAGCTGCCCGATGCGATTTGTAGTACGCGTGATTATCCTATCTCTACGCCTATTCTACCCTACCCTACCGTACCATATACTACACTACCCCTACTCTACCGCTGCTCTACCCCTACGCTACCTTCCCGGTCGGTCATTGATCCAGGTTTCATGCATTAGGCAGTCTTCTTATCGTATGGTTGATAAACAACCTAGCGTCAGAGTTTAAACCGCCCGTAGGCCTTTGATATGGCTTTACACACCATTGAAAAATCTCTCTGGTATGCTGGTTTCATCACTATGTTTTCCCTCACCGTTTTAGCAACTGATACCTAATTAATTTATAATACGCACATAACTTACGAAAAGTCAGAGCGCGCTTTGGGGTCGAACTCGAGACCACTGACTTGTCAGTCAACGATCATACCACTAGGCTATCAGTGCTTAATTAATTATTAGGCAGTAATAATTATATGGAAAGGCGCGTGATACATACTTTGATATTTTGCTATCGAGCAAGTCATAATTAATTTACAATACGCACATAACTTACAACTAAACTACGAAACTATTTACGAAAAGTCGGAGGTCTGCGCCTTAGATTCGAACCTGAAACTTCTGATTTGCCAGTCAACGGTCATATCACTAGGCACGACTCTAACCATATAATAATAATGAATCATAAGAAAAAACATAAATGAAATCCATAGATATAAAACGCATGTTTTTTGTACATCTTAAATTTATTTTTTTTACGAACACCACTCACCAGTTGATATTACTACACCAACAACAAAAGAATCGTTTGAAATTATAAAAAAAAAAACGATGCCAAAAACTCTACTCGCATAAACTTCGATCGACGACAAAACATGATTAATGGTTATCCAATAAAACCATCCACATAAAAATTCATTCACATTATTAATAATTTTAATAATATTGTCCACTTTTTTTAAGAAAAAATGTTTCGGCCCTTTGGTGAATGGAGTCGTTAGCCACACTTGAGATTGAAAAGAGTAGCATTTGTTGATAGATAAGATAGAAATTTGATATATTGCCGACATGTTAGATACTGCGTTTCTTATTAAAATATTCTTATTAGACAAATATATAATTAATGTAATGAACCGCTATTGTAATTCAGTAACATTTGTAGAAAACTTTATACACCTTTTTAAGTAGGTAGGTATATTTTATTCATAGAGGAGTGTGAAATTTGTGTTGAAATTTGTTATAAAATAGAAAATGAGTGCAAAAAGCTAAAATTTTAAACCTGCAATATAAAATAAACCAGCCTGTAACTGTCCCACTGCAGGGCAAAAAAGCTTCCTGCGGGTTGGCGATTTCAGACAAGTCCGGGTTTCCTTACGATGTTTTCCTTCACCGTTAGTCAGTGGTGTCTTAGATTAATAAAGAAAGTACATAAATATGAAAAAGTCACATTGGTACATGCCAGGTTCGAACTCACAATCACGTGCTTGCAAGCGGGTCCGTAACCAGTAAGCCACCACGACACTTCTTCTTTATTTATTTTTAATAAATCAATGATTAAAACTTTCCAATTCAATTTATTAAAAAAATATCCAGGAAAAGCTTTCTAAACTGCAATAGCAACATGACGTAAGCTACAATAGCCACTTATTAAAACAACCACATTTAAAATCATCTCATTTTCTGTCATTTCCCATAAGTTTTACAGGATTCTTCTGATCCTTTGATTTCATATGTGCCAAGTACACTGTCCAAATAAAACTGGCGACACTTACAAACACAATCCTATTCTTTTCAGAGACAAAATAAAAGTTTAAGGTTTGCGCTGTCGGCCAATAAATGACCCCGATCTTATAAGTTGGCCAAAACTTCTCTTTGACTTCGTTCCAGCAGGTTTTAAGGGGTTTCTTTTCAAGAAGGCTCATGCCAAAGAAGAAATATGCCATCGCCAGAGGAGAATAAGATACCTGTTCTATTGCAGCTCTAGTAATAGCAGTGAGTAAAGTCTTTTTCTTGAAGAAACGGCTTGTGTATTTCATCCAGCCGTAAAAGACTGGTGCCATGAAAAACGTTCCAAAGAAACTAAATCGTCCAGCTCGAGCCCAGTTGGCGTTGTAAATATGAGTGCCATGCTCCAGGTATTCTTGTGCTACGCTACAGGTTGGCCAGATTATAGCGTAGGATAACATACCCCGAATCATTGGAAATTGTTCAGGTAGATGGAGAAACTTAGTCAATAGACCTGGCATTGTTTTTAATAGAAATCATGTAATTTGTTGGTTTTCGATTCGAACTGTCAAGCCTATGTTGATATTTGGGAATGATTGGGGCGTTTTGCTGTCAAAATAAGTTGAGACGTTGAAATTGATGTAACTCTTTGATAAGGTTATGATGGGAAGGTTGATATAAAAATACTATGACACACTATTAAATTCTTGGGTTTAAAATATGAGTTTATAGAATGATCTATCATTTATTAACATTATTGCTGACAAGGTTACTTCTACCATTAACAATAATACTCATCACATCATCTCATCAACACGATAATAAAAATTAGAAGGGTATAAAATATGGTAGATTTATGGGAAAAAAATCCTTTTTGGGATCTCAATCTTCGAATTGTATTATCTTTTTCTGTATAAAAGAATTATAAAAAGTGTGACGTACCATTTAAAATAACGACCTATCAAGTCCACTTAAATAATTGATTAAGAGTCCGATACATTTTTTTCTTCTATGTGGTCTCTCTCAGTTACCAATAGTTCTAGGGAGCTCAGATTAATTATCCGGTCTTCCACCGATACCTAAAAGGCCTCCAGCTAAGGCATAACAGCAGCTAACCGTGCTACTGGGACTCCTCTAAAAGTTTAGGTACTTAGACTCTTTTTTATCACCATCCGCCGTCAATGCTCGCCATTGCACATGGTCGTGATGGGTCGTGATCAAAGACGTCGTGATACTCGTAGTCATCCCTAATAAGTCTGTGCTGCCACTTCTCAGTACCTACACGTCTCACGTAGACTGGTTCAACAAGTTAAATTTTTAAATTGGAATTTCTGATTCCCTGACCATTCTAGAAAAAGAATATTGGTTTGAACATTATGTTTTCCACACAACAAGGTTATTATTTGTTAAAATTTAGAACGTGACACGCAATTACCCATTTACTAATCTCAGAGAGCAATCGATTGCCCACCCACAGAGTTGTAAGTTTAGAACAATCGAATAATCCGAGTTACCTATACGATTATTATTCGATTATTTGGCTCGGGTGATTCGATTCGGCGATCGTCTTTGTGATAGGCGCGATGATTCGGCACAATCTGATGCGCGTGCGGTCGCGGCACATGATTAGTCAATTAATGTGTAATTAATTTGGAACACTGATTTGTTTAGACACGATTTTTATTATTTTCGTTTCTATTTTTTCAATAATAGGAGCCGAGATAAGTAATTTAGGTAGGTACAGTTTTGCATTGTTCACTAACCAAGTATAGGTACCTACGGGTTGCAATGATATCCTGCTGATCCTGAAAGCAGCCTCCAGTAGCACCGATTATCTGGTCTGCTTGTACAGGGTCCCAAGTCAACTTATTAGCAGCTTTGCAAAAAAAAATCTGAGGCGGTGGGTGACAGCTGGAAATTTAAAAAAAAATCTTAAATGCTAAGTTTGTGAGCACTTAGACTATATAAAAGAGTATAATTTGATGACAATAAAATCTTAGAAATATGCAAGTACCAAACAACTAATTAAATAAGTAATTTTAGGTAGGTATGTTGTCGTATTATGAAGACTAGCGCACTTCACATTGTGAAGTGCGCTAGTCTTCAATTTTTGCATAAATTTTTGCCAAACTGTACAAATGGAGTGTCATCGACATTTATTTTTGCTATTTTACATCGTAGGTATTGTCCTCCTGACCAAATTTCGGTCACAACGGCCTATCTCTGGCCTAAAATTAGCCAACTGAGCTAGAGATATTATAGTGCACAAGTGCGAAGCCAAATTCAACTGTGGCACAAAATCTACTTTTTATAAAAAAAAATGCCCGCGTTTTTTAATAATTTGACTATATTTAACGCCATCTCTTAGATATTATTTGAACTTTTATATACAGCGCCATCTGTTGGCAAACTAATAAAACTACTACGTAACATAGGCACTTTTGCTAGTTACATTAAATTTCGTAAGATGTCGCCATAAACACTATAATTTACTTCTGCTATTCGATAACAGATGTCGCTGTAAGGATAAAATATTTAATAGAATAACAACTTCGCTATTTTAATTATTTTCTAAATTGATCAAAAATGAATAACACCCGTCACTAGCAATGAACACTATACATATAATTGTATTCAAACAAAAGTAGAACTGTAAAGTAAAATTGTTCCACTCACAGCACTCACCTATTGTTTTTTTTTTTTTTTAATAAATAGGTAAGTACCATGAAATCTTTGAAACTTCCTTCAGCAGACTTAAACTTTGTTTCTAATGTTTTTACACAAAATAAAAAGCCAAGACATCGGGAAATACCTACAAAATTCATGCAGACAGTGTGTCCGAGGTCGAGGGCATATTAATCTCATAAAACCTCAGTGAGATTTGAAATACTTTCAGTAAATTTTTGTTCATTATTAATTAAGACCAAATTATTTTAGCAAGAATAGGTACTTATCAGGTTTTTAATTAGGTACCTGCATAAGTGGTAGAGATATACTGGTAGGCGTAAGTACTTAATTTATTTTTAGGTTGGATATAAAGTATATTTTATGAGTGAGAATGGGTTAGAATTATTTTGGAGATCTCTATGAAGTTCTTTGGATTTTATATCAAGTAGGATAGATTTCCTATATACCTAGGTTTTATTCAAGTACCTACATAATAATTATGTATAGGTACGGTACCTACTTAGGTCGCTGATTATTATTTTAAATTATAATAATGTACCTACGTAAACGCTAGAAATTTTGCCCCTAAATGTAGGTCCCTTTTTTCGGGCATAAAGCATGACGTGGCGCTTTGATTTATTGTAAACAAGTTTATACAATTAATAAATATTTCTTTTTTTATCTAAATAGGTACTTACCTGTCATCGTTACATCAACCGTGGGTAAAATTTTACTCTTTTTGCGCCGAAATGTTGTCGAAATAAGGAGACCACTTGAAACTAAAGAGCCTATCATAAACTAGCTACTTTATTACAAGAATTTTGACAAGTTTGGTTTTTAGCAACCCTTAAACACGACTGGGAATATTTTGTAAGTATTATTTATTAACTATTTTCTGAAAGATTTTTTTTTTCTCGATGAAAGGAGAGCTAATTTAAAGCAAAGTTATGAGATTACCAAACAAGATAATTATAGTATTTTTAGGGTTCTGTACCCAAAGGGTAAAAACGCAGCATTGTTTTTCAAAATTAATACCTATCTATTGAATTTGTTTGCATCAAGCCATTAAATAAAAAATATCTATAGAGTTTCATTTATTTCAGACTCATAATATCTAAGTTTGTTTTTTTTTTAATTTGGTCGAAGGAGCAGGAGGATTATCATCAGCTGGAAAGCGTCCACTGTTGAACAAAGGCAACTACGAACGGCAACTTGCCGCTTGCATCCACCGGTCACCCGCGACTCTAATGATGTCGTCGGTCCACCTAGTGGGAGGCCTTCCAACGCTTCGTCTTCCAAAGAACACGCCTGCTTTTAAAGCAGGAGGAGAGAAGTTGGACGGTAGGTATCTTCTATCCAAACCCATCCCTCAGATAGCTATCTCTATAATCTATAATAATAAATCCGAGCACAGTAAGGTCAGGGGCGGTCGTGCGTAATGTCTGAGCACACATATCGTCATGTTTGTCCGATCAGTTAATGACGTTTACATTTTCATAAATCATAGCCACCCTCGTCTCTTACGGTCAGAGGCACATCAGCACAGCGCCACCAACTTATCTTTACAGGTGGACAAAATTGGAACTAACTTATTTCCTTGCTAAATTATGTTAAATGGCGATACTTTAGTTACAACTAGCGACGCTCTCGACTGAATTGATCAGATGGTGGCCCATTACTACCATGAACCTTAAAACTATAGGAATAAGTATGATTTTCGAATAAACCCATAATGTGTTATTGACTGTTATAGCCGTCCTATTAATTTGCTCAGTATTGATGGAACTATATTGGATGAAACTTTTAGCTATTTAAGTTACTCAATCATACTTTAAACTTTTAAATAAGATATTGGTACATATTAAATTATATTGGGTATTATTATATTATATTTATATTGGTATGCCACACTCTAATTTAGATTCTCGCCTTAAACTAATTCAGTTCAGACCCACATCACAAGTGCTAATTCTCTGCACACTGTAAACTAATTTTATCTCTATCTACTCACTCCAAACTAATTTAGACTCACGAGTGCTAATTTTCTAGCACATGATGTGGACAACTATGATGTACTAACTCCAAAGGAGTTTACAAACTAATTTAGACTGACTGATGAAAGTATGTAATTTCAACTCACTGTTGGTGCTAAAAAAAAATATTGTTGCCCGTGTAATTTCTTATGGTTTTATCCTTAATAAATAAAATTGTCACACTATCTAATCTATGCCTTAACCACTACAACCTTAAAACTCATATCCAACTTGTAACTTAAACATTAATTGATATCGATAAATAAAAAAATATTTAATAAGGAATCTGTTGAACCATCGAGTAACTTTTTTTTGTCTTGTATCTTCTTAACCTATTTGTACCGAATGTTTAATTTAAAAAAAACAAAGCTTGGGCTTAGTCTTGAGCTTCAAATTACATTTTTATACAAAGTTTCACGTTACTTTGCGGAAGATGTCAACTTTTTACGATCTCGCCACGAGCTTGAATGATACTTTTGAGAAAAAAAAATTAAGAAGCTGTAAAGGTTTTATGTCTTATTCCGGTAGTTGGTGTTGAATTTAGGATTGTTTATTTCGTAATAAAATTTGAGTGGTTGCCGAGAATCGTTAAAATCAATAATAAACTCTTGTTAATTTACGTACCTATTATAAAAAAATTGTAAGTAAGTACCTATTATTTAAAAAAAAGTATTTAATAATTATAAAAAACTATTTTTTTTCAGTCGGAGTAACCGTATTATTGTGTTATGAAATAAATAATGAATAGAATGAATTATATTATGTAAACATTTAAAAGTATTTTCTCTCTTTTAGTCTCTTCATCAATATATTTTATTATATTTTACCTTTGATATTTATATTGTCAAGTAGCTTAATAAATTTTAAGATAATATTAGGTCCTTACATATGAAATTGGCGTTTTATATGGAAAAAGCAAAAGTACTTAAAAAATATGAAATTATGTATTTAATCAATCAAACTATGTACCATTGAACTCTATGCACTATCGCCATTTTATAGGTAAAGTTCATTGATTCCTTTGCTGAAAAAATTGTGGGAACGAGAGTCAATAAAATCTCTGAAGGCGGTTTTGACTGCCTCATCGGAATTGATTTTTTTTCCTGGCAAGAAATTGTCTATATTCCGGAAAAAGTGGTAATCTGTTAGAGGAAGGTCCGGGGATTATGGTGGGTGTCGGAGACATTCCAATCGCAGCTCCTTTTAATTTGGCGACTATCTGTTGTGCAGTGTGCGGTATAGCGTTGTCCTGAAGCAGCAGTGAGCTAGAGCAATTGACCAGTCTCGGTTGTTTAACGGCTAGTTTTGCCATCATGGTTTGTAATTGTTCACAATACAGATCTGCCGTAATCGTCTGGCCAGATCTTAGGCAGCTGTAGTGGATGACACCAGCACTGGTCCACCAGACACTTACTAGTACTTTTTTCTGAGTCAACTTTTGCTTGGGGCAGGATTTGGCCGGTTCTCTTGGGCTTAACCACTCTGATGAGCGTTTCCAATTATCGTACTGGATCTATTCTTTATCACAAGTAACGATACGATTTAAAATCCCCTAGTTATTATGTCAGGTAAGTAATGTAACGCAGCCCCCGACGCGTGTTTGTTGATGTGCTTCAGTCAATTCTTGCGGTACTCATTTTTCGAGCTTTTTCACTTTTCTAATTTGTTGCAAGTGAATTAAAACTGTATTACCACTCACACAGAAGTCTGCCGCTAATTCTGACGTAGTTTACGATGGATTCGCTTCTGCGATAACTCTGAATTCTTCATTGTTAACAAGAGTCTCCGGTCGTCCACGGGGTTTATTCTATAGGTCAAAATTTCCAGAACGAAAACGTTAGAACCAAAAACGTACCATGTTTTCTTTTGCAGTAGCTTCCGCATACACATCATTTATCCTTCGAGCTGTTTCTGCAGCGCTGGTGCCACAGTGGAACTCATATTCGTAAAAAACGCGATATTTTAAGTTTTTCATATTGTGAACAGAACGATGTCAAAGAAAAAACAAATGACGCGTAAACAAATGAATCACTTAATTCTAAACATAAATGTACAAACCTAAATTTGAAATAAATTTGAATTTGAAATTCTTAACCAAACGCCAGATATTTGAGATCAAAGTGACCAGTTCGACAAAACGCCAATTTCATATGTAAGGACCTAATATAATACATATTTCATAAAATGTATTTCAAATATCTAAAAAATATTCCATAATATATTTTAAAAAATACTGCTATACCACGTGAAATTAGCCCTACAATATTCAAGTTGGCTTACACAAAAAATGTCAAGTCTGTCATCGACCATGACCAATATCCGCGGCCGATGCGCTATAACCTTCAAGTGCTGAAGTATAGGCGTAAACAAATACTTTAACACCTCTAACTCACACAAACAAACTATTACAGAAAGATTTATAAAATAAATATTTACATTTTGATGTGAATTGGGATTTAAATGTTTCTTTATTTTATTTACTCATATTATTGCGACGTTTTTTTTTAAAGATTTGAATATTTTTTTATTTCTTGTTCGAATCAAATGTTAAAAATTAAGATACTTGTTAGAAGAAATTGGAAAAATTAAACAAGATGTGAATGGTCTAGTAAGTACCTACTGAATAATACAAGAATATAATTATGTATTATATTTATGGAAAAGATAATCTAGATACTATAAAATACTTTACTATTACTTGTTAACTAATCACTAAAAAATAAATTTATAAGTAAAACTTAACCTGAAAGGTTACCAGTGGGGAATGTACCCAACACGAAAACACCACACTTGATTATTATAAAATAAAAATATTATTTTTACTATGTTTGTTGATTTGTTTTTCTACTATCTATTAGGTAGGTAATTATTAAATAAGTTAACATGACAATATGGATTATTTACAAATTTAATATGACAGTATCTAGTCTAGTCTATCTAGTAGTAGGTAATGCCCATATCAATCTTGTAGCTTTTAAATTTTCTAACAAACACCCAACCCAAATCAGGTTTTATAATAATTTTGGGTATTGTTTTAATTGAAATTACATTAAGCAACCTAGTGGCATTTTATAAGTGGCCATCTAATGTTTGAGACAATGAAAAAGTTCTTTACTTTAATATAGGTAACTATAACACATTTTATTGTGTTTTTTTAAATAGGTACCCAAAAATTGTATTCATTAATCGTTCTCACACTTTTTTCAAAACTAACATAATTAAGTCATTAGTAAAATCAGAGGGCATCTCATCTCAACTCCGAAATGAAATCATCCACTTTATTTACACTCCGTAGTAAACACGCCTGACCGCAAACAAAAAAGACAGCGCTATACAAATTGTTCGTCAGTTGAAAAAGGATGGAGATAAGCCCAATGCCCCGCCCACAACACACTAAGCATCGTGGATTGGCTTCGACCGCCAATCTATACACCATCAGTCTTCCATCGCTTGCCTTTTAAACCACAGCTTAATTACCACTCAACCGTAAAACAATTAGTAAAACCAAACCGTGATTAATGAAGTGAAAGTGTCAGAAAATGGAGAATTATGAACAACACAATGAAGTCTCCACGTCCTACAACAATAACGATTTGAAACATAATTTCAACGATTGCAAAAACAGCTTTTTTCAATTCGTCGATGTTACTTACTTGGATAAAGAAAAACAAATGGAAAACAAAGAGTTTTACGACCAGAAAAACTTTCGAGTGAAGATGGAAGATGGGGTAATCAACCAGAATTTGACGACGCCGTTTTCCGTGAAGGATATATTAAATATCAATCACCCGAATTATAATTGTGATAGGAACGAAGCTTGGAAATACAACGAAAGGGACCGAAGAACCTATGATTATGAACAAGTGTACCAAAACCAGGGTTATTGTCCAACAGATTATATCGCTCCAGTGTACCCGACCGCTCCCGTCCCTGCAAATATCGAGCCATATTGGAATCAAGAAGTGTACCATGATCATAAAATAGACGAATACTACAGTTACAACCCGTATTGCCATAATTTGTATCATCAAAACTATGATCAGTATAACGAAGTGGTTGCTGGCCCTCATTTTTCGTCAGATGCAACTTTAAAAGATGATGTAGAGAGAGAAATATTACCTATCACGAATACATTAGCTACACAGAAAAAAGTTGACAGTGAGAAGAGAATCTGTCCGCAGTTTTCTACGGAGCAATTAGAAAAATCTTCAGCAATATGTAGGAAAAATTCAAGTAAGTTTTCACACTGTATAATTGATGATAATTAATTGGTTGTATAAAATGATTAGTCACAATTTTCGCTAGCACCCATTTATACACTCTTAATGAAGGATTAATCTGACATCAGTTAAAACAATCTGTTTTATTTCGTAGAACTGGATTAAAAATATTTGACATACATTCCCTTCAACTCGTTTATTAATTTTGTTTTTGCTATTTACTAATTTTTTTCTTTATTTGTCAACAGAAACGCCTACTTGCGACAGCAAACAAGAAAGAAAAGACAAAAGTGCCAAACGGAAGCCTCGAATCCTCTTCTCCCAAACACAAGTCCATGCCTTAGAAGTACGTTTCAGAAACCAGCGATACCTTACAGCTCCCGAGAGAGAACAGCTGGCTGTTACCTTAAATTTGTCTCCAACACAGGTGAAGATCTGGTTCCAGAACAGGAGATACAAAAGCAAAAGGATAAAATCTCCAGAAGTATCCACTTCTACAGATGCGAAACCAAGCAAGACTTTGACTAGTAGAAAAATGTTTAAACAAGAGAACAGAGATGTTCCGTTGCCAGCTCCGAGCTATGACACCTACAAAGATGATAAATACGATCACGATAAACCTTATAACAACGAACAACTAAGTTCTACTATTTACTTCGACGATAGCCTAGCGTACGACAATCAAAACGAGAAATATTATACTAAACATCTAGATCATGTAACTACAAATTGTATGGAAAATTTATATTCAACTGACTCTATTATAAACGACCGTAAAGATATTTACGAAGAGCCTGAAATCAAAAAGTATTTTCCATTGAATTTTGTCTGCTGATATTTTTTTAAAAGAACTGCGCCAAATTAGACTGATTGCCAAAGAGTATTATATTTTAGTATTAATTTTGTTATTGTCTAGTTTTAGTGAATTACTGCGCATGCCTGTGCAATGACGTATTACTATGCTATGCCAAAATGTTAAATATAAGAACTGTTTTGTAAATAAAATTGTCTACATTAATGTCTTTACTTTTTTTTAACACCACTTTCTATAAAAAACAATTACTAGTTTTTGTTGTAGTTTAATATATTATCAAACCATTTGCAGAAAGAAAAAAAAATTTGTTGTTTTTCTGGCCGATTGGCTCTATCACCCAAATCAGTCATTCAAGTACCTAAGCTAAGAATTAAAACCCAGAAATATGTTTTTATAGAATATTTTGTTGTCCCAAATCAATTTTTGCCAAGTTTTATCCATCAAATCATTGATAATAATGATGAATGATGAATTCAAGTTGCTATGGAAGATCTGATCAAACAATAATCAATCCCACACTTAACTTCACTTTTAAAGCACATTATCAATACAAGATAAAGATATTGAAAACCCCTATTAACTACATCCATCATAATAAAACCAGAACCATAAAATTTAACATAAATGTTTAAAAAAAAAGACATAAAACAGAAAGTGTCCATCTTCTCGATGTTTCAGAGTTTTTTCATTTCAATTTGTAGGGAATGTTTTTATCTGAATTGCTACCACACCACAGCGAACGAGGGTTAGTTGAAGCAGTCGAGCGGTTCAGACGCGGCGTTTTTAACGCTATTCAAACTTGCATGTTAAAACAGGTGACAGTAACGAATGACATTGATTCGAAGACAATGATTCTTAGGTTCAAGCATGGATATCCAAGCATAGACTTATAGTTATTAGTACAATCATATAAGCTTGTTGAGATTTGGGATCTTTAGAGTTAACGATGCAAAATTTAGTTACCTATCGGGATTCAATTTCCACAATTTTATTCTTGTAAAATTGAGCAATTTAACGGACCAACTCGTTGAAAAATGTAAATTCTCAGACCAGTAAAAACGACTAATTCTGGAATGTGATTTTAGCCAATTCAGCGGTCTAACATCCTCGACTCTCAACTTAAAAACCGCTCGTCTGCCTGCCACATCCCCAACACGTCCCTTGCAGGCGCCGCCCGGCGCCGACCTGATAAGATATTGATTCCTACACGTGTCCTATATGGGACCTGCATCCATGGTGCCTGTCTATGGGAATGTCGGAACACCACCTGTTATTTAAAAGCTTTTACATGCTTAGCGTGCGCGAAAGAAAATTTTATGTTTTTTTTTCTTATTTTTAATCCCATTGCAAAAATTTTATAAGGTGTACTTTAACAGATCGTATTTTTTAAAAGAAATAAAATGTGATTTTTATTTCTTGTTTAGTGGTTGTCAGGGTAACTTATTATTTTTTAAATGTCAACTGTTGTACACTTATTCTGCTCATTTATATTTTATTAGTCCTAATGAACACCAGTAGGCAAATATAAATTACAGATTTTTTTTATTAGCTCTATCATTTTATGATTATGAGTTGAATATTATGAGTTTTCTTTCCAATTTTTACTTTAAAATTCCAATTTTTAATTTATGGGTCTTCGATTATCTCGAGCCACTTTATATTGAAAAAAAAAAAGATTCCTACGAATTGAGAACCTCCTCCTTTTTTGAAGTCGGTTAAAAAGCAAAATAATGGAGAAATTCTTTTCTTTACTGTACGGCTGTTGAACAATCTAGTGTTGGAGTTTAAACCAGCCATAGGCCTGTAATAAGGTTGAAAAATCTCTCAGGTGTACTGGTTTCCTCAAGATGTTTCCTTCGCCGTTTTAAAGCAAGTTATTATTCGTTTCTAATACACACATAAATAGAAGAGTCAGTGGTCAAGTGCCTGTGATCAAAACTGCGACCTTTGACTTGGCAGTCCAACAATCATATCTAAGCTATCACTGCTGTTAGCGTAAAGAAATAAAAGAATATAAAAAAAATCTAATAAAAATGTAAAAATGCACCTTAAATCCTGAATCTTAAAATTCGATTTCAAACATTTCTCTTCTCGCAAATTATGATTTTACTGAAACAAATCTGTAACAAAATCTTACAAATGAGTCGGCTTATTATATGCGGTGTGCGCGAGCGCACGTGGGCGTTTGATGTATTAATATTGTGCTGCTTTTAAGGTTATCGCGGGTGGAAGGTGATCTGGCCCGATAGACCGATGCCATGCCACCAGAGAGTACACCCGGCAGACATTATGGGTAAGCTTGAAAATTTTAGCAATCTCTGGTAAAATATTTTTAGTAGATATTAGTATCATATTATATTTATATTTTATGATTTATTTATTGGTTTTATTAATTGATACATTAATATATCTTTGAAAAATATTTTACATTATTGGTGTGCCAACATAAGAAATTGAATAAAAATTCGAAATGAAAAGAAAAAAACGCCAATTTAGAACTGCATTGTAAATAATGCAAACTGTTAATTGACAGTTTGCTCAAGTGTTGTTGTTAATTTCATTTATCCTTACCTAGTTATACCTATCCTATCCTATCATAACTTTGCAATGTATCATGGCAGAATGTGTCTGGCTCATTATACATATATAAATTTACTACCTTATTATACCACGTTTTATGCGAAATAATAATGATATTCTCCTGACCGAATTTCGGTCACAGCGGGCAATCTCAACGGAGACTAGCCAACTAAGCAGTAGATATTATAGTGCACAAGTGTGTGCGCAAACACAGGTGCACTCTCTATTCCTTCACTCTCATAGTTCGATGGGACGGCCTTCCGACACGATCGGAGAGAGATCAGGCGCAGATCAGGGCCAACAACTTTGCGTGCTTTCCGAGGCACGGAGTAAGTGATAATTAATTTATAAAACGCACATAACTTACTAAAAGTTAGAGGTGCGGTCACCACCACTAGGCTATCACGACTCTATAAATGCGAAATAAATAAAAACTAAATACTAACATCCAATTTGTCGTGCGCGTGTACACCATTACTAAGCCCCCGTGCAGTGCGCTCGTTAGCTTTTATTTGGACGTCGGACTCCTGTTCCAGCCACGCCGTACACTGTCGGACATATAATATACGCCGTGTACCTACTGAAAATTTAATCGAATTTAAATTGACCACCTCACACACACAATCACATTTTTAGTTTGTATAAAAATTTGTTAAGAAATTTGTACAATATAATTTTTTGTGAAATAAAGTTTTATTTATTTATTGAAAATGTAGCTTTATAGGGTCAACATGTTATAAAAATGTCATGTTATGAAAAGGAGGAAAACCGAAACAAAAATTATTCAAAAATAAATTAAACTTATTTAGAGAAAACTAACATAATAGGAGTATGGGAATGGGACACAGAAAATAGATAAAAGACGAGTTTTAGTTGTTCTAAGTCCAATTCATCCTGTCATGCTTTACTCTAGTACCCACAAAAAAATCCCGCTAGGTACAGCGAAGTGGGACTATTTGGTACGTTTTTTATAAAAAACTGTCTTCTACACAAAAACTAAGTACTTTGGTTATGAGCATAGTTATTTTACGACTAACCTCATCAATAGCTTCTAGAGAAATGCAGTAGAGTTAGTATTGAACATAAACACAGAGTTTTTTTTTTCAAAAGTACGTGTACTTTCTTGTCCCGCAGTGTACACTATGATCTTTCTCAGTGTTATCAGTGTTCGATACATGTGCACAGTTTAATGTTCCCATTCGGTTTCATTCAATTAATTGCCGCCCGATGATGTGGCGGCCAGGAATATAATAAAATCATTGCTCCGATCGATTTGTGGCATTCTAAACTTCTAAGAATGTTATTATTAAAAGGTATTTAATGAATTCAGTTTTATTGGTCGGATGTTACGTAGAATTGTAGATTGAATCATAAAAATAAGATAGAGATTTGATTTAGTCATGTTTAGCGTTGCATTTCTGTAAGAAAAACTCACTCATTTTTCAGTCTGCAAGTGAAATATTAAATTGCTTATTGATTGTGAAATGTCATATTGTATAGTTGCAAAATGTCATAGGTATTGTGTTAAAAAATAATGATCTTTTGTCGATTTAAAAAATGAGAAATGAATATAATAACAATAAAACGGTTTTAATTTTTCAACATAATATTAGGATTTTTCAGCTTCCTGAAATAATAATATTTGTTTTTGACTTTTCGAAAACTTTTTTTGAATTATGAAAGTTATTTTTTAAAACCTTATTTTTTTAACAGTAAGCTAAATCAGGTAAAAATATTGTAATCACGAAACTAAAGACTAAAAATACAGTTATATAACAGTCCCTTAAAAAGCGGTTGCAGTTGAAAAGAGCACGTTATCAAAGTGACAAGTGAGGTCATGTCATATCCATCGTTCGCAGGGTTACGCAAAAAACCCGCCGGCGCCGGCGCCGCGCCACCAATAAATTATATTGGCATTTTGTCAATACGACGCCCCCGACCGCCCAAAAATTACTTTTTTTAGAAATTAGAAGCTCATGTCGCACGGTTGGCTGATTCTCAAATTTAAAAAAAAAAAAAATTATGTGAGAATTTTCTAAAAGATTTCTTGATTTGCGTTGATATTAAAATCGTTGGAGATATTAATTAACATTGGATATATATTTTTCTACGAGGGCGGATTTCGTCTATTTGATATTAATTTTAGGTTTAGGTATTATAGAACCTTGAAGAATGAGAAGGGAACCACATAGATAGGTATTGTAGTACATTAAAATAGATTTGAAAAATCTTGTAACAACTTTGTATTACTTATACCTAAATTTAATTACGTTTCTTAAAATGCTCGATTGTCACGTGTTTCTAGGTCGTCACTTAATCACACCAAGACGAAGGACGGCTATTCAGTGGCAGAAAATAAGTAACAAGAAGTAATGAAACCAAAACCAAAATAAAATCACGGAATTTTTAAATTTAAAACTCCCAATCTCAACAAATTTTGGCCACAAAAAAAATAAAAGGTCACCATATCCCTGCGATTGACAGAAAAACTCACGGTAGGGGTCATTTTGACCCGTGACATGTTCCGTGTTTGTGTGTGAATTATCGTTTCCACAAGGCGAGGAGTCACGAGAGTAGGCGGGTTGGCGCCAACCGCAAAAAACATGCAAACGTGATACAAACATATTTGCATCTGACAATCTGGTCTGCATTGTGCAAGATTGACTTTATTGATATCATATAAATATAAGTAGATATTGAATAATTAAGTAGGTATATTTTGCTACTGCGAGCCTGTATTGCAGTTGGACAGTGACAGGCTGGTTTATTATTATTTTTATTATTATTTTATTATGGCGTATCATAGGTATTTATTTTCTTCTTCTTCTTTTTATCGTATGGTTGATAAACAACCTGGTGTTCGAGTTAGTAGTAGCCTCAGATATAGCTTTACAAACCGTTAAAAAAACCTCTCAGGTGTGCTGATATCCTCACGATGTTTTCTTCAGCGTTTTAGCAAGTGATAGTTAATTAGTTTCTTAGATGCACATGAATCGTGCACAAAAGTCGTGCCTGGGTTTCGAATCTACGAGCTTTTGTTCAGTCACACTAGGCCCTTCCTGCTCTATGCTGGGCTACTTATTGACTTCTAAATATCACCATTATCACCTATCTTGATGTCAGATGGAATAAAGAATATAACTATTACGACTACTAGGTACCTACCTATAGTTTGAATATTTTTGAAGATATTCCTAGACTCCTAATAGTTACAAAATTCAATAGGTGAAGATTCTAAACCCCCAAATTACGTTTACTGTTTTAGGGTAGTCAATTAAATGCAACGTAAATCTCCGCACACAACCACAGAGGGCGATTATCATATCAATTACAGAATAAAATGCCGGTCAAACATGACGGGAACATGTGGTTTTTGTCAGGGGAAGTTATGGAGGGTTCCATCGTAGTAATGTTATTACAAATAATGAAGAAGATGTTGGCTTTAATTTATCATAAGTCACTGTAAAATAATTATTTTATAATAAAAGTAATAACATAATAATAAAATTTTATAAAAAAAAAATTATATAAATTTATAAATTAATTATCACTTACTCCGTGCCTCGGAAAGCACGTAAAGCCGTTGGCCCTGCGCCTGATCTCTCTCCGGTCGTGTCGGATTTCCGTCCCATCGGACTATGAGAGTGAGGGAATAGAGAGTGCACCTGTGTTTGCGCACACACTTGTGCACTATAATATCTCCTGCGTAGTTGGCTAATCTCCGTTGAGATTGGCCGCTGTGACCGAAATTCGGTCAGGAAGATATTATAACATAATAATAAACAAAGCAAATTAAAACAGCAACATTAAAAGAGCAATTTGAAGCAGCACCATCTATGATCGGATAGCATAAGACACTTTTATTTAATTAAAATATTGTTCCATAAACCTTATTAGATCAGTCTTTTTATATTTTAATTTAATTTAACCACTTTCAAAATTCTACTTTACTGCAGTTTCTATCACATTTCTTGATAGTGTTGCAAAATTATAATACTTTAAACTTTACGAAAGTAATTACAGCGCCATCTTTTACTGAGTAGCTTAACTACAACAACAGCTTGTACAATCTTTTGGTAAAGTCGCAGTTGTTTCTTAATAATTGTCACTAGATGGCAATATACTACTGATGTTAAAATGAGAAAGAGCATTTAGATCCGGATTTTGAAATAACAGTCTGAGAACAAACAATAATTTCCTTTTCAAACTAATCACAATGATTGAATCCGTACAAAAACCGTGCTCGCTCAATCTTTTCTAATTTTGTGATAACTCGAATAATCTTTTTACCCGACTAGCGACTGCCAGGAAGGGTTATGTTTTTTATAAGTCGGTACCTACCCTGTTTGAATGATCTTGACTTTCTAGAGATTAATATAATTATCATAATTCAATTACTCTTTTGTACGTAATTGCCTCTTTTTCTTTTGTTAAAAATAGTTATGATTTGAAAGATCAAAGCTAAATGTTCATTTAATTAATGTAGACGTTTTTTTTTTCATTAAGAAATTGAATTAAATTGAATACTTACTTAAGTACCTATGCTGATTTTTGTGTATGATATTTTTTCCTTGGATGGATCTATACTTAATTAGTTACAACTTGGTAGTGTAGATAGGACTGGGTGATTGAGTAACAAACATTTAATCAGAATTAAATATTAATTATCGCTTACCCCGTGCCTCTGACAGCATGCCCTGATTTCTCTCCGGTCGTGTCGGATTACCGTAGCATCGGACCACGTGAATGAGGGAACAGAGAATAAAATTATGCACCTATGTTTACGTACGCACTTGTGCACTATAATTTATCACCGCTGTGACCAAATTTCGGACAGGAGGACATTGTGTAATCAATATCTTAATTTCTATTGAATACCATAACATAGAGTCACGCCTGTATTCCTCAGAGGGGGTGGGAGAGGTATTCAGTACACCCACGTTTCGCCGCCTACCACCACTAACCGGACATAATTCCAGACTCCGTGCTGCTACTGGGAATTTCCTAATGGAAAAACCCAATAACATTTTGCGCGACCCGGGGATCGAACCCAGGACCTCTTGCTCAGTTCAGCAGTCGCGCTAGACCATTGAGACAGTCAGTAGGAGAAAGCAGTCGCGCTTGCTACCACTAGACCATCGAGACAGTCAGTAGGAGTATTTAATTTTAATATAAGTAAGAGAAGAAATACCTATAACGGGTAAATAGGTAAGTAGAGCCTATGTTCGCCGCTGTCGTGGCTGACTGATGGCTTTTTACGGTTTCGCTTTGACTCCATTATTTTGATTATCTTGCTGTCGTGTGGCTGATACTTACCTGCATGGTCGTGACAGAGGTCTACAAGGGTGACCCTGAACTTGAAATCGCCTGTAGGCATCTCACATGGCTTCCTCCACTATCAATAACATGCAACTGGTTTCTTACTGTTATTATCAAAGATATTGGAAAGAATTATTTAATATTTCTATGGTTATTATGATCCTTCTGCGCTTGGTGTGGCAGGATCGATTCCTACAAGGAATAAAGATTCGTGAGATAGGTACACAGGTATCTGTTCCGGACTGGACGTTTGCAAGTGTATTGTGAAATTATTTTTTTGTCTCAGACTATACAGAAGAATATCATAATACTTATGTGTCAACTTTTTTTTACAATGTAGGTAGGTACTTACCTGTCTGTAATTGAAATCATGCAACTGAATTTTAAAGCTGTTATCCTGAACCGATTAAGATAAAATTTCGCATACACGTTTCGTTTAGATGACAATGATTTTTTATGGTAAGCATGACCACTCTTCAACGGTCAAAAAGGAACTCTTCAACGGTTAACAGCACAGACGGTACATTTTGTACATTCGTTTAGTTTTTAATATTCCTATACCTATAACATATACCTAGGTAGTAAAAGCTTGGTTGAAAATGTTATTTTATTTTCTCTTTTCAATTGCAAAAAAAAAGTGTTTTGGCGTTCCACGCTCTTTTTTGCATCGATAACAGAGGCATAATCACAGAAATCTAAATAATAAGGCAAATAAATAATAAGGCAATTGCCTCATAAAATTGGCGAAATTGTATAGGTAATTAATTAAGTACCAAAATTGACAATTCTGTAATATGATTTTAATTTCAAAATGTAATTCAATGACTTGTAATGTAACAATTACCAAATAAATATGTCTATGTCTATCTCATTATATAGATTTCTGCGGGTATAATGTACCTATAAGGTACTATATTACTCTGATAGGTACTACTCACAAATAAGGAAGCTATTGTGAGCGTTTTATATTTTATTTAGATGATGTTCACTAAGATGAGAGGGTATCAGTTGCCGTCAAGTGCTGTGTGAGTGCCACAGAGTCAAGCGCAGAGTAGAGGGAACAAATTTAATGAGAGAGACGAAGAGAGCAGAGGGAGACCGCAGATACATGGTTGGTGGTAACAAGACACTACAAAAACGTAAAACACTACATAACACTAATCAACAAAAAAAAATTTTTTTTGTGTCTGTTAATTAGTGACTATTGTCTGCTTTACTTCTAAAAATAAACAAAAAAACTCAATTTATAAAAAAAATGTTTGCTTTTGTACTTTATACCTACCTACATAATATGATGATTTAAAAATATACGATTTTTGCCAAAAATGCTTAGAAACCACCTTGCTGTAATCTATATACCCAATACTTTCTCCCATTGCAACCGTGGCAGATAATTTAGAAGCACATAATATACAAACCTAAATACGTTAAAAACTTATTTAATACCTAATATAAAGTAATACCTATACACATTAAAGTAAAAAAATAAAATAAAAGTAAAAACCTCCTCCGCATCTCTGTCCCCGGGTTGCAATGCGGAGGAGTTTTTTGACGCATTTTTTTTTGTACAAGCTTATTAATTCGTTTTAAAAATAATATGATCAACTCGTCCATTCTATTCCTTTATACGTCTGTGTAATCATAAGTGGTGTCCAAAGTGTTCATAAGTGGTATGTTTGCGGTCAGCCGAGCATCGATATATTATCCGATTAAATCTATAATCAATCGGTTCAGAGCATCGATTAACCTCAATTGATTATTAAGAGCTTTATTTCGGGATATTTTATATCTATAACCTATCATTAATTGATTATATTTTGTACTGTTGGAAAAGATTTATGAAAATCTTGATTTTTTTTTACATAAGCTTATATTTTGTGTACACTGTGTGGCTCATTGGTTACGGACCCGCTTTGCAAGCACGTGGGTGTAGGTTCGAACCTGGCATGTACTAAGTACCTACCAATGTGACTTTTTCAATGTCATTTGTAATCTCAGTTAATCTAAGACACCACTGACTAACGGTAAAGGAAAATATCGTAAGGAAACCTGGACTTAATGTCTGAAATCGCCAACACGCAGCTAGCGTGGTGATTATGCTCCATCCTTTTCTTTATGAGAAGAGTCCTTAGCCCTGCAGTGGGACCTTCTTTCCAATATCTTTGGGATACCTAACAATAAATGGGACAGTTACAGGCTGATTTATATACTTAGTATATAGGTATGTTTACTCGATGCCAACACTAATTCGTCTTAAATCTGAAATCAGTAACTGACTCAATATAAATCGACCTCACTAAATTACTAAGTATTCAAAATTATGCAAATGGCCAAATAATGTAAAAAAAAATATTTTAAGTATTTACAGAACGCGTCGATTAATATACATATATATATATACATAATGGAAACATAACGATCACTTCCAAATACAAATCACGCGGCCATAAAAAAAACATCGGAACAAAATTTTCCACGTTCAAAAATTAAAAAAGAAAATTTATGTTGACACTTCCACTCACCCACTTCTTTTATTGGTCCGTCACAAGAGACGAACGCACGTGATTGGTTGGTTTAAATGGGGCTCTCATGAGGGAACGGGACAGTGGCACTAGGGTAAGAAAGATAGGTATAAGTGTGAAAGGGATAGATAGACACTTGTCAAGTACTTACAGATAAAGCGCGCGTTAACGTCGGGCGCCTAAGGAAATTGGATTATATGAACGATGCAACGAATAGTGGTACTGCTGTGGATTGGCTACGATAAACATTTTCTGCTACTATTAGAGATTAATAATAAGGTTTTGATTAAGATTTTTTAAACATTAGGTAGCCATTCAACTGCGTTTAATAATTTAAACACAGGTGGCAAGTACTTAATTATGTTTCCCCTTTTCTAACAAAGGATTTTAAAAAATGCCAACCATAACTTAAAAATTTGTTGATATAATATACAATAGTGAGAGCAGAATTTATTAAAGTGGGGTTATGTTATGTAACGACCTACTTAATTCACAGCACATTATTAGAAAGCGAGTTTTTTTTTTCATTTTTAATATTTGTATAAATAATATTAATAATTATTAATGTGGTAGGTATGTGGATGAGATGAAGGAAGGAGGCCTATACTCAACAGCATTCACAGCCTAAATCTACCCAAGATTTAGGCTATGGATAACGATGGTCAAGATGATATCAAAAGCCAAATAGGAGTCAAAAACCCCAAATACCTTAAATTGTAAGCTTTAATCGTAGGTTTACTGTCTGATTAAGTGATGTTTCTTGAACAAAACTTTTCTAAAACTGCCACTACTTAACAGCATCACAATCTGCATGAATGTGACCTAAGCGATCAAATCGCATTCACGTAAACATCTTCAAGAAAAACTCACCGATCCCCACTACTTACGCTACTTCAGGAGCTTTTTTAAAAAACGACCGCCTTAAAGTACCTCTGTCTCACTCTACTTCGCGCTAATGTTACTAATAGCTACATAGCTCCGTCTCCCTCTAAGGCTTAAACACGTCAAACAGGCGGGCAATCTATCACCCGAAGTTTATTCGTTTGAGGAACGCTTTTGCGGTGAGGCGAGTCAGGACCGCGCGGTGAAGTGATAATTCATGTGTTTAAATTTCTTAAAATGGAATCAAAATTGAAGAATTTTAAAGAGTCTTTGACTTTACAAGATTGTGAGAAGCCTAATTTGACAACACCGTTTTCGATTAACGATATTTTGACCAAAGAGAACGAGGGGAAGTGCGAGTTTGAAAATGGAATGTTTTGTTCGGAGAATTTTGGCGGGAAAATGAACTTTTTGGGGAAACCAATGAATTGTTTTGGCAAGGAGGCCGGTTATGGAGTGAAAAAAGAGTCTTTAGAAAAAGGATTGAAGTACTACGATGATTGCAACGGGTACAGAGACTATGGCGGCGATGGCGCTCTGGATATGTCGAGGAAGAATAATTATTCTGTCACAGAATTATCAGGTTAGTTTAAAAAAAAATAGCGTAATATCCTTGTTCAAACAAATATTAAAATCTTTCATTCAAAACTTTCCTAATTAGTCCTAATTAGATTTAGGGCCGTCCTATTGAAGGCCCTTTATGATAATGGTTTCTATGACTATGATTTTTATGATAGAGGCCTTTTTATTAATAACAATAGGTATTGAAAAGGAGTTTGTAATGAGCGTTTAACTTTCGGAAAACTAATATATTTTATTGGTAATAATATTGTTATCGGTTGGTGATCTGATAGGAACTATGGGACCCTATGGATCTCGGAGGCCCACAGTGGCCAATGGAAAGAGGGTTTAATTAGATTGTTTTTTTTTGGTTCATCATCTTAGGTTTATTATTTCCACTGATGAATTTTTTTAATGAAAAGCTCTATAATCTATTACCCGAGCTTATCATATCTTATTGATGACTTTGATCATAATGTTCCGTAACCTTGTAAGAAATTCTCGATCAAACCTTAGGTATGAATCAATAGTTTAACTGCACTAATAGGTATCTAGGAAATACATTTAGGAATATTACGAATAGGTTCCATAAGTGGTAATCGTAGTGGTAAGAGGTTTCAAGAGCTTACTCATTCTCTAGTCTCGATTTGCATCTAAATTTCAATCAGTAAATCGGATAGGTAGGTAGGTATAGGTTATATTAAAAATATTATATAGGTAGGTAATGATTAATTAGCACTATAATAGCAAACTAGCAGTGATAGCCTAGTGGTGTGACTGCCAAGTTAAAAGTAGTAGAATCGAAGCTCAGCTCTGACTTTTTGAATTCATGTGCATTTTAGAAATTAAGTAATTATAACTTGCTAAAATGGTGAAGTAAAACATCGTAGGAAACCAGCACACCTGAAAGATTTTTCAACGGTGTGTAAAGCCAATCAGAGGCCTAAGGGCGGTTTAAACTCTAACCAGGTTGTTCATCAACCATACGATAAGAAAAAGAGCAAACTTAGCAAACATATCAATGTTCTCTAAGTTTGTTATAAGAATAAGAATAAATTTTATTTGCGATTTTATAGAATTTTACAATAGACAAAACAAAATTCAAACATACAAACTCTTCCAAAAGATTAAAATTTAAATCAAACGGCAGTCATATTATTATTCTATCGATTGTTCCAAATTCAAATTCGGCTTCAATAATTACCGACGGACAATGGGTGTAATGGTGTGTTCACACCGTCTCACCGGGAGTCGCGCGGTCACGCGCCGTACGTCCCCGCGACATCGCCACTTAATCGTCACTTTGCGCGATTACGCTACACCCTCATTATTATAAGTGATGACGCTTAGAAGCCATTCAGCCTTTCAATTTAGTAATTACTAGGTTTGTAGTTCGCTGCCAAATTGTCTGGTTTTAATGTAAATTTTTTGTGATTAGTTACTGAAGTCGTGATGAAAGAAAAAGTCGTTATTGTAATGTTAATGTGCCTACATCATAGAATGTAATGATCTCATTGTCTGTGATCTTTTATAATGGCAATCTTCTGGAGATGTGGAGATTCTGAGAATAAAGTATAAACATTCAATTTCAGTTGTTTATATGTAAAAATAGTGTGAGTCTGAAGAAATTAATTTAGGAGATCATTATGTTAGTTTTAAGAGCTGTTATATACTTTTTAAGTTGTGCGTTTTCAGTAGTTATATTTAAATTAAAATTCTAAAATTGCTTAACTTTGTAATGTTCTCTTTTAATTATCTTGCGATTAGCGTAAAGGTATTACGATAGAAGTTAGTAAATGTAGGTACGGGTATTATGGCTTAAACCACAAAAAAAAGGATTTAAGCCAAAACATAACCCTTATTGACGCAAAACCTTCCAAAATATCTATATATAAACGTGTAGTACTTAGTTTTACATCATTTGGCGTAAAAGCTAACTATTTAAACGACCTCCGAAATTGAACAAAAGCATCGCACGCAAAAATACTGTTACGTCGTACCGTCGCATCCTTTTACCGCATCTAATGACCGGCGACAATTTGCGTAATGGATCCATTGTGTAGACGCCTTTATACGCGGATGGCGTGTGCCCATAACCAATTTAATTGATTTCGTGTGATCGTGTGAAGCTAGCCTAATGAGTTTGCTTATCTTGGCTTCTAAGTTTTTAATAAGAAAAGGTTTTCGAAAAATCCTGCAGGCTCTAAACAATTTTTAGGGACTCACTTAAAGTAGTTTATATGAAATAAATTTAGAAAACTATCAAAAGTATGAATTAAAAATTACCTTTGTAATGTGAAGACAGTTATGAAATTGCTTACAAGCAATTGCTTGTAATTGAATACAGTTGACTTAATTGTAATGATTGTAAGGTACAATTAAAGCCACTAAAAATTAATTCAAAAATAGAATAGCGCCCCATTCAAATGAGAAACCAAAGACAATTTATTTTGAATTAAATTCTCATTTTTTTGTTACAGATGACTATGACTCTCGTTCTTCCACCACTGGCTCCCCAGTCCGTCAAGCAAACTCCTCCCCAAGCTCAGACATCGCCTACAAACCCTTCAGCTTACACTACGAGCCACGAAAATGTTCCACACCATCCAACGACTCCCGCATAATGCATTCCCCGAACTATAATATCAACGAATACTCACAAAATGGCGGCCGAAAGAAAAGATCAAGAGCCGCATTCTCACACGCACAAGTTTACGAGCTAGAGCGAAGATTTAGTCAGCAAAGGTACCTCTCTGGTCCCGAACGGGCTGACTTGGCAGCGAGTCTAAAGCTTACAGAGACTCAAGTGAAGATTTGGTTCCAGAATCGAAGGTACAAGACGAAGAGAAAGCAGTTACAGATGCAGGAGAATGGCATGCTTGCAGCCGCAGCAGCAGCTGCCAATCATGCTCGAAAAGTGGCCGTTAAAGTCCTTGTAAACAATAATGGACAGCCAAGTATACCTGATCTAAAATCATACCAGAATCCAATGCTAGGAAAATCCCTAAATCCTCTTTTCACCCCACCAAACTTATTGGAAAGTTCACCAATTTTGAAGCACTTTGCTGGTGTTTACGGTGTGGACTTCGCAAAGAATCCCGAATACAAAGCTTTGTTACAAGAATCTTACAACCAAGCAGTGTTACAGTCTCTGTATGGCCCGCATTTAAGCGTCAATTACCCAAATTTGCCGCTCCCTTATATGTACTACCCAGGCCATTCGGCTTTCGGTATGCCAGTTCCTTGTGACGTAGAAAGAAATCAAGTAGAAATAGATAACAAAGAGTTTCCAGAAGAAAAGGAAAAAGTAAAGATGGAAGACAAACCAAAAACACATATTGATTTAAACGAAAACAGTAATGAAAGCATGGCAAGTAATATTGAGATCGAAAATTAAAATAATGTTAATTGAATACCAAATAATTGTGTAGAAATCGAATGTAGACTTTGAAAGTGAGCGTTTTAGATTTAAATTATGTTGAATCCACAGTTCAAGCCGTGATTTGAATTTCGAATTAGTTTTTTTATTTATTTTTAATTTAGAAAAAAAGAACATCAAAGAAGAACAAATTGAGAACGCATTGAATAACTTTAAAATACAAACCTTCTTTCAAACGAATGTAACTTTTAAAAAAAATATGTACTTAATTTTTTTTAAACCAAAGATAAAGTAATGTTAGCCAAAGCACGTAGTTAGTAGAATTGTTACTGTTAGTTTTAACTGTTGTAAATAATGTTTAAGGTTGTCGATTTACTGTTTCAATAGTTAAAGCACGTTTGTAAATAGTACAAATAGAATCTAAGAATCTTAATAAAGGTGCAATAAAGTTTATGGAGATTTATTTTGTATTTATTTTTCATCAAAGCTTCAAACAATTTGGTACCTTCAGTCCGTAGTACCATCTTAGTACTCACCAAATTTTTTTTCTTCAATTTGTTCAACTTCGGCCGGCAGGCCAGAGATCGCGGGTTCAAGTCCCGCCCGAGTCAGATTTCTATATAATTTTATATATAATTTTTTATATATTTTTATATTTATATATAATTTTTTGCATTTTCTTATTAAATAATTTCATAATATATTAGAACACATAGTGAAGTGAAAACTTAGTTCAAAATGTTTGCAGAAAGCAGCCCTCTATCTAGCTCTAGCGTAGATATAACTACCGTCTGGTACCTGAATGTGTAAGAGTATTTATGTAGCCCGGGCAGTATTATGATTAGCTCTGTTGGCAAAGTGGCTGGTGGCTTTCTTTAATCAGTAGGTCGTTGGTTCATATCCTGCTTAATCGAATTTTTGTTATTAATTTTGACGGCCGGTATGCCAGCTCCCTTACAAAAAGGTTAACTTCATTCATATTACGGTAAGTTATGATCTTTGACACCACAATACCAGAACCACATAGGTAAGTACCTAATAAAAAAATGTACCTGCTAGCCCTCTAAGCTAATTGCTCCGTACAAATAACTACCATCTGAAAGTGTTGAATGAGGAAGAGAATTTTTATAACAGAGTGACTGGGGGCGGCTTTACCCAGTAGTACCTAACTCGTGATGGGTTCAAATCCCTCTTATAATCGTTTTTTTTTGGTCTGCAAAAATTTCGAACTTTATTATTTTATCTCATTTTGTTTATACAGATAAGATATAAAAGTACTTTTCATCCCCCCATTTTGGAAAGAGTATTTTTGCTCTTCGATATCTGAGTGCAAAATCCGTTTTTATCCGCTAGAGGGTACAGTAAATTTGAATTTAGAACATCGTGTGTTTTTTTTGTCGTGTGTAGTTTTTAAATTCAAAACATCATTAAACCTATTTACTTCTACCTCTATGGTGCCGAATTTTTCATACAACCTTTTTTAATTTATTAAAAACTCGTACTCAGAATCTTCTTGGTGTACCTACTTTTTTTTAAATTTGCTTTGCACGCGCTATTTTCTTTTCATGTCATATGGTTAAAACCTTAGGTTAAAAACAAGAAATTTGAAAACAAGTGATGAATGAGTGATTTTAGCGACGAGGAAGTTTATTTGACGCCGACAGAATTAGCTGAAACTGTTAATTATGCGCAAAAGAGAACCAAATTTGAAACAGCGATATGTTTAACACGTGGCGAGTAGCTAAAGGAACCAAAACTTTCTCAGAAAACGTTTTGCTGGCATATTTTATTGACTTATCCCTGACCAAGAAATCAAGCACTCTATGGAGTACCTACGTCCTATTCGATGCTAAAACCAATTAGTTAATAGGTAGATACCTAAACTGAAATAAAAGTATTTTGTGATTGTAAATGTTTTTTTTTGCATTTAGTCATTTCCTCGCTGAGGTGGGATGAAAAGTTACGTGTTGCACTCGAGTGCAAAGATTTTTCACCTCGTGATCTTTTGATTCCCTCGCTATCGCTCAGGATTCTAATTTTTGAATCACTCGCTGCGCTCGTGATTCAATTTTAGAATCCTTTGCTTGCTCGGTCATCAAAATTGAGCACGCGATTAAAAAGCAACTTTGCACTCTTGTATAACAAATAACTATTGTAGGAGAAAAAAAATTAAACTGGATCTTTATAGAAGGAATTATGATCGACGTCGCGTCTATAACATCGAAAATGAGTCGCCGTCGATCAAAGTCGCCCATGCGGTGGAGACCCTAATTTAGATGCACTCTACCGTAAAAACCCTAAACTATTTAGTTTGTCCACAAATAAACTCCGAAACCAGATAAGAAATGAACAACGCTATGATATTATACTAATTCCAAAGCTCTACGGTGTACCCAGTACCTACCAACATGTAGTTAGTATCTCAAAATTTAATTATCAAGGAATGCCTACCAAAAACAAAAGGCCAACGACTTCATTTTGAGCAACTGTTTAAACTGATTTCGAATAAATTGAAAGCTACATTATAAACCATAGCGAACAAGTTTTTTTTAAATACATTCACACTTGACATTTTTTTATTATTAAGAATCTAAATCTTAACCTACCACAGTAAAATACATTCAGCCAGTGCTGAAAAGAATAAAATTACTACCAACTGAATCACACCAATCTTCTACTTTTAAATTTAGAACTCGTCAGCTCTCAAACTTTCTCCGAGTGTCTCCTACGGCCAGTAATTTCACGAGATGGTGCTCGAACTACCCGGCGAAAGTGAAGAATGCCCGAGAAATCACTGCGCGACAAATTGCTTGAATACCTACTTGTGGTGGGCTAAGGTTGGATAGAAAAGGCTTTACAATTTTGTCGGCGAAAAGGATGGTTTTTTTTAAATGAAAATATTACTTTTGAAGTTACAAAATTATTTATTTAAAATTTAAATGTTAAACATGTTTGAGTTTGAAAATTAAATATAACTTTCCTATTAATATACTGAGTAGATTGTGTTTTAAAATATATGGCATTTGATTTTATTTTGTTTTTTTTCTTTGAAATTATTAGTATGATACACGGACAATACGGTTTTTTTTATCAACCACACGTTTACCGTTAATTGAAATTAAATAATTAATAAAGGCCAGCTTATTTAAATATCTTCTTCTTACTTTATTAACCGACTACACACAGTCCAATTTTTTAAACTCCTCACAATACTCGCGATCTTGAGTTAAATCATATAGTTAATTTATTAAAAAAGTTTTTCGGTTCAGTCATTTAGCTTATTAAAATCAAGAATAATTTTTCGATAAAATACCATGCCATATAAAAGCCGTCTCTATCCAACTTAGCAATGTTCTTCAATAAAATTATCATATGAATACTAGTTGCTGGTACGGGGGAGAGGCGGGTCTCGCAGACATTATGAAAATGCCAAGCTTCGACTTCCGGACGAAGAATTTCCTAAGACTCCGAACGATGAGTGACGATTCACCCGCGCTCACCCCGCGGCACAAGGGTGAAATGGGGATAAAATGATGCTTATTTAAAGTGGGAATAGCAAATCTGTTAAGCTGTGATAGCCTAGTGGTTTGGGCTTTGACTGGCAAATCAGAAGACTCAGGTTTGAACCCAAAGTCAAAGGTTTCTTTTAGAGTCAAACCTTTATACTTTTCGTAAATTATGTGTGTATTATGAACTAAGTAATTATCATTTGCTTCATACCATGGAAAGCACGTAAGCCGTTGGTCTTGCTCACATACTACATTATCTCCTGCATAAGACGGCTAATCCCCGTTGAGATTAGGTGATGTGACCGAAATTCGGTCAAGAAAATTTTAATCAAATTGTGTGGGAAATCGTAGTATCGTTGAAACTTAAAAAAACCAGCTAAAGTACGCATTGCAGTAAATGTATAAATATGCACTATTTAAAAATTTGAATAAGTTTTGTTGATATTATTATGAAGTATCAAGAATAACGCTTATAATTAATTATTATTATTCTCGTACCGGTTGATTAACAACCTGGTCTCAGTTTAAACCGCCTATAGGCCTCTGATATGGCTTTACCTACACACCATTGAAAAATCTCTGCTGCTGGTTTCATCACGATGTTTTCCATCACCGTTTTAGCAACTGATAATTAATTTATAATACGCATATAACTTACGAAAAGTCAGAGGGGATCCTTAAAGATAAAGATAAAGATATTTATTTCGTAAAAACATGAGTAAAAACATCATTACAATGGGATACATACCTTGGGATCGAACTCGAGACCACTGACTTATCAGTCGACGTTCATACCACTAGGCTATCAGTGTTGTGAAGAAAAGCTACTATGGCGCAGTTTATTGCTTTCATTCAGAGAAATACAAGCAAAATTTTAGTTATGAAATCAAACCGAAACTTATTTAATGACTCATCTTCACAAATACCATCGTATTTCAGTACATTCCATACTGTAGGTATATAGAATCTACTTATTTCGTTTAGTCGAGCAATTCCTGAGAAATGGTGTGAACGCAATTAACTGATTGTCGATGCACTACACTGTAAACACTGCATTACCGCTCATCCTCTCAATCTTAATAGTGATGTGTGTTATGATTTATCGATATGAGAATTTTTGGTAAAGAGTTCTGAAAGATTGCAGTTACCGTATTTTTTTAATATAAATGGAATATGTGTGGTTTAGACCGTTTTTGGACTTAATCCGATCCGACCACGAAAACACGTGATCCGAAATCTGAACAGCCACATTAAAAAAAAACATACCGGTCGAATTGAGAACCTCCTCCTTGGAAGTCGGTTAAAAATCGGATCACTCGTAAAAATAGTACTAGAGTTTGACCATGTTACCGGATCTTCCAAAATGTTTTTTATACAGGGTTACAGAAAAATTCGACCTATTTCTTAAAAGGGGTTATACTAGAGGTCAATTTAAGGAACCGTCCAGTTTTGACGCTTAGTTAACTGGACGTAATTTATTGCCAATGACCTTTAGTATAACCTCTTTCAAGGAATACGTAAAATTTACTCGTCCCGTATTTTTATTTATTTTCTTATTGATAAATACACTCACAGAAATAATTGATTTGCTATTTGCGACCCCAGACTTAACAGACTGGCGAAGGGTCAATTTTAGTATGATGATAATACGAAATGTGAGGTTTGCGCCTTGGTCTAAACTGTGCAGTCTGCCAGTCAAAGATATGATGATATAATTTAGTTATAAAATAAGCACAATTTTTTCCCTTTATCGACAACAGTGTGACAACACTATCTCGCACTTTGCATTAACAGTCGCACTCGGCAGCACTAGCTCGAGTTACACGCACGTGCGCCGGATGTGTCGTCGTAAACAAACATCACTAGCACTCGTACCAACACTAATAATATACTAATTACTTACAATTAACTTTTTTTTGTCGTTAACTTTACGGTGATTGGTTGAAAGGTGTTTAAGAAAGGGTTAACCCATGCCAACCCATCCGTTTAGTAACCTTTTCTATTATTAGAGGAAAACCACCATATCTAGTAGTGGTACTTAATTACTTAACAAGGTTAAACCTATCTTAAAAACCATAAAATCTGCATTTTAAATGGAGGTGTTAATTTTAAATCCACCGTAGACCATAATTGATGGTGTCATGAATGAATAAGCGGGCTCGCAAATAAATAAATAAAAAATAAAACAAATAAAAAAAGAAGATATGGATAGTATATAAGTAGGTATAACTTCACTCGCTTAGAGGCCCATAGAACCACTCGTCTCGTGGGTGTTCTAAGAAAGAAACGACAAAGAAAAGGATCCGGAGGATGCCCATCCTCCGGATCTTTCTCTTTCATCAGCATCCTTCTGTGTAACAACAATCATTTACTACTGCGATTTTGGGCAAATACCTCTAATGAGCGCACAAAAGTGGCGCGCATTGGATGATGAAGCAACAATAATTATAATTTATAAAAATGTCTCCATAAAAGATAGTAGGATTTTTCTGTAACTTTTTGAGTACTACGTTTGCTACGCCGACGCTACGGAGAACCGTAGCAAAGCGTAGCAAAGCAACGGGTTCTTAGAAATTTTATTTATGTACTACGAGATGATGCTTATAGCTACGCTACGTTCGATAGATAATATGTGGATAAAAATACCTATACTCTTCTTAAGATATAATTATGTATTCTAAAATTTAGGCAAATGTAAGTTAATTAAGAAATGCGAGTTATTTAAGAGAGAAAATAAAATTGTAGGTAAAATAAAACGTAAAAAGTAAATTATGTCTAAATAAAAAAATATAGTTATTTTATGTAGCAACAAGAATAAAACAAATTATTATATTATATTACGTTACGTTACGTATTATATTATTATTTAAATTATATTACGATAAATAAAATATTATATACCTAGATACTGATAGGTAAATATTTATTTTAAATGTACATACTTATAAGTAGGTAATTATGGTAATATGTATGGTGTAAAAAGACGGTGGCTCTCTGTCATTTTACCAGCTGTTTACTAACAACTATAGTCACTTTACCATCATAAACGATGTTTGTAACAATGGTATATTATATAAATTATTAAAAGACTTCAGTAAATATTCACGATCGCTTTTTTTATTCCCATGTCCTCCTGCGAACTATCACAATCAAGCACCGAACATTAACGAAGATCATTATAATTCATAACAGAACAATAACTCCACAATCAGTTTGATTGCAGTCGTAATGTTTGCGGTAGTGTTTGAGTATTAATAAGACAAGCCATAGAATTAATCCAGCCAGCGTTTCCACGTAAGGTGTTACAGGTTGTCAGCAAAAATAAATATTGAAGCAAAAATTATTTATAAAATGATTTATACAGTATTTAATATCGTGGTATTAGAGTTTTAACCGAAATAGAAAAAATTAAGTACCTAGTTTTTTTACTTAAAAGTTTAATTTGGGTTTCAAATGGACAATTTCAACAGACATTAGATATTTATGCAGTAAATATTATAGTGCACAAGACAGTGTGCGCGTAAACACAGGTGCACACTCTATCTATTCCTTCACTTTCATAGTCCGATGAGACGGCAAGCCAACATAATATTATGACTGGAGAGACCGAGCGACGGCTTTATCCGAGCTTGGTGCAAGAGATAATTATTTTGTAATCCACACCTAACAAAGTTTATAAATGTCGTAGTATCTCTCTTTCAGAAAGTGATCTTTGTATGATTCATACTCCATGTGTTATTCATTCCCATCGCATTGTTTACACGACACTGCACATTTGGTATGAATCGTACTTGATGTGGTTCTCATGTTGAGATCGTCGCGTATTGCTTTCATATGCACTCATGAGTCATGAATAAATTCAATTGTAATTACTATATCTTTAGTTACGATATAGTTTAGTAACAATGAAATTGAACTATCAGATATAGACTTCTGGATAGGTGGACCATACCGTCTAAATTTCGTACTTATTTAAAGGCAGATGTATTGCTTAGGTGCCATAAAAGAAATTGGCTGTACAACAAATTTTTTGAGTATTAATCAAACATGGAGCGAAATAACCTTATTCGTATGGTTGTGTATTGTCCCAATCCCCATCCCAATCTCTATCTTCCTTCTCTTCCTTAATCTCTCCTACCCCCAATTCCACACTCCCGCACAGGGTCAGTGTATGGTCTCACCCTTAGAGTATATAAGAAAATATAGAGCAACCCTATAGAAGTATGAACCGTGAGCACGGGTACCTATGAACAACGCGGCCGAGACACGAGCTTCGTTTGCGATCATACCTCGATCAACTGCAGTTCAACTAAGCTCCACGAGCGAAAAAGTTACATTTTAGCTTATATCATGGTTAACTGCTGAGTTAAATTTTGAAAAACGTCTAGAAAACATAATTTGAAAAAATGACATATTAACATTTGTATGGTGAGACCTGCTTTCGCTCCGCACAAGGCAATGTGGTTGACGTTATCACTCTATATTTTCTTGAATACTCTATGGTCTCACCACTATAGTACATAATTTTTACGCAAGCAGGTGACTTGGTCCACTACAGCTAACAGGTACCTACGATTCTTTACGATGTAGGTATTTCTATAACCTAATACCAAAATGTATTTAAAATTAATTACAAAATTCCAATCATTTTGATCCAGGACATAATTTTATTTTTAATTATTTATTTAATAATTTATGTACACATAAAACATAAAAGTAAAAGATTAAAATAGGAGACAGAAGATACAAAACTTCAGTTTATTTCAAAAGAAATTTGAAAATTGTAAAGAATAGAAACATAATTAGATACAATATATACCTACTATTAATTAAACAACTTTACACATAATAATATAGTGCCTTTGTACTCATAGTTTTAAAATGCCTTTAATTTTCCATGTTTATTGTGTGTGTACATAAATAAATAAATAATATTTAAAACTACATAAAAAGTTTAACTACAACCCAGCCCTAGTTTTCATCCATTTAAAATGTTTTAGTTTTAAACTCCGACAACCCTTTAAACAAAAAAAAGGTCGAGCAAAAAGCAAATTAGTTAATTTGCCACGCCACTTAACTGGCAAGCAAAACAGTAGACTAGTCGCGACGCCAAAAAAATCGCACCACATTGACGCAAGTGTGTCTGGCCCTTACTAAAAACAAGAGGTGTGACAAAGTGATTTCTTTTCGAGATTTTTGAGTTTACAAAAAGTTATATTTTTTTTTTTCAAAACAATGATTTTAAACCAAGCTTTTAGATTGGAATATCAAAATTAATCATCATTTATTTAAGAGCTACACTCTTGTCGAAGCAGCTTCTTCCAGTTCTCCCTATCAAGAGCCAATTCCTTGACCTCCTTATACGTCTCGACCTTTACTTTCTCTTTGATTATCTTTATCAAAATTAAACATACCTTTATTAAATTTACCTTTACGCAATTTAGTTTCGTGTCCTTGCTACTATCCGTTGAGGAGTGCCCTCATGAGGAGACAAACTTGGCAGCATCAGGTAATTTCTATCATTTTAATGTTTTGTCATCAGAATTGTATTCATTTCAGCATTTTATTAAAAAAAGGATTTCTTTTTGTTAATAAGCTTCTTCATGACTTAAGAACTCAGAGATCTACCACCTAAAATATTTTGCAATAATAAAGTTAGATCTTATAATTATCTTCCTAAAGTTAAAATTATTTATTTAGTAACCAAATTGTATTTCACATATTTTAGTAAACTGTTAGACACATTCTAGTCTTCCTTCTGTTAGATAATTTTCATTTCCCTTAAAAAAATAAAAAAGTACCCCAACTATACGTTTTCACTCTCACCTCACTTTCACTGTTCGTCGCTGTCGCCTCAACAGTCTAGACAAGACGACATGACGTCGCGCGTCGTCGACCACCGGCGCGGTCACTTCAAGAGCACCGACTTTAATGTGTTTTAAGAGTAGGCCTCTAGGTGGTCCTACTTGCCAATTGTCAATTTGTGAATTCAGTTTTTTGAACCACTTGCACTGTGGGAATCGGGAAGATTTATGGTGACTTTGGAGCCCGCCTACTGAAGTAGGCTGAAGTACTTGCATTAAAGATTGAGATGTTAAAACTAAGATCGGTGAAAAACCTTTGCTTTTAAATAAACACGAAAATAAATGAAATACCTATAATTTTTTTTAAATATGCGAATAAATATGTTTAAATTTTTTGGAAAGGATAAAATAAAAAAAATTGTTTACAAAATGATCAAAAAAATAATATAATATGTTCACTTACCTATTTAAATTTTGTAACTTCGGATAATATGCCAATAAAATGTACAAAAAGAACTCCGATTCCCTCATTCCTTTTCCAAATTCCACACGTCTTTAAAGAAGACATGCGCAAGAGTACATCGCTCTTTGAAAGTAAGTAGCAGCTATAGAGTCGAGTAATTTATTGCTTTCTCGTGCAGTTTTATGTTTTAACGATTGTGAATACCTCATTAACCCCTATTGTGATCCAAGGGTTGGCAGGTTTTACTAGTTTTCCTGCGTCCACGCATTGAGGCACATTTGACAATCGGATTGATCAAAGGAAAGTTATGCGAGTCAAAAATAGGTACTCTGCTGTATTTCCATGATCCTGCTCTGAATTAAGCTAAAACTACACATAATGGGTACCTGACTGAGCAATCAAGTAATCATCATGGAAAATGATTAAATTGATGAACTCGCTAGGTCTGGGACTGAAAGACTGCAAATAAAGCTGGGTCCCTTTTGGAAAATTTCCAAAAATCAGCTCTGCCTGTGGAAAAATACTGAGGAATCAATAAAGCTTTGGCAATAGGTACACAAGAGTTGCACACGGGTAACTTATCAAGTCATACTGCAAATTCACCGGTTCAAGGTAGAATTTTTCTTACTGTGTAGGTCGGACCTAAAAGTGTCCCGTGTGTTAACTAAGAACATGGACTGTCTGTGTCCCAAGTTTAATCCTAATCCACTGAACACAACACGCGTGATTAACTAACTAATATCTTTAGAAATATCGTATTTAGAATATAGTAGGATAATAATTACTATACTCTGTACCCAATTTAAAAAAATGTATACTGTCAACAATTTTTACCGACACATTATCGTCCAACTGGCAACCCTGTACACGCGCACTTCTCCATACTATCATCAAATTATCCGTTCTCCTTTACGCACATAAAAAAAAACACATAATTATGAATATAAAACCTCTTTCCTCGTAAAAAGTCCAGATAAAAAGGTCGTGAAGGCACTTCCTCCATCTAATTCCCCATAAAATTGTTCCGTGCGTCCATTAACACTATTTTTAATTATTTTTTCAATCTCATTGAACACAGCGTCCTCAATGAGCCCATTTATATTTTAAAAAACTACAAAAATAACTATATTTTGTTTACTTTAAATTTTAGTGTAAAGCGTAAACTGGTGTGCTGAATTTTCTAATGTGAAGACAATTTTGATGGGTATTAAAGGTGATTATCGTTTAACATGGTCCGTAGTGATGCGGTAGATGATGTATGGTGCATATAATATATGACACAAGCGATTGACGTCTTTAACGTAGTTCTAATTAATTTTTTGGCGCTTTTAAAGCGGAAGCGAAAAGCGATAGAGTAGCTCTAGTCCTAAGAATTGCGTTTTTTTAATTGAATATTTTTCATGAATATATTGGGTTCTTAATTAAATAATTGGCATGTTTTTAAATAAATTCTTATGTGAGCTTACACGAAAAAAAAGTAGGTGATAAGTACAAGTACTCATACTAAGTACCTCGTATGTATGTAGGTATTGCAGTATAAATACTGCATAATAAATACTTTTTCAAAGTACTGGCCACTATTTTTTTATTTTTTTCAAGGATTTGAATTCTTTGTTAGGAATTTCGACACAGCTGATGAAAGAAAATTTGGCGTGTGTCAGAGTTTAGTTGAGTCTTCGCAGTGTGCAAAAAATTATGTTTTTTCCGCTAATCCTATTGTTATAAATAATAATAATACTGTATAATAGTTAATACTATTTATATGTGTTGAGTTCGAACCGTACGGGTTTATATATTTCATAATTATTAGGCAAGAATAAGAATAAGATAACGAGTATTGGAATAAGAATACGAGTATTGGAAACATCTAAATTAAAAAGGTATTTATTTATTTTTCATACTTATTTAATTCGGAAACAAGTTTATTGTTTTTAAAAAGTCGACTTGGGTTGCGTTTTATAGACCTAATGATTTCCTTTGTCATTAGGTATAAGAGAACCAAGCCGGACTTCCGGTTTTGGGCTCCGGATTGTGGCTTCGGCTTTAGGCCCCAGGAAGAAATACCGAGGTTACGTCGAGTATTTCTTCCCATTCCACCACCACACGAGGGACTGAGGTTACGTCGGTTATTTTTCTTCTTCCCATTCCACCACCACACGAGGGACTGAGGTTACGTCGGTTAATTTTTCTTCTTCCCATTCCACCATCACACGAGGGACCGAGATTACGTCGGTTAATTTCTTCCCATTCCACCACCACGCGGAGGACCAGGACGGCTTCATAATATAATATATTGATAAGGCGTAATTGCTAGATTATTTTAAAAGGTATTGGCAGCATAATATATTATTTGAAAACTATATATTTATAAATCCTATTGCAATTTGATCAATTTTAAATTTAAAAGAATACTGCGAAGCTCTTTTTATTTGTTTGTTTTTTTTTAAAAATTAACCTATATTTTTATTTTGTGTTGTGTTTTTTAAATTTGTGTTTGTGTTTTTTTTTTCCCTTTAAATAATAATTATACTTATTCAGTATGTGAGAAAGTGTCTGATTTTTTATTTCTTTTCACTACAAAATGGCGCCCGAATAAAAAAAGAAAACAAGTGAAGTGAAGTGAAGTGATATTCAATTTTTTTTTTTGTTTCGTTGGTATGTAGTGTTCGCTTGTTTTTTGCGAACAAATACAGAAGTTTCAGAAGCGTTGAAGACAAGATTTCAGAAGATTTAAATGAAATTGAATTTATTTAACTAGGAAAATATAAAATATATCAAAATATTTTGAATTTTATTTCTCCTCTTAATAAATATTAATCCCGTGTTTCATTTAACTTGTGCTAGCTACCTACTTCGAACCAGCGGTGCTCTGAAGTCTTTTAAAGGTAAGTTTTGCGCTAGAATCGTTTTTGTCTTTTTGTCTAGTCTGATATTTCGCGGTGTTTTAGTTGTTAGGTTTGTTGTGCAGCCGTTGTTTATTTATTTCTCTCAACGTTTAGGTCTAATTGTAGTTTTTTAGGTTTTGATTGTTAGACAATATGGCGGAAGAAAATGTCTCAATTCATGAAACACCTCAACGACAAAGCCCTATTATTTCTAGACCACCTCCTATTCCGCCTAGGTCTTCTCAAGTTTCCATCAATTCTAACCCTTTTCAAAGCAAAACGGAGGATCAACCGCGACATTTCCATAAGCAATTGTCTTTATCAAAATGGAAAATTAATTTCTCAGGAAGCAATTGTGTGCGTGAGTTTTTCACTAGCGTCGAAGAACAACAGTTTGCAGATGATCTTCCTGAATTTTATATTGTAAAGCGTTTTCACGAACTTTTATCCGGTGCTGCATTAAAATATTTTCGGAGTATTCGTTCTGCTGATTTAACTTTTTTTGATTTAAAACGTTTATTTTTTAAGACATTTTGTGGATCAGATTTTGATTACAAAAGGGAGTTAGAAGTTCGTAATTTGAAACAAGAATTAAATCAATCTATTAGGGATTTCGTGATTCAGATTAATTATCTAAATAACACACTTAGCGAACCCATCATAGAACAAAAATTAATAGAGATAATAACCCACAACATGCATCCACGTTATTTCCCTTGCCTTTCTATTCATAAGTTTACAGATATTGAAACACTCCTTGACACAGCTTCTCATTTCGAAAGTTATCTTCCTAGTCTTTCTAAAAAAGTTGTATCTATCGTTTCTAATGACTCACAATCATGTCCTAAGTGTAAGAAAAACGGACATTGTTATCGTTTTTGTTCTGAATTTCCAGGCATTCTTTGTTTTAAATGTCGTACACCTGGTGTGATTACTCGTGATTGCCCCAATTGCAATCCAACGAAAAATTTGATCCACCGACAACACGTAGCGTCTCGTAAAGTGTCGCCGGTGATAGCTTCTGACTCGTTGGATAATCGACCTTTTATTGAAATATTATTGCGTGGTCGTTTAGTTAAAGCCTTACTAGATTCAGGCGCGCAAATGTCACTTATTAGTGAATGTTTAACCCGTGATTTAGGGATTTCTTTAAATTCTAATAACTCTTGTCCCCGTGCTATTTCTGCTAATAACTCACCGATTGATATTTTGGGTACCGTTTCTCTTCCGGTAAAATTCAATGGAACAACTTTGGTTCATGAGTTCTTAGTTGCACGTTCAATGACGACATCTGTTATCTTAGGGATAGAGTTTTGGAATAAATTTGGTTTAACTTCTATACTTAGCAATGCTTTTGATAAAAATATTACAGGTAATATGTACATCTCTGCTAACAGCCCTTCTTCACCCCAAGTTTCTAGCATTAGTGAAGTCCGTTACATTCATTCCCGTAATGAGTCACTTCCTGATCAAGAACAGAGTTTACAGACTGATCCATGTAAATTTGAGATTATTAGAGATTTTCCAACTCCTACTACTGCTAAGTCTTTACGTGGTTTTATTGGAATGTGTTCCTATTATAGACGTTTTGTTGATGGTTTCTCTTCTATTATTGCTCCACTTACAGCTCTCATCGGAAAAAGAAAAGGCCGAGATCCTATTGGTTGGGATGAGGCAGCTGAACGTGCCTTTGTTAAATTGAAAGAGGCATTGATCAATACTCCTGTCATAGCTTGTCCAGATTTTACTAAACCATTCATCCTACAATGTGATGCATCTTCTGTTGGGCTTGGTTCCGTTCTTTCCCAGAAGATTGATGATGTTGAACATCCTATTGCTTATTACTCCCGTTTGTTTTCTAAGGCAGAGCGTAATTATAGTACCACTGAACGTGAATTACTCTCAGTACTCGATTCTATAAAACATTTCCGTTGTTACTTAGATGGAGTAAAGTTTTCAGTAATAACTGACCATATGGCTCTTAAGTGGCTTCTCACGCTAAATAATCCTTCTGGTCGTCTAGCTCGATGGGCTACTGTGATTTCTCAATATACTTTTGATATCATTCATCGTAAGGGTACACATCATGTAGTTCCAGACGCCTTATCTAGGATTTTTGCGGATGCAGTTACTTTTGATCAGGGTGTCGAGAATACTAACGATAGATGGTATAAGAAAGTTTATTTAGGTGCTCGTGACACACCTCAGATGTTTCCAGCTTATGCTATTCAGAATGGTGTCCTTTTAAGACGCATGCCTATTACCAATCCGTTAAACTCTGACCCATGGCGGATTGTATTACCTGCTGAAAAGGTTCCACTCGCGATCTGGGAAGTACACAATAACCAACCTTCTATTCACCCTGGTGTTACCAAATCTTATCTTAAGATCAAAGAGATCTATTATTGGCTAAATATGTTTCGTGATGTTTCTGATACTATCAGTCGTTGTGAGGTTTGTAAAGCCTATAAAATTACAAACACTCAACCACGAGGTCAAATGTGTTACCCGAAAGACGTTTCGTTACCTTTACAGCTGATTTCTATCGATCTTATCGGACCTTTACCTATTGCTTATTATGGTTATAAGTACATTTTATCTATGGTAGACGTTTTTTCAAAATATGTTTGGCTCACTCTTAAGAAGGTTGACTCTAATTCTGTTATTAAAGCTTTAGAGTCTGAAATATTCCTTAATTTTGGAGTGCCTCATGCTATTCTCTGTGACAACGCTACAGTTTTTCGTAGTACTCTATTTGTAGACTTTTTGAGATCCTATCATATTGATTCACCAATTTATACTCCTTATTATACTCCCCAAGCTAATACAGTAGAGCGTTATAATCAGAGTGTTGTAATTTGTTTAGGTATTTTAGTCGGCGAAAACCAGAGAAATTGGGCTAAAATGTTACCCAAGGTCAAACTTTACCTCAATTCTTGTATAAATTTAGCCACAGGCTTTACGCCTAATTTCCTGATGTTTGGTAGAGAAGTGTTAATGGACTCCACTCGTTCCACACGTGTCAATTGTCAGACTCGAAGTTCTAATTTAGCTGAGAGTCGGGCTCAACACGCGTCAAACCTATCTTCTCTCACTGAGGTCTATGCGAAGGTGGCCGATAATCTTTCAATGGCTTTCCTCCGTAACGCAAGGGCTTATAATAAGAACAGAGTTGAAGTTATCATTAACGTAGGTGATACTGTATGGAGACGGAACTTTTCCAGATCTTCTGGGGCTGATTATTTTTCCGGAAAGCTCGCACCTCGTTTTATAAAATGTTACGTTACTAGGGTTATTTCTAGAACCACTTATGTCCTCCAAGATTGTGATTCTGTTCATTCAGGGCAATATCATATTAAAGATATCCTTAAGTGATCCTTAACTCGGTATAACTACACGCTTTTACTCCCGTCAGGTTATGCAGACGAGTTTAATACACAACAAATAAATTATTGGCTACAACTTCCAAACATAACATATAATTTACATGTTATGCGTTGGGGCGTTATTTTTAGACTTAACTCTTTCTTATGTAACTAATTTTTCCAAAATTTTTGCTTAAATAAAAAATTAATTTTCAGAAAAATATTACGACAATTTATTTCCTCCAAATAAAAGTTAAAACTATAACCGCGCGCTTTTGACATCTGACGTCTATTAGCAACGTGTCAGGGTTTGAGACCTGACTAGGGTTGGGACATAGTCGATTTTGGTTGTTAGGTGAGGTTTAGTGATGGGACATGTCGATAATTTTTTTGTCGATAATAGTTTTTTTAATCAAGTCAAGGTTCTCCTTTGTTATAGTCTAACCTCTTATATTTTATCAATACTTTGTTTTTTGTTAATCTCTCTTCTTTTATCTTAGTCTTTTGAAATCTTACTTCTTTATTTGTTTTCTTGTTCATCGTCGTGTTACAGGTCTGCTTATAGCTTGGACCACTTATGACTAATTTTTTTTTTCCTCTCGTCTTGTGTCGATATTGGTGGACAGATGTTGTTTCTTTTTTGAACTGATGTCGCATTCTTCCACTTAGGAAGTTATTTTTTTTTGTGGCCCGATGACATTTCCTTGTCTGAGGTTGTCCTCTCTTTCCTTTGACTGAGCTATTCATTTAGCTAAAGTTGTTTTGTTTTTTAGTCTAGTTAATACTTGTCTTAAGGGTTTCAAATGTTTAATTAGGTTATTCTTTTGCTTTTTTCTTTGATTTAGTTTTAGTTTCTCATCCTCTCCTTCTTTTTTTTTGTCGGAAAGAGGGTAATGCAGTATAAATACTGCATAATAAATACTTTTTCAAAGTACTGGCCACTATTTTTTTATTTTTTTCAAGGATTTGAATTCTTTGTTAGGAATTTCGACACAGCTGATGAAAGAAAATTTGGCGTGTGTCAGAGTTTAGTTGAGTCTTCGCAGTGTGCAAAAAATTATGTTTTTTCCGCTAATCCTATTGTTATAAATAATAATAATACTGTATAATAGTTAATACTATTTATATGTGTTGAGTTCGAACCGTACGGGTTTATATATTTCATAATTATTAGGCAAGAATAAGAATAAGATAACGAGTATTGGAATAAGAATACGAGTATTGGAAACATCTAAATTAAAAAGGTATTTATTTATTTTTCATACTTATTTAATTCGGAAACAAGTTTATTGTTTTTAAAAAGTCGACTTGGGTTGCGTTTTATAGACCTAATGATTTCCTTTGTCATTAGGTATAAGAGAACCAAGCCGGACTTCCGGTTTTGGGCTCCGGATTGTGGCTTCGGCTTTAGGCCCCAGGAAGAAATACCGAGGTTACGTCGAGTATTTCTTCCCATTCCACCACCACACGAGGGACTGAGGTTACGTCGGTTATTTTTCTTCTTCCCATTCCACCACCACACGAGGGACTGAGGTTACGTCGGTTAATTTTTCTTCTTCCCATTCCACCATCACACGAGGGACCGAGATTACGTCGGTTAATTTCTTCCCATTCCACCACCACGCGGAGGACCAGGACGGCTTCATAATATAATATATTGATAAGGCGTAATTGCTAGATTATTTTAAAAGGTATTGGCAGCATAATATATTATTTGAAAACTATATATTTATAAATCCTATTGCAATTTGATCAATTTTAAATTTAAAAGAATACTGCGAAGCTTTTTTTATTTGTTTGTTTTTTTTAAAAATTAACCTATATTTTTATTTTGTGTTGTGTTTTTTAAATTTGTGTTTGTGTTTTTTTTTTCCCTTTAAATAATAATTATACTTATTCAGTATGTGAGAAAGTGTCTGATTTTTTATTTCTTTTCACTACAGTATGTATAATGATGTATTAATATTTATATTCTTTAAAATACTTCATTCTAATTTTTCGCTTCATGTTTTTAAACTTAGAAAAGAGTTCACAGCTTTATTGTGATCATCGGGATATTTAATATGTTTTTTGAGCTCTTCCCAAGAGCTTCAAAATCTTTATTTTTTCTTTCTAGCGCCTGACCCGTTCTGAGACGGAGTCCGCTTTCTTACTCTTCCTTTTCTTCTTCTATCCTGGACATCTCCTGCCGTCAGTACGCTGCTTTACATTTTTTTTGACATCAGTCAATTTACCACCAAAATCAATCGTTGTTTTCCTTGCCGAAGAGCACAAAGAATTGGTCTTATGCAAGTCAAATCCAAGCAACAAACTGGTGTTATAAAAAAAAATCATGAAGTAACTACTCCATAACTTTTTTGTCCTGGTGTGAGCGGCAATATTTACAAGTCGCATCCGGCACACAACTATTACTTAATAGTCGTTCCTCACTGATGTGGCACAGTGGTTCTCAAACTTTACTGAAACATCAAGACTTTCAGAGCATTTTGCGAGCTTGGTGTTGTCAATAATTGGTCAAAGCACTTTTTTAACGATAATATCATCATAAAACTGAGTGCAAACTTAATGATAATCTCTAAGAATAAAATAATTAGTGTGCCTACCTATTATTATTATGTTGCAGGGACAAATGTTCATTGAGCACGAGTGTTCGTGGTGACCTTTATTAATATCTTGTGTGGATCACAAATCGCACAAAACTCGTAGATATGATCAGTATCAGACCATAAAATTGCTTTACCACTTGTAATAAAAACTTCCATCAGAATTAAATTTCACTAAGAGTCCAAATTCCCATGAATTAACGACAAAGTTATCTGTCCTTTGGTCTTGCTTGAAGCAATAATTTACCTGGTTGTTATGTAATATTTATGCTCGTTCACTCTTAGGGTGGTAAACTGGTAAAGCAATTTTATGTCGACTATACCTAAAGTTTGAGCTCCGCTGCCTCGCTCGTGCACCGCGGATTTTTTCCTAAAGCTCGGTAACTCGATACTAAAATTGAGTTAAAACAAACAACCTCGGCCCGACGCACGACACGACAGAAAGGGTTTATAATATTAACAGTATTAAATGACGGGTTTGAATTGTTTAACTGGAGCAATATTGACTGATGTGAGGACACCTTTAATTATGTAAAAGTTGAAAATGAAAATTATTTTTCGTAATGAACTAATAGAAAGCTGAAATAGCTGTCAAACGCTGTCTTGTTGATTTATCACGACATTAATTTATTTTATATGAAACTGACTCTCACGAAACACAGATTTCGCGGAAATATTTTTGTACAAAATTTCAGGGATTAGGAAAATACTGGTTTTTTTTCTGGTTGATGAAGTTGACGTTAACGTTGAGGTGGTTGACGATATAATATCAGATTAATATGTTTTTATTCCTTTGCCCCAATGCATGGATGAGAAAATATGAGTTTTCTTAACAAAAGACAGATTAGGTATTGGTTTTGTGACATTTATGACCCGCGTCCCATATAAGTTTAACTAACCTTACCTAGTGAGTCCTCGAACAATTTCTGTTATTGTTCAGATAAAGTGTTCTAAAACGATCAAACAAATAGCGGCACATTAAAGTGTAGTATTGCGGTGAGGGGGCGGCACCACCCTACGACTCTCTACCAAGTAGTCCAGGAGCTGATATGCGAAACGATAAGTTATATGCAGGAAGACATTATTTTATAAATGATTGAAATTATTACTTAATAATATTATTTATTTAAGTGTTTATTCAACATTGAAATTATTAGTTAGGTACCTACCTATTATTTGTTTAAGTGTCAACACTGACATATTTATTTCAGAATGCGACTCGCTTTAGAGGTAATGTCAGACCATAAGCCATTACATTTTTTTATTAATTTGATTGAATTGATGTTGTGAGTTCAATAACTTTAAAGGAAAGAAAGGGATAATTAATAAATTCGAAATGTGTTGCATTGCAAGATTAGATATATTAGATTAGATAGATTAATTTGAACAAGAACACCCACTGATGTTATTATTTTAATTATTAGTAGCACCTCGCCCTCAAATTTTGAATACTAAGGACGTAAATCTGTGAATAGATATTTTGCTTAACTCTTCGGAAAATTCCGAAAATTAGTCGGAATATTTCAGTCAACAGTTCAGTCAGGTTTCCTTTCGATTTTTTCCTTTACCTTTAGTCAATGGTGTCTTCGATTACTAACAAAACACATATAAAATTTAAAAAAATACTTTGTTACATGCGATATTCGAACCACACGGGGTTAGAAACTCTATAACCAATGCGCTACCACGACATTTTAAACCAACAAAAGTAGTAATAGTTATTTGTACTATCTCTTAGCCTATTCCATTGGTGATGGATCACAGTGCGCACACAGATTTGCGTGCTGATCTCCTGCAAACAATCACTTGACTCCGTTTTAGCTTTTAAGAGGGGCGCGGTATACGAGCCGTCAAATTTATAGACCGGGCCGTATCGGTTACATAGCGGTTTGTGGATTCAATTGTGTTTATATTGTTATTTTGTTGAAATAGCGCCATCTATAAATCACTTAAGGAACTGAAGATCGATGCGTTTCGGATAGAAGTCAATTATGTCCACTTTACGCAAGTGAACCAATATGTACGTAGAAATGTAGGTTACTGTGATATTGTTTTTTTTTTGTTATTTTAATAACTTTATTAATACCGTAAACTTGAAACTACATTTATTTAGGTATACTACCGCGGACAAGAACGGTGCACCACTTTGCCATTAAAATGCTTTGAACGATGTTACGTGCGCAGGGGCGGGGTTAGAGTTACGTTCGGACGCCGGGTACAAGCGATTCTAACCTTAAGAGTGGTGCACCGGCTTTGTCCACGATACATTCTAAGGCCCAGTATCACAGACTGCGAATAGGCTCTTTCGACTAGGTTAATTTGTATGAAATCTATCAGATAAGGTAATAGGACAGGAATTTACCAGTAACCTGTGAAACCAACCATGTGAGTAGGTTAAGGCCGTAAGTAGTAGTAAGTTCCTGTTATCTTATCTAACAGAAAATTTCATACAAATCCTGTACCATTTTTTAATTTACCTAATGGGTAGAGACTATCTGCACCATGTAAAACTAGGCCTTAATATTTGACTTCTTCTTCTTATCGTATGGTTTGAACAACCTGGTGTCAGAGTTTAAGCCGCCCGTAGGCCTCGGACATGGCTTTACACACCATTGAAAAATCTCAAAAAAAAAAAAAAAAAAAGGTGTGCTGGTTTCATCACGATATTTTCCCCTCACCATTTTAGCAACTGATGTAATACGCACATAACTTACGAAAAGTCAGAGGTGCGCGTTGAGATCTCGATTTGTCAGTCGACGCATATCACTAGGCTATCAGTGCTAACTTGGGACTAATCGTCAGCGTCGATGGCAAATCTTCGATGAAATTGGCCGCTATTACCAAGATTCTGTCTGGAGAATATTATTAAGTAGGTACAGATCGAAAAAAACAGAAGGTCTGACCCCCTTACATCACTTAATTTCTTGTAGGAATTAATTTACCTTGTAATCAATGATTACACTATACTTCAAGTAGCTCAAACAATTGACACTCATCTTAAGTTCATGATGAGTATCTGAACATAACATACACCACACTTGTACTTACAGAAGCTTTTGACAATTAACGTGTCAGCCCTGAAGATGACGTGTGAAGGAATTTGATCTTTATTTACTAAGAATAAGAATGGAAATCAAGTGAAAAACAGTGACAAATTTTCAAGGGCCAGGACATACAAAACTACATTGAGGTGGTCAGGCTCCCACGATGATGTTTTGACATGTTGTAGAGCTAAGAATCTTCTAGAATAAGGCTGTAGGTAGAAGTGTAAACTATAATTTTTGGTCGGAGTTGTTACTGTATACCTACAGACATTGTGCATTGGCGGCGGATGACAGAAATTCTTCAAACCAGATCTTCAAACGACCACAAAAGAGATTTAAAAAAATGTGAACTATGCTCACATTTTTGAAAACTGAAAGTTGTGAAAGTGAAATGAACAAACATAATAAATTAAATCTAATCATTAATTAAACCTTTGAGTCCCGCAAGAACGCCGGCGACGTCGAGTAATAATTGATTTCCTTTTGTGTCTCATTTTTCGGTGTTTAAAGGTAAAAGAAAACCATAATCATTAACAAAACAGAATCAAGCATCAAACGGCCCTTTTTTTTACTTCTTTTTATCACGTAAATAATATAAATCACCCTACAACTGTCCCTGCACTGTGACTGCAGTGCAAAAAAGCCCTCTCTTATAGATATCATATACAAAGAGACATATGTAGAGAGAAGGACGCTGTGCACAGTCAAGTTTGGTCAAGCAAAGGGGGTGAAGCAGGATGAAGTGGGAACGAGCCGCCCCGCCCATGGGTCCCGCCCCTTCCGTCTATTGCAAGCTTGAAGCAAAATAATAGATTGCGAGGCATCGCGCAAAACTCGCCATTGCGTAACGTCCATTATAAATAAAAGCGTAATTTCGTCATTAATATCACAAGTGCATTTGACCTATCGTGGCAATGGCCCGCTTGAAATGAGCGTGCCCGCGGCTACCTCTAGGTTCGAACCCTATCAGACATCGTATATTTTTGAATTTTTATAATACGCAATATAATAATTAGTAATTACCTACATATCTTCTTTTTGTTATTTTTTAAAATATTTATGTTCATAATTTTGTTTTCTTATTTTTAAAATAATGAAACAATAATTGTTATTTTCTAGAAAAGATTACATCAAAAATGTGCAAAATTGAAAAAAAAACTGTAAAATTTTAAAAATAATTATTTATGTACATATATTATATTTATATCAAACAAAAAAATAGACAAAAAGTAAAAAAACAATTTATTTAAAAAAGAAATCTTTTTACTCCAAAGAAAAACCATTAAAATTGCATTATAATTGTTTAAAAAATAAGAAAATCAACAAAAATAAAAAAAAATAAATAAAAAAAAGTAAAATAACAAATAAGAAAATCAGCAAAAAGTAATGCTCGATGCAGGATCGAACTCTACTCATACACTATAGTGGTCGACTACATCAACATTCTAGTCCGCTAAACCATTTAGACAGTAATGGTAGTGATCAAATTACATTTCTCCTTGATGGTCAGAAGCTTGAATAAGGTAGATGTCTGATTTAGATGTCAGACATCGTACATTTTTGTATTTTTATAATACACAATATAATAATAAGTTGGTACTTACACCTACATATTTTCTTTTTGTTATTTTTTAAAATATTTATGTTAATATTTTTTTTTTCTTATTTTTAAAATAATGAAACAATAATTGTTATTTTCTAGAAAAGATTATATCAAAATTGTGCAAAATTAAAAAAAATGTAAAATTGTATAAACAATCATTTTATGTACCTATATTATATTTATCAAACTAAAAATAGACAAAAAGTAAAAAACTATTTATTTAAAAAAAAACTTTTTAGGTACTCTAAAGAAAAGCCATTAAAATTGCATTATAATTGTTTAAAAATAAGAAAATCAACAAAAATAAATACTGAACATTTATTTCAGACAAGAAAATAGAAAAAAAAGTAAAATAATAATTAATAACAATTATTTCAAATAAGATAATCAACAAAAAGTATCACTCGATGCGGGGACGGAACTCCCAACCGGTCGCTCTCGTAGGTCACATGTGCAACGTTCAAGACCACTAAACCAATTGGACGGTATTGGTGGTGACGAAATTACATTTCCCAATATACAGCTTTCAACAACAAACAAGATACGTAAATAATTTCTGAGCGGGGGCGGAACAAAATGACATAGGTCCATCTAGCAGCGCGCCTCAGCGGTCACTGTCGCTCCGCGTAGAAATGAAAGAGAAGGGATAATGGCGTGACGTTTGGTTCGACTCGTCCGAATTATTTATCAGTAAATATATTAATTCCTACTAATATCTTATTTCAATCGATAAATACAAGTGAGGGCTCCCTTTATTATTATTTATTACGTAACTGTTATAAATTTCATCAAGATTGGTTTATAAATAATAGAGATAAAATTGCAGGAATGTTAATTTTAATGGTTGTTTTATGATTTTTTTTTATCGAAAAAAAATACCAAAAACGTGTTTTGAAGCCGTGAGTTCTCTCATAAATATGATCGAGAATAACATATATTTTTTTTGCTACTCTAAAATGTATACATTAGGCTAAAAAACTGTTTAATTAAGCCTATTTTGACTGTGCACAGCGCCTTAATCACTACGCTATCTCACTATGTTTTGGCGATTTCAGACTATTAAGTCCAAGTTTCCTCACATTATTTTCTAACACATTAACATACGAAAATAATGTGAGGAAACTTTCTTGTGAGGAAATGTCGTATAACATTGAAAAAGTCAAGTTATTAATAAACACTTTTCTTTCTTTCTCTTTCTTTCTTCACTGACTTCTCTGACCACTCTATACTCTTCGTACAAGATTTGACAGCAGTTAATGCGTTCAAAGGACCTTCGATGACCCCAGAGGCTTATCGTCGTAATTATAATTATCTTGCTGTGTAATGAGTGCTATACTGAACAGTGGGTCGGTTAATGATTACATCTGGGGAGTAAGTTTACTTGAAGTATCTACTCTAAAGTTTTTTTGTTTTTTTCTCAAAATATTATTAAACGTTCCTAATTGTGTAAATCGTTTGTGTGTGTGTAACTAAAAATACTCTTAATTAATAATAACGTCTTTTTTTGTAAATCAGTTAAAAAAACATTTTTTTTTTGGAATACATACATACATAGACTCACGCCTGTTTCCCAGAGGGGTAGGCAGAGTCACCGGATTTCCACTTGCTATAGTACTAATATAATAAATTAACCTATATTGGCCCTCTGCTGGGTACCTATATGGGCCTATTTCGGAAGAGAGAATAAGGTCAAACTCTACTCTCACTCAATGCACACTGAGTGCAACTCAATATGAATGCAAGTTTATGACTACCCTGCTTTTAGAATTTCGCAATAAATAAATAATAAGCGGTGAAAAAAAAAAGTGGTGAATTCGAACCCACGAACTTAGACTTGGCTTGACTGTTCTACAGACATACCACAAGCACTGCTAAAACCTATTTAACCCAAACTAAACACTAGAATAGTCTAGACATGTAGATCAAGCACTCTGGATCTACAGCGATGGTACTCGAATGATTTAGTGTGTTGCGCAAGAGTTCGGCTACTTCACCAAAACACTTGACTCTAATAATAAAACTGTTTTACTACGCCCTATAATATTGCAAATGTAAAGAGTATATTTAAGTGGTTTGCTCTAACCTTTATTCCATATATTTAAATGAATAAACCTGTTATATCTATAAATATAAAGATAAATGTGTGTATGTTTGTCCTTTATTCGTTCGTAAACCATTGATCCGATTGTGATGAAACTTAGGTTGTTTTGCTTACGCCTGCAAAAGTTCCTGGCCCAATTTGTGACGGAAACAGTTAGTTTATAGGTATAAACGTCTTCGATCCTAACTTTATTTTGGGCACAGCGTCCAATCTTAATGAAAACTAGCCAACTAAGTAAAGATAATTATTATGTTACGCATGTTCGTGTCCAAATACAGGTTGGACTATCTTTCCTTCACTCTTAAAACTAGATGAGACGGCAATTCGACATGACCGAAAAGGAGCAAGGCTTTACGTCCTCTCGGTACAGAGCAAATACCTATGTATTCGAGCATAATAAAACCAGTAATGACTGGTCCACAGATCCACATTGGCTTTGGATTGAAAGACGTGGAAATCAGGAAGAAAGGCCAAGACTTAAGTGGAATAAGTAGGCTGACTGAGGCTGACAGTAACAGTAAAAGTTTTCATCCTGATTTTTTCAGCCGTTAAACATCCGTCCAAAATCAACGTTCAAATTCATTTAATAAGAATAAGGAAGTGGGATAGGATTTGTATGTTTTAAAAACCCGAATCCTGAACCGAACATATTTTTAGTGTAATTCTATCCATAAACTTTTAACAAACAAGGACTAAATTGAAGGACAAAGGCGTTGAATAACAATTTTTTTTTGTGCCTCATTTCTCGGTGTTTGGATACTCTTGCTCATCTAAAACTTCTCCAAAATCCCATCTCACAGTTGAAACTTAAAAAAAAACTTAAAAAAACTATTTTATTACGTAAAGAACACCAAAGTTTATCCAAACAGATGAACAAGTAGTCACAGATACAGTCAAACACGCCAATGGGTTATGCCACTTAAGGAGTCGTGATGCTTAACCAAGTGGTCACAAGGGATGTGCCGTTATTGATTATGGTTTATCTATATTTACTATTATGGGTGAATCATAGTTATCATAATCATAATTATAAATCATTTATTTGCTGGTCAAGAATATACAGTGGTGTTAACATTACATTAAATATGAAGTTAACTTAGAGCTTGCTATCTTTACTATGATTTTTCACTCCTATATTTGCACGTCGCGAAGAATTCAATGTTCATGTTAAAGCATAAAAGAACTGATGTAATGAAGAAATACAATAATGTCTTCCTGATCGGATTTCGGTCACCGCGGCCAATATTAACAGAGTTTAGCGAACTACGCAAGAGATATTATAGTGCACATGTGTGTGCGGAAACACAGGTACACTTTCTTTACCTCATTCTAAAGTTTGATTGGATGGTAATTCGACATGACTGGAGACAGATCAGTAGCAGAAACGACGCCTTGCTTAAGTCAAATGTAAGACCTCTTCTGCCATGTCAGTCAACAGTCATACCGTCAATAGACTATTACTGCCCAAAATTTTAATTAAATTAATGCACTCAAGACCATAACAAAAATAGTGGCTTTTCCCTCAAAAAAGATACTTATTAGCAATTTTCGGGCAATCTCATATTTATAAGACTTTAATTTGTATCGATATCGACAAACTAGCAGCACTACACGTCAAAATGAGTAGTAAATACTCGAGCAAGGAGTTGCTAGAGTAGCACTTCACCTGATATTTCAGTTTGCTTATCTGTGTGACACTGAACAGGAGTCTCGGTGGCGAAATAGATGCTACAGCCCATCGATAACGAATGCACTTGAATTTTTTGCTGTTGTCCCTACACTACGAGTTTTTTTGTACAAAATGTAGTTAAATGACATATTGAATACTGAAGACTTATTTGTTGCAAATGAAGTAATTCTTTTTTTTCAGGAAGTTTTTTGATAAAAAAGCATACAATTTGTGATTGCTATATTTAGAAAGCATTCAATTTTTACTAGCAGATATTAATACTGCCTTGATAATCCTATAAGCCTAGATATCTAGTTTGCCGAGTACGACGCGACGGTTCGACTTCCAGGTCAGACAGGTACCTACTTGTAATTGGGTTTTTCTATAATCCATTCCCAGTGGCTGTACAGACTTTGGAAGACCCGACCTATATTTAATGGCACAAAACAGGCCTTAGTTTTTAATAACTGTAAGTTTGTATGAATTGTAATGAAGAATCTAGAAAACTTTTCCAACCAGTTTCACAATCATCAATAAACGATAGAACCAAGTCTACCCAACCTATAATATAGCGAATACTGACTCATGCGCATATTACTACGTCTTATTTATTGGCATATCACATCAAACTCCAATCACTTTCGTAAATAACATAAGCAATACAAGTTACAAACGTTGCCAAATAGCGGGCGGCCATAATTGATCAATGAATTCAATGATGTTCTGTTTTATATGGCTACCAATGATTTACGATAACGACAAGGTAAGTGCGTCCGAAAAACTCATAAGTACGCGTTCAGACCACTCCAGTTGCCAAAAGAATCAGCAATGTACTGCCGCCGACAAAAGTGCTGAGGTTAGCAGCAGCAGGTTGTCGGAAAATATGAATGTGAAGCGAGTAAGAGTAAAAAGTAAAGTACTACAGTAAACTATATTTTATTACAAGCCATATGATAGGTATCTAACTTTTGATATTAAACTTAATTATTATTATTAGCCAAAACTTTCCCACTGCAGGGCAAAGGCCTCCCTTCCCTCTTTCCACTCCTCTCTGTTCGTAGCTTTAACGGGCCAATCCTCTATATAAGTGTCCAGCTCATCCCGCCATCTTTTTCTGGGCCTGCCGCGCGGCCGTTTTCTGCCCCCTGGGATTAGGGTTACCAGATGGGAAAATCAAAAGTCCGGAGATAAGGCCTGATTTCCATTTAAAAATCCTGAGATTTTGTTGCACTTTGAGAATTTTCTCTCAAACGTACTTAACAATTTAAAAAAGTCATATTATTATTATAGTTTTTACACACTGCGTCTCGTAGGATATCGCTCACGCGCTGCACATCGCGCTCATAGCAGGGGTGACAGTGCACACCCCTTATAAAACAATTATTAAAGAAAAAACCTTTCTTAAAAAGGTATCTTCGCAAAATAAATATGATCAAACTGATTAAGTACCTCACTACTTGGATAAATAAGTATTGATTTCAATTGTGCAATTATCACTAAAGTTAGAAAGATTATTTTTTGTTTAACTTTGTATTAAAAAGATTTTTTAAATTATATTGTATTTTATTGAAAATTTAAAAATCCTGAGATTTCCTGATATTTGCAAAATCCGGCCGCAATCCTGAGCAGAGTCCAAAAATCCTGAGATCTCAGGACAAATCCTGAGATATGGTAACCCTACCTGGGATCCACTGTGATAACTTAATTATAATATTTGTTTATTTACATTAAAATAGCAAAAACATTTAAAAATACAAAATCAGTAATGTTCAAAATTGCACTTAGGCAATACCTTGCTGGATGGCAATGCTAAAGGTTTTTTGCAGATACCCAACAGACAGATTTTATTTCTGAGATGAAAATTCACCTTCTTCACAAATAGTTCGGCAACAAAAAACAATACGCGATTTTTAATAGGAAGGTAAATTTTCAACCTCACTCTTCATATAATGAAAATACAATTGCAACGCGCCGTTCGCCTGTCGCCGCCGAGCCGAACTTGAGGCACGATATGATTTGACTTTCGTTTTACATCCACCACACTTTTGGTAACTTATATGCGAAAACAACTCCACCGCCGCGGCCACTTACCTCAACTACACTTCAGGCAAAAACTTTTTCAATAAAATTACAATTTGGCAAACTCCAAATGGAACCACCATTGCTCCCGACTGTACGTTAAAGAAGTGCTGTTGAATTGGGCAAGCGAAACTCAAGTGGCCTATTACGGCCACATTTAGACTACACTCCAGCATTCGGGTTAATGGCAACACACACCTATACCTAGCAAACACCGTTAGAAGTTGGCATTGAGGATAAAAGTTGGAAAGAGACGGCAGAATTGTTACTGTGGTAATTGTTATTAAAAGTACCAAAATATTCATCTAAGAATTTAAGTAGTTTCTCTGATTCTCTTGCATTTCGCTCTAATCTCGCTCTAATAATTATTATTACTAAGTAAGTGGTGGAACTGGGCCTTAATAAACAAATACTTGATGAAAAACATGGTGTCAGCGTTCAATTAGCCCGTAGGCCTCTAACCACAGATTCATCATCATCATCATCATTTCAGCCATAAAACGTCCACTGCTGAACATAGGCCTCCCCCAAACCACAACCACAGATTACTAAATAGTTACTACATAACTCCGTGGCTTGACACACCGTAGATTTTGTTTTAAGGTGTGCTGGTTTCATTTATACCATTATTATTATTAATAACTAAATATGCTCTACCACAAAGTACACCTAAAATCTTCACATTCTAAAAAAAAGAAACAAGACCAAAAATCTCCCAAATACTCCCACAAAATTCTACCTCAATTTACAATAAACTTGTCGAACACTCTCACAAAAGTACAAAACGCTCAATACATCGTCGATTGGCAGAAACGTGACAGAAAGCGCTCAATTTAGGTTCAAACGGAAAGAAGGCTAATCAAAAGAGATTCAATAGGCGGAAACCGCCCGAGGAATTACGAGGGGCGAAGGAGGGGGTGGGAGGAGTCGATCGACAGAAAAAAAGTGGAAATAATTCGTTAATCCCGTAATTGGAGCGCGCTACCGAACCGGAAAACAAATTTCCTATTATTGCCGGACAGGGTTGGCACATTTACCAATTTTTTTTTAATCGTGGTTTTTTTTGTTAGTTTATCTATTTTAGTGTATCTATGTATTTAAATTTTGGCATCGATGTATTGTTTGCTTTTCTAATATCTGGCTACAATAGTAGGTAAGGTTCTATTTTTTAACTCTCTTTTCTTATAATATTTTTTTGGTACCTATTTGTTTCTAAACATAGAAATATTCTACTCCTAGTCTTGAAATATTGATAAATAAATTATTTATAGACAATGTTTTTTTTTGCTTGCCGGAACTTAATTTATGTTTAATTCTGAGACAGACGAGCTGGAGCTACCAATAAGTAATTGCCACGGCCTATGAACATCCGCATCACCACAGGTTCCTTCGATACGTTGCCGACCTATTAATAAAACATACAAAAAAATCTAAAAACCTCCCCTAGTTCCGGACAACCCTACCCTTCGCAAAGTCGAACAGAAAGTGTAGGTAGATAATTATTATTAGAGCGCGACTCATTAGGGAGCGATTGTCGTCCCCCTCGCCCCTTACCTCATCTTCTCGGGCGTCCCCCGGCCGGTCCGGTGCCGTCACACCTGACCGGTCCGTTTATCATTGGCTATTGGCGAGGCACTTTCTATTTACAGGATGGTTCAAAGATGTTTTTATGTGAGTTTTTGTGACGCAACTTGTAACTTTTGAAAATATTTAGGCACCTAACTATGGGGTTGTAGACTTGTTTAAGGCAAAGTAAAGATTCCACTTTTCATACATTTCTAAAGCTCGCATTTATATAAATATTTAGCATTTATATAAGTACCTTGTCTACTCACTAACCTGACTTTTAGATCATGTGCATTAATAAATTATTACAGTGTGAGTCTCCATTATTAAAAAATAATTTACTAAAGTTATTTTGTTTTAAATCTATTATGAGCAGGATTTGAAACTGCAACCTTCTAATTAAATAGGGTGGGCTCATCTAATTTTGTGATTTTCGTAATTTGGTACTTGTGAGACCTACTATAAATTTCTGTAAGAGGAATTCGGGTAGTAAAAAGTTTAAAAATAAAATATCAAAATTAAATAAGGATTATGAATAGTTTAGTGGCAAGGCGACTGCGGGCTTAATTACAGTAAGTCGCGGGTTCCAATGCCGCTCTTAATCGATTTTTTCTTCTACAAAAATTACAAACTATAAGGTTCGCATGTCATCCATAAATATTTTATAAACATGTTAATGTAAGAAATAAGATAGGGTAAGTCAAAACAAACATCATCCTGTACACTACTTGAGCGCTAAACGCTCGTGGCGGACACAGCTCAGCTTTTTATTTGTGCTCTACCACAACTCTAGCGAGTACTTGCTACGTGCCTCCACTGGAGAAACTGTTGGAAATCAAGAGGACATCGCATCGTTTGAACGCCATAGACATAGGTAGACTTAGGTTTTATTTTTGGATTTGATTGTAGTAAGTAACAGTGACACCTTCGTGGTAAGTATAACTTTTGTCTGGAAAATTAGAGAACCACCTCTGAGCGTCTTTGACTTTTTTAATGTTGGTTATGTGTGTATTATAAGATATGATAAGTTAAGATAAATGTTTATTTTCTCGCCACAATATTACATTTTATACATGGTATACACTACTATAGTAGATAATATATAAGTACATAAAACAACAGACAAATAGGTATATTGTGGGTGACTGGTGCCTAATCTAGGCTAGGGGCCTGTATTTCAGGATACCAAGATTCCATCCATAAGGTTTTACATTCAGTCTTTTAATTATCTAACTCTTAACAGTGAGTGGTATGGTGATTATAAATGAATTATCACCTACTCCTTGTATGCTCGCGGGCGTCATGAACTCATGAAGAAGATCTGTGACAGTCGATTAGGGTGTCAGACTCAGTATCCTCATAAAATCCTGTCAATAATTCTTACATATAGAATATCGAATCCCTTGGTTGCGAAGGTCAGATTGGCTCAGAAGAAAACTGATATTAAAATTTATTATCAATTGCTAAATCGGTGAAGCAAAACATCGTGAGGAAACCAGCACACCTGAGAGATTTTTCATCGGTGTCAATGTCAGAGGCCTTTCTTTGGATGGTTTAAGCTCTGACACCAGGTTGTTCATCAACCATACATTGATACAAAACGGTATATCAATGCAACCATACGATAAAGAGGAGAAGAGATTATAATTTTTTTATCAACATTAATAAACAAAACATCTTTCATTTGATCTCCATAAAAAATACCTCACCTCGCTCACTGCTTAACATTTTATGTAAAAACTTCCGTATAAACCACCTAACTAATCGCCTTCATTATTTTCATAAAAGAACATTGAACTATCTAAAGAAACAAGCACGTCAATCAATCAATCACTGATCAATATAACGTCTAACGGTACTAATGCACTGAACAAAATGATCCTTTCGAAGAAGACAAATATTTTGACCATCAACGAGTAACCACGAATCATTTTGACGTTTGATTGTTTGTTATGCTAGGGCCGTACCTGCTTCTATCATTACCGAGTAATAAGTTCCGATTTGTTTGGTATGTTGCTATGATTCATATTTTTATCCGACTTCCAAAAAAGGAGTAGTTCTCAATTCAAGGTGTACAGTTTGGCAAAAAAGAGTCTGGAGAAATTGGGGGTTATTTGGTACTTACATATTTCTGTGACGTATTTTTTGTGATTAAATAATAATCAAATGAAACTTTTAAGTTATTTTAGTACTCATAAACATAATTTTTAAGATTTTTATCTTTAGTTCCAGCTGTCACCGTCTCAGACTCTTTTTTGCCACGCTGTATCTTTGTTTTTTTACAACCTTTTATTTAACTTGCAATGTTTACATGTATGTTACTATGTTTGTCCGGGTGAAATCTTGCAAGCCGAATTAAAAGAATAAGAACCACTTTCTCTTATCCTACGGAGTTGAATTTTTGCTTTTTATTTTAACTCGGTTAATTAACAATATAATGCTAACAAGACTATTCCACTGAAAGTCATACCAAAGCTAATTTCCTAGATTTAGGCACAGTCTACGGATAAATTAACTACTAGGTAATTTCCAAAATAAAACGAAATATATATTAAATTTTCTTCCAGTTTTACTAAACGTCACTGTAAGCGGTGAAATAAGGCCTTATTATTACGGAACCTAGCTCAATCCACGAATTTCTTGAAATAAGTTTTAGATTAACTAAACTAGTTTCAACTTTCAAATATACTTAAGTCCTAAGTAAGACCCTGTAATGACTGTAATACGACCTTTATAGAACCATAGCACGCACTTTATGTACTATAGTTTACATCCTACATTTTGAAACATTCATAATAATCTGCGCAGCGTAGATTATTATGAATGTTGACTACGCAGTACCTACTAGAAACGAGCGCATAATCAAGAAGACGCGTAAAACTAGGTCCGATACACAATATCCTAATTTCTTGTTAATCTAATAATAACTGATTACATATCCTCAGCCATTTTATTATCAATTCTTCCCGCGTGATTCACGCTATAAAACTAATAAATATGGTTTCTTAATGTTCATCAACGTCAAACAGTTTATACGAAGACCGAGATGATTTTTAATTGCACACAAAATCACTCAAAATACACATAATTCTGCACACACTCGCGGGAAACTAAACAGATCATTTTCACAATTTAAAAAATCTTGCGGAATATCCCTAATTATAGCTTTTTGTTTGTAAAAAATTTATAGTCTGTACTTTTTTTGTATTGTATTGTAATAATTAATGCTCGTGCGTGGTTTTTCATTGTTCTTTATGGTGTGTTCAAATTTAAAAAAATATTTATTTTTTTATTATTTTAGTTGTATGTAAATAATAAATTCACTCATTAATAAAATTGACATCTAGTACGTTTCCATAAATAGTAGGTACCTACTTAAATATTATAATATGTCAATATTGTTTTTTTTAATACGAAATTTTTAAGGTTCCCAATGGTAAAAAATAAACTATCATGATGCAACTACGTCTGTCTATTTAGGACCCTTTCTTTTTAAATTAAATACCTAAAAAAATGTCCAAGCAAATATCGTGTTCTAAACCGAAATCACGAAGCAAACATACACAGTAAGTAACAATTTTTAATTGCTCACAATCGCACCGCAACGTGCCGCAACGCACAGATAAAATAAACGTCAGATTTATTATCCTCGTAAAAAACAATAACAAAATACTGACCGTTTAGTGACACGCACACGTACGGTGCACACTTGTTGAAATAATAAACAATACACGCACATGTTGCAGGTTCTAAATTCGAATTATTGTATTTTTTTTTTGTTTTCATAAAAGGTTGAAACCAAATAGGTTGTGGCTCTTTTTATTTCACAAGCGACCGCTTAATGATTTTTTATGCTGCATTATTTTGTTAATACGTCATTAATTCGTGACTGTCTCTTACATTATTTTATATTTCCGGTATCGATATAAAGTTAAATTTTTACCAAAAAAAAAGCGATAATGTCCTCGTTATTTCATATTCCCGGTATCGATATATTTACTTACCTTAGGTAGGTATATTCTTAACACTCCATAACGTTATAAATCCTCATATTTTTATGAAATAACATAATAAATTATTCCTGTGTCAGTTTACACAAGAAGGTGATTTCATTTAAAAAGTTGTTTGCACATTACTCGGGATTCTCTATTTTTAACGCTATGTCTATTACGTCGGCTCATACTCGCTGTTTACCGTTTTATTGCCAGATTATGGGTTGTAAACTTGTAATAGAATTCGGGAAAGTGAATAATATAATCAAAAGGTCACATGGGTTAACATATATTCATCACAGGTTGGAGAATAAGGCTCAGGGCCGGATTTAAAGATGTGGAAACCAGGGGGCAACCGAGAAGTGAAACCCCAAAACATTTTTGGAATAGAGGAAAAGATTTTGCTACTGATATTTGTAGCATTATCCTTTATGATTAGCCGCGACAATCTAGAATCTATTCTAGTCTATTTGATGGTACCATTTTCTTTTCTTGTTATTGAATGGTTTTTTTTTGTTTGTTTAATAGCTATGGACCAATTAAAGAACTTATCAATAAAAAAAATGGAAAACTAAAAAAAAAAATGTTCGAATTTCAAACATGACCTTTAGTCACAATAAAAATACCGTACCTAAGTATATCCATTGCCAAGCAGACACCAAATTTTATCTCTTAAAATAGGTACATATACAAACCAAAAATACGCACAAAAAAAGTAGTTCTAGATAAATAAACGAGATCTTTACAATACAAAGTAAAGAAATGGCGATTTACGAGTCATCTCGATCTACATTTACATTCAGTAGACGTTCAGTAGCATAAACTTTTCATATGTTTCCCCTACCTGTTTACTGAGGTCGGAAGTGAGAGATGATCGTTTGAACGGGCGAGTTGAGGGGAGAGTAACTAACATCATCTGCTTGTCCTTTTCGTTTTGATATCAGGGCAATATCATATTTTTTCTTCTTTTACACTCGTATTATTATCTCAAAAAGTCTTTCTCTTTCTAGCCATGTCAAATGAGAGCTATTGGCGCGATACAAATAAAGTGCTGCAATACAAGGTAGCTCAATTTATTAGATTAAAAGATTTTAAGTAAGAGATCGAATAATTTTGAACCATACAACGGAAAAAATTGGTACTCACTTGTTTGAGTTTTAGTATGAAAAATATGTTCTGAAGTGGCATTAATACCAAATATACTTTAAAACCTATTAAAGTATGCGAAGCGAACTCTAAAGTTTAAAAAAATGTGTATGTTTATGTTTTGTTTGTGTGTTTGTTTATTTAAAAAAAGTGCAGAAATCTAAAATTTATATTAAACAGTCATTATTTATTTATATCAAATAATTTGTGGTCGAATTTGACCACTGCACGGACTAGTACACGACATACATGCATGTTATAGAGACTAGAACACGTAACTAGAGAGTTACAATAAAAGGATTCAGAAGCAAGTCTACTTGACGTTTACAAAGGACAGTGTAAACGCGCCTCCAAGCCTTTCAAACATCACATCGAGTTGTCTAAGTCGGTTTTATTTTTAATCGGGCACACGTGTGGATTGTTTTGTGGCCAGCTAATTCTGTAGCTTTGTTCCACTAATTGATTTCTAAACGAGCAGCTATTCTGTGGCTTTGCTGAACTAATTGATCCCTAAAAGAAATTAAGTATGTCTTTGATGGGGAAGAGATTGAGTCGTTTGTTTTTGATTGAGAAAAATTGGTGTGAAAATGTTTCCGGCCCTACTGAGTACTTCAAATACTGTGTTGTTTATGGTTAAGATAGCTGATGCCTGTGGTTTCACTCACGAGACATGGATAAAAAGTTTTATAATTCTTCTTCCTTCTTTGAGTCGGGTGCTACATTTCATTGTTATTGGTTCTCTACCTCTGATCCCCCACCCCCTCCCCTAGAAAACCTTTGATATATTAATCTGTTGGTTTAGTGGTGTTGATGTTTTGAATATTGATCTAGTAAGTGCTGAATTGCTAATCTAACGTATAGATCCCGGAAAAAATCAGGCAAAAACCCACATACCTTAAAGATGTTTACCGTAAAGCCATATCAGAGGCCTGTGGACAGTTTAAACTCTGACACTAAGTTCTTCATCAACCATACGCTAAAGGAAAAGATCAGCTAGTTTAATTAATAACACCTACAGCATCCGTAAAACGTCTAAATATTTAGCTACACTAGCTCTTCTTCTAAAAAATATGAAAACGACACTAAACGCCCTTCGCTGCGTATCTATAAGATAACGTATTCGTCGTATACTACAGGCTGTGTGATACCAGATACCATTATGATAGTAGTACCTAGTTTAGAAGTGCACTAAGGAAGAATTTTTTTGGCAAAAATATTATATTAACTATTTTATAATATAAGTCCAAAAACCTGAAGTGTACGGAAATTTCACATATTAGTACGATGGGATTAGCATAGTCGCAAATATGTACTTAAATCCTGTAAATAAATAAGTACAGATAAAAAAAACTACCTCTAAACGATCAGCTAGTTTTAATATAAAACACCTACAGCATCCGTAAAACGTCTAAATATTTAGCTCTTCTTCTAAAAAATATAAAAACGACACTAAACGCCCTTCTCTGCGTATCTATAAGATAACATATTCGTCGTAATATCACGTTTTATTACTTTACAACATGTAATCACATTATTTCCTAGAACCTACACACGTGACGTGACGGGCTTCGTATTAATTTAATTTTAAATACTTTTTTGTCGTTCGAACTGTTTATTTTACGTTCAGGTACTGGCCATTAAAACTCGTCAAGTGTGAGTCGGAGTCGCGCAATGAGGGTTCTGTAACACCACATAATGGCGCGAGCCCGATTCACATGTGGTGGTTTACTTTTGTTGCTTCAATTTACACTATAAACATAGACTCACGCCTGTATTCTCCAGAGGGGGTAGGCAGAGGTGTTTGCAGTACACCCACGGTTCGCCGGCTAAGTTACAAGTCCCATGTAATGATGAGCCTATTGCCATTTACCGGGCACAATTCCAGACTTAGTCGCTGTTACTCAGAATTTCCTTATGGAAAAATCCAATAACACTTTGCCCGATCCGAGGATCGAACCCAGGACCTCTTGCTCAGCACTAGATCAACGAGGCAGTCAATTCACTCTAATCATTCCAAAAAAGTTTGTATATATTATCTGGGGGACCAACTTTCGTAGGCAGCTTTAAAAAAAAAAAAAAGTGCTTCATTGTAGACCACAAAATCGCTTACCATGAGGTAGATTCGTGGTCAGACACACGTCACTTTTATTACGATAGAACATAGATAAATACATAAAAAATAGTATATTTTTTTAAAGGATAGCACAAATTCTCAAAAAATGTATCTGCTACATAATATAGTCTCAAACTTTCGCGAATACTCAACATAATGAAACAACTTTTTAACGGATATAATTCGCGTTTTTATTTTGATAAATACAATCCTGACGTTTCGAGTACTTTGCAGCACTCGTGGTCGCAGGCAGACTGCTACATGTTAAAAATCAAAAGATTGAGAGCCTTTGAAAGATTGCCGTGGTGCCACCCTATGTACGGGACCCTAAAAACTATACACGTTTTTTTCAGCCAGCACGTTTTCCATTGACGATTCTTTCGTGAGCATTTGAATGTTTTTTAAGAAATCTCGAAATGGATTTGAAAATCGAATTTTGGTTCAAATGTCGAGAATGGGATGGTTTTTAAGGACGGGTTAGTTAATAGGCGTTTAAGTTTTTTTTAAGGTTTTTTTTTTAACATAACACGTGGAACCACGTATTTAGGGGTGTGGAGTTTCAGTTACAATAATAACATTTTTTTTAAATTTATTATTTATTTTAACTCGTTCAAACGATTAAATGAGGTATTAAAGTTTTGTTTAGTTTTAAATGTGCATCATAAAAATGCAACAATAAAGCTTAATAAAAGCGGTGACCGTTTTTGAAAACGAGAACTAATTAGTAAAAAAAGTAGTTTTTTTATAGCTATTGACGAGCTTTACTATAAATAATATGAGTATTTTTTTTTACGTAAAACGGTTTTGTCATCAGAGCTAAAGCTGTGTACCAAATATCAGATCAATCTGTTTACAGGAACGGGGTAAAATGTCGATTACTAAATTTGATCCAAATAATAAACAGGTCAAGCTAAATAAAACCGTTTAAAAACATACCTAAGTACATGTTTTTTATAATTTAAATTTAGAAAATCAATTAAAAAAATATTAACAGAATAGAATTACTGTTGAATTTCGAACACTTAACGACCTTTACTGATTATAAACAATCTAAAATATGCCGCGTAGCTATCTGCTACGGCTTTGCTACGAGCCTTTTTTATTTATTTTTATTGAAAGTTCGTAGCCGTAGCGGAAGTTGTAGCTAATTGAAGGCTCATGATTTTGTTTGATAAGCCCTGTTTCACCGCTTACCTAGTGGTAAAGTGCTATTTACTGACCTGATAGATAATGAAACAACTTTTAAACGGATAAACTCGCGTATTTTGTATTTTTCAATAACACACCTGATAGATTCATATACTTACCTAAATAAAATAAAAAAATAAAAAAATCTTTTATAATAGTTCTTAGTTAGTTTTATAATAGTACTCCTGTAAATAAATAAAGGTTTTAAAAAAATCACCCCTAAACAGCTAAAATAGAGAGTTAAAATCCTACATCGAAGTCGAAATTAGTAGGACTTAACATTATTATCCTAAATTAAGTTTTCAAAAAATCTGATTTTAAATTAAAAATATTAGCCACAATTACTTCTAGTTCCCGGAAACTCGTTGTACCGCCATCAATCAAAGAAAGAATATGATCAATGATGAACAGATCCAAATTAACTCGCGTCCTATATGGAGGAAGGGTGTACTTGAAATAAGACAAGACACTTTGTTTATGACCTCTAAAACCTCAAAATAATATTTATTATCATTTTACTTATGTAAATCCTGTGCACCACTCGATAGCGCCATCTAACTCGATCCGCACGCCATCTATCGAGCTTAGGTGTAAACCTAATAAATAGTTGGATTGAACATACCGCCCACCATGGACAAAATTTGACCTAATACCACCTTGACCTAATATTTTGGCCATAAAAAAATTGTACAAAACCTTATAATCAATAGATGGCTACTTGAGGATCTCAATAGATCGCGCTACACAACACAATACAAGTGGTGAACCTATTACCTATTCAACAGCTTAAATTTATCAATATAATTATATGGACTAATTAACTATAACAAAAACACACACAATAACAATATTAGAACTTAGTCAGTAACAGGAAAAGTACTCAATTTAGACATTGGTCTTAATTTCAGATCCCTTATATTTTAAACTAACACCACGCGTCAATCCGTCCAATCCTGGATGCTTCTGTTATAATGCCATAAATTCACTTGGCTGGAGGTAAATCAACCTCCTATACAAAAACTATATCACCGATAGTTGGCTCAAGCAAGAATAAGAATTTGATACGTTGCGTGAGGTATTCGTTTGACAAGCGGAAATCCTGTACCATACGTTGAGTTAGTTGCCACCGTTTTAAACTAGAGAGATTCGACTGTTCGTAATTTACTTTCGGCACAAGCAACAAAGTTTAACCGACCAAGAAATGCCCTGGAGTAAGTGAACCCTAGTGTATATGCTCCTTGACCCTGGTCTTGTGTGTAGATCACACGGATTGAGAGAGGTAAGTACCTACACTTTTTATTTATTTTATTTATTAACACTCTTTTTTACCATAATCTATATTTTTTGTATTAATATTTTTGCTTTTATGATTTCAGGTACCAGCCAACCCAGTGGATCGAACAACATGAGATAATTATGAAACATTACAATTCTTTTAATTACAGGTGTCTTCAATGCTGGCAGCTTCAAACTCATCGGATTTTCTGGATCAGGTAAGTATTATATTTAAGTTACTTCATCAACCTTTAATTCTACACGCTTTTCTGCTACTTTATCGTTGTTCATATGCTTTAGTAATCCTAAACTGTTGCTATTCTACTTTTGAAACTTAAAACAGCTGAATTCAATATAATATTCTTTGATTACATCAGCATATTGCTTCATCAATTCCATATCTTTAGCTAGTTTCTTCTCCAAATATAAAAATCTACGTAAGGCGATATCCTTGGTTTGACCCTGTACGCAGAGTGGTGTACGTTTGGAGGGCAGCCTGACAATATATTGTTCTTCCGATTCTCTTTGAGTTGTTTGCTCATAGAATGTTTCACATTCTTGTTCCTCTTCGGTAAGATGCTTTTTGTTACAATATTTTCTTCTACTTCAAAAGAACTTTTTAAAAGATCATTTGGATCTCTTTCTAAAATTAAATAATTATGACTTTTGTTTTTCAAATCTTTCCTTTCAGGTACCTCCCCCGACAGTATCCACCCTAACTCAGTATCCTGCGCAATTAACGAATCAGGTGGACCTCTACGAAGTCCCTGTTTAAGGACTTTGCTATACACCGAGGAACTCAAAAGCATGTCAATTTTCCCCGTAGTATTCCAAGTAGAGTCTGCTAATTCGTAATTCTTAAGTTCATCCCACAGTGGATACTCAATATTGTTAGGGGGAAGATTCGAGGTTAGTTTCCTCTGAACATAAGCCTTTACTGTTACAATAAAGTCAGGGTTGCGCATTGATTGCAATTTTATGAACACAATATATTTAGAAGTCAATGCGCTTCCCCTGTCATCTTCTCCTAACCTAAGCGAAGACTTGTAGCTCCTCTGCTTTTTCAGACCCAAGAGCTGCACTGCTGATTCTGTAATATAAGAGGCCTGAGAACACTGATCCAGTAAGCAACGTAACGTTGCCTTCGTGCCTTTACCGGAAATAACTTTCACTAAGGCAGTAGGTAACAAATCATGGCTGCTAGAAGTTGCAGCACAACTTGTTACCGTGTTTACTGAATCTTGTTGTTTTGTATCAACTGATTGCATAGGTTCTTCTTTCGAGTCAGCTGATACGGACGCTTCATTAAAATGGAGTAAAGAATGATGTTTTCTTTTGCATATGCGACATCTAGTAGGTAAACGACAGGCATAAACTGCGTGGCCTACCCCGAGACAGTTAAAACATAACGCATTGGATTGGACGAACTTACGGCGCGACGTGACATCTTCATTACAAAACTTTTTACAGTGACCTAGTTTATGGTCAGATTTACAAAATACACAAGACACTGCAGCTACATGCAAGGTTTTCACAGGAACATTTTTATTGACATTGCTTGAACAACCTTTGTCTAAAAATTCTAGAGACCTAAAACGTTGCTCTAAAAATTTTTTAAACTGGTCTAGTGTGGGTAAATCTTCCGAAAATTCACAAATTTTTGCTTCCCACAATTTTCGAGACTCAACATCTAACTTCAAACTTAAAATATGAATGACAATAATGTCCCATGAATCTACCTTTATTCCTAAATTTTCAAGTGCATTTAAACAATCACTACTTGTATCCAACAATTCTCTAAGACAAGTTGCTGACTCAACCGTAATAGTTTTTTGACTTAAAAATCTTTTTAAAATGCAATTTGCCATATACTTCTTATTGTTGTAGCGACTGTTTAACTGCTCCCAACAAGTCTTGTAATTTACACTAGTAATCGGTACATTTCTTAAGAGTTGATCGGCTTCTCCGGACAAATGACTTTTAAGGTACTGTAGTCGTTGGACATCATCTAAGGATTCATTATTATGAATTAGTGATAAAAATAAATCGCGGAAGCTGACCCACTCTGTGTATTTACCCGAAAATGTCGGTAACGTAATTTTAGGTAACTTAACATTACAAGTTTTAACGTTAGATTTTACATTTGAATTTAACTGTGATACATTTTGCAATGATTCTTTCTTAGAGAGTTTTACAAGCATTTCTTTTAATTCAGTCTTGTAATCAAAATACAGATCTTCTGTTTTCTCATACAGTTCGGATGTACAATATGGTGATTTGTCATATTCTGTGTCCGAAATGCCGCTTAGAATCTTTTGATGGGTTTCGATAAATGATACCCATTGACTTTCGAGACTTTCTAACCGAACTTCGACATAGCTTTCAGTAATACGCTCCTTAGGTGACTTCTTATAGTTAGACAAAGCCCGTGATATGCTCTTGGTTAAGTCTAATTGCATTTTCCAATAGTGCTCCATATTGTATTTGTTTGTCCGACTGTGATCCAAAATACTTTACTAAGTCGACAATTACAAAAAATGTTGAAATTTTGTTTCAAGATTTTATTGATGAAAAAATGTTGACGACTCCCAAAAATTTGTAATATTTTTCTAAGTCGCTGACAAAATTTTCACAAATATTCTAAGTCTTTTAAAACCAAAACACTTGTAAAAATTCGGGCATAGAGTCCCCGTCACTTCACTTTTTCACAAATTATTCTAAGTCCAAGATCACTTCTACTGAATTTACTAAGTTATTTTGCTCTTGAACTTAAGGTTCAAATTAGTAGACAATGTACTTACAGTTTTGAACTTCACTAAACTCACACGTCACGTTACGCGTCGTCACTGCCGGTTACCATGCCACAGCAAAGCCCAGCACAGCAGTCCACGCCACAGCCACTGGTTGATTGCGCCCCGAGCAGCGATCCACTGCCCCTAGGTGCGCCGTAGGGAGTATTCTCGGGAACCACCGCCTTCACGCCTGGAAGCTGGTAATTAACACCCGCGCCGAAGGACCATGAACAGATCCAAATTAACTCGCGTCCTATATGGAGGAAGGGTGTACTTGAAATAAGACAAGACACTTTGTTTATGACCTCTAAAACCTCAAAATAATATTTATTATCATTTTACTTATGTAAATCCTGTGCACCACTCGATAGCGCCATCTAACTCGATCCGCACGCCATCTATCGAGCTTAGGTGTAAACCTAATAAATAGTTGGATTGAACAAATGAAAATGATTTTTGATCAACATTACTACTGTTTCAAACAGTATGTACATCAAAGTGTGTTATTAACTGCAGGTTGCCCACTGCCCACTAGTGGACAATTGATCAAAAGACAGATTTAGTTGTCTTTGAATGCCAGGCTGGAAGAACGCCAGAGCTTTGATTCTTATAGCACAGAGTAGGGAAAGAGTTACAGAGGTGTTTTATTCTGTATTAATTTCATTATTTTAGTCGTGATAGCCTTGTGGCGCCCTAAGTGGTATGACCATTGACTGGCAAGTTTTCAGGTTCGAACCTAAGGCGCGGCGCACCTTTTTTTTTATTACTGCCGCACCAATTGACTAATTGACTCCATGTTGCCTGATGGAAAGCAGTCAGTGGAGTCCCATAGTGATGGCCATCATCGCAGCAGCCAGCATAGCAATGTGGCATGACCTTGACTTTTGGTAAGTTTTGTGCGTATTGTTAATTAATTATCACTTATTCCGTGCCTCGGAAAGCATGCAAAGCTATTGGTCCTGCGCAAAGATATTGGAAAGAAGGTCCTGCGCTTGATCTCACTCCAGTCGTGTCGGATTGCCGTCCCATCGGACTATGAAAGTTATGGATGATGGTGAATAGACAGTGCACCTGTATTTGCGCACGCACTTTTGCAATATCATATTTCCTGCGTAGTTGGCTAATCTCCGTTGAGATTTGCCGCAGTGACCGAAATTCGGTCAGGAAAACATTGTTTTCATTTGTATTGAAAAACTTTATATCTATTATTTAGATTATGACTACAGGTATTTTTCTTTTGGTGCTAATTATTTTTCGAACTACGATTTTTTACCTTTCGAGATACAATTCCCAAACTATCTTCACGCTTGATCTAAGTTCAGTCTCTGTTCAAAACTAACCTACGTAGACAAAAGCGTAATTTAGTGTTCTTAGTATTATGTGTACTGTAAGGCGTGAACTGGCGGCTAATGCGTTGTTACACAAACAGGCCGACTCGGGCGGCGGATACTCGCTTTGTGCCGGGAGTGTTTGTACGAGTAGCCATTCGACAAGTAAGGTCAGAAAATAAACCGAAACGGCTTGCTGGAGCTTTTAGTCGACATTTTATCGAACGTTTATCAGTTTTAAACGTCAAGATTGACATAAAATTCATTAAATTGTGTCAAATTTGTCGTATAATATTGATAATTTTTCGATAAAGAGACCCTTGCGTGCGCTACAGAAACAGGATAAGAAAATAAAAGTTATATAGAAAAGAAAATAGAACTTAGTATTTATTTATTTTTAGATTAAGTTTTTCTTTTTTATTTTATTTTCAGTTTTAAAGTTAGTTTTTAGTTTTAGTATTAGTTCTATATAGTTAGTTAGGTATTTTTATTGTGCCTGATCTGGTATACTTGATTCTGATTAAATAAAGCTGTATCCTTACCTTCTATGGTGATACTTAGTATTTCATTGGAATATTTAGTTTTTTTTACTCTTTATAATTATTTATATTTATTTTGAGAAGAGTTTTCTACATTAGAACCAGTGATGTCATCTGTTCGGAATGTCGTCTCTGTCTAGAAAGTATGGCAAAGAAAGTTCGTATTTTTTTGGAATTCTTACTTAATCTTTTGAACGCCGCAAACAATCAAAGCAGTCAGTGTTAATTATTTTTTAAGAGAAAAAAAAATAATAGAAAAAAATGATAACTTAAAACTAGTCACGTTGTATTAAATGTGTAATTAATAAGGTCCGATCGGATCGGTCAAATAAGCTATAGGTTTTATCATGTCCGCAAACAATCAGCACAAATGATTTCAAAGTGTTGTGGAACTTCTGTTCCCTACTATTTACTGACAGAATTTTCTTCCCAGCTGCACATTGTGGCTACCGGATTCAAGTTTGTCAGCAGAAACCGGAATTAAACGGTAAATATTAGGATTTGATATTCAAATGATAATATAGCAATCATTATTTTGTGAGATTTAAAGAAATACGTAGAATATTGATTGTTTAATAATTATGATGATGACACGAGGGTTATTTTAACCAAGCGGTGCGGTATCTCCGTGGGTATAACTGTTGACTAGTAAGTTAGAGGTCTTAGGTTCGAAACAATATCTTCACCCGCCGGACTTCGCCAACGGGGGCGTGGGGGGTTAAGTGTTGAGGTAAATGATGGAGCAAAAAACCAGAACGGAAGTCGGCATTACCCATACGTTCTTGAATATAAATAAAGCAAAAGAATAGGTCAGAATAGACCAGCCGCTATTAGTGCCTATTTATCAAGTGGCCGGTACAAGATGTGGTCTTTGGGATACCTACAGGATGCGACACTATGTTAAATTAGTTAGCTCTAATGGGCTCAAGTAAATGGTGTCCGTTTGTACCTCTCCCGGTAAATGTTTGTGTCACGGGATGAACGTGGACGGTGTTAACCAAAATAGAGGCAAGCATAATAAAATTAATCTAAAACGGGTATCATTACCTAGTAATATTTAATTTTTACTTAATTTAAACATGTTTAACATTTAAATTATAATAACTAACTATATAATTATACACCTAGAAATAAACTATCTATAGACAGCTACCTGTAGGCAACGTTCCCAAAATGCTGGCTGCGTTGCCTGATACCTCGCTAGTAATTATTATTTTCCCGACGTTTTAGCTGAGTTGAATCAGGTTACCTGCCTCTCGTTTGGCCCCTTTTGCCTGTGTGTCTACGCTGACAGTTTAAGACTGATTTATTATTGTTTAAAAATTGCTGATTGACCCTGTAGACTTGATAGACTAAAGTCAAGCAAACGTTTTTTTGGTTTTTCAATCTGAAAATGTTGTTGTAACATGGGACTCGATGCCAGAACTGGCGCATGAGAATGGTGAAAAACGCCTTTGTTTACCCTTGAAGGAAAATATCTACTGACATAATGCTTTGTAAAAAAAGGGACGAAGAATGATAAGCGGTGTGATAAATTCAACATCAAATGATGCCCTTGAAATAGCGAGATGGTGACGTTGAAAGATCACCACAAAGAAGATGGCGTGTTGAATTATATAAGACGAACGATCAATGGTCTACAATAGCTTTAGACAGAAATAGCTATAGGTATGGACATCATGGGAAAAGGCTTTATTCATTTTTTTAAATGAATAATTACTGAATTTATTTAATAACCTTAAATATTGTTGTTTCTCTTCCACATACTCCCACCCCCAGTAACTCGAGCCCCATACATCTAATTGCAGATGTTCTCGTCTAAAATAAATTATTTTAAATGTAAATACGACCGATTGGCGCAATGATAGCTTTTACTACTAATGCTTTACGTCATTCATGTTAATATAGCCGAGTTATTATTAATTAAAAATTATTCGTCTACAAATTATTTATCTAACTTTTTTAGGTACACTAACTATGAAACTAAGCACATGATTAGTATAGATTTAAGGTACCTAGTCGCCTGCGTTTATAGACAAGATCCTATTATTTTTAGTTTAGTGTTTAAGCTTTTTGATATTTTATGTGCGTAGGTATGTGTTTGATAGAGGTGAAGGATCTATAAATTTGTTTCATAGGTGTATGACCATTTCTCAGGTCGAGGAATACTAGAGACGCGATTGTGACGCGAGTCGCGACGCACTCGACTCGACCAATTTCTAAGGCAATCCTCATTTCGTGTCGCTTTGATTATGCGACACCCTCTGAATATGTTCAAGAGGAATCGCCTTAGTAGTGCGTCCACGAGGCCTTACGCCTACAAGATTAATTCTTTTGTTTTCCATTCTTCTTCTTAGCGTGTCGATGACAATCTAATTGTGTCAGCCCATAAATGGGCTACGAGATTGGCACCTTCAGTAGCGTCCATCAGGTCCTGTAATGTACAAACAACAGGGCATGCAGGGCACGATATTAAGTGCTCCATCGTTTGTGGGACAGCACCACATTTACACTCCAGAGCAGAGTCATCAACAAATCAACAAAGCAAAGAAAACCTGCTCAGGTTTTCCATTTGAAACATAGATAGGTATATGAAACAAGTATGAACTTTTAACTGCGTGCCTGTAAAATCTTATTTTTTCTAGTCGAAGCGATTGCAAGAGTGTATCGCAACTATTTTTACGCCATAGCCTCGTTTTTTAAAAAAATTAATGAACATCAAGTTTTTACGACAAGTGATCACGTTTACTGCGCTCATCATGGCGTTAATGGCGGCACTTCCGGTTCATTACCATTACAACGCGTTAAATATTAAAATATGGATTTTTTATAACATTAGGTAGTTTTTTTTATAATCTATGGAGGGAAATGTGCAGTGATGGCCTGGTGGTAGTAACCGCTGACTAAGTCAGCAGGATTGCGGCATACAATTAAGGCAAAGGCATTAAAGGTTCGAGACCAAGTTTAGGCGTCCGCGACTAAATCACCACCTATGTATTCCACGGCCTACTATTACCTAATAATAAAAATATCTACCTGACCGAATTCCGGTCTAGTGGCCAATCTTAACGAAGACGAAGACTAGCCAATTACACAGCAGATATTACTTATAGTGCTTAAGTCTATGTGCAAACACAGGTAGATCTTTATTTCCTCACTCCCATAATCCGATGGGGCAACTATCGGACACGACCGGAGAGAGATCAGGCGCAAAACCAACGGCTTTACATGCTTTCCGAGGCACAGAACAAGTGACAATTAATTTATAATACGCACATAATCCATAATTTACGAAAAGTCAGAGGTAACTTACGAAAAAGCAACGTCTACGAAACGTTACGAAAAGACGTGCGCTTTGAGTTCGAACCTGAGACCTCTGACTTACCAGTCAACTTTCGTACCACTAGGCTAACACTGTACTACCCAACCCTTGAAGCACAGAGGTTTAATGTAGGTAGAATGAAAATAGGGTACCTACTCAGACAGCAATAAAACGAAAACGAGGTTTTATGTGTGGTCTGCTCATGCGCGGGTGGCGAACCAATAATACCACTTAAATAAATACCAGCTCATTGTAAATGTAAATGGATTTTATTGAGTTTCCAATGCGCCTGCGTTTCATCCAGAAACAAACAGATTAACTGGCGACTATAAACATAGATAAATTCATCAGAACGTAAATAGCCGGTGAGGTTCGCTTTAAAAATATTAGTTTTGTTTTACTGTTGTGTGAAATTGTGTTTATTGAGCTGTTTGGACTGATTTCCTAATCATTTTTTTTAATAGAATTCAGTATGTATGAACGTGATTAGGAGGCACAACAATAACAATAGGTATAAGTATTTAAATGCTAAACGGTGATTCTTACAATCGATTAGTCAAAATTTAAGCGTATCATTAATATTTTTGTGAAATTTTTACATGTTTTAGGACAGGGCTGTCCAAACTATACACCTTCGCGGGCTAATTAAATTTCATACAAAAGCTGGAGGGCCAGAAAAATATTTTCAGTTGCAAGACTGAAGATAAATAATTATACCAAGTATTGAGTACATGTTTTGACAACGAATAATATTATTTAAACTATTTGTGTCCAAAACTATTTTTAGATTAAAATGTGTGTCGCGGGCCGCATGAAAACAAGCCGCGGGCCGCATGCGGCCCGCGGGCCTTGGTTTGGACAGCCCTGTTTTAGGACATGTTAGCTTAAAGCTCAAATTTCTTATTAAATATTTATACGTATCATTAATATCCACTCAAAGTTAAGAATGAAACAATTACCTATATTGCTTATTATTATTATTAAAACATATGGGTATCGTGTAACCCAGTATCTGGATTGTGGAGGTCTGATAGGCAGTCGCTCCATGTAAAACACTGGTATTCAGCTGCATCCGGTAAGACTGGAAGCCAACCCCAACATTAGTTGGGAAAAGGCTAGGCAGATGATAATATTATTAAAACATAAATTACACCCCTGTTGTCAGGTGTTGTCGTGTTGAGATAGTATAAAAATCTTCCGAAAGTACTTTAGTGTTTTAAATGTTAACTGAAAATGTTAACGTTTTTCTAAAAATTACCCAATTAGTTACTTTGTCCGTCGGTCTTTAATCTTACAGAACCTAAATCAAGACTCAAGCATTACTTGATTCTAGTTTTTGTTCGACTATACTAGTTTCAAATAATGATTGAGTTCTGAGTTAGGGTCTGTAATACGACCCTATGACATTTTCAAAGCTAAACTGATACTCGTAAATTGATTTTGATATTGTAATTTGGGACAAAAATGGGTGTATAAATAATAATTTAAAGAGAATTGTGGCAAGCATAGCTGCTGGGGGTCAGCTAAATAATCAGCTTTATTTTTGCTTATTAGGGTTAGGATTAGGGTTCGTTTGCTTAGGGTGTTTATTAGGTACTTACTAAAGCACCTAGTGATTGTTAGTACCTACGTACTTTTATTTTATTTTTTAATAATGCCTATAATTTGTTATTTGAGTTTAATTTTAACATAAGTTAAATATAATTTATAAATATTGTGAAAAAGTTATAATGCAGTGATAGCCTAGTGGTATGACCGTTGGAACGCCAAGTCAACGGTCTTACGTTCGAACCCTTCTTTCCTATATCTTTGTTCGAACTTCGAACCCAAGGCGCGCATCTCTGACTTTTGTCGATAAAGCGAGTCAGTATCCTCATAAAATCCTGACAACCTAACCTTAGAATATCGTATCCCTTTGGGTTGCGGGGTCAGAAAGGCAGTCGCTCCGTAGAAAACAGATATTCAGCTGCATCTGGTTAGATTAGAAGCCGACCGCAACAAAGTTTGGGGATAATAAGGCTAGGCGGATATTTATAATATGTCAAAAAGTTATGTTTAGATACTGTTATACATTATTGATTTATTGAAATAAATAAATTAAAAAAAAACTTCCGTCAACTCTCTCCGAGCCCGTCCGACCTGTCAGTTTGAACAACAAAACTTTCCACTGAATTTTATTCAAAGTAGGTACTACCAAGTACGGCTACTGTGTTCTGTGTTTCGTCTGTTTGTTTGTCAGGTGCGCGCTGGGTGGCTTTCCTCGAACTCTTTATGGGCCCCCAGGTCCCGGAAGGTAGATATAAGTTGTGTAATAGGGAAGTACCTCAAACAGTGGCTCTTGGGTATTCTCTTGATATAGTTTTTAGGCATTACAAATGTTTCACGTCAATAGGTAATTAATTATAGTAATACTAGGTATATATTAGGTATTTTATAATTACTTTACTTAATTACTCTATCACTACCTAAGTGATAACATTAGTATTCATTCTATCTACAGCTTGGCAAAAAAGAGTCAAGAAAAATTGGGGGCGCCGCACTTTTCACTCTACAATTCAAAATTACAAGTTATTTAGTGCTTACATATTTCTATAACGAGTTTTTTGTCATTAATTATAATCAAATGAATCATTTTTATGTTATTTTAGTACTCACAAACTTAGTTTTTAAGATTTTTATGTTTAGTTCCAGCTGTCACTGCCTCAGACTCTTTTTTGCCAAGCTGTACCTAATTTTAATTTTGAGATGTACCTACCTAGTATATGTATCACATTATATTGACTTTTAGTAGGTAGGTGCCTACCTATATACATGTTTACAGCTATGTAAAATTAATGGAAATTATAAAAGAGATTTGAGAAAGGTTTGAACCCGTGACACTGCTACCGTGGCAATGCTCTAACTGAGCCATCGTACCTTAATTTTGTAGTCCCTTTCTACATTTCACACATTTGGTGTGGATTTTACCTATCTGATTTAAAACAAAAATAACTATAAAATTATTGTTTCGAATAAATTAATTATTAATTTGTTTAGTTATCGAAGTTTTTCTACTTTGACCTGAAGGTTGGCTAGCACATAGGTAATATCATACCTGTAGGTACTACCTATGCCTTTAATCGATAAAACCTGTGTAGGTAATTAATTTAGAAAGATTGTGAAAATATTGTTTTTACAATATTGCTATGAATATACATAATATTTTATGTATAAAACCAACTTTGCCTAAATCTTTGGAGATATTCAGGCTTCATGATCATCTTCAGTAGTGTCATCTTGTTTTACGTTCGCTTTTTACCGAACCGTTGTTGGTTTGCTTGCAGTCTTACTACTCGTTAACAGATGGCGCTGATTATATTTCCTGGAGCTAGAATAAAATTACCAACAAAAAATACATATAATTTTCGTATTTCTAAAATACATCCAATCATTAATATAATAATTAAATAAATGAAGAGATGGCAAAACGTATTTTGCAATGTTTGTTTACTAAAGTAATACATTATATTATGTGACATTGCTTGAGTGTACTGTAAGCTTACGTAAAACGATACGTAATTTTAAGAAGTAAAAGCAAAATGACGTTCGTTGACAGTTGTGCTTTGTTATCGTTTAGAAGATTATTTTCTACATTTTTTAAAAGAAAGAAATTTTTGTGTATCAGTTCAGTCAGATCTCATATGGATAAAAGAGATGAAGCGAGGTCAACCATGGAAATTGTCAATGTGCCACCAATCGTATCTATATACCGGCAGGCGCTGCACACCTTCAATGACAGGTACAAAAATGATATTAGCACTAACATGAGTAGACTGCAATCTATGATGAATTCGCTAAAAGCCGAGGATTTGGGCTACGACAAAGCATTCAATAGTCCTTCGTTTTGGAATAAACCTAATAAGGCACCGTGTACGTATATAGAAGTGTTTCAAAATAGTCAAATAAATATGAGTATTTTTATTCTGAAGCCGGGCTTCAAAATGCCGCTCCACGATCACCCGCAAATGCACGGACTGTTGAGAGTGATAGCGGGTTCAGTGAACGTCAGGAGTTTTACGGAGTACCCTTTGAAAGAAGCTGTTAACGTGGTAGACTTTGCAGTGCGCGCGAAACATGAGGCAGCGCGGCTTGCACACGGTATCCACAAACGAAGAAGACTGTTCGCAGAAATAACTACTAACGAGACATGTACCTCTAATTCTGAATGTTGTGTGCTGACTCCGACTATATCTAATTATCATGAGATAGAGGCTTTAGAAATGCCAGCGGCATTCTTTGACATACTCTCTCCACCTTATGATACATTCATTGAAGGAATTGGACCAAGACGATGTCGATACTATTATGTTACAACTGAAATAAGTACTAATTTAGTAGAATTACAGGAAACTGAAGTGCCAAAATGTTTCTTTTGTGATCAAGCACCATATTTAGGTCCAGTTCTTGCTTAGGTACAAATTTATTATAGTATTATAATATTAAATAATATAGCTTTATAAATTGAAGACTATATTGAAGTGATTTTGTTCCTTTCAATAATAATTTTAGTCAGTGTTGTGTTTGAGGTGGGAGTATGTTTGTCATATTCATCTTGTATACCAATTCAAAGAAACGTAAAAATTTTATGTAAGTCTTCTTAAACTTTTAACTATTACAAAGACGCCGGCGTCGCATAACAATTGATTTTGTGTATCATTTTTCAATGTTTGATGGATTAATACATTTTGTATAGCGAAATATCTACTTACATTTATATAAATTGGCAATCTAATTATAGTCTTAGTGCTATAGGCTCAGCATATTGTAAGTTACCATTTACTGCAGTAGTTTACATATTTGTACTAGTAGCATTTTTATTTAGTTAAGATTCTTTAATATCAATGTTTCTATTGGACTACCAAGTCAAAGGTTGTAGGTTCGTAACACAGGCATGCACTTCTGACTCTTCAGATGTGCATATTAGAAATTAATAATCACTTGAAAGTGATAAAGGAATGGTTTCCTTCATCATTTTCAAGTGATAAGTGTAATTTTTAAGTGAGTGTGCTTGTGCACACCTGAGGTATTTTTCAATGGTGTTTTAAACGTCAGAGGCCTACGGGTGGTTTAAACTCTGACACCAGGTTGTTGATCAACCACATGATAAAAAAGAAGCAATAAATAACGGACAGCAGTTGTGATATTTTGTGCTTGTGGATATCCATCGTAGTAGTCGTAATATTTCATTCTTTGAATAAAATTGTCTTTATTTGCGTGTACCCTCTCTGTATTTTACTGCCATAGTTCTAAGCTTGCTATGCCGTAAGTAACATAATTGTTGTATCATCTTCTATTATATTTTACTGAAGCAAACTTAATTATAATTTTATTAGAATACCTATCTACTTAATTTACGGAATTTATGTGATAACATGCAGCTATCTCCAATTATCTAGATAAGCCTATAATTAATGTTTAATCTTGAAGTTGTCTTTCAGTAATAATCCAAATGTTTCTCATAGAAAAACTATTCTTTATGCCATTTCCTTGAACAATTTATTTGAATGAATGTTTTGAATAATTGAATTGTTTATTTTCACAACTACCCACATTATGTCATTAGTCTTGTTTTTGTTATAATATTAATAGACCATTGTGTGTATGACATACCTAGCCATAATATTTCACTACTTTGCTCATGGAATGGTTCAAAGCATGAATCCTCAGTCCACTGTCATCACAAATAATTTTTTCGATATTATCTTACTTGTCCATGGTTTTGAGGCTCTAAATTTCTAGAAATCTATTACAATTAGTTTATTATTAGTGACAAGAAAACATTTGATTTGTTTTAAAATTGTGATTTTCTTGAAACAACTATTATTATTTTTTATGCTGTAAATTTATTTATATTTTTTTCCATTTAAGGTAAAGTGAAACAATATAAGAACATTCCAAGCCATCAATTTCACGAATCTTCTAAATATTTCACTGTTCATTCTAAATATTACTAATTTATAATCTGATCTCCGAAATATTATTTGTAATATGATTATATACATTTTACGAGTGCACATTTTAGATAGATATTTTTAGTGTCGAAGCAACTTTTAAAGTTGTTTTCTGCTGTTGCCAGAATTTAAATGAATTTATAAAATTATGTCTAAATTAAATGTTGACATTGTATAAGTCTTTTGGAACTAAGTCAGTTTCAAAGGAATAATAGTATTGACGTTGACATTTGTTAATAAAATATTAATTTGTTATTTGTAGTTTTTTTAAATATGAATTTTATTATTATCGCGTCTGACATTTTTTTTCTTGAATAGCGACATCTAATGCAAGAAAATGTAAACATACATAGTAGGTAGGTACCTATATGTTCTCTCCTATAACTTTGAGAAAACAGTAGGCGCAAACTAGGTAGGTATCTACTAAGATCATGAATTCCTAACCAGTTTTAAGAATAAAAACTGCCTTTTATTCTTCCGGATTATAGACAGGTAGGTATTCACTATTTTTTCAAATTCTATAATGTTTTTCTATAGGACATTTACTGACGAATCACAATTAGTCACCAGAGGAATGAGCGCAAGCAATTTAAAAACCAGAAATAGTAGTAATTAATTTGATTTATTGAATTATAACAATAGCATTAACTAAATAATAATATAATCACACATTAACAATTGCACACACAATGAACAAATATTTGTTTGCGGGACAGCAATAATGCAAGTTGAGTGCTTAAATAATTACATTTCGATAAGGCAAACGTTTACCAGCACCGGTTCTCATTTTTACAATTCAAAAATTATTATCTGTTTTCTCATCGATAGAACATGGAGTAAGAAAAAAATAGAACGCTCATCCAATACTAACTATTAAAAAATATTTGAGGTAGGTACCTATAAGCTCGATGCAGAGGCAGACTAAGCAATACTAAACGGCAATACTAAATTATGCCCCAAGTCTCCACAAAAATTTAGATGTAAATTTTGTAAAAAAAAATCAGCAAGAGCAGGAGCAGGGGGAGGGGGGATTTATTAAGATTTAGGGGCCTAGGACCGGGGGCCCAGCCCCTCCCCCCTTAATCCGCTAGAGGCGAGAGGTCAAATTACGTGTTATTAGCATTACACATCTTTCTTCTTAATCCATGTTCATAGCGAAAATACTTACATTCTGTTCGAGCTACAAACTTTAACTCGAAAATATTTCGATCAACATAGTTTACTTGTAACAACTATTCGGTTCCGTATCCTTTCGCAATTTGGCATGAGTTAACAATTTCACTAGATTAATGCGGCATTCTGTCAATAAGTATTAGGTACTTTCAAATATAAATTAATGGCGCGTGTTTGCAAGCATTGAGCGTCAAAATTAGTAAGGAATGTTTCTACAGCTAAATATTTAGTATCTGCAGTGCGTGGTCTAACTGAAGGTCTTTTACTGGTAACAATACTGACTGCAGATGAGTTGGTAGCTAGGAAAGGTAAAGTTCTAGTGCCTCCAACAAGAAATAAAAATACATATCTTTAAAGATTTTCCAAAACGACGTTAGGTATTAAAATTTAAGTAGGTATTTATTTTGTAATATGAATTATAAAAATAATGTAATATTTTGGAGTCAGCAGCAACGGGTCGGACAATTTTGCTGCGACGCCGTTCAAACGCCATTACATATAGAGTACCTACTATACAATAACGTAGGTAAACGCAAAACAAAACTGAAGTCCCGGCAGTCATCAGCAGACAGGTCAGAACGCGGCTGCTCGCGAGTTCAATCAAATGAACTGGTTTTGCACACGCTAACGCCAGATATCCTGCCGTGTGCGTTGAATGGCAACAATTTGCTCTGAGCTCCTAAAACAGCCGAATTTAAACTACTCAATTTTATATCTTTAAAGATATTTAGAAGTGATAGAACGAATTTCTCTATTTGTTAATATTGTATTCTAGAATTTACTATCTGTATATTTAGTTATCTGTCCTGTAGGACCCGTCTTAACAGTATTAAACATTCATTCGTTTATAATCTCCAACTGTCAATCTCTTGATACAAACATTCCTCTTATCTTACCTTATCAGGGACGTGTGGGGCTCCTGCTAAAATCATTTTTTTTCACATCTTTGTGACATTCGAGATCTTTAGAGAATAAGGTCCAATTTCACCATTCACTTTAGAAAACGAGTTTAATAAAACTAAGTTCAGCCCTTCGCAAGTTGTAGTTCTGAACTCAGTTAAACGCTTGAACCGAGTTTAACTTGATTGTTCGCGTTTAGTGTCAATGGTGAAATAGGCTCTATGTAGTTACAAATTCGAATCACCAATGAGTGGAGTAGTGTCCTAGCTCTAGCATTTTATAGGTTGAGCGTACAGTCAAGCGCAAAAATATATAAACATGTAGTTTTTCAAAAGCCAATTCTAAAAGGGACGTGTACTAGCAAAAATATTGCATGAATAGTGTCACAAGAAATTTTCCAATATTCAGGTTGTAGGAATATTTTTCTATAAACTGAACATGTAGTTTAGAAGATAATCACTTGAATTCCGCATAATGTATAGGTAATGTATTTTGTTCTTGACTGTACAAGACGCGGGACGCTATCAATCATAAACAGAAACATAAGGGTCAGCTTACAACGAGACACGACGCGGCGCGCACGTTTTATGCGATACAAATAATACTTTATTTACTACATAATCATAAAAAATACATAAACTACATAATATTATTATTTATGAATGCAAGCAAGTTAAGCATAAATACCGCGATACGTTCACAACTTTATCTCTTTATATAATCTATAACAACAAATCAAAATCGAGTAGTAAGTATAAAAATACGATGATTGATTGCCACACTCTATTACGAAATATAGATTAAATATTTCTTGCAAAATATTTCTTTATCTAGATAAGGTTTATCGAATCATTATGATTGAGCACTTTCAATTCTCTGATGTTACACATACGTGCCATAGGCTCAGCCCGTACGACACAGATTAGCAAATTATGGAGTGTATTAACACCTTTAATAAATTGATCTACGATGTACAGACAGAAACCCCTTGGTGACCCTATTCGTTTAAAAATATTGCTATAACATTGATCTAGCTTGTTTTAAAATGTTTATTAAACATAAACCTACACTCAGACAGAGTGTAGGTATAAATAAAAATTAAAACCCGTGTTATATTGGATTTTAAGAATTTGTTAACTAATATATTCATGAAACAATCCCTAAAAATCCAATCGGTACGACCAAGATGACGATCATGTATTTAGTTATTTTTTTAGCATAGGTTTATTTTCTACACATCCTAGTCATACCATAGATATTATATGGAAATAGAATGTGAAATAATGAGTATCGGTATCGCACAGAGTGAGCCTTTTGCATATTGTCTATACCTTTATTACATAAAGATCAAAATACTTAATCTAATAAATTTGCATAATTTAGACTAATTTAACAAACGCATATTAAATAACGTTTTTCTCTACTCGATACAATTTCACAAAAATATCAATTATATATAATTTTCCACATTTCTTTTTCAAGCAGTCCTCAAATCACAATTCCAAGATTAAATTCACAACTGATTAAGATATTTTTCATACATTCAATGTAGATGAAAAAGCAAATTGAAAGTGGGTGCGCAAAGCTAGATTCTCTTATCTAAATTCCCCTTTAAACATACAAAATATTGGTCCATTAAATAAAATCATATTTTTTAAACAGGCATGCCAACAATACATAATTACATAATTCAATTCTATACAAATCCTTTTAGTTATGTTTATCTAGTTCAAATATATACACTATGTAACAAAAAACCCTGTTGATCCTTGTAGGGATAGGCACAGACGCCAGCACTTCAAGCTACTACAATCTGTCAAATTTCTTTAATAGATTTTCAACTTTCTTGCTGCATTAGGTTCAAAGTTGATTGGGAAAATTTGACAGTTTCGGGTCATCAACTGTCCATCATTTTATATGTAGGCATAGGTACCATTCATGAAAATCTATATAATAATATGTATATTATAAAGATATCTATTATTAAAATCAATTGTCAAATATGAACTTGTTAGTTATTGCTAATAGTAAAGAGCGTTTTGATACAGCAGTTTATGGCTTGGCTCTTTATTTGTCTTGTACCTTGAATATACTGTCTAATTTTTAGCCTTTCACGCCATAAAAGAACACTTTCGTCAATAGTTAAATTCTTTGGAGGAATAACTAAAGTTTTCATTCAATTGTTAATATTAAAAAAAGTTTTTTTTTTTACTTATTTTCATACGTTTAAATATTAATTCTTATGTCGCAGGTAACGGGTACAACAGGGTTTTTTATACACACTGTATAATAAAATTTACAATCCAAAGTTTAAGGGCCTTAACGAGTTTATATCCAGTCAAAACATTACAGTCAAAATCACTGCAAAATATTTATTAATCTAAATATATATTAGATTCACACTCATACTACGTATCTTTAAGAATGTATAAATGATTGCATTCCAAGTGAAAAATGAGGTTAATTGTCTCATATAATATGCCCACTATATATATAACGATAAATGGTTACGTACTGACCTGAGCGAGAGCTCAATGAATTAATAAGGATATTTTTGTGACGTGGTTGGATTAAGTTTATATAATAAAATATTCATTTTAGAATAATAACTTTCGTGAGTCATACATATATTATTAAATATATATACGGCTTTACTCGCGCATTGATTTCGGGGAATGCCCGACTAGTTTCGAACTCAAACGAGTCCATTTTCAAACCCATTCCCCATTTTCATTTCACTTAGTCGGCCATTCCCCGAAATCAATGCGCGAATTAAGCCGTATTAATATTTAATAATATTAATATTTAATAATATATATATACCAAAGAAGTTTATGGAAAATCGTCTGAAAACTTAATTTCCATGATGTGATTTCGTAAATTTTTAAATATATTTATATTGAGCTGTGCATTTCCGAAAATATTAGCATTCTATAGTGGAAGCTTGATTATTTTTATACCACTACGTTGGCATACACGCATACGTCCCGCCTGATGGTCAACAGTTATTATATTGTAATCTATGGACGCTTGCAACACTAGGGATATCATTTGTGTGTGTGTTGCCACCCTTATAAAAATATTTCGACTGTAAACTAGACTTTGAATCCCGATCTCAATGTCTCTCAATCCAGATTTAATTGTTTCTCAATCTAGATTTCAATGTCTCTCAATCCAGATTTCATTGTCTTTCAATCAGGATTTCAATGTCTCTCAATCCGGATTTCATACATGTCTCTAAATACGGATTTAAATGTCTCTCAATCCCGCTCAATGTGTTTAATTAAGTCAAATGCATTTCTCTCTCACTCTATTCATTTACAATCGATCTGCAAGAGATGCCTTGAGCACTTAGCCTGATAACAGCATTTGTCACTTGGAAAACAATCCAACTACAAGTAAATATAAATGTGTAATTCCACTAAGATAACATACTACGGGCAGTGTAGGGTACAATGAAAACTCATGCGTGGTATTAATTCTACTATATTTATTGGACTGGGACTTATGTTAAGTGATTAATTATTGTTATTACTGAGCAGTTTGTCAATATTTGCTTCAAATTGTAGTTTTTTTTAAATATTATTTAGGTCTACTTTTACAAAATTCTTAATTTGAATTAACATCTTAAATACGATCAGCAGTTGTCAAACAGAACAAATTTGAATTTTTATTTATTTAAAAGGATTTAAGTACGCATGTGCGAGTATGGCAATCTCATCCTACTAATTTGTTAATCATTAAGAGGGCTTAACCACCACAAGGACGCCAGCGTAAAAATTGAGTTCTTTTTGCAACTACTTTCTCGGTGTTTGACGGTTTAAAGCGTTAATTAAAATTAAGAATTTGGTAAAGGTTAGCCTTAATGTAATTAGTAAACTCATTTAAAGCATTTTGGTCTTGCGTGGTTGCAATTTGTGCTAAGATCAAACATTTCAAAAGAAAATGTTCCAAATATGAATGTTTAAAAAAGAGATGACGCTATAAATGCACTATGCCCACTACACAATAAATCGTTACGATTAAACCAAGCAAACCGATCTGCGTGAATTACAGCGATGGTTTGATTGACTAATCATGGCGAATATTCTCTTTCTCTCTCTCTCTCTTCTGTCGTTATCATGAACTATTAACAAATCTGTGTAGATCGGATTGCACGGTTAAATCGTAACTCGCTACGTGTGTGGTGGGCTTAATGCATGACAGCCATTTTTCAAGATAATATGTGTGCCGTGAAAGTAAAATAATATCAAAAGCTTTTTTTTTAAAAGATCCTTTAAATGTGTTTACTAATACATTAAATTCTATAGTGAGCAGAATTAATTATAATTTCGTGTAAATTTTTTAAAACATTTTTCAGTAGCACTAGGTGCTCTGTTGTGAGCAAGAGAGCCTAACAATAAAATGTAATAAAGCTGTGTATTCATTAGATGACAATATTGATAATCTGTTACCGTGATATAGCGGTGCACTAAGATATTTTGGATATGAGCAATATTAGCGTTTAGCGCTCCTCTAAGTGCGCTAAACGAATAAAATAGGGAATCAAAATTCCTAAATCTACGCAGACGAAGTCGCGGGCGAAGCGCTATTATTATACATAAGTTATTTTCATTATATTGCAAGTTTAAATTTTGTTAAAAAGTGTTGTCCTACAATGTTATTAGTAATTTAATTTGAAATAGTTTTTTCCCCATCCCTTGAGTGTCGATCGCTTTATAACAAAAAATCAAATTGTAGTAAATCCTGTGTGTCACTTGCCGCGAGGCGGCATGCGCGCACTGACTGTCCGACAATTAAAAAGGCCGCGATTAAGATTCAATATTAAGCAGAGTTATCAAATTGTAATCGAATAAATACACACAGTTTTATCAAAAAAAATTTTTGTTAGTAAAAAAAATATAAAAAGTATTGGTCCAAAATCATTCGCACCTCAGTAAAACCAATAGACTAGTAGTGCGTTGTACAGAAATGACTGATAAAACTAACAACTAAGTAATTAATAAAATTAATTTACAGTATATTATTAAAATGTAATGTAGATTATTTTAAAGAGAAAACATAATATATAAAATCGCCCTGCGACTTTTATGAGAAATTCTTGATTTCTTGATTTATTAATTAACAATTCCGTTAAATCAATCATCATGTTTTATGTCTAAAAATCTATACTTATTCAAGCAGCAATTTTACAATTTGGTGCTCTCAGATAATATGTAAGTAATTGAGCGCCTTAATAGTGCGACACACGATTGAAATTCGTATGCGTACTGTACGCAATGCATGTTATAGTATAGCAAACCAAACAGATTACATCAACTTTTTAAATGCGAGAGTCTTCTATATAAGACAAAAGTTTTCGTGCCCTATACGCCACGTCTTGATTTGAATATACTTAGATAAATTGTGGCGTGTGCGGCACGTTTTTTTTTGTCTTATTGATGACTGGCGCTCAAAAGATTTAACTTCTAAAACTAAGTCCCTTTATGCCTGGGCTTTATAAGCCAAATCACGAGGATTTAAAAGAGGGTAGGCAGATTTTTACCCTACAATGGGACAAAAACGGCTAATTATATTAGTTTTATACCTAAGTAAAGATCTTTAGACATGAAAAAACTAAAAAAAGTGATAGCCGATTTACTTAAAGTTGTAGCATTTATTCTTCTGGATGGATGTAGGTACATTTGAGTCGTAAAGTAGATATATAATCTCAATTTATGCCGGTAACTCTGGCCGGTCCCCAACTCCGCCGGCGAGGTCGTAAACAGCTTGAGCTACTTCAGCTGCTAATTTATCTGCGGACTGAGGGAAAAAAGAGTTTTATCTCTTGATATTTTTTTTTTGTGGAAAGAAAAATCTAGTAATTATACTAGAACTTCTATTACGAATACATGAGATGATAGAGCGGCTGGAAAGTTACAAGGTTCAAATGTGATTAACTCTATTAAAATAATGCTCTTATGCGCTAAGTGGCGCGCCACGGTTTACCGACCAAGGGCGGTGTATGCGTCGGACTTCGTGGCAGTCGACACACGATCAGATACATGCTGGAGGTGGCGAAAATAATTTCGATAACACGACACGGGGTTAGGAATTTTATAGTGGCAGGGCTTTACCCAGTAGTCGCGGGCCCAAATCTCGGTCGTAAAGAATTTTTCTTTAATTAAATTTCGAAAATCTAGAATTATGAAATACAATATGTAGTTTCAACACTATATATAATTTTTTCAAAAATTCTAAATATTTCGTAAAGTAATGCCTGAATCTATTTTATATTTTTAAAATCTCTTTGTTCTCCTTTGGTATATTTCGCTACTCTTTCAATACATTACAATACATACCTCTTGCGAGTCTGCCTCAGCATACACTCTGACGACATCTTCAGTGCCGGAAGCTCTTACAAATGATCGTCCGTTGGTGTAGTTCGCTACAAGTTCGTTGATACGCGTCTGTAAGCCTTCGGGCGACGTGCATTGGCGTTCGGCGTCAGTTGTTGATATTGCGTTGCGGTCCTGTGAACAAATTGATTTGTACAATAACGAGCAAAATGATCTATGCACGTAGCATGTGTTTATAAAAAAAAATTCAACCTGATCATTGATAAATATCTCTTGGCATAAATGCAATATTTAGAAATTTTAAATACACGTTTTTCTACAAATGGCTTTTAAAAAAAACTAGTTGTTTTACATTTTTTTCTTCGTGACCGTGACAGTAAAAAGTACTGACATATCGAGTAGAGACCGTTTCACGAAAGAAGTCCCGTGGATTTAATTAGAACTAAAATAAATAAGTATGACATTTGACAACATTTCATAGACGCTAGCGCTACGTACACGGGACTTCTTTCGTGAAACGGTCTTTAGTCATATTTTCTGTATTTTCAAACCAAAACTATGTTGGCAATAAAAATTATTCATATTAAATTAACATCATATCATATCATAAAATATTTAAAAAAAACCATTGTGAATTGTGGTAAGTAATGAAAAACCGAAGCAAAACCAATGGATTTTACCATTAGAAAATATCATCAGATGTCGTGCACCTATAGACGGCAGTGATATTTATCCTACATTTTCGTTAGCTCTCTTTTCTATAAAAAATCCCTTCATTAAATAAATAAATAAATCAGCCTGTAACTGTCCTAATATAGGGCAAAGGCCTCTTCTCATATAGAGAAGGATTGAGCATTAATCACCACGCTAGCTCACTGCGGGTTGGCGATTTCAGACTATTAAAGATATTCCATAATTACCTTAACTGTAACTTTAAGTTGTCGGCAAGGCAGGTCTATGTACGCGGTCATCCATTGCTTGACGTTATGTCCGCGGGCGCACAGCACGGTCTCCACTAGGAATAGATCCGATATAGCGTCGCCGACCGTCTCGTTTGTCATATCTATGAAATTTTGGAGCAGTTGCGCTGCTTTCCTTTGTTCAGGTTCACTGAAAAAGAGTAATTAATAATTATTAATTAACGCGCGCCAACAACGCGCTTGATTAGAGCTATAGCAACGCATATAAGACAAATATGAATATTATAAATTAAAATACTTATAATATTCATATTTGTCTTATATGCGGAGTCGTGATAGCCTAGTGTTGGTGACCGTTGACTGGCAAGTGGTCTCGGGGTTCGAACCCAAGGCGCGCACCTCTGACTTTTCGTAAGTTATGTGCGTTTTATAAATTACTTATCACTCTCCGTGCCTCGGATAGCACGTTAAGCTGTTGGCCCCGGCTGTCAATTGTAGATCTTTGACAGTCGTTAAGGGTAGTCAGAAGCCCGAAAGTCTGACAACCAGTCTTACCAAGGGGTATCGTGTAACCCAGTACCTGGGTTGTGGAGGTCTGATAGGCAGTCGCTTCATGTAAAACACTGGTATTCAGCTGGATCCGGCAAGACTGGAAGCCGACCCCAACATAGTTGGGAAAAGGCTAGGCAGATGATAAATTAAAATACTTAAGAAACAACAGTTTGTCATGGACATGTTATTTCAATCGAAATAAAGTTGAAATTGTATTACAATAGGTATCTAATAAGTTTTTAAACAATAATCTTTTGCTGTACCGTCCACCGGTACCGGTACGCTGGCCCCAAATCGTTGATAGCAAGTCGCTACTAATCAGTGGCACCAGGACCTATAACCTACAGCAAATTTACATGGGGTATATCAATACTCACCCTTCTTGTGCGATTTTGGCAATAGTCTTCTTAGCCCTATCGCTGTAGACCACAGTGCCGTGTCCGTTCGCCTCGAAGTACACTCCCACGTCGTATGACAAGGCCGCGTGGTGTAAGTGTTTCACCCCTGTCTTAACACACGTTACTGGTACTTTCTGAAATCAGTATTTTTTTACGTTAAATCATTATTCGAGCTGAAATTTAAACCGAATTTCGTTTCTATGTTATTTTTGGCCGAAAGTTACTTAGATAATGTATTTTTTTTTTCGATTTCATTTTATTGATGCGAATATTGGTCATTTTACCGTTTTCGATGATAATAATTTGATCTTTATCAATTTTATATCAATGTTATATCATCATGAATTTTAATTTATTGATATCGGCAAGCTCATGTTGATGTCTCTACTTGGTCACCATAGGTCGGTACACGGTATACATATAGGTACATAAATTCACGCCTTTTTCCCATGGGGGTAGGCAGAAACTACAGATCGCTACCTCTACGGTTCCTACATACTCCTTTTGCCTTGTCCACATTCATACATCCAGTCATACACACGCGCCGGTTGCGAGTACTGCGCACCTGACCTTTTTAAAGGACAATTTAATCTCTTATGTGTATAATACTAACCAGTTTGTCAGTGATGTAGTTAGTAGACGCTCCGTTAGCATACGCGGTCTGAACGAGTCCCAGTTGCAGGTCGCGGGCATCGCAAGCGTTCAGTAACTCAGTAATGTACGACGCTAGTAGGGTCGCTATGCGGTCGCCGTCTAGTAAATGCATTTTTTCTCTGAATGGATACAAATAAAATAGAATTATAATTGAATACAAGAAAAATACTTAAGATTTTTTGAAGAAAATTTTAAATTAAATCATTTGTCTGTCTGATATCTGTAATTAATTATAATACTTAATATTTTTTTTCGTTATCTTTGAAGACTATAAATATCTTCTTAAATAAATAGGCGAACACAAAATAGTTCAGTAGGTACCAAAATGGTAAAATAAAAAATGGTAAAATCTTCTGTTTGTGATTCGATTTTTTTTATTTGTTTAATAACTAAGTCATAAGCTAACATGTGCTAAAATATGTAAAAAAAATTCACAAAAAGTATGTTATTAATTTTAAAAAATTGAAAAAAATGACTGTCGAAACTCGGCCACTAGGCGATTTCTAGTTTCTATTATTAGGCATCGCCATCAAGGCAGGCCACTTGTTGGAATGTGTTCTTTTTCTAAAGGACATAAGGTTGAAACTCACTTGTCATCTAAGTAGTAGTACACGATCCTGTCGGCATCGCCGTCGAGGGAGGCCACTCGTTGGAATGGCACGTGTTCGACTCCCACCGGAGGCTTCTGTGACACTTTTACGAAGTCAGCACCACACTGGAAGTATATAATGGCATTTTTTCTTTTATTTTATATTTTTTAAATATCAATTATTCCAAAAAAGCCCTTTTTGGATTCGGACTTAAGCCTAATTTCACATTAACCGACAGATTACCATAACAGGTGGTTTTTTCTACGGTTATAATCGTTTCAAGGTTACAGAAAATTAATAGTCATACTATTTTTCACGTCTGTAGGAAATACAGGATAATTTACGTACCTAAAAAAATTTATGCAAAAACGAGTGTCGTAAAGAGTCATAAATTTCAATATTTATCCAGTACGCCTTCACTTATCATTTATAGATATTAAGCTAAACTAACATTCAAATTCAGTTTCCCGCCATTTCCTCCCAAGTTAAACAGGTTCAAATCCAGCTCTCCGTCTAAGCTCTTTCTGATAATGTTGAGTTTCTTGCCACCGACGCCGTTGGCTCCGTCCACGTATAACGTAGTGTTGTAATCGCCGCACACTGGCAACTTTTGACGAATATTTTTGAATGCACCCACTATTTTTTCGTAATAACCTGGAATAATTAAATTGCATTTTTTTTTTATTGTCACGTTTAGTATTTAGGGTTCCGTACCCAAAGGGTGCTTACGGACCTTATTACCAAATTATATAACTACTATAATTATTATACTATAACTATATAACTACTACCACAGTATTATAAATTAATTATCAGTTGCTAAAACGGTGAGGGAAAACCATCGTGATGAAACCAGCACACCTGAGAGATTTTTCAAGGGTGTGTATAGCCATGTCAGAGGTCTACGGGCGGTTTGAACTCTGACACCAAGTTGTTCATCAACCATACGGTAAGAAGAAGACCACAGTATAAACTTCTTGATTGACATTCTTCTTAAATAAATGATGATGAGATGATTTTAACCAGAGGATGTTCAAATTACACTAAACTTGTGCGGGAGCGTCTGAGACCGTCCGCGTATGTCAGGTATCCTAAAAAAAACTGAATAAATATCTGTCAATTATAGAAATGTTTGTCCTATTTAAGGAACGAACCCGCGACACCAAATGCAGCAAGCGAATGACTTTTACCTCTACGCCAATCGTATCACCTATACCTACTATATCTCTCTGATAAAAATCTACATTTAAATAATAAATTCACATTTCTATTGTGTATGTTTCCCATATAAACACCTGACAGCTGTAACTTATTCACTTCGCTACAAAGGAGTTGTGATAGTACCGCCATTGTTAGGCGTAACAGTGTGACATGAGAAGAAATAATAGACAAGTAACAAAGGGTTTTGACAATGATTGTTACGCTATGTTGAGGGGTGTGACTGTGTACTGAAGGATATAGGTACATATGCGACCTCATCAAGGGCTACGAACCTACTTCTTCTTCTACTTATCGTATGGTTGATCAACAACCTAGTGTCAGAGTTTAAACCGCCCGTAGGCCTCTGACATGGCTTTACACACCATTGAAAAATCTCTCAGGTGTGCTGGTTTCATCACGATGTTTTCCTTCACCGTTTAGCAACTGATAATTAATTTATAATACGCACTTAACTTACGAAAAGTCAGAGGTGCGCGCCTTGGGATCGAACTCGGGACCTCTGACTTGTCAGTCGACGGTCATACCACTAGGCTATCAGTGCTGCTACGAACCTACTTACATCAAATCATAGTGCAATGAGGAAGTTGCGACTTATTGTTTTATACAGGGTTATTTGTAAAACACCAGCATCCATAAAAGGGGTCATTAAACTCATCATTATGAACAATTTTTACTATGGGACCAACCCTAAAATCGCAAAAAAAATCAGCTGTTCCATACATTTATGTTCACATAACTCAAGAAATGTATGGAACAGCTGATTATTTTTGCGAAAAATCAGCTGTTCCATATACTTATTTATGTTCACATGACTCAACAAAATGTATTGGTGTGAGGTGAACCTAAGCTTTCAGACGTGGTGAAATGTATAGTAAACCTTTTTGTGCAGTAAATAAAGTTCTATATTGTATAGCAACTTAAAATGTTAAAAGGAGAAGGTTATGCATCCACTGGCCTTAGAGCTATGAAACATGGACCTTATCTATCTCGTTATAGAGTCTAAATTACATTGCATACTTTGACAATTATTCACCTTCTTCAGTGGGTGTGCCGTAAGTGTTGTCGTTGCGACATTTGACGCAGAAATGCAGCATCGGAGTGGTGACGATGCCGAACTCTTTGGGCGTTCCCTTCAGAGCTATGGCGCCATTTGCTGCAGCCGCAGCTAAGCGAGGACTTGTGTATCTAGAAAAAGAATTAAGGAATTAAATGGTTATATAATAACTGGAATGTTGTGGTGGCGCATTGGTTACGAACCTGCTTTGCAAGCACATGGATGTAGGTTCGAACCTGACATGTATCAATGTGACATTTTCAATATCATATGTTACTTTTTTAGTTAATCTAAGACACCATTGACTAACGGTAAAGGAAACCTGGATTTAGTAGTCTGAAATCGCCAACCAGTAATGTTAGCGTGGTTATTAATGCTCATCCTTCTCTGCATGAGAAGAGGCTTTTGTACATATTTCTTATTTCATCAAAATCAAAATATTTTTATTCGTGTAAACCATTTTAGGCACTTATGAATAGTCATAATTGTAATATTATTATAAGAGTGACTCTAGTAGTCAGTCCCAAGGGAAAGAATCTGGCAAGAAACTCAATGCGCTCTTTTAATTAATGGCTTACAATATTTTTGGATACATTGTTCTGAGGTGTTATGTTAGAACAATGCAAGTCGACTAAACATAGCGTCGTTGTCAAACCAATATCTGCTATGTGCAAAAAGTATAACTTTGACATAATTAATTTTAATTCAGTTTTTTTTTGACAATATTTTGGCTGATGCACATAGCATGTTTTTTTTAGCGTCTACAGTTCACCGTATAATGCTTAGAATCACTTAGCAGTCTTTTTATACGAAACTTTGATTAGTAAACTAGTCATAATAGTCAATCATGTCGAAATATCCAAAAGGTGCACATAGCAGATATTTGTTTGACAACGACGATAGGTTATAATAGTCATAATATGTTACCTAGTATCCATTCCGATGAACACACTCGCTTTGAGTGCCATGTCGGCATTGACTTGCTTAATCACCTGCTCCGTTGTTGATTCTAAGTCATTGTCACTGCAAACATAGACAAACATTCATTATCTTGCTTTTATTTAATCAAAGTGTTTGCCTCACATACACATTTGCAAGACTTGCTATTTAGGTACTGAAAATATTCCTGAATAATAATATCCTGAAGTTTGAGATTTTCTCTTCTACATAAAACCAGAAAAATCACGCGGAAATGCGGAAAACCATAAAAATAAAACAAGCGAGGTTTGAATCCGATTATATATCTAGGTTTTTTCTACAATAATTTTAAACCCTTAATGTTCATAAGAAAAATCAATTACAAGCGGGGTTTGAACCCGATTGTACTCAAGTTTAAACCCTCGTGATCTCCTTATCGATTTTTTATTCAACAAAAATTTCGAACTTTAGATCTTAATTTTTGGTGTAATTTTATAGCGTAACTTAAAATGTATTTCGTTGGAAATTTCGTGTTTACATCTTATTCAATTAAAGTATAATAAGTAAACAAAAAAGTATATAATAGTAAACAAAACTGGAATACACACAAGGAAGTATAAATTAGTTAATTAGGTACTATGGATAAAGATAACATATATACAGCGTGTAACAAAAGTCCGAAATAATACTTAAGGGCATGTATGTATATCATGAAAAGAATCACCTGTGAAAATATTGAATGCAAAAGAAGCATTTTTCTTTCATACAAAATAATTCTTTTGATTTCATTTTCTTCAATAATGAAAGATTTCATTATCCTACGCGTGCCTAGTGCATACTTAAAGAATTTATTGAAGGTAAATAACCGGATTCGTGTTGATTCGCCTTTCAGCTGATGTCTAAGGCTGCATTTGAAAGATTTTGGTGAAAACTTTGACCGTGGTTTACTCGAGTATTGTTTGGGGTTCGGTTCCAAAACCTAGGCTCAAGGATTGTTTATAGGGTACCTTATACGCCCTTAATGTATTATTTCGGACTTCTGTTACACACTGTATATTCAAGATTGATACAGATAAAAAATACATATTAAAGGTAATCGGTAAGAACGATATGGATTTATTAATAACTCTATGATAACTATTATGATATTAAGTATACTAAATATTTTAAGCATAGTACGTATTTATTTATTGTAGTTAGTTAGTTAATCTACTACTAATCTCCCTTGAGATTGGCCGCTGTGACCGAAATTCGGTCAGAAGGATATTCTTAAGTTAGGGTGTTACCTGACATTAGCCAGCCTCGTAGCTATCTCCTCCCAACTCTCCTCCAACATCTCGCCGTCAGGATCAACCAGTTTCACACCATTGTCTGGCTCCAGATTGTGCGAAGCTGTTATCATTATGCCTATTGTGCGACCTGGAAACAATATTTTATTGATTGCCAATTTAAATATTACCTAAATCTTCCCAAAAAAGATAAAATAATCAGTGAAAAAATATATATTTAAATTTTAAATAGTTATTCCAAAAAATTATTAAGTTTCAAAGAACATTAATTGTTCGACAGAGACGGCACTTTTCGAACAGATGACGTCATGTGTTCTGATGTCGAAATCAAAGAACTGTCACTCCATAATCTTTTTTTTGCGGGAAGATGATAGCAATAGCTCCCTCCAGAGTTTTTGAAAGCTTATTATAGAGATAGGTTAGTGGTAAGACCGTTGGACTGCCAAGTAAAAGGTCGTAGTTTCGAACCCAGGCACGCACCCTCTGACTTTTAGAATTTATGTGTGTAGGTATTAGAAATTAAAGAGCACTTGCTAAAACGCTAAAAGAAAACATCGTAAGGAAACCAGCACACCCGTGAGATGTTTCAACGATGTGTTAAGCCATGTCAGAAATCTACGGGCGGTTTAAACTCTGATACCAGGTTGTTCATCAACCATACGATAAAGAAAGAAGATAAAGGGTCAAGTCCTGCTCGTGTCCTATCTCTTTCTCAATTTCCTCTAACTTTCCTCTGAAGTCCGTAACATGTATTAAAAATCAATACAATATATGATGAGGGTTTTTTAATAATTGGTGCTCTAGTCACTAGTCAGGATATGTTAATCTGCCTAGCCCGACTGTACTTAAATTAAATACAAGGTGACATAACAAAGAGGTGTGACAGTTACTAACGCGGTTCCAGCGCAGGCGCAGTATCTAGAACTATTTAATTTACTTGCGGTTTGCAATGCTAATTGATATTACGAGCATTGACTTGTAATTACTGTAGACAAATACTGTTACAATTACGCATAAGTTTAATTATACTAATGCGCGCTACAATGCTAAATGCAGATAATGACAAATTATAAACTGCGTAAATTTTAAATTAGCAATATTCTGAAAAGCCGTCTGTAACTGTCTCACTACAGGACAAAGGCCTCTTCTCATACAGAGAAGGATCGAGCATTAATCACCACGCTAGCTCACTGCGTGTTGGTGATTTCCCTATAAGGTTCAGGTTTTTTCAGATTATTATCTTCTCGAATCTTAAAGCAAATTAAAAACCTACAAATGTTATTTACGCTATCATCAAATCATAACAAAACAAAACCTTTTAAATGCCAAAAATTTACATTTTATTTTAATTTTTGCCAGTGTGCGCATGAGCATTATTTGTGTGGAAATGGGCAATCATTTTGATCATGTCATACCATTTAGTTAAATCCATTTTAAAGTAGCTAGTATCTTGGCTTAAGATTGCCATAACAGTTGGCTATGTAAACATTATAAAGTCTTGCGTATGAGCATTCAGTAAATTGTCAACAACTCATAAATTACTTAGGATAAGACAAGGCGAGAATTCCGAGTTCCCATTGAAAATTTCCTGGTAGGAAAATCTAATAGCATTGTCTTATCCGGGCGGGATGTGAACCTCACGTGCATATGCAACAATTGCCACGACTATCATGCCCACAGCAGTCAAGGTCGGATCCGGTCGGATAGGACTGTTGCTTTATTGCAAACATCTTCATTGTTCATCAAAGGTCGAGGAATGGCAATCTACCGCGCCGGCAATATGCCGCCGCGACGGAAAGCAAAATTTTTTTAAAAATTAACCTTTACTAACCTTTACTTTTTTTTTTTTTTGTTAATCTGTATTAGTGTTTTTTTTTAGTAAAGGTTAATAATATATAATACAGATTAACAAAAAAAATTAGAACAAATTGAAAATAAGATTAAGAGCGGGTTTTGAACCCGCGACACTTCCTACATACTTGCTACCATGGAGCAGATACTTAGCTTGCCACTTGTATTACAATACATACACATGAATTAAAAATTAATATATGAACAATTGGACACAGATTAAAATTTGGGAGTCGTCTAGAACTTCAAGGAGTAAACATAAACTTTTTGTTAAAAGTACTGTCAAAGTGGCACATTAAATTCAAAGTGGGAGGCCAGTGTCTGGCCGATGGAAGTCGGTTATTAATAACACACAAAAAAAGGGAAATTAGTAATAAATTATCACGAGAGGTTTGCTATTGTCCGATGAGGAGTTCCGTTCTGCATCTCCGAAGTTCATCACCAGATCATAATTATACTATGTGGGACCAATAAGGGAATTAATTTCTTCGAACAAAAAAGAATTACTCAGATCGGCTCACTAATCATGGACTAACCGTTGAACCTCCTTTTTGGAACTCGCTCAAAAAGTAGACCAACTGGGTAAGTACAAAGTTGTCACAGAATGCGAGCATAAAATAGCGAAATTGGGTTGCAATATTTCGCAAGGTGAGTTACGAGATCCGGACGCGCGACCTCTTAAAATAAAGACAGCGCATCAGTGACTCTGGAGATAATAAACTAGATACGTTTTACTGTCAACGAATCCTTTGACCTGTCAATTTGCAGACATAATTAAGATGCAATGACATGCTGGTCTATTAAACCTTATTTCAGTAGTATCCCATTTAATTCAGAATGGCATCCCGAAATTTAGATTAACAGAGTGGATACTGAACATAATAGATTCGTTGGTAGACCGACAGCAAGTCTGATTGTCCATATAAAGAAGGACGCAAGCAAAACTTGCAATCCGTAAAGCTCATAGAAGATTAGAACGATTCGGGCTGACCGATATGTTAAGCGGAGAAACCTCGTCGATAAATCCTTCAGTAGTGTCCTAATTCAGTTTTAATTTCGTTTCAATTCAATTTTCATTCAGAATTAATTCAGTATAGCATCCAGGAATTTTAAAGTAACGCGGTGGATACCGAATATACCGATCCTAATAGATCCGTTGTTAGACTAACACCAAGACGGATTGTCCAATATACTATTACTAGCTGTCCCGCGCGACGTTGTACGCGTGATTATTTTATCTCTACCCTTTTTTTTTCCTACCCTACCCTACGCTACTTTACCCTACCCTACCCCTACAATACCCAACCCCTAATCTACCATACCCTACCCTACCCTACCCCTACCATACTCAACCCCTACTCTAGCCCTATCCTACTCTACATCTACCCTACCCTACCCTACACTATCCTACGCTACTCTACCCTACCTCCATCCTACCCAACTCCTACTCTACCCTACTTCACATCTACCCTACCCCTATCCTACCCAACTCCTACTCTACCCTACTTCACATCTACCCTACCCTACCCTACTCTACCTCTACCCTATCGCTCTATTCCTACCCTACCCTACTCTACCTCTACCCTACCTTACCCTACCTTACTCTACCCATACCCTACCATACCCAAGGGGTATAATTACATTTTATTTTTCTTCGATTCTTCCATTATATTATAGGCGGAGACTAATCCAACAAATCAAAAATCATGAAAATCGGTCCAGCAGTTCTCGAGTATACCTACTAATTTTCATGACTTCAACTTTAAAAATGGCAGAATTTCAGTCACTGAATATCTAATTATCTAGTAATAGTCTCCCCATAGTCATTGAATATCGAGATATACGTGCATTAGTTATGCCACTTTGATGTCTCTTACTAATACCGAATTTCCTACACAAACTTTCACCCCCCCCCCTTCCCTCCAATAGGTAGAGTTTTCAAAAAGCTGAAACACGTCTTAGGATTTGTTAACCGAAAAGCTAATTATCAAGTTTAATGACGGATTTTCATAACTACAAACTTTAGTCCCCTATTATATCTCCTTTGGGGGAAAAAAATCCAAATTGTTTGATACACGTCTTTCTTATTTGTAGCGCATAAGCTTAATACTCATTTTTACATCTGTAACTTAAAAAATAACGAATCTTCCATACAAACTTTCACCCCCTTTTTTATCCACTCAAAGGTAGATTTAAAAAAAAAACAATGCCCGTCCTTTTATTTATCAACCGAAAAGCTGAATACCAAGTTTCGTACATTTAACGTTAAGAATTACGGATTTACATACAAACTGTTTCCCCCTTTTTTACCTACTTAGGGGGGGAATTTCAGAAAATCCTTCCTTAGTGCACCCCTATGGTACTTAAAAAATATTGTCTCAAAATTTCAAGTCCCTAGGTCTACCGGTTTAGGCTGTGCGTTGTCTGTCAGTCAGTCACGTTACCATTTTATAAGTATAGATTAACGTGGGAAAAACTTGGAGTCTACACAGCTCGTGGACGATTGGAACAATACCTACGGGCTGAGAACGATGATCTCTATACGGAAAAAACTACGTACGAGGGAATGGAGGCTTATAAAAAATGATCTTGGGATACCTATAAGAAGATAGAAGAAGAAGATGGATAATAGAAGTTTTCCAAGATAGAGTGAAGTGGAAAAAAATTGGACAGAATTGGACAAACGCTAGGAAGAAGATGTGGAAGATCTTGCAATATAAATTGATTTAACGTAGGTACTTGAATATTTTCGTGTTTAAGATTCTAGAAAGAGGTTGTGGTATCTTGTGTAAATAATAATCTTACCATTTTTAACCCTGGAACGGATGACAGCCAGTAAACCCATGCGGTAGACGACATGTTCCAACAAATTGGCTCTGAAACAAGGTATTTATACATTAATGATGTTGTAGCATTTGGTGCACATGTTTTTTTGTCCAGAATATACCTAACTACTTTATCTTATGTAGGAATATAAATTGAAATGACACATTTCATACATTTTTGTGTTTTTTTTTTACTGTTTTAGCACAAGTTATCTCTTTCAAATTTCTTATTAAATAATTACATTTCATTAAAATATCGCTGCTCCTTATTTATAAAAATATCTGTACTTATTAGTCATTATTAGGCAAGTAGGTAGTTTAAAATAATGATCGATATTACGTTCGTACTCTGTTCGTACACAGATGCCATTTGTATCATCCGTAAAGATAAATGAAGCTTAACGATGAATCGCCATATTCTTTGGAACTACTCAAGGATATCGTGTAAACTATGTAAGTAGTGAATGTACTGATACGAATACATGTTATTTAGGTATTTTGAACTTTATTTTTTTACCCGACTTGTGTTGTTAACAATATTGAAAACATCTTTTAAACAAAAAGCGAATTTAAAAAATATATAATGTGCTTCTAAATTATCTGCCACGGTTGCAATAGGAGAAAGTATTGGGTATATAGATTACAATAGTGAAGAAATTTCGTACCCCGGAACAGTACAAAAAAATTGGAGCATGGAGCAGAATTAGACCTACGCAATAATACGCAGGCAAAAGAAAAAAAAATATGACGTTAGATAAAAAAAAATACTTTACTATTGTTTGTAATATAAATAACCAATATTATCTCCCATTGCAGCCGTGCCAGATAATTTAGAAGCACCTTATATTATAGGTGATATTAAAAGCCTTTTCTAATTAGTTCGAATCGCTTTTTAACAAAATGTTTTTTTTTAATATTATTTTTTTTTAATTTGTAAGTTAATACATATATCTAGTTATTAAATACTGTTAAGATTATAAGATTGTTTATAAGATATGTTAATTAAGACAGGTAAAACAAAAATGGATTATACCAACGCGACTTGGAACGAGGACCTTCCAATAAACAAGATCTTTTTTTAAATTTTATTTTTAAAATATTGTACCTAAACGAAACCCCTACACAAAGTTTTATATCTTGTTGCAGTATCGACGACCAATTTGGATACTTAAAATGATTCGCATCAGACGCAGTCCGTAAACGTTTTAATTCTTACGTAAGTTTCCCCGCAAAAGGGGGTGTACAGTAACCGTAAAGTGTACGTAAAGTACACAGGATATTAAAGAATAAGTACACTATCAAGTTATCAACTATCCAGTCTCAAACTGCGACCACGAGTGCTGCAAAGCATTCGAAACGTCAGGTTTTGAAAAAATAAACATTCAACGCGAGTTATCCGTTAAAAGTTGTTTTATTATGTTATCAACTATCACCAATGTTGATAAAACATTGCGTACCATCGCTATTGATTTTTTGTGTCAGTGTGTTATCTAACTAATACCATATTGTTATTACCAGTTATCTTTATTGTTCATGCTTAGATAACGTCGATTCAATGAACTATAACCATACAATATTAGACAAGTAAATTCTCCGAAACGTATAAAGTGCTAAGTGACTGGTGTACTGTCAACAAATCATTGGTACAAATACCGGCAAACATCTTGACAAGTGACTTTGAGCAATACTCGATTTTTAGGTCTCTTTGGTGGTCCGAAGGAAGGGCGAGGGAATATCTACCGCGTACACGTAAGTGATTGCTCGGTCGTGAACCTGAGCGAACTTTTTCCCACTACGCCGCTTTATGTTCAAGATGTTTGCCAATGTTTGCCGATATCTACCGGTATCTGTGATTTTATTCTCAGGGTTGATTCAATAGTAATATTAGAAATTCTAATAATACCGTTACCGCTGGTGTGAAATGTTGACTGCAGGTTTACGTACATATCTGCACCGTCTAATTGTCTATGCATTGCATAAGCAATAAGGACTAAGGAGCGAGCCTTGCTACAGAATTCTAAATACTTTGCACTTTGTTTGTACAACCACAGTGCTATCAGTAAAGTAAGGCAACGCAAAATTAATAGTAGAGACAGTTAAAAAAAGTTTCTAGTCTTTCATTGAATAGTTTTTCATGCCAAAGACTCGATTATCAAATCAGGACTGTAGGACGAGAATACTACTAAGCTAGTTTTAACTGGCCTTATCACAAGAAGGTATTAGAAAAGTAATTAATTGGTCCAGACCGAGAGGAGACATGCAATACGTCGAATGAGTAGAATGAAATAGGTACCTACCTATATCTAATCGGGCAAGTTAGTCACATTCCACTTTCCAGTCCAGGCAAGGAAAAGAAGTAGCTAACTTAAGGCGCTGTGCACAGTCAAGTTTGGTATTACAAAGGGGGTGAAGCAGGATGAAGTGGGAACGAGCCGCCCCGCCCATGGGTCCCGCCCCTTCCGTCTATTGCAAGCTTGAAGCAAAATAATAGATTGCGAGGCATCGCGCAAAACTCGCCATTGCGTAACGTCCATTATAAATAAAAGCGTAATTTCGTCAGTAATATCACAAGTGCATTTGACCTATCGTGGCAATGACCCGCTTGAAATGAGCGTGCCCGCGGCAACCTCTAGGTTCGAACCCTATCAGACATCGTATATTTTTGAATTTTTATAATACGCAATATAATAATTAGTAATTACCTACATATCTTCTTTTTGTTATTTTTTAAAATATTTATGTTCATAATTTTGTTTTCTTATTTTTAAAATAATGAAACAATAATTGTTATTTTCTAGAAAAGATTACATCAAAAATGTGCAAAATTGAAAAAAAAACTGTAAAATTTTAAAAATAATTATTTATGTACATATATTATATTTATATCAAACAAAAAAATAGACAAAAAGTAAAAAAACAATTTATTTAAAAAAGAAATCTTTTTACTCCAAAGAAAAACCATTAAAATTGCATTATAATTGTTTAAAAAATAAGAAAATCAACAAAAATAAAAAAAAATAAATAAAAAAAAGTAAAATAACAAATAAGAAAATCAGCAAAAAGTAATGCTCGATGCAGGATCGAACTCTACTCATACACTATAGTGGTTGACTACATCAACATTCTAGTCCGCTAAACCATTTAGACAGTAATGGTAGTGACTAAATTACATTTCTCCTTGATGGTCAGAAGCTTGAATAAGGTAGATGTCTGATTTAGATGTCAGACATCGTACATTTTTGTATTTTTATAATACACAATATAATAATAAGTTGGTACTTACACCTACATATTTTCTTTTTGTTATTTTTTAAAATATTTATGTTAATATTTTTTTTTTCTTATTTTTAAAATAATGAAACAATAATTGTTATTTTCTAGAAAAGATTATATCAAAATTGTGCAAAATTAAAAAAAATGTAAAATTGTATAAACAATCATTTTATGTACCTATATTATATTTATCAAACTAAAAATAGACAAAAAGTAAAAAACTATTTATTTAAAAAAATACTTTTTAGGTACTCTAAAGAAAAGCCATTAAAATTGCATTATAATTGTTTAAAAATAAGAAAATCAACAAAAATAAATACTGAACATTTATTTCAGACAAGAAAATAGAAAAAAAAGTAAAATAATAATTAATAACAATTATTTCAAATAAGATAATCAACAAAAAGTATCACTCGATGCGGGGATGGAACTCCCAACCGGTCGCTCTCGTAGGTCACATGTGCAACGTTCAAGACCACTAAACCAATTGGACGGTATTGGTGGTGACGAAATTACATTTCCCAATATACAGCTTTCAACAACAAACAAGATACGTAAATAATTTCTGAGCGGGGGCGGAACAAAATGACATAGGTCCATCTAGCAGCGCGCCTCAGCGGTCACTGTCGCTCCGCGTAGAAATGAAAGAGAAGGGATAATGGCGTGACGTTTGGTTCGTCTCGTCCGAATTATTTATCAGTAAATATATTAATTCCTACTAATATCTTATTTCAATCGATAAATACAAGTGAGGGCTCCCTTTATTATTATTTATTACGTAACTGTTATAAATTTCATCAAGATTGGTTTATAAATAATAGAGATAAAATTGCAGGAATGTTAATTTTAATGGTTGTTTTATGATTTTTTTTTATCGAAAAAAAATACCAAAAACGTGTTTTGAAGCCGTGAGTTCTCTCATAAATATGATCGAGAATAACATATATTTTTTTTGCTACTCTAAAATGTATACATTAGGCTAAAAAACTGTTTAATTAAGCCTATTTTGACTGTGCACAGCGCCTTAAGTTACTAGGTCGTAGGTCCAAGGAAGATCTAGAACTACATGTCACACAAGAAAATATTTTTATCTAGAGTTGCATTCGTTTTAACTGTCGATCACTGATCTAATTTGAGGCTGATCGGCCCTAATCGGGTCGTCTAGCGATCGGACTGATCGATCAGATGACTAATTTTTAAAAGGCTGTTACGGTTTTACTTGAGGCTTCGAACGACAGTATTGTATCTAATCCCATCCTAACTAATATTATAAATGCGAAAGTAAGTTTGTTTGTTACCTTTTCACGCCTAAACTATTGAACTGATCATCCTAAAATTTTCTGTATACGTTGTCAGATGTACAGAAACGGACATAGGACAACCTTCATCCCGAAAAAAGTAAATGTTCCCGAGAAAAACAGCAATAACGTTCTTATGGTAATCGATGGCGCCACGTGTCGTAGGTACAACCCGAATTGTCTACAAAATACTAAATTAAGCTACCATAGTATAATAGGATTAAACTTTTGAACGCCACGGTGGTCACCGGTAACCGGCAAACAATAAAAATTGCATTGTATCTGCGGCGTGGCAGTCAGTGTTAAGATTCTCAACAACACATTTTATCATATTAACTAAGTAGGTATTCAAAGCAAAACCAATCTATGCGTCATCAAAAGTGTTCGTTACTGATTCACGGATTGACGCATCAAAGAATTGAATCCCATACTATTCACGTGCATACCTACGCAAATAACAGGTAGACACAAATACCGGAATATCGGTATGTAGATTACGCCACAGCGTCTGATCTCAGCTAAGAATAGAACCCAAGACTTCCCGTTACTGTCGTAACTAAGTCGCGACTGTAAGATGGTATGTCAAGAAGACATAATGTACGTACTCGATAGATTCAATTCATTTTGTCCCGATTTTATTTACTCTTGAAGTACTTACGGTTCTTGACATGCTCAATATGGGGGCAATATGGGGACTAACTCTTGAACTACGAACCCAATCATAACTAATATTATTTTTATTAACACATCATCGTAAACAGAGCTATAACATGTAGGAATAGCGGACGGTAATGAGCGTTACGAACCCGCCATTTTAGTATTTTATTTGAATACATTATTGTACATTGTTTTATTGTTTATTTTCTAGCAAGTAAAATGAAATATGTACATTGTTTGTTACTCGGGTATACGACTTATTACTAACATCGGGCCATTATAGGATCCTTCACTGACTCGGGATTTGAATGTCCCTTCGACGGTAATTGTGCACTTACCGCACTTATAACACAATGTACTATTTTAATACGCAAGATGCAAATTCTTAAATCATCCAGCAAACTATAATAGAAAGCAAAGTCTCTGTTTTCGTCTCTATTTCTCCGCTTACTTCTACCAAACCCCGCAAGGGATTTTGATACGTTTTATTATAACTATCATGATTTAGAGAATTTCTTCTGGAAAGTTTAATGCAGTAGTTGATATAGTAGTTGGATAGTTTAGTACTGTAGCTTGAGTGTAGTGATAGATAGCCTAGTGGTGATGACCGTTGACTGGCAAGACAGAGGTCTCAGGTTCAAAACTTCGAACCCAAGGCGCGCACTTCTGACTTTCAGTAAGTTATGTGCTAATTAAGTATAAATTAATCATCACTTACTCCGTACCTCGGAAAACAAAACTCGGTCAGTAGGACATTAATATAACGATCTTTATAAAAAAAAAACAATTATTATCTTTTCGAATCGATGACTAAATGTCGTGAGTGGTCAGCTCATAAAGTCATAACGTTCCTTAAAAGGCTACTTCAGACACCTACATTGTTCTAGAATCGTAACACTTTGTTCATAATTAAGAATATCTTGTTAACATAAACTGGAGTCTATAAAAGTGTCTATTTAATTGCGTCTTATTGGATTATGATTACGACCACAACGTCCGGAAATAATGTGATTAAGAAACATTTACGACCAAAAACGCTCGTAGCTCTACTACTTCTTACAGTTGATAGGTAGCATGACAGCGCCGTCAGCGGTAAATGTGTTATTACTGACTTTTCACTCTTGTCGAGGTAAGGCATATTAGGCCGGGATTCCACCAAAGCGGAGAAGAGCGGAGAGGAGATGTGTTTCCATACAAATGACAACTCGAATGAACTCGAGCGGCGCCGCTTGATCCGTCATTTGTATGGAAACACATCTCCTCTCCGCTTTGGTGGAGTCCGGGCCTTAGAAGGGCCCTCGCCTCGCATGAGGAACTGAGCAAAGACAAGATTGTAGATGGACTCTTCCTCGCGTCACATCGTTACTTCACTTCGCATAACCCTGATAGTTACCTACTAAGTATGTGTATTTGACATAACGTCGATGTACCTTGCCTTGTCTAACCTTGACGAAAGAAGAGGCTGCATTGGAGAATCGCAAAATACCTAGCAACTATTACTGTTGAGTCAAGATGTCTGATAACTGTAACGACTTATTAGTTACTAAAAAAATCTAAGTAAACTCGTTTTTAACTGGGGTCCCCTCAGTGGCGGACTAAGCCTGACAGGGGCCCGGGGCACAAAAATTAAATGGGGCCTCGGGCCTCCTCAAAAATTTACGTTTTTGTAGTGCATAGGAGGGACTCGAGATTTGGGTGCCCCCTAGGATCAGGGGCTCGGGAGAGACCACCTCCTCTTCCCCACCTTAGTCTGTTAGACTATGTAGGGGACTTTTACAAGAAACGTGTTTTTTCGGCGTTTTTCTACGGAACTCTTCGTGTGCAATCAGATGGCCAGTTTTTTTTAAATTGTGCTTATTAAATATTAAAAATTAAAATATTTTAGACATCCTTGCATTATCTTACTTTATATCATAAAATGTTGATTAAAAAAATCAGTTACAATAAACTGCGAGTGTTTGAATAACAAATAATAAAGTAAATCGATCCTATAGTTCTTGGAGGTTCGCCAAAAAAGTAATATATCGGAAAAAGGCGCCGGGATCAAAGTGTATTTTTTATTATTTTAGGCATTTGCAATGCAGAAACTGTTTGTGCTATCTGGAATATGTTAACCTGGCTATAAATACATTGGTCTTATTCTGCACTATTATTCTAGCCTAGCCTAGTAATACTGAGGTGCAGTGCGAGTGTGGAGTGGCCGTATAGGATATGCGACACCTACTTCCCTGCCCGTCTTGTACTACGTGCTAAACAAACATTCATTTGAAGCAATTTTTATGTATGAATACTTGTTCGGACCAAACAGATATCTTTACTGAAACTAGCGACCCGCCCCGGCTTCGCACGGTTACGCTAATATGCATGTATTATACATATAAACCTTCCTCTTGAATCACTCTATCTATTTAAAAAAACCGCATCAAAATCCGTTGCGTAGTTTTAAAAATCTAAGCATACTTAGGGACAGACAGACGCGGGAAGCGACTTCGTTTTGTACCTACTATGTAGTGATAGTGATACTGACTCAGAATATAGCTGACTCAATTTGGTGAAAAATTTTAGATAAAAAAAAAAACAACAGTACCTATTTAAACTATTTAAGTAGACTATAAATAAATTATATTAAAAAGATAAAAAAGTTTTCTTTTCCAATATAAACTTAAACAAACAGTGTTCCTTTGGGATGGCGTTTCCTTTAGTCCCCACAGCTTAACAAAGTACTACAAATTGGTTCACCCAAAGATACTGGAAGGGGTTCACCACAAGCGTAATGGTTTGAATCCATGAGTCATGCATGACCTCTTAATTGGTTGTGAATGTAGGACACCAAATCGTCTCAAAAGTGTGAAGTATCTAACAAATATACTATAGGTAATGATAAATACTTAAATGTTTTAGTCTAAGTACTTTTCTGTATATTTTTGTGAAATTTTTACATGTTTTAGCACATGTTAGCTTATTAAATATAAATATTTAATATAAAATTCGAAAAAACAACTGTCCCCATCCGTCCATCCATATCATTTTTTTTTTTCAAATTTTATATTAAATATTTATATGAATAAAATTTTAAGTCCTATTATAAGTTTTTAACGTTTTGTATTTTTCTTATTGTGTAGGATTACTTTACTATAAATTTTTAAATGGTATTATCAAAACTTAAATATAGGTACTACCTAAACTATTACTGTGTTATAATTATATTTTATCTGGTAGTTGATTCAATCATCTACAAGTGAATCATCTACCAGATAAAATATCATCATCTGCCTAGCCTTTTACCAACTACGTTGGGGTCGGCTTCCAGTCTTACCGGATGCAGCTGATAATACCAGTGTTTACCAGATAAAATAAAATGAATAAATAACTTTTACTTAAAATTAAAAAACAAAATTATATAATAAATATCGCCTTTCCACTTGAAAGAGAAATTAGAGCATTATGATTGCATACAATGTAAGTAACAATTAGGTACTTTCACCAAACTGTATTACAACCTTGAAACTTTCAATTAAGAAATATATCATGTAGGTACTTATCTATGTACACACACACACGCTACATATTTGTGTTACAAATTAGTAATTAAAAATGATTTAATTAGAAACAATAGTTCATTATTTCAGGATGTGTTTGTAAGTTAATATTGACAATATTCTTCTTCTTATCGTATGGTTGATGAACAACCTGGTGTCAGAGTTTAAACCGCCCACAGGCCTCTGACATGGCTTTACATACCATTGAAAAATCTCTCAGGTGTGCTGGTTTCATCATGATCTTTTCCCTCACCGTTTTAGCAACTAACTTACGAAAAGTCAGAAGTGCGCGGCTTGGGATCCAACTTGTGACCTCTGACTTGTCAGTCAACGATCATACCACTACGCTATCAATACTATTAAATTGACAATATTTAAGGGATTATACTCACTATTGATTTGTGGTATGTTGTGTTTAGTAAGAATGAACTAGGTGTGATATTAAGTTAATAGTGACGATACATATAGTGGATAATAAATATTATACATTTTAAAGTTATTCAATATGATAATGAACATGAAGAATAATATTTTATGTAGGTACCTAGCACTTTCGGTATTATGAAGTTAATTTAGAATTAATTGCAAAACTTCTGCAAAACAGACAGGGAATAAAGTGAGTTGATAAACATACCTATATATTTATAAACTTTATTCCATATACCTAATATGGTACATGATTATTATTCATATAGCTCTAAGAATATGATTCTTATATTCAACCAACAAAGGAAAAACAAATTTAATAATATGTCAATACTGCATACCAGAAAAGGTCAATACTATTAATAATTAAGTAAGCAAAGATTATTATCATAATGACCTTTGTTGTGTAGTTAATATGAGGTATGTTTAAGTACCAGCTTATGAGTCTCAATTTTAATAACACCTATGTACTGTACACTTGGTTTGCAAATACCTAAATTATTTGAATTTAAGTACATAGGTACCTGTGAAAGACTTTAGCTTACTTAATAACAAATACGTTTTAAGCTATTGCTTAGATTTCATCGTGGGCTTTGAGCGTGGCAACCGAATTAAGAAATTCCGTAACAAAAAAAAACTTACACCCTTTATTGGAGAAGTGGGAAACAGTGTTGGTAAAAAATGCTATGCAATAGCTTTACTGTGGCAGTCCCCGAGTGTGACACGTTTTTTTTGTTTTAAAGTGGTATCTGCTGTCAGTTTTTATTGGCTATAGTCAGAAGGTTCTCCGGTCATATCTTGTAGAGTACTATCTCCAGCAAGGACAGCTACTTACTTGTCTGTTCATTGTTACACTTTGTTATGTACCTTTATACTTGTATTTTTGGCTTAATTCAATAAAATATAAGCTATAAATTCTATGGCTAAGTCAGTAAGCGCTGCTAAATTTAAGTGGTAGAAAACTAAATCAAAAAATTGATAGTTATTAATTAAAGATTCTATCCTAATTATTACTAGAATAACTTTTCAAATTGTTACTTACTACCTACATATAAAAGTCATAGTAAGACCCCCCACATAGAATCATATCATGGTAAAGCTACGTGAACTAATACACCTCTACGAAGTTAATTATAACTGTTATCATTTTAATTGCAACAAGGTCTTTTCCATTGCATAGGTACCTACATTCCATTACATTTTTTCGCATTATCCTCTTACATTTTTGTACATAATAATATGTTTATACACAGTTCAAATTATTGAATGAGTAACGCTATTGTTTTATTACTTTAATAAACTTGAAGTCATTGACCATAATCACAGGCAGTTGTGTCAGCGACTTCCCGTTATGAATTCGTTATAAACGATATTGCAGATGACTCACAAATCGTAACTATTGAACACTTTGTACATTGCAAACTGCTTACGTGACAATTTGTACTGCGCATGAGAGAAAGGTGCTACGAAAATGTATTTATTTTGTTTCTGTGACCTTAATAAGTGATAGACAAGGAATTTATAATGAATTTGCGCAATTTAACTTACTTTGTGCGGAATCCTGCTGTGCCGTATTGTATAAAAACATCACTCGTTTTTGGATGCATTTCTCTGGCGAACGCGTACACTACCCGTAAGCTACTTGGCGGCATTGTGATCGGCGAAATTTATTTATAAGGCCGCGTATCACTCAGTTACAATCACTTGGAATCAACAAACGAGATTTCCACATTCCCGCTCCGATACCAGTTTCACTGAAATTTGACGTCAGTCTGTCTGTACTTGTCAACTCAAATGTCAATAGATTCCAATAATATGCGACTATTTTTAAATGTATAGCATCAGAATATAATTTGTCGCTACTGATACGAGTCGATCGAACTCTTGAAAAATGAAAAGTAAACTTTAGCTTTACTTTCTAATTTTGCAGCATAATATTCCTTAGACAATGACAGCAAGCTGTCAAAACCAAATCGTACTTTTTCTAGTAGCTAGTATTACTATTCAACGCTAGATGGCAGACATCTAACTTCAATAAGCTTAGCTACTCATTAATAGATGTCGTTAAATTAAAAAGCTCACAAACTGATTTCTGCATTTTCCACTGAGTATTAAGTAAGCAGGGTGTAACTTGAACAACCAATAATTATGTGTGACTGTGAATTAAAACTTTATAATTATATTATTAGGTAGCAACAAGCCTATTTTACAGTTTGGCAAAAAAGAGTCTAAAAAAATGGAGGGCGCTACTGGCGCACTTCACGTAAAACAATTCAAAATTACAAGTTATTTGATACTGACATATTTCAATAACGATCATCATCGTCAAAATATTTGTCATAGAAATATTCAAAAGGAATTACTTAGGTACTTTTAAGTTATTTTAGTACTCACAAACGATTTTAAAGATTTTTCTTTTTAGTTCCAGCTGTCACCGCTTCAGAATCTTTTGTAGCTGTAGGTACAGTGACTCGCTCGCTAATATTTAATTTTAAGTAATTATGCCTTGTAAACTTGCATGTCCATTAACTTTTCTTTACGTTGACAGTCTACTTCATAATTGACGAGCTGTCTTTCTCTTCACCTCTTTTTTTACGCTACGGGACAGCCTACGTACTTAAACAAAATGAGTATAAAATTACAAGGCACATAGAGTAAACAATTACTCAGTAATTCTCGTGCACCTTATGTCAAGTTAAGTACTATTTTCCAACAAAACTTACCGATCTCGACTACCTACTAGGTATTCGTAATACAAAATATCATAATAGGTATCTAATAATTTCTAGTAGGTAGGTACAGTTGGGAGCACAAATAGGTATTGTGTAAACATGCGTTTTTTAAATCGTTATCTAACTATAAAGCGTGTAACAGAAGTCTGAAATAATACATTAAGGGCGTATAAAGTACCTACCCTATAAACAATCCTTGAGCATAGGTTTTGGAACGGAACCCCAAACAACAAAACGAGTAAACCATGGTCAAAGTTTTCACCAAAATCTTTCAAATACAGCCCTAGACATCAGCTGAAAGGTAAATCAACACGAATCCGGTTCTTTACCTTCAATCAATTCTTTTAGTTAGCATTAGGTAGGTACGCACAGGATAATCAAATCTGTCATTATTGAAGAAAATTAAATCAAAAGAATTATTTTGTATATGAAAAAAAAAATGCCTCTTTGGCATTCAATATTTTCACAGGTGATTCTCTTCATGATATACATACATGCCCTTAAGTATTATTTCGGACTTCTGTTACACGCTGTATATAGTTGACTTATTTCCTGTGACCGAAATTCGGTCAGGAGGACATGGCTCTATGATCATTTTCGGCAAATTTATTTAAAAACAATTGTGTTTACATGTCTGTGCTTTCGTCTGTACATGACTAATGAGCGAACATTGTTAGTTGCGCTTCACTTGTTAGGCAGAGTAATTGACGTTTGGCGGTCTGCCAGTCAGCTAGTCAACTTTGATTGCGTTCAAACTGGACAGTTGATTCTTCATGGTGATTCTCCATTGAGAGATTATCTTGGTCTTGTCTTGACAAAGTATATCTAACGTACTTATAGCTGTTGAAATACTTAGGTAGCATACAAACGAAAGTAGGTACTTATGCACAGTCAGTAAATAAACAAATTAAAAGTGAGCATAATCCTTCATCTAACTTGAAAACCACGGTAACTAACTCTATTTCTAACTTTATTTAACTATAACTGTAATATACTATAACTATATTTTTGTTATTAAGAAAGTATTTTACAATATTTGTACACCCTTAATGGCTAGACATAGCGTTCATTGTATTTTAAGAATACTCTCTGTACCTTACCTATGCTCTACAAATAAGGATATTTTGATTTCTTTTATCACACTAAAGTGTCCCATTTCTGGGCAATGGTCTCCTGCAACGGTTAGTCTGAGTTTCGGAGATTCGAGAGGTTCGAACTTGAGACCTTACCAGTCAACGGTCATACCACTAGGCTATATCTCAGCTCAATATACCTAATTACCTGCAATGCAAAGTAAACAAAAAAAAACCACCTTCTATGTTTCCACTCTAAAGCACGACAAATAGTTAATTAAGCAAAATTAACGAAAAGAAGCGGTCCCCACCTAATTTATATCTATTTATGAATGACAGTAACACATGTGTGTATTTAGAGCTAAATTAAAACAACGAATGAACGACCACTAGGTACACCAGGTTGGAGGGAACATTTGGGATAGGTTCCGATAATTATTCTTAATATATTTTTTTCATCATCATTATCATCAGCCTGTATTAGTCCACTGCTGAACATAGGCCTCTCACAATGCGCGCCACTATTATACGCTCATTGGAGGTATTTGCTCAAAATCGCCACGCTGGGCAAGCGGGTTAGTGATCGCAGTAGCAGATGATTACTGTTTCACAGAAGGATGCTGCTGCCCATCCTCCGGATCCTTCCCTTTGTCGCTTCGTACGACACCCGCGGGTCGAGTAGGGGTAGTTCTATTCTTAGGCTGTAAACCACACGGCAATATAATTTTGTGATCGGCAGTTATTGTTTCCGGATTTTCTGTGCATATTTAAAGATATTTTAGGTCTGTTACTGAGGAGTTACGGCTTTATGTCTGTCTCATTCCAGAACCAGCAAGGACAAATCGCTCCTGGTTTTGTCTTGTTCGTCCCGCCATTTCGTTTGATGGGGTCTGAATGGGGTGTTTATTCAGAAAGAGACCACCTTGGCCACTCTTTGCTTCTCGAAGAGTCGCCCTTGTCGATCCTGAACTATTATAATATGCGATTATTGCATTTGGCTTTAAAATGTTACATATTAAACTATTAAAATTTTACCTAAAAACAAAGAACCCCCAATAGCTTTTGCAGAATAAAGTTTAAGACATGCGCTTATTTTAAAGCGATTAGGTACAGAACGTCTAGTTTCGCTCATTTAGGTATTATTTTAAAAGCATTTTATATTTTTAACTGTCATCTCATCCTGATTGCAATTCCCGGATCTAAAACACAGTTTGGTCACCTTAGTAATTACAGCAGCGGTCACGGTGCGCCTGCGCGTCGCAAGCGCAGCATACGCAGTACATTAATCGTGCAATTTTCAGCTAATGAGATTGTAAGGAAGATCTGCAGTGAGGACATTTCGTTAATCACTGTCGTAGAGACACAAGTTGGAGATTTTTTATTGGGTAATTTTTACAGTAGACACAAGGTCAGTTTATAACATACCTACATCCCTACCTACACTCATAGGTTTAATCAATTAATTAACTCTGCTGTTAGTAGAAGTCCAATGCATCGACTGGACCTAAGTGTGGGCTATGAATACACAGGTGCATTCTCTATTCCTTCACTCTCATAAACCGATTGAACGGCAATCCGACACGACTGGCGAGACATTAGGCGCAGGGTCAACGGCTTTACGTGCTTTCCGAGGCACGGAGCAAGTGATATTATAATAAGTACGCACATAACTTACGAAAAGTTACAGATGCGCGCCTTGGATTCGAACCTGAGACCTCTGACTTGCCAGACAATGGTCATACCAGCTAGCACGACTTCTTTGACACGTCGGCTTTCTTCTACTCTATTATAAAACCATTCAAGAGATTATATTGACCCTAACTAATACAACTGAAGTCTATTTTAGTGTTGCAATTTCATTCTGAACGTCATTCGCTGTCAATCGTCACTGCGCCTGCGCTGCCGTTGTTACTAATTACTGCAATTACACCACTTCGAACATGCGTTTCAATTAAAACCATCTGATATGTAAAGTGCCAATTAGTTGAACACTTTGTACTACTTATAGTACCTACAACTAATTGCTTAGAGCCGCTTTTTCATAGTCATAACCGTGGACCTAGCTAAGTTAGATTTTAAAATTACTGTTTGTTTAGCTTCATGTAAAGCTTTCACGGCTAAACTGAAACTAAATTGATGAAATTTTATAAAAAAATAAGCTGGTAAATAAAACAAGATAAATAGACTCACGCCTGTATTCCCCAGAGAGGGTAGGCAGAGGTGTGCAGTACACCCACGTTTCACCAGCTATGTTATATTGCTATATTATCCCATGTAATAGGGGGCTGCTACTGAGAATTTCCCACAGAAATCTAAATAATAAGGCCTTATTAAAATCTAAATAATAAGGCCTTATTAAAATCTAAATAATAAGGCCTTATTATTTAGATTTCTGTGGAATTTCCTTATGGAAAAACGCAACAACACCTTGCCCGACCCGGGGATCGAACCCAGGACCTCGTACTCAGCAGTCGCGCTTGCTACCACTAGACCAACGAGACAGAGGTTAAGCTATATTTACGGATGTGATGATCTTCAAATAGTAGGTACCTACATTGTGTTAGGAGGGCGGTAAGTACACAATTACTATCAACTAGGTATGCCTTTGAATGGCTTTGAAGGTCAAATCGTATGAACGTGTGCGTTCTTCCCGTTTTGACTTATGGAGCTCAGACTTGGTCTTTGACTAACACCTAAAAGTCCAAACTCAGTGTTTGCCATCGTACGATGGAGCGCAGTATCCTTGGTGTTGAATTAACAAAGCCGGCTATCGTGAGTCACATGCCTGATGAGCTGTGCCAAAATAATCACTAAGCGGACCCCTGATACAGCAAATCGGCGTCACAGCAGACCACGCACGGGATGGCGGGACGTATTGGACAGAACAAATAGCGACTGATCTACACTGGCTCTGGATCGAAAGACGTGGTAATCAAAGGCCTTTGCCGAGCAGTGCGATCTTCTTCTTCTTATCGAGTCATGACCCTGCTCAAATTTTACTCGACCAATATGTGGCAACCTCAACAGCCCTGTCTGTTGCCTCCTTAAGGTTCTGGGTACACATCGTCGTACAATAGCAGTGCAGCAATACTTACAGCAGTGCAATGAGTAACAGTACCTACCTACCTAACAGTATGCAAATAACAAAACACTGATGCGCAAGCGTGGTAGAGCTCTACCTAACATCGAAATAACCATCTAAGTAACTTTATTACCTCAGTAGCTCCCTAATCAGCGACCATAATCTATTCCATAATTATCTGAAACGCAACTGCACAAGAGCTGGTCAGTCCACTCGTAAAACAATTACGACGAGTGCGATTAGTCGTATGTGTGATTATCGTAAGGATAATCGCGCAGACGGGCGACAATCTTGTGCCGACTGTATGTATGTATGTATAAATCAGTGTAGTCGCGGATGGATGACGGTTAGTGATGTTTTTGAATAGTATGGTCTGAAAAAAAAGTGTTTCAATTATTGAGGTCGGCTTCTGATGTAAGACGCAACTTTATATCAGTTTTCTTCAGAGCGACGAGTAATCAAATCCCCTCGACTCCAAGCGTGTTGCGACTTGGTTGGGACCAACTTTTCTAAATTTTTAGTAATTATTATTTCAAGTTTACTGTAAATAACGGTCAAATTCTACGGTGACACTGGAGATATTTCAGTTCACAAGTGGCAGCCAGTAAGTGGGCAAAGGTGCAATCTCTATTTTCTTACTCACATAAGTCCGATGGGACGGCAATCTGGCAAGACCGTAGTTCTTCAGATGTAGTTCATACAGCACCGTACAACCTAGATCGAAGACTTCTTATTCTACCTTAAAATCCGAGCTCAAAACCAATTAGGCAATTTAAAACTGATAATTACATTAAGCATGCATTGTTACGCGAACCGTACCAGTACTTGGCGCGTACGCAGCTCACAGACAGGCAATGCTTCATCGTTATCTTCATCGCTTCCAGTAAGTACTAATACTGAGGAGATACAATTAACTATACCCCCTCCCCCTCCCCATGTAGTTTAGTACTCAGTTAATGACCAGCTCGCTGAACGAACATTGATTATTAAAATTAATTGTTAATGACGCTCTGATAAAATTGTGAAAAATTACTAGTTTCGCTTTGAAAATGGTAATTTAAACTTGTGATATGGTAAGTGGCGTCAATACTGCTATGTTATTATGAAAACCTCAGTTTATACTTATGGACTATCTAGGTCCCTATAATGTGTATCAAGCAGTATTTAAAAGTGTCATTCTAATTACATCTTCTTCTTTCGCCTGCCCTGGTCCCATATTAGTTGGGGTCGGCGCAAAATGTCTTCTTCTTCCATTCCTCTCTATCAGCCGTCATCTGAGCATTTACTCCTTTTTCATTCATATCAGTGCTTACACACTCCATCCATCTTTTCTTTGGTCTCCCTCTCCCCTTCCATCCATCAACACTTATATTCATCACCTTTTTAGACACATGTGTTTCATCCCTCCTCATCACATGCCCATACCAAGAAAAACGATTTCCTTTCAACTTATCTGTTACTGGCGCCACTTTTAAACTTCTCCTAATATACTCATTTCTTATTTCACTGTCATTCTTGTCATTCTAATTACATAAGTTGAAAAAAAATGTTAGCTATAGATACCTATATTATTATGTTTGGGTCAAATCTTGCAAGCTTCAGTTCCGATAACAATGCACTTTTAAGTATAGTAAGCATAACCTAAATCGATATCTAGGATTAGCTCCAGATAAAGAAACGGTCAACAGCACAGACACAATATTTAGCATAAACGTTCCAATATAAAAACTTAATATAAAACGTTGTATTATTTTTAAAATTAAATAGGCTAATTCACAGATATATACAGAATATTATGTCAGTAGGCTAATTCGATGGAAGGTGTTTGAACTTCCGATAATGGATTTTCATCAGTTCTGTTACTAGGTCGGGATAATCAGAACCAGGAATAAGGGACAGGTATAACAACTATAGGTACCTACTTTACTACATAGTTCACGTAACGTAAATTTTGATATTTCAATATAAACGCTTTTATTTTGTTAATTTCCGAACTACATTATTATACAAGTATTTACAAACTAAATACATATAACTGCTATTTACATTTGCCTATATAAAAAATACTAAAATAAAATAATATATATATATTATAGAAATAATATAATATAATAATAGAAAAAAAAGTAGTTTAATTGTTGAGCTGGCTTGACAGAGGAAGTTTGTGATGTTGATGATGTCCTCATCGAAGTATCCGTCGACGGGGCGCCGCTAATATTTCCTATCATGTGTACGGATGTGACTGGCGATACAAAACTGACACAAAACCCGCACAAAACCTAACGCTTAAGCAAGAAGATAAAGACATAAATAAGCGGCATATCTCTGTGTTCCTAATTTCCTGGTGTGCGCCAGCGCCACCCAGCGAGCGTACGTTAATACATATCTAATTAAATTAGGCATCTTTGACCACTTAAGTGCATACCGCAATAAAATATTATATTCGGAACTTGAGGATCAGAGTTCCGTCAGACAAAAGTAATGTAGGTAATGTGGATTGGGATGGTTTTTTGTTATATTTTATTTCGGAAGATAAGTTATTATAAAACGATCCACAGAGATCAGAAATACAACTAGGTCGCAATTTCAAATCTTTGTCATTAATAGAAATTATTGAAAATTTAATTGAGATTTGAAAATCTCAATAGAACATGTTACAACAAACAATATGTTCAAATAATATGAATTACAAAAATTTTTGAATATTAGTGTAACGTAGATAGCAGTGAACTAGTGAGGCGAATCGTCTTCTGCCTTTGGTGTCGCTAATTCGAGGACAGGACCTGTGAATTTAAAAGCAAATTCTTTGACCAAAAGCAGGTCACTCTGACTCTTACTCGTACTCGTAAGAAGCGACAAAAGGAAAGATCCGGAGGATGGGCAGCAGCATCCTTCTGTGTAACAGTAATCATCTGCTACTGCGATCGCCAACCCGCTTGCCCAGTGCATAGTGGTGATTATAATGATTGCACACTAATTGCGCGCATTAGGAGAGGCCTATGTTCAGCAGTAGACTTATAGGTACAGGGTGATGATGAAGTACTTAAGAACGTTTTATTTTTTCATTTTTTTAAAATTGATAAATCTTATTTTAGCTTTGAGCTCTAATTTCATATAGATTTTAATAATAGATATTTCTTTTTATTTGGTATTTCTCGTCTAGAAATAAAATACCTACATGTTCCAACGTAGGTAGCTACTGAACCCTGAAAGTTATGAAAATAATCTACACAAAAACGTAGTACGTTTTACGTACCTACCCACCTAAATAGTAAATGTTCATCATATAATAGCAGAGTAACGCATAAATGTATTATTACTGATATGATTCCAAATTGTGTATAATATCATTGCAGTAATAGGCAACCTTAATGGGAACACTTTGGCATTACACGCCATTATAAATTGAACTACCAAACCCCTCAGGGTCTGCACTTACAACTTTATCTCAATCATACAGTAACGACTTTATTCTAGACCTCAAAAGGTTTATTTCAGCTTGGCTAGTGTTTGTTTTATTGTGGTATTTTCGAAGAAGGGGGAGGATTTAATACATATTGGAGGATGTTTAGATTCTGGTATTGGATCACATTAAGTTATTTAGACATACGCCAGCAATTTCGCTATTAACTATAAGATCGTTTTGAAATCAATTCTTTGGTATCATGGTAGACTATTTGTTTTTTTTTCAACGCTATTTGGTTTGGTATATAGACGAGGTAGGTGGTATATTAGAATGATTATAAGCAGTCGATTAATTCATTGTAAACAACTTCTTCAATAGCTACAGTTTGATTCTGATGACTTTTAGTTTTTATGTTAAAAGTTAGACGAGTAATGAACAAAGGTAGGTTAAAAAATATAATTATGAATTATTATGTATGTTACTAAGTATTTACCAAAATTGTATGAAAAAAGCACTTGAATATTGTGATTTTTGCTCATATTAGCTTGTTTATTTAAATAAGTAATAAAGCATTTTCAGTTTTTCCCGAGATTTCCAATTTTCCGAGCAACATCAATCCAATTTTTCTTTGCCTAAAAAACCTTATTCTGACAAAAGGTATGAAAAGCGTATGAAAACATTGAAATATCAATTTAAACGTTAATGTGACTTTCATTTTCCGACTATTTTCTTGATCGCTTTTTCAATCAGACGGATTCAGACGCTGATTGTACAAATGTAATGAACATTTATTAAGGTACTTACAATTATTGTTTATTTTAGGCTGAGTGTATATTTCATATACATTTTACGCTGTTTTTCTGAAAAGCAAATAAAAATAAGGTTACAAAAACAGTAATTAGGCACACACGTAAAGCTATTAGGTTTGCAGGGCCGCTAGTACCTACCTATAAGTAAACTTTTTTGTATGTGATTGTGAAAAATCGTTTAGTTTTTGTATCATCATCTGCCTAGCCTTTTCCCAACTATGTTGGGGTCGGCTTCCAGTCTTACCGGATGCAGCTGAATACCAGTGTTTTACATGGAGCGACTGCCATCAGACCTCCACAACCCACATACTGGGTTACACGATACCCGTTGATAAGACTGGTTGTCAGACTGGGGTTTCTGACTACCCGTAACGACTGTCAAAGATCTACAATTAACAGCCGGGGCCAACAGCTTAACGTGCTATCCGAGGCACGGAGAGTGATAATTAATTTATAAAACGCACATAACTTACGAAAAATCAGAGGTGCGCGCGGCTTGGGTTTGAACCCGAGACCTCTGACTTGCCAGTCAACGGTCACTACCACTAGGCTAACACGACTCGTTACGTGGTAGTTTGCATGTGATTGTGAAAAATCGTTTAGTTTTAGGTGTCAGTTATACCTTTCAGAAAGAATGATAAAATAAAATTGTATTGACGACATCTCGAAAAAATCACAACCTTATCTAACGATCATGTTAACCTAATAGCTTTGCTGCGTGTATATGTTTAAAGGCAGGTTACAAAATTTTACCCACAGTTTCTCTGCAACCCACATTAGGATACCCTGAACCATGGGGTCCAGTTAACTCAAACACTTACAAATTAACTTGTCTAAGTACCTACATTCGTTTGATAAATTCCCCACTATAGTTAAGTTAATAAATAATGAAATATACTTCTCATTAATAAAAATCCCATCGTGGGTACGTGTTAATACGCATCCATCATGGTCGGTGTGTGGTCTATAGTCTCTGGTACAATTAGAGATGTTTCATTGTGCCCTACTCTATGGGAAACCTGTGTGTTTGTAATGCCACCTCTAATTCTCGCCTTTCATTTTGATTTATCGTGATATAGGCTTTGATTTTGTTCTTTTTATCGTTGTCTGATGTTTTAATTACTATTGAGTGATAAGGGCGGGGAAATTAAGTGCTGGATTCTATAACTTAAGTAGGACTTTATGGCAAAATCATGGGTAAAGTTATTTCTAGTAAGTATCCGCTATTATTATTAAGCCGAAGATTTAATAACCATTACAAATTCAGTTCTAGATTAGATGTGAATAAAATAATGTTTTTAAATGTTTATGTTGACTGAATAAACAACTAGACGATTAAAATTATATCTTGGTACTCGTCAAAAAGTGTGTTAAGTTCCGCAGCCTGCGAAATTTTGCTGTCCCAGATCCAGGCTTACTTGGCCTATAGAGAAATTCGTTCCTGATGATATTGCGGGCACCTATGGTCGTGGTCACTTACCATCAGAAGCCCTTCATTCTCCTTTTTAAAAAAAAATCTTGTTAATAATATGATTTTTCATCCTTTTCTCAATCACTAAAACATTGTAATAAAGCAGACTTTAGACATTTGTTTGTAACTACCTCATTTTGCAATGTTACATGTTAATCCTATTGGTAGCATTATCGTTAACAATACAATACAATATGGTGGACTGGTTAACACGGGAGAGCCCGTGTTAACCAGTCCACCATCATCGGAAACTATCTGGTTTAATAGAGTTATTCATAAGATAGCGTTGTACCCGGAAACTTAAAACATAGTTTAAATGGTTATACCCGGAAACTTAAAACATAGTTTAAATGACGTAGGTAACAACTACAAGCTTCACCATTCGCAATATTATCTTCTAGCTTTTGCCCGCTGGTTCGCTCGCGTTTATTTAGAATTTGACAATCAATTCGGGTTGTACGACACGTGCGCCATCTATTGTCATAAGAACGTTATATTTTTTCGGGATGAATGTAATCATTGAATATATCAATGAATGTAATACAAAAAAAAAACACTAAATACCCTAAGCTATGTACCTAGGTATGTCCCTTTATGTAGGTACACCTGTCAATGTAGGATATACCTATGCAAAATTTCTTTTTTTATATAAATTATCAATACATATTACATACATACATACATTACATAGATGATATATTATGTTTACAGTACAGTACACTAGTATGATTAGCAATACTCTGGCCAAGATATAATTATAATAATAAGTACCATGCTATAATTGTCCCATTGCAGGGCAAAGGATCGATTAATCGCCACTCTAGCTCACTTCGTTTTGGCAATTTCAGACTATTACCTATGTCCAGATTTCTGTATGATGTTTTCATTCACCGTCAGTTAGTGGTGTCTTAGATTCTCATTGAAAACGTCACATTGGTACTACATGTCAGGTTCGAACACATGCTTGCGAAGCGGGTCCAATACGTCACCACGACATTTGGGGCTACGTTATAAAAAAAAACATGTCGATATCTCAGATCCTGAAATCATTAATATATTTGAAAGACGTTTTCTTTTTCATTTTCCCTGTCAAAATCAAAACGTAGCTCTCTTATATTTACAATCATCTTATTGAACATTCAAACATTATTTCCGTTCAGTAATACGTTAAATTGATGCAAACACGAACGTAATGCTTTCTCTATGTAAGCCCGCCTACGTTCAAGAACGTAAATGCAGGGTCCATGTAACCATTTGGCTTAATGTTCATATCATATCACGATTTCGTTTGAAAGCATCGAGGTGGTCTATTCAGGTGGTTAGAAAAAATATGATTATGATTATGTGCGATCATCGTGTTTGAAATTTTCTAGAATATCAATTAATTGAGAGCTATTTTGCTAAAGCGGTTTTAGACCCATTTGATATTGAAGCTTGTGCTTACTTTTGCCAGCGGCTTCACTCACGTTAATTTAGAATTTAAAATACAATCTTGATTCGTAAGGCGCGTGGCGCCACCTATTATCATAAGAACGTTATTGTTGTTTTCCTCGAGAACAGTACTTTTTTTCGGGATGAAAGGTACCCTAAGTCCGTTTCTGTAGATTTACTTGAAAACATATAACATTTCAGGATGATCGGTTCAGTGGTTTAGGCGTGAAAGGGTAACAAACAAACTTACTTTCGCATTTATAGTATCAGTTAAGATTTACTATGACATAACATCTAACATTAGATATAGGTATCAATTAAGTTATCTTATAAAATTATACAAACGATGTAAATATGTTCCCACATACAAAACTATCCAATAGCTACTGCTTTTACAAGCTAATATTTTATATAAAACGGTCTATCGCTAATCAATCAATCAATCTATCAATTTGCTGTCATTTTTTATCGACGCCATCTTGATTGCTAACTCAGTAGATATTTTATGGCCAGTATATTCAACACAAGCCTTTTTAAAATTTAATTAATATAACGTTGCATCCGTTTTTATTAAAAACATTGTCGATGCCAATAAAGTTAAGAATATAATAAAATTAGTACAAATCCACTATAAGGCAATGATAACTCCTCGGCTGCTAATAGACAGGCAATAAAGCCCACCTTACAGATACTCTATGGGGCAATAAATGAATAAAAACAATTACAGCTAAACCAACATCTAGATACTTTCTGATCCTCTGCCAAACAATACGTAAGACTCTTATGTTAAGGAGATAAGGTTTGAATTGTAAAGAAGAATTTCTTTTATCCTTTTACCAACTGCAGGATAATTTTGGGCAAAGCGCGTTGTGTGAAAAGAATGGCGATACATCATAAGCGGAAGCGGTAGCGTTTTGTTTTGTTAATAACACAACTTTTACCATTTATTAATATTGATGTTGGAGCCAAATTAATTATTTGAACGATGTTACAGTTTTTGCAACGTTCATTAGTGTCAGCTAGATGGTTTTGTTAAATTGCTATACAATATTAATATCAATTATGTGTGCTTAATAGATAAATCTATCAAGTTTTTAATTAGAAACAGATAATAAATCAGTTTTTCTAATCTCGCGGTTTAATATTGATAAATTTTGATCGATATTACTTAGATTATTTTGGGTAATTATGGTGGGGTCAGCGATGGTAGTCTTTGAACCCGGAGGTTATTAGATGTTTACTTATCTATTTTTGTGTTAAATTGCAGTAGCTAATTTTTTGTTACGATTTTGTGTTGCAAAAAGAAGATTATTTAAATTAAATGTGTCTAAATTTCGTAAAAAAAATACTAACTACTTTTAGTAAGAGTAGAACTTGTGATTAGATGCGATTAACGTAATTAAAAAAACAAGTGCTCCAGTCAGTGGTCGAAATTCGAACGTATTTTTTTCTTATATAAATTTTAGCTTTCTGCACTTCTTCTCCAACTTTGCCAAGTTTCACACTCCTCCGCGCGCAATATTCTTAAAAAGGGATCCATAGTTCAGTTTTCGCTTGTTTGAACGATTACAAATCTTAAATGTATTAAATATATTGTATCATTTAAGATTAGGTGCAGTAAAATCAAGTATCGAGAAGTACCTTGTGCAGAGGGATATATTGTTGTTAAATTGGATTAATTAGTGCTTTATTTACTTTTAATTACATTTAGCTTTTAAATACAAATTAATAAGTTTGCGCGTGGCAAAAAATAATAACTAAAAAAAGTTTGGTGAAATGTTTCTATGACAATAAATGGCGCCTCCATATCCTCATATCTCATCCAAAAAATCGTAAAGCTATACCTCACTAACGTCCCCGCTACCGCTTGAACATCCGCGCCCGCTTTCTCCCACACTCTGTCCCACCCGATGTCGGCGAGATGAAAGCGGTCGGCGCGTTTGAGGCTCCGCGGCGGCGCAATTAGGGCCCCAGTAATGAGAGGAGCGACAGAGGCCACTAATCGGCGGCCTTAAGACACCACCTTCGGCTGAAATCAGAAGCGGATCACTCCATCGGTTTATTGCCCTTGATTAGGCTGTGGCCTGCGTTGGGCATTGATTCCAAATAGATTTGGGTGTTTTATGAGGAATTTTGTACAAATTATAAGTGATCGATATTATCAATTGGTCTGTTGGATAGTTAGAAGGTGTCTTCGTTTATTGCAGACTAGTTTCCGCCCGCTTCTTCGCTCGCGTGGTATGTTGAAAGTCAATCATGATTGGAAAGACGCATATTTTTTTCGGCATGAAGGTAGGTACTCTTTGTCCGTTTTTGTACCCCTGACAATGTATATAATTATGCAAAATTGGAGGGTGATTGGTTCAGTCATTTAGGCGTGAAAAGGTAACAAACTTACTTTCGCATTTAAAGGTAATATTAAGTAGTAAGTATAATTAAAGGTGATACTAACTGCTCAACGTGATAGATTTTTATGTGAAAAAGGGGGCAAATGTTACCGAGTCACCACCGCACTGATGTGTGTTTTATTTCTTATCTATAAACCCTACGAAGTGAGCCTCTTGTGGCCTATTGATGCAGACCATTTCAGACAGTACAGTATTCAAACATGATTGTATAGGTACCGATTGTGTCTATGTAAACCACTGCTGCAGACTCTCCACTTCTGTGCTGAGTATGTAGCGTGGTTTGCATAGGTACCAATAATATTTTTAAATTTATGTTATAAAAAAAACTAACATAGTCTTTAAGTTAAAAATGTTACTAACAAATTGAGTCATAGTTACTTGAATAAATGAATTTTATTATTATTATTATTTATTATTATAAAGAGTTCTTATTGATTGTTCCTCCAGATGCCACCAAAATGAAGCGAACCTCTATACAAAAACGATCTCTAAACCGAACATCGATTAAAGTCCATTTTTAATGTCAATTTACACCTTCAACCGGGCATAAAGCATTATTGATAATCTATTTTGAAGTGCACCAACAAATAACTATGACAACTCAGTCACTCCAGCCTTTCCATTGCTTTATTTATTAAAAAGGTAAAAAAAAACAAGCGAAACCGGTAACCGATTGTAAACTTATAAAAAAAGAAGCACTGGAAAGAGTTGTTGTATAGTATAACTGATTAGAAAGGATCCCGAATCTTTTGTGGTCCGAAAACGGACCATAATGTGACATCCGTTGATGACAGATGACCAAATCGACAACTTTAGTTGATATTTGTTCGCGCTAAACTGAACTTTAAAGTTTCCCAATGGAATATCCAAATTGAAGAAACTTCAATACTTATTGCTGGTTTTATTGACAAAATATTAACAGAAGCTGAACTGAAACACCAATGTACGTTACAATAATTTTTAATTTGGGTTTTTAAGGTTTACAGACCTGCATACAGAAAAAGTTTTGTAATATCGCAAAAAGAATTCTTGACTAAATACGGAGGCGCTAAAAGGTGGTCCACTTGATAAGTTGGTGTACAAAATGGAGTTGTTGACTTTATGATAAAGATGTTTGCTGGACCGTTCTTACCTCGTTTCATGTTTCAATGTGAAAATTAGCATGCACCTTTGAATACTGCGCTGTAGTGGGCGGATTTTATAAATACTTGGCATTTTTCTACTGTTTTGTGGACACGTCATGCAAATATTATATTTTTTAAATATTTTAATATGAAGCCTTCAGATTTTATCGTTAAGTATTAAAAATATCATCAGTGATTATGTTTAAGGCTGAAATGATTATGATGATAATGATGATCGAATATCGGTCCCAGCGGCCAATCTCAACGGAGTTAAGCCAACTACGCAGGAGATATTATAATGCACAAGTGTGTGCGCAAACACAGGTGCACTCCCTATTCCCTCACTCTCATAGTCCGTTGGGACGGCAATCCGACACAACCGGAGAGAGATCAGGCGCAGGACCGACGGCTTTACATGCTTTCCAAGGAGTCAGTGATAACTAATTTATAATATGCACATAGCTTATGAAAAGTCAGAGGTTGGACTTGGTTTCTTACCTGAGACCTCTGACTTGCCAGTCAACGGTCATACCAAGAAGCTATCACGACTCAACCTGTCCTACGAGTACTAATATTATACATGTGAAGTAGTACTACCCTCATTACCCTTATTATTAGTGTTCGCTCTACCATCACTAAAACACTATTTTCTGTTGTTTCATTTAATTTGACACACCTTTGATAACTCACAAGAATGCCAGTAGATGTCCTTCATGTTTTAATTATCACATAACTACTGAGGACTGCCTGTGAATATAATGAGGCATTAACATCCCTACATTTGTCATAAAATTAGTAATTCATAGTCCTTGGGACTGTTGTGTGGTCTCCGGTGGCGGATATAGTATTTTCAACGTGCAGTAGCTTCGGAAAATTTGATGGTTGCAAAATATTGCTACTTTAAGCCTGGCACAGACTATGAAAATAATATAATATTTTATATTAAGATAAAATATCTTAAGATGTAAGATAAAGTATCTTAAATGTAGACTGGCGATATGCAAAAGAAAGCTTAAGATAGTTTCTCTTAATATAAAATAGTATAGTATCGTCTTGTGACGGGTTTAAGCGGTCTTTATTGTATTTTATTTGTCTTGATTAATTATTTACACACTCATTTTCCTTAACGTCAAATGTATCTACTCTACTTTTTTATGAGATAATTATTATCTTGATGATCTCAGCTGATACGGCCTCTCATTTTGCAGATGCAGAACATCGCTAGGACATGTTAGCTCTGCTAATGCTCTGCATGATTTCGAAAAGAAAAGTAATGCTTTTTATTTTAAGACTTTCGACATGAGAGTCGACCAAATAATTAGAAAAGAGCACTGCAATACGTTTCATATTTGCTATATGCTCCTAAATAACAGATATCCATCGAAAAAATCTCAGCAAAGTTCAAAATCCTTTGAAATAAAACTTTAACGTTTTAATTTGAAGCCGTTGTCTTTCGTTTTATCGTCATCATTAACGCCTGTTTTGTTGCGGAGAGCGCATAATCAGCTGCCTCGGCGGTCGAATACATTACTACAAACTTTAGTGGTAGTTATGTGGGCACATTTTCATTTTATCTAACTCCCGTTTGAGGTCACGTGCTGCCGACTAATTATGCAATGCATATTAAATTTACGGCTATATTGTAAATGTGGAAGCTTGGTCTGACTGGTCGAGTGGACCCGACGCTAATGAGTTACTTTAATTTTATTATTACTTTAATTTATTAAAGAAATTCTTACAATACAGGTAACTTATATCAAATCAAATCATTTTAATGTCAATGTAGGTGTTGATTACAATAGGTGTTCACAGATTGAAATAGGTAGGTATCAGTACATTCTACCTGTAGGCATACAAAGTTCACTTTATTTGGGTGTTACGTACCTACCATATTTTTATCTAACCCTTATATATTTTTGGCACCTTTTGACATATAATTGGCATTTCTTGGACGAAATAAGTGCAAACTGTTAATAAAAATACATTAGTTAAACTGTTCAGAATCCTAAAACAATAAATAATCATGGGCAACCACAATAAATTGTAGACACACAACTAAAACAAGTGAAGAGTCGAACAGATTTAATATTTTACGGATATTTTAAATATTTTACCTTTGATAATTATAAATAATCAAAGTATTTTACTTTTCAGTATTGCCAATTTATAAATCAAACTAGATGCCCCGCGCGACTTTGTACGCGTAATTATTCTACCTCTACGCTTTTTCTACCCTACCCTACACTAACCTACGCTTCTCTACCCTACCCTACCTATACCCTTATCTACCCCTACCCTACCCACCTCCTACTCTACCCCTACCCTACCCTACGCTACCCCTACCCTACCCTACTCTACCTCTACCCTACTCTACTCTACCTCTACCCTACCCCTCTATTCCTACACTACCCTACTCTACCTCTACCCTACCCTACCCGTACCCCCTACCATACCCAAGTGGTATAATTCAATTTTTTTTTCTTCGATTCTTCTATTATAGGCGGAGACTAATCCAACAAATCAAATACCATGAAAATCGGTCCAGCAGTTCTCGTGTATACCGTATTTTTATGACTTCAACTTTAAAAATGGCAGAATTTCATTTAAACTTTTATCTTTTTTCTCCCCATAGTGATTGAATATCGAGATATACGTGCATAGTTATGCCACTTTGATGTTACTACGAATTTCTTACACAAAATATTTTTACGCCCCCCCCCCCCCCTTCCCCCTAATGGGTAGAGTTATCAAAAAGCTAAAACGCGTCTTATGTGTATACCGAAAAGCTAATTATCAAGTTTAATGACGGATTTTCATAACTACAAACTTTTCTCCCCTTTTATATCTCCTTAGGGGTAAAAATACCAAATTTTTTGATACACGTCTTTCTTATTTTTAGTGCATAAGCTTAATACTCATTTTTACATCTGTAACTTTAAAAATAACAAATTTTCCATACAAATTTTAACCCCCTTTTTTATCCACTCAATGGTAGATTTAAAAAAAAATAACTATGCTCGTCCTTTATCTAACGATCGAAAAGCTGAATACCAAGTTTCGTACATATAACTTTAAAAACGACGGACTTTCATACAAACTCTTATCCCCCTTTTTACCCACTTAGGGGTGGAATTTCCAAAAATCCTTCCTTAGTGCACCCCTAGAGAACTTAAAGAATATTGTCTCAAAATTTCAAGTCTCTAGGTCCATCGGTTTAGGCTGTGCGTTGTCTGTCAGTCAGTCAGTCACGATACTGTTTTATAAGTATAGAAGATAAACCGATGATTCAAATTTCTTATGAAGTAACACAGTTTATTGAATAATATTCATGTTTTTTAATGAGTGCCAATAATTAGTCAGGTGCCAAAATTAGGTCACGTTATCCCACAAAAAGTTACTATATTATCTACATACCTAATTTTAATCATTACCTATATTTTAATTGTATAGAAATAATTATTACATTAATTAGATTCTACTCCTATTTTCACAAATCGTGCCAACGACAGATCCTCATTTGAATAACATCAATTAAAATGTATTAGATATTAATTTCTCTTCATAATTGTGACACAATTAAGCATTGATCCGCCGTCGAACGAGTCAATCTATCATGGTGACATAATGGTGACACTCGAGTACATCGGTCACGCATAATTAAACGGGCTCATATTGTCGTTGTACGGTGACAAGGGGTTTGGGTGCAGTGGGAATTTATAGGACGAGATTTTATGAAAGCTGTCATTTCTAAATTATTCTTATGTTTGTTTCTGATTTGGTTATACTTAAATAGTGATATGAATTTCATTATTACCGATGGATTTATTATGCTATCAAGATACGGAAAATCACAGCTAAACGGCAAATGGATATGGATGAAACTTGGTCACAATTTATGTTTTAGAATAAATATTGCAGAAAAAGTCGCAGGCAGAAAATAGTTAATTTATAATACGCGCATATTTTACGAAAAAATCAAATCATCAAAATATCAAACCTCACGGAAAAGACACAAACACACATTTTATCAATACATTTTCGATCGAAGCCGCGTCTGACGCTGAGGAAATGTATAGAAAAACATGCTACTGCGCCTAGTCTTTGCCCTACGTGTCTTCTGTGTAGCCCGCGCCCAAGACGACTGACTTGGATGTTTAATCACCTGTATTAACTAAAATTACATATCTCAATTTAATTTAAACCGATGTCACCCTATTGCCCGAACATCTGCAGCTCAACAATACGAATGATTAGCCACGTCTGTGTCGCCGACGACTCCATCGTATTGTCAAGCGGCTTGTCATGTCAACGCCGATGTCCCCCGATATCACACGACGTCACCCGATCGATGACGGACTTTGACGAGGATTGACGATCAATCTGATTTACTTCGAAGTATTGATGACAATTCTCCAAAAAAAGTTGTTGATGGTGTGTTATGTTTTCTGTAATATGATTAATTTTTTCATTTCATGTTTTTCCAGTGGTTTTTATCGCTTTACCTCATGGCAAACATGCTATTATATATATGCATACCTAATGCTGAGTACTTAAATAATAATATTTAATTTATTAAGGAGAACAATGAATAAATGTACACCAAATATATTTTAAAACTAATTCATAAAAAAAAAATTTTCTGCTTATGTAATTTTAAGCCCTCTTTCTCTCTCCTACTTTTGCTGTGCCCGACAGGGTCCACGATGACCTCATAGTTAGTAAATTACCACCTAAGACTCACATTTTGGAATGCAATAAAGATTTTGAAATTGAATTTGACTTGACTGAACCCACTGAGCCTAGTGGTCTGACCGTTGGACTGCCAAGTCAAAGGTTCGAAACCCAGGCTCGCACCTCTGACTTTTCGAATTTATGTGCGTTTTAAAAATTAATTATCAACTAAAACGATGAATGAAAGAAAACATCGTGAGGAAATCAGCACACCTGAGAGATTTTTCAACGGTGTGTAAAAGCCATGTCAGAGGTCTACGAGCGGTTTAAACTCTGACACCAGGTTGTTTATCCACCACACAAAGAGGAAGAAGAAGATAACATATACCTAGGTAAAATGTTATCCTATTTGATCAATTAGGTATGACATTTATAAGCTCTTCCAAGCAACAGAAGCGTGATTTAATCTGGTTTATTGAACTACTGTATCCATTAATATCACTCAGCCAGCTATATGCAAAATAATCTAACTTTAATCTTCATAGCTCACAATTCAGTCTATTAATGTTTATGAGTTGGTCTAACTACTAGTGGGGTAAGAACACCGGTTTATAGCACCTTACAATATTTAAGGTTAAGACCGATCATTGGATTTAACCCTGTGAGTGGTTAATTTGCAGAAACAATTAAAATGCAGCATTTTACAATATTTACGGTTTAGACTGATCAGATTTAACCCTTTGAACAGTCAATTTTAAAATTATTCTTCCATAATTTGAAAACTACTAAAACCTGAATTGTGTGAATGTTATGCATCCTACAAAATTCTAATAAAGCCCAAGACACTAGCACAATCTCATGAAATCGTTATGAAACCCTATTAATCACAATCGGTAAACCGTACAATAGTTCCGGAGCTACTGTGAATCAACCGATATTTTTTGACATACTTACCTACAAACTTACGAAGGTTCTCTTTCCTCTTTAGCTTCAAGCAATCAGGTAAACAGACACGATTAAAATCAAATACGAAGTCTGCTAAACTCAATACTCTTTTTTTTAGATTCAAGCAGTCAGATAAACATACACGATTAAAATCAAATCAAATGTTTATTGCAAACTATGCGCTAACCTATATAGGTCTCAAAATCTGTTTATAATTTATAATTTAAAAAAATACAATAATTCCGTACCTAACCTTTTCATATTTTAATACACATAATAAGGATTTTATGTAGGCAAAGAGATATAAAAAAGTACAAGAGCTCCATCCATAGAGAATTTATCGATTTTTTTATAAGTTCCAACTCATTAAAAAAAATCTAAAATTGACAGACCACAACAGTACTACATACCTCACCATCACATCGCAAAAGCTACGCAATCAGACCAGTTCAAACACTCGATTGGATGCAATTTCACGTAATTCACCCTAACCCCGCTACTACGTAGTAGTATTACCTATTACCATGGCTACCGGCTACCATTTTTGCCATCATTTCAATATAATTCATGTTTACTAACATTTTGTAGTTAAGGGGATTTAGTTCCCGTTTTGAGTATTCATTGCCCAGAGGATTTATTTTTCCTACACAGATTTATAATTCCCCTAATATAGTCTCAAACTTTCGCGATCACTTAACATAATGAAACAACTTTTTAACGGATATAACTCGCGTTTTTATTTTGATAAAATAATCCTGACGTTTCGAGTGCTTTGCAGCACTCGTGGTCGCAGGCAGACTTGAGGTGACAAGCGTCATTATTATAATTCCCCTATTTTTCAAATTCATATGACCTTTTTTTAACGGGGGGAAAACTTGAAAAAGCAAGGAAAAGGCAGAGACCGGGTAGTGTGGGATTCTTACCTCACTAAAACCATTCCGGTGATCACTGATCACCATCAGCACATGGATGGAGGTCGCAGGACTCGCAGGTTCTAAATTCACATACCTTGTTGACTTTTTTAAGGAATGGTCCTTACCACTCGACTTCTAATTTCTATGGAATAGAAATACCAATAGAAATCACTGTCCCAGCACAGATTATTTTTATACACAGTTACATGGTACAATCAAAGCTTCCGGTTGATAAAACATAAATTCGGTGTAATATCTTAGCTAAATACCTACATGTAAAAAATGCAACCTGCTAAGTATTATTTACAGAACATCACACTTATAATTATTATTAAAAAAAATATGCTTCCAAATTCAAACTCACAAAAACATTTATTTCCGTAGCACCGCACCAGCCTGACATTTATGATAATATAATCGATTACTGGCCACACATTGCGGTGTTACTAATAGAGAGGTGTAATGACGAAATTGGAACGATTTTGAAATAGGAACGATCATTGTAATACACCCCTAGGGCTGTTTGTTTCCGTCACTCATAAAAAGTGACAGATTAACTAAAAAATCCTGTCAATCCCCTTAAAATATGCTTGCAATAAGAAAATTATAGAGTAGCTATTGTCTTTAGATAACACAAAAAAAAACTAAAATGCTGCTACAGTTTAGGCTTAATTCTTTTTAAATGGTGCACATAAACAGACACAAAGACATACTTTTTCACACAAATTAATTGTAGATTAATTTAAATATTGACACCAGTATTGGCAGTATTGTATAATACTTCTAATTGCGATGTCGGTGAAATTCACAATAGAAGAGGGGTGTGCCGGTTTCCGGCCTAAGAATAGAACCACCCCTACTCGTCCCATGGGTTTTGTAAGAAGCAACAAAGGGAAAGGTCCAGAGGATGGGCAGCAGCATCCTTCTGTGTAACAGCAATGATCTGCTACTGCGATCGCCAACCCGCTTGGCCAGCATGGCGATTACGGGTAAATACCTCCAATGAGAGCACAATAGTGGCGCGCATTGGGAGAGGCCTATGTTCAGCAGTGGACTAATACAGGCTGATGATGATGATGATGATGAGAGGGGTTTGCTGGGACGAAGCCGTAAGGATCAGCTAGTTTGAAATAACTTTGAATTGACCCAATTGAAATAATGCATTCACTTAATAACCTTCCTCCACATTTTCTAAACCTATTATAATAATTTAATCACAAATTGAATCTTTAAATGGAAACCACTTTTCCGTAATTGGAAATCTCTAACGAAAACATACTATATTAGTTAAGAGTTAATTCTGTAATAAGGTACGATGGGGTTGACATATCTATCGGATAAAAGCCCCTAAACATAAATAAAGATTAAAAAAAAAAAAAAAACGAAAACATACTAATAACGCAAAATGATATAAGTTTAAGTAATAATTTTGTCAAAAGACTTAGGTATACTTATTAGTGTCCGACTTTATGTAAGAAAATTAATTAGAAAATTAGCTTGTTCTACGTAATGAAATTTATAATTCAATTTAGGTCTAATTCTAATAGAATAGTGATTGGCCTGAAGTTAAGAATAATTTACCTATTTCTTTTTATATTTTGGAATCTTCTTCTTCTTATCATATGGTTGATGAACAACCTGGTGTCCGTAGGCCTCTGACATGGCTTTACACACCATTGAAAAATCTGTCAGGTGTGCTGGTTTCATCACGATGTTTTTCCTCACCGTTTTAGCAACTGATACCTAATTAATTTTGGTTTGAGGTAGGTAGGTGATAGGCAGTCGCACCATGTAAAACACAGGTTTTGAGCTGCATCCATTAAGACTGGAAGCCGACCCCAACAAGTTGGGAAAAGGCTAGGCAGATGATGATGAAGAGTCAGAGGTGCGCGCCTTGGGATCAAACTCGAGACCTCTGACTTGTCAGACGACACTCGACGGTCATACCACTGTAAGGCTATCAGTGCTATATATATTTTGGGATAAGAAGTTATCAGTTATAAGTCACTCTCGTGCTCATAAACTATCTCTATGCCAAAAATCACATCGATCCGTTGGCTCCGTTAGTTCCGTTACTGTGTAAAAGAAAGACAAGCTAAAACCTTATTGCATTTATAATATAAGTAAGATAAATTAACAAACTTAGTGATCAATTCTTGAAACCAACCAATATCGTTCATATTTTTAGGGTTCCTTACGTAAAGGTCGCCATCGAGACTCCTAAGCTCCGCTCTCCGTCCATCCGTCAGTCTGTCCTAAGGCTGTATCTGTTAAACTGTAATAGGTAAACACTTGAAATTTTCAGAGTATGAACTACATATTAAGGCCGTTATAATAACAATTATTGAAGTTTTATTTTTTATTAATATGGAGTTTCTTGCCAGATTCTTCTCCATGAAGGGTAGGCTGCCCTTAGAACTGGCACCTAGAGTCACTCTTATAATAAACAATATTAGAATTATGACTATTCATAAGTGCCTAATGGTCTACATGAATAAAAATATTTTGATTTTGATTTTGAAAATTAAATCAATTTTATTAAAATTAAGTAAACGTGTCTTTTCTCGGCGATTTTTGCTTGATCTGTCCCAGCCTCTCAAGACTGTATCTTTAAACTGTGGCGGCGCCTCCATACAACTCAATTTCTACCGGCTTCCCATTGAAAAATTATATTTACAGTGTATATACTGACTGCGCTAAATTTGGTTTTTTTCCAGGTTGGCATCGGCTTACATCTTGGAAAAATTTACTCTCGGCCACTGACACGCAGAGTATGATGACCGCTGTCTGTAACAATTATTAATAAAAAAAAGAATAAAATAAAAAATCGTATTTTTTTTCAGCGTATTACGGAATCCTTTGTGTGCTAGTCCGACTTGCTCTTGGCTAGTTTTTTAATACTCAATATGAAGATGAAGAAGTCAATTACCTTCATCTATTGTGGTCCAAAGCCACGTCGATATTAAGGCCACCCGCATGCGAGCCACGTCTACTTATTACAATTTATGAGTTGAAACTAAATTAAGATGTGTCATAATGACCGCACCCGAAATTACATACTATAAGTTTTGTGGACGCCCGTTAAGGTCGGTGAGTTTAACACTCTATGAGGCTTAGCTGATGATCTGTATAGCGTAGGTACTTATTCGTGAACGCTAAACTTGGCCTATGTAAATCTTATGAAAATAAAATAGGAATGAATAGATTAAAGTTTCTTGTCTAAGTTTTAGTGAAATCTTCGAATTTGTGAACTTATAGCTAACCAAGCTCTAAGTTCACAAATTCAAAGATTTGTATACAGACGAATTCGAAGACAGTTTTATAAATACCAATCTTGTGAATTAAGTCCTAGTACGCTTTATGTTGGCCAATTAAGCAATGTTTTGATTTGAACGCGAGTACCTATATTCTGTATTTGTGTACTTAGTCAGAGCTATCACTCTTGTTAAGCTAAAGCTTTTAACTTTTAAGCTTAACCTTAGATATTATGGTTTTAACTTATGAAAAATTAGGAATTCAGGCAATATTTAGATCATTCGCTATGAACTGCTATGGCATAACATTATCAGAAGTTCTCACCTAAATTAGCAGAAAATTAATTGTCATTTCTTTATTTCAAAAATTAAAACGTTCTTCTTTCAAACAAAAACAATACTGTCTAATTCACCGACATCACCGCGAGTACCAATGCCGTGCCTACGGGTACTACAGACCCTAATGATATAGAGCGCGTTATACCACCGGGGGTGAGCTTCCGTTATCAATTTGGGCCAAATAGCACCAAATAGTTCGCCACCTATAACTACGGGTTGCCTATGGAGATGTCATTTATTAAAATTGGGGTGGTTTTATAATTGCCAGTTGCTGATACATATTTGAAATACATTTTTGAATTGCAGATGGTCTTTTTGGCATCGAAGCGAATGATTTTTTTTTGTTTTTGCGGAAAAGGTAGTGTAAGCTACTAGATAGAGATGACTATCTATGCACAGGGTCTTGTTAACTGTATTTAGAATTGTGCCTATTATAACAATGAAAGAGCAATTAACTTTTGACTGAAAATTTTAAAGAAATGCCCTGGAGAGGCGCAGAAGTTACCAGACCTGGACCAAATTTTGGGTAATAAATAGGCAAATAAAGAAACTCGCACCAGGCACATATAGTTATCCTACTCAAATTTAAAAGAATTTGCTAAAAAATCTGAAAAAACTGACTTTTCCAATTTTTTAATTTTTTCTGAGTATTTTTGTTAAAGTTTTCTGTCTTTAATTAACCTTATTCGGTCTGCTACATTTTTTCTAAATTGCCAAATCAGTTCAGTGTTATTCTCAAGTGATATCCTGCAAAACAGATAGCATTAATTTTTTATTTATATTGAAAAATTTAGCGTCCCATTCTCTCATCTCCCCTCTTTCTAGTCTCCCCGTCTCTGTCTAGTACAATCCGAATACAGTCAATTGTTAGTCCCTGTGACTACATATCTAAATTTTTAAACGCATGATTCAAATCCTGCTCGCAATCAAAATTTCTCTTAAAAATAAATGTTTTGTGCTATAAGTTACTCACAATAGTCAAAATAACTTTATCATAGAAGGTACGCATAATGAAATGGCAAGATATAATTTTTTCTAAGGATGTTTCCAGTAAAGCACACCGCTCGTGACCGTGAAATATCGTGGAATTGAATCCGAATCGATTATTTGATTCCAAATTTATTTTTACTTTGCGTAATAGATAGGTACTTTGTGAGTACTTACTTATACAACGGTATCCGATTCGGAGATGAGATCATCCTCTAAATTCGTTATCAGGCTATAATAATTGTCAAATGTAGTAACTAATTTTTAGCAAATTTTAAACAATTTTTTTTAAAGATCAGACGGTGTGTGCACACAAGACTATCATATACCTAAATGATATTTAGTCGTGATAACCTAGTGGTGGTGACCGTGGATTCGGTCCCAAGGCGCGCCACCTCTGACTTTTCCTAAGTTACGTGCGTTTTATAAAGAGAGTGAGGGAATAGAGAGTGCACATGTGTTTGCGCTCACACTTGTGCACTAATAATTATATCCTTCGTAGTTGGCTATTCTCCGTTGAGATCGGCTGCTGTGACCGAAATTCGGTCAGGGGGGCCATTATTACAATAATTATAATGATTTTATAACTAGAATATCAAGCTTATGAAAAAAGTAATGCTATGATAACTGACGTCAGTTAAAATTGTTGTTGACATGTTAAACTTCGTAGATTTTTGAGGTGGTGTTTTGACAGTCATCAAAAAAACCGTGACAAAATACCTACATACTATACCATATGTTAAACGTATCATAAATATCATAATTTCACAGAAGCAATTTAGCTGCAAACAGGCGGTGGATCTGTAAAAAATAACTAAATACTTTTTAATAATTTCCAAAGAGTTTCTAATGACCATTCAGAGATGGCGGTAAAAGGCGGAGGTAAACAATTACTTCTGTGCATTATACCCATATGGTTCTTTCAATTTACGAGCTAAACGTGAAACTCTTATAGTAGTGTAAATAAAGCTCAATTTACAACGATACCTGGTAGTTCGTTGTAGGAACTGTAAGCTACAGTAGCAGGCAGCCATTAGGCAAGGAAATTGGCGGGAAACTGACAAGAAATTGTTTTCTTAGTTACAAAGACGATGAAGAGGATGTCCTGTTATTTAGTTGTGTTGTAAATATAATAGTCGGTAGTGAAGACATTGATATTTAGGACCTCCCGGAAGTCAGGATAATAGGTAGGTATGTGCATGGAGATGATCTAATCATGTTTCATAGGTTCATTCTTTTTAAATATTGACATGAAATTAAGCATGCCATTCCTCGTCACTGAAAGTTCAGAATGCAATCAATTGTATTGCTAATTATTATTGTTATTAAAACCTAAACTACTGTTTTATAACTAAGTGGATAATATAATAGAAATATTATTTAAAATATATTTTAATCCTGATCTCTATGACGACGGACGGTTCGACAGACGGACGGTTCAACAGACGGACGAAAGGAATTATGAATTTAACGTTTTTCAAAGGATGACCTTTCAATGTTTTTTTTTTTTATAAAAACGTCACCTCGCTTTAGGATTTTCTTTAGAAATTCTTAGTACTGTAAGCGCTACAAATCTTTATGTCTGAAAAGTTAGTTGTGCGCAGTTTTGGTTACTATCATACATGATAACTAGTGCTTATCGGGCTTTTTATTTGAACTCGGATAATAAACACGGAAATATTCTTTGAGAATAATAATCATCTCGAAGCTGACGTCACAGACTTAGATCCGTGGTAATGTAAGAGCCGCAATTGCATTCGTGTCCGACAAATAGTTCCCATCTATTAAGTACACTGAATTAGGTCCTATATGCCAAACTATAGAATATGTTGATACGTAGATATAACATTTCTGCCTTATCCTAGAATACCTACTTACGAATGTTTTTAGGGTTCCGAATTAAAATTGAGTCAAGGCCTTAAAAAATTAGGTAAGTACTTCTGTGTTCAAAATATTTTTATTAATGTAGACCATTTTAGGCACTTATGAATAGTCATATTTCTAATATTCCTACGCATCATAGAGAAGAATCTGGTAAGAAACACCATGGTTGCTTTGTTAAATAGATGATTTATACATTTTTTAATTATTATACCTATTGTTTTGAGGACGTACTTAAGTGAGAACATGGGAGTCGACTAAACATAGAGACAATATATTTATACTTTACAACTTTATTTTACTGACCCGAATCTGACTCGCGCTCGCTTGATTTTAATAATATAATGACTCTATGTAGCTCACTTATCTAACAAAAATCTAATTCAATCCAAAACGAAACTAACCATAAATAATGGATAAAATAATAATGTCACGCCACGGCATAAATGGAATATAAAAAATATTACATAAGTATCAATAATTGTTCAGTTAATAATATTGGATATTGATGTCTATGGTGTCTATAGTGGCGGAAATCGACTGATTGGTTGATGGGAGCGCGGGAAAATACAACATGGCGTCGGTTCCGGTCGCGCGTTTTAGGAAATAACATCGGAACTAATAATACGGATTAACTGTTGGAACTTTTGTTTTATTTATTGTTTGTATTCGATTCGTGTGTTCATTGGTGTATTAAAATAATGAGAGATGATAGCTTTTGGGGTTCCTTTCTGAGTCTGAACTGAAGAGTCTGAACGGGATTAGGTGTTAACTAAACCCATATGATCCGTCTGTCCCGTCTATCTGTCATAGGGCCAGTTTTGTCAGTTAAATCTAACAAAGAATACTACCTACTAGTTACTAATGGTTATCATAAATATAATTAAAAATAATGAAAAAAAAATATCATAGAAAGATGGTGGCGAATATTTTTAAATAGTTAATACTTAGCCTGCCCTGTTTATTATTTAATTTAAATTTAGTCATTGAAATTTTACCATCTTCCTGTTGAGACATTGATCTGATATTTGGTACCCTTTAGTTTTGATGATTTGATACACTTTAGTTCTGGACAAAACCGTTCTACATAAAAAAAAATGTTTACTTAGGTACCTACTTATTTAAATTTTGTTATCATGGTGAAATATTGATTAATGTTTATTATGTAGGTAGCCATAATAATACCTGCAAACCATATTTTTAGGGGTTCAGACCACAAAGCTGAAATGAAACCCTACAACACTTTTTCATCAAAATGTTTATCAAAGACCATTTCTCATAGAAATCTTTGACCCATAAGATTAAAATTTTGCAAAATGCTAGATAGGAATAAAAAAAGTCTAGATCACTCTTGATCCATTATGTTTAAAATTTTGCAAAATCCTACCAAAGAATATTAACTATTAGGACTAACATGCTGCTACTTAGAACTTTGTGACGTACTTAGACATTATAGGTATTAACTGTAAAAAAATAATAAAATTTTAATTTTACTTTCCTTTTGAATAAATAGTAGGCTGCCCTCAGAAAAAAAAATTTGATTATTAATTAACTATGCTAACAAACACCGCGAGAGATTTTTTGTAAATAAGTTGATTAAAGCATAAAGTCAGAATTTTAGGCTCGAAAAACCACAAAAGTTAGCATTATCACCCATAAATTTTACGAAATAATATCAACCCATAAATAAATTAAGTTAAAACACTACTATGTAATTATAAACTCTAAAACAACATTACTTCACCCCATAAAACGAGGTTGAATAGGTGCCAGTCAGTGCCCCCATAAAAACAAAACTCAATGTCAAATTATTAGATTAATTTTTCCACGTCGGTCACCCTAAAAACCACAGTGCGTGAAGTTGGTCGGAAAGTAAACAGTCAAAATGGCAGCCGGATTGATGGTGCGGCGATGTTTTTTTGTATTTATGGTGTAAGTAAAAGTATTTTTAACCGACTTCTAAAAGAAGACTGCTTCTTTATAGTGGTAGCAAGCGCGACTGCTGAGCACGAGGTCTTGGGTTCGATCCCCGGGTCGGGCAAAGTCAAAGATATTGGAAATAATATTTCTATGGGCAAAGTGTTATTGGATGTGTCCATCAGAAAATTCTCATTAGCATTACGGAGTCTGAAATAGTGCTTAGTGGCTCGCCCCCTTTTACATCTCCAACCCCCTCTGGGGAATCCAGGCGTGAGATTCTAAAAGAAGAAAGAGATTCTTAATTCGATATTATGTTATTTTTCATGTTTGCCGATTTCCTCGAGCTCCGAGTAATGTTTTTTTAGGTACTAAACTAACTTTAGTACCTACGTACCTATACTTACCTAAGTATATATTTTTTTAAATGGACTTGAGTCACGGTTTCTTCATGAAGCACAGAACTAAATGACGACTTGCTTCCTGATCTAGTTCTATGAGGGTATGCAATAGATATCACAGGGATAATTTTTGTCTACGGTACTTAATTGATCTGAAACATTCAAAACAGTGATATTCTCTTTTTAACTTTTTCTTCTTTTAGAAAGAATTATTCCGTATTTAAAAAAAAAAAAATTTTGAATTGAATTGGTCCCATTAAATATTGGATATTTATGACCTTTTCTCCAATTTTTAAAAAAGAATATAACCATAATAATTCAATGAAAGTTATTTATAATGTACACTTATGTATAGGTACACTTGTACCTATAACAACAGCAGTAGGTAAACCCACAGTTTTTTATGTTTTTTTTTGGTGAATTTTCAATATTTTGTATTTTACTTTTTTTGAATTGTTAGTCCATAGTCATCTAGTATTTTTAAATGTTTTATATATTCGGTTGGTACCAAAGTGGAGTACTTTGGTACCTACCGAATATTATCAAGACTATTAAACTGTAACTACAGTGGGGTACTTACCTACCTATCTGTAATAAAATTACCTACAATTTTGTTAATAGGTATCTAAATAAAATTCAGTTTTTGCTGCAAATTAAGGAGGAATTTTTATTATCTGGGACCTTCTCTGGGATAAAACATAATTGTAATAATTACCTATCAATTTTTGCAAAGAATTTAATGAATTAAATAATTGAATTGAAAAAGATTCAATTTTTCGATTTTCAACTTCAGTAAATAAATATTAAATAATAAATTAAATAAAGTAGGTATAAGGTAGTTAAATATTTTTTTGCTAGTGTAGGTGTAGGTAGGTACCTACTTATCTAGAATATAGGTAAGTACGATGGCAAAATTTATTAAATTTTCGTACCATCTATTAATTTTAATCGAATCGAATCGAATGAAAATCGAATCTTATTCAATTTAATCTAATTTATTAAATAAATTATATTGAATTGAAAGACCTACCAACTCGTTAAGGAGATATTCTGCAACATCCTAATTATCAATTAGGTACCATACCTACATAGGTACTTACAAGACACCTAAAGGCTCTAAAAGTCTTAATTTGCAATGTTGAATATTTCTAGTAGTTAGGTACCTATAATTACCAACCAACCATAATTTTCTAATTAAAACCTTAATTACCTGTAAAATATATGGTCTGAACTAGTTACCTACGTCCACAAGTTAAGGCGCAGTTAATTAAAGGCCAGAGTATACTTTCAAGGGAATAATTAAATAGGACTAGAATACGTTAATACAACACCTGTAAAGTACCTACCCTCAAATAAGCAGTTTGTAGTTCTAACAACTGTTGGCAGTATCTTCGACTCCAAATAGGTAGTTACAGACAATTAACTGATAAACTATAAATGAAGGAAAGTGGCAATTTCTCCTGTGACAAACGTCGGCCTTATCGACGCTAAATAATGGAGCGAGTAGTTAGACTCGCGTCTTCATCCCGGTAATTAACCGGCTCCTCTCTCCCCGCGCCCCCCAGGCGCCGCGTCCACCCGCGCCCACCTAAATTAATCACACCACGAATCTCGCCCCCCAATCCAGGTCCGGATTATTTTTTTTTATTGGAGAGCCAAGTGTGACACTCAGGCGCGCCTCGTCTACCGCCATCGACCAATCACAACGCACCCGAACTAAAGTGCTGAGCTCCCATTGGCAGACGCTTAATGGGCCACGCCTCTCATCACCGCCCGTACCAGGGCTGTCACCCGCCACGTCAGTTGACCGAGGCGCGTCGACCCGTCAGCCGTATCTCGTGTTAGCTTGATGTTTTGTGAGATAAACACAATCAACTGAACGTTTCGAAATATTTTGTGACTGTTGTGTGATGGAAGTGTGAACTAAAAAATGGAGGAGGAGTCGATGTCGGGACATAGCTGTTCTGAGGACGATATTAGTGTTGGGCGTCCGTCGCCGGCGCCGTCGCGATCTTCTTCACCCCACGATTATTTTAGACCACTGAAACGTTTGAAGATGGCCTCGGAGCCGGCGGAGGAACGACGAGGGGATGGAGTGAAGAGTTTTTCGATATTGGACATTTTATCTCACAGTCCGCGCACTCCGCCGCGTATAGTGCGTCCGTGGGATGCGTCAGGATTCGAGCGGTTGCAGCGGCTGCAACGCTTGGCGGGTGCTGCATTGCTGGATGGAGAGAGATGGAGGTTGGCGGCGTTAGGGTTGTTGAGGCCGAGAGACATGGCACCTGCGGAGTGCTGCGACTCTGCGTCCGAGAGGTCGTCGTCGGCGTCGGACTGCTGTTCGGAGCCGCGAAGAGCGCCCCAGCAGGGGTCAGCAGCGCCGCATACACCTCTAGACGCGTTATTCCACATGACCAGCAAGACGTTCGAGGCAAATAATGCTGACAACGGAGGTAGGTCATATTTTGTTTCCTATTTCTTAATTTTAGGCCAACAAGGTTTTAAATCAAATAAGAATAACGTCTTCTAAATTTTATAGGATCCTATATTGATTAAATTACGATAAAATTTTAAAGACGGAAGATATTTTTTGCCCTTGCCGTTTACCGTTCGTTGGACTGCAGAAAAAAACATCACAGCTAATGTTTCTCAGGCATCTAACAAGAAAAAAAAACTGTTAAGTAGGTATCTATTTAATAGCGAAGCTTGGCAAAAGAACAAGTCACTGAATCACTCGCTGTGTTTAAACTTTCATTCATTTTTTACATAAATTACCTATGTTAAACGTTTTTCTGGTTTTTCTTTGAAGTTTCATTATGTTCTTTGCTTGCTTTAATCAATCTTTTGATGCGCATTTTACATAGGCAGCTAAAATTGTAATAAATTGAGATGTGTATAACATGTTAGGTAGGTAAGTACCTACTTTAAATGCTGTTTCAAATTAGTCTATTGAATACTATCCTAAGAGAATATTGGCCAAAACCAATCAATATTAAATTTCAAATTTTAACCTTAAGTTTAAAGGATAGGATACCTACCTTTTTGTTACGGGATAAAACATTCAAAAGACAGTGACCGCTGAAGATACCGTGTAGGAATACCTATAGATAGGTACCTAATAGAAATCTGCTTAATACCACATTTCCCAAAAATGTATATATTTTTAAATTGTCAAAATTTTTGTCAGGTTTTCTTTCAAGAAAATCTTCTAAATAGAAAGTCCTAAGAAAAACATTCCTCTTACTTACCTACCTATATAAAGGTAAACCAAAAAGTGATTCTCAGAGACAGTCAAAATAAATCATGTTTCATCCGGAATGCCTAACGATCTATTTTGGCACCCAACATAATATTAGAGACCGGGACAGAGAAACGGTCTGTTGCAACGCTGATGTATTTATACACGGATTAATTACACTAATTAGGAATCATTGGTGAGCAATTAGCCAAGACTAATCAGTCAATAGTTATAACATCTAAAGGCTATTATTTTTGCTATTGCTTAGAGACGTAATACAGCTATAAATGTATTTTATGGCCCAGTGTACCTATATCTTCTTTAGTATGATTGACTAGTTATGATTAGATAGCTTTTTTAGACATGAGACTTCCTTATTCATATTAAGAAGTCTTAATTAGTCAGTATTTATTAATTATCAACGCACTTTTCTTACAACGACAATCCAAAATCTAGATTTATTGTTAATATCGTACACTACCTCACTACCTTACTTACTACACTACCTTATGTACGGTCACCAAAGAAGTTAAGTTACCAGGGGTGCTAGTGAAGGTTGTAATTTTTTCAAGATGTCATCAATACAATTTAATTTTACCACATTTTCTGAAAAAGAATGACTGAAATCTGTACGAAACTAAACAATTTGACACAACCACATGCAAACTTCTACAAAAAACTTCATCCTAAACTAGCGCCCTTGGTAACTTAACTCCTTTGTTGACTGTACTTTAAATGAATGTAGTACATTACGGAAGTATCGAAATAATTTTTGACAGATACGAGTACGTTACCGTTGACGTTATGATACCTACAAATTTTGAAAATGGCCTGTGTCGGCCAGTCTTAAAAGATAATAGCTACGTAGCAACATAGCGCTAAAAGTGCTAATACCCTTTTTTAACTATCCCGTGGTAGCTGGACGCAATCGCATTTTGCTTCTAAGGCGACAAATCCTAAAATCTATATCTTGCGCTTGTAACATCTAGTCCAACCAGGGAAGTTACTCTTGAACTGTAGGACTTACAGAAAACAACTTAGTGCTAAACCGCTTAAACAGGGCATCCACTTGGTATCCCCGGAGAGATCAAAATTTGACCCAGGATGCCAAATTCTAGAATAATCATATCATAATGTGACAATTAAAACAACAAATGGGGGTTAAATTTTAAGTACAACCTCAATTCAATCCTATTTGACCACGCAAATAAAAGATCAGTAAAATATAGATTTCTAAATGAATTACACAGTAGATACGTTTACTGATTTTTCGTTTCGAACAGCTAAAAGACGTCCTCAAAAGACAACATCCTGAAATGAATGATAAGGAGAAACTAACGGACAATTTGAATGTAGCTTAAAAAACCAAAATACATTTTGATGTTGATGATTTAATTATTGTGATTAAACCTTGTATTGGTAACTTGTGCAGGAAAGTGAACGCTACTTTTTTTCAAATTAGATGGAATAATTCGGTAGTCATTCCAATTTCGAATTCATAATAATGTTACCTCTCGTTAAATAATGTTTTATATTTTATTCGTTTTTGATTGAAATGTCATTAGCTGGCTAAGTAAAGCCTTCTAGTTAATACGTATTTGATTATTGTACGACTGTATTTCTACGTTCTAAACAACAAATATTATGTGACTGTCCATGTCGTTATTACAAGTCAAATGTCATGTCATTTACTATTGACAATGTATGTGTTGATATTTCATGATGGCGGCATATTATCTGGCTTTATTATTGCCTATAGGTACTTAGTATTCATACATTATAGTGTAGGTAATTATGTTTCATACTGTTTTGTGGTTAATTGGAGAAAAATGTTATGCCTTCATAGTTGTACAATGATGGAATAAAGACGAACGAATATTCCTTCTCAAGGGGATAAGCAGACACTACAGAACGTCGCGTAGGTACTATTATGTCCTATCTTTGATTATTTATATGTCTAGATAGACAGTCAAAGCTGTAAAAGCGTCGATAAATTTAGTAACCAACTGTTGGCCACTAAACCGCTTCGTGTCAGTTGCGCTGTCACGAGATATGCTCGAGTTGTATCGCAAAAATGTTTTTTTACAAGGACGATTTGTGCCATTAAAATATGCAGAAATTACAAAGATCGATAAAAAAAAAAACAAAAAAAGTCACATATCATCGGTAAACAACATTATTTTGTATTCAATTCAGCAAAATAAGCCATTGAAATATTTCGAAAATAAATTAATATTTTTTCCGACATTTTGTCTTTGACGTCTGTGTTGCCAGTTTATGAATTCAAACTCCCATGTGGTCCAGTAGTTTAATACATACTTAGTGATGGCGGAAGTGTAATTTTTTGAAAAAATTAAATTAGATGGGCTTACGGGAATTTAAATTTCTTAAATAATATTTGTGACGAATATGACAAGCTGCGAGATGAATTGCGCCAGTCATTGAAAATTTCAATGAACTGCCTCGTTGGTTTACCGGTCGCAAGCGCGACTACGGAATACACGGTCCTGGGTTCAATTCGTGTGTCGGGAAAAGTATTAATGGGTCTTCTATTAAGAAATTATGTATCGTAACATAGTTGAGGTTAATATAAGTACATTCAAAGTTTCATCAAAACTGGGCAAAAAGTTTCCGAAATAAACTAACGTAACGTACAAACGTTTATATTTTATCTGAATTATAATTCATTTATTATTTTCGTCTTAGAGAATATTTATTTAGATTAAAATTTATTCTCACTATGGAATTTTTCCTCTAATTCAATGGGAATATTTCAACAACTGGTATCATTATTCACGCACACTAAGAAAACAAAATGACAGTCGTGTTGTGTAAGACGTAGCTGTCAACGCACACCAGTATAAAAAGTTGGCACATTTTTTTGGGTGCTTTTACAGCGCGACACTATCTAGACATATATATAATCAAAGTGTCCTATTATCCTCGCATTTCTTGCTTGTTCCATTCCATCAGAATCACGTCATACATGCGCACGCGCTACAGTTGCGATTATCCACCTAATACTTACTCACGCTGAACCTGTCCTTTTTGAAGAGTCCAATCATATTCACTATTAGTACAGGATCCCTGGTACATTTTTTTATTTGATTACTATCAAGCTAATTTTTCGTGAGTAGCTTCATTTTGATGAGACGCCCAACAATTTGCTGTTAGAAATTCTCGATTGTGGGAGCTAACAGAGATAGCAAGGATACAATATGTCGATTTGATGATCCTAAAATATTTATTACTAACAGGTTTTCTTTTTTTAAAATCTCAAGATAATTATTTAATGTATTCGAAAAAATATTTGTCCTACAAAATCTATGGTTTGATCAAACAGTCCCCCCTTTCCAACATGTATCGATAACGAGGTCATCATAAATGATTACTAACCAACTGATTTTTTTTTTTTTACTTAGTTAATATTTATGTAATTCAACAGTCATATTGTCCTACATATTGCGTGGGACGTTATCCCAGTCCTACGCTCAGAAATTGTTAATACCACAAGACCATTTTTCTCATTACTAACTGTAGGACAAAAATATTACATCATAGGTTAATGTGTTCTCTGCCCAAATCAAACAATGTCCTACAAGAAAACAGGTATGGGCCACTAGTCCGACAAAAATAGTCATTTTTAATAAAAATTACCTAATAAGCAGTAAACAATGCTCTGCGCATGTCTAGTAGACTCAGCTGTAGTACCTAGCCTCTTGGACGTTCAGGCGACCACAGACGCCGAACAGTGTCAGCAATTTTGTTGAATTTATCTTGTTTTTAATTTTTTTTTTGGCTTTCAATTCGACTGTAAGGATTTTTTTTTGTATGTTTGTTACGCAATTACTCCTTCAATTGAGGGCCGATTTTCAATTTTTTTTTTGTAATCGATACTCTCCGATCTGATAATAGCAGAATTGTCGTAACAAGTAATATTGCTTTGTTTATACGTGCAGTCGATGGCTCAGATGGCTAACGAGTAAAAAGGAAGAGAGTGAATACGTGGTCACCCTCCCCCCTCCTATAATCATCCAAGATTTAAAATATCGTGTGAGGTATCGTTTGAATGGGCTTTTCATAAGGATTTCAAATATTAACCTCACAAAAGTCTGGAAGGGGGGGGATTAATTTTAGGCACCAATACAAATCGTGAAAAAAAAATTAATAAAAAAAATAAAACCGACTTCATAAGGAACTAAAAACTAAAACGTTTTAGAGTCGGTTCCAAGTCAAGTTCTTAATGAGAAGGTTAAAGAGGCTAAAACTTGTCTTGGAACCGACTCCAAAACGTTTTAAAGTTATTTCAAGCTTTTTAGTTCCTTATGAAATCGGTTTTATTTTTTATTAATATTTATCTTATATCAGAATAAACTAGAAAAAATTATCTATGATCTTTACATAACACAATTTTACGTGATACCTAAATCTAGTCTCATTTCAGTTGGTTAGTAATCATTTATCCTCGTTATCGATACATGTTGGAAAGGGGGGACTGTTTGATCAAACCATAGATTTTGTAGGACAAATATTTTTTCGAATAAATTAAATAATTATCTTGAGATTTTAAAAAAAGAAAACCAGTTAGTAGTAAATATTTGAGGATCATCAAATCGACATATTGTACCCTTGCTATCTCTGTTAGCTCCCACAATCGAGAATTTCTAACAGCAAATTGTTGGGCGTCTCATCAAAATGAAGCTACTCACGAAAAATTAGCTTGATAGTAATTATTTTTATATCAAAGATTTGTACTACTACTTTTGAGCGTAGGACCGGGATAACGTCCCACGCAATATGTAGGACAATATGACTGTTGAATTACATAAATATTAACTAAGTAAAAAAAAAAAATTCAGTTGGTTAGTAATCATTTATGATGACCTCGTTATCGATACATGTTGGAAAGGGGGGACTGTTTGATCAAACCATAGATTTTGTAGGACAAATATTTTTTCGAATACATTAAATAATTATCTTGAGATTTTAAAAAAAGAAAACCTGTTAGTAATAAATATTTTAGGATCATCAAATCGACATATTGTATCCTTGCTATCTCTGTTAGCTCCCACAATCGAGAATTTCTAACAGCAAATTGTTGGGCGTCTCATCAAAATGAAGCTACTCACGAAAAATTAGCTTGATAGTAATCAAATAAAAAAATGTACCAGGGATCCTGTACTATATGTTTTACTTACTGACTTTTATTCAAACGTTTTTTATACATCCTTTCAAAATGGCGGAACCACTGAGCACATTTACACTTCTTGATAATCTTTTAATTGGAATAATAACTATTTTTACTTTCCAATACCCATATCAATGCTATATTGCCGCAAATAAGCAATACCAAGCAGACAAATACCTCATAAACAATAGCCAGCAATCAATTTTATTCAAACTATACATTTTAAAATGTTGAAAATTATTTAAAACAATGTTAATATTTCTTGGTGTTGTGACACCATTGTTATAAAGACAAAATTAATGAAGCTGTAGAGATAATTACTTAATTGTTCTTTCAAAATAATAGATAATAGAGTATGATAAGATTTGAAACTTAAATATGCAAATATAACATACATCCTACTACTATTATAAAGGCGAAAGTTTGTAAGTATGGATGTATGGATGTTTGTTACTCTTTCACGTAAAAACTACTGAATGGATTTGAATGAAACTTCACCACAATATAGCTTATACATCAGAATAACACATAGGCTACAATTTATCAACATATCATGCGGGCGAAGCCGCGGGCGGAAGCTAGTATTTAAATATTCTAACAAGGTTTATGGTTATTTTATTTAAAATAAAAATGTTTTGGTCACAGCATAATTATTTTGTTGTTTATGTAATTAAATTGTTTATGGTAGGAATCCATTTTTTTTTAATTCATCAAAACTGAAGGTGAAATATTTTTGAGTAAGGTATTAACTATTATAGTTTGTTAATAATCCCACTTCCTACTAATATAATAATGTGAAAGTTTGTAAAGATGTTTGTTGCTCAATCACGTGTAAATCATATGATTGATTTGCATGAAACTTGGCACATAGATAGACCATGTCCTGGGTTAACATATTAAGTATTTTTTCAGCGATATCCACGCAGGCAAAGCCGCGGGCAAAGCTTTAAGCGATTCGCATCTTGCGTTTGGTGTCCCAGGTCTAATTCTCGCACTCGACTAATATTTCTATTACTAACACACACTAATTTCGGTCTGGGTGTTTGCGCATTATGGAATGTACCAGAATCCACGACACATGAGTACAATTACACTAGAATGTAGTGTCTAAAAAAACTTACCTAACTCCTATTAATAACAAAATAATATTTATAAACAATTATGATCTAACGATAGCGTGTGATGCAAAAATAATGTCGCAGTTATTACACACACACGAAATCAACAATGCAATATCAATTTATCGATCGTTATCGATGAAGATGTCGGCTATCGACAAACACAAGCGGGTGTTATGCCGAAATAGATGATTGTGTTATGATTACAGAGCGGCGAGTTGTAATTGAATGATCTCTGAACCGAACGCGCCTTGCGCTCTATCATTAGTGTGTGTGCGTTTTTTGTTTTTTAATTTGTCTTTGGTATTGATGAATCTGCGAAGGATGTAATGCCGGGTTGTGAAATATTTCGTTAACGTAACAATGAAATCTGCTTTTAGAATTTTAGTAATAATATGCTTGGTTTGTAGTAGCAGTAATGTTTCAATATCACGAAATGCGCTGATGGTACGGTACAACTGTAATAAAGTTATATTTTATGCTTTAATATCAGTAAATGCACAATTTATCTTCAAAATTGCGAATAAATCACCTCAAATGGCACGGGTGCAAACTAAGTTCAAGACTATTCGAAATTCTCTAATGGCTAGTCGTTCACACTTTCTATGCAGCCCCTTATAATGCATTATTTCCCAAATGCATTTTAAATTGACGCCTATTCACTAATAACTAACGCTATTTATGTGAATTAACCACTTAATAAAGCAACAGAACAAATCAATGAGCTCTTAAAGACCCCCAAAGAATCAAACATCATTCAGCTGAGAACCTTTTTGAAAAACCCCGCTTTAGAGTAATTTATACGGACTTTGCAAAAAAAGCTATTGTTAAGGCACAAAAGAAGACATCACTACGATTAACACAAGAAAAAAGGAACTAAATTTGAAATAGGAAAGGCGGGAATTGTCTATGCTCCATATGTTACGAGATTAACATGTAACAAATGGTCATTTGTCATTGGAAGCACTGTGCGCTTGATTGAGGAAGTCATTTCTTGTCTATGAACGGAAATAATATTTTTTTTTATACATCCCCCGTGGAACATTAGAAGTGTTGGGAAATGCCTATGTCATTATTAGAGAGTTATATTAATGCGGATCATGAGAGGAATGAGTATAGCTGCACATAATTATACGTGGGGACAGAATAAAGTGTCTCTTGGTCTCTTCATTCTAAGGATGTAGTTAAGAGTTTTTATCACAAGATAAGTTAGATTTTCCGAACCAAAACCAATCATGTTTTACTATGGATCTGCTAAAATGTGTAATACTCATTTTGCATTTGCATTTTTCTTAATCAGTCTTGTGTTTGAGTATTTTAGTACAATACAACATTGGCACAAAAAGTAACCTTTCTTTTGGAATTATTAAAGGTAAATTGTTATTGTTCAACTATTCCATACAAAAAAAATTGTTTGGTATTTTGTAAAAATAGCCAACAGACATTACCAAGACATATTCTCAAGACAATGTAGAAAAGGAACTTGAAATTTGATAAGATAGGTCAGATAGATAAAACGCTACCACGGTACAGCAAATGTCGCGGGTTCAAACCCCGCTCGTAACCTATTTCTTTTTCAATGTCCTCTAATTTTTCCAAGGACCATTACCATACCATTACCATAACGTATGGAAAAGAAAAACAATTATGATATTCCATACTAAATCTGCAGTCAAGCCAGGTTTGATATTGTCCTATTTGCAAACGCAAAATAAATAACTACACAATACTCAGGCATAACGATTATATTCACAAACTACCTAATCTACCCCCTCAAGGTCGCAAATTGATGATAATGTGGAGATTTACCGTGGTAAATAACCACGTTTCGGTACATAATATAAATACCGGTATATATTGTAACATTAAAGTTATTACTGAGATGCAATCTTAACTACTGCTGATTGCTATATTTACGATTGTACCTACTAATGTTATGTATGTACTTGTAATTATGGACGTAGATACTGTCTAGATATGGCTTTTAGACCGTGATGAGTCTGTTCTCAAGCGGAAAGGGCTTGAAGATACGCCGTATGAATGTATCAGCAAGGAGGCCAATAACTTTGAGTCATGTGGTATAAGAGAGGTATCCAAAAAGGTTTTTATTCAAACATAGGTAATCTTTCAATGGCTTGTAGAAATACTTGATCAGATTGTACGCCTACTATGTAAGAAAAAAAAAAGTCTACAGACCTAGATTCCATATTTAAATTTCATTATACGTATCCTGTTTCCGTCACAACACACTTCAAATTAAAACATAAATACAACTCGTTCTTCAATCATTAGATAGGGAACACAAAAAACGTCATCGAATCATTTCACTCCGTCGACACTAAGAGTCGGCCCAAAGAATTATTATATTTTATTATCCCACAAATTATGCCACGGCTTGTGGGGTCCGCCAAGGTGTCGGTCCCGACACGTTTATATTACCCCCATTATGAAAAAAATGTCTAAAAAATAAGCTCAAAAGGCACCCGGCGTCGAAGGGCGCACACAGTAACCTTTTACACGAATAATGCCAGTTTCAAAACGAAATCGCTGACTAATTGATTGTGAATAGCGGGTTTTATTAAATTTGAAACCAATAGGGTGTCGATTTTCGCTATGTTGGAAAATTATTCGATTAGTTTATGTTAATGGCTGGAAAACTTTGAAATAGCGAACGATATCACGAACGCGGCCACAATTAAGAACTGTCACATTTAAATTAAGAACAGATTACGTAGTAACTCCGTCAAAGTTCCACAAATGAGATACAATGGTTTTTTTTTGTTTCATCGTCGCGTCGGTCACCGGCCATTTCGCCCTTACTATTAGGTATTTTGTTAATAAATAATCGATTAGTAATTGGTAAATGGTGTCGGTCGATGACTGAAATTTAGAATTTGATGTAATTCCCTTTGCTATGCTTTATTAATGTAATCACTTGATTGTTCATGGCAAGAAGACACATTTTGAGCTATTTTTAGGATAGGTATTAGGAATGTAAGAAGAAAAGGTATGTAGGTAATTGTTACATTATTTAGGCCTGGTTTTATTGTGTTATTTTCATCTTTTTAATGTTTAACTCCTCCTTTAAAGAAGTCGGTTAAAAAAATATCTTCCGTTTAAATAGTTAAAATTAACCCTCTAAGACTAAGCAAGGTGCATATATCTGTCTCTCTCGCACCTTTGGGGACAAAAAGGGACAGGTGATGATGGCGGTTAATTTAATTATGTTGAAGATTTTAGGAGGGAGAGTTATATTATCTGTGTTCCATCACAGTTGTGGGTTGGATTGGCTCACAATGCACATAAATGTGTGTAAGTTGTGTATGTGTGCTTTTATATCATCATCATCAGCCTGTATTTGTCCATTGCTGAATATAGGCCTCTCCCAATGCGCGCCACTTTTGTGCGCTCATTGGAGGTAGGTATTTGCCTAAGATCGTCACTTTTAACGGTTGCCGATCGCAGTAGCAGATGATTGCTGTTATATTGAAAGATGCTGCTGCCCATTCTCCAGATCTTTCCCTTTGTCGCTTCTTACGTCACCCGACATTTTTATATACAGGATGGCCCATTTATTTACGTTACATTAGTATAATCATTGAGAAATCCTTGATGTAAAAAAAATATTTGGACCACTATAATTAATGGTCCACTCTGTATATTAGTAGGTAATGTTAATTTTAATAACTACTACTAATTTTTCCCAAATAAAATCTAGAAAACCATTTGTAAATAAAAACACACACGTACACTTATAAATTGTACCTATATCTACCTACCTACCTACCTAGGTATAAATTGTATTTCATTGGATTTTTAAGGATTTATTTTAGGATTAAAGGCTTATGACTATTTATTTTTCCTATATCTTTAACGTTTCCTTATTGAAGTTACCACATTGACATAATAATATAGACCTAACAAATATTCTAATTTCAAACTTATACTGCAACTCAAACCTCACGCATTCCACAAATAACTTCAATTAACCCTTCATACTACAAATACTGCATTAAAACCACAACTCTATAATATAAACATTTCCGATTATACGAAAGCTGTTCAACCCGTGATCGGCAGCGGGTCATTATTTAATAACCCCACATTTTGTCGGGCCCCCAACACCCTGCGTGCGGAATTATAGGCCTCTTTTTGTAAATAAACCGCCGGCTGAACGCGGTGCTATTACAAATTAAACTGGTCTTAGCGACCGGGCTATCGCAGTTTAGTGTTAAGAAATGCTAAATGAAAAAATGGACGACCCAAATAGGATTTTTGTGCAAAAAATATTTCTGATTTTGCTGTGTATGTAGTTATTTTCAATGACTTGGTACTCTATACTCACGTGTTAAAGAAAAAACATCTGAGTTTGGGAAAAAAGTCAAATAATGAAAAGATTTTTATATTAAAAAATCACTTAGGTGTCTCATTTAGGTATACATATTAGTTTTAGACTCATCGTCATCACAGACAAAATATTTTTAGTAAATAATTGAATGATAGTCAGTCATACTCCCGTTCAATAAAATTTTAAACAGAAAATAAATCCCTTTAAATAGAAGGAAAAAACCTCGAAGCCGGAGTCCTAAAAGATGTTCAGACGAGATTTCTGAACAGCTATGATGCTATGATGATGATATGAGATGCCTATTAGTGTCGCACTCCACCAGGCAACTGACAGAAACCGATGGAGGAGTTGACAGAATGAGAAAGAGTCACACGATCCTCAGCAGTGAGGGACCGATTAGGAAGAGAATACTCCCTTTCATTTGTTTTAAGTTTCAAAATTATAAGATCAGGTAAAAATAGAGGAAGAGTGATGTGAAATTTGTCTAAATAATAATATTCTTTAGTAAGAAAGCAAGTCGTAAAACTTAAAATATCTATGACAAAGTGTTGTGTGTTGTGTGAGTGTGTTGGAGTTATAGCTTAGAATATTATAAAATAATATTATGTTAATAGCGCTTCACGGTCTGATGCCATCAATTTTTGCCTACATTACACTATAAAAAAGTTAATACTCAAAGCAGGTTGAACTACTAAGTACTAACTGTGGCTGTAAAATTTGCACCTTTGCCTAACCCTAGAAAGAAACGCAGGTGAAATTAGAAGATCCTCTATTTTACCGCCATAAACATTCGTACGTTTTGCACCATCGATCGCCTTTGAATACTCATAGTCATGGAAACCAAGGCCCCATTAAAAAAAAAGATCAGATATTGATTTAGATAGCTTAATCGATTCCAAAATCAATTGAATTAGTTTTTTTCCCCTTTTAACGGACTAAAATAATTATGTGTTTTCCGATGGGGCTATAGGCCTGTGAGTTTAGGGTCAGGTGGTCCCATTTTTAATTGGCCCTGTTTATATAAAAGGTGTTTGCTTTTTTGCTACTATGTAGGTCCTTTGTAGGGTGGGGCCCTTTATAAATGGGTACGTGTTAATTCTGGCACTTGAATGAATATATAGCTCTGTTATGTACCTATTAGAATAAGGGCTGAGACAGGCTGAGGCACAATTATATAGGTATAATGTAGAGATAAGAACTAATGAAATTTATTGAGAAGCGTCTAGGACGATTTGTTACGTGTCATGCCTTTATTTTGTTTACTAAAAACATGCTTCTGTAGAATTCATGTGTTAAAGGGACTTAAAGTTAGGCTGATTGACAAATTATAAGTATCTATATCAATATAAAGCATAAATCTAGGTTCTAACTAAAGGTTACTAAGGATTACTTCGAAAAAAAATATCCTTAAACATGTCAGGCGAAGAGTTCTAATCGTCAATTTGGAGGAACCAACTTTTATTGTCGATATTTTTCAAACGATTCGTGTTAGGAACAATGTGATTAAATATTTTTAAAGTAGAATTAAGGTATAATAACACTAAATAGGTCAAAGGTCGCAGGAAGCTGCTGGGTGCAGGTTGTTTCCAACCTGCCAATCTGGAAGTCATTGGGGGAGGCCTATGTTCAGCAGTGGACGTCTTATGGCTGAAATTATGATGATGATGATGATGAACACTAAATAGGCAGGATATTCCTGTAAGCTCAAGCTGCCGTCTGGTTCCTCCAATTCAAAATAGAGGGACCAAAGTTTCGTTACATCATTATCATAATGTAAGTAGGTATGTATGTAATCATTATTTATGTTTAATCCACATTAAATATTTTTCTTTTTTCTTTAAGAAAAATACTTACTAAACTTACTTAAACTTAGACCTTCCTATGACCTTCCTTCAACCTACCTACTCTTTTAATCACCGGGTTAATTTTAAAACCGTCTAATCTCACAAACTTCGACGTAAACTTTGATAGCAAGTTTCACTTACCTACAGAACAGTTGTACAGGTCGCTCACCCCTTCAGTTACACAGAGAACTACCACTACATTCCTAAAATCCAGTTGTACAATAAACACGTGTTCAGCCTGGCCACCAGGTCTTTAATCTTGCTGAAATATTGCCAGCCGACAATTCAAACTGGGTAAGTGAGGCAACATTACTGAATCGTTGACCGCTTTGTGACCATGGTCAGACGCATACCACAGAATAAAAATACACAGAAGGTATAAATTAATTTGCTTAATTAACGCACTAACTATTGCAAATCAAATGCTTAGCAGAATTAGAACTGTCGATACGAGTGGCGGTTAGGCGAATGGCTATCTCCGCTTCGATTCCCGCTCGGGACAACATATGTTTGTGTCATTGACAAATATTTCGATTTCCGGTTCCGGTCTTGGTGCTGGTGCATTGTGAAATTTCATATCTGGAACTGTACCCACAATTAAATATAGGAGAAAATTCTAGTGTCTATGTTTAAAAGAAATTACTCATAGGTACCTACTTATGTGGCAGTCAGGGGCGATGTCTTTGCCCAGCAATGGGATGATATGGTGTAACAGTAGTAGTAACTTAATTATGGTAAAGAAACTTACGCCTAAAAGGTACTACGATACAAAGATAAATGTTGGTCATACTGTTGACTGGTTGGAGTTAGAAGCCTCTGTTCTGAGCCTAGGAAAGCCCGTTAAGCCATGGTCATCATCTTAGATAGTCGATATAGGGAGTAAGTATCCTCATAAAATCTGGCAACTAGGGGTACACTCCCAGTCGCCAGGACCTCTTATTGCATATTGATTCGCTTTGCTTTTTCCTTGCAAAAAGGATAACATTCCCTAAGAAAGAAGTAAAGCGATTGAGCTTAGGTCTACAAGGTCTAAGAGACCGCATAGATCCGCATAGAATATCTCGTATCCGTTTTGGGTGAAGGGGTTCAGATAAGCAGACGTTCCGTAGAAAACTAATATTCAGCTGTATCTGGTTAAATAACAGGCCGACCCTAACAAAATTTGGAAATAGTAAGACTAGTAGAATGATGATCCTTATTGTTTGTTTTACAATCAAATGCTAATAAAGTCTATTTACAAAATTGAAATATAATATAGGTACATACATACGCGTATTCATTATGACAATTAATAAAATAACAGTGCCTTTAGCTGGGCCTCGGTAGAATAAACCGTAAATAGAATAAATCATAACGGTTTGCGTTTTATTAGGTACTAACGTTAAGACGGTACTATATACGGGCGTATTTATAGCACTTTTAAATTGATCTGTATACATTATAGAAGAAGTATGAAACGAATCAAAAACACAAAGACAGAAGGGTTCTTAGTAGAAGTATTAAACGAATCAAAGACAGAAAGATTCTATAAATCTAACATTAGTCAATAGAGGATTTGCCATATATGTAGGTATAGGTCATCTGCCTAGCCTTTTCCCAACTATGTAGGGGTCGGCTCCCAGTCTTACCGGATGCAGCTGAATACCAGTGTTTTACATGGAGCGACTGCCTATCAGACCTCCACAACCCAGATACTGGGTTACACGATACCCCTTGGTAAGACTGGTTGTCAGACTTTCGGGCTTTCTGACTACCCGTAACGACTGTCAAAGATCTACAATTGACAGCCGGGGCCAACAGCTTAACGTGCTATCCGAGGCACGGAGAGTGATAATTAATTTATAAAACGCACATAACTTACGAAAAGTCAGAGGTGCGCGCCTTGGGTTCGAACCCGAGACCACTGACTTGCCAGTCAACGGTCACCACCACTAGGCTATCACGACTCATATATGTAGGTATATCTACCATTATTCCCATTAATTCTGAACCTTCGTAATTTTCTTTCAACCGATTCAAACCATTTCCTTTCTAACCAGTTGTACAGTGATCAAATTTAACCTCATCTACGATCCTACGCTAATGTTTTTTGGTTATAACTCCTCGTAAGTTAGCTATTGTTATCGATGCAGTAACGTTCTTGGCATATATCATCACAACAGAATTAGTAGACATAAATATGTCTGCTTATATCGTCTTTGAAGGTTAACTAGACATAAAGATTTAATTATCACTAGCTTCCAAACCTACACTAGAGATGTTCTTGATGTGTGTAAAGCCAAGGCCTGTGAGAGGTTTATATTTTGATAGTTGATCAACCAAAATCTTCCTGCCCTTGTCCTAACTTGATTTAGAATTTACGCAATAGGTTTTATTCTTCTATTCATGTTTGTTAGCCGACACGTCACTACTCACTACTTACTCCCTTTTTGGAACACGTTTTTCACACAGTTCATCTTTACTATTATAGGTAGAGGTAGACTCCTATGTGACTACCTATGAATGTGGATGTTTGTAAAAACCGTTTCACGAAAGAAGTCCCGTGTATTTTATTGTGCGTGGCGCTAGCGTCTATGAAATGTTGTCAAATGTCATACTTATTTATTTTAGTTCTAATTAAATCCACGGGACTTCTTTCGTGATACGGTCTTTATAACTTATCACATTCACGAACAACGGAACAATCGTGTAATCGTTGTAGGTACAATCAACCGCATGACAGTGGAAACACTTGCTCTACGAAAAGCACCTTTACTTCTACGCAATAAGGGTGCTGTCAATGTCAAATTGTTACCACTGATGTGCAGTCGACTACGTGAATATGAAAACTTGTCAACCTTTCAGTCACTGGCGCCATTTTCAAACTCTCTTATAAATTCATTCCTTATCTTGTCCTTTTTTTGTTCACCACTGAGCCATCTAAACATTCTCATCTTTGCTGCATTTTTCTTTGTGGATCAACATTTTGCCTATGTTTAATTGCTGAGATCGCGACGGACATGGCACTTTATTTTAGTTATTATTTCTATTTTCATTTTCTTTATTCTGCCTTTCTGTGACAAAAATTAAAGTTTTTAAAATTTATTGTGCCCTACTGCTGAGGCTACCTATGTATTCAGATCATTTTTGTTACATAGATTTTTAAGTACAAAAGTATTGGCTAGGTTTTACTTTACTGTTTTACTTTACTCATACATTCTGACTATTGTAAATAGGTGCCCTGATAAATAAATACAGTTCACATAGTTATTTAACCAATTCAAAAACACAATTTATAGCAAAAAAATAACAACAAATATTATGATAACAATACAAGTAGTAAAACATGATCAAAGTACCTATACATCTTTATATATCTATATAGTACTCATAATAATATATATAAATGTAAATAACAACAAATCATATAACAATACATTAGTCATGACAAGTGAGATAAGTAGTAGTATAACTATGCTAATGAAAGGGTAATTTTATTCCAACATTTCTTACCTACAACGAGGTAAACTTATATAAGTAGGTATACCTACTTAATTATAATTAATATACACAAAATATATGAGAGTACGCATTTCCCATGATTTATTTCATGAGTTTCCGTTCCATGCCGTCGACTCCGAGATCAAGAAAACAGATAGATGTGTAAATAGGTACAATGTACGCGAACCGCTGTATTGTGCCTATTTACACGAAAAACCACGTCTAATTGGATGTGAAGAAAATGTTTTATTGTTCACGAGATGAATGGTTACTTAGCTTATCTTGTTTTAAAGCCTAGACCGTTAGAAAAAGAAATGAAGTCGTTAATTTAGAAACTTATTTATGTAACTGCTTAATTAAGCAATAAATTTATTTTTAGATACATTATCTTGAAAACGGAATCTTAAAAACTAAAACAGTTTAAAGTCTTAATTAGTTTTTTAGGTTAACTAGTGTAGTATATATTTAAGAATTTAACTTTTATACTAATATGGTGTTGGCAGACCAGAAACCACACCTAGGGCACTATGAAATAGACCTCTAATCTAGAGTAATTTTCTTGCTAATTAATTGGCCCGAATTCCAACAAATAATCATTTTATGGTATGGAAATATTCATGTTTGCATGAAATACTGGCCATATCACCACACCAATTGCGATATAATTATCATAAACACAATACCAATTAAAATTAAACGCACAAAAGACCACATTTTTCATTTTAAATATAAAATTTCTTTTCATTCGATAAATTAGCTACAATTTTTGGGATACATTGAGTGTGATCCTTTTATAAAATTACAAGGACTTTCAGAAGCCCTGAGGCTGATCAAAAGATCGAAAATTATAATCGAAGACTTGACTTTCCAAAAGTTTTGTACGTTCCACAAAACAGTCACGATTTACGAAATTACTATTAAAATAACACGCAACCCATTTTCATTGAAAAAGTTTCAAAATAAAAATAATTAAATTTCCTTCGCAGTTTTATTATCCTCTCATATTGACTGCATGTAAAATTCGTCGATAAAAGCCTTTATCGAACAAAAGGTGAATCGATTGTGTGAATATCGACACTCATTTATCTTTTTTGAATTCTCTTTCATATTTTTTTTCTTTTAATAAATAATTAAGTGTGTTGCAGTCACGATTTTATTTAATTACTTTATCGATATTAAGAGTTATGTATATGCACAGGTATTATGGTAGTTCTCTATTGTGTGGAAATCATAATAAAAAGGAAATAATTATTTTGCAATAGAATTATTATATTCCGTGCGTGAGGCTGCATATAGGGATAACAATTATTGTGTGTTGTGTCAAGTATTGTAATTATAAAACCTAGTTAATTAAGAATTGACATTTACTGGTCACAATTATTGTTAAACGTAAAAAATTAATAGTAGTAGTTTGTATTTTTGGTCATCTGAGATATTTGTGCCAAATAAACCTGGTGTCAGAGTTTATAGGCCTCGGACATGGCTTTACACATCGTTGAAAAATCTGTTTTCCTTAAGATATTTTTCTTTACCGCTTTAGCAAGTACCTACGCAATTTTCTAATACGCACATGAAACCAAAATGTCAGAGGCGCGTGCCTGGATTTCGTACCTACGATTTTTGACTCTAGGACTGCTTCAAAAAAACAAATGAAAAATAAAAAGCTATTGAAAAAGCTAGACGAACTACATATTATATTCAACGTGGTGTGTGTTTACAATGTTTCCATAGTCACGGGCCTGATAAAACAATCTATTAGCGTCAATTTTTCACACACGATAACGATAAGCGCGTTCAATCCAGTTAATTGAATTATGTTTACATGTGTCGTGTTACGTCATCGCCATGTCGCAGTTCTGCGGCCGCGGCGCACTCCCATTGGCCCGTTCGAATTTAGAACAATGGCGGACATGCGACGTTATTTACGGTTAAATATAACAAAGTTGTTAATGAGAACACGAGTATTGATAAGCGTTTTCTAGTTTGTCGTTGTAATTAAAAATTGTTTTTGCCAACAGGAGCAATTTAATTATTTCATTGGATATACATTGATGTTTCTGAAACTTTGTTTAGTTAAAAATTATCCCTGAAATTTTTACTTGGCATTTAGTATTCAGCATACCTTTTTGTTAATGCTAATGATAAAAGTACCTATCTTACAATTAATCAAATTAGAAGATTTTATCAAATCACCAAGCCAAAGTGCAACAAAATTGCTAGAATAATTCCTATCGTAATGGTCCATTTAAAACTCTTGTGCCGCTTTCAAATGACAACAAAAATGTTTTGCGAAATCAAAGCTCGTAACCCGTTTCTAAATCCAACACAGTGCTACACCGTATCGTTCCGTGTTCACAGTACGAAGAGTTTGAGACACGGTGTTAAGAAATAAGGTTGGTAATGACGGTAGTTGAAATAGACAGTTGTAGGGCCATTGCGTTAATAGAAACCGCATTCAATCTTAGAGGAGGAAGCCGCTGTGCAATTTAAATATTTGACAGGCTATTAGTTTGTGAATTAGTTGAAAATCTAACTTGCCTAAGACCTTATTAGTAATTTCGTTGGAGTAATAATAGTATAATTTTAACTTTTCTTTTAGGGTTGGTGAAATAAGTATTTGGTATGCAGTATGTAATAAAAAATAAACCAGCCTATACCATGTCTCACAGCAGGGCAAAGGCCTCATCTCATAAAGAGAAGGATCGATCATTAATCGCCACGCTAGCTCACTGCGTGTTGACGATTTCAGACCTCCTCACCAGATTTCCTCACGATGTTTTACTTCACCATTAGTCAGTGGTGTCTTAGAAGAAAGTGTATATGACATTGAAAAAGTCACATTGGTTATTGCCAGGTTTAAACCCACACCCACATGCTTGCAAAGCGGGTCCGTAACCAATGCTCCACCATGACATGATGTAGTATGTATGTCACATTTATTTGAGTTACCTACTAAATTGTAATACTGATCAATGAAGATTTTTAACCTTTGTATACAGATAGTAGTTTATCGAGAGAAAACGTGGTGTTAATGGTAGTTATATTGGTATCAACTCATTATAACAATTTAAAAAATTTACGTATATGTGTGAATTCTGCTATCAAAAGCGAGGAAGAGAGATTTTCAACGATAGAGACTAATCAATATCATGGTTCTATGGTTTTACAGTTTGACATTTGAGACAAGTCATTCAATATTATCATTGAAAATCGTGTCAATATAAAACTTGCAATAAATGAAAGTAGGTGAATTAATTAAAAAAAGGCTACAGAGTAGATAGTACTTCACAGAAGCTACACATATAACGTTTGTTTATTAAAAATAAATATAAACAAAAATCATCATCACCATGTTATTTCTGAGGCTATTTTAAAATCAGTTATAACTCTATTACCGCGAGGTTCATAATCATAACAAATAAAATCTAATTAAAATCTCGACGCCAGCACACACACAAACTCAAGTACGGTGGCACAAATCACAATAAACAGTCGATTTGCTCGATACAATAACCGCTTAGTACAAACCTAGGCTATAAATAAGCTATTGTTGTTCTAATCCTGCGTTGACTAATCGAATGCTTGCACTTAAAGCTGGCTTACGGGTAATCAGTGGTAATAATAGCAGGCGGTTTAATTAAACATGGTGCCAGTGGTCGTTTGGTTCTATGTGTGCTTTGTTTTCGAATGTTTTAGATGACTATTAATAGTCGGGCGAATTGAACTAACTAGTATTGGCATTGTATTGTGTTCAAGACGGATTTAGTTCGAAATTCTGCTTGTTGATTTAATGGCGGCATTCCAGCAGTTTCTGTTCAGTTTTGTATGCGTAAGTTCAAACAAGTATTAAAATAAAATTGTTACAAATATCCTATAATAGAATTTACTATTAAATATTCTGTGGTCATCTCTGTGATCTGTCGGTCGGTATCTTCAGATTGGAGGTAGAATAAACTCTTATAAATTTTAGGTGGATGATATTTTCGCAGGCAGTCTCAGATCCCTACTAATTGTGTTGCCAGTTCAAATAATATTTGTTAATAATAATAACTGCAGAGCAAAAGCTTACTTTCTCCAAATCAATGTACCATATTATATACTCAGAACACATTTGTTTTTTAACAAAATACATGTCTACCTTTTCCTTTTTTTATGCTTCGAGGACAATAGGTACGTCGCAGTCCATCTATAGGTATTGCCATGGTATTTTTTTTTTGCCGTAGCGAATTCGCCAATTTCTATTGCTATATGGCATTTTCTACTACTATTTGCGTCATCATCACGTAAAATTTGTTACGGGGTGGTCTAAAACACGTTACTGAAACCACATTTTGAATGCATTTTAACATACTCCTTTAACCTCCTCATATTAACTTAATTTAAACACACCACTTCGCAAATGGAGTAATGATAGCTAATTTTATTGGTGTTCGTTCAAAGATACAATTTAAATACTTGTATCGTTTGAGAGAGCAGATGTAGGTAATGATGTTGGAGGTGAACGATTAGTTACGTTATCGACCACCGGCGGCGCCACGTGTGCCGACCGGTTCCTTAAGGTTTAAGTTTCAGTGTATCATGTTGTGCAGGTTATAAAGAAAATTGGAGAGACTGAGAGATGATTTCGACGCTCGCTGTCTAAAGCTAAATGAGACGCTCACGGGGTTGATAGCAAATTTCATTAAAAATGACAGTGTGCTTGAAAACGTAATTCCAAGTATTGCAAAATTCACATCAATTATAGTTTTGACCTAGTTTATCTGCAAATTCCCATAACATCCGTAGGTACCTCTAATTCCGTAGATATCTTAGGAATTTTCAGTCTCTTTTCAATACAAATTTTCATTTCTATGCTGCATCCAACTGTTTGTTTGGTCTTTGAATATGAATAGATCAGTGAGCCAGTCAAGGTAGCTTTTAATATATTGAGCCTTTTAAACATCGTTCACGTCAACACAGAAATAGAGACGTTACAGAGTTTCATAATGAATAATTGATAAACCTTAGGCTTACGTTGTGTGTTCCGCACATATTGTGCCAACACTTGTGTTATTCTAAATAAATTCATGAGTTTATGACCATACGTCCAAGGGATTTACAATTGCAGTTAAGTTTATAAATATTTGTTTCAAAAGTTGTTGTCGCTTAACGACTTCATAAATGTTTGTTGTTACTTAATAACTTAACTATGAATTTGCCGTTTTGACTTGACTGTTGTACTTGTTTTGTTGGATAAGTTGGAGCTAAATTATGATTAGTATTTCTAACACCTTCAGAATAAAATGAAAAAAGCTTGGTTCGTCACTTCTATTATACAGTTTCATCAGTATTTACCGCAATTACGCTCCTGCTATTTTGAAGCATTGGGGCAGGACAGACTGACAACTTATTATGAACACACATATGCAATAAAACTAGTACGGTATTCGTATATTCGATCTCGACGTTTTGTCAATCCATCGGTTATACATCGGTGTAAATCAACAAAATCAATTATTTCCCATTAAACTTTACGCTATTCGATACTTTCGCTGCAAATTAGTAAAGCCTAATAAAGCCGTGTATAGATAATAGAATTCAAATTCGGTTAGCACAGTAGCCGGTACGTGGTCGGTTGGATCAATTATAATTAATGTTTAGCCACGGGCGTGTAGCCGTTCGTGTTCGTAACATTTTGTTTTTAGATCGCTGGTTTAGACGGTTTTTGCAGGCATCTGACAATGTGAAGGAACTTGTGTGTGATATTTTGGATAAAAGATGAAATCTTCTTAATATTAGTAAAATAATTCTCCTATTTTTTCCTTATAACCAAATCCAGCATGTCCCTAGCTTGTCTCCTAGCAACGGCCTAAACCGAGGAGCGCTTTTAGCAATTGTTGCTTTAAGTTAGTTGAGTGCTTTAGCCTTTTATGTCTCTTTTAGGCCGACCGGTTAGTTTAACTATCAGTTGAGGGGGTCAGATAGGCAGTCGCTACGTAGAAAACTGATATTCAGCTTCATTTTGCTACATTAAAAGCTGACCCCAACGAGGTTGCAGAATAATAGGATAGGAGAACGAAATAAGCCTGGTTAATTAAGATGATATGAGTTCCCTATGAGTTATATCTGTAAGTGACGACTACGTAAAAAAGAAAGCTTTCCATTATATTTATCAGGTTAAAATTCAATTTGCTCCAAGTCACCAGTTTGCTACAGTCATATAGATCTCAGTCTTTAATTTTATTAATAGTCTTACTTAAGTTTAATTAAAAATCTTTTGGGAAAAGCACGGGTTAAATTGAGCCATTTCATAACTTTTTAGTTTCATGCTCAAATTAGGTTCGGTGACCAATCCATGCCGCGACTAAATCTCTACCTCTCAACATCGATCGAAATCAGGGTTATCACTTAACCAACAATTCATGCTCTCGTTAGATATTGTTAAGTTAGAATTTTTAAATAGGTATAACAAAAGCAGTACCTATCTCAGTGTTTTTTTTTTGTTTTCGTACCAATAGGTAATTCATATGGATATTATTATTTCAACTTTCTTTATTAAAAAGATCTATCAACAAGTCAATTAGGATAGATGAATGATTTGCAACGTCACATGAATGGAAGAAAACATTTTGTACCAACTCTAAATAAAATTAGGACATGATGGTGACACTATTTTCTATTTCAGAACGGTTGTTGACCATCATCGTGGTGACCAAACGTTCTATCTAAGTAAGAATATTGCTGCAATGATTATCATTTAAGTGCATTTTCAAATCAATCAAAGTTTTTTCGAAGTGGCAACCTTAACTGGGATGTATCCTAAATCCCATGGGGCACAACGGGTTAGATTGAGCCATTTCATCGCCGCCCGAGGTGCGATGGTATCTAGAGCGTCCTGTTCAACTTATTTTGATACCATAACCACTCATTATGGATTGGAAGCGCTGCTCTGCCCGCTGAACGGCTGACGCACGGAATTCCAATGTAGGTAATTGTGTGATTTTTTAGTTCATTATGGTTTAATAGGTGGTTGTCTAGATTTGCTCTTAGTTGGGTTATGGTTTGTGGTAATTGATCCACCATGAAAGAAATTTATATGATATTACAATCTTTACTTCCATGTTCACAACATTATTGAAAGTTTTACATAAATTGCATTTCTTCAAAGTATAGGTACCTTATTTATTCCTTCCAAGTACTAGCACAAGTACCTATATCTATCAATCAATTTCAAAAGTCATTATATTCTACAAAGAGGAGGTTTCTTTATAAGTAGGTAATATTTAAGTAACAAGATATTCAGAATCTTTAGAACTTGACTGGATATTTCTGCAAAATACAAAACGTATAAACCTTTCATTTTTGCAAAACAAATCTAAATGCGAACACAATCCCATACATCTGATTAACCTACATACACCTATCATCATGATTTATACCTTCAATCGTCCGTCTGTTTCAAATCTGAGCCCTTTAAGACTTATCAAAAAGATCCGAAAGGAAACCCGAACCAGGTACAAAATCTTACAATCAAGCGAATTGAAACTTTATCCTGACGGATTAAAGTCTTTATGTGTGGTAATGATAAGTTGGTAAAGTAGATGAGAGAAGCTGTGTCGAATTGGTAGGAAATCGGGCTTAGTGTCAACAGTTAACGGCGATCCTGGTAAATGGAAGGGGGAAGGCACAATGAAGGCGATGGCTTTGTTCTTCACAAACAAGTTACACGCATCGCTTTCTGGCAAACGTTCGGGATCAAACTTCACGGTACCGAGTAATTCCTAGCATAGTTTCCATAGTTTCGTTAGTATCATAGCTAAATTGTTTGTTTTGAAAATAGGTAATAGTTTTGTAAGCTTTTTTCCGTTTGAAGTTTAATCGTTACACTATAAACGCGAGACAGCAGATAATGCAAATTCTATTGTTAAGGAGTTAAAACTATTAATCCTATCAAATTCTATTTCAGTCTTCTATAATATTGTCTAATAGTAACAACCTCTCAATATCAATACAATTCTCTCAAAAAGAAAATTATAAGTAACCAAAACTTGCAACTGAAAAAATCTTGAATTCTCCATTTCTTTTTAAATTCCTATAAGCCATGACAAACAACAATCTCATTCCTCAAAGCCTTCGATGACCCCTAACTTACAAGCTAGCCTACCCACGTCCAATAAGATTCCTACAGCATAGCATTCAAAACCGAAACATATGAAGCACCGTATCGAGTGACCTCAACAAAGGTTTACTAATTGCCTCGCGATCTTGCGGTGAAATTAATCAATCGTAGCTGTGTATCTGCCTAATATAAACTTCGCGGGCGGCGCACTTTGAAGTCGCGCGCTCTCCAATTAGCGCTCGCCGCCGCCTTTGGCGCTCGCCGCCTGCTTTGAGCCGGCCGCTGTCGGACCTCCCTTTCTAGTTCGTCTCGCTCGCACACCCCTCCCGTCGGTGCCATTTCGTTTTACTTCTTGTTTTAAAAGCCTATAGAATTCGCTGGAGGTGTAAGGTTTTAAGGTTTTGAGGTAACTCGGGATTACTGTTTTGTAGCTTTGTCTTTGATAGTGTACCTATTTGTGGAGAGGTTTACATGATTAGTTTTAACTTAGGTAGGTATACGTACAGTGAACTCTAGTGGGTTACTTTTAAGCTTTATTGTGTTCTTTAAAATGATGTCTGGTACTTTAGTAGTTAATTAACTTAAAACGAGTTTAATAACGTTTTATTTATTGAAAAATTAGCTTTACGCCTACTAAAGGCAGATAAGTAGATAATTTAATTTATTTTATTACTAAGTTGTCACTTTCCGGTTCCGACGGCTCTTTTAAATAATTAAAAGCGATACACTAATTTGAAACCGCTTTTATATCTTTTTTATTTATCCATAAACTAACGATTCTTAAGTTTAAGACTTAAGTTTGAGGAAATATACATTGTTACCCCGGAAACCAACAATTTCTACAATTACAACCTTAACCTACCCATTAAAGATAATAGAAAATTTAATAAGTATTTATGAATGGGTTCCACTCAGGTTCGATTCCCGCGCGATCCAATCTTCTTGTTGTTTTACGGCACCAAGACGAATCATATATACGTGTGTGGCGATTAGTTCGGGACCTTCTAATACCTGTACCAAATAGCCGTTGTAAGATTTTGGAGAACGTTTTAAAAGTCATTTGTTCTTAGTTTACGATGTTGGTAACTCTGTCTATACCTTTACGACTCCATAAGCCCGTGGGGTTGGCTACATTGTGAGCTAAGTCCGTCGGCATCACAAAGTGAGGGTAACACTTTAAAAGATCATTTGTGAGTTCTAAGTTTGAATTTGGATTAGAATTCTCGAGAAAGCCATGTTTCTCGTTCTAAATTCAAATTGTTTTCATGCCAGAGCATTGGCCACGGCAATTGCTACAAACAGTTGACTGAGGGAAACGCGGTTGTATGCAAATTATCGAAAGCTGTAGACTAACAACGTGTCACTAATTATTCACTGTTGTATTACATACATACTTACAAAATGTAAGTAGGTACTATTGTACACGTCTTATTTGAGCCTGCTGAAGTCTTACAAGCTTCTTCTTCAAAATGCAATCTAATCTAATCTGAGGTGCAAGTACCGACGGATCTTTTTATCGACATTTTATCGAACGTTTATAAATTTTAAACGTCAAGTTTGACATAAAATTCATTAAATGTGTCAAATTTAATGTTTAATATTGATATATTTTCGATAAAAAGATCCATGCTTGCGCTACTGGAAATGTAAACTTGGATTTTGCCGAGAAATATGTTTGTGTTCAAGAATTTTACTTACGTTATAGGTACTAGGTACAGCCAATAAAAATACAACTGTAAGCTGTAAAAAGGTTATAATAGATATTATGAATATCAATAATACCTAAGTAGTTATAGGTATTTCACAACTGTTCTGAATTGAAATAAAATAATGTTTGCCAAGTGCCAAGTATTTTCTATTCATGCAAATGATCTGAAATAGTTTACCGTCGGCAATTGAAATGTTTCTTTGCAACACCATTTTTTTGTGCACCTATAAAATCACGTGTAACAAATTTAATATTTTCTGATATTTCATCTCCAGATCATTTTAATAAAAATATATTTTCAAGAATCTATAAAAAATCAATCTGAACACGGCTAAAAAGACCAAACTCAAGCTCCGAAATATTGGCACCACAGAAACGTTCTATATATAAATATTCTTTTTTTAAAATACGAGTTAAATACTAAAAACAAATGACATCCTCCATAATATTAAAACTCTCAGGCTCACAGCTAAACTGCCCACCCGCGCAACTATAAATCTTACAAGTATCACTTTTATTTTGCATAAATAAAACTAAATTATAACAGCCCTTTGCATCGACCAGTAGCCGCCAGATAATATTGTAACCAATAACAAAAATAAAAAGAGTAAATGTTAAAGATAAAAAAGGATGTATATCAAAGAAGAGCCGCAGTCACGTAGAACGTTATGACGAACAGCGGGTGTTAGTGCCTCTGCCTGGCGAGAAATTAAAAAAAAAATGCTCGATTAAAATCCAAATGAAATCGAATAGATTTACGAGATTTCAATTTTATAAAAAAGTAGAACGAATTCGCTAATCTAGTAATCTTAGTTCGATGGTTATGTACCGGTAGTTTTGAACTCTACATTAATCCTTATTGCGTTAAAGTAATTTATGTGTTGCGTGTCCCATTAACCTATTAACAATAAAAATTTATAAGCAATGTAATAAATGTCTCACAATTCATCGCTACTGGACTTGGCTGGCCAAGATTGAACATATTTTTTCTAATAAAGATGCAGTCTCAAATTTTATTAAATATCTAATTTACAACGTTTAAGAACCGGTTGTTTTTATTTGGTGTAAAATCCAATAGATCTGTAAATCCAAGAATAGTTATAAGTAATCGGTCGTCGATATAGATAGAAGTAAACTTTCGATTTTACTAATCGTCAAATCTGACACTTGGGTCAGAGGGGCTTCGTCGGTCTCATCGACTGATTCGAAGCTTTTATGCGGGACTATTCACGGGATAGTCACTTTTATAATAGTTGTCCATTGTCATCGACACGAATTAAACGTAATAATATCAATGCTCAATATAATAGATACCTACTGTGAATCTGTCTGACAATTATGTAATAAATTTTAAAATGTCTTGTTTATTGCAGATAGAAGTCCTAAGTAAGTTACATAATTAATGAGGATTTGTAGGTAGACTAACTAACCCTTAAAATTTTCCAATCCTTTATTTGTGCATCTGTAGCCAAAACACTAAAGAAAGATCTCTGAATGATCTGAATCTGACCTTTCATCAGCTATAAAATTTATTTGGTCCTTCAAGCGTCAAATCTCATCACCTTAAAACAACTCTAATCGTTTCAATAAACGTGACCTCTAGTTGAGACATCGGCGAGATCCGACCGCCCGAGCAGGCCAGGCGGCTGCCATAACACCATTGTGTCGGACCATTCAAGACACCCACTCACATACGGGGGCTTTCCATTGACGACGACACAACATTCAATGTTTATGAAACCTTTCTTTGAACACGTGATTTAATACCAGATCTATGAGGCAAGCTATCATACACAAGATTAAAAAGCGTCAATAATGTACAGAAAATTACATCTACAAAAATGATGATTAGGGATGACTTAAGAGAGTTTAATATCCACATAAAAAGTTGATGCATCAACGCGTTTAAGTCTAACACATTAAAAATTGTCAATTAGAAGATACCCGATTAATAAACTGGACACCTAACATTTATGACTAACACCTAAAACACGAGAAACACAAAAGGGCGTATTAAGCAATTAGAATATTTCAAAACGCATTCCTGGACCTTCTGTATGGGGCCAGTGGCGAAGCGCCCAGCTCTTTGTAAAATGCCGCGGCTATTAAAGAGCGATTAAGCCGACCGACGGCTTGCCCCCGAGACTATGTGGCTCCCACTTTCGATTTTACAACTGTCTAAAATCGAACCCGACACCTGATTGTGCCGTAATCAAGGTTGACACGGAAATGAATGTGCCTTGTATTAAACCGTCGGAGTGAACTTCGTTAAATGACTTGATAATAAAGGCTGAAGCTGATTGTGAGGCTGTACAAATTGGCCTTTTATCGTTTTGGGTGTAAAAAGAGACGATATTGTCGAAAACCACTTTGCCATCATCAACAACTACATCATTAATGTATTGCATTGTATTAGCGAGGTTTACGTTTTTTATATCATCGTTAAATTGTGAAAATAATTTTAGAAAATCTCTTTATCAATATTCTTGCGAAATACTTTATACGTATCGACTACAATATTCGTCTTTACAATAAGTACCGTATCAATCACGCTATGATAAAAATCACGCGTATTGGTAAGCAAAATCGAAAGTCCTAAACATTGTGATGAAACTGCAATTAGCGACACGGAAGCTAAGAGATGACATCATGATGTATATAAACAATGATCTAAAGAACGCGTAGTTGAGGCTCAATGGATAATATAAGTAAAGATACGCGAAATTGATGATAGTAAGAGCCTTGACGAGATTATTGGTCAAAGACTCGAAGTAATTTTGTTTTACTACGATTTTGTTCCTAACCTATAATAATAATAGACATATTGTTTAGACAACAACTTAATCAGTTTATAAGCATAGGAAATTTAAATGGTTACTTTTGTTTGAAGCTAACTGTAAATCTAACTGTACCTGTATTCATACAGTGCAGTAAAAAGACATTTTAAGCTCAAAATTGTTAACGTCATTTCCAGATATAAACGATACTTTATTTACGATAACCACATTAACGCAAGTAGGTATTATATCTACATATGATATAAAACTGGCTGTCAATAATCTCCGCGCGTCAAATCGGATCTTGGGCATTAATTTAATGAAATTAGCATACTTATAAGAATCTCGACGCTTTTGCAACACGCTTCAAAGTGCCGCCGTACTCATTAAGTATAACTTTAATACGACTATTTATGATGTAACTCGTCATTTTATGGTATATCATGGCTACTTACTAAAATTATATTAACTAGACCGCGCATCAAAGTTTTTTCTTAAAAAAATCTTATTAGTGATGTGGAGTCCGTAAAAGTGAGGGATTTATAATTTCATTTAAATTTTTTGTGTTAAAACTAAGCTTTTAATTTTTGTTTATGATCTGTAATTACTCGCAGTTTTCTCAGTAAGTATCTTAATTCAGATTATGTTAAAACTTAAGATGGTTTTGGTAGATAAACTTGAAATTAATATGGACTTGACGGGTGTGTAATTCAATTAATAAATCATGGTTTTAAATCTGTTGTATGAAAATAATATGGGCCTAGCGCGTGTCGACCGCTTTATAATTTGACAAAATAAATTGGTATGCCTTTAAATTTGTTATAATGTTTGTCAAGCAAACCACCTACGCCACAAAATTAACTGTCGAGCTTGCAAATATTTTGTAGCCAGTCACTAAATAAGAGATTTATCATCAACCTTGTAATGAGGCCCGATATCGTAAACTGGTAAGATTGTATTGGTTTTTATAATTGCCTCTAATCACCTGTGATTGATAGACCAAACTTGTTTTTAATTCATTAATTAATGTGAATGTGTTGATTATGTATGAGCTTTATTTAAGATTTGGGTAAAAATTAGAACCTGGTGATTATTATGAGATATTTAATTGGTAGATTGGAATGTTGTTAAAATTATGTTAATAGATTTTTAAAAGAAGAATCTAGATTAAGTTTCAAAGACGTTGCAATGATAATGATGGTTTAAAAGTGTTTTTGCTTAAATATTTAAATAAAACATCTAAACTGCCGATACCTACATTGTTTCAAATTTCAAGAATTAGTGTATTAAAATACGTTAGATACCTATAGCTTTATAATTTTCCATACCCCAACTCGTCGGTATAAACTATAAACATATTAGGTACCTACCTTCTTTTGTGTCCCGTCCCAAGCCAAAAAGGCCGTCATATTTAAAACACATTACCTCTTGATTGGGGCTAGTTTAAAAACCATAATGTGGCCGTTAGCCCCGGGCTGTTGAGGAACTCTCATCGGTTTCAAATTGCCAACACGCGGTGAAAATAATGACATTTAAAGCCTGACCAGAATTTGCGTCAACATATTGATGAAGAACTCGTTTGAATGAAGATGATGATGATTGTAGGAAAATAATATCTTTCGTTTTTAAGGTTTGTTATTGATAAAAAATCGTTCATGTCGCACTGTCTTTCCTACCTTTAATGGCTTCTTTAGAACCGTAGTGGCTGACATGGTAATGTTATCAGGATGATTGTGTTATTATGGCGGATATATATCCAAAAAAATAAAAACAAAAAGTAAAAAGTTAGATGTTATACAAGGATAATTATGTTATTTCGAATTTTTTTTCGGTTTCTCTCTTTCAAATTTGTGACTATAGTGTGAATAATTCTTAAGTAAAACAAACATAATTAACATTAATATGAGTCGGGCTTGCCCTATTGTGTTGTACGGTATCCTCAATGCGGGAGTTCAACTCACACTTGGATTGGTTTTTTTAAAATGAATCTTTGCTACGTTATAATAAATTACAAAATCTTTCTCCGATTTTTTTCTTACAAAAGTTTGCATCTTGCACTTCATTTGCCATTTTGATCTAGGTTTTAGGGCTGCAGAAAACAATCTTTCATGTAAAGGAGTTAGGTTGGCAGGTAGGTACTATTTAAAGTTTTAATTTTTTCAAGATGTCATCAATAAAATATCATTTTACCATATTTTCTGAAAAGGCGGGACTGAAACCTTTTCAAAACTAAACAATCACATTCAAAATTTTACAAAGTTTCATCCTCGTATATGGATGATATTATTAAACGTAGTATTAGAAAATTGTACGTCAGAAAATTTTTGTAAAATTGTTCTTTTAACAAAACCTTAATCGATCTAATAAAATACCTTTTTTGCATACTATACATTGGAAATATTGTTTCTTTGTATTTTTCTTTAGTAAGTTTTTTCTGTAGTTCTTCATTAACATGGTGTGAGGTGTGACTAAGTGAGACAAAGACTGTCTTTATCTTTATCTGCTATGCCTATTATCTAACATCGTCTAGATCCGTCAGATTAGTTTCAACTCTTAATTGTCAATAAACCTACAGTTCATCAGAATCTAGACACCACAGTCTAACGACTTTAACTAACACAGTTTTGCCAATAATTACAGTATAATAACATCAGATAGTTAGAAAGTGGACATGCTATGGTGTGAGTTTCACTCGCGGGTCTAATCTGTTAATTATGGTGATTGGAACCTCATGGCTTGTTTGGTGTTAACTTAATTGGCAGCTAATAGTCCTAATAGCCCGTGATTCGCGAACCTATTTAAAAAAAATTATGTAATTATGGCTTTCTCATTGTTTTTTTATTATTTTTTTGATTTTCTCTTGACATGTCGTCGTTTTGTTGACTTGTAACGGAATCACGGAGATGATTTAATACTGTAATGTGTTTTGCTTCCGTTCAAATATATTATTATCTATAGATAACTTAATAAAGTGCTTCAATAAACTTTAATATATCCGTTTTCTAGTCTATTATGCTTCGTAATAATTGATGTTGTAAGTACTACCTATTAATGCTTGATCCTTCTCGTATGAGAAGAGGCCTTTGCCTTGCAGTGGGACATATTTAGGCGCGTATAATATGTACTATTGTAAACATTAATTTAGTGATTGCACACTTTGTACAAAAAATACTAAAACAAAATCTTTATTTATTAAAACATCGAAGTAAAATACGGTTAAGTACTGGTTGCATAATGCACTTCTTTCCAATATCTTTGCAGTACTTACCTATATTCTCAAATGAAAGACAGACAATAAGGTACCTGACTACTCTACTAGTAGATACGCTAAGAAATATTAAAAGTCTTGAAAAACTGCTAGAATTTAAATATTATAATTTTAATTCTTGCAGTATTTTTATTTAGTCATGTGGTATAGGTACCTAACTATAATAAATATAATATAAACAGCGATGGTTTATGATTGAAATTGTTTATGATTGAAATTATGTTAAGTATTATTTAAGAACGTCTGCTGGAAAAGGAACACCATACAAATCTAAGCAAGTTTAAAACTTTCACAGATGTTTTAATTTTTTTCAGAAAAAAATATTATTAAAAATTTTCTACAGGTACCATTTCAGTAGTACCTTATTTTACCAATTCTCAACTCAGACATCATCGGTATAAATGACACGTTCACAATTAGTGTAACGGACAATTCAGATCCCAGCAACAGGGCGCGCTACGGGCAACCCAACACGATATTGTCCAACGACACACAGCTCAGACGTTTAGCGTGACTACGTGCTATTAGTGTTACAGTATATTGCAGTTTAGGGATGTTATTGAAATGTCTGGATTTTACCCAATTCACTGGTATTGTATTAGGCAGTTATAACATAATAATAATATGTCTAAGAATTAAATACAATTCGATATTTTTTTAGCAGACATTAAACTGCAAACTGCCGCTAGAAAACGAAATAAGGATGAACTCATTTTTAAAATTAATATTAAAAGTTATGGATGCAATGAAAACGGAAACAATTTAAATTATTTAAAGGTCGAGGAAGACACAATTCATTCATTCTTACATGCCACACGGGTGCAAAAAGAACAATCATATAGATTAAGAATTTAAAATTAGGTATATAGTTTTAACAACAACAAATACCACTTGTAAAATATTCACTTTCCAGATTATAGTAGTTGATTGAAATTTTTCATTGCAAATATTCTTTTATTATACTTTGGTATCTCATGCTTACCTGAACAATAATTGTAAAGACTAAATAGATTGTAAATTGAGAAGCCAAATCTCAATATCTACACAATGCACAATAACTCACTAACAGTGAATGAACTGGTGAATGTATTGAGATTTCATTGAAAGACTTGGCAGTCGCAAAGTTATTAACTTTGAATTATCTACTTAAGCATTAAATGTAAGTACTGTACTTGCAATTCAACTAATAGAAAGCTAACTAGTCTTAAAAAGAGTTTACTGTTTATTACTTATTTATTACATATCAAGGCTTATAGTTTTCTTGAAAACATTCAGCATACCTTATTAATTAATGTTTAATAACTTTCGTTGATAAAACGCAGGTTTATTGAGAAATTAATTTATTAAATTACAGTTTCTATTGGTCGTAACATTATTGTAATTTATGTTTATAAGCTTCCGAGAAAAAAGTAAGTGGTGTCTACCGTCAAGTAAAGGAAATCAGCCATCTTTACTCAACGATTGGACCTTTCAACGAACAACCAATTGAGTACTTTAACCGTTACTACAAGTGTGTGCCAATTACATCGTTAGTTCAGTTTAATGAGGCGGCCTCGGGCGCCCGATCATGATCTCCTGTGTACTAGATCACTTAACTACATACACACTTAACAAATTCAGATGCATCCTAACTTACAACGTTGCGTTAAAGTCGCTTTTAGCTTGCAATAATGCAGTAGATAAGTGTGTTTCCAAGAATATTAGCTAAAGATAATTCTACTTCTTATTGTAAATTGCTTAAAGAGGATTTTAGTTGGTCATGAGATCTGAATAGTTTCCGCTCCCACGTATAATATTGGCCGCGTGAAAATATTTTCTACGTAGATCTCCGTAAATATTTTTACCTGGAATAATTTCCCCTATCTTATTTTGAAAACAAATTATAATTCGATTAAGTATAAAGTTTTTTATTCGTATAACGTTTTGAATTAGGTAGATATGATTCACATCTAATTTAGTTCGATGATAATATCATTTGTAATTTTACAACGACACTGGTTGACAGATGTAGGTATACAGACGTAAACCTACTACTAAAAAGAGTCTAAGTCCATATATTTTTATAAGTATCGTATTTTATGCTTACAATTGGACTATTGTTGGGTGGATAAGTATTTGCATCCACATCCGCATCTAGGTATTTTTAAAAATGTATGATTTTATATCTTCCCGTAACTAAATCAAATACTTTCACATGTTACTGGTAGGTAAGTTCCTGTTACCTTACCTAACAGAAAAATTTCATTCAAATCCTATTCCATTTTTTAATTTACCTAGTAGTTAGTTTATCCGTAGCCTGTTAAACTGGGCCTTACTCCCTTTTTTACAAAACTTAGCCCCATATTAGAAATTCTAAATAAAAAAAATTAGAAATTCCAATTTTTCATTTCATTCCTTTCATCCTCAAAAACCCAAATTAGAACCAATATCGACATCACAAAAACATTTGTCCCATATGGCAATTGAACCCGAGACACTAACCGCAGCAGCCGAATCGCATATAGCCACCGTGTCGTCATTACAAAGTTATTAACAAACGTGCAGGTTTGCGTGTGTATTTTCCAATTCTTGTTAGTGCAACATTGCATACTTTAGCACTTAGGGTAACCAATTAACTATGTAACAAATAGACAGGATATAATTTTCTGTTGTTATCTTCAGCTAGCGGTTTTCCCGCGACTTTGTCCGCGGGGATTTCGAATTTTATAGATGAGTCTTCTTAAAAATTTTGGCATCTCTTTAAAAATCAATATGTTAACAAGTAATGTTCTTTATTTTTGATTCTTAATTTAATTATATTAATAATTCTTAGTTTTCCAACTTGAATATAAGTTCTACAGTACTTAATATACCTATCTCCTATTTCACTCCCAAACTAAAATACTAAGACACATTTTTTTATTTATTTTTTACATTAGGTATATGCCAAATACAATTTTCATATCTGTAACTTAAAAAACAATGCATTTCCCATTTAAACTTCCATCTCTTATTTTACTCCTTTAGGGGTAGTTTTCCATCAAAACTGAAACACATTTTTCTTTATTTCCAACCGAAAAAAAAAACAATTTTGATTTTAATATTTCAACTTTTCATACAAACTTTGATCCCATATTAATTTACGCCTTTAGAGGTGGAATTTCTAAAAATCCTTGTGCGTTACATTATAAATATGTTTATTTTTTTTAGTTTGTAGGTACACAGTTTAAACTGTGGGTTGATAATTATGTCAGTCCGTCAGCTTCTACTTTTGTATAGATATTTTATATGTAGGTATATAGAAATTGCAAAATAAGCATAATAAGGTGTCTCAGGTGTCAGTTGTACATTGTAATTCGATGTCACAAAGTCAAGGGGTGTCAAAAAGTCAAATGTAAAATTTACATAATACAATGATGCTAAGTGGATTGTCTTGTATTGTAAATGATACCTAGGTATAGTTACGTCAGTCTTGTAGGTGTCTATAGATATATGTGGGTTAAGGAATGCAGGTGTTGAAAACCTTGTTAGCAATAATAGCTCCTACGTAGTTGCCTATGCTTCATTGAGATTGGTTCGATCATTCAAACTGTATTGGCTATCGGACCTGTATATCTGTACTGTACGAAGACATATAGTTAATTTTCTATACCTGTTCCTACTTAAATGATACTTTTATAATGTAACTGACACCAATTGACATATTTATAACTTTTTACTTTTTATTGTGGTGCTAACTTAATTTGAAATACCTAACTTCTGTAACCTATATGAAGCATGTTATTTGTTTATTGTTTATTTTTAGTCGAATTCAATGTTTTAAATGATTGATTAATTATTATTAAGTGCATGTAATTCAAATTCAAAGTAAAAATTGTTCCTGAATAAATGAAATTAAATTAAATGAAATAACTGAAATAAATATACTTACAATTGTCCTTTTTCATCACTTTCATTGCTATTAAAGCACCTGCTTAAACATAAAATTTATTAATTCACATCACATAAGTTAACTTTAAAAAAAAAGCCACTCACTTAAGACCACGACAAAAAATGAAGGTCATATTAATTACCTGACTGCCAGGGCCACTGGCTCGATAAAATTAAAATACCTCCTTCTTATCCAATTACCTCACATGAACCGTATAATTGTGCACTCGTTTACTTGTCGCATGTAATTTTACCATAAGTCTACCATATTATCATGAATTAGTGTTGTGACTGTTATGAGCGAAATTGTAGATAATCAAAAATGGGATTTAAAAAAAAACATTAAAAAACTGGCAATTTATTGAAGCTTTATCATTTAAAAATATTAAAAATTGACGGATTCAAATTTTACGACTTCGATGACTTCTATTATGAAAGAGAAATTTATTTATTGAAAGGCCACACACAAATGCCATAAAAAAAAGTTTTTTTAAGCAAACATAATTATTATTACTAAAAGATTGTGTAGGAGTTTGACAGGTAGGCCGAAGTGAGATTTGAGAGTCACAAGAATAAAACGTTGTTGTGGAAATCCGTTGTCTCTGCCTACCCCTCTGGGAAACAGGCGTGAGTCTATGTATGTAAGTATGTAAGAATAAAATATAAAGACGTATCACAACAATACTTTAAATTGAGGAATTGGAGGAGGAGAAAAAAATTGAGGTCACGAGCAAGTCCTAAGAAACATGAACTCTTTAGAAACATGTTTCTGTACCTAGCTACCAAAACTAAAAAAAAAAATCTAGACCAGTGAGACCACGACCATTGGCTAGTTTGAATAAAATATGACAAGATATGAAAGGAAAAAACAAAATTTATTTTTTAGTTAACGAGCCGGAGAAAGATTTAAACCTGGTTTTAATCTATGTTCTGAAAATTACATATTATGTGACATTTTGAACATTTCCTAATTTTTAAAAAGTAAAATTTAAAAAAAGATTAGGTGTACTATCTAATCAATTTCTTTCATAATACCGTCAGTGGTATTCCCAACACTATTCCGTCTTTGCTTATTAATAATGTAGTAGGTATAGTAGTACACACGACTACACATCAAGTCATACAAAATCCAGTATGAACTGACCTCGCATTGTATACGCTCTTCGTACAACAAGATGTCAGTTTATACTGGAAATGTATAAGGTTGATGTGTACCCGCGTGTACTAACCTTGTATCTGGGGACGTTCCGTTCGATATTAACCCTATAAATGCTAATAACATTGTTTTCCGTACTTAACGGCTACATTAGAATATAAACGTCTTTGCGAACCGATAACCGTATATTAAAGAGTACTTATGATAATTGAAATATGGTCGGAATTTTGCGTAAAACACCTTTTATCGTAGGTCATAAGGTGCCTAATAATATGTTACCTATTTAGGTAATTATTTTAGCCTTTAGGGTTTCAGAGTTATTATTATAGTGAAAGGAATAAATTATTTTTTTGATCAATATAAAGTTACATAGCGTGTTTGAAAACAGTTTTTTTTGCGGATGAATGAATCGCAAACGGAACTAAAACTGGTCTCAGGTATAAAATGTCACGCTAGCTGGAGATCAAAGTAAATAAATGCAATACATTTTTATTTTAGTACAACAATTTAAATTGTGAGCCAAATCGATACAACAAAAAAAATCTAGAACTAATTATCTGAATGACACCATTCCTCGAAAAACCCCCTTTGAGTAGTAAATCCTAAATAATGTAGTGAATAAATTAGTATCAGTCTTTATGCTTTTTGCATAAACTGAGATACCTTAGAATAATAATAATAACTAGAGAGATCGTAATAATGGTAAGGAAACCGGCACACCTGAGAGATTTTTCAAGGGTGTGTAAATCGTAAAGCCATGTCAGAGGCGTATGGGCGGTTTAAACTCTGACAACAAGTTGTTCATCAACCACGATAAAGAAGAATACTAGAGAGATAGGTAGTTGTTAGGTGTGTGGCGGCCGCGTAAGCTAGTGCCCACCACACCACACCACAGTTTGAAATATGTCATTTTTCGTGCACAGACTTCTATAATTAGTGTTAGTTCAATGGATATAAGACCTAAATAGCTAGTCTAGGGTTTTCAGTCGGCTCAAAAGCCAACAAACGAGAGGAGGAATTTGGAAATGATTTAATAAGAAACTCGCAAAAAAGTCGTGCCCGCTTCAATTGAAATTTTATTTCTAAGTAGGAAATATTTTGAAGAGGACTTTTATTTCTGCCTCTCATACCAAATTTTTAATTCATAAACAAGCTGATCACATCTTACTTATAAAAAGGAATACAATTATTATTTGATTGATTCTTTTGCATCGCAATGACAGAGCCTAAGGCATGGATTCCCTGTAATAAACCGGTAAATTATGCAGACCGTTTATTTAAATGAATATTCCAATATTAACGTTTAATCGATGACCGATTAATTCTTCATTTAATTCTGCTTACAATAAAGGCATATATATGACTTGCATTATCTCAGGCTCATTAGAAAATAAAATATTAAATAGGCTAAGAAATTGAACGAACATTACCATTTTAAATATTGGTTGAAAATAAATGGTATTAAAAAAAACATATTTATACCCTTTATCCTTCTTCTTGTTCACGTAAGGTTGCTAAACGACTTGGTGTCAGAGTTAAATCCGCCCATAGGCCTCTGACATGGCTCTTCACACCAACATCGACAACATCTCTAAGTGTGCTGGCTTCCTCACGTTATTTTTCGACAGCAAACATTTGACAAATTTGCCAACATTGGCGCTAGTTCGTCGGACGTGTCACCTCCATACTTACTATTGTTGTAAGGGATGCGAATGCTACCTATCGTGCACCTTAACTTAGTAGAAATAGCAACGATTTTCCATTAAAACTGTTACCACTGACTACGGGCGGTCGACTTTACATTCAATAACAGCTAAAAATAAAGGCTGTCGCACACTTTAACGATTGAACTCAGTCAACACAACACCGCGACCGCCTCGTGTTGTCCCCACATCGTCTATGGGTAAATTCAATCAAAAAGTAAGATGTGATAGGTCAATAGGTCCGATACTCGACCCTAAGCTGTAGCTTTGTTGGTGACGTGGTATGAACTCGCTGACTGACGCCTCGCGGACTCGCGGTCGTTTAGTCAACTAGATAAACGCTTTGTGGACATCAAGCTGACGATTTGTTAAGTTTCTTCTTCTTTATCATATTTCAGAGTTTAAACCGCCCATAGGCCCATAGACTTGGCTTTACACAGCGATGAAAAATCTTTCAGGTGGGCTGGATTCCTTTCGATTTAGCAAGTGATCATTCATTTGTTGAAGCTGAACCTAAAGTTGGGGTTAAAACGGTGCCAATAACGTATCACTTCCACATTATATCGACTCTATACCACACCAAATGTGGTGTTGAGTTGATATCAATATTCTAGTGTACGAAGGCCTTAAAGTAGCCGAGTTCGCGTGTCCACGTCACATAAGTTGATCGTAAAGATGGCTGGCAACACACGCACGTTTGATAATAAGGGCTGTCGTGAACTAGATTTTTTTTTACAAAAGCAGTGTTCCATGTTTAAAGTTTATTTTTATAGAGTTTTGTGTTGTTGTTTTTTATTACCACTTGTTAACACTAAGTAATGACAGCGAGCTGTTGATATTTGTTAGTTATTAATCCTTGTTAAACATAAGGTTTTTTATGTTCTCATTTTTTTAAAGTAATAAAGTATAAACTCATTTGAAACTCAACAATTGTGTAACTACTAAAAAATTAACGCAATCAGAACGCAATCATTTTTTTCCGGATAGTTTTTTTTTGTTTTTCTTTTCTAAAAAATGTCGATATTTTTTCTTGCTGGTAACACTGGTTTTGATAAAGGATAATAATATATTAAAGTAACAAACCCAATTATTCCCAATAGTATAATAATCGTTAGCGAAGATCGAGTTAACGACGCACCCCGTTTGTGAAGGTTACGTACTTTTGCATAAATTACATGTGCTTATTCAAGTGCCCATTTTATAGGGGTAGAGCGATTTTAGAAAAAAAAAACATTTTAAAGTCGAATAAAAATATGTTTTAAACCGATATTTTTTTCGTAAAATGTTTAATAGCACATACAAACAAAATGAAATTAGAAGTCATGAGAGGTTACCTATCGTCCTCTATGGGACCAATTTGAAAGTATACTCTTTTGAGCAAAAAAAGAACTAATCACGGAGTAATCGGTGTACAAACATTTAAAAAAATACGCATCGAAAAAAATTATTTAATTTTTTTTATTATTATTATAGCCATCCAATTCAAGCAATAGATATAATTAAGTTAATACCTAAATCGAAAGAGGTACCTTTTTGCGATGCTATTAGTCGATCAGTGTAGGTAGCGAAAAATCATTTTAAAGTCGAATAAAAATATGTTTTAAACCGATATTTTTTTCGTAAAATGTTTAATAGCACATACAAACAAAATGAAATTAATAGTCATGAGAGGTTACCTATCGTCCTCTATGGGACCAATCTGAAAGTATACTCTTTCAAACAAAAAAAGGACGAATCACGGAGTAATCGATGTACAAACATTTAAAAAAATACGCATCGAAAAAAGTTATTTAATTTTTTTATTATTATTATAGCCATCCAATTCAAGCAATAGATATAATTAAGTTAATACCTAAATCGAAAGAGGTACCTTTTTGCGATGCTATTAGTCGATCAGTGTAGGTACCGCTACCGTAGCGCCCGATCGCTGCAAGCAGTACCTAATGGCCCTTACGATAGTCAGGTACAGAAATAAGTAAGAAAGGAATTTTATTTCTGTTACAAAAAAATTAAATAATACAAATAAGTTAACAGAACAAGATACAACAAGAACAATAATTATCGGTGCGCCTTATTTGCGCAGAAATGCTTGACACTCAGCAATTTGCTGTATACGTAAGAAGCTCCTACATCAACAGCGCTGATTTTCAGTGTCAACTGTCAAGATACCAAATCAAGATATGAATTTAGCTGATAATACAATTAATTGTACTAACAGCTAAATCCATATGTACCATCAGCTAAATCCATATGTACTATCAGCTAAATCCATATGTAATATCAGCTAAATCCATATCTTGATTTGTGTTTACAATCAAAAGTTTTATTTGACTGATTTTTTAAAATATGTAATTATTTTTCTAAGCGAGTGTTACAATAACTCTTTTCAACAAATCCGCCAACTTCTCTACCTTACAGCAAACAGGGGATGATACGCGTAGGCACGAAGTATCAGGTTATATCTCATTACTTGAAGTTCCTTCATTACACATACACTAATTGATACGAAGAGTTTTCTTACTTCATGTTTTGTACACCTTAATGTGGGATCGAGTTATTAATAATTTGTTTTATGATAAATCGAAAAAGGTTTCGGAGTATGTTGTCTGAGTTATGTTGTTGGCAAAATTTTGTAGTACCGTACCTACTTTGATTTTCTTGTTTTAGTCTGCCTTTAGTAAAAAATGTGTAGGTATCTATTATTCTTATAAATATCTATGAAAATAATAAAGGTGACTTTAAACTAGTCCCGTTACATAACTAAGAAGTTTCATCATTCATTTTTAATCATCATCTAAGAAGTTTAAAAAAGAAAAATTAAGTCTTTAGCCTTTATGAATAAATTATGATTGTTGCTTTTTGTTTTTTTGAAGTATATTTTCTTTAATTATGACCTACGTTTTGTTACTGGCGTAAGAAAAAAAATTGCCAAAACGTTACATTGGTTAGGTAATCAAATGATCTTTATTTTAATATAAATAAGTACCTACTTACATTAAAAATAACATTAAAAAAAAACAGAATTAATTCCTTCACTATCACCATTGAATACAAAATCTAAAACTCCCATTCACTATTTCGCATCATAAGGCAGCGTGCACATTAAGATCTCCGGGCCCCCCGGCCACACACGGGTCACGGGGTCGGGTTACCAATTTGCCGGTAGAACAAGATGTTCCGTCATTAAACGCAGCGAATAGCTCTTTATTATCGGTACTCTGCTTTATGCCGCGGCCGTATGAGTAGATACTTATGGGATACGAGTTAGATTTATTTTTTTAAAGTATAAAAAACAGCGTTGGAGGGCTTACATAATAATTTCGTATATGAATGAGAAAAATCTCTAAAAAAGTAGTCTTATAATTTTTTTTTTATGATAACAAAAAAAGTTGTTCAGCTACAGAACCAAAAAACTTCAGTTTAGCAAAACTTCTCGGTAATGCGTACGTGTGGTCGTGACCCTTGGGTTTTGTTTTTATTTAAAAATAAACATACTTGTGCAATAAAATCTATTGTCTTGACATTCTGAGATATTGTTTCCGCACTTTTTGTGCAATACAGTGGGTGGCATGTTTGTACAAGGCAAATTAATCTGAAATTGTTTTAGGAAACGAGTGCTATTTTGTCAGTTTTGTAATATTGTTAAAAGCAATATATTTTACGTCTAACAATCCGAGACAAATATGTCTTTAAAAGTCATTATTTTTCTTCCCAATGAGTTTTATAACAGTGTTATTTCAAGATGTTCAAACCCATTAATAACACCGTTTGGTTTCCTTTTGATAGAAGTAGGTATACATTATGTATATTATTATATCAGTTCAGATTTATTACACATTACAGATGAATTAGCTACCTCTCTTATTTCAAGACGTAATTACATTTTAAGTACCCATGTACATATTTTTTGTAAGTTTATTCCTTTAGTTAGATACTTAATGCTCATAAATCAACTTACGTTACACAATAATAGTTCAATAAATCAAATAATAGCCATTACATAAAGATCAAGGGAGTGCACACAGGCGGGCCGGCAAAAAGGCAGCTTATCAAAACTACTACTTAGTAATATTTCATAACATGATGGCAATATCGGCGTCTGTTTAGTGTTGCCTCATGGCACGTCTGTCAAAATATTGGCGCCAACCCACGGCAAAAAAGGGCGGGAAAAAAATTATCTACCTTTTTGTACGGTTGAAGTGCTATGCAAAAACTGTTTTGAAGGTTTATCATGTGAGGTTTTTAAGTAAAACCAAGTGTATTTCTGAGATGTCAGTATGAAGACGTCTAAATAAAAACTGTGCTTGATAGCACTAAAAACCAGTTAGATACTGTGTTGTTCTTATAATTAAAGGCTATACAATCGTTACAAAAAAATTAAGGAAGGAAACCGCATATTAGGATTCAATTCGGTATTTAATACAGAATAACAACCATAGAACTTAACTGTATCTAGTATGAAAAGATATTTAAAAAAAAGTACTTTCTAAACCTTTAGATAAAAAATTAACAACATAATTAGATTCAGACTTTCCATTATGAGTAGTTTTATGTTACCTTCACAGCTATGCTATGATTAGTTCTTGATAATTATTTATATTACTGTTGCCGTTACCCAGACGAATAACCGTCATAAAAATATAAGATTATCGATTTAGCTTCACTATAGAACTCATTTAATCCTTCACTAGATTTCCACAGATTTATTACGCTATTAATTACATTGGAGACGAAGCTACTGAGAGATTATTTTATTTTAACGGCCTCAATTTGCTAATAACCACAGCTCATTCATTAAGATCGTGATTCAGCATTGTCATACTGTTTTGTTTTCATTTTATGAAAAATCATCAGCGCTTGAACGAGTAAGAAATGAGATTTTTTTTAAAACTGTCGAATCACCATCGCGATTGCTTTCGATTTTCAAATTAGGAAGATGGCAGGCGCCCTTGTTCTAGCTCACTCGCTAATGAAGATTTCGTATGCGGCCATCCTTTTTTGTCAGCCAGTATCTGTTTGTTTTAAACTCACCATCAATTTATTTTCAAGTTTTAAATTAGGTGTGTGTAGCACCGGGCTGTTGTTGTTTCGTTTGGCGCGTGGATATAGCATGACTCTGTCTCGTTCACACGCGTCGCTTCAGTTTGTTTTATGCGTGACGCGCCCCGCCCCTACTTGGTCGGCGGCACGGGCGGCAGCTTTGACCGGTAGCAGTGCAACTCGTTATCTGTTTTTTCTTTCGGGCGGTGTGTGTCCGGCCTAATATTTGTGTAGGACGTTGAAAAAGTCGTTTTGTGTACAGTGGGAGGTGCACAATGTGTTGTTGTTCCGTATTGCCGTTATGCCGCACTCGCATGCCGCTGCAGCGTTAATCAGCTAATATACGCTTGGATTGTTCGGCAGCATTAAAAGGCCCGTATTGAACATCACATAAATTGAGATAATTATAATCATTCCTTAATTAAATTACGACAGTTTGCCGTTTGGCAAAAGTACCTATGTATTTGTTACTAACTAACTTTAGATAAGTTTGGTTTTACACAAACTTGTGTTTATTTAACAATAGTTATTTAACTACTTTCCTGAATTTGTATTGTGCGAAAATTGGTTAAATGATTGCCCTTTAATTGCAAGTACTTAATTAATTTTAACAACCATTCATTTTACTAGATGGGTTTGTCGCAAAAAAAAAACGATAAAAAATTATGTTTCAAAACAAACAATCGCGCCTTCTCAAAATTCAATTTTCTAACACATTTTCTCATACGCGGTATTGGGGTCCCATTATTAATTACCTGTCCAATATATATTTTGATGTAAAGAACGCACGACAACCAACACGCAGTTTGTCCGCATTTCGTTGTTTTAGCTGAAATACAGCTGCTAATGAGGGCTAGTTCGTAATTCCAGTTATTTGTAGCGATGTCGTGCGACTGTGCGGTTTAACGCGCGATCGTTCTCGCGATACGGCGACACGCGACGGACTCGACAGCGAAACGGCGCGACGCACGACGACGTAACCACCCCCTAATTGTGCCATCGACTGTGATTGTACACGGAACTTATTTTATTCGTATAGTTATTTGATTTTCGCTATGATTTCTTGTAAATGTAGTACTTAGTAGCAACTTAAAAATACACCAAAGGTGACGTTTAAAAAATGTATGGGACTTGGTACTAAAATAAATTAAAATTTGAACTGCAATCTGACCTACACAGGGTGAAAGAGCATAATTATTATGATATTTTGACGCATTCAACAAGATTTTAAAGTCACCCGTTTTTTTCAATTAGACGATGTAAATCCTCCAATTGCTAATTTTTTAAACTTTACAATTTTAAACCGAAGAAATACTTACTTACTTCTTTATTTAGGTACCTTTTAACATAAAAAAAAACCGATAAATAAAAAAATTATCTTACACCAACGGTGTGTATTTGATATCAACGCCAGCACGAAAAAAAACAAGACTTGTGTCAATACTTTTATTGAACGGAATTCAATTTTATGCACTCGTGAACAAAGCAACCAATTTAGCAATATCATTAACACGGTCTTTACAATTGCTCAGCTTTTCATCGATGCTAATGTTTGTACAAACTTGCAAAGATGTTTAGGGTGCTACGCAATAGAGCAAGAATTTGTTTAGTTAAACATATTGGGGTTGGGCTAATCTGTGCTAATGTTAAGGGAAGGGTGATTTGGTACGCTTCAACACGATTGCGCATTTTGTTAAATTTAATTTAGGATTAGGGCTGCCTTTTTGTAATGGTTTGGTTCATTTAGTTGACATATTTTTTTTTCTTAATGATAAACTTTACATTTAGGAAGAATGAATATGAATAGAGAGAAATAAAATTGTATTTCTTTGTACCGTTATTAATCGCACAAGCTAAATTTAAAAAATCATATAAAATATAATATTTCTAATTATTCCGGCACCAAATCTTGATACAAATAACACCATAATTAAAAGAAAATTTATTTAAGTACCTAAAATCCGTAAGCAGCTTATTTGGCTTTTTTAGTAGAAGTTAAAGTTATAGTTTCTGAAAAAAAGCAAATTTACCTATTAATTAAATTATTAGGTAACTATATCATTTTCTCGACCTGTGTGTACTTATAATGGCTGCACTTCATGCTCGATGCTCGTTCAATGATATGGTCAACAATAACCTAAACACTATCAGTTATGACATCTCTCGTGTGAGGCAACAATGGCGCTGTGTAATCTGTCATGCATGTGTTCTTGTTTGTGGCACGTGTGTGTTTGTGACAATGACTGCATTGGCCAAATGTTGGCCCAATCTTTAGTTTTACATTAGCGGGTACAATGTTAATTTGTGTAAAATTATATGAATAAATAAATCAGCCTGTAACTTTCCCACTTCTGGGCAAAGCTTTTTATACAAAGAAGGATCGAGCTTTAATCACCACGCTAGCTTACTGCGTTTAAGCGAATTCAGACATTTTAATTCCAGGTTTTTTTACGATTTTTTCCTTCACCGTTAGTCAGTGGTGTCTTAGATTAACTAAGAAAGTATAAATGACATTGAAAAAGTCATGGAAAGACGTGCTTGCAAAGCGGGCCCGTAACCTTAATAATAAATGAACATTAATATTATTATAATAGTCATTTAAATAATAAGCTAATAATAATTTTAATAAAACTTTTACAATAGAAGTATTTTTGAACGTTGCGTAAAAGACATTTTACAGTAGGCGAATTCACCCCAAATAATCGAACTTTTTTTTCCACCAACTGAAAAAATAACACCGAAAAGCTACTAAAACAAGCATTAAACTATTAAACCACAACAAAAAGGGACAAACAATTTGGTCTTACATACACCGAGCGCGCACAAAAGCGTCTAGTGATTCGGAAAATGACGGAATAACACGGTATTGTATCCCCCGCGATTGTACGCGTTCATCCGATGTGCTCACGGCTTTATGAACCAAGAATTCATTGCGAAAACTCTGTGAATAGGAAATTTATTAAGCCTATAAAAGGCGGTGAATCTTTGGGCTGCTGGAATAGTTTCGGTTTTCGATGGCACGGTTGAATGGATCCTTATGTAGGATCAATTTGTTGGCCCTTCAAGATGTTATGAAAGGAGCAATAAATAATAAAATTACCTCTATACCTAACTCTTCTTTCTATTTTTATGAAACCCACGTATCTAATAGGAAGATAGTGTTGAGCTATACGCAGTAACAGTAGGTCTTATATCCTCTTAAGAACCTATTAATTTTTAACTTGAGTCTTGCAAATGGAAACCTTAAAGCCTGTAATACGGTTAAATTAAACTTAAATTTAAATTTATCGTATTAAATTAGTTAATTATGTACTGAATTAGTTTTTAGTATGTAACTGTGCAATGTACTCGTACCTATTGGATGATTTTACTGTGCATGTATATTTTTAAATACTTAGCATATTTTAATGAGTCGTGAAAGCCTAAAGGAAAATTAATTTCTCCTGCGTAGATGGCTAATTTCCGTTGACATTAGCTGATATGACCGAAATTCGGACAAAAGGATATTATTATTATTTTTTTTAGACCAGATTTTTATAGAAGCTAATTGGAGAGTTTATCTAAATCATTAATTTATTATATTTATTCCAAAAACTTTTGACTTTCAACTTGTCACCAATTAATTATTAACACGTCTCATCATCTGTCATCGGTGGCCAATGACCGCCACTAAAAAAGTAATTTTCGTCCGATTAATTTTCCAAGTGTGAACACACTTGTGCGACCAAATGTATTGTAAATAATAATATTTGTCACACCCACATGGCCAGGGGCAATTCAAACAATCATTGCGACAGGTTTTATTGTTGCCAGATAAAAAAAAAGTTTTTGTATTATTTGCATATTTTAGAGCTTTTTGCATCGGCACTCGGTGATTTTGGCGACTGCGGGAATACTGCATCGCGTTTTAGCGATTGGGCATTCAGTTGCGATTCAAAATCCCGCTGTTTAGTTATACGTCAATGCTTTTGTAATTTATATTCTGATAAAAAAGAGAAACAATGCTACTGAATTGCTGCAACAGGCGAGTGCCTGTAACGAGTGTATATTTGAGGTGTGAAACGTACAGTCGTAGCATTCAGCTTAATATGAGCGGTTTGTGTTCGTGGAATAGAGAGAGAGAGCGCTTTTGAGTTTTTATAATGAAAAAGAAACGCACGCACTTGTGCACTATAATATCCATCCTCCTGCGTAGTTAGCTAATCTCCAATAACTTCTCCGTTCTCTATTCGTTCGTTCATAATGTTTTTTAAATATTCTTTTTTTAAAGAACTTTACAGTCGACAACAATACATATAGGTATACACTACAACTATCGTCACAATTTTCATTCAAAATAACTAACCAAAAACACCAACATTACAATGTTTCTAAATGTTCAGACCAAAATCCAATTATTTTCTTCTCGTTCGCTCATTAATCGTTTTGCCCAAGTTTATTCGTGCATTCAAAATGTGGCATCCTCTGGAAATAACCACGTTAACAGATTGCCGACTGAAGATCACATCTAAATGTTGTATTCCGCGCAATCTCGGCGAAATGATCTCGACTTTAGTAGGGTTGACTATTGCACGAAAATTAGGTTAGGTTAACGTTATTTATTTACTTTATCCGTCGTAACATATGGAAGTAGCTGATCACAGGTAGGCCGTTGCAAACACAATTTGGGAAAATAGCGAATTCATTTCGTCTCTCCACCTCGGTTCTTTCGGTTTCACCAACACCGGTAGAGGCCGTTGTTATAAGAAAAGTCATTTATTAATTAATATTTTATTCAATTACCTTGAATAAAAAGAAACGCGGAACGTGCAACGTTACAAACCAATGCAAATGCCGTGCTCCTGATCTGACTAAGTCAGACTAATTGCTTGAGTGCCCAGTATCCAAACTGCAAATGCACCCTTCATGATCTGAGGAATGAAACTTTAATAATGTTTCGTTTAGTTTCGTTCCTTGTTATCTATCAACCCTGCGTATCTTAAATCTCTGGCACATTTCCACCGTTTTAAAACTGGCTCGTTTAATTAGCGTCAATTTGAGCTCTTTTACATAATGAACAACAAAGTAGCAAGAAAATATATTGGCAACTAGCTGTTTGTGCCCGGCGTTGCGCGGGTATTTTATTCCAGTGGGTTTTCCTGAAAAAAAAATTTCAAACATACCTGAAAATTACGAATAGTTACAACAAAATAAAATCAACCCAATCGGTCGACCCATTTTCAAGTTTTTGCGATACTAACTTACGGCAATTTATTGATATTAGTCTCCTCCTAGTACTCAAAACTATAAATAAAATAAATAATAATCTTAATAATTCAGAAAATACAATCTACTAAAAACTATCAATCTGGCATTCTGTAAAACCATTCATCATTAAATTGTGTAAAATAAAGTCACATGTCAAAAATTTACTACACGTAAAAATTACGAATAATTTCAAGTGAGATGTACAAATATTTGGAGGAAACTTTTTCAAAATAGCTTCATATGCTGCAAATTTCATGTCATGTCAACTTGTATTTAGCACATCATCCGCAACTTTCGAAATTCAAACCCAATCTTGCTGATATAGAAAAGATGTACAGGCACATTTTTGTTGAACATCGCAGACGATCACTTTGTGTGGATAACATGTAAATTCATACTCTAAAGCCAATTTTTTATGTGTATAGACTTTTTTGTGTATAGAAACATATATAGGTAGTACATCAAACAAATGTGGCGTTATTATCGCCACTTAACGAGCTGTCGCCTGCTCCACTTGTAATGAATGTCGAAGCCGCAGACATTTTTCAAAGAACTCCCCACTGAAACTAAAATGTAATTACTTGCAGACGTTGTTTTATGTTTTCTTATTACAGGGTTTTTATAAATACGCTTTTCGTGTTGACAAATTTAATTTTTTATAATCACCCTGAATCTGCGCCGCGTTTCCTAATTGAACACAATGAAAATCAAATGATAAATTACTAACTCTTTTTGCTAGTATGTTAATAAGAAAAAGGCCTCTATCATTATGTAATATGTCATAGGCGCCCCTTTATTCTAAAGGCCTCCAATAGGTTAAAGCCGGCCCTGGCGTCGGAAGCTTTTTCAGTTTTTTACTTAGATATACCTACTTAATAGATGCAATTTTTTTTGTATAAAAATTGCATAGAATCAAGAATAAGATCAAATAAATCTAAAATAGTTTACTAACCTAAATTATGTGCAAACAAGATCACTTCAATAACAGTGGGCAGTTACAGAAAAAAAACGCATACAGAAAAGAAACAAACGTATGTGTGTATACTAACGTGTCTGTCACCAACGTACCCACGAAGCAAAATGCACAGTGTACCTATTTGCTCGTAGCCAAGAAAATAATTAATTTGTGTTATGGGTACCAGAAATAGGAACAAACGTGTATTGTGTTAATGTGATTCGTTTAATGAAAGATTTAACATAAATTAATAAATAACACAACATTGAAACTGTTAAAAAGTCTATCTATCAATATGTACTTAGCAATAAAGAAACTAACTACCACATTAAACATAACAAATCAAAAAGACAAACGTGATTGTGAATCTATACAGTTCCTCGAACTAATTTATGTGACGCTCAGTACATAAAATAAACTCGGAATCCAGAGCACGATATAAAACACGACCATGACAAATTGACGTAAAATGACAAATGTTAGTTGCGTTCCAATCGAAGCGTCATTTTGACGCACCTGTACCGTCACAGGAGTACCTACTCCCCGCGGGGCACTCGATCAAACCACTGCGTCTCAATGACGCACATAATAAAATAGGTACTCGACTAGCTCGTGGAATGCGGTTTTACATAATACTGTGAAGACAGCGGAACGGTGGCAATTGTGCACCTGTTCCATGATCGGAAAAACTTATTGGAATGACATCTATGATGTATCTGGCTGTTTGAAAGTAGCTTCCGCGAAACACTGGCAGTTATGTCAATAGTCAATAGTTTTAAATTTAGAACAATGGAATCGATGGCGTTGTGTCAAATATCTCATTTTACTGACAAAAGAAAATCAAATGTGGTTCGATATTCAAATACCTTAAGATAATAGGAAAAAAACGGTAATTTAAAAAAGTAAATTTTACAGGTGAGCCGTTGAAAGTTTTAAAAAAATATATTGAAGAATGTTCTCTATAGATCTGGCTGAATTTTGGTTTAAAGTATAAGAAAGTAAGTAACCTACTTTAAAAAGGTTAATATTTTTTATATTTTAAAAAGCATTTTCGCCATAACAGATACAAAATTCAGAATTCATTTTCGCTTGCACTACTATACATACACATCTTCAATAAGCCCTTCATATCAGTCCAGTTAACCTAGTAACAGTCGACAATGCCACTTAGGTACAGCTATAAAACGCAAGACACCTCGCATATGAATTGCTTATTAACTTAGCTACTCTGTACTAGAGACGTAGATTTCACTGGGTCAGGAGCGGATTTAATAAGCTGACCCTATGCCTAGGCCTATGGAAGATCGCCGCACCCAGTACAGTAAAGCAAAAAATTTTTGGATAAAAAAGTAAAAATAAGGAGTCTGCAAATTATAAATTTATCTCAATCACTGTCTTTGAATAATCTCCATACATGTATTTTTTTTTATATGGACAATTGGACACATTTTTTAACTTCTTAATGTTGACATAAGAGTTAAAAAAGGCGTGACTAAACAAAAAAAAATTCTCCATATTCTGTCGTCCCTAAAATTTAAAAGGACCGGCCTCAGCCTTTAGAGAAATCCGTCCCTGTAAAGAGTTTAAAGGATTTATTTGTAAAAGGACGTAAGTCTTAAAAGTACTGTCAACAACCTACAGGCGCAAAATACTACAAATTATGCTTGAAAGTTACGACGGGCAACTATTTGCATAGTTAATGCAAATATAGTTGCTAGCAATCTTACAGGCAGTTTTATGTCACCGCTAGGTAATTATTACAAGTTTTAAAGGACCGAGCAGCTAACTTTATGTTTTCTTTCATTTTCATATGGAAATTAAGAAAATTACTTATTATAATATTTACTAAGACTTACTTAACCTGTGGGTATTTTAAAATTATTTAACATTCAACGCTTTGACTACAAACGTTTTCACAATGTCACAAATTGCTTTTAGTAAAAAGTGTTGAATGCAAGAATTTTAAATTGTTTGTAATCCTTCCTTTATTAATAATCATTAAAAACAGTTATAGGAATACTAAAGTCATGCTTAAACGTCAAAGAATTCCTCTCCATCACCGTCGTCTGCAAGTAGCATGCCCAAGAGGCTGACAACATTGCCACGCTGGATGGCAATGATGATGCTTTGAACGAAGAATGAACCGGCCCTCTGGGCATGGGTATTATTGACTAGTCTCCGACTACGATGTAATCTACGACGAATCTTTGGTACCTTTTAGTACATTTTGGCCCATATAGCAGATCATTAATATAAATAGAAAAATGTATTTGTATACTTGTCCTTTTTTCACGCAGCAACGGATCAACGTGATTTTTAAGTGGATATAAGCTAATAGTATTTAAACTAGAACTTGATGTGCCAATCCAAAAAACAAAAACTAAAGCCCAATGGACATACAAAATAAAGTAATCGAATTGTGTCTTTAGATTGACAATTCAAAGGATTAGACCCTTGTTAGAATTTCTATATTACCGGCGGAACCTCCTTAAAGAGTCATAATAATAATATGATCCAAACAGAAGGCCTGAAGCACGTGCACAGTGTTTCACATCACGCTCAAGTGGACAAAAAGAAATGTTTTTATGACAACCGGTTGCAAGGTGTCGCGGTGTTGCCGTACTTGTCACGAGCGAGACTTAACAATCGTGGAAGACAAGAAAATACCGACGCTAGCTACCTACGGAACAATTGTAACAAATACCAACGACTAATGGATGTTTTATTAGACATTCTTGTTATAACGATGTCATTCGACGCTTTATTCAGAACTTTTTATAATAGTTTTGTTTGAAACAGATAGGTGTCTACTAACTGTGGTATTGAAAGGCGATTTTTTAATCAAATTATATGTTTCAACGCATAAAAATATAGAAATATTATTTCTGTAGTAAACAAAATAGTTTAACGAACAACTTCTGAAAATAAAATGTTGATTCTCTAATCTTCAATTCTACAGAGATTGTAAATAAAAATTAATTTTCTTTCTTTCTAAATCACCCACGATTGGATAACATTTTTTTTTAAATTTTTTAGTTATTATGAAAACCCCATAAAAGTAACGAATATTAATGAGCGTAAAAAATAATTGAGAGGCCATTTTACTTTTTAACAATGACAGCGCTACTTTATTTTCCATTGTCTATTACTAAATCGACTTACTGTTTGTGTACTAACAAAGGCAAACAACGTATACCGTAATTTATACTGTTTCTCTTTTACACACACTAAAATGGCAGACGTTAATTAAAGGGGTGCTCGACACCGTCTATAAGACAAGGCCAACGGGTCTAAATCGAATCAATTTGTCAGAACACAGGCTTTCATTGAGAACAGGAGCAAACTCGCCCTTTAGCCGAAGTGACAGTTATGACGTGGCAGGGCGTGTCCGCGACTGCGCCCTCTCTTCATTTGTCGAGCCATTTGCTCGCCGGAATGCGGTGTCATCAGCGGTGAACGGAGCGTGAAATGGAAAACGCCCCTCTAGTGACAACCCACCCCTGAGTACCCCTCTATTGCCCTTAACGCGCGCTAACGAAATTTCACTTTGCCAAGTGAATTTTGTCCGCTTAAACCCGACGGTCGATCCACTATGCGCTTGATATGTTCAAATAGGCGAGCCGAGGTTTACTGTTGATTACTTTAGTTTTAGTTTAAGCAAATAGACTGAAGAGCGATCGTTACCTCGCTTGTAATTTGGCGCAATGTTTTTTGTATAGTTTTTTTCTTATATCACGTTTTACTTACATAGTTTAGTTTATTGAGAGCTTTAATTAAATATTTTACTAAATTAAGTAGGTACTTAGGTAGGTAGAAACTAAATGAACATTCAGTTTCTAAATAATTTAAAATAATAAAAATGTAATTGAGAACTTATTTTTCTTGTACCTACCTAATATTGTACACTATCTTGTTTAGGTAGGTATACTACTTATCGTGTTCTGTCCTGAAGAATGAACACTTTCGCAAAAAAAATTAATCGACTTACAAAAAAGAACGAGATTCTCAACTCGCATGCCAAGGCTTAGGATGAGGTGGTTTAATCTGAGATGTAACAAAAATGATCGTTTTCATCGATCATTTTTGTATTATTTCAGTGTTTGCAGTCGGTTTTTTTTTTCTACATCTCAATGATGTATAAGCACTGAGATCTAGAACAAAAAAAATTGTGGGCATAATCCGATATAAATCGAATGTCAATATAATCCGATAAAAACAAAATATATTCAAGCCATCTAATTTCCAGTGTGCAGTGCTAGCATGTAAAACAAACGCAATTTACAAGTTCTAGGGGTTGGCAAGTAATTGTTACAAATTACCGACGTGGGTGGCTCTCAAGTCGATCCCGTGTTATCCGCTCAAATTGTCACCCTAATCCCGGGATTCGCACTATTTGTTTGCTAAAGGGATCCCGGCGTTGTTACGTGACTTACATGAAATCGATACTTGGAGTAATGGTTATAAAGTTACGTAGTTTACTGTTAAATTGCCACAACAATATGTCCAAACATTATCGCACACTTTAGCGGGAAACGAATCTATGGAATTTAAATAAAAAAAATAATCATAATTTAATATTATAAATGCGAAAGTAAGTTTGTTTGTTACCTTTTCACGCCTAAACCACTGAACCGATAATCCTGAAATTTTGGATATACGTTGTCAGGTGTACAGAAACGGACATAGGGTACATTTTATCCCGAAAAGAAGTACTGTTCCCGAGGATAACCACAATATCGTTTTATGATAATAGATGGTGCCATTAGTCCTTCAAATTATGATTGAATTTCATATTTAAGCAAAGCCAAAGCAAAGCCGCGAGCAAAAACTAGTAAATAAATTCGCAACATTTTAACTCACCGCAAAAATAACGTTAAAATAGTATTTTTAACACAAACTGAAGCTCAAAATAATATCTTGAATCTATTTTAAAAACAAAACACATTCACCTATTCCACATTGATCCTGCGTTGCTAAGGGATAATCGACTATCAATTTGTCAACAGTCGCTGACACAAATCGATTGGGGCCTGATTGGAACAAGCCCAGTTACTAGACTCGGAATTGCTGGCTTGACAAATGATTCCGAGCAAGGGTTGTGTTAGTTGTTCTGTCGTTTTAAATGCTTAATAAAGGAATAAACTCTGCAAGTGTTGTGATAAAAGACCCAATTTTAATGGTTTTACAGTTTTAATTAAGATTAAACAAACGTTCGCATTTTCTTGATTTGTTCTGGGATATTAACATCAAAGATTTAAATGGCCCTTTACGATTAAAGACATGCGTATTAAACACCAAAGAACCATAAATGGCTACCCTGAAAACATGACTTTCTTCTTACTTGTATTAACTGGTACTAGACAAGATACAAATAAAACAGTTGACAAACGTTACTTCCTTAAGGCAACATCAAGAAGTTTCTATGAAAAACTGACATATCCGTAGAGTTGCGATACCGGTGGGACTTGGAACACGGGACTTGCAATAAATCGCGGGATTCAAATAAATCTAATTCGGCGTCGACGTTTAAATTGTCGGCTAGCGGATTGTTCCCACTGTGCCCTGTAACGCACAGTTTTGCGGGAACCGAATAGGCGCCATTTGTTTTATCCGTTGCCGCGTTATTTGCGGGTATATTTGTCGTGGAATTTGGGTAAATTGGAATTTAGGAATCAGGTGGGCACGATTTATGTGATGAATTGTAAACATTATGGAAATTTACACAAATAGGAAGTGGTATTTTTAAGTTTTCTGTTCAGTCAAACATCATTTACTTTATTTGGTCTTTATTCAGGGTACTTATTACCCTGAATAAAGACGTTATGCTTTCATGAAACCTGTAATATTAGATCTTACCTTATTTCTGTTCTTACTTTCTGAAATTAAGTTAAATTACAATTCTTCTATAATATAATATATAATCATTGCTAATTACAATTTATCTTAAAGAATATTTCAATTACATTTCTCTACGTCAATATTTTCCCGCTGCTTACAACACAATGGGACTACTTACCGCACCTCTACATAATTTTAAAGTAAAAGGCAATTTTGAAAATTTCATATAAATCTCTATTCATTATCTAAAATTTCTTTTGTAACTATCCGCTTGTAAGCTTTTAAAATGGGTTTAAATACCTGCAAAAATATATCGCAGTTATGCTGATTTCTTCACGATATTTTCATGCACCGATTCAAGAGCTTAAGTAATTTATTTCTAATAAAGAAATGTAGGTATTAAAAAATCTATAGTTCGTGCCTCGTTCGAACCTTGTAACAGTAATATTTTAAAGCGAAGTTATCTATATCCATTATTATCATAAACAACGTGACTTCGGTATGTTTAATGTGGCGATACACAGCCACACGCCGGTCGCAATATGTCTCAATTAGTGACGCATTGTGCGACAAATGTGCTCACGGGGGGACAAAATTGTTAATTTGAAAAAATGTCTTGCTTACTTGTGTTTTTTTATACGCGATTTTGAGCGTAATAAACTCTTTGTTTTGAATAAGATAAACTAATTTATTACTAAACAATCAAATAGACCTAATATGGTAGGTTTTAAATATTTAAATAAGTATATTTAGTTTTTTTTATGGAAACTGGCTGGAAACCACAGTTTCTCTACTACACACTTGACGTAATTAGACCACACATGCGCTGAAATGTCAACTAAATGTCAATGACAGCCTTATAACAGACACTTGAACGTTGGTGATTCATCACGTAAAGAATTCACCATACACGGCTAAAAACACATATTATCTATTTTCAAGCTCTTTTAGAACTATAAAAATGGCTCAATTTTTTCCAAAGAGAAATGGCATTTCCATAAATATGTCAAACAGACGTATGAAAGTGGTTATTTTGAGTTTTAACTGATGAAATATCCAATTTCTGCCTACCCTCTGTTGGATTTAGTGTTGTGAATTAAGATGTATTTATTTGCAGTCGACAGAAGTTAATTGTGCTTTTAACCCAAGGGCATAAAGTTTAAAATCCTGCTGCAGACAGTTTCAAAAAGTATAGTTCTTCCGTGGTTTTTGTGTGGATGCAATGCCGCTAATATATCTGTCAGTGGGGTGTTTTGTTGTAGGTTTTAGTGTCGAACACATGGCAGTGATTTGTTTGGACCGCACACAAATATTCTGTTTTATTATTGTTATTGGCCGCCGAAATGTTTGTAATACATTTTTAAAAGTGACACTCCATTTGAACCTCGTAAAACTATTAGGAGCAGATTTTATTGTCAACATTCATGCCGTTAGTTGTTATGAATAAATACATAAACGCGCTTGCCTGAAAATGAACTGCGTTATTTTATATGATTAATATTTTAGATCTATTACGACATCAACATGATGTAATTGTGTTTACTTTTCTTAATAAATCATTATTAATATTTTTTACGATATTTCTTCCGTAAAAAATTTATTAACCGGCAACATTCACATTGTTTGAATGGTTTAAGGAGACTCATATTTTCAGCATCCTCTTTATCGCTGCCTTTGATATCGTCACGGGACAGATAATTCAACAAAAAATGAAAGATAATCAACTAAATGTCTTTAGACTACATCTTTCATCAAACTAGATCTCCCTTGCTACGCCCCAAAAATATTACTAACACCAAACGATTCATCCGTATGACACTATTAAAAGATCATCTCTTACAGTCTATAAATATCGTGCCGTTCGGGCGTCCCACAGCAATATGTCTTTATTCCGTCTAATAACAATTTAGGCAATTATGTGACAAAAGGAAGTGTTTTCGTCGAACGCATTTCTCTCCGAGGGCGAAGTTCCCGGGGGGCACCACAATATTGCCTCACTGTGATTTATATGCAATACGCTACCGGTTTTGGTAACCTCTTTCTTTTATTCTTGAGGATAATACGATTTCGCCTTGCGAGGCAGCAGGTAATTGAATTCCGATTATTATATATTGTGATTTTTATTATTAATTGTTGTAGAGCTCGAATAACGGTGTCAATTTAGACATTCGCTTATATTGAAGTAACGTAAATAAAGTTAGAAGAGTAAATAGTATTTGATTGTGACCGCAACCATCTTCAATAAAATTTCATCGCATAGTAAAAAAACGAATCAATTTCATTGAAATCTGATTACTATTGCTACAAATAAATAAAAAGCCAATAGTACAAAGCTTTAGAATAGAAACAAATTACTTTAGGGTAATTGCGGTAATTTTTCCGGAACGTAAGTCACAAATACAGTTTGCCGCGACAAGAAAGCTGAGAAACAAAGCGACATCGCGTAACTCTTACAAATTGTTGTTAAACTCGATTTATGTCCGACTGCGACCGCGTTGCGCCCACTGTGCGCTGTGGGAAAGACAAATGTCTCCTCAGATTGTATCCAGTGAACCTAATGCGAACATTTGCGGCGTTACGAAATTGTGGTACTCTTTGAAACGTCATAATGGTCTTAAAAGTGTCATCTCCGCTCTTGAAATCTATTTTTATTTTTGAGAAAAATAAGTAATATTTAAAGTATGAGTACTGAAAAATAGATAATGATAAGAGTCGTGATAGCCTAGTGGAGGTGACCGTTGACTGGCAAGCCAGAGGTCTCGGGTTCGAACCCAAGGCGCGCACCTCTGACTTTTCGTAAGTTACCTATGTGCGTTTTATAAATTAACTAGCTGTTGCCCGCGACTTCGTCCGCGTGAACCACTCTTATCACCTAGGGGTATAAAATTTAAATTAAATAGAATGCAAGCCTAAACTCATAAAAGACCAACAGGACACCTTCGTGCAATGTACTAATCACATTGAATTTATTGTACTAATCACCGATGCAAAGTTTCCCGATGACAACGCCTCCCGTCCCGTTCGTGCTGCCCGCACTCGCCTAAGAACCGATTGACTTTGATCGAGATGGCACCAAATTCAAATTTAAAAACCTATTGGGATGACGCGGATCTCATTCCGTACCTCAAAAGGAAAATATGGAACTCTTAGAGGATCTTATAAAACGTACCTTCGTTTTTAAGCTAGAAGGTTTCATTGCGATTCTTAGGTACCTACCCAAAAAGTATTTATCGTCTGTGTCGAAGCCGTCCTGCCGCTCTTCGAAACCTGGCTGAACAGATAGGAGCGCAGGTACAGGCTGGCTCAGGTGCTCACCGGGCACGGTTGCTTCGGTGAGTACCTAAACTGGATTGGTCGAGAAGCTACGGCAAGTTGCCGTGTGTGGATGCAGTGTTGATTTTGCACAACACTCGCTCGAGGAGTGCCCTGCGTGGGTCTCCGAGCGACGAGTCCTGACGGACCGGATCGGCAGGGATTTGTCTCTGCCCGTAGTAGTGAGGGCTATGTTCGCAGAGACAGATAACTGGAGAGAAGTAGCCTCCTTCTGTGAGACCGTAATGACTCAGAAGGAAGCCGCTGAGCGGGAGCGAGAGAGAGCCAATCCCGCTCGGAGGAGAAGGAGGCATCGACGACGCAACCGCCTTGGCGTCTAATACGCAGAAACAGCAGCAGCAGCAGGCCTTTGGGGTCGCGGGCGCTCAGATTGGGGAGTTTGGGCGCCCACTGAGCGACCCCAGAGAAGACGGTGGCAAAGTGGTCACATGCTACGGTGCACAGCGAGGCTCAGGAGAGACCCCTTTACAGTCTCTCCGGGGATGTGCCTAACAGGCGTTGCGTAGGGGAGGTTCCGGAGCTGGTCTCTTAAGAGGACCCGGGATCTCCCCTCATGTGCTGATGGTGATCACCGGGGTGGTTTCAGTGAGGTAAGAATCCCATACTCCCCGGTCTCTTCCCCTGAAGACCGGGTGCCTTTTGAAGGTTTCCCCCCGTAAACAAAAAAGAAAAAGAAAAAAAAGGTACAATAACAACTTCATTTGAAATTACGAATCTCTTTTTTAACGGCTTAATCGCTTGTGATGACATCTACCAGAGTACTGCTGCACTGTTGGTCCCATGACCTGAACATGACATGGCATGAAACGGGCAGAAGTCGGTAGCTTAGTTGGTAAAGCGATGGCACGCCGGAGATTGCGGGTTCAAGTCCCGCCCGAGTCAGTTGTTTTTGCGAGTTTCTTATTAAAATAATATAATTTAATAAGCAAAACATGTATCTAAACATTAAAAAATATACATAAAATATAATATTTAAGAAAAAACACATAACACAGAGAAGGTACAGCTTGGCAAAAAAGAATGAGGCGGTGACAGCTAGAACTAAAAATAAAAATCTTAAATACTAAGTTTGTGAGAGTTTATCAGAATAACTTAAAAGTAATTCAGTTGATTATATTTGATGACAAAAAATTCATCATAAAAATATGTAAGAACCAAATGACTGGTTATTTTGAATTGTAATATGCGAAGTGCGCTAGTGGCGCCCCCAATTTTGCAGACTCTTTTATATCCGATAAAAAAGTTTCCACTACACCTTTGCGAAACGACTGAAAAGTATGACTGTATATATTTTTTTTGATACGCTCAATGTTTATGGCAAGACGTTTCGTTTTACTTTGTTTTTAAAATGAATGGCGCGCGACGTATTGAGTGGTGAGGCGTATGTGCGCTAGTATTTATTTATTTATTTACGGATGGAAAACCAACAGCTATTCATATGTATAATTACAGTGGAATAGGATACATGGAGCCAATTACAAACGGAACGTTTATTAACTACTCAAGATGTCATTCGGTGTCAGTGCCGTTTCGCTAGAGTGGCCAATATGGCAACTGCGATTTTGTCTGTCAGCATCATTAAAATTTAACAAAATACTCGACGATCCTAATTTTGCGGATATATGTTGTCGACTCGAAATCTTTATTTTTTCATATTTTATTATTCTGGTGAGGTTTCGATCGAGTCTACCGTACCCCTTGACGAAATTATTAATATCGATTTCTTACACTTTTAAAATAAAACCGTTATTTTACTTTAAATATTAAAGATAGATATATGGTGTCACGGACTTTTATATAAAACTAATAAAGGCTAATATTTTTGCTAAACATTATAGTCACTTATTTTAAGCCGTTTAGATAGCGCACGTCAATAAAGCAGCCAGAAAGCATTTTTTTTCTGACTTGGATCACGGATATTGTTATTTCTTGCTGAAAACTTATCTTTATCAGAATAAAAGATAGCCTATAGCACTCAAGAAGAATGTAGCTTTCTATTACTGAAATAATATTTTGAATCGGACCAGTAGATCTGGAGATTACCCCCGACATACATACATGGGTGAATCAACTTTTAAGTCACCCCTTTGGTGTCCCAGTCATGGAAGTTGCATAAAATTTATATTTATGTACAAATTTAATTTTTTTTCTCATAAGCACATAATAAAACTTTTAGTTAACATGCCAGTATAATCATTTTTTTATTTTAGAGAAAGATTTATGAAATTTTTTGATAACTCAGGGGAAGAAAACCAGTCTCCATACTAAAAATTCTTGTCCCCGAGCCTAGGTGATGTAACAAAGTGTACAATTTCTTAAAAAAAATGTATGAAAGCATTAAATATTTACGAAGTATTTCGATTCAGAATGAAATAAACTTCACTTTGAAGTACAAAACTACAGTTATTTTAATAATATAGAATTTATTAGACGTCCCTAAACATTTGTCCTAATTATTGTCAAAAACATCTACTCTACTGCGTTGCTATAGGAAGTTGTGACTGTTAATAAGAGATGGCGTTTAATTCTATATAAGTAAAAGCGACTATTGTCTAGTATTTCGTTAGATTGGTCCGGCAAGACCAGACTCGTGCCACCCGCCCCTCAGTCCACATTGAGCTTTCAAGTGGTGAGCGTGGCTTAATTGCTGTTCAACAGCGTTACGGAGGAGATCACGGTAAATCTTTAAACTATTTTGCTTTGGTTTTGTTAGAATGTTGCCCATGCCGTCTGATTTTAAGGTTGTACTGAATTTAATTGTCAGTTTTAATTGTGTAATCAATTGTAGTGTTTTTAAGTAAAATTTTCCCCTGCGTTATTGGTAACGCATTAGAAATATTCTCAGGAGTTACCGGTAACATAAGGGAAAGTAAGGCAGAATGTCATAGCTAATTTCAGCTTTTTCTGTTTGAGGGATTAATAATAGTTTACTTTTTCTCAGATTTGGGCAACATAAACTAAACTAAAGTTCAGCAGAAAAACAGAAACGGTATAGAGAAAGACTATAGTTCTAAAGAAAGGCTAGTTCATCGTCCCTTAAAGGTCGAAGAAGGGTTTATTTTTGGTTTTGGTTTCGATGTGTCTATGATATTATCTAAAAATGCTGAATAAAATTAAGGCCAAACTTTTGAGTGGAAAGAGAAAGACATTCAAACAAACAACAAAATCTGGGAAAGAAAGGCAAGTACCTAATAGAGAAGATATTTGAAACTGTGGAAGTTAAAGACTCACGAATCAAGAAACAGATACTTAAAGAGAGTTTAGGCACCGTATTAAAAAAGAAAATTAAGGTATTTTACTTGAGATCACGCGCTACCGCTGCAGCTGGTAAAAAAGGAACGCTTACAAAGGCAGGGAAAGCTCAAAAAGATTGATGCTAGATACCCACAATGGAAACTTGTTTGTAGGTTCTTCTTCTTATCGTGTGGTTGATGAACAACCTGGTGTCGGAGTTTAAACCGCCCGTAGGCCTCTGACATGGTTTTCCACACCATCGAAAAATCTCTCAGGTGTGCTGGTTTCATCACGATGTTTAAACCTTCAAACACCGAGAAATGAGACACAAAAGGAAATCAATTGTTACTCGACGCCAGCCGGCGGGAGCCAATGGTTTAAAACTTTTATGAAAGAAACCCCGATCTTCGTTGCTCATACTCTTATTTCACCTAGAATTAACATTTCTATGGCATAAGTGCGTCTTCCTCTCAAAATAACTGATTTGACATATTGTTTTAAAGTAAATATTACATTATTTAACGGTTACTACCTCATAAATCCGCCATGTGGTTTCCGGCCTAAGAATAGAACCACCCCTACTCGTCCCGCAGGTGTAAGAAGCGACAAAGGGATAGAGATCCGAAAAGACCTGGAGGATGGGCAGCAGCATTCTTCTGTGTGACAGCAATCATCTGCTACTGCGATCGCCAACCCGCTTGCCCGGCGTGGCAATTATGGGCAAATACCTCCAATGAGCGCACAATAGTGGCGCGCATTGGGAGAGGCCTATGTTCAGCAGTGGACTAATGCAGGCTGATGAGGATGATGATGATAACCTCATAAATATATTTTTTTTATTCTCAGGAGTTACCGTCTTTTCTCTGGCGTTACCCCTGTGTCCCTTAATTTGTATTAAGATTTTTTACGATATCTCGGGTTGCGATTTGATTGTATTGTTAAATACTTTATATTCATTAACTTCAGGGACAGAATTTAACTTAAAAATATGAAAGGTATGACTGAATGTTATATAAAACATTTTATATTAAAGTTAAGCATTTAATATTGACCAAAGTAACGCAGTGAAGTGTTAAACAGTTCTATTTAATGTTATTGTTATTATAAATTTATTGTTGATTAATAATAAGACTGCATTTTAAGTCTAAATAAATATTTACTTAATATTTTTTTTATATTTTAAATTTTAATTCATATTTTTATACTTTTAAAAAGGTAACACAGGAGATAGTTTTTCGACCCGTTGGCCAGTTTTTCTAAAAAAACTCGTTATTACTAATTCAGTTTTCGCGGCCAACTACGAAACATAAAAATACGATAAATAATTGAACTAATAACACTTAACTTTCATAAGAATTCTCAATATTTTTTTTTAAATTTTCTTTTGCAAAATGTTGTCAAAGGGGTGACTTAAAAGTTGATTCACCCACATACATACATACATACATACATACATACATACAAACATACAAACTTTACCTCTTTATAATATTAGTATAGATTATCACTCTCCGTGCCTCGGATAGCACGTTAAACTGTTGGCCCCGGCTGTCAATTGTAGATCTTTGACAGTCGTTACGGGTAGTCAGTAGCTCGAAAGTCTGACAACCAGTCTTACCAAGGGGTATCATGTAACCCAGTATCTGGATTGTGGAGGTCTGATAGGCAGTCGCTCCATGTAAAACTGGAAGCCGAACCCAACAAAGTTGGGAAAAGGCTAGGCAGATGATGATAGTACTGAAAATGAGAAAAAACATGTTGAGGAAAAACTTATTCTAAATTATAATCTAATCAGCGCTAATGACGTAAAACGTTAACTAAGATTGTAAAACAATGACATATACCTACTCATTATTCAATCAGCATTATATACTATATCTTTAAGTAAACAATGGATATGTTTGTTTTATTTTATGTTGTAAATCTGAACCGTTATAAGTAGTTGCCGACCTAACACTGTCTTATTTAAATAGTAGGTAATTATTTAAAAGACTAAAGAGTTTTTAATTAGTTACATTTACATTAGAAATTTTTGTTTTATTATTTATATTATCTGCAAAATAAAGAGTAGGTATTATATTTATTTTTATTTAAAGAGGTTTTAGTTTACACGAAAATTCTGTTTATGCCGCAGCTAATCCAAAATTGGAGAAATCTCGTCTAAGCTGTAGCTTGATAAGCCATGTGTTTACAAGAATTTAAGGTAATGAATTACCTTAAATTATCATTAATTAAGTTATTTCATTATCATTAATGATCTTGATTTCTTTACCGTTTAAAAGCTAATTTGTTTAAGTATAATCGCTAATTCTTATTTACATAAATCATAAAAAAGAAAAAAAGATTATCTGGAATGTTTATTCCCATTTAAACATAAATTTATTTCCATATTACGTTTTCTAAAACAAGATAACTCTTAAATCAGATACATCCGACACCCGTATTAAATACAAGCAGAAGGAATAGTTAACTAAGTATTAAATAAACATCTTTATGGCTGAGTTGCTGCAAAACGAAAACACTGTGCAACTACGACGCGGGATTTGTGTTCAAGTCACCATAGTTTATTATTAAAATTCTATTACTTGATACTTTGTATTTGTTTAATTTTTTTGTTTTTGTAAGAAAGAGAACCATGTTTAGCAATGGACTGATTTAAAATAATTTTATTGATAACATGCTAAGCGTGGTGGTTGAGTGATTGTCGACTCGCAGTAAATGACGCAATTGTTTTTTTTTTTTATTTACTTTGCATCCCGGCGACTCATAGCGATGGATTTCCTATTCTGTCTTATTTCTCGATCTTTAAATAATTCAAATGATTTATGTCTAAATTTTAATCGATTTTGCCCACTATCTATGTATGATGTATGAATTAAAAAAACTAACTAAAAACTATCTATGTAGTATGAACTAAACTAACTTTATTTTAATTTTTTACCGTTTATCTTCTATTTTTTCGTAAAATAACAGCACTAATATTATAGCCGCGTGCTCATAAAACACTTCAGCATACTTCATACCGGCACAGTGGTTAGACACAGCAGTCTATGAGGACAAAAAAAGCAGTAAATATAAAATAAAGGGCGGCAATAAACTCAAGTGGCATCTCAATGGGATTCAAACGGTTTGTTTTGACTACCCTACGCTGAAGAGGTATTTAAAAAACTTTATCAGTCTTCTAAAACTTCAAAGAGCGTTTCGACCTTCACTTGAAATATCGGAGATGATTGAGTTAAATGGTTTATTAATATTTCGCAAAAAATATGAAAAATTATACCTATAGGTACACTCTTCGTCAAAAAGAAAAAAAAATGCCTTATTCTGCCGGATAAAATTCTATGGGTTTTGTATTACATCATTATATGTATTGTAGGTTAAATTACTTATAAGATTATTTTAATATCCTTCAACTTTGTATACCTACTTAGTAAAGTTAATTGTAGGTACTTATTATGTTCACTCTGAGTTCTATACGATCGGCGGTACATCAGAGATATGCATCTTGATAGTAATAACTACAAAAAGTAATCAAATAAAACTGTTACCACAGATGTACTTTCGTCTGAAAGATATTATCTTGAGGGGTAAAGTTATTTAGAACTAACCGTTGCTACCAAAATGCGCAGTAGCAATAGAAAAATAACTAAAAATTATGATTAAAAATAAAAATGCATTATTTTGAATAAATATTTTTTGATACTGCGACAACAGTGGTTGATCCTTGAAGGAAAAATTTTGCCTTTGTCAAGGTAGATCAGTCGACTTCTATATTATGTTTGATAATTTACTGCACAGAGGATGAAATCCAGTCATTGACAAAACCATTAAAATCATGAGGTTTGACAAAAACACCTTCCACAAGCTGACAGCCGAACACCTGACGCGCCGCACTGCAATCAGCCCATCCTTAAAGCAACATAAAATATTAATATTCCATGATTCACAGAAAATTACCGGCCCTTTACACATGCAATTCTTCCAAGATTTTTCCATAATTTACATGCAAAATATAGTCAACAGCTTCAATTTAAATAATCTTTTAAGTACACATATTATCATCTATTGTACAAAGATTGGAAGTGCTTGTATATAAATGCAGTGGAAAGATAGGTATCATAATGGAATACATAAACTGTAATATACATATTGAATACGCAGGTATTTATTTATGTTTAATGAGGAACGCAATATGGCCTCGTAAACCCCCACTCGTGTCAAATCTTAAACGACTGTGCAGCACAGGCAATCAGTGTAACAGGCAAATTAATAATTTCACTGATCGGTGAACAGTTTAATACAAAAGATTCCGACGAATTGAGAACCTCCTCCTTTATTTGAAGTCGGTTAAAAATGCCTGAAAAATTACGAACCGAATTAATTAATTACGAACGTAAATAACTTTCAAAGCTATTAATCAAATTCTAATAAATATGTATCAAGCGAGTGCTTCAATTATAAATACATCTCAGTATATAAATATGAAAGCATGAGTAACGAGAGGGTATTTAAATAAAGTATGTAGATACATTTTACTAATGTCTGCCGGAGTCTTTACTCAAGACGATTTTACGATAAACATCGGTCGTTACGCAGTCACGGCATATGCACTAACTGCCGGAATACACCACGCGTGCAACGTTTTTGTCCAACGTACCGCCTTTTTGTTGCACTGGGCTTTCTTTCAAATTCAAAATTAGAATGTGTGCTGGTATGCCTAATACGGACAATTAATAAGCGCCTTTGATTTATTACTAGCTGAAATTTTTAAAAATGTATTTTGTCTATGGCATTTTGGCGCCAACTTTCGAAGGACCGCTAACGGTTTTTCTGTTAATCCGCTAATTTACTTGGAATTTGGTCTAAAATTGTAAAAACAGTCGTTACGTCGGTGTCTGTGTTCAAATTGATAGGCTGATTTTTCCGTATCTTCCTAAAATAGTCTCTGAAGCTAATCTGATAATTACTCTAATCTTTTAAACTCTACAAAATCTGTATTTTACGACCATCTAATTTGTGTTTTTTTACGCCGAAACATTTCTCTCAAATCATATTGATTCTACGTTTGTAAAATCACATAAGTAATGCAATTAACAATTTTACTAGTGAAAAAATGAAAGAGGATTAACTATGAGTGATCCATAGATTTATTGCTATAAATTGTCGAGTATCATAGACAATAATAGAGGTGAGCACCGCCAACGCGCCAAAGACAATGTCTTGTAATTTATGGCATACTAATTGTGTCTAATGAGACATTGTGGCAGTGTAGCGTGGGTTAGCCGGGCTTTATGCACAATGTGCAGCGTTTGTCACACATACTGATATTAAACATTAATTAATTAAAGTAATTTAATGCTCGGTAATGATCGAGTAGATGTATCAAGTCAATTACATTGCATGCAAATGACGTCTTTATGACTCGTGAGTGACGTGGAGTGGAACAAAGTACATGGCAATTTTTATTTCTGCTTTTATTTCACTTTCTCTGTGTTTTGTTTGTTATTTTATTTTGAAAGTTCAGTTCTCATATACTTAATTGCTAAGCTCTTATTAGTGCAAGTACATTCACAGCGTAAGATATCTATTATGTACAGTAAGTATAGTATAGCTTTATCTTTTTTTAAGTTTTGCAATCGTAAATACAGATACATACAGAATTATTTTCTGGATTACTAAAAGAGTACACTTTTAAATAAAATTGGCACCAACGTCTTCTAATTTTAGAAACACCGTTACACCAAAAAAGTAATGCTTACTTATCTAAGCGTGAGTGACTTCATTTGAGAATTTCCCAGCGGTTTACCGACGCTTACCGATATCTTACAAAATAAACTAACACTGCAAACAGAGATGTAATTTGAAAACGATTTTTATTGTAAAAACGATTTGTTTTTTTCCTCGTAATCTAGTAGCCAACGGGCCGTAAAACCAGAAGGTCCTACGTGGCCAGCACCCGAATGTTCAGGCCGTGTGACCAGCGCCCGTGAGAATGTGGTCAAGCTTCAATATTGTTTTACTATAGGTTCTCATGGTAATGTCACCTATTTCCTTCATTAATAACTATAAATCTATATTACTGCACATAAACCTCATTCATAAACCTCATTACAGTTATAATTTTCATCACATTAAAACGCTATTAATAGTTCGAGTGAGTTGGCTTAAAGAAGAATTTAAATTTATAATGTCAATGCAGAAACTCATTGATTCGATAAATATGATGTAGTCCAATTTTAATAAGTAATTATAATATTTATTACGGTACACGGTATAGATATCATAATGTATGCATCATGAGTTCATGATGTTGTGCCAGGCCGACATTAACTCACGAAATGCATAATGAAATAATCTGAAAAATAGTGGTTTATTCCACGTTCTATTCCGGTCACCAAGTACCCAAGCAAAAAAAATGCAATCTCGGAAAGAATTCGAATATTATTTTGACATGGATTCCGAGAACCAACCGCAACAAACCGAATCGTCTGTGATCGTTTCGATTCGATTCGACCGCAACTCACTCGTTTGTCAAATTGGCAGTCGCAGCTTTTTTATTTTCGCCATACAATTTTGGTTGCTTATCACTCGATTTGTTTCATAAATATAAAAAAAATCATACTTTTACACTGAATCTTGGAAAAAGAAATCCACCTAAATACCGAATTCGTTTTCACGAAGCGCGACTTTTTATCTGAGGATTTTTATTTCCTCAACGACTTAGCAACGCTGACTGCTTCTAATAAGCACACTAGAACAGCTTACTAAATTTAAAACTACAAAAAATCGACTTAACCGGATACTTATCCCTAATTAAGAAGCAAAAACATCGTTGTGTTACGCGTCATTTTGCCGCGGCACCACAAAGTGGCTAAGTCAAAACAGTCGGCAGAAATAGGCCGTGGTGAGAATCCACCCGTTAAGATGGAACGGCTTTGTACCGTGTTTTGATAATGACTGTGTTGTGACGTTTTTTGATACCGCATCTAAGTGACACATGTCTGTAAATATAATTAGAATTAAACAGAACGATTTGTTAATGACAACGGCTACAGACGGGTTTGCCGACTTTAGGTTGGCAATTTGACATAGTTTTTATAATTTTGTCCCAGTAGATATACTTACGTCTACGAGATACGGTTCATGACGACGATATCGAGAGATTATATTTAGTTATATCCTTAGTATGTTATATCTTTACCTATCAATTAAGCTGGTTTGCCGTTAGCATACCAACTGCTGCGAAAGCGAAATGAAACACAAGCAATACGGCAAAACGGAGCACCGTTTCGCTGGTGTTTCGTTTCAGCAGAATGCTCAAGTAAAAGCACCAGAGACCAAAACTCCGCTCCCCATCAAACACGCGTGTCAAATACGTGTCTTTTTCATTAAACTTATTTTTATAATGTATCAAAATTAGTAGGTAATCCATCCAATTATTTATTAGCTCATAGATTAAAAACTATAAGTACCTACATTTATATCAAGTTTTATTAAAAAACCAACTTGTATTTATTATTAATATAAGGAAACGACTATATTTTGCTACTGTTGTTCATGTTAAATAACCAAAAAAAAAAGTAAAACAGCACGTCTAATTATAATTTTCAGATATATTTTGTACGTGTAGGATTATCACATCACAATTGGTTAGCAAACACTAATCGCGTGGAAGTCACAGCATTTTCAAATTAACATGATTGTACAAAACAAAAACCCGGTACACGAACACTTTTTTATAAAACAATATTAAATAACAGTCATTAATTCGGTACGTTCATTCGTATTCATGCAATCAAACAACATTCGTATTATTTTTATTATTTCTATTTTTTGGTAGCTCGATACCTAGTTATTATGCATAGTTCCCGTAATTACGTTTACGTATGCATTTTGCATATTAATTGAGTAAAAGGATATCAAATGACTTATCAAGTAATCTATCTTTATATCGTTGTTTAAAACGTTTGTGAAAACCGAAATTACTTTTATTTGTAAAAGTTTACACTCTTTTGAGAGAGTTAAAGAAATTATTTTAATTTGAATGTATAAAAATAATGTATTAGTACGAATATTCTATGGGTCCTAAGTGTAATTTTATTGTGTGTTTTAGATTTTTACTTTGTTATCTGAAATAAATAAATTATTAATTACAATTTTTTTATGTTTCTTAATTAATTTATACGATTTGTTACTTTTTACAAAAAATATCCGCGTATACAATTTCCTATATTTTAATCATATTACTGTCTATTTAACAAAAGCACGAATAGCGTACCTATAGCCAGAAAAAAAAACATATTTCACTCAATTATATTTTCCGTTTATATCATCGCTAAGTCAAACTTAATATCCTTTTTTATTTGGATCAGAACTTAACAATGTAAAGCATGACTTGTGGTCACTTAACCAGTTATCTTAAACTTGCAAAATCATTCCATTTGAGCGTATCCAAGTATTATTTTACATCAAGTAGTAAGTTGGTAAGTGGCTAATCTTTTGAGGCACGACAACAAAATCCAAATTAGGTGTCAAGGCTTAATTTTTTTTTGTTATCAAGTAGGTTTAATTTTTTTACATTTTTAATTCTATTATTAATTCTATAGTTTGGCAACTCTCGTTTTCGATGATGAGATGACGGCCCGTGGTTCTATGGATATGGACAAATGCTCAGCTGTATCGTAGAGTTGCGCAAAAAAATCCACGCTACATATCGATTAACCGATTAATTATTATTAGTCGATTATTTAGGTTTATGACCTTAATTCTAAACGACGATTTACTTTAAAAAAAACTTAACAAAAAAAACAGATTTATGAAATTAATTAATTTAATTTAATTACGCGTGATATTTGAGAAAAAATATCCTAAAAAATTTAATTGACGTGTTCACTAATACGAATATAACACGTAAAATTGAGCAGAATTTTAAAATACCTATCTAAAATCAATAACAAGAAGTACTCTGTAGTCTAATCAATCAGTTTCAAAAAATCAATGCAACCAGAAACCCTATTTCGATACGCTTTTTTCGCATATACCTAAGTCAAAATGAGCGTGCAATTTAAGAAAAAGAATCTTTTGTTACTTGGGTTTCGTATAACAAGGTGTAAGATAGAAAAAATATATAACAGGACATTCAATTTGTGATCACAGAAGCTGTCCACTTCCATTGTTCAAACATCACGATTGGTGATGTTAGGAAGCAGGTTGTTTTATGTGAGCGAAGTCTGTAAAAACGCTAAAAAGCATTTTGGTAATTCTACTTACTACATACATATTTATGTACTTATTTCCTTTAAATGTTAAAATCAAAGAAAGGCAAAGAAAATCGATTTCCGAGTTTAGCAAGAGTAGTTTCAAAAATCTTTAACTGCTGTTTTTTCTTTTCAAAAATAAAGGAATCCTTTGAGTAAAATATGCTATCTTTAGTATTTACTACTTTCCCTCGAGGTAGGTACGCTTCAAAAATTCCACTCTGTATAACAACAATTTGCCAAATATCAACTGAAAAAAAAATTTTTTTTTTGCCATTAATGCACTAAGCCCACGTCTGCTAAAAGTTACAGAACCAACTGATTTCGCACTAAAAGTTGTTGGTAAATAGTGACAAATACAATAAAAAGTAAAAAGCAAGGTTAAAGTTCAAAGCCTCTAAAACAAAGGCTATGTCCAATTAAATGGTGTCTTAAATGTTACGGTCTCTAAACAACTAGCGTAAAAGTATTTTATCTTATTTGAAACGACTGGATAACTACGCTTTTCGCTATTCGGCTTGTTGCTCCCAACCCGTTACCACTTAACCCCCGTTCGTCACAAAACAAAATCAACCTTTAAAATGCACCATTACGTGCGTATCGATCCGTTCAACTCGCAACTCCATTGATTATGTCGGCCAATCTACATAGCGACACCAAACGATAGTCGATCGATCAATCGTCATCGATTGCCCGCTTACCCAAAAACTTTTATTGACTCACTCTTTTACAAGTAGCAATGGACATTAAAAAGATGATTGTTACAATTATTTTGGAATTTTCAAGGTGTTTTTCGGAGGATAAAAGGGTCAGTCCGATGCCCCTCACACACAAGGCCCTACGTGATGTTATTGAAGAATTAATTAAGTACGTACAGTAACAGGCATGACAAAATAAAACGAATAAGGAAGTCTCGATTCTTTCCAGCTTTTGATGGTGGCATCAAAATTAAGATTCAGCTTAATTCTGATAAATGATGCGGTCGGAATGATTGTCTATCGACCTTCACGATTTTAAAGGACTCAAGTTATCTGCGCGCTTTTATTTGTATCGTTTAAAAGAGAAAAAAGGCGATTAATTAATTTTATTACAAAAATACGTTTTTGTTGCAATGTTTATTTCATAAATGCCTTAGATGTGGTTTTTATACCTAATAGTTTTTGTAACATATCATTTATCAAGTAATAACCTTCCCTGCCAATTTTGTAGTAAATACTTGAAAAATCTGTATATTCAATCATTATAGCAAACTCTTTTAGGTTGAATTTGAGAAGAGGGCCAACAACACATTAATTTGATTCTAAATCATTTTTAAGAAAACTGTATTTCCAAAAACCTTCCCAAACACCATTAGCCACACCATGTGACACAGTTGGTCAGGTGTTTCCCAACACCGTGACTGATTTCATATTTTTTGTAAACTTTTTAACGATGTCTTTGGGTCGGCTCTTTTTTCGCACTTTGGCTGTTTTGATTCACATGTAATTGAGGCCCGAATTCGCTAAGGATACGATTAGGCAATGATTAATTCGACGGACGATCTTTAGTGAGGTTACCTTTACTGTTAGCAGTCAAAAGGATTTTGGAATATTTTATTGGTGTTTATTAAGATGGTATTTCTCTCATGCAGATATGAAAATATCATCTTAATAAATATCTAGGATATATTATATAAAAGCTAAATATATCTACTTCTGAACCCAACATTAGTTTCGGACCCATTTCAGTCCAAGATCATGTCTGATGGAATTCGCATAATTATCAACTTTTAGATAAAATCTAATATCGCGTGAACCATTTTCAAAACCGTGCGATCCAGAATAGATGAATTCAAATTTTAAAATTAAACTTTTTTTTCCTTATAATTCGCGTTCAGTAATGAGTCGTGACGGTGACTGAATGGGACTGACGCGTGATAAATGCAAAAGATTTATATAATTATCGCTCCATGCATTTCCATATCCTGTTCTCTAATTGATACCTTTGATGTATCGAAATCATTCTATTTTTTTGTAGTCATTTAGCGAATGTGATTAATTAAAACATTTAAATCGTAGTCTTATTTGTAAATACAAAAAAAAAGTTAGTACAAAAACGCAAAAGTAATATTCCAGTAGATTGATTTCCTAGTTACACGCTGCAGAACTTGTTTTGTGCTATTTTTAATCACATTGGTGTTGCAAAAAGTGGATTATGGGAGTTCTAAGAAACCCCTTATGGGAAAATGAAATGTACAGACCGGTATGCAATTAAAATATATTTCATTCGAGGGCCGAGTTTTACCAAAGGAAAAATGGGAATTTCTCAGAAAAGCAAATACATTTGGTTCATAAAAAAAAGCTCATTATTTCAGGTAACACAAAAGAGGTAATTTAGATATTTTAACTTTGACTCACTACACTACATTATACCAAACATTAATGTTTAAAATATGGATAATATGACTAATGCCTTTTATCACCAAACCGACTTTATTTGTCATTAAAAATATTCATAAAATTTTCTTTTGACATGCGGTCAACATAATTGTGCGTCTTCAAAGTTGTGAATTCCAATAATCCAACAATGCATAGGCATTTTTACATAACGACGAACATTATTTAAAGTCAATGGGTTATTTTTATTAATATCTGTGGTGAACCACGCAAATTACCGCGCAAAGAGGCGCAAAGTATCTTTGAGGAGGTCGCGTTTTATTCGTAGTTTTTAGTGAGCCACTAACTAATGACGTTTCGTTTCACAATAATATTATAGAGATGTCCGAAGCGAATATCGATAAAAAAAAATTGTGTATTTGTAATGATGAATGAAATAACGAAGTATTGTTTTATTTTAAACTACTCTAGAAAATGACACTAAATTATTATCATTACAGGTAAAGCTGTAAACAGTAACAAGTTAATTTCAAAAAAATAATTACGCAGGCTGTGCAAGTCGAAAACAGATAATACAAAATGTGCCGGATGTAATGATAGCGCCATTGTTGTTGTATCTTCATTTCCTTTACGTTTATTGCCAGAGCAATAAATAGAAAATTGAGTTTTAACAGGCGTGGAAAATGTTTACAAAACTTAAATACTAAAGCACTTAAGCCGTGTTTTTTGTTTCACTGTTATCTGCTATTAACGATTACGATGTGGCTGGCGGTCGAATCTCATCTTATTGAAATATTGGAAACATATTTTTTACAATACGGATAAATTCAGATTTATTACATATGTTGATAAAACTGATCAACGATTTGAAACTAGTATTAACAAAAAAAATTGGTCACTTGCTGTTTTAGACATATTCCATATTCTTAAAACACATTATTGTCAAAAGAAAGGTGAAGTGTTTACCAAAACTTCGCTAATACGAACTTTAACTGTAACATCAATATTGATTGCATTAAATGGATTATCCGCCATTTTACTTTCAGTCCTCAATGCTTTGAAATATCGACGTAATCCCCTAGAATTAGTTAATAGATTGTACAATTAACTCTGTAATGGATAGCTAGATTTGTTACATTGTTCGATTTGATTGTTTTTTCATCATTATAAAACTGTTTTACCGACGGCCCGTATATGATTGTCTGCTCGTTAAAATGTAACGATACCTGGGTGTGTTTTATAGTGCTTTTTACGAGGGACCAGTAACATTTTAGCGCTGCGGGCCTTTTATTGCACTGTCATAGACTCTGATGTTTTAGTGCCTGATAACGAGTGAAGGTTTATCTGTACGCCACCATAACCCAACTTTTACTTCTAATCTTTTTATATAGAACCTGATTTCCATGACACCTCTAAGTAAAAGCTTTGAGTTGTGAGCCTGTTTTAACATAGAACTTTAGATTTATTGATTTTGACTGCGGATAGCAAGAAATGAAGCCTTAAAATATCGGTAATATTTTTCTCTTTATCCAAAATACTTTGTATAAAAACTAGATGACAGTAGAATGGAACTCTTGGCATTTTTAATCGAGTGACGCCTTATATAAGGCTAAATCCGGTTGAATGTAAGATATTTCTTGGAAAATTTCCTGCAATTTTAAAAATGGCTAGACCAATTTAGCCGTTTAAGCTATCAGTAGGTATAACATTGAGCTTAGAGAAAGGCACTTCGTTAGTAACAAAAAATATATGGAAATTTGACTAATCAACAAACGAGTTTAACTTTATCGTTTAACGCAACTTTTTTTCCTTTTAAAACCTTGTCAATTGGCCACTTACTAAATTCTTTTTACACATAGTTAATAATTTAATAACCGTAACTAATTCGTTGATTTTTTGTTCCAGATGGTCAGTCAAATCACCTCAATCTCTTCAACTCGAGGCCACAGCCGAAAAAGAAACGAAAATCCAGAACAGCATTCACCAACCATCAAATATTTGAGCTCGAGAAACGATTTCTCTACCAGAAGTACCTATCACCAGCTGACAGAGATGAAATAGCGAGCTCTTTGGGTCTCTCCAACGCTCAAGTCATTACGTGGTTCCAAAACAGACGAGCAAAATTGAAAAGAGACATGGAAGAACTAAAAAAAGACGTCGAGAGTGCTAAAGTATTATCAGCTCACAAAACTTTTTTAGAAAATGTGACTGACCTGGGCATTCTGAAGAAGAAAGCCATGAGCATAGGGGCCAGTGAAGAGGCAGCGACAAACCTTGTTGTGAACGCGTCCAAATGAAACGAGGCAACACGCGCGATTGCAACCGATATCAACTACGATCGACGCGTGCTCGACTATTGATCAAATAGTCGAATCGACTAAAGTGACAGTTGTGTTACACTATTGAATTTTTCAATACGAACATTTTAGTGACGTTAGATGTTTTTATCTTCACTATTAATAGTATTTCGTAAACTAAGTACATCACTATTTAATAATGTCTGTAAATAGTATTAGTTGACCGTAGTGTATTGTTGTACAAAACTTATGAAGCTTCGTTCGAAATAAATGTGATAGTTGATTTTATTATTTAAGTACTTAATATTTTATAGAGATATTATTCCTAAATTATTTATTTTAGTTGGAATATTTTAACTGGCTTTTAGAAAAACAATAATATTATTGGAGTAACTTAACAGTAAATAGATTTTTCGAGACATGTAGATACTAATGTAAGACTTTCCATAAATGTGCAATAAATAAGATAAAATTACATGATCTACGAGCCAGTTACGACATCCAGCGCACGTTACTATTGTAAATAAAAATGTAAAGGTAGTTTGTTTAGTAATTAAACCTTAAAACGTAGTTTTATTATCTTACTGAGAAGTACAGAGTTAATGAAGTGTATAATATCTACCTATCTTCTCTAATTTTTTATTAGTAAGCTTAATTACTAATTTAAAATTAGTACAATTGTTAATTTCTACTAATTAACTACCAGCAATATAGAGAACCAACATTAATGGTAATGACTAAGTAATTTCATGTGATTTTTACACAGTTACGTGCAAAATAATGAAGCCAGTCGTAAAAATTAAAATGACTTAAAAGCGCGACCTAAATAATTATTTTCCAGTTTTACAATTTTGTATGCATTGTGTAAATTACTTGGTTTTAGTCTCTTATATCACTAATTGAATGAATTTGCAACATTTTCAATCAATTTTGCCAATTATTCAAAAAAGTTACACTTTCATATTAATTCTAATGAAAATTATTGGAATGTAATTTGTATTCGAATGTTTGATATTGCGATTTTATCCTTGTATACTTACTTAGAAATTTACGTACATAATGTCTTTTTGCTGAATCAGATACTTAATATTTTACGTTATCATTGTTGAAATATAGTTATTTATTCTTTATCAGTTTTACTACATAGGTAGGTACTGTCGAAAATATAAACCTCATACTGTTTATTATACATAATATGGAACAATTGTATTTTCCAATTATTTTTTTAAATTGTATAGCTATTTTAAAACAGTTCCATTATTTCAAGTAATCTTGCAGAATGTAACAACATTTTTTTTACATTGTTATAAAATATCGATATTTAAACAGTCAAAGTCAAGCCCTATTGGCATTCGAATTTTAAAATCGATGTGGTCGCTTCCATAGAGTTTTTTTTTACTTGAAAGCAATGGAAATGATCCTATAGTGACTTCTTGTTCCTACTACGATTACTTACTTACAGCTACTTATTAATGTAAAGATTTACAATAGGCACAGTGCGTGCTTCGAACTTTGTGAATATTACTTAGTGTAAATAAACATTATGTGTTCTAATGCGCTTGTTTGTTTTTAAATCCCGAATCAAATAAAATAAGATTGAAACATATTAAAATAATATAGGGTTTTTAAAAGGTAGATACCATCGGCCACACATCACAAAAATAGTCTTGTGCAGTTTTAGCTTGTAGGTTGTAATGATAAATTTATTAAAGGGTCATTTATAAAGTTCAGTCAAGACAAAGCTACGTACCTACTTGCTCCTAATCATCATCTTCCTGCCTTTTTCGAAATTTTATGAAGGCTCTTTCTTCTTCCATTCATCTCTTAGCCGCTATATCATACTTACTTCCTTTCTCATCATGTCGGTTAACACACAATAGATCAGGACCCCGATTCTCGTTTTGTAGAGATAATGTCTAATCAGAGATAATCTCTAAGTTTAAAATCTCTACGGAAAATGCATGCTCAAATATTGGGAACTTCTTCTTATTGCGATCTTACAGAGAATTAGTTCGGATTTGTTCGATGTTTGATGGTCTATTTTCTTTTTATAAAAAAAGTGGCAACAGATTTAGTAAAATTTGCCGGGAGATTGCAGGAAGTGTACGTATGAAGGAATTTCTTTGTATCCTTCCATTTTTCATCATGCATATCAATTTCCTTCGAAAACATGTATTCTTTAAGACAAATACAGCTATAGATGATAATAAAGATAATAGTAAAGCTTCCATGCCATTCAAATCAGAAGAACGTGAAAATTTCGAGTACTCATTAGCACAAATACAAATGAAGAGACTTCATCAATGTTGATACTTGCGTAAGTATAGCTGGTAAGTATGACTAGTATATATACAATATATTGATAGATATTGACAGAAATTAGGTAAGAAACCTAAAAACATGGAGAGAGAGACCTCAATAGAGTTTATGTTCCAACCGTCTATTTAGATGACTGCACCTTGAACAATGATGATGAAACATCGTAATGGATATCTACTTTTTAAGTCATAATTTATGTAAAAACATCACATAGAGTTGCAGTATAGTCCACAAGCTCAAGGGCAGCGAAGACTGTTTTGTAAAATTTATTATTGATTATTGTCACCAGTGGTATAACCAGTGGTTATACCACTGTATAGCCACTGGCAAGTCAGATGTCTCAGGTTCGAACCCAGTTCACGCACCTCTGACTTTTCACCCCGGAAAGCACGTCGTCGCCACGCTGGGCAAGTAGCAGATGATTGCTGTTACAAAGAAAGATGCTGCTGCTCATCAAAATCAAAATCATCACCACCCGGCACATACTAGCTTATTACCCCCGCATAATACCAGTTTTACCCCCGCAGGGGTAATTACCCCTAGGTTAGGAGTCGTGGGATTAAAGGCTTTGGCAGTGGTTGGTTACCACCTCTTGGACAAAGCCGTGTCGCGAAGCGATTTGTCGTGTACCGGTAGTGATGATGCTGCCTATTAGGTTGACTGGTCTGAACGATAACATCCAGCTTCCTTCCTCCAGCTTTTGTATCATGTACCACTGTTGTATCGTGGTATTTTTCCAATTATTAGTTTTAATAATCTAAGATGGTAAATGCTATTAGACCTTGACTGCATGCTACTTTTGGCTCCTAAGTGGTCCTAAGAAAGGATTTCCGAAAAATCCCAAAGAATTGACAAAAATGGGAAAACAAAATCGCAGATGACGTCATATGTCGATAGCTAGTAAATGTTATGTAGGTGGCTAAAATGCCCGCGTCATTAACCACGAGGTCGTCAGATCATCATCATCATCTCCTAATTCTTTGAACAAATTAGCAAAACCGGAAATCCTAGTCATCGCTTTATGGCAATCAGATATTTAAACACCACAGCTATGTATTCGAAACTGTGATAGCCTAGTGGTATGACTGTTGGACCGCCAAGTCAAAGGTCGCAGGTTTGAAACCTCTGAAGGATCCTTTGTTTTTCGCAAGTTATTATCGAATTATCGCGTGTTATCGAAATACGCATACATTAACATTTTTTTTAAGGATTTTTTACATTCGTACTTCTTATTAAAAGATCTACTTTCTTTATCGTATGGTTGATGTCCTGGTGTCAGAGTTTAAACTGCCAGTAAGCCTCTGACATGGCTTTACACACCGTTGAAAAATCTCTCAGGTGTTCTGGTTTCCTCACGATGTTTTCCTTCACCGTTTTAGCAAGTGATACGTAATTAATTTCTAATACGTACATGAATCTGAAAAGTCTGAGATGCCTTTGTTTTGAACCTACGATCTTTGATTTGGCAGTCCAATGGTCATCACTGGCTATCACTGACTGAAAGCTCTAAATCCCAAACTGCGCTGCGCATGAGTTGCGCTCCCGGCCAACTTGCTAGATTTTACATCCACCATATTCATAATGTACCAAAATGTTATTAATTCGGTAATACCGGAACTGAACCCAAAACCAAATATTACCTAATCATAAATATGGCGTGCAAGACGATTCTAACGCAAACATGTGTTCTCAAGCTAGTCGATATAATCAATTCGGCACATATTGGACTTCGAATGTGGAGGCTGAATTCCAATTGAAGATAGGATATATGATTTTACATCTAGGCCCTTAGGCCTGTTTCTCAGTTTACGGATAGCCAGTTCTAATGCCAGAATTTTATGAAATTATGCGTCAGGTTACTAAATATCACTTTACCAGTATGTAAGCGGTGAAACAGGGCCATAATCTGCTCATTTACAAAATCTTAATGAAGTGTCAATAGTATGTCGATCGAATAGTTTCGTAATTTTCTACAGCTTTTTTTTTGGCCCTATTTGGACAACTAAAATGGTTCAATACCTACCCCTCAACAACAAAGGTTGACATGTTGAAAATGCCTTTGGGCCATCAATTCTGCTTTTGTAGACACAAAAGTACACAAAAATAAATAAATACAATAAAAGATATTGGACATATTTCTAAGGGTCCTCTAATATGCAGTACCACAAGGAAGCATTCTAGGACCATAATAAAAAAGAGCTATCTTAAATCTCTCTACTGTCTGCCTGCCTGAGCCTGTTTAAGGCCCAATTTCACCATTCATTTTAATAACCGAGTTTAGTAAAACTAAGTTCAGCCATACACAAATTGCAGTTCTGAACTCAGTTAAACGCTTGAACTGACTTTAAATTGATCGCGTTTAGTGTCTGTGGTGAAATCGGCTCTAAATCTGAACATAACTCAAGCTATGTTTGATCGCTATCACAGGAGGGTAGGCTTACTATATTTCAGCGTTTGTTTTAGTAGAGTGTTTGATGTAGGCGTCGCGTGCCGGACATAGGTAAGTAGAGAACACAACAGCCGATAAAGCTTAGCTTAGCTGAGCTTAGCTATAAAATTAAATAAAAATGCCTTGGAAATTTTAGGATCGTCTTTTTACTAAAGAGTACTTCTGTAAAATTTTCTGTGACGTATGGTCTTTCTCTGACTCTTGATGTAGTTGATGGTAAAACATCTGAACTTTATCAATTCACGCAAATGTATTTGGTTTTTATTGTTGCAGCCACAACAGCTGCTCTGGTTTGCCAAAATTAAAAATGATAGAAACAGAAATAAGTTAGTTGTGCAGTATAACTTGTGTTCAAAGTACCTACATTTTTTTTGTGCTTCTCATGATTCATCCTAAATTCTTACTGATTCGGTCCTGAAAATTAACGGTCTATAACGGCTATTGTTTTTTTATTTATAAGCTTTGTTTTTGTCGGTGGAGGTTCTTCCAAGTTTTTCTATTCTCAGCCAATTCTTTAACTTCTTGATACGAATTTGTTTAAAGTATGTCCTCCTTGGAAAACTTACTTTCCCTAAATTTTTTCATATATTTCTTTTTTCATTTTTTTGTAAAAATTAAAAAGCTAATGCTCATAAATGTACACCAGGCCTAACACAGCGTTGTCAAATTACACCGACGTTCCAAACTCAAATTGTTAAAACTGTACGAGAATTTGTTACGGACAAAAGTTTGTTAAACGTTAATTGGTCGCCCACTAGCCGTAATCACCAATATAACTTGATCTGGTAACACTTAACACTTCTAAGATTTCAAAGGTCTTATTAAATCAGTTCCCATGTTAGCACGCACGCTGGTTTCGGTCACATTTTAAATATTAATTCGTGGTTGTTAATACGTTAACTATGGTCACTATTCTTGCACAAGCGTGATGTGATGAACCGTAAACAATAAATAATTGCTTAAATACCGTCTAAGACCCACACCAAACGTTTTATTATAACTAAAAACGATTTCCTTCGCTATTTGAAAGGTTCCGTTTGTTTAAGATTTTTTTTATTGTGTTGTTTGGCTTTTCTTCTTGCGGATGTACGTTTCTGTTGAAACGTCATCACGAATTAAATTACACGTGTATAAAGCATACCATACGATACGATACATGTAGTAATTAACGCAAAAATACACTCTGTTGAAAGAAAACCAGTAATAACATAGCCATGAGCTGTTAATTTATGTTGCCTATTGTGGCATAATTAATACAGGGCCGCCATTTATTGATTTCGCGGACTGCACTCAGAAACTCAAAACTGCGGCTTTCGGCCTCTTTGTTCGAAATTTAATACTATAATTTTTGAGGTCAACGCGCGTGATGGCGGGGTGTAATGTTGCTTTGTAAAATGTGACCAATTTAAATACACCCCCAGGCGTCGTTGCTCCTCCTGAGTCAGTCCAAAAGCAAAAGGCCGGAAGGATCAACTTAAACTGGCAACTTTATAACAGTTGTTGATTTCGAATGCAACAATTCGAAATTCAAAATAATTACCGCGCACAATCATAGGATGTTATTACGTTGCATTTGTTTTTTGAATCGTAATGAAAGGTGGGAGCTTTGTTTTGTTAATGTGTTGCCAGTATAATTATTATTTTAAGTGGCATGTATTTAAATATTATTTGTAAATAGCATTGGGTGCTTATTTTTTCTAATAAGTAAAACAATTTATAGAAATAGTAACAAAGTAAGTACAGACGACATTTTAAACGATTGTAATATTTCTTTTTGCCACACCCGGTGTCCGTTAGTTGCTACACCAGCACGTAATTTAGAAAATAATGGATTCTATAATGAAAACGTCATTTTAATTATAATTAAAGCGTCATTTTAATTAATTTGAACAGAACGGGCCGCCTAAGGCGTTGACAGTTGTGAGTTTTTTTTTAATAGATCCCACCCACAACTAGTAGGTATGGAGGTTTTCTCCGAGTAGTACAAATGTAAATAAGTAGGTACCTACTACTGGCCGATACGACGATGTCAAAATTAAAATGAAGATTAAATTGTTTTTTCTTAAATTATGTATAGCGTCAGTCAATGTATTTTCGTTCGGAAGTGACAAAATACGCTAATGACGTTTTTAAGTAAGCTGTTCTGTATAATTATGTACCTACTTGTGGTTTTTCACTTCATCACACATGTTGATGGACAAAATAATCTTTGTATTGATACGGATGATAAGTACAAAATTATGAGTTCCAAGTAAAACATTTCTAAATATAAGTTGTCGGTAGTTTTATCAAATTTTCTTATTCGGTAATTGTATTTAATAAGCTAACATACAAAAGAATCACAAACAGTGATAGTTTTTTTTTGATCGTGTGGAGAACTCGGTGTTTCTCCATGAACCTCTCTGGGTTGATGTGCCGGTTTCACTTTGCGGATTAACCGTAGCGTAGGAACTCCCGCCAGATAGCTACAGCCAAGTGTTATAATGATCTCTGGACTATTATGTCAAAGGTCGTAAGTTCGAACCCAGACATGCACGTCTGACTTTTCAAAATTTATAAGCGTTTTACAAAATAAACTAACACGGTTAATGAAAACATCGCGAGGAAATCAACACACCTAAGATATTTTTCAAAGGTGTCTTATACCAGGCCTACTGGCGGTTTAAACTCTGACACTGGCATATTAGAGAAGAAGATGAAATTAATACTTTGTTCGAGACCTGAGAGGGATAACATTTTACCATTATTTTTGGCTTGAAATAAAACAATCCACAACAATTTCAATAAATTTTAAAATCCGTAAAGAAATTAGGAAGATTTTCTAATCTCAAAACCGGGTTACAGCAGTTGTTATGGCAATAAACGCTTTATAACACCATATTGCAACGCTCATAAATAATATTCACAAATTCATCACCTAAAGCCCCCACATGACCATAATAAACTTTTTTTTCACAAACACCCTAAGGCACAAGAATTGACCCAAAAATCCAGCCTGCATTGTATCGAATTAACAAGAGAATTCGCTTGAATGATAAATTGTTTCGCACATTCGTTTCCCTATTAACTTTTAAAACTGCCTACTGAATGCCAGTAACGACGACAGCAAAACATCAAGACAAGTTCAAAAACTGTTTATAGAATTATTATCTTTATAGCATTAAAGATACAGATTAAAATCGTGTCATACAATTAAAAGGATCGTCAACTTACAAGCCCTCAGTACATGTAAGTTCAAAAATGAAACATGCGATTCCAAACTTTATTGTCATCAAGAAAAAAATAAACTGACGCGCCAAAACTTGCGCGGGATACACAATGGCGATTTGAAGTGGAGTGAAATCGCGACAATGGCCGATAATGAAGTGGTTTTGTCATGTTTTTAGGCGTTTCGCCGCGTGTGGGTATATTAAAGTACAATTATGTTATAAATGGGCGTTTATTGGACGATTAGTGTGCCGACGGATCGAGAAGGCGTTAGCGGTTGTGAAACTAGCCGTTTTGAAACCGATCGAGAATTGTATGGCGAATTTGAAAGTTTCGTATAGCATGGAAAATCAAATTTGGACATGAATGTGTGTGGTATACAAAGTAACAAAACGGATTTGAATTAAGTACCATCTGTGTATTATGAATAATGGACAAAAGCTTTAGGAGTTTTACTTGTAGTCACTTTGGGGCAAAACGCTACGTTTAGGTCCAAAGTTTTGAGGAGTACGGTTATAGACCAAACCGTTAACTACATCCCCGAATTCTTTGGAAAACATCGTGTAAAATCAGTCATACCTGAATGATGTTTTGGAAGATATGTAAAGACATATCATAACAATGTAGTCTGACAAAAGATTATTCATTAACACACGCTACAAACAAGACTTGGATTTGTGTCCACAATTGCTATACACGAAATGCTTTTGACGGGTGTTAGGTAAGCAATTCTATAATAGAGACCATAGGATTGCAAAAGACCGATAGGATCCTTTTTTGGTCTGCACAGTAACTTTTCTATTCATTTATTTCACACGTCGTCATATACGAGTAATTATATGTATTGTAACTGTGTAAGACCAAAATAAAATTTCTTTCTTTCTCGGAAGACTCCAAATAAGATGGAAAGATGAAAAAGTCAAGAAAGCGGGCAGCAACTGGATCAAAACAGCCCAAAACAGATTGAAATGGAAATTGTAGAAGGAGGCCTGCACCATTTGGTAGAGAACGGCTTAAGAAGAGCTTTAACGGGAATTACAGCCATCAGTCCCATCAGACCCCGGTCAACAATTGGCTTGTCAAATGTTCTCGATATAATAGGTACAGATAAAACCACCAATGTCAGAACGGGGAAGGGAGAGTAGAAGGAAGAGGTAAGGGCTTAAAGTCAAGCCAAGTAATCGAGGTAAGTACATATTACAAAGAGTAATGGATTTGACACAACCATACACATTAACGACTAACTTTATTGTCATTTGTCACACGTGCAGTAATTACCTCTAAAGAACTTGACACACTTACCAGCATCATACCACGACGTAAATAAGTGTCCAAAATTAAACCACGACTGTCTAAAATGAAATGATTGTCTGAATTTCTGAACGGTACAAACAGATCATTTAGATTTTTCATTTACATTTCATTTTCATTTTTCATGTAAATTATTTAGATTTGGCTTGTGTTTAAACGCCACCCAAAAAAGTACCTATTTTACAACCAAAAAAAATCTAAACGGTTACCAAAATGGATAAATGGTCACCAAATAACGTTTCCTTAAATATTATGAAATGAATCCTTTTTTGGCTTGGTCGACGGAGCCCCGCTACGCGGGGCTCCTACTTCTGGGTGGTTTATAAAAAAATAACCACGAAGGGAATGGCGGGGTCTATTCGACCCCGCCATCCCCTTCTAACCTAACCTGTCCGAGTCGGGGTGCCCTAAAGTCTAGATTGCATCCAGTTTCTCCTGGTAACAATAGTTTGCTAGCACCATAAAGTAGTCTGGGATCAAATAATGTATTTTAGTTGACGTCTTACTATTTTGGAGTAAGATTTTTGGTAGTCATATTAATCTTTGAGTTGGATAGAATTTGGTGACCATTTATCCATTTTGGTAACTAAAAATAATATTTGTTGCCTAGGCTTAGAGTCTTAAAAATATTTTTGGTGGCCGTTTAAATTATACCCTTTAGATTTGAATATCAAACAATTTTTTTAACCGTTTTGAAACTTTTAGTCATTCTTAGATACTTAAAAGTACCTATGACAAAGCCTCCTTAAACAGGAATTAATATAGGTACCTTTTATTACAGACCAACAATGGCAGAAAAAATCATGATAAGCCTAGATAGAGATGATTATATGCGAAAGTGACGTTTTGCAAAAGAGACATTGGTTCTAATTCTCTGGCACACGCTCTAAACTAATTTAGACTCGCCATCTCTCGTTCTAACAGAGATCATTAGAAAAGGATAAAAGATTTTTAGAGCTGTCAAACTAGTCCATATGCGTGATATCAACGAGAATTTAGTCGGCATGTTATAGAGGTCTCTTCTAATTTCACGTCAATTGCAAGGACGTAGACTAATTTGACAGCTCTAATTTGATAGTTCAATCTCAACAGAGAATGATGGCTAATACGCACGAATATTCCAGTGCAGAAGGATGTATAAGCAAACACAGGTACACTCTCTATTCTCTATTTACTACCATAGTCTGATGGGACAGCAATACGACGCAATTTCTAATTCGCACATAGGTAAATCCGAAAAGCCTGAGGTGCGTGATATGACAGTACAACGGTCATACCACTAGGCTATCACGGCTCTACTATTTTACTAATTATCTAGGTGCGTGATATGACCAACTGAAGTACGACAATGTAGTAGATCACGTGTTTATACGACATACGAGTAACAAACATATGATTACTAACAATGTAATATAATTACTTGAGCGCGCCTGCTTGTCGTATCATTGTGCGAATGCAAAACTGGGAAATTAGCTCTTAGCCTGTATTTTTTTCGTACTTAATCGGTACTGAAATACATTTAATACTAAGTAGGTAGGTAGGTATGCCAGCAAATCAAGTCCCATTGACAAGTACTTTTAATTCTTCAAACACAGCCGCTTGTTATAATCTGTTTAAAGAACAACGGCCGTCAAGTAAACTAACAAGGATCCCGTGAATCGTATCAAACGCGCCGCGTATTGTTGGCATGTCAAATACGCTGGCGTATTGTTGGCGTGTCTCGTTTTCGGTACACGCGTGCTTAATCCCTTGTTTGAGAGACTACGTGGTTGAGAAGAGGTTTGGCTGACAGCGATTTTAGGAAAATCTGTCGGTTGGACATTGCAATACGATTGTAGTGTAAATTTAGAAAAATCACATAATTTTATATATTTTGCACTTTACATCTATAAATCATTATAAGGTAGGTAGCTGTACAACTAAAATCCTCTACATAGAAAAAAAAACATTCCTGCACTTGACGTAAGAACTTACTGAACGATTCAATAGGAGCACATGAAGAGCGCTAAACGAAATTATAATAATACCTAATAAAAATAAATGAAATTTTGAATAGTTCGAATATTAACCAACAAAAATATATATTTTGTTAACAAGATATATGAAGCACGGTTGGTCTGATTTTTTTTTCTCTAAATTCCATTAAAACATTATTTTTAGAAAATTTGACAAACCACAGATATGTAAGTAGCTACCTACAGATTAGTCTCTAGATCAGTTTTACAAAATTTCAATTAATTTTAATTAGGTAGGCAATATTGAAATTAAGATCAAATATCGTTTTACAATAGGAGCGCATTTGAGGGACGTTCGTCTTAAAAGATTAGAATCAATTAATAGACATAAATTTTTTAATTACCTATAAAATTGGTCGCAAGGAAACACATTTTGACATCACTATATACGCTCAGGTTTCATTAACAATATTAAATTTACATGACCATCAATACCAACTGTTTCAACCAAAACAAACGACTGAACTTAATTCAAAGATCAATGACCACAAAACTTTATCTAAATCACTTTGAGTGGTCATAAAAACTTTGAACTCTGATTATCAACTAAACTTAATATACAACTCGCCAGATGTCGCACCTGCGCCTTAGGATTGGTCATAAATAGTTTCGATATCAATTGATTTGCTATAAGTACTAATGAGGCATGGTTCCTTCGGTCGAAAAGACCGTCTTTTGAGCGACACATTGAAATAAAAAATTACACTTTCCTCCCATTCATTCTAATCTCGACCTTATTGAACTGAAGATTAAGTATCTTCTAATATTTATAAAGCAGAAATAACTTTGTAAACCTGTAAGCCGATAATAACATTATTCGGATCTATTTAATGCCGTCTTTGATATGAGGATTAGAAGAGATTTAATAGTTTCGGCTCGAAACGATACCTACTGAGATAGGAGTCGATTGTGACGGGTTGATAAATGTATGCGAAATGTCTCGTTGATTACAATGAAGTAAATTTGGAACAGCTATAAATATTAAATTCGGCATGTACCTACCTAGTTACTTTTTGGGTGTGGTGTGAGGCAAGTTGCCTCTATCTGAAATAACGTCTAACAATAAACTAAAATATTAAATTGATTGATATTATTTAGCTTGTAGCTATGTCCGCTATGTCCAGCATAGCAGTGAAATTTGATAGATTGATTTTTGATAGATTTGAGGTTGATTGATTGATATCATGTCTTAGGATAAATATGACTAACTTTAAATTCTGTGTAAAGAATTTAATGGAAATCAGAGTCTGTACCGTCTAAAATACAAGACAAATTTAATGTAATGGTCTGGCGAGATGGTAGAGGTGTGCAAGAAAATTTGCAAATATTTATTTCTTTCCTTCACCCTCCTTTCATTCATTCTGAATAGTTATATCGAACAGTGTGAACGCCTGCTTGAATCAGGAAATTTTGTTTTGAAATATATCCAATCCCAATTTATATTCAAAATAAAAACTGAAAACTCGTGCCAGTGTGCGCACTATATCCAATTAGCATCATATGCTTAGGAAAAATTGTACTGGGATTAAGTCCATTGTTCAATTCTTTAGAGAATAAGATCCCAGGAATCCTAATCTCTAAGGAATCACCTGGGATTCCCAGGTGATTTTTCATAAAAGTTTTCATAACTATCAGACATTTTTAAACGGTTTTATTTAGCTTGCCCTGTTTATTATTTGGTTCAAATTTAGTAATCGATAATTCCGCTTCGGCCGTCTAGGAAACCGGGGTTTCGTAACTGGTTTCCATGAAGGCTTTTTTTATTCTTCTACGTAACTGGTTTCCATGAAGGATTTTTTCACCCCATTCCTGTTGTCAGATTGATCTGATATATGTTACACAGCTTCAGTTCTGATGACAAAACCGTTTAACGTAAAAAAAAAATTTACTTACGTTTTTCATCAACAAAATTTAACAGCAATTACGATCTATTTCATTTACCACATTTCAACTGTTTCGGAAAGGATGTTTAAAATTGCTCAAAGCCGACATTACACATAAAACCGTACCTGTGTTGTATCATCTATTTTAACACAATCACAATTAAATGTGTGTTTATCTAATGATAACAAACAAACACTATCTTCAAACGGCAAGATTATGATATTCCTTTGAAAGATGATTCGCCTTTGATTCGATAAATAAGATATAAATCTTACAGTTTTATGATATCCTGGTACCTCTCGGGGTATTTAATTAATGTTCGCTCAGTGTGAAAGTTTTAAATGGATACATGACATCTTTCTTAGTCATTTTGTGGCTTCTACATGTGAATTTAACACAATACAATGCAATAACTAATGTTATCAATGCACTTAACAATTAATTTAAACTATTTAAAAGAATTTACAATGGGCGGCCTTATTGCTTTTGCGATCCTCTCAGACTTACATAGACTGGATAGATACCTATACTAAAAAGATAAACCTACTATTACTAAATTAGGATAGATTCAAAAAGATAGAGATATTACCTACGAAACTAATATTTTATCTGTTTATCCTGAAAAACAATCCAATCTATTAACCATTGTTACGTTAACATATTATTATGTAGCAAATAAATATCAGCTCGATGAAAATAAAAGAAATATATTATCAACAAAAAAAAACAATGATGTCTGCCCGGGACCATCATTCAAATACAAATCATAGATTTCAAATTAAAGTCAATCAAAAATCTGGTCAATATTAGGACATGCAATTCGCATTGTAACATGGAGCATGACTAAATTATAAAGGTCCAACCAAGGTGCCTTTAAATTAGGTATGCTAAATTTACTACACTTAATGACTTAGCTCTCAAATTTAGCATGGTATAAAGACAACCAATGCTTAATTTCGAACCTAAGTCGTACCTATTATTACAAAAACGATTCCTTTAATGCACTTAACTTAACATTATTAATGACCTAGTTCTGCTAACAACCTAAATCAATCATAACAGCAACAGGAAAAGCCTTATTTTTCATCAACAATATTGACAAGCTACTTAAAATTGCCACCCATTACGTACTCAAAGCATCACAATTTCAATAGCATTTTTTGTTTGCGCAATCTCCATTAAGTAGACTCAAAATTACATCGAAAGTTAGCCAGTAATGGCCATAATAAATTGACCAATAAGGCGACTTAATATAGTTTTTCAAACACTTTCTATGATCTTTTTGCTGTCGTTGTCACACGTAATTGATCATGGAGTCTGTCTCCATCGATGTTATAATGAACTGGTTCTGGACTAGCTATAGTTGATATGATATTGTCTATAACAAGTATATTAGATGGTAGATTAAGAGCTATAAGTTAACTAGTTTTCTGAACATTTTCTGCCTTAATTACTTTTTTTTTGTTCGTCTGCTACCTTCTTATACATATTAAAGTTGAAGATACTATTAATACAAAGTACTTAGGTGGTATCATATAAGTATATTATTGTTTAAAAATCATTATAATATTAGAAGACAGATGTTAAATTTAAACTTGCCAATAGATGTTTAAAACATACCATAAAAACCATCTCATCAGATAAGAATTAACATTAGCAAAAAACGCCCGTAGTTTCTTCTACTAATTAAATTAACCTAATCGATAACTTTCAATAAAGAATGCCGGCCACCCTAAAATTCCATTAATATTAATACACACATAAAATATAAACAATTATATAACTCTAGGCCGTTTTAGGAGTGAATTGATCCTAATTATGTCGAAATAGGCGTTAATAGGACATCTAATGGTCTGTTTTACGACCACGCGGGCCGTCAAAGAGCCTCCCGTACTATTTATTGGCCTCTTTTTTGTATCCCGATCTAAGTTTTTGTGTAAACACTTCTAAATTTAAAATTCAATCCGTCAATTTGAACGTTTTGGAACGTCTCTGTTTTTAAAATTTAAAATCTTTGTACTCTTTGAAGCACTTAAAATTGATTTGTTTGGTACATAATATAAGATGTGAAATATTTTTATGACATGCGACAAGCTACCGACTTATAGTAGTACTTATGAACGAAGATTAAAGAACATAAAAACGTAAATAGAACTAACCAATAAAAAACCGGAATATTGCCCAGTGGCATATTGAAACACCAAATATTTAATCCGTTTATTGTGCTAATTTGATCAAAGTTTGGGAAACTATTAAATTTATCTACCCATATGGGTATTCTCTAACTATTCAGACTTGCATTAGATTGAGAAAATTTCAAAAAACTGACCTTTAGTAATAGAGGGGCATATCAATAAGAAGACCTGGGTCTATCTATGTGTATAATTTTCTTAATTTTACATCCTCCTTAAAGATAATATAACTTAACTTACATACAATACTTAATTTTAGCAAAATGAACTCTATATGATACAGTCCAAAACCGAAGAGAATCCTTGTCGTATCGTTTCGCTTCTAACCAAAGGTATGACCAAAAGAATAGGCACTATTGCACCATAATTTATAGCGAAGCCCAGCCGAGCTATACGCTATAATAGCTTCTCAGACACCTTCGCGTGATAGAGTGGGATAGCGTCATTTGCGAGAATGAGACGCAAGACCAGAAGCGCCGCTCCACGTCAAAATACGTGCTCCGTTCGTTTTATTACCTTGTGGTGATGCGGTGAAAGGGGAGGTTGTCGATATCGATGAATTTGTGGATGATTTTTCTTTTTTATCGTATGGTTGATGGACAACCTGGTGTAGAGTTTAAACCGCCCGTAGGCATACATGGCTTTACACACCCTAGAAAAATCGACAATTTGTGGGTGATTATAAAAATTAAGATAGTAAGTACCTAAATCATAAAGACTAGCAATTAACTTCCTTGACATTTGAGGCTTGTTGCTTGTTGCAAACTCAGATTTATTACTTTAATAAATTATGTAGTTAGGTCTTACTAAAGGGTTATGTGATTTATGTTTTACAAAAACTTGATATTAGGTATAATGTAGGTAAATAGGTACTAATTTTTATTAATTATAAGTAATCTTGGAAAAACTTTTCTTTCAAACATTTTTATCGCTTAAAAAGATAACTTTCGGTTTAAACCATTTAATTGCGTTATGTTCACTTGATATTACCTATTAGTAAATTTAAAAATTGATTGACTGTCTGACAAAAAAAACTGAATAAAATTGACAATATATAAAACTAAAGTATAAATTCATTATAATTTTGATTTCTCACTACATACCTACGCCTAACCAGGAAATAATAAAATGTAAAGTAATAAACTAATTATTTTCAAATAAAAATGCAAGCCATAAAATTTACTGTAAACAAATAGAAAAAGAAACATAAGCACAAAGAATTATTTTCAGTAATCAGCAAAAAAATAAATACCATTTTCAAAACTTATAGGTATCTACAAAAAACTGGTACAAAACCATACTAAACCTAATCAATAACGCTAACTAAATTACAAAAAGCGTTAAAAAATCCAACATCAATTGAATTTCAAACTAACACCAGCAAAAACTATCGACAATAACAAAACCACTTACGCACCCGCACATCACTACAGCCGGTGCGGCGGCAACATCAAAGGAGGCCACCTCTTTGATGTGGCCGATGGCGCGCGCCGCCAAACGCCGTAAGCGCCAAATCCATACGTCATCCTCCTGTCATTATAACGCCTTACAAGAGAGCCACGGAATGTGAAATTACTCATGAGACAATATAAATTGACAAGTCGCTTTAATAGCGATTACTCGCCTTTAGTGTTGTCATTGTGGCTCGTAATATCGATTGGCAAGGTGATCTGATGGCGTCAATTAGGTGAATCGATATTGGTAGCTTTTGGTGATGAAATTGACAGGCCTTGGGAATTGGGAAAGGGAGCGTTACCGTCAGTTTTGTTGACGGAAGTTGAAACGGAAATTGATCAAGAATTGAGTGCTTATTTTTTTTAAATCTTTGAAATTCTTAAGTAACCGTTTTATGTTGAAGACACGTTTGACCCAGTGGCTAAGCGATGGGATTGCCATACCAAGTCGCGGGTTTGATCTCTACACATAATGATTTTGATTGTGATGGGAAATTTTATGTCTGTAAATCGTAGGTAAGGTTGACACGACATAACATTTCCCATGAATTTTACATAAGAACTTTACTGTACCTACTAACTTTTTTTTTTACTTTAAGTTTACTTTTAAGTATGTTGATTTGTAGCCTATGTATTATTCTGATGTTTAAGCTAAGTTGCTGTAAAGTTTTATCAAAATACGTTCAGTAGTTTTTCGTGAAAAAGTAACAATCATCCATCACAATACAATACATCCTCACAAACTTTTATATTTAAAATAGGTAGGTATTAGTAGGATTCATTCATTAATACATTAATAAATTATTGCTATACTTATTTAATAGTTCTATTTAATAGTTTACCGATAGCCTTGTAAAAAATATAGACAAAATGCTACAATATAGTGCTACGAATATAGGGCTACGACCTACGACTCTACGAATATGTTAATAATGAGTGCGTAGGCGCAAACTTGAAACCGCTACGAATAGATTTTTGATAATCTGCGCAAGTGTTTGTTGGTTTATTGGTTTGTCCTTCTATCACGAAGAAACGAAGCTACTTAACGTTTTTTGCTTATACAATATAGCTAGTTTACTAAATTAGATTGACTAAATTCAGCATGGTGAATAACCCAATTTAGAGTCTTAAAGGCAATCTTACATATGACGTCGGGGGGTTACTCAAGAGTAACCCCCCAACGTCATAGTTCAAGAACTTAGAAGAATCTCAATCGATTTTTGATTGTGTGTTCGATATACAAACTAGTATCATGAACTCATGAAATTGGGATTGGGTTAAGGCCAAAACAGACAACACTAACTGTAGTAGAAGTACCCTTGTGAAGAGATAATCCTGGTTGCATTATACGTTATATAAATTTAGGTTATTGACATCAGAAAGGAATAGAGATAATGTTGTAAGTTTAAAGGAAGTGGTTTTGAAATAGACTTGCCATATATGACCCAAACAACGGACACACAAGTAAAGTTAAGAAAAAAACTTGTAAAAAGCATCGAAGCAATCGCTTACGCGCGATTTCAATATAGCAATTGATTTCACTAGGCACCAAAACGCAATGCACAATCTGCATCGATGGAATCGCAAAATCGCCGATCGCTGATTGCTGAAAGTAGCTATTTTGTCAAGGCTGTAAGTAGTTCCAGAGTAGTCCCCCAGATTGTCCTTAAAACAGTAGAAGATAAAATAATTATAATTTTTATTTATTTATAGACTCACGCCTGTATTCCCCAGAGAGGGTAGGCAGAGGTGTGCAGTACATACACCCACGTTTCGCCAGCTTTGTTATAAGTCCCATGTAATAGGGGGCGAGCCTATTGCTGCTACTGTGAATTTCCTAATGGAAAAACCCAATTACACTTTGCACGACCCGGGGATCGAACCCAGGACCTCGTGCTCAGCAGTCGCGCTTGCTACCACTAGACCAACGAGGCAGTCACTAATAATTAGGTATAAATTTATAACAAAACATAAAATCAATGATAGCATTCACTGAACACTTCACTTAGTGAGTTTATTGTTTGATGATCAGAGAATGATTGACATACAAAAAATGCATTTAAACCTATCAACAAAAAACCTTTTGTCTGCTTTAGGAGAAATTTTGTTATTTTTTGCTAGCGGATTTACAGGATTCACTTCACTATGAATGAAAAAATAATTTCAAGTCAAGTTTGAAAATCTTACTGTCAAGTCGGTATGGTGAACAGTATCCTGGCCTCTCCTACTACGACAGTAGGTATAGTTAATTTCGGAATTAGTAGTAAGGTAATTTAGTTGTTTTTATATTTTTGTTTTTGTAAGGGTGAGTATTTGGGAGTGTCACGATGAGGGTGGCATATTTTTTTAAAAAAAACCCTCTATAAATAATAAAGATTAAAAAAAAACAACCTTAAAAATAAAGTTGATTATATTTGATACTAGCTTTTGCCCGCAGCTTCGTTCGCGTTAATTAAGAATTTCAGTTTGGATGGTTATAGGAGGGAGGAGGGGGTGGCCATGTAGGTATCCCTCCTCGTATAAACAAAGCAATATTACATGTTACGACAATTCTGCTATTATCCTTCAAGAAGTTCCGTTTCATATCTCGTAAGTCCATGATCAGATCATGACAATATTTCTATGGAACTAATTTGGGAATATGCTCTTTCAAACAAAAAGAATTTTCAAAATCGGTTTATCGCACTGAGAAATCGGTGAACAAAAAAAATAATTAAAAAAATCATACAGCCGAACATAGAACTCCTTTTGAAGTCGGTTAAAAACGAGTACCTATACAATGAGGTAGATACCTACCTACACCTGTCGACTTCGGTGTCATCATTTGGTGACATCACCAACTCCAGCGCAGACGACGCGCTTGATTTGTTTCTCAATTTGCTGTTCTGGGGCTTGAGTATGAATTTGTTTCGGATAGGCTAGGCTGGTTATTTATAAAATATTTTTTTCCAGCCACCAGGAACAACACTGCCCGATATCTCAATCGCTTTTCTTGTAAAAATGTACCTACAAAATACTGTGGACCGATACTACAAGTAAAAATCAAAAGAATCAGCATTGGCATCCAGCGTGGCAATGCTGCCAGCCTTCTAGGTACGCTGCCTGCAGACGACGGTGATGGGGAGGATTGATTTCTTTGACGCCTTCGCGTGACTTTTGTATATAGGTATATATAGTTATATTATTATTTAGTTTATTAATATTTGTACATATATTATTGTATCAAAAAGTAAAAAGAGAAAATATACCAACTGACGAGTTGTAGTATCACCAAATATTACCTGTCACTTAGGCTCTTTCCAAACTCACATCTCAAACAATAGTTGGGTTGTGAAAGGGCACAAAAAGAAAATTACACGTTGATCCACAGCGCATTGTGAACGATAATTTGAGCAACCCTTTACAAGTGAAACATGTTCTTTTAGTTTTTTCTTAAATATATATAACTACAAAAGATATCTGGAAGATAAAGAACGGAACATTAATTGTAAGTTTGTATGTTAAGAATAGAGTCAATAATTAAGATATCATAAAATCATGTCTTAATCATAACCCCGCAGAAACTATAAATACCTACCTATTTATTTTCATATGTGTCGTGAAGGCTCTCCTCTGACTTCCCGAAGTTTGTGTGTATTATAAATTAATTATCACACGCTCTTACCTCGGAAAGCACGTAAAGCAGTTGGTCCTGCACCTGGGGCTCTACTCCAAAAATCGATTAATGATATTTTGGATCGGAACGTAAAATGAAGACCATCAAATACAATCCTTACCACCAAATTACCACTGTTTAATTGTACTTAGTGATTTGTCGTAATCTGTCGTTTCGTTACAAATCCATAAAAAAAAAAAACAATCTATTAGAAGGTAATTTAACGAACAAACATGCGATCCGACAATCGAAGCTTCGTTGTTAAAATTTCGGAGTAGGCCCCCTGATCTCTCTCCGTTCAGTATCCGTCCTCCGGTCAGATATCGTTCAACACCATTGGCTGTCACGCTGAGAAACTTTGCAAAGATGTGACACTTCAGTATTACATTAGAATATGGTTTTAAATATGTGTAAAGCCATGTCAGAAGCTAACAAATAGTTAAAAACTCTGACGCTAGATTGTGCACAAACCATACGATAAGTTTATACGATAAATTGTAAAAAAACTGCGTATTACTCAGATACGGTTTTGGGATAACCCAGTATAACTCATTTTAGTATGTAATTGAACTAAAACAGCCACTTAAGTCTTAATTATCCAAAGTTTAATTACCGCAGATTTACAGACCATGACCAACAATCCTAAATAAAACTTAATTAGTGTTCCAACAAAAAAATCGGCCGCCATAATCTAGTTGAACGGACACATCTAAATAATTTGGCTAACGAGAACATTTCAAGACTACACAAAAGATTCGTACGGCGTTCGTACTTAAATCATCAATCAAATAAACAAAATATGTCCGGAACAGACTATCAAGTGTGTTATTAAATAAATTTTAACAGATAACCATGAATAATTAGGTAACAAAGGCACATTTTCCGTCCATCCGTCAACCTTTATCACGAAGAAAAATCATCTAATTCACACCTTCAGCAGACCCGAGTTTGACGTACGAAGAACTTATTTTTATTAGTGTTGCCAGGTTTGGTAGGAACTTTACCTTTTTTGGTGGGTGATTTTAATATATTTCATCGATTATAATGAATGCGAAAAAAATTTGCATCTTTTGGATAATACTAATAATCTAATTTGGTATAATCGTTCACGTTTGCAGACTGAACGATATGTAGTAGAGAAAAGATGGTCTTTCTCCTGTTTTTCATATTTTCGCATTATTTATTTAGGTATTTGCAATTTTAATGTAACTACCTACATTATTGGTAATATACCTATAAGTACTTCAATATCAATAAAGATTTTTCCTAAAATCCATGAATTTTAGAGTTCTTCTATACTTACATAATATATCTATTAATTTAACTTCCTATTTCCCGTTACCTACAAATATTTAGGTACCTAAAATGCTGATTCAATACAAAAAGGGTATAAAAGTTACCAAAATTTGCCTCCAACACTAGCAACACTAAATGCTACCCCGAAAATATCAAATTAATCAAGTGGGTCCCTAATTATGGCATATTTTAAAATGTTTTTGCTGAGCGACACAGTTTTGACAGAGGCGCAAAGATAAATGATCACTAATTACTGAACGGTCCGTAGGGCGTGGTTTGAATCCGCACTCGATCTAATGGCTCGGACCGCAACTGTTACGGGCATTAGAACAACACGCGAGTTTGCTTGGGTAACGTATTATTTTAGGAAAAATCTGACAGATACGTAAACTTTTTTGTAGAAAGAAAAAATATTACAAGCACAATATTTGAAACTGCGATCTTCTGTTTAAATACACCAGCCGCTCTACTCTTTATTACTAGCTCTGAGATATTCATAATTCACCAAGGTTAGATCGGCCAGGAGAGTGAGAGATTTTAATATTTTACTAAGATCTCGCAACTGACTCATAGGGCTGATATTCCGTAGCAATTTTGACGTTTCAACTCCCTTTTAAGACATCTTTTTTTTCCTCCAAGGTAAAAATGGATTTCCTTTGGTGTCTCATTTGACAAATCGTTTGACAGATTTCACACTTTCCTATTCTTTAAAGGTAAGATGGCCGTGATCATGTAGCATCAAACCTTCATCCCCCTAGCCTTATTATTAAACTTAGCCTAGCCCAAATTATGTTGGGATCACTAATCTAGAAAATCTAGGATTTAATCTAACCAGATTCAGCCGAATACCTATCAGTTTTTTACGGAGCGACTGCCCATTTGATGCCTGCACTGCAACCCAAGGGGATACGATATTCTAAAGTTAGATTAGTTGTCAGGATTTTAATGAGGGTCCTAACTCTCTATACCTATAGACTGTCAAAGAACTTAAGGGCCAACAGCTTAACGTGCTTTCCGAGGCACGAAGCAGGTATTAATTAGTTTATAATACGCACATAACTTGCGAAAAGTCAGAGTTGCGCTCCTTGGGCACTAATTTGCGAATCAACGGTCTCCACAAGGCTTACCTTATGATCCACTTATAATCCTAGGTCCTTTAAGCGGGGCATGAAAAAGCTTTTCTCAAAGCCGTCAATGCGAGAGTTATCATGCCATATTGCTATGCTGGCTGCTGGGATAATGGCTAAGGTGGATAAGAGACTCTACTGACTGCTTTCCATCAGGCAGCATGGAGTCAATTTGTGCGGCAGTAATAAAAAAAAGGCAATCACTGCTCTGCACTAACAAACGTATCAGTCAGTACAAATTAACCTAAATAGTTCTTACTAACTACGTAATAACTAACTGCTGACTTCCTTTTACGCTTTTTTCTTTCTGAAAAGTCAGCCAAGCGTGTCAGCATGGCTGACAAGTTGCAACTCTATGTAAGAACGGATAAGTGTAATTTGTATTTTCGCGTCTATGTTCCGTAGGTACTTAAGCTTTTTTTTCACTCTCCTCTGTATGAGAAGAGGCTTCTGCCTTGTCTTGGGACAGTTTTAATTTTTATATTTTTAAAAAACATTTGCAGAAATTGGAAAGAATTTTTTAACATTTTTAAATGTAATTACGCGTACGAAGCAAAGTCTAAACTTTTAATTTTTTATTAGAATTCACTCTGTACATAATCGTACACACGATTTGTTTCCTGACAATGTTTCCTTTCACCGTTAGTCAGTAGTGTCTTAGATTATCTAAAATAGTACATATAACGTTGAAATTTGCATTGATTCTTGCAAGGTTCGAACCCACATCAAGCTAGCAAAGTGAATCCGTAACAAATGCCACTACGAAACTCACAAAAACAAAATCGCTCGCAAAACAAAAAACAAACGACAAAATATTTTCAATTGTTTTAGATTTTTTTTTTCAGCGGCTCTAGCAATTTGTATAGATTAATATTGTGCTTGCAACTCTAAATAAGATTTAATAATTGTGTGACTACTTTGTATACAATATTTGCTGCGTTAAAACTATAAGTTGATAGGACCCCAGAAACGACGGTGGCGAAGTGGTCACATGCTCCCGTGCACAGCGAGGGTCAGGCCCTTTTACTGTCTCTCTCGGGTGTGCCTAACAGGCGCACATTGCGCAGGGGAGGTTCCGGAGCTGGTCTCTTAAGACGACCCGGGATCTACCTCCATGTGCTGATGGTGATCACCGGGGTGGTTTCAGTGAGGTAAGAATCCTACACTCCTCAGTTTCTTCCTCCAAAACTACCTACAAATTGCAAAAATAATTTAATAAACACATCACATGCTTTAAATAAATTCTCTTGAAATAATAACGCTAATTAAAAATGATAAAATGTCCACAATGATTTATTATCCAAAGCAATTATTTAATTAACCGTGTCACTGCAGGTGTGACGATGTCCACGGCGCTCCTTTGTCAATATTTAAATAGTCATGTTTCGTGCTATTTGCGAGCTAATATTGCTTAAAAATATTTTTATATTTTTTTAATTATTTTTTTTGTCAAATGGTGCGTTCAAATTGATTGACTGGCTTGTATCCGTTTGTGCTATCTATAGTTCTGCGTTCTGCGTAATGGTCATGAAGTTCAATATAGCCGAAAAATGTGTAAAATAGAAAATTTTTAGCGATAGTTCGTTATTCATCAACATCAATTTAAATGCTACGCTTTTGGCGATGTAGCTTCATCCAGCTCATCAAGGATATGTCACAAATGGATGACACAAATTTGAAAACATGTGATATAAATTTTTGGCGATTTCAGGATTTTTTTTTTCATTTTTGGTGATTTAGCTTCTAACACAGCGGTATCCACTTACAGACTCAATGGATACCCACCATACTAGGTTATGAAAAAGTAGATGTGAAAATATGCGTCTCGCAATTGCTCTAAAACCTATATGTATATTCCTGTAGGTACGCTAGAGGCGCCGGATTGTACGATGAAGATGAGTGGATAAAATAGGAGATGAAAAATTTTAAAACACGTGGACAAGTCACGGGCGAAGCGCTATTTAAACTTATTTTTACCAATTTGTCGCTATTTAAAAAAATACTACTCGTCTTTACTTCACTTCGCTTGTCTTAAATAATTTTTTACTAAAATAATGATAAAATGTAGGTTTGTACGGGACTCTCGGTGCGGGAGTCTTACACTCTTAGCAGAAAAATGTTGCCTTTGACATTCTTCCAAGCTTAGGTACACTTATTCCCATCCACCGCAACTAGGCAACGGTAGAGAATGTCTAGTATTGATTCAACAAACTCATCCTTTAGAACAGGGCTGTCCAAACCATACACCTTCGCGGGCTAATTAAATTTCATACAAAAGCTGGAGGGCCAGAAAAATATTTTCAGTTGCAAGACTGAAGATAAATAATTATACCAAGAATTGAGTACATGTTTTGACAACGAATAATATTATCCAAACTATTTGTGTCCAAAACTATTTTTAGATTAAAATGTGTGTCGCGGGCCGCATGAAAACAAGCCGCGGGCCGCATGCGGCCCGCGGGCCTTGGTTTGGACAGCCCTGCTTTAGAATAACATTTCAATCGCGATCTTAATGCCACTGCCAAAATTTGCTCAATCATAACTCAAAAAACTTTAAGCCGACGAAATCACCAATACATTACTTACCGAAAATATCGTCGACCGTCTTGTCGTTATCGAATTTGCGATCGTGGGAAACTATTAGGAGCTTCACCACTTTAAAACATCAAGAAGACTGTTCATGAATCAGCATTCTTTCTATTAACGCAGCACCACATAAGATGGTCTCCCGCACCTCTCTTTCTTCCCACAAATCGGACAGACCGGGTGTGTTGACTTCCATCTCCGGGGGTTTACTTAACCTGGTCATATTAGATGTAATGAGTAGTTAGCTTTTCTCCCGTCATGTGAACATGTCATAGATAATTCGATTTAATAGCTCGGAGCTGGTAATTATCGAATTAGAGACTTACTTTAAGATTTGAAGCTGCCATTTTTTTCGTTTTATTAATTTTAAGTGATTATGTTATTGATACAATTTTGGTGCAAGAAATACCTTAGATACCAAGGTATTTATTTTTATAGTTTTTATTTTATAAAAAGACGCAATATATTTTAAAAGTTGTAAGAAAAATGTCTCTACATCTCTTCATCCGATTTTTAGAATGTTTTTTGCTGGATTTTTTCGGTTTGTAGGTTGCTATTGCAACGGTCATGTTATGTCACAGGCTTATTCACAAATATTTGGTTTCTGAATATTTTATTATAACAACTAATTAAATTATTTTTGTGAGGTTTTTTTATATGTTTTAGCACATGTTAGCTTATTAAATAAACCTAATTTCAATTTTTTTATTAAAGAATTATTATTAAATTATCTAAAAGAAATGGCAAATCAACTCTACTTGGCTCTACAAAAAAAAACTTTACATTAATATTAATTTAGACAACACTAACGTCCAAATTGGCAACCTCATGAAATCATGATCTTAATTAGATTTGATACAAGTGCAATTAAATGTTTTAATGATAACCCTGTCAAATTGTAAAGCTTCTTAACAAGATCATTTTGCTTAAGCATCAAGTTTTCTCAAATCGTCAAAATAAATTAATTATTATCAGTTGCTTAAAAGTGTTGCTCAGTCCCAATTTAGATTAGGATCGTCATTAGAGGTTGATCATTGACTCTATGCTAAAGAAAAAAAAACGAATTTGTGCATAAAGTAGGTTTTATCGGTTCAAATCCCACTAGTAATCGATTTTTTCTTTTAGTGTTCGCATAGTCAATATACATACATCCTAATCCTAACTAATATTATATTATAAATGCGAAAGTAAGTTTGTTTGTTTGCTTGCTTTCACGCCTAAACTACTGAACCAATCGTCCTGAAATTTTGCATAGGTATACGTTGTGAGGTGTACAGAAACGGACATAGGGTACCTTTTATCCCGAAACAAAATACTGTTCCCGAGAAAAACAACAATAATTTATAATTAGGTATAATTTCAGTATCAAGCTGTTTTTTTTACCATAAATACCAACTGTTAAAAAGTACAGGTAATATTATGTGATATCGTCATATGGAAAGTTAAAAAAAAAACACGACAAGTAAAAACAAAATACAATTAGATACTTAATACTGAAATTATTCATACAATAGGGTAAGTATAGCCAGCCATCCAGCGGCAGCGAGGCAATGCAGCCAGCATTTTGGGAACGTTGCCTACAGTTAGCGGTCTTTTAAACTTTTTAATTGTTTGTTTCTAGATGTAGGTATATGTAGTTAGTTATTATTATTGTGCCCTGCATACTATATTTATTCAGATAGGAAAGTGCATTTGCATTATGCTAAAAAAAGGGTAAATAGTTTACCCTATTATATGAATTAACCATATGAACAATGTAAAAGAAAATCAGTCTTCACATTCTTTGAATCACTATTTTTTACCTTAACCAAAGAGACATCATACTGTTTTAAGTTTTCAACGGTTGAAGAGAACTTCAACAGACGACAATACCCAATATAATTTAGTCGGGTAACACTCGGCTGAGTTTCATCCGAGGCGGCATTTGATTTATAAACAATACGTCAATGACGTAAGCTTCTTTAGCGGCACAGATTTATCGCTAGGGATGGGACGTTGATGCTGCATTGTCGATGTTTCTCAACAGTCGATGTCTGTTTAAAAATGTGCTCAGAATTTTATATCCTTTAAATAAAATTTTGTTTCGTTTGTTTATTTCAGGATTGCCTGACTTGTTTCCCGTGTGACTAGACTCCCTCTTGAAAAAGGATTCCGTTTGAGTTTGAAACTAGTCGAGCAATCCCGAAAAAACCTGTGAGTAAAGCTGTGCTTATATTTAATATAGGTACCTATGACTCATTAAAGTTATTGTATCTTGTTACATTTATTTAATTTTTAACTGAGAATAAAAATAATATTTACCTACATAAACTTATATCTTTTTTATGATCAATAAATTGTTAAACTAATGTCAAAAAACCCATCTTTGAAACAATCTTTTGACTACATTATTAAATTAACACAATGGCTCACAGTGGCTGGTTTTTTAGTGGATTATCCCTAACGCAATTATCGCCGGATAAATGTTCATGTCATACAATCCACAGACATTTCCAAAACAAACACCCAGGGTTTCTGCAAATCACTTACTTCTTTTGTTTGTATATGGTCTGTAGGTATCTAGTGTACAATAAAGAATACTCTATTTACCTCCTCTCTAAGCATCGTGCATCGCCTAACTATGCGCCCACTTAAACTTTCGATTATTTTTTTTTGTGTACCTAAATACCTACATAAAATAAAACGACGCAACATAAAATTTGATAGGTAATTGCGATGTTGTTCCGTATGAGTGGCTAAGTATTCTGTATAAGCTCTATAGTGTCTACCTATATTTATTTTGTAATTACAGTATTTGGTCGCATAAAAATCATATAACCTACAAACAAAATAATAACATTGCAGTAACACACATACACATTTAGGTATAAGTACCTACATAATAAACGACCTAATTTTAATATATGACTCCATAAAAACAAGCTTACACCCACAAGAAACTTTCGATAATAGTCAAACCCAACGTAAACACTACTTAGCTTTATCGATACCAATCGCTACGCAGCACTATCCGCCATTCTCACAATCTTGAATCAACCCGTTCATAAAGATTACTACTACAAACACACGGGCATTCCGTCTCTTTCTAACATACAATATCATTTGCGCTCCCTCTCGCACATCAATAAGCATTCCCTTTTGCGGCGTAGCGGCGGCGGCTCCTTTGATGTAGCGAGGCCACGCCCCCGTGCCCCGCCCCCCGTCCCCCCGACGTTGACTGTAGTTAATTCGTCACAGTTTAATCACAATGGTTTTAATTACGAGCGGAAACTTAAATACAGCGAAATGTTGCAGTTTCTGGTTAGAAAAGTTGATGGATTAAAGGCTAAGTATTTGTGTATTATTTTAATGGTTTTACGTTTTATTTTGACAGTTAATTTGTGTGTTAGATTTAAGGCTGGTTGCACATCTAATTAGCAACTGCCCCTGAATAAAATATCGTCGTGAAGATGCATTTTAAAAATAGAAACTTTAATAGCGACTCGTAGGTAATATTGATACTAAATAGGTAACCATAGGTAACCATTTTTTCTTTAAGTTATTTTAAAAAAAAGTTCAAAATTAGAAATATTCTTTCTAATATCAATACCTATAATTTTTTTAAATTATTGTCCTGATAAATCTGCGGTTTTTATCAATAGATTACTTATACAAGAGCTTACGTTAATTTGCATAAGTTCGTTAAACGTATTTTGCTATATTTATTGATTCGTGCTAATATTCGTGTAAATCTTAATGATAAATCTGTTATGTTATATAATGTTTTGTTATGCAAATTTTATGCGGGATCAAACACAAATCGTAATCCAATTAGAATCAATTAAGGAAATTATTAGTCATACATTTATAAAATTCTTATTAATTTATTACCTATTTAGGTTCATTATCAACCGATAAGCTTGTAAGATAAGATTTAATATAATGTTTTACCTACCACTGGCTCTTCGTAAATCCAACAACTAAACTACCAAGAAGTTATCTAATGGATAGTAATACAGGTAGCTTTAACAGAGGTTAAAGCTTCCGTTAAAGGAATGATTCGTTCTTTGGTTGTAAGACTTACAGTAATTACCCATTTCCACAAACAAGTTAAAATTTAATTGTTTGAGATTATTGATAGATGTTCAAATTTACAGTTTATTTCTCTACATTTGGGAAAACCAATTAAGAATTTCGTAGCTTGGTTGGTCTTACAGACTCTAGTCTAAATTGATAGCGATTTTCAACTAAGCTATTAAATTAAGGTATTGTTTTACATTATATCCAGTTTCAAACCATTGAATTCTTTTACCGCAACTTAAAAAAACCATAAACAACAGCCCTAGCCTAAAAACTCACCCCAATAATAACCATTATTATGAAAACAGAAAACCAATCGTGTTGTCGGTAAAAAAATCAATTACAATCCATTGTGAATGTAAATCCTAGGTCCTGTGCACTGTGGTACAGTCATACGGAGGCATCCGACGCCGTCCGTTCTTGCGTAATTACGCCGCCGCATCAAAGGTACCGCCGGCCCAGGCGGCGTCTTTGTAGTCTAATAAACGGGATACCCCACACAATCAAAAACCTACTCTAAATACAAGAGAATAAAGATGATTTTGAGTTACAGGTGCTGAGTTTTCTTAACACCTTAACGTTATAAAGGGTCATATCAGTTAGGGGGTTTGCCACGGATATGTCAAGAAGGGTTTTATTGCCAGTGTAAATGAGGACCGCACGGGTTGAACCGAATTAGGTCATTCTCGTTCGTAATGTTGGTAACGTGTTAGTACGTTTAATCTCCTTTGATTGGCTGATTAATGTTGGTATTAATGAGCTATTAGTTTCTTTCTGATAATTCTGTTAAAGAGTTAGTTTGGTTGTAAAATATTTTGATGCAGGACGTGGGAATTTTGCTTAGGTATCATTTTTTTTTAGTTTAGATGTGTGTGATTAATGAAGTTATTTCTTGAAAACTCTCATGTTTTTTAGCATGATTATTTATGATATTAAGTATTGTAGTCAGGTGTCAAATATAGCCATTTTTTAATATTAAAAGAATATTGAAAAGCTGGCTGTTTTCTTTAGATCTCAACTCATCTTCTAAGAAGTAAACATTTGCCATGTTTTTTCATCTATTTCAATACTAGATATAGCACCAATTGTATTATAAAATTTAATATCTTGTCAAGAGTCGGGCAGAGGTTACCCTTCTTGTATCGTCTTCTCCAAATTATGAGCCTTATTACCTTGGACGTTAGGCGCATTATAGTTATAACAATAATATCGCACGCTACGTGTGTAACTTCAGATCGATCGCCACACCGCTGCGCCTCACACGACGCACTCATTACTTACCAGTAGAGATGTGCTACGGGCGTCCTGCGCTACGATAATAATATAACATGTGGTACGATACGACGATCTAATACACGATAGTAGTTAGACCGTGAATTTTTCATTTTCTATCGACACAATTAGAATTCAAGATACCTAATTATGGAAACGAGTCACTATAATAGGTAGGTATGTAATCTATTTGAATTTTAATATCTATAAACAAAATACATTTTAATATAAAAAAAATACGGAAACTAGAAAACCGTATGTATATGTATTGTATAATATGTTTTTACAATTTTTGACAAACAATTTTTCAACTATGGACTCTCTCGTCGTTCGACATATCGCCAAGGGTCGTGCGCCTCACACGTCGCTTATTACTTAACTCTAGAGATGTGCTACATTCTACGAACTACGATACAATTAATATTTAACATGTGCTACGATCTAATAATATAAAACTCTACGTCAGCATCGTGTGTAAGTCGTCAGATTGATCGCCACAATCACACTAGGTACTGCGCGCGCCTCACACAAAGCTCATTAGTACTTATACTACAGAGATGTGACACGTCACGTAACAACAATATAACATATGGTACGATTTGCTAATATAACACGCAGCTAAGTAGTTCATAAAGATCGCATTTTTTTATATCAACGATGTCACCTAGGTTTAAAAATTTAAAACAATAAAAATTAAGTAGAATAGAATAGAAATCAATTAATTCGAAATACAAGTATAAAAGTATCAAGTAAAATATAAAGGAAAACGCTACAATAAAGTAATAGTCAGAGCGCACCGCCATCTATCGATAACAAAACAAAACCTAAACTAATTTCCAGACGTAAAAACCCGATAACACTTCCAGTTGAAAGTGTCCCACTATAACTAACTTTAAATGCTGCAAACAATTTATTGAATCTACAGAAAAAATCTATGACGACTCAATTGTAAGATTTATTTAGTTTTTTAGTGAATGACACTTAATATTTTGTACAGCACTCAATCTAACTGCAATTAGTAAGATCATTTATTTTTTACCTAACTGTAAGCTTCGTTACAGTTCAGGTAACAATATAAGTCAACTATGTAGGTTTAGACCGCCTGAAGTGATTTTGATATTAAAATTAATTATTTTAAACCTGAAACGGACTCGCCGAATAATTGTAAATGTAAAATTGTACTATAGAATACCTATATCTAGACGACAACAAACGTCTAGTTATTAAAAATATCCACTTAATGAAAATAATATACCTACGATTTATTAATTTTGCTGATAACTTTTCAAATTTACATAGGTACCTATAAAACATTTTTTCACATCAATTTTGAGTAGGTAGAGAGATAACTATAAATATTATTCTCTGCAATTTCATTAAAAAAAAAATATTTTCAAAATCAAACCAGCCAATCATTACCCTTTAATTGGCGTAAGTACGATATCGACATCCGGAACAAGCCTTTCCCCTCTCTATTCGCCCGCACCACTCAATTACCAAGATGAAATTATTAACATATTTAAACGGGATTTTTTAAAGTCCACCACGGTCTTGACGACTTAACTCCAAGCTTTTATCTTGAGTAGTTTCGAAGTAACAATCATTCGCCATTTTTCCATTCTCATGCAAATAACAGTATTACAAAGAATGGATTGGTTTTTAAATGTAAATTGTTATCGGTTGGACCACCGGCACTACCAGCTATATGGCCATTATGACCGTATAACGTAAATGCTAAAGGAATAAGTTTCAATGCTTTACTAAAGAGGTTGTGTTTACTGTCTAGTTAGGCTGGTGTTTGTTTCGTTTTGTAGAAATTAAAAAGTTGAGAAACAGTCTATGGTGATGAGGTTCGCAGAAATAAGACAAAAGATGTTAGAATGCTAATTCAAAGAGCTTTTTAATTCATGGACTTATTAAATACAGATTGAGTCGTGATAGCCTAGTGGTGGTGACCGTTGACTGGCAAGTCATAGGTCTCGGGTTCGCGCACCTCTGACTTTTCGTAAGTTATGTGCGTTTTATAAATTAATTATCACTTACTCCATGCCTCGGAAAGCACGTAAAGCTGTTGGTCCTGCGACTGATCTCTCTCCGATCGTGTCGGAAGGCCGTCCCATCGGACCATGAGAGTGAGGGAATAGAGAGTGCACCTGTGTTTGCGCAAAACACTTGTGCACTATAATATCTCCTGCGTAATTGGCTAATCTCCGTTGAGATTGGCCGCTGTGACCGAATTTCGGTCAGGAGAATATTATTATTATAAATACAAATTATATCACTTGCTTACGGTGCAGCGGTGAAAGGAAATTGATATGAAAACCAACGTATCTGGAAGATTATCTCAATGGTTATTAAAGCGGTTTAATTTGCGTTCTGCCAGAAAGACTCAATTTAGTAGCGAACGATTTCATTAATTTTTTATGCTACTTATGACGGTTTGAACACTTTCAACTTATAAGCTATCAAATATAAAGTACCTAATAATAATATTAACATAACATAATTGTACTGCATGCATAGGGTACATAAGCCACATGAGGGCACATGATCGAAGCCCTCTGCATTAAACATGAACAGTCACCATTGCCGAAATCGGCAAGGGAATATATACATATATATAATAATAATATGTAAGTAAGTAAGCCATTTCAGAGGCCTACGGGTGGTTTTAACTTTGACACTAGGTTGATCACACGATAAAAAAGTTGGTAGGTACCTGGGTGAATCAACTTTTAAGTCACCCCTTTGGTGTCCCAGTCATGGAAGTTGCATAAAATTTATATTTATGTACAAATTTAATTTTTTTTCTCATAAGCACATAATAAAACTTTTAGTTAACATGCCAGTATAATCATTTTTTTATTTTAGAGAAAGATTTATGAAATTTTTTGATAACTCAGGGGAAGAAAACCAGTCTCCATACTAAAAATTCTTGTCCCCGAGCCTAGGTGATGTAACAAAGTGTACAATTTCTTAAAAAAAATGTATGAAAGCATTAAATATTTACGAAGTATTTCGATTCAGAATGAAATAAACTTCACTTTGAAGTACAAAACTACAGTTATTTTAATAATATAGAATTTATTAGACGTCCCTAAACATTTGTCCTAATTATTGTCAAAAACATCTACTCTACTGCGTTGCTATAGGAAGTTGTGACTGTTAATAAGAGATGGCGTTTAATTCTATATAAGTAAAAGCGACTATTGTCTAGTATTTCGTTAGATTGGTCCGGCAAGACCAGACTCGTGCCACCCGCCCCTCAGTCCACATTGAGCTTTCAAGTGGTGAGCGTGGCTTAATTGCTGTTCAACAGCGTTACGGAGGAGATCACGGTAAATCTTTAAACTATTTTGCTTTGGTTTTGTTAGAATGTTGCCCATGCCGTCTGATTTTAAGGTTGTACTGAATTTAATTGTCAGTTTTAATTGTGTAATCAATTGTAGTGTTTTTAAGTAAAATTTTCCCCTGCGTTATTGGTAACGCATTAGAAATATTCTCAGGAGTTACCGGTAACATAAGGGAAAGTAAGGCAGAATGTCATAGCTAATTTCAGCTTTTTCTGTTTGAGGGATTAATAATAGTTTACTTTTTCTCAGATTTGGGCAACATAAACTAAACTAAAGTTCAGCAGAAAAACAGAAACGGTATAGAGAAAGACTATAGTTCTAAAGAAAGGCTAGTTCATCGTCCCTTAAAGGTCGAAGAAGGGTTTATTTTTGGTTTTGGTTTCGATGTGTCTATGATATTATCTAAAAATGCTGAATAAAATTAAGGCCAAACTTTTGAGTGGAAAGAGAAAGACATTCAAACAAACAACAAAATCTGGGAAAGAAAGGCAAGTACCTAATAGAGAAGATATTTGAAACTGTGGAAGTTAAAGACTCACGAATCAAGAAACAGATACTTAAAGAGAGTTTAGGCACCGTATTAAAAAAGAAAATTAAGGTATTTTACTTGAGATCACGCGCTACCGCTGCAGCTGGTAAAAAAGGAACGCTTACAAAGGCAGGGAAAGCTCAAAAAGATTGATGCTAGATACCCACAATGGAAACTTGTTTGTAGGTTCTTCTTCTTATCGTGTGGTTGATGAACAACCTGGTGTCGGAGTTTAAACCGCCCGTAGGCCTCTGACATGGTTTTCCACACCATCGAAAAATCTCTCAGGTGTGCTGGTTTCATCACGATGTTTAAACCTTCAAACACCGAGAAATGAGACACAAAAGGAAATCAATTGTTACTCGACGCCAGCCGGCGGGAGCCAATGGTTTAAAACTTTTATGAAAGAAACCCCGATCTTCGTTGCTCATACTCTTATTTCACCTAGAATTAACATTTCTATGGCATAAGTGCGTCTTCCTCTCAAAATAACTGATTTGACATATTGTTTTAAAGTAAATATTACATTATTTAACGGTTACTACCTCATAAATCCGCCATGTGGTTTCCGGCCTAAGAATAGAACCACCCCTACTCGTCCCGCAGGTGTAAGAAGCGACAAAGGGATAGAGATCCGAAAAGACCTGGAGGATGGGCAGCAGCATTCTTCTGTGTGACAGCAATCATCTGCTACTGCGATCGCCAACCCGCTTGCCCGGCGTGGCAATTATGGGCAAATACCTCCAATGAGCGCACAATAGTGGCGCGCATTGGGAGAGGCCTATGTTCAGCAGTGGACTAATGCAGGCTGATGAGGATGATGATGATAACCTCATAAATATATTTTTTTTATTCTCAGGAGTTACCGTCTTTTCTCTGGCGTTACCCCTGTGTCCCTTAATTTGTATTAAGATTTTTTACGATATCTCGGGTTGCGATTTGATTGTATTGTTAAATACTTTATATTCATTAACTTCAGGGACAGAATTTAACTTAAAAATATGAAAGGTATGACTGAATGTTATATAAAACATTTTATATTAAAGTTAAGCATTTAATATTGACCAAAGTAACGCAGTGAAGTGTTAAACAGTTCTATTTAATGTTATTGTTATTATAAATTTATTGTTGATTAATAATAAGACTGCATTTTAAGTCTAAATAAATATTTACTTAATATTTTTTTTATATTTTAAATTTTAATTCATATTTTTATACTTTTAAAAAGGTAACACAGGAGATAGTTTTTCGACCCGTTGGCCAGTTTTTCTAAAAAAACTCGTTATTACTAATTCAGTTTTCGCGGCCAACTACGAAACATAAAAATACGATAAATAATTGAACTAATAACACTTAACTTTCATAAGAATTCTCAATATTTTTTTTTAAATTTTCTTTTGCAAAATGTTGTCAAAGGGGTGACTTAAAAGTTGATTCACCCACCTACATCAGTAAGTATCTACCTACTTACTAATGTAAAGCTATTCATGAGCAATTAATATAACAATCAGTCATGGAACTAACAATAAGTAATGGAAAGCAATTTATAATTTCAATTAAATTTGTAAAATGCTTCCCATCCCAAATGGGAAATTTAAAAATGAGGATATAAAAATGCAAAAATATATTTAAAAGAAAGTCTATACGTTAGGTATAATGCGGCTACTGCTGAACCTTTTAAGATGAATTCTTATTGTTTGCATTTTTTACTGCCTCGTTGGTCTAACGGTAGCAAGCGCGACTGCTGAGCAAGAGGTCCTGGTTCGACCTCTGGCAGTGTTATTGGGTTTTTCCATTTAGGGAAATTTTAATGGCAATAGGCTCGTTACATGGGACTTATAACATTGCGAAACATGGGTGTACTGCATTCACTTCTGCTTACCTATGTATGTCTATGTTATGTTATGAGTATTTTTTACTAATCGGCAGTGCCTTGTGCATAAATATAATAAGTACTTAGAGTAGGTATTTTTTTTTCTTTCTATTCAAATTTTTACTTTGTCATTTTGTTCAGAGCTAAGCTACCCGGAAAAGGATGTAGAGAACCTACTTAGTAGGATACTTTTTATAGATAATCCACGCCAGCGTCAGCTAAAGCTAATTCTCAGCTAAATTGAATCATGCAATATTATTATAATACTCGTATCATGAATTAAATATTAATTTAGTTTCTTTTCAGTGGTCAGACACAATAGAAACTTCAGCTTCCTATTGAATTTTCCGACATGCTTCAAGCATAATTATTTTATTATTTTCCTTAAAGTTTTTTTTTGTTTTTTGTTAATCTTTATTTCGTGTGTAATAAAATATGCTACAAAACAAATATATTTCTCAATCCCGTATTTCTTTGATCACACAAAAACTTAATTTAACTTGTTTCGCGAAATAAGTGAAATACTTATACAAAAACTACGGAAAACTGTCTCAATAAATGTATTTCGAAGTCTACAAGAAGAGCGATATGAAACGGAGAAACCCAGTTGGAATTAAATAACTTGAAACTCAATCAACGTAAGAATGGGTGACGTTTTTTTAAGTCTTGGTGCTTCTCCATAATTATTTTGAGCTGTCAAACTAGTTCACTTTGTTCGGTAGCCATTGAAGTACAGTACCCGACTGATTAGATGGCACCAGACGGCATCAGATGGCACGGACTGATTAATTTATTATCTTGACTTTGAGCTGTCTATTTAGATTTAGTAATTAGGTATCGACCGACTCAATTAAGGTCCGATCGGCCAAAAATAAGAGTTACGGTGCCCTAACATCTTGCCTGCCTTGCTTTCCTTAATCCTTTTCAGATTTTAACTTATGTAAGCTAACTGACAGCTCTAAGTCATTTATAGTTTTACTGGCTGATCGATCAGCTTCAGACATTTAATATCTTTGCCACAGAAAATTTTATATGCTACCCTGACACGACATCAGTCACACTCCCATGTGACTGAAAACATAAGTGCTAAGTATTAATGAATCTTATTTCAGCTCACCTGCAAACAAACTGTTAAGTACGAACCCAGCTAGCACCAACCCAGGACTACATATTTCAGCTCTGCACTCACAGGGCCAAATATGCTGCTGCTACATAAGTATAGATATCCTGCTGCTATATGTACATCATTCCTCAAAAAGCTCTGGGAAAATTTCATGAAGGGTACCGACATTTCCGAAGGAAACTACGCGATACGATGCAGTTGCAGATTAACATGTCAGTAGCACAGGATAGCCACATAGATAGATGGGTTGATGATTAACAATATTATTTATTTAAATTACACACTAACAGTATTTGCGAGAGTACATTATAAGACAAAGAGAGCACTCTAATAAAACTCTGCTTGCAGGTTTTGACCGAATGTGCCAAATAAATTGCCGGTTATTGCACCAAAAAATTTGTTGGAAGTCAGTTGGCTTCCGAAGTCAATCAGGACCTACTTCATGAAGATGTAGATATGTACTACCGTTTAGTCTACCATTTATTACTAACAATTATTACTATTGAAGTTTAAAAGTTTGTTATTTTCAATTTTGGATTCTGATGCGCAGTCGTTGACAAAAATGGTAATGACTGAAAATTTTGATGTATAGAGACTATAGAGAGTGTAAAAACAACTTGGTGTACGTTTAATTCAAAATTAAATTCAACATTTCGTACAACACTCTGTAAACAGGTGTAGATACAAAGGTAGGTAGGTGCTTATACAATCAATACTTACTAATCAATCAATACTATATTATAATGACTAAAATGATATTCAATAAATGTTTCATACATCACGACTGGTCCTATTTGTACTCCATGTTGCAACCGTTGACATTTGACGTGTACTCTGTCATATTGCTCAATGAACATCATTCTTAGTCGTAGGGTACATACGGCTACACACCAGCTACCCAAAACCAGTATGAACTGACATCACGTTGTATAAGTTCTTCGTATAACAAGATGTCAGCTTATACTGGAAATGTATAGCTTGATGTGTTAGCTTGTGTACCTTGGGACTGCGTGTTTTACGTGAAACTACGTGTTTTACTGAGAAATTCCAGACAGTAAACAGCAAAGTGCCGTACAGGTTTCCGGCCTAAGAATTGAACCACCCCTACTCATCCCGCGGGTGTCGAAAAAGCGACAAAGGGAAAAATCTGGAGGATGGGCAGCAGCAACCTTCATCCACAAAAGTGGCGCGCATTGGGAGAAGCAAAGATATTGGAAAGAAGGAGATATGCCCGTGTGGTATAAAATGTACAGGAACCTAGTGTCTATTAGGTAGTTATTATTAGTCTAGTTATTTAATATTTCTATGGGGAGAAGCCTATATGTTCAGCAGTGACTTATACAGGCTGATAATGATGATAATGGCATACATAACTTACGGAACTTAGGGATCCAAACCCGACACCTCTGACTTGCCAGTCATCGTTCATACCACTAAGCTTCAACAGCATTACAGTACCTAATTAGTAATTGAAGGTACTTCAGTTTAACTAAATGGGAACTTTCATAAATATGAACTACAGAAATCCTAATGAGTGGGGAACAAACCAGGTCGGCTTTGTTTCAAGTACTTAAGTTATTTGACATGCAAACTTAATGCTAATGATACCCATTACACGCCATCTTACTTAGTTTTCTCACAAGTGGTTACAATTATAATAAGAAAAAGCTTTTAGGAAACTGTTGTCGAGTTTTTTTTCGCTAATTTTGGTAGACAAGATAACAAGACAAGTTCGGTCATTAAAGCTGATGTTAAGTTTATATATTTTGTGTAACACCTGGCAATCAGAGGGAGAGGCCTTTGCCCAACAGTGGGATGATATGGGCTAACAGTAACAGTGTAACACCTTCCGATCCTATCCGACCCGATTTATTGTGTAAAAATATAATCCTAATGTAACTAAAATAATACCTAACTAATAATAGTAGTTTAATATTTGACATTGGAGGAGGCCTACATCCAACAAAAGCCGCGATGATGACGATGATGAATAGTAGTTTAATAATAGTAAGTTTGTTACCTTTTCACGCCTAAACCACTAAACCGATCATCCAGAAATTTTGCATAATAAATTGTCAAGTGCCAGTTCCAACTGGCAGAACCTAGGTATTCCCTAATTTCCTACAAAATAAATTAATTACCTACTAAAAACCGAAAGTATACGTAATCGGTACCTTCATGACCGTAATTCTTTCAGATATACTGTAATTTCAATCGATAAGTGTAGGTAATAAGTATACGATTTTAATCTACCTATAAACATTACATAAAGTTATAAACAATTGCTTGACGGTTAATTTTTCGCTAACCAACACTATATTTTGGACATAACTTGATTTTCGACGCTAAGTACCATTCATTTACATGAATTATAATAACTTGATCATAAAATTGACGTCAAGAATTTAAATAGGTATACTTAAACGCTTCAGCTTTCCGGTTTTAACCCCCGACGAAAAAAGAGGGGTGTTATAAGTGTAATGTGGGTATCTGTGGCATTGTAGCTTCCAAATTGCAGTCGATAGCCAATTTCCGTTAAGATTGGCTGCTGTGGTTGAAGTCCGTTGGAAGGACCTACTTCTTTCTTTTAAACACCATCGGAAATGGACAGATCCAAAGATATTCGAAAGAATATTTCTATGGACAGATCCATCCAATTAGTTAAAGAACAGACGAGAAATTTGTCGGGACCTATGACGACACTGGGTCACTGTGACAAAAATTCTCGTAAATAATACCCGGATATCCCGAAATGAATTTAATAGGTTTAAAAATCTTGTATCTTCTTACGTTCTTTCAGAAAGATATCTCTCTTTCTAAAAGCAAAAATGACTTTAGAGCGTGTTCATTATAATTAGCATCAATGTCTCGCAGTTATTATGACATGATTCAATTATTGACTTGTATACCTACATCATAATAATACATCTGATCTGTCTAATCAGATCAATCACCAAATCTGAACCTTGTAACCGTCACGGATCATCATTGCGTCAGTTCGGTAATGATCGCCAACGATCGTCAATGATCGGCAATCCTCGGCCCACGCCGTCACCTTTCGCACGGCCGCCCGATCATTGGGAACAATTCTTTTGTTTGATAAGTGTGTATAATGGCACAGTCACGTCGGGACGCTATCAATCATTTGGACATGTTGACGATGGTTCGTCGTGACACACTGCTTTGAGGATTTGCATGGATATTCCAAGATTGTTGCTCTAGTGAATCTTGTGGTTGAAAGTGCAGCTGCTGAACTCTAAGTCTAAAATTTGATCGCTGCGCGCTGGATCGGGTAAAGTGTTATTAAGTTTCCATCAAAAAATTTGAGTTGAGTATTATAGCGCTTGGTGTGCTATAGCTCCATGTTACATGGTACTTGTAATGGTTATAACAACAAACAAAATGTGGGTGCGAAACACCTCTCATGATGTTATGTATAAAGTCAGCATACATGCGATGGTTAAATTTCGAAATTTTAAAAAAGAAGATTTGAACCCGCAACCTACGTACGTTTTCACGTTTTTTTCTTTTTAAATTGGTTCCAATTCCGTTTTCAGCTACCTTTTTAAAATATTATGAGAGCATCAGCATACCATATGTATTTAACCATAGACTATCGAAGTCTCTGGTTAATGGTCCTGAAAATGGCCACCCTGATGATTATGTATTAAGAGAGAGAAGATGGACATCACACAAATTTATTTTATGGGCGTTTACTGTCTGAATCATCATAACACATAACGTCACAATGATAGGTAGTGAAAACTTTCCAATTTTAAAATAGATGTAGATACTCCCACCTCTATTTTATAAGTTACTTATCTATTTTAAAATTGGAAGTAGGTACCTACTCCTACAAGATTCCTATTCTTACCTACCTATCTAGCCTAGACTCTATGGTTAGTTTTATAATGTGACTGGCCTAAACACATTTGCTTCTTTAGAGCCTCAATGAAATTCGAAGTTCGAAATGGTAAAATAAAGCAAAACTGCAAATCCCAAAATCCCAATTGCAATCCTATAGGTAAAAGGTTATTGCTGAAAAACATAAAATCACATCAATTTATTTATTTTTTAAGCATGCGGACCACTTACCACTACTTTCATAAATAAATAAACCAGCTGTCCCACTGCAAGGCAAAGGCATCTTTTCATACAGAGAAGGATCGAGCATTAATCTCCACGCTAGCTCACTGCGTGTTGGCGGTTTCAATCTATCCTATCTAATTCCAAGTTTCCTCACGATGTTTTCCTTAACCGTTAGTCAGTGGTGTCTTAGATTAACTAAGAAAATACAATTATGATATTGAAAAAGTCGAAAACCACGACGCTCTTTGATAAGATTTTCTTACCTAATAAACAATTTTTTTCTTCATGAAAATATTTAACTTTATAATTCGCTTCGCATGCCATTACCAATCATAATAATAGCAGTTCACAGCTGGACAGAGGCCTGCGCTATTTGCATGCGTCAATGAGCAATATTTTATTTTTTAATTTCCTCTCCAAAAATTCTAACTTCTAAGATACGAAGAAAGTAGTTGGGAATTCTGGTTGGACGCTTTGGTAGGCGTGGTTTGCGGTAGTTTGGGCTACCTAATTGATTTATAATATAATTAGAGGTTACTTATTTTTATGTATATTTTTTAACACATTGTGGTACAACTTTCTATCTGTATCTTCGTGAATCTGAAACGAAGTTTGGGTTACGTACCAAAACCTGATTTATGAAAGAAGACAATAATAACTAGGACAATCATTCAAAAAAATATTATATAATTATAATTAAGAAATAAAACAGCAAGAACCGGCTGAAAATTCAATTTATATTGTAGTCTCTATCTATAACTCTACACGCAGCGCCATCTAGCGGATATTTGTGTTACTAGTTGCTTTCTGAAATTTAAATTTTATGAAAATGAAGTTAATTGAAAATTAATTGATGGTCTCATGTTATTAATACTTAATATAGGTACTTACTGATAAAAAAATAAACTTGTCAATTGCAATAGGAGCAAAGATATTGGAAAGGAGTTTGTTAATATTTTGTTGTTTAATAGATATTTCTATGATTATGACCATAGAAATATTAAATTCTGTACAATATCTTTGATTATGACATTGCCTAAACTGAGATTAGTTCAGGTAATTGTCATAATAATCGTGCGCGATAAGCTGAAAGAAACAAAGCTAAAAGATACCAATCTAATTGTGATATTTAGATTAAACACCTGACTATGATAACGGCCGATCAGGCACGAAAACAATAGATAGGTATTGTTTATTTATTTCTACTACTACCTACCTACTATGGTCACTCCTGTCGTGTGGAACATATACAACGTTAGATGATGTCCGTCGTGGCAGACCCAGAAGATGGCGGGGCTAGTTCGACCATTATTGTGAAAATACCTACCGTAAGGAAACCAGCACACCTGAGAGATTTTTCAACGGTGTGTAAAGCCATGTCAGAAGCCTACGGGGATTAAACTCTGACACCAGGTTGTTCATCCACCATACGATGAAAAAGATCAAGAAGCTCTTCTCAAGAGCCATATATGTGTTGTTTCCAGCTCTCCTAATTACACACTTATACCTATTTAACTCTTCTCAAAAACAACAGTCCTCACGTATCTTCAAAGTTGTCCTCATGATAGCTCTCGAAAAGCATTTAGAAGCCTATGGGCAGTTTAAACTCTAACGTTCAGTTTATCAACCATACAATTTCTGACTTGGCTGGCATTCAAATTTCCAGATAGAAAAAACACTTCTCCCGCCACTGGAATCGACCATGCTCAGATCAGCGGTCAGTCGGCAGCTCAGTAGACCACGGGCGGTAGTCTTAATTTGTTATTGCAACGAGAAATCAGTTTCGCTACTTAAACCTGAATAAAATTCATCTAAAGCCATTAACGTATAAAACAGCAGTCTACAGACTACAAATAAAGGCGCTTCCAATTAGAAAACATAATTAAATTACATCAAAAACGACCTTTAGGTAAACATACCGACTGAGTTTATATTGCAACGTTAAGTCTCATTGTGGGTCCACTATAGCCTTATGTTAGACAGAAACAATACATCGTGTTGTCTCCCTCTCGGGCGGGGCTTGGCGCGTTGTGGCCCACGTACTTAGTCTACTCTATGTGAGGTCTCGACTCTCGATCGTAATTTATTAACCGGGCCCCACAAATACAAACTCGAAATATACTCGAGAAATGGCGAAATGAATTATTATTAACCTTTTTTTCATCTTACACGCTTTATAACGGTGTAAATTCATGCTAATTAAGATATCCCAATCTTCTATTATTCATTTTGATGAGTGATCTCATTTTTTTTTTAATTTACACACGGCTCTTAAAACTTGGCTTTTGGCTTTCTCCTATTATGTGTAGTGTGTTATTATGGAGCATTTTCAGAATTTGTTTTTGTTTCGGCTACTAATTTTATTGCGTTATCGTGATACTGTAATGTTATTTTTAACGCCATACGTTATGTTTGTATGTGAAAGCGTTTTATGTGTATGAGGCGTGTCAAAGTGCACTCAGACTCAGATTTGGAGTTCACGGAGTATTCAGAACATTAGATACCTTCGTGAATCTAATGAAGCAGTTGAATTGAACGACGTAGGTACTTAAAAGAAAGAAACCTCCTATATAAAATAAACATAGACGTTAAGTAGGTATAGGTACTAGAAGGTTTTTAACCCTCGATCCAAAAAGAGGGGTGTTATTTATAAGTTTGACGTGTCTGACTATCTGTATCTCTGTTTGTGACATCGTAGCACCTAAACGAATGGACCGATTAAGTTCTTTATATTTGAAAGGTGACTTAGATTTAGTTATTACTAAAAAAAATAATTGTGATCAATGTTGTGTCGTTGTCGTCATCATCCAATATAAAAACGGCCAATACCTTAATCATTTAGGTACTTCAATCGTGGATTTTTGTCATACGTTTGACCGTGATCCGTCCTAGGCATGCCATGTTGCGAATTTTATAGGTTTCTATTACGTATCTCTATATCTAAATCTCAAATGATCTGACGACTCTACTAAGGCCACAGATGATGGCCATTGGCCGCCTTTATAGGTATCGTGGGAGAAGCTTTAATACCTACCTACCCACATAGTAATCAATAGATAAAGTCATCGCCTAATCAAAAAATACATCTATCTTAACGAAATCTTACTAATGGATTTCGTTCCTTGGTTAATTTGTACCTAATAAAATTTTTCAAGGTGTGTCATATTTAAAAGTCGCAATGGAAAGTTTAATGGCGAATCTTAAATAATCAGGGCAATTTTAATAAGTGTTTACCTATATTTAATAATAAAATCGTAAAAACAAGTAATTCGGGCGGATCTTGCACCTTAATAAGTATCTTCCTACATGTGCATAACTTGTAAAACAATACATCAATTACATAATATGTAAAAAGTTTTTTTTTTCCTATAAAAATCTATAATACACTACTATATAAACAGATTAAACCTACTTACAATATGAGCAGATTTTAATGAAAATATCCTAAAGTTTTTACACCAAGATTTCGCCCGTTGTCAAAAAAATGGATGCAAGGACGAACTGAATTTTTTTTAGACCATATCCATATAGGATTACACTCTAGGCTCGTCTTAGAAATCTCTGGAACTCGTGGTCTGGTAATCAAACGACCACTGGACCAACCAGGATTACCGGAAGCACCAAGGGGTTAAGTTAGTACCTACCTACCTATTACTATTATTATGAGCCAAACATATCCCACTGCAGGGCAAAGATATAATTAGAAGGGAGATTAGGGGTCCGCAACGCATCGCTGACACCAATGGTATTGGTGGATTTGGCATGCCCCAACATTTAGCCGGTTAATTATAATAATATACCATCAGGAAATTTATTGATCTTCACCCCTCTGGACCAAAAGTTTCGGATTTGGTCTAAAGTCAAAACCAAAATGGTGTCACCATAGTTGCTTCCCGTAAGCACGATTGCCGTCAAATACCTACATCATACCTAGCAAGTTTTAAAATTTTCTATCATCAGCAAGGCCCGGCCATCAGCATCGCATTTGATGATTGTAAAATTTAGAAAAATATGATAAAGTGCCCCTGAGAATTCATCTGCTATCAAATAAACGTATGAAAATGTTGTTGCATTAAAACTTTAAAACACAAATTTACTTGTCGAATTGAAAACCTCGTTTCATCGGTTAAAAAAACTGATCTACTTACTACACTGCTGCTTCCATCTAGCGTCGAGTAGCTACACTAAACCTGAATAAAAAACTACAGTCATTTGATAATAGATGGCAGCACTAACAATTTTATTTAATGTTGTGTTTTACATTAATAGAAATGATAATTTTATTTTATATTTACCCAGTAAGACTTTAAAAAGACAAAAATTTATTAGGTTTTAGGTTTTACGCAAGGATTGTGATAGGTCAACGTGCTACACCTGCATGCAACACCAAAAGACATGTCATGTCATAACAATTCCAATGATTGTCAAAGAAAGTGTCAATGTCAAACTGTCATCCCACATCTGTCATGCTGTGTTAGCAAGTATCACATATTATGCCTGTTGTTTTTATATTTTAAATTGTTATTTCAATATGAGTAATCAGTTAATAGATAAGATTATAACGTCAAATAATCTGCCCTGTCCAGAATTCACCTACGAGAATCCGGTCTTAGACAAAAATGTCGCAAAAGTACTCTCAAAAAGCTTCGTTAAAATACTCAAGTTGTCTCAACAAAACTCCAAAGTTAACGACAATTTACGGCTATCTATACTTGAAAATATAAGGAAAATGTGTCAAATAGAACCTGAAAATCATGTTAAAGTAGATGAAAACTTTACTACACTTTTGCTAGATTTTTATGAGCAGATTTTGAAAGATTCTAGAGCTAGTGAGTCCGAATCAACAGATAAGAATCTAGATTCATTTTTAATTAGAAACTTGAATGATATGAACATCGATAGTAAACACACATCACCATTAAACCCAGAGGTTGTACAGGCTTTAATAAATTTAAATCAAAATGGAATATACCTTGATGCTGTAATAGAAGATGTTGTTCATTGGAACAGTTTTGAAAAGAAGAATATTACTATTATAAAAGATTTATGGACTAATGAAAATGTCTCTATATCTCATATTAAAGAAGATATTCCAGTAAAGTTGAAACCAGATATTGAGAAGCTGCTTCTGCAAATATGTCAAAACATATTGACCGAAAGGAACTTAAATATTGAAGATTTATTTATTTCAGATATATCTCTAAAGAATTTGGTCGTAAAATCATCAAACTCAGCAAACTGCTTTCAAATATGTTGTGGTGTACTCAACTATTTATTTGTGATGACAAACTTTGATCCAACAATACAAACTTTTGTTCAATCATTTGTTAAACATGTTAGAGGAAATAATTTATTTACAAGTTTTTCAGTATTATATCCCATTCATCTTAGCCATATTGTTGTTTTACTAGACATTGATTTAGAAGTATTACCGAGAGATTTAAAAAATCATTATATTGAATGTTCTAAGAAATATTTGTCACAGTTAAGATTAACATCAGAAAATGATTTAATATTGTTACTTTCTCATTTTCCTCAATGGTTTGATATTTACTTCAATAGTTAAAGTATTTTAATTTTATTTTTTTTAATTATAATTTTTTAAGTAGGTATTGTAATTTTAATTGACATTATAATTTTATTCTAACAATGACAACAAAATTGTACACCATATAATTGGTAGGACATAGCAGCACCTATTTTTATTTTCCGTCACAATATTGTAAACCGATGTTCACAAATAAAGAATTTGATTTATTTTGGCTAATAAATGTTAATATTTTTGTTTAGTAAATAAAAACTTACAATAATATTATTAAAGTGTATTTATTATACCAGGTATAAAAACATTACTTTAGGCAAAATTTTAAAAGTAAAAAAAAGACAAAATCTTATATAATAAAAAAGCCACATAAGGATTTTTCCTACATAGTGGGCGAAATCACTTAGTCATATATTTTCTTAAAAAACTAAAACATCCAAACCAAAACAAACATCTGTCAATCACACAAATATTAGTACAGTGCGGGTATAGAACCCGCGAAATCAAAATGGAAGGCAAATCGCTAAACCCTATGCCAATCGTGTCATCTCTTGAAGGTAAGGTACTGTAGGCACCTACCACGTCATCTCTTGAAGGTACCTACCACAAAATATATTCTGTGTACCTACTGCAATTTACCCAGTTTTAGATATTTAATACATAATAAAGAAGCATCTTTTACAGCTTGGAAAAAAAGAGTGAGGCGGTGACAGCTGAAACTAAAGATCTTCAAAACCAAGTTTGTGTGTACCTACTAAAACAACATGAAAGATAATCGTTTGATTATAGGTATTTGATGACAAAAAAAATCGTCAAAGAATAGGTATGTTAGTAGGTACCACATAACTTGTAGTTTTGAGTTGTAGTATGTAAAGAGCGCTAGTGGCGCCCTCAATTTTTGCAGACTCTTTTTAGCCAAACTGTAAAATTACTTATGAATGTGAGGGTAAAGTTGGCAGTTTACGGTAGGTTTTAAAATGTATTTTAAAGTTTCTCAAAGCCATAACGTAACAACTCTCCATACAGGTCCTCAGTTCCGACTGGTATCGTCACAGAATCGAAAAGGTACGAGGGTTCAGGTTCCATGCCGAATTTAAAGTTTATTCGCAAATTTGCCTCCATTAACGTCTGCATGTGATTGTAGGTCATCATGTGTTTCTCCAAATTTTCTGGGAAAGGCAAGGTCATGTTGCAGGAGCCACAATGAAAGAGATTTGGACGAATCTGTAACAATATGAAATGGAATTATTCTATCAATATTTTAAGTGCCTACAGGTGCCTACCTACTCTCCGTTTTGGAAGGTACCTCTACAATGTTATTTTATGATTTTTAGAATGTTTTTAAAAGTATCTAGGTTTTTCAACCATTTTTTCTTACTTACCTAACCTAACCATTATGAACTGACCTCGCATTGTATAGGCTCTTAGTTTAACAAGATCTCAGCTTACACTGAAAATGTATAGCTTGATGTTTAGCCGTGTGTACCTATCTATAGTAAATTTTTATAACTTTTCCCTAGGTATTCGATTAAAATGCTTATTGCTGTCCTTGTCTCTTGCTGACAGCGCAGCGTTTACATAATAAACTACTAATAGTAACCTAAGATAAAGGATGTGTACACTTAACTTGTACTTGTACACAGGATATACACTTTATCTTTTAGTAATCTGTGGCAGCGTCACTGCATCCAGTGTGTACAGTCAATGACAAAGTTGTTATTAGGTAGGATGTTGAAATTAATAAAAAGTGCCTAGGTCAAATAATAAATATTAAATAGATTAAAAGTATCTAAAAAATATTTGTAACGTTATTTTATGTCCTGCGCAATCAACAAAATCACGTCACAACTATTGTTTAAACTTAAAACTATGAACTGTAACTTAATCCGTCAATTGAGCAAGTGCAATATTTTAAGTAATGCAATGTAATTGGTATTTTAAGTAGGTACCTGTTATAAAACTGAATAATTCAAAATTATTAAAAACAGTTTCTTGAGGAGTTGAGTTGCGTGTTGGGAGGATACCTACTAGGTACTTCCCGCGCAGCTACTACTACTAAATCTACTGATTTAATATAATACCTACTGCAGAAAGTACGTTTTTTGCATTCTTTGATTATATTTTTCAAAATAAATTCTTTATTTCACAAATTCCTGTAACATTATTAACATCGTAAAAATAATTGAAAGTGTTACTTTACTTACCTCTCTTATAAACACGGGAGTTTCCTCCAACTCTAAAACATTAGCCGCCATAAAAACGTCCTTATGCATAGTAGATTCACAGTGTTCGCGTTCTTGACCTTGAGGGAACAAGATATTACACGCATAACACTTCACCTTCTTAAAATGTGGATTACCCTGGATGGGAAAAAGAAGAAATAAACTAAAAACATTAATGCTGCAGTCAATTTCTGTGCGAAAAGTGCTTGGTTTTGAGTTTTCCCTCGTTCGACGTTCATATGTAAAAGTAAATTGTGAAATATTTTTCGACTTATATTTTTCTTCACTATGAGTTCTTGGGTTTATAAGTCCTTGCAGCTCTAAGTGACCACTATGAATAGCACCCTCGATGTGTGCCTTAAAATTATTTTTGTGTGCAGCTAAATATTTATCACAAATCAGACACCATCCTTTGCTGCCGTTATGATTTAACTTGATAGAATGTTCCTTGCCATATTTCGCAAGTTCAGATCTCCGCTTGCCGTAATCTGGAATTTCTGCATAGACTGTATTTTCCGATGATCCAGAAGGTTCGTTCTTTTTAGCTTTCGTTTCTTGGGTCTCATGCTGGGTTTTCATATGTTCAATCATAGTTTTGAAATTGATTGCCACAACAGTACCGCAGTATTTGCAAGTTGCCGAGTTAATTTTTTCGTCTACAAAATAGTATTCTCCCAATGTATTTATGAGTTTCTTCTCGATGTCTTGTGCAATAGTCCCAACTTGTCTGCTAGATCCAGCTTGTTTTAGTTTCTTTAATTCGATGTTGTCAATATTTTCACAGTTGGACCAATGATCATGAAATTTGTCTGCATCGAAAACTTTTTTACAAGTAAAGCAGTGGTATTTGTCACCTTTAACCTGAAATACATTATATAATTATAATCAAAGCAAGAATTTATGAGAAAATGATGTACCTATACCTATCTACCTACTTAAAAAAAAAAGTTTAAAGGTATAGAGTGCGTTAAAGCGTAAAAGTAAAACAAAAAATTTAAACAAACTAACAAAACAAAAAATTGTGTCCTTTACTAGAATCAACTTTTAGATTGATGTACCTATACCTATCTACCTACTTAAAAAAAAAAGTTTAAAGGTATAGAGTGCGTTAAAGCGTAAAAGTAACACAAAAAATTTAAACAAACTAACAAAACAAAAAATTGTGTCCTTTACTAGAATCAACTTTTAGATGAGTCGACCTATGTACGTTACTAAACAAAAACAACATTTTATTTTAGAAAACCCCATAAAAACTTATTGCAGGTACAAACTTAAAATAAAACTGCACCCTCAGCCCCGAGCTGGGGTATCCCTTTGTAGTGGAACAGGTTTTTATCATACATATTTTAGCGAACAGCCGAATGACTGGTGGTAATTTAAAATCATTTATTTAGATGCAGGGTAATTTACAGGGTAAATACTAACTTGTAAAACAAGCAATATTGTCCAATTAATTTGGTATACCGCTTACCGTTAAAACATAACACTTGTAACTTACTTCAGAGGGGACAAACTAATATCATGTTATCAATAAAATTATTAACAATATTTATTAGCATTTTTTTAAAACGTTAATTTATAATTTCTATAACGTAGCTAGACACAAGATTTAAATAAAACAAAAACAACATACCAATGCTTTGTTTGTAAACACTCATGTGTTATTTTTGGAAACAGACCACTTTTGAATTGAAGAAAAACTAGGCTTCTTTATGTCTCACTCCATATTAACTTAAACTTTACCATTTATGTTATCAAAATTATTATTATTGAGCTCCAAAGCAACGCAAATGGATGTCCGAATGTTTGCTTGGCTTGGCTTAGCAGAACTGAACACGGGACACTGCGCAGTTACTGTTAAGAATAATAAGCGACATGACCAAGCACGGCAGAAGTGAGATACAAGCGCATCGCTGTCTCTTTCGCTCGCGATGGTTTGACTATTGATTTTCTGTTCGTTCATTGGAAATCCTAATTTCGGTCGTGCATTGTTGTATCGCCTCGCCTTACATCTTCCCTTTGTATGTTTGTTGTCAATAAATTAACTACGATATCGGAAGGACCATTACTTAGGTGCATGAACATACTAAGACCTTTTATGAATCTATTCTCGAGTTTGGCTGGCTATTTACCATTTCAAACCCAATGGAAATTTTATAACGGATAGTTTAATAATCAATATTGGGTAACAATACTGGGTATGCATGAGATTTGTATAAATATGTAACATAAGATGTTTGTGTGGAAAGTTTAGGATATGACGCACACATAATAATACATTGGCCTATTTCAAAGAAATAGATTTCTGGGGAAACGTGATAAACTTATTTGTAACTAGGGTCTGGTCTAGTTCTTTGCAAATGTCTCGAGTATTAATTATTATTATTAGTAGTACATAGTTATTATATAAAATTGTAATAGAAATCATAGATGGCATTGGTAGAGGTCTGTGCGTATGCAAAACTCAATTCTAACCTATGTCCTAATAGGTCAGTTTCTTATTCAGCATGCGATGTGTATAGAGAGGATTTAAAGGTCCACTGATGTTAAATTGTATCGCCATTATTTCGATGGGGTAACAAATGTTTTTATTACTATTTTCACCCCTTTGCGCCTCGATCGACGCACGCACTGATTTATATGTAGGTAGGTAGAGCCGGAGCCAACCATTTAAAGGATTTCGATTATGGGATTTTTTTGCTTCCGCTGCCCGTATCTTACCAAATTATAACAAAATGACTACCTACCTTTCTATAATAACGGTCATCCTCATATGTAGTTTCTGATTGAATCAACTTAATTGTGTGTTCTTCCGACGACAAGTGCTCATCGACGGACACTACATTGATATCACAAACGTGACATTTATTATCTACGACAGAATTCCACTGGGCCATATTTATTATGATCTTGTTAATCACAACATAGCCTGAATCGTATTGTCCTGTAAAGTTCTTGGGTTGAACCACGGCATTATTTTTTAAAGCCATATGCTTCTCACTATTTTTATGCCTAGTAGCTGCTGCAATATCTGAACTCACGTAATTACATATTTCACAATAAAAGCGGTTCGCAATCTGTAAAGAATAAAAAAGAGAGGTGAGGTGTGTGCCGAGTTCGAACATCAGATCTTTGACTAGTCATACTATTAGTTATAAAAATAAATAATATTAAATATATAAATATATTTCATATTATGTGGGTAGGTGTAAAAACATATTTTTTCAAATATTTTTATAAAATTGAGCTTATTATTTTATTTAGGTACATCTAAATAGAATACTTTTTAGTCACTGCTCCATCCAGACTACCTAAACCCACCTACTACCCGTGCGGATAATCAATAGGATTGAAAATGACGTCTTCTCCTCATATAATCTGTAGGTGCGAGTAGAAACGAGATACATCAAAGACAGAGTGTCCAAGCGAGAAGTAAATAGTTTTGGCGCCATTTTTAATCCCGTTTTCCACGAGGATAGTACCTGACTAAAATATTTTTTATAAATTGCACTTTTCGCGCTAACTGTACCTACCTATCTACAGGAACAATCTGTGTTTGGTATAAAATTATAAGTCTCGTTCTTTTAAAAAAATCTTACAAACCTTAAACATGCGGTCTCTTTTGAATTTTGGAAAATAATCTTGGTTTTTCATGGTTTTCCGGTGCTTCTCCCAGCGAATATGTCTTTCAACATCCGGGATGCTTAGGAAAAATTCTTTACAAAGTAAACAGTAATGATCAATATCACCACATAGAATAAAGTTTTTATTGTATTTACTCATACTAATATTAAGTATACAAATATTATGAAATATTGGATAATAGAAAGTAAATTATAGTCTTAGAGCTTTTTACTTTATGAACGGAGTAAGTAAAGTAAAATATTTTGTATTAATGTTGAGGGTAGGGCCAATGAATCTTGTTTGTTCCGTATAAAAAATCATTGGGGTAGGCCAAGAAATTTATTGTTGTAAGTATTAGGTTTCATGGGGTAGGCCTAACAGGTAAACACATTCTAAGGGCACTTATATTTTTTTATTTCTTTTTGCTTTAAAACAAAAAAAATAATTCAGACGAGATTCAGACAAATATTACATCATCGGGACATTTGTAAGCACTGATTAGTTTTTCTGAGCGAACTAACTCTCACCTTTTCTGTACAAAACGAAACGTTAGATTTTTGACAGTCACAATGACCCCTGTCGATTGCGTTCCATCCCCTAGCTAGACACAAACAAAAATAAATAGCATTATTTATTTACTGTTTCTTTCTCAACTGTACATTTTTATATTTTGCTATCTTTTTCTTTTGTTTGGTTTGTTTGTCAAGTGTCTGATTGTGTCATTTCGGTTTCTTCTGGCTTCCGCTTGCTTGTGGTGGCATTTGTGATTTGGGTGGCATCCTTCCTGAATCCCGAATCAAACTCAGAATTAGGAATTTTTGTGAAATTGTTTCTAAGAGAATTATAAGTTGTGTGTGTTAAACTATTTCAAGGATGTAATAGTTAAATTACACATTAAATATTAAGCGAGGTTCGCATTGTGTTGCGAACTTGCGATCCATTTGACGAAAATGAGTAAAAGACGCCGTGCATCTTCCGTGGCCTCTCGTGGTGCTGATGGAGACGATAGTGACGATGGTATCGAACTGAGCAACCCTGGACCCCCGCCGTCCGTACGGAAGCGGAAGAAATTGGACCCAGTAAGTTAATTTGTTCTCTTCACTTTTACAATAACGCCGACACCACTTTTCAACCGGCATGTTTGTACATATCTTTATATCCTTTGAATAGATGTACTGTATATACATAGATACATCATACCGCGTGTTTTTGTCAACATATTAATTTTGTTATGTGTAAGATTATGAGATGAAAAACTGACAGTAACTAATTAATTAACTTTTAAAATAAGTAATTAATACTTTATACAGTAAATTATAAGTAAAACAATTTGCAACAAAAGATTATTGTTCATGCTGTTGAAAATGTCTTCGACATTAAATTAAAATATTTTTTTTATGAATAAATCATAAATTGTCTTTTCTTACTTTGTAAACAACATATTATATTCAATCTCAGGGTGAAATCTGCCAGCAGCTGTACGACACAATCAGGTCATTCAAGAAAGAAGATGGGACTTTGTTGTGTGACTCCTTCATCAGAGCTCCTAAAAGACGTCAAGAGCCACAGTACTATGAGGTTGTCTCACAGCCTATTGATTTATTGAGAGTAAGTATTAGTCATAAGAGTTACAGTTTAAACACAGTATAATAAACATACAGTACGGAAACTACGTACAAACTCTTGAAAATGGCACACTCATACACATATGCGCAACAACGTGTCGTTGATACTGTGTACAGATGATACTGTGAGTACCACGACATTCGCTTAGGAGTCTCGTCGGTACTTGTTTGTGTGAGTGTTTCGTTTCGAGTGCTTGTACATAGTTTCTGTACTGTATGTTTATTATACTATTTGTTGTTTGACACTCAACGTTCACGGGATTTAACTTATACCCACTGTTATGTTTCAGGTGCAACAGAAATTAAAAACAGACACTTATGAGGATATAGAAGAGTTGTCAGCCGACATTGAGCTGCTGGTGAACAATGCTAAGGCATTCTACAAGCATGACACTGTTGAATACAAGGATGCCATTGATTTGTGGAAACTATATACACAGACTAAACATGCACTTGAAAATGGTAAGTAAAGTCGCAAATTAGTGAACCACGTTTTATATAAAATAATGGGCTATATACATTTAAGACAATCCTTGAGGCCAGTGTGGCGTAGCGTGGGTTTTCATCCTCCCCCCCATTTTCCACTATAAGTCAGTTTTTCCAGTGCTTCAAAATTTCAACATATCTCGGCTCCTCTCTTTCGCACCCTTGCGGTTTCGCTTGGCACGCTCGCGATTTAGAGATTTTTTTTATTAACAATTTTAAAATTCGCATACCCCGCATTTTATATACCGTCCGGGACCCGCCCTCCATGCTATGCCACTCAAATCACCCACACAAATCATCAAATTAATTAATGTAATAAAGTCAAATGCCAAACCAAGTCTTGGGTCAAAAATTATTTTTGAGTGTGATAAAATGGGGGCCATGGGGGTCACAATGCTGCTGTTTGGCATTCAAAGTGTTGGATTGACCTGTGTATAGATTTGCTATTATTAAATAATTCTCTTAATTTATAATTATTGAATTCTTAAATTTTTTGTAATTGAATTCTTATTATTTTTTATTTATAATTTATAAAGTTAACCAGTTCAAATCCCACTTGTTATAGAATTTTTTTTAAATTATTTTATAAAGAGATTTTTTTTCTTTCCATTTCTTTTACAAACTCTTTTGACAAGGGTTGTCTGAGCTCAATTGTTTATTGTCTGAGAATTAAGGGTGCCATTAGTCATGGTTTTTCAGACATGTTTTTTTACCAGGTCTATCACCAAAACGGTTTTATGCAAGAAGCTGTAAGTTATGTACAATATTATTACTCTGTATTCAAACTTTGAATAATAAAAATATTTCATTAGATAGCTATAGTAACCATAGACTAAAAATAAAAAATATGCGCCCCAAACAAAACCTATTGTATGACATGCGATTTTACCGGAGAACGCAATTCATAATTTCCCATGATACAGGCTGAGAATGCTTTTTTTGAGACAGTTTTAAAACCAAAAAATATTGTTTTTATGTTTATTAAGTTAATAATTAACCAACTTAAAAAACATTCTCTTTGGTATGTAATTTATGTTTCTTGTTTGCTTAAAACTGTCTGTGATTTTCAACAACAGATTTTCTATTGTGTCCATTGCTTAGTATTCATAGTGTAGATTCTTTGTATTTCAAAAAAAGGTAAAAACAATGTTTAATCTTAATAAATGATAACTTTTTAATATTATTAAATATTATTATGGCTATACTCATGGTTGATTTCGTGAGGTCCGCGACGCCGCCGCCGATTCGCTCTTGAAAATGGACTCCGTTTGAGTTCGAAACTAGTTGAGCATTCCCGAAATCAATCTGTGAGTAAAACCGTAATAATATTTAATAATATATTAAGTATGACTCGCGAAAGTTATTATACTAAAATAGATTACATTTTATTGCTTATAATATACATCTGTAATTTTTGCCAAATAGTTAGCCAATATTTTAATTTGTTACTTTCTATAAGGTGACGATATCAAGATTCCGAAGCTTTCTCGAAATGGCTCATCCAGCAGAAGATCAGATGTAGCTGAGGATCTATCAGAGACATCCACTAACAATGAAGAGGACAATGTGTTTGAGGAATTGTTCAATGCAGTAAGTTCTCCATGGTTGCTCTTATTAAATAAGTTTCACTAAATACTATTTAATTTGGTAATTTTTTTCTGAAAAGAACATAGTCTGCCACCATATAAACTGAGTTTATAAGTTTCATTTACTGTAAATATTTAAATATTTGTTATAACAGTTTAAAATGTAAACAATGGTTAGTGAATCTTATAAAATAAAATAAGATGATTCTGTTTCAACTAAATCTCTTTCCTTTTTCTTCAGGTAATGACAGCCAACAGTGATGGTCGCCCTCTATACCCGGCCTTCCAGTTCCTTCCCTCTAAGCGTCGCTACCCGGAGTACTTCAACGTGATCGACTCCCCTATAGACCTGAAGACTATAGCACAAAAAATCCAAGGTGGAGAGTACATTAACCTAAATGATCTGGAGAGGGATTTACTGCTGATGGTCAGAAATGCCTGCCATTTCAATGAGCCTGGCAGTCAGATTTATAAGGATGCTAAGACTATGAAAAAGGTTAGTAGCTTATTGTTCATTTTTAGCATTCCTTTACTATTAGTTAGCGGTGTCTCAGCGGTGTTTACCAATATCATTATGTACATTTCTAAGGCAGGTTGCATTGGTACATGCCAGGTTTGAACCCACACATACGTGCTTGCAAAGCGGATCCGACCAACAAGCCACCATGACTCTGTAACTTTAGAATTTCGTAGTAGAGGAATTTAAATTTAGAAATATGTTTAATCTCGGCCACTTGAGTGATGAGTTTTTCTTCTTAATCCTATTCTAGTAGTATTGTTGATCGAAGCAATTAAATCTAATCACATAATCATTTAATTATACTCAGGCTATGTTGCAGTGGCCATTGATGATAAAGTATATTTTGCAGGTCATACAGATGCGTAAGCAGGAGATCGACCAGCATGGCCGAAGTGGGCCCGCGAAGACTTCCGAACGTATACGAAGTAAGCGCACTTCGCGGGTTGGGCCTGTGCCCAATAGCAAGGCGTTGGCGATCATGGAGCCGCCTGGCTCTGATACCGAGCCTGATGTTAAGGTAAACTTGACGGTGGGAATGGGGTAGAAGGAAGAAGGATTAGGGTAGTTGCCTATATTAAAAAAGTATAATTATATATTTGATATCACCTTAAAAATTATTATTAAAGTGATATGTGAGTAAGTTATTAGCTTTCGAAATTTATAAAAAAGGTTATTGCTATCCTTTTCCCGCAAAATGATAGCAAAGCCTTCTCTGTCATTTTTGAATTTTTGTTATTTTTTTACTCCAAAGTTTTTGGAGAACTTGAATATCTCCAACTTTAAAAAAATATATACTTATTTATTGGCATGCTGGGTATAAACTAGAAAACATATTAAGCTAAAAGTAATGTATTGTATTGTTTTTTTACCCGACATTTTAGTATTGCCACTAACATTTTTAATTACGATATTGCCAGCTTTCGTAAACTACGAAATATACTGAGAAAAAAAAACAGTCTGATTTGATTACAATTTAAAAATCATGATTTTTCCATCCTGGTATGTTCCAGGTTCAATTTCCCGGTCGGGAAATGTGCCCAGTATATGGCACCAGGCAGACAAGCTCGCCTCATATGATATGGAATTCATTACGTAACTGGCGAAATGTGAGCGTAAAGCTGGCACCATACTTGGTGTATTTGTACAAACATTAGCGTCATTGGGCCAATGCGATATCACCAATATCACCATTGTAAAAAGGTGTTTTGCATTGACCTGATAACGCGAATGTTTGTACAAATACACCATGTATAGTACCAGCATTAGTTACTTTTGCGTAAACCTTCGGGGCTACAGGCGTTATTTATATAAACAACCTAATTATCTTTAAATGTTATTTCTTTTAATAGCATTCCGAAGATAGTGCTGGCGAAAGTGACGAGGAGAAGAACGAAAATGAAGATTCTCCGCAATGGAAGTTATTGGAAACCATCAAGAACCATTTGGGTCCAAACGGTATTAAAAAGTTTCAGTATTTTATCGCCTAACCCAAAAATAACTATTCTTAGATAAGAAATTGCGCTTCATTTATAGGGACGCCAATGTCAGAAGCGTTCTGGAAACTTCCATCTCGTCGGGCTTATCCAGATTACTATAAGGAGATTAAGAATCCTGTGTCACTGAATCAGATTAAGAACAAGATTAGACGGGGAAACTATGGAACTTTGTCTGAAGTGGCCGGGGACATGAACATCATGTTTGAAAATGCCAAACAGTATAATGTTCCTTCATCAAGACTGTACAAGGATGCTGTTAAATTGCAGAGGTAAGAATATACTTGTTAATACATACTAGTTTTCAAAGAAAAAAAATATTGTCCCACTCACTAGGGAACAATTTTATTTACGAACACAATATTTCAAATAAACTATTTACACGAGGTAATTTAATTACATAAAATAAGCATTTATATTTCAAAACAAACAAGCTACAGAATACTAATATGAGTGCTACAGGATGAATAAAAATAACTGGCTTTAATTACTATATACTGACACTTAGGGAATAAAATTTCCTCTTTAAATCCACTTTTTTTTCTGTTATCATTCAATGATATGTATAGTGAGCGACATTAATCCATTAGCACGCTCAGTTTATATTCCTTTGCACTACCTACTCACACCGCAAACGCACGCTAATTACAGGAATATTAACATAGCATCCTAATAAATTACTATTATTGAGAATGTTGATTTGTAGGTGCAAAGGAAAAAAAATATAGCGAGTTAATGGACTTATGTCTCTACTATATAATGTTCTTGACTTTCTTTTGAACACATACGAAACTTCGTTCTGCGTTTCTTTTTTTTTAAGGGAGGATTCTATCTCTATCCCTTGCCTGAGAGACTTCTCTAAATTGGTTATTGGTCTTACGAGTGTATATGTAACTTTGTCGTGTAAATACTGCTTGTGAGATGTAGGCCGTAATATTTGATTGGTTGATTTATGAACTGTCTATTATCATTTTGGTAGTTGTAAAATATCGACTTCTTCAGGATGTATTCGCGTTTTCAGTAGTGGTAGCGTAGATACCATGGTTATTTATTCAAGAACATCTTGTTCTTGAATAAATAATATGAAGATTTTGTAATGGAATTTTTACAATGTATGTTAGTCGGGTACTGAAAGTATTTACCTTACTAAGATATAATTGCTAACATATTCTAAATCATTACGAAAAGTAGAATTTTCCTTAATTGACTTGGAAATACTATTTTATTTTTTATACTTAGTAAACGATTTTAATGACTCTTCACATACTTTGAGGGATCCGCATATCTTGACAGTCTTCTTGCATGACCAATAACTTATTATTATTTCAATAAGATTGCCTTGTGCCCAAAAAGTTCTTATAAAATATTTTCCAATTTTTTTTCGAGATTATTGTGGCAAACAAGTGGTAATAGGCCAATATAAGCTGACATCATGTTATACGAAGAGCTTATACAAAGTGAGGTTAGTTCAAACTGGTTTTGTGTAGGTTGATGTGTAGCCGTGTACGATATGTAGTATTCTGTCACCTGGGGTAAATTGTGGGCAAACAATTGTTAGAAATTGAGCTAAACCGTACTGAGCTAAAAGTACTTAAAAATCGATCAATAGGTTATGTAAATAAAATAATTTTCTTTAAGTATATTAATTTATTTTTTATAACTACATTATTATACAAGTATTTACAAACTAAATATAACTATTTACAATTTGCCTATAATAAAAACAAAAAATAATTAAAAAAAAAATAATAGAAAAAAAAGTACCTAAATATTATGCGTCAAAGTACTAAGTTTTATCAAAAAAATACAAAAATTTAATAATATTGTTACGAGCCAAGATACAGGATTATTAAAATCAATCAATAATAAATTAAACTACGAACAGAAATAGAATGTTCCTGACTTTCTTTTTAAAACATACAAAAACTTTTTCTCGTTTACAATGTTATTACACAACAATTTATTATAGTAGTTATTATTGTATAATGTTCTTGACTTTCTTTTTAAAACATACGAAAACTGCTTCTCGTTTCTTTTTCGCCTCGGCGGTACGACCGCCCTACCAGGTGAGACCCCCAGTTGACCAGGGGAGGCCCAGCAGTGGTAGACCAGCGACGAAGGCGATGAGGATTTGAGCAGTAGGTAGTTTGTGCTCGTTTACAACGCAATCAGAGCTATTTCTCGTTTTCAATGTTATTATACAACAATGATGTAGTTGTCATCATGGTATAATGTTCTTGACTTTCTTTTTAAAACACGGAAACTATTTCTTGTTTCAATGTCATTACACAACAGTTCAGTATAGTTATCATCATGGTCGGTATAATGTTCTTGACTTTCTTTTTAAAACACGAAAATTGTTTCTTGTTTTAATGTCACATTACACAACAGTTTATAGTTATCATCATGGTCGGTATAATGTTCTTGACTTTCTTTTTAAAACACAAAAACTATTTTTTGTTTGTTCATGCCTCGGTGGTCTTACATTATATTACACAACTGTTTAGTATAGTTGTCATCATGGTTAGTATAATGTTCTTGACTTTCTTTTTAAAACACGAAAATTGTTTCTTGTTTTAATGTCACATTACACAACAGTTTATAGTTATCATCATGGTCGGTATAATGTTCTTGACTTTCTTTTTAAAACACGAAAATTATTTCTTGTTTCAATGTCATTACACAACAGTTTATAGTTGTCTTCATGGTCGGTATAATGTTCTTGACTTTCTTTTTAAAACACGAAAACTATTTCTTGTTTTAATGTCATTACGCACCAGTTTAATATAGTTGTCGTCGTGGTCGGTATAATGTTCTTGACTTTCTTTTTAAAACACGAAAACTATTTCTTGTTTTAATGTCATTACACTACAGTTTATAGTTGTCATCATGGTATAATGTTCTTGACTTTCTTTTTAAAACACGAAAATTATTTCTTGTTTCAATGTCATTACACAACAGTTTATAGTTGTCTTCATGGTCGGTATAATGTTCTTGACTTTCTTTTTAAAACACGAAAACTATTTCTTGTTTCAATATTTACACACCAGTTTAATATAGTTGTCATCATGGTATAATGTTCTTGACTTTCTTTTTAAAACATACGAAAACTGCTTCTTGTTTTTTTCGCCTCGGCGGTCGTACCCTACCAGGTGAGACCCCCAGTTGACCAGGGGAGGCCCAGCAGAGGTACACCAGCGACGAAGGCGATGAGGATTTGAGCAGTAGTATGTGCTCGTTTACAACGCAATCAGAGCTATTTGTCGTTTTCAATGTTATTATACAACAATGATGTAGTTGTCATCACGGTATAATGTTCTTGACTTTCTTTTTAAAACACGAAAACTATTTCTTGTTTCAATGTCATTACACAACAGTTTAGTATAGTTATCATCATGGTAGGTATAATGTTCTTGACTTTCTTTTTAAAACACGAAAATTGTTTCTTGTTTTAATGTCACATTACACAACAGTTTATAGTTATCATCATGGTTGGTATAATGTTCTTGACTTTCTTTTTAAAACACAAACTATTTTTTGTTTGTTCATGCCTCGGTGGTCTTACATTATATTACACAACTGTTTAGTATAGTTGTCATCATGGTTAGTATAATGTTCTTGACTTTCTTTTTAAAACACGAAAATTGTTTCTTGTTTTAATGTCACATTACACAACAGTTTATAGTTATCATCATGGTTGGTATAATGTTCTTGACTTTCTTTTTAAAACACGAAAATTATTTCTTGTTTCAATGTCATTACACAATAGTTTATAGTTGTCATCATGGTCGGTATAATGTTCTTGACTTTCTTTTTAAAACACGAAAACTATTTCTTGTTTCAATGTTTACACACCAGTTTAATATAGTTGTCATCATGGTATAATGTTCTTGACTTTCTTTTTAAAACATACGAAAGCTGCTTCTTGTTTTTTTCGCCTCGGCGGTCGTACCCTACCAGGTGAGACCCCCAGTTGACCGGGGGAGGCCCAGCAGAGGTACACCAGCGACGAAGGCGATGAGGATTTGAGCAGTAGTATGTGCTCGTTTACAACGCAATCAGAGCTATTTCTCGTTTTCAATCTTATTATGCAACAGTGATGTAGTTGTCATCACGGTATAATGTTCTTGACTTTCTTTTTAAAACACGAAAATTATTTCTTGTTTTTAATTTTTACACATCACTTTAATATAGTTGTCATTATGTTCTTGACTTTCTTTTTAAAACATACGAAAACTGCTTCTAGATTCTTTTTCGCCTCGGCGGTCGTACCCTACCAGGTGAGACCCCCAGTTGACCAGGGGAGGCCCAGCAGAGGTAGACCAGCGACGAAGGCGATGAGGATTTGAGCAGTAGTATGTGCTCGTTTACAACGCAATCGGAGCTATTTCTCGTTTTCAATGTTATTATGCAACAGTGATGTAGTTGTCATCATGGTATAATGTTCTTGACTTTCTTTTTAAAACACGAAAATTATTTCTTGTTTCAATGTCATTACACAACAGTTTATAGTTATCATCATGGTCGGTATAATGTTCTTGACTTTCTTTTTAAAACACGAACATAGTTGTCATCATGGTACAATGTTCTTGACTTTCTTTTTAAAACACGAAAATTATTTCTTGTTTCAATGTCATTACACAACAGTTTATAGTTGTCATCATGGTCGGTATAATTTTCTTGACTTTCTTTTTGAAACACGAAAACTATTTCTTGTTTTCAATGTTTACACATCAGTTTAATATAGTTGTCATCATGGTATAATGTTCTTGACTTTCTTTTTAAAACATACGAAAACTGCTGTTTGTTTTTTTCACCTCGGCGTTCATACCCTACCTGGTGAGACCCCCAGTTGACCAGGGGAGGCCCAGCAGAGGTAGACCAGCGACGAAGGCGAGGAGGATTTGAGCAGTAGTGTGTGCTCATTTACAACGCAAACAGAGCTACTCCTCGTTTTCAATGTTATTATACAACAATGATGTAGTTGTCATCACGGTATAAAGTTCTTGACTTTCTTTTTAAAACACGAAAACTATTTCTTGTTTCAATCCCATTACACAACAGTTTAATATAGTTGTCATTATGGTATAATGCTCTTGACTTTCTTTTTAAAACATACGAAAACTGCTTTACGTTTTTTTCGCCTTGGCGGTCGTACCCTACCAGGTGAGACCCCCAGTTGACCAGGGGAGGCCCAGCAGAGGTAGACCAGCGACGAAGGCCACGAGGATTTGAGCAGTAGTGTATGCTCATTTACAATACAATCAGAGCTAATCGATCGCGCTCCAAACCTTGGTGTTGCAAATTGTATATTCCAAACGTCTTCTTCTGTGTATATCACGTCTATTGCGGCTGGCAAACTCAGTTTAGCTTCAACTTCAACTTCAGTTCGCTTACATATTTTTCGACTGAATTTCTATTAAACTGTATGCTTTTTTCACTTAAATACGTGGAAAGTTTTAACTTATTCCCGGAACGGATTTGGTCTCAGTTTCGCCACATTACACTTTGACTCTGAATCAGGTTCAGTTTCACTATTACATTTCAATGCTATACTAGCAGCGTTTAAACTAAACTAGTAGACTTGTTACTTCGTTGGAGGACCAACACAAACTGAAATAAAACATACAATGTCGTCATATTTAAGAGCGTCATTAAAGTTGTGGTGGGGGTAGCCTATTAGAACCAAAACAATAGCGTGGTGATTAAGCTTATCAGTTTAAGTGGTGCATTTCTTGAAAAAAAGGATTATGATCCCTAATTTGTTTAAGCTTTGAATGCCCTTTTGTATATTATAGGGTCTTTATTCCTATTACTAGCATTTTGTTCTTAGAAGGTTTAATATTAATAACAACATCGGTATAGTTTTTTGAAATTTTTATATTGTTATGGTATTTGTAAAATGCAGTCTTGTGTACTTAATATAATTTGTAAAAAATTTAAAAGGCAATTGTTAGAGTTTATTCCAAGATAATTAAATACCTTAGTCTTAAATTCGAAATACTTAATCGTAGCAAATGTTTTTTATGGTATTTTCAAAACTAGTAATAATTTAACAATGTTAAGTGTCAGCATTAACAGTTGCAGTTGGCATGACACAGGATTTTTTTTAATATATCAATCTTCAAGCATTAAAATATACAAGTTCATTAAACAAAAAAAATATGTATGTACCCTGAACAACATTAAATCTACAAAAAAAATCCACACAATCATAAAAATACTCAGTAGTTTGTATAGGTACATATAAAACGGTAGAAGTAGGCCATATTAAGCAAACATAAAGTGCTATAAAATGTAAAACAAATCACAAAATTAATCAGATACTTTTTTAATATCCCTGCGTATCTACTTTATTTCAATTGGATAAGTATTAGATTTCATTGATAATTACTTCTGTGATGCCGTTCGCTGTGTGTGCGCTGGCCCTGATTGTAAGATATTGCTTACAACAATGAGTACTATAGGTCGGTATGGTATGAAAATAAAATAAAGAATACGTCATGTATATTCATTTAATTCTTAGAATAAACAAAAAAATCAGGACATACAAATTTTATTAAATTGCCTAAAAAACAATCGCTTTGTAAAATAAAAGTGCAATACACAAAATCAGTATTTCATGAGACTTATTTTCTAAATAATTCATTTTTAATATTATGCTTCTATCAAACAATACATTTCTTTATATTCACAAAAAGGTTTTATTCACAAAAGTATTTCTAAAAAGGTTTCTTGATGACATGATTTTAGTAAGTCTACGACTAGAAACAATAAATTTCCTTACAAAGGAACACAAAAAGGTATTTTGACAGAAGGATTTAGGTATTCTTTCTTCGAAACGTGATGTTTTTAATTAGTTGGCTTTGTTTATACAACATAAACAAAGCCAACTAATTAAAAACATCACGTTTTTAATTAGTTGGCTTTGTTTATGTTGTATAAACAAAGCCAACTAATTAAAAATTTCTCTACATTCATAAAATTGTTCTATTTACAAAAGGATTAACCAAAGCTCGTTTCTTCGTTACTGAACTTAATTATTAGTAGCTACAAAACAATTAACAATGAATTATTAACTTTTATGAAAAAGGTATCTTCTCAGAAGGAATTATACATATTGTATTATTTCTTCGAAACGTATCAATCGCTTTTAAAACAAATGCAACAAGGTTTTACAACAAAAGAATATTTTTACAATACTATTAGGTATTTGTTACACTTTATGATTGCAACTATTATCTTAGGTATGGTATCTGATTTTACCGGAGTCAATGATAGGTGATCAAATATTTTACCGGAGAAAATGATGAAACACCCATCACACACCCCTCCTGACATTACACCATATTATCCGTCATGTAAAGGAAATAAAATTAACGCGCAAAGTTAATCTGATGGAAATGCAATATTACGGAAATTCGCATCGCTTAATAAAAATTTGGAAAATAGAAAATGTTTAATCGGAGCAAATGATGTGTGTTTCTGACATTACACCATATTATTCTCCATGCAAAGGAAATAATATTGAGGCGCAAACTCAATCCGATGAAAATGCAATATTACGGAACCTCCATCGTTTAATAAGAATTTGGAAAATACGGAAATGTTTAATCGGAGCAAATGATGTGTGTTTCTGACATTACACCATATTATTCTCCATGTAAAGAAAATAAAATCAAAATGCAAACTCAATCTGATGGAAACAAAACTCCATAGGAGACGAGTTTGGAAAATATAAAATGATTTACCGGAGTCAATGATGGTTGATAGTGATATTACACCATATTAAACTCCATGTAAAGGAAATAAAATTAAAGCGCTAACTTAATCTGATGGAAATGCAATATTACGGAAACTCCATCGCTTAAAAAGAATTTTGGAAATACAAAAAATGTTTTACCGGAGAAAATGGGCGTTCCTGGCATTACACCACATTATTCTCCATGTAAAGGAAATAAAATTAAAGCGCAAATTGAATCTAATGGAAACGCAATATTACGGAAACTCCATCGGTTAAAAAGAATTTGGAAAATACAAAAAAAAATTACTGGAGAAAATAGGCGTTCCTGGCATTACACCACATTTTTCTCCATGTAAAGAAAATAAAATAAAATGCAAACTCTATCTGATGGAAACAGAAACTCCATAGGAAAAGAGTTTGGAAAATATAAAATTATTTACCGGAGTCAATTGGAAAATATAAAATTATTTACCGGAGTCAATGATGGGTGATAGTGATATTACACCATATTGAACTCCATGTAAAGGAAATAAAATTAAAGCGCAAACTGAATCTGATGGAAACGCAATAATACGGAAACTCCATCGATTAAAAAGAATTCGGAAAATACAAAAAAAAGATTACCGGAGAAAATGGAAGCTCCTGGCATTACACCACATTATTCTCCATGTAAAGAAAATAAAATCAAAATGCCAACTCTATCTGATAGAAACAGAAACTTCATAATAAAAAAGTTTGGAAAATATAAAATGTTTTACCAGAGTCAATGATGGGTGATAGTGATTTTACACCACATTATACTCCATGTAAAGGAAATTAAATCTAGGTGCGAACTCAATCTGATGGAAACGGGAACTCCATCGATCACACCTACGGCACATGAAATACCACGTATCCTTAAAACGTAAGATTAAAGTTAGAAGAGTTCGATTATCGCATTGTGTACAAACAAGGGAAAAATAATACTAACCCAGACGCTCTCTCCAGACCTCCTGTAATGTTTACTAACCAAACTTCACCATCAACACTAAACAAAGTTAACTTAGACCCATTTCAATCCGACTACGAAGAATATATCAACAGTGTCGATCAATCTTGCGATACTCCATTTCTTAAGGTTACAACCGACTTCTTGTGTAATGAACGCCATAAAGACATTTTTATACCCGTTTCTAGTTGATTGTTCGAACACAATCACCTTTCGACTGAAGCTTTAGATCTATGTTCTTAAACGAAGGTTATATAAACAAATCCAAAGAACTGTAAGAAACAGACCAAATCAAAACTATCAAAGGTCAAACCCTACATTTTAGTGTAACTAGAACCGACCATTTCGATTCCTGGGATTCGGAAGACTATTTCAAATGTCTCTTGTCTTGCCTTCGCAAAAATAAAATTAATCAACTCTGCATAAATAGGATCGTACTTGTAAAATGCAAGGACACCCTAAAAAGTCTGAAGGAAGAACTTAACCAGTATTCTGAAAAAGTAAAGGAAAGCGAAAAACCCTTTCTTCAAAAGCATCAAACCACATTTTTAATGGTGAGCTACACCATTGGACTATTGATGTTAGCATACCTAGTCTTCAAGACATGCTGCTGCTGCTTCCGTTAGAAACGGAATACATGAGAGACGGAGATCACCGAGGTGATCACGACAGCGGATGCATACAAATTATTAACAACTCTTTCAACCGATCCCGTCGTCAACAACAAGTCGTCCCGCTCGAAATTCTACCTTCAAGACATAGAGAAACTTCATGCGTAACCGACGATGACTCCGAAGCCAACAGCCCAACACCCTCTCAAAAATTGCGCACCGCGCAATCTTTATTCTAAGGGGGGAGGTGTTATGTAACCATAACATCATCCAGTGACGCCTTCCTTTTTGTTGTAATGTAATCTTTAGAAAATAGCATGTTCCGAAAAGATTCACTCTTCCCTTTTTATCACTTAACCGAATCTTTCTGTGTATAAATAGTCCAGACTCGCTGGACAGACATACATTGTAAATCTGATCGTGACAAGGACAAGAGTTCCTAATAAACGTTGTGCAAAAATAAAGTGTCGTTTACACTCCGGTATCACATCACATCTAATAAAAATTGCGATATTTGATGGAATCAAAATCAAATAGCAATAAATCATCAAGTGCTGGAAAAGTAGCAAACGGTGGTGTATCATACATATCTACAAATAAAGAAGAAAGCACATATGCATCACATCTGATAAAAATAGAGGGAGAGGGAATCAAATATTGGGAGAGGGATGAAGAAAAGGTCATTGAAAACAGTGGAAGAGGAACCGAGTAGTAAAAAGATCAAGACTCTTGAAGCTCCTTCAATATCATCGGCAGGCCCTAGTCTAAATATAGGTACTGTAAATAATGATAAAATTGAATGTTCTGTGTGTAGTGTATTAGTGATAAGGAAATATTTTACTAATCATCTAAAGAGTAATACCCACAAAAATAATGTTTTAAAATCCGATAATGAATTACAACACGTTCAAATAGTTGAAAGCGCATTCGGTAATAGAATTGTTACTTATCGAATAAAATCTGATGTAATATCAAATCAAATATTAGAAATACCCGAGTTATTTTTGCAAAATGTTAAAGATGTAATATGTAAATTAATAGAAAGATCTGTTTTAGAATACTTAACTGTGAAAATTAATTTTATTCTTATTGCAGACTTTGTGCAACAAACAAAAATCTTACCAATACTTTTGATTTCCAAACACATAATAATATAATTGGTCAAGGGACAGATTTTAAAATATTTTATTCATCTTTGATTGATACTTTAGCAAGTAAAATAAGTGCTTTCGAGAAAAAAGATAGTGGATGGAGTCTTAAAAATATAAAATACATTGATATGAATGTAAATAAATTTAATCCCCTTCGCGCTAGTTCATACATAGAGCTTCCTCGTGATATAAAAGTTAAAAGAGCCGTGATTAACGTAAAAAAATTTGATTGTTTTTGTTTTAAATGGGCTTTACTCTCGGCTTTATTTCCTGTTAATAAAAACATGGAAAGAGTAAATTCTTATACCATGCATTCAAATAAACTTAAGTTTGATGGTATTGCTTTTCCAGTAAAAATAGTAGATATCACAAAAGTAGAAAAACTAAATAATATTAGTATCAATGTTTTTGGTTTAGAATTTAATGCCATTCCATTGTAGGTCCTTTATTCTTAACAAAATGTCGTAAAACTAATCATATTAATTTATTATACATATCTAATGGTACAAATAATCATTATTGTTTTATAAAACATTTATCGCGATTAGTTAGTAAACAAATCTCAAATCATGAACATGCAGTTTATATGTGATGGTTGTTTACTTCACTTTCCATCACAGGAAGTATTAAATAACCATCAACAGTTAAATTGTGCTCATGTAGTTTTGGAATTACAACCGGTGAAAAGAGTCAAAAAAATTGGTTTGGTGAACCAACATCAAACGATAAATTAAAATTTGATAAGTTCCAGAAAAAATTAAAAATACCTTTTGTAGTATATGCTGATTTTGAAGCATTTTTAAATCCAATTGAAACATGTCCTAATGATCCATCCAAATCGTATACAAACAATATCCAAAAACACGAAGTGTACAGTTTTGGGTATTATATTAAATGTTCTTATGATGATAATTTATCAAAATATGAGACATATAACGGTCCAAACTGTGCACAAGTGTTTATACAACGTTTGCTCATAGATTTAAAAACAATCTGTAAAAAGAATAATTTAAAAAAAAGTTCAATTTCTTTATCAAATGAAGAAAGAGAAAGAATATCAAATATTAAAATTTGACACATTTGTGAAACTGATTTAAACGATGAACAGTTTTACGATTTTGATTGGCACACTGGTGGTTTTAGAGGTGTTGCTCATGAAGTTTGTATTTCCAAGTTTAGAACACCCCGCCATGTTCCAGTAGTTTTGCATAATCTTAGCCATTACGATGCTCATTTTATTGTTAACGCGTTAAACATCATTGATGGTGAAATTGAAATTATTCCTCAGAATAAGGAATGTTATATTTCTTTTACTAAGAAATTAAAAATAGATAATCAACAAGTTAGTTTACGATTCATAGATTCATTAATATTTTTATTGTGTAGTTTAGATCAACTAGCTAAAAACCTGAAAGATGAACAGTTTGAAGAGTTGAAAAGAAACTTTCCTAGTAATGAGGATTTTGTTCGTTAAGACGAAAAGGTGTTTATCCATATGAATTCATGACATGTTCTGATTCTTTGAAACTTACATCACTTCCTAATCAAAACCAATTTTATAATTCACTTACAGACTCTCATATTTCAAATGATGATTATAATCACGCAAAAGATGTCTGGAGCCACTTTAACTGCCATAGTATGTTAGATTATTCTGATTTATATTTAAAAACGGATGTATTACTATTAGCGCACGTCTTTGAAAACTTTAGAAAGGTTTGCATTGATACGTATGACTTAGACCCTACTCATTATTTTACAGCACCGGGCTTGAGTTGGGATGCAATTAAGCAAGAATTATTGACTGATTATGAAAAAATTGCCTTTTTTAGAGCGGGTATCAGAGGGGGTGTATCTCAATGCAGCAAACGTTATGCTAAGGCCAACAATAAATATATGGAGAATTACGATAGAGAAAAACCTAATTCATATCTAACTTATTTTGATGCCAATAATTTATATGGATGGGCTATGTCTCAATTTCTTCCAGTTGGTGGTTTTGATTGGGTAAATTCTAATACAGATTTTGATGTACCAGATACATCTGATATTGGTTATGTTTTAGAAGTTGATTTAGAGTATCCTGATGAACTTCATGATTTGCATTCAGACTTTCCATTATGTCCCGAGAATATTTGTGTGGGTAATAATACTAAAAGAACTAAATTAGTTCCCAATTTAAAAAATAAATCAAAATATATAATTCATTACAGAAATCTAAAACAATGTATATCAATGGGTATGAAATTATTAAAAGTGCATAGGGTTTTAAAATTCAGACAAAATTCTTGGCTAAAACGTTATATAGACTTAAATACAAAATTGAGATCACAAGCTAAAACAGATTTCGAAAAAGACTTTTATAAATTAATGAACAATTCTGTCTGTGGTAAGACAATGGAAAATATTGAAAAAAGGGTTAATGTAAAGTTAGTTACTCACTGGCAAAATCATGGTAAAGTTTTGGGTGCTCAAGATTTAATATCAAAACCAGAGTTCCATAGTTTGTCTATATTCTCAGAAAATTTGGTTGCAGTTCAGATGCGTAAAACCAAATTAGTATATAATAAACCAATTTATTTAGGATTTTGCATTTTAGATATTTCCAAAACTCTCATGTATGATTTTCATTACAATTAAATGATTAAGAAGTTTAATAATAAAATAAAATTACTGTACACAGATACTGACAGCTTAATATATCCAATTTTTACTAATAATTTTTATGAAGATATAAAACCCGATTTTTACGTATTTTGATACCTCTGATTATGACTTAAATAATATTTTCGGATACCCAAAAATAAATAAAAAGAAATTAGGTTTTTTTAAAGATGAAAATAATGGTAAAATATTAAAAGAATTTGTGGGTCTACGATCAAAATTGGATGCTTTTGAAGTTGAAAATAAATTTATAGCAAAAGCAAAAGGTGTTAATAAAAGTGTTACTAAAAAGATGAATATGGAAAATTATAAGTCATGTCTTTTGAATAAAAATGTTCAATTTTGTAGTATGCTTAGATTTAAATCAATAAAACACGTAATTTTCACACAGATAATAAACAAAACATGTTTGTCATACAATGATACTAAGCGGTGTAGTTTAGAAAATAATATTGACACATTAGCTTGGGGTCATTTCAAATTACGAGATGTTACCTAAGTGTTATTTAAATTTAAGAATGATGTATTGACTTGGCGAATAAAAAGACGATAATTAATCGTCTTTTTTTTTGTTACTTACAATAAAATATATAACTTTTACATTTAACCTGTTATTTTTATTTAAACCTTGTAGACTGTAGATGTGTAAAATGTTTCATTTTATTCATCCATTTACAGCAATTGTAATATATAAATATTTATTATATAAGTAATATATAATATTTGTTGAAAAATCCTCGTGATAAAACTCAAATACGATATTTAGCACGACAGATATCTCCAGATAATACAAAATTTATTGAAGATGCTTATAGGGATGCTACTTCTGAAGCCCATGGATATTTAATGATTGATTTAAAACAGGGTACCAATGACCTGTGTCGTATCAAGACAAAAATATTCCCATTTAATGGTTATTGCACAGTATACATACCTACAAAAAAGTTTAAATACTCAAAGAGTCAAACAGTTCCAATCATTTACTAGTCATGCAGCGTAGACTAACAACGCATACAAATTTGGTTTAACTTTTAGGTTGTTTGATGACTCAGAAACTGTGTAGTTAGGGTTATGTACTGGATAAACGGAACCCTTATAGGATCATTTATTTTTGGGTTCAACTGACACCGGATTAGACGCTTTATTGCCAAGCTGTAACTTAAATAATCACGTCTAAATATTACAAGTTAAATAACTACTAATACTAGTATTAAATAATAAGAAAATAGCACTAAAGTTCAATGTTGACTCTGCATTTGCGTTCTGAGGCACTAATACAGTGATTTTGCATTTCTTATTACGTAATTTTCACTTTTGGTTTTTCACTTCGCCATCAAGTCTTTTAAGTTATTGAAATAACTTACTGTTCTGGTTCTCAGTTTTTGTAATTATAAATAAGTAATAATTATACTGAATTAAGCGTATAATGTTCTTGACTTTCTTTTTAAACGTAAAAAAACGTGTTTTGTTTGATTTAAAATGTAGTAATGTATAGTTGCAGACCTCACGCATACTGTCCTTGATTTTCTTCTTGACATTTACTATTTTTCGTTTTTATTATAGTCAGAGTATCACTACGTTTTTAAGTTACATATTCTGTTGCTGCTTTTATGTCCATCATTCACTTAAATACACAAGTGAATTATTTGACATTGTTACGCACTTTGCACTCACTCACGGTCACTTCACGGACAAGAATTTTTCAACTTATAGGAAAAATGTACTATTTTGGTTCTAAATTTCCCCAAATTATTGTAAGTACACTGATGAGGTTGGGGTTGAACCCCCAACTACTGGGCATTGAAAAGGCCGGTATGGCTTTTATTGACCTGAGTAATTCAAATTTTGTACCATCAACAGTTTCACTACGACTTTTCACCACTAGAAACTTTCGATTCGCACTAGTATAAATTAGTTAGGTACTTCATTGGAGTACTAACAGAAACTAAAATAAAATATAAAAATTCGCCCTATTTATACGCGTCTGGTGTGGTGGGGAAAACTATTGTATTTTTTAACCGCGGAAGTTTCTAAAAACTAAAACAATAGCGTTTCGTATCAGCTTATCAGTTTTAGGTAAAGGGCACATTCTTCAAAATAATTTTACTATCCCTTGAGAAAACAATGCGTCCGATTCTTAGAAACGCATTTTTGTGCGATTCTTGATTTTTTTTTACTTCGTTAGATATTGTTTTTGGAATTTTAAGATTTTTATTGGTGTACAGGTATTTAGGTGAAGTGGGCTAATTTTAATAACTTGAAAGTGCTCTTGCATTATTTTGTTCCATATTTATACCACGTGCTATTTTCTGTAAATGAATATGAAAATGATGATAGGTGATGATGTACGGTGAAAAATAGGTTTTATCCTAGGAGATAGATTTTTTAATGGTCTAGTGGTTTGAAGTGTTTTAAGGGCCTATCTAAATGTCTGACTGCGGTGGCAAACGGAACAGAACATAGAAGATCCTTGAGATATGTTTGACCTAAGCAATAACTGACGTATATAGTCCAATAAATTAGACAGGTTAGCTTAAAACTGAATTGGCTTTTTTCAAAAGCCCTCGTATATTTACGTCACAAGTCCACGATAAATAATCATAATTTATTGAAGACTTGACAGGACTTCTTATGTCTTCCACAAAATGTGTTCGAATCTGAGGTAATTCTCTTTTTTCTTTGCAAACTAAACAACGTCTAGAACATTCCCACATATTCACACATTCGAATTTGGAATATGATCTTGAATAATATCCAAACTGTTGTTAATACTTCTTGGTTTATTTTTTTTTTTGTTAAAGGATAATGCAACAACGCGTTCAAGAGTTATTAGATATCGTGCAAAGTTCATCTAGTGATGACGAAAGTCTATCTTCAGTGAAGAATCAGGCTCAAGTCCAGACTCCTAGACCTAGAGGTAACCTATTTTAACCTTATTTAAATGTTTAAGAAACATACAAGTTAAGTTTAAGTTTACTTGGCACTTACTCCACTTAGGAAGGGTGAATGGTATAGTTGGAAGAGGAAAGACCTAGACGGACGTTCTATGACCAAGTCGGGGATATCCTTGAGAAAGGTCAGGTCAGGAGTACCCTAAACCGATGAGCATGTATGAAGAACGTGATGAGAGTGAAATTTTGTGATGAGAGTGAATGAGGCAAAAGAGGTGTGCAAGGATCGTAGCAAGTGGAAATCCGTTGTCTCTGCCTACCCCTCTGGGAAACAGGCGTAAGTCTATGTATGTACTCCACAAGTAATATTTCAGTACCGTTTTTGTTATTTTTAACTTTTTATTTCGATTTCTTTATGTTTTGAAGTCGGTTTTTATTTTTTTTATTTTTAGTTTTTTTCTTTTTCAATTTTGAGTGACAAATTCCTAGGTCGACCGCGCATAAACCCGATTACAGCCTCAGCCCCATCTCCAGTAAGCACTCCAATCAAGTCCAATCTTCCACTGAAGAAGAAACTCCATTACATTTCAAAGCAATTGGTTGAATTCACTTGTTCTGACGGACGGCAGCCGATGCTGTTGTTCATGGAGAAACCGAGCAAGAAGTTGTATCCGGAGTACTATAATGTGATTGAAAAGCCCATTGATATGATTACAATAGAAGCAAATATAAAGGTATGTTGATATTACATTTTTATACCTATATGTTACTGTTAGCTTGAATCATCCCACTGCTGAGCAAAAGCCATGATTTCCATATATTTCTAAACCTAACTAGATTTCCATCACTTACAAAATAAACATACAATCAAATTGAGAACCTCCTCCCTTTTTGAAGCCGGTTAAAAAGAAAGAAAATAAAAGAGACTTGCTAATACTAATTTCAAGAACTCAAACAATTACCGCCGGCGTCGGTGACTTTCTAAAATGGGTATAACATTGATAATAAACCTTTTGTCTAAGAAAGCTTTTGTCTTAGTAAAGTTAAAATCTCGCTGCAGACTCGGTCATAAATCATTCGAGTGTTTCGCTCTCTTTCCCACTCACGGGCCTTATGGGCAAGCCTCGCTCACACGTAGTCCTGTGCATTACTGCAGTCGATGAGTGATATCGATAGTTTTATGTATTTATAAATGGGTGATACGTATAAATAAAAACACATTTATTTTTTATATTTGATTACCAAATTTACAATTTATGCATATTAAATATATAAACAAAAGAACGTATATATAAAACTTAAAATAAAAAAATAAAATTCTTCGTCTGATTCGGGTAGCAAAGGAGACGAAAACATATTTGTTAATTACCCTGTTTTTATGTAATTAAGAGCGTAAAATATTAGTTTTTATATAATTACCTTCTGTTTATAGAATTAACTAATGGGTACCAATATGTTCTTACGAGAAGAGTTTACGTGAGAACCTTAATGATTCCTTTATCGATAACGGCCTTGCGCGCGCGCAACTAGCGCACATCCCTACTCGGATTATGATTTATGACCGAGTCTGCAGCGAGATTTTAACTTTACTATAGTATTAAATCAGGTAATAAACCCATTGTTCATGATTTTGTCTATTACTACCTACCTACTTTGAAACTAATGCTTCCACGAATTTGTATTACACGTGTTAAATAATTCTACGTGTATCGAAGCTTTGTCAGCGTGGTGTTTTTTAAATCAGGGCTCTTCAGCCAGTGTTATCGGTTGTTATTATTTTTAATTCTAAACTTGATTCAAAATGAATGAATCCCATGCATTTGAATTAGGGCTCGAACTCAGGACCTCCGAATTGTGTAAAATCGGAGTTTCTAATCTGAATAGTTTGTAATATTTCGAAACTCGAGGATCAAAAAACGAAATTGACATGGACTTTTTAGATCCTGACTAAAAGGTTTCTTATTATAAGGCGCGGCGCATATTAATGTTAAAAAAGGTTAAAGGTTGCACAAGGTTTGTTTTATTTTATGCAAAATTGGTTTAAAACATTCATATAAGTAGAAGAAATTAACAAATTGAACCCGTTATATAATCACAGTCTAGTGCGCCTTAATGCATCATATTCATAGTGGTATTTATCAGGCAGAAACGCCAAAAACCCACGTGGCTTCCTTAGCCTTAGCCCTTTGACTTAATCATTATGACTTTTCAGAATGATCGCTACAACTCAATAGAAGAAATGGTAGCAGACTTCCGTCTGATGTTCTCAAACTGCCGCCAATTTAACGAAGAAGGCTCCATGATATACGAGGACGCGAACCTTCTAGAACGTGTCATGACCGAGAAACTAAAAGAGGTTAACAGCAGCTTCGAAAGAAAAACTCCTTTGAAAACTTTTAAAACTGTTAAATCAAGGCAGTTGTCGCCTTTTGAACAGAAGTTGAGGACTTTATACGATGCTATCAGGGATTACAGGGATCCTAAAGGTAATATCAGGGATCATAAAGGTAGAGGTAATTTCGTATTCTACGTTTTGTAAACATTGCTCACATTAGAATTTTCTTTCGGCATTTATAAATGTTTCAGCATAAAAACTTAAAAATAATTTGCACCAAAGGATAGTAAAACTTAAAAGGGTTCTTAAGGGATTAGGAGGGAGGATTAGAAGGGTAATGCAGTCAGTAATCTTTCAGGTAAAGAGAAGAAAAGATTATTTATCTAAATTATTACTAGGTAGTAGTAAAATACTGATCCTTATTAGGTGAATACAACGTAACTGAATTTTGCCAATAATAAAAGAAAATCTTTTGTGAGACAATGTCTAAAACGTTGGATATTCAACCTACATTATGATGACACTAGGTATCTTTTTCCACAGCCAATCGTCAACTCGCCTTAATCTTCATGAAACTCCCAAGCAAAACAGAGTACCCCGACTACTATGAATTGATCAAAAACCCTATTGACATGGAGAAAATAGCCCATAAATTAAAGAATAATGTATACGGTTCAGTGAATGAACTTGCTTCGGATTTTATATTGATGTTCGACAATGCTTGCAAGTATAACGAACCGGATTCTCAAATATATAAGGACGCATTGATTTTACACCGGGTTTGCTTGCAAACTAAGCAGATGTTAAGGTAAGGTTACATGATTTAGTGATGCATATGCGATTGTGTTGAATAACATTTTTAAATTATTTATCTGTAATTTTGGGTTTATTTTTTTTTGTAGGTTTTGAGTGTAAGTGACATAGGTTTGTGCGACTAGGTTCTTTTTTTAAATTTAGAAATACAAGATACTCTTTACTCTGAAAAATAGTTCATAATTTTTAGGTACTGTCGGCAATACTGACAGTTGAGATAATATGGTTTCGGGGCATTTAAAAAATAAATTAATGACAAATTTTATCAATTATCTATTGAGGGATTTGTATAATATTTAAGTGCCTAATGTTTTAGTTATTCCTTAGGCATCAAGAATCAATTGTAACGGCATTCAAACTTTATAATCAGTTTTTTCTTTTTTTTAAATGCATGCTAGAGGTTGCAATGGGAATTAAAAAAAATCAGCAACTGTGTTAAAAAAAAGGTTGCTTATTATGACTATTATGTATTTCACGCAACATTGCGGGATGGGCAGAGCTTCAGGCCGTGCCAATTACATCAGGTGCGTGTGCGCATCAAAACATGTAGCAACCAAGATTAAAGGGTAGATGACTACTGTTTGAAATTAATACATATTATTTGATATCGCACAGAAGGTTTAAAAATAATAGATCGTCTGAAAAAAATATTTATTTTAATAATTTCTTCGGATATTGAATTATTTCTGAACCTTTTTTTAGGGTGATATCAAATATGCATTATTTAAAAACAGCAGTCATCGGTCCCATTATACAGCTTTCAAAATTTAACACAACTCACTTTGGATACTATATGTTTGATTGGATTTTTAGAAGTTATATTTATCTGTATAATTGGTGTGTATTTGAACATAAAGTAGCCTGTTCATATATTACCGTATAAAAATATAAATATATATTTATTTAGATATATTTGCTCAAATTTAAACTAGAGTCATCATTATGTTTGCATAGTACCTGCTTACAAATCTACCTTATGAATACCACCACATTATTACGACGTAATAAAATGTCTAATTACTATAGAATGTTAAAGCCATTTGGAATTTACAAAAAAAAAACAGCTACTTATGACTATTTTTCGATTGTTCTTCTTAATTCTCTAAGCGTCAGATTCAAATCTAGACTTTATTTTAATTATTATTTAAAGTTATTTTTGTTTCATATCATATTGCTTTAGTTCAAATTTACACCAAATTTATGTTAGTGTTATGGCTGATTATGGATGTCGCTTACGTCACCTGAAGTTTAATAGAAAACGTCATTTGTATCAAAGTTATGTCATAATCTTCATCATGCATTGTTTTTTGCTTGGCGCCATCTTCTTTCTTCGAGAATCTTTTTTAAAGATTCTTTGATGTGTTTATGCATGCCTAAGTTGCGGGTTTTTCGCCAAATTACATCAAAATCAGTTCAATAGATTAGTACTTTAGATACAACGTTACTTCACCAATCTGATTATGGCCAAGATGGCCGATTGCACATGTAATAAGAGAAAAAAATATACAATAAACAAACTTGTATAAATGTCAATCAATACTGCTCGTTAATTACCTTCTTTCTTTTCTTATGGTTGAATAAAAGAGTTAAAACAGCCTCTGACTTGACTTATCAGTCAAAATATATGAAAATATATCATATTGAAGGGTTGCTAATCTAAAAGATTATTTACTAAAATGTTAGTACCTACTTGTGAACATCTATGCTGTGCTTCGGTAGGTCATGTTATCAACTAATGAGTGTGGTTCCTTATTAATATCTAAATTGGTCAAATGCTTCACTCTACTCTCTATTTTACACAAAAAGAGTTAAATACACGCGGTTTTGCTGCGCAAGCGCATCTATTAGCGCTCAAGTTTTCCGTTACATAGTCAGTTGTCTGTATTTTATAATAATAAGTTATATCTATCCAGGGAAGACGACGACGCGGTGCCCGATGTGCCAGCAGCTGTGCAGGAGTTACTGCTAAATTTGTTTACCAGCGTCTACAACCATCAAGATGAAGAGGGCAGGTATGGTGTTGCGTATACTCATATACATATTAATAATACAAAGAACTCTTATTAATTTTATATTATTATCCATTTTTATACAATTTGAACCTCACTTAAATACGTCATTACACAATGCGTCTGCAATCTTTGTGTTTCGGCTGATGTCGTGTTTTTTCCGCTCGGCATCGACACTTGGAAATATATAGAGTTGATATTACCCTTTAATTATGATTACCTTTATTTGTTGATCAGTTAATATAAACTACCTTATATTAACAACCTTGTGCAAATAAATTCAAAATTAAGACTATGAACATGGACATCTCATCTCATCTTATAAGTATTGTTTAACTTCTAGACATAAAACTTTATATTCGGGTGGATTCGTAAATACGAAGATTACCGAGAGACCTAAATAAAATAGACGCTCTGTTAGTGCATGTGTCCCAACTTGTTTGTTCTTGTGAAGTTGTTCTGAGTAATGATTTCAACCCATTGTATTTGGAGATAATCCCTTTGAGGTAGGTAGGTAACATAGAATATTAAAGGGTAAAAAGGATTATGTGTTTTATCTCCACGGTTATAAAAGAGATTATCCTTTCTAAGTAATATAGCAAATTCTTGAAATTCTTTTGTTTTTAGCATTTTTCTTATTATTGTCTTTCCAGCTAGTTCCTTTTTTAAATCCCCGACGAAAACAAAAGGGATTTATAAGTTTATCTTAGTACCTGTAGTATCGTAGCTTCCCAACGGTTGAACAGATTATGATTTAGTTTTTTTTTTATTTAAAAGTTGGTCGAGTGTACTTAGCTAAAAAAAATTTTAAGGTCTTTGGTATCGTGGAGATTTTATCTGCAATAAATTACCAATTCTAACTTCTTTTCAGATGCTATTCCGACAGCATGGCGGAATTAGCCGAACACGATGAAGCGGCTAACGGTGAGAAAGTTCGCGCCATCTCCCTCGACTTGGTCAAGCGGAGACTTGACAAGGGCCTGTATAAGCGACTCGACCATTTCCAACAAGACATGTTCGCTGTATTTGAAAGGTATAATATACAAGTCTTCTTTATGTTCGAATTTCAAAACAAATTAAGTACCTATACATTAATCCATAACTATAGGTTTTACAATACAGTGACTAAATTATAGATTAGACAACGCACAGTCTAAACCGGTTGGCCTAAAATTTAGATACTTTGAGAACGCACAGTCTAAACTGGCCTAAAATTTAGATATTTTTAGTATCCTACAGGTGCAATAGGACCCTATTCTACAAAAATCTGGAATTCACGCAGACAAAGTCAAACAAACCGCTAGTTTACGATAAAATATATTTTTTTAAAAGATAGGCATGAGCTGATTAGAAGTTTAAAGTGCTATAATTATTATTCTACATTAAAATATTCAATTTTTAAACATTTAATAATAAAAAATATCAATTGAAAAAGAATTATTTCGTTTTTTTTTTTCACAGAGCGCGTCGCCTCTCCCGCACCGACTCGCAAATCTTCGAGGACTCAGTAGAACTACAAGCTTACTACATAGATCAACGAGACCAGCTATGTCGAGGCACCCTGCAGTCCCCCGCTCTGAACTTTACCAGAGACACCATGGCGACCAGCGTGGAACTTGTTAAGCAGTGCAAGCTGTTGCAGGAGAATGAGGATGAAGATGAAACTAGGTAAGTCATTTGTGCTTTAAGTATATTAGGAGAGTAAGCATAGGTAAATCAAAAAGCCTACAGACAAGTCTTGTACCTATCACCGATCTGAGTAATCGTATAGTTACAATTCAAGCCAAATTGTGACTTATGATAAATGCATGTTAATTAATAAATGCATAGCATATAATTTTAGGACCAAGACAGGGATGGTTAGCACTCTTTAGCGTAGGCCTATATTCAGATATTAGATGTTGATAACTTGATGATATTTTGTTTCATTACGTTGCCCGTGCCGTTTTAACGCGAGCTGTATTCACTCTAAGGGCTCCCACGAGCGTTAAAATGCTTTGGTTTAAAGAATATGAATTACATTTAAGAATTTTTAAAAAGCGCTATCATGAAAACAAATGCCAGTATTACACCATTACCCATTTATTACTCTGCGACGTTTTTTAACGGTGTTATAAATTCCTGTATCTTTTTAACTTTTGTCACCAGATCAAGTACAGATGACTCAATGCCGTCGGGTGGAGCTCCTCTCCAACAAACAGCTTACAGAAAAGGTGACTTCGTGTACATCCAACCTGATAAGGGCAACAAGGAACCGGCTATAGCACAAGTGGAACGAGTTTGGACCAACAATGAGGGTGTGCCGTGCATGTATTGCAATGTTTACTTCAGGTTGGTAATCAATGTTGGCCTGCATTAGTCAGGGGCAGTGTAATCCTTTTTTCAAATCAGATTTTGTCTAGTTTTTTTCAGCTAATACCTGCTAGTGAAAGTCCCATCAAAATCGGTCCAGCAGTTTAGGGAATTACACGTGGCAGAAAGACAGACAGACAAAAAAAAATGATACCGTGCAGATAGTTATCTGGTAATAGATATCGATAATGATTTCGAAAAGGATAAGCCTTTTTTCCACCCATTTCATCCCATTTGATTAAACATACTTTTGTACCACAGGCCTCAAGAAACATTTCACGTGCGCACACGCAAATTCCTGCAACAGGAGGTGTTCAAGACAGAGTCGCACCGCGTAGTGCCGCTCGACCAGATCGTGGGACACTGCTACGTTATGAACGTCAAGGAGTACTTCAAGTTCAGACCTGAAGGTAATTATATACGCGAATATGACGATACGTTTCTACCTTAGAGTATATAAGAAAAAAATAGAGCAACCCTATAGAAGTATGAACCGTGAGCACGGGTATGAACAACGCGGCCGCGACACGAGCTCCGTTTGCGATCATACCTCGATCGACTGCGGTTCAACTAGGCTCCACGAGCGAAAAAGTTACATTTTAGCTTATATCATGGTTAACTGCTGAGTAAAATTTTGAAAAACGTCTAGAAAACTTAATTTGAAAAAATGACATTTTAACATTTCTATGGCGAGACCTGCTTTCGCTCCGCACAAGGCAATGTGGTTGACGTTATCACTCTATATTTTCTTGAATACTCTATGGTTTCTACGAACTTAACGTTTCTGTTTTCGTGTTTCATTTTGATACGGTTTTCACTATCTTTTAGAGCACTTCTTTCTGAATCACCTTAGAAGGTTAAGGTTACCTAATTATTAAGATAATTGGTCCAAATTCTACCATAGCTTTTTTCCCAAAGTTTCTTTTTAAATTAATAATATTTAATTTATGTATGTTTTACTTAGTAAATGAAAACATGTAATAAGAAACTCGCAAAAACAAATGACTCGGGTTGAACCCAGCTGGCACGACTCGGCACGCCAGAGATCGCGTGGTCAAGTCCCGGCCGAGTCAGTTGTTTTTACGAGTGTGTTATTAAATATTTTCATTGATAATTCGTTATGCTGCAGTGCAGAAGTCACAACCCGTGATTTCTTGAGCTTGCAACATTGTACAACTGAAACCTTTTCTGTTCCTAGCCTTAGGAACTTAATGCGAGTTAATTGGTAAACAAATATTTTATATGATACGCTCACCCCCTATTACATGGGACTTAAAAACATAGCCGCCGAAACATGGGTGTACTGCTACCTCTGCCTACGTCTGGGGAATACAAGCGTGAGTCTATAAACATATTTTATGTTCAGGTTTCGCGGATAAAGATGTGTATGTATGCGAGAGTCGTTACAATTCCAAGCTGCGCTGGTTCAAGAAGATCAAAGTGTGGGAGGGCGCCGAAAAGGAAGCCACGCTCTTACCGAGAGAGGTGAGTTATTACAGATTATTCTTTCTTGTAAAGCAGAGGAGAGATGGTCGAGTCGAATACTATACTTTTTATTAGTATTTTTGATTGCATTTCTCGTATATATTGGTCTGTTGTTGTGCAAATGTCACTTTTGCAATTGGCGCTAGTAGTTGCTACATCTGAAATAATGTAGGTCGTAGTTTCCGTCTTTGTTCAGAGATGGCGCTGAGTTTAATGTTTAATGTTTTGAATGTATTCGTAATACATGTTATATAATATTATAAATTTTAGCTTTCTGCACTTCTTTTCCATATAAACTTTAACTATGCCAAATCTTACACTCTTCCGTGCGCGCAATATTCTTAAAAAGGATTCCGAAGTTTTTGATTCACGTATTAAAATAGTGATGAATGTAGATGGTAGTTCAACCGAAGTAGTAGTTATCAGAGCAGTTGATTAATATTTTATTTATTCTAGAGATACTATGATACCAATCAATAAAAAGTAATTATTTAATTCACAGGTACCCTTAGAGCCGAGTAGGACGGTGTCAGTATTCCGCGAACGTGTGGAGAAACACAAGGACGAGCTGGCTGAACTAGAGGTGTTAGAAAACGTGCACGAGAAAGAAAGACCTGTAAGTGTGATCAATATAATACTTTCTTATCTAATGATATTATTTAATAAGAAACTCGCAAAAACAACTGACTCGGGAGGATAGCCGCGAACCCTGGCGTGCCGTGCCATCGCTTTACCAACTAAGCTACCGAGTCCTGCCCGCTTCAGTTTGAATTATGAATCTCTTTCTTAACGTCTTAAAGGCGTGTGGTGACATCTACCGGAGTACTGTCGCACTGCCAGTCCCATGTTTCAAACTTTGCACCTTAGAAAGCATAGAAACGATATCACCAATTTTATACTTTCTTATCTAGTTTCTTTATTATTTCCATTTACTTACTTATTTGACCTTTTACTCACTCATTATTACTCATTACTTACTTATTTTGACTGTACTCTTACTAATTATAACTCTACTCATTATTACTACAAAACATCATTATGACACTGTAACTATTCTATTCTATTCTGTAGTAGATCACATTCAAAACAATCGGTTCAAATCACCGCATTCTGAATTGCACCTTGTCTCTTGGCGTGGGAGTTGAAATTACTTTACCTCTGCCCAATCAATGCTTGAAGAGACTGACAGATGCCTGGAATATAATCGCATTATTTTCAGGACGTAGTGATGTACAACCCACTCGGCACTGATGACGAGAACACCTACTACGAGCAGTACAACACTGTGTGCTCCGGGGTGATCAAGACCGGAGACTATGTGTACGTCGTCACTGACGGAGGCAAGCAGATGATTGCGCAGGTCGACACTATATGGGAGACTGGCGAGTGAGTATCCTACTAATGATGATGATGATACCTTCCGACAGATTTTAGTAACGGCGACTGCGTCATCACTGTAAAGATAAATGTCGTTCGTGTGCTCTCATATGGCTGTTATATCCAATCTTATATTACATCGTATATTATCCTACTAATATTATAAGTGGTGCACCGGCTTTGTCCACAATAGTACAGTTGGCTAAAAAAGTGGTGTATCACCCTAAGGTTGAATGCCGCTTACAGGTTCATAGGTTATAAAGATTAGTTTCGCTTGCATATCGATGTGACACTTCTATTGCCATCTTTGAAAATAGTTTTTATATTTTTAAATTTAGAAACATTTAAATTTTCTTTGTAGAAATTAATGTCTTAGCCACTTATAATAAAGGTTAAAATGTCCTGCACTTATAAGTGACTTATGACGTATGAATACTTTTCAAGGTTATGTCATTATTTTGCATCTGTTTCAGTGATATCTTTTTAGTAGATATGAACCTTGTTGTCATTTTCGATGACTAGGATACTAAATCCAAACTGATACACCACTTTTTTGGCCGACCGTACATAGAGGTAGCCCTCTGTGAGGCTACCTCTATGTACGTGTAACAAAACATGTTCGAAATATTAGGAAAGTAAAATAAATACTTATTATTGTATTGTAATATTATAAGTTATTTTTTCAGCAACAAATGCTACTTCCGCGGCCCATTCTTGATCTTCCCGTCGGAGGTCGCCAACATAATAAACAAGGTTAGAACCTAAAATGTGTACACCCTTAAGTCTCATTTACACGAGCCAATTTACTTGATTCCATGTCAAGATTTACAAAATAAGATTATGATCTGTAGTCAAGATAGCAAGTAAGTTGTCTCGTGTAAATGAGCTCATACCGTCATTTTGTAAAAGTAATTAATAAAATTAACTGAAGAGTATGTTTGACTTCCAGCCTTTCTATAAGCAAGAAGTCCTTTTGACGACCATGCACGACACTAGTCCACTTGTGGGCATCGTCGGCAAATGTTCCGTGCTGGATTATGATGATTATCTTAAATGTAAGTAATATTTTTTGGATAAGTACTGCACTCATGACCTAATTTCGGACACAGCGGCCAATCTCAATGGATATTAGCAAACTACGTAGGATATATTATAGCGCAAAAGTGTGTGCACTCTCTATTCCCTGACTCTCATAGTCCGATGGGCCGAGTCCGACACGACCAGAAAGTTAGGTGCGCGCCTTGGGATCGAACCTGAGACCTCTGACTTGCCACTAGGCTATCACAACTCACAAAATTATTATTTATTATAATGAATAAAAAACAAGATATGTTTAAAGAAAGGAAAGGTACGTATTTTCGAGGTTTACCCTTAATCTGACTTAAAATTATCAAGTTGAATAATAATCATTTTATTAAGCTAATTAATTCAACATGGACTTTCAAATAACTAATAATAAACAAATAAGTAATAATTTTTCTCTCATCATTGCCTTCAAAGCCTAAAAGCTTAAAATTAAAAGACGAACACGTAAAACATATACCCCTCTCTTTCCCTCTCAGGTCGTCCTACAGAAATAGCGGAGAACGACGTGTTCGTCTGTGAATCTGTTTATGACGAGTCCAATCGAGTTGCACGGAAACTGAAGGCTGGACTGCGCAAGTTTGAACACACTAAAGATGTCACCATTGATGAGGTAATGTTTTAGGAATAAAAAATAAGTAAAATATGTTTTGAACCTGTGATTTATATGTTAGTAATTTAATTCGTATAGATTATTATAATTATTTTTCTAATTAAATAAATACAGATAGTTTTATTAAAATAAATGTAAAAACGTATCTATAAACGCGGCTGTTATTCAAAAGCTAAAATAATATTTTTGTGAATTTTTTTTTACATGTTATAGCACATGATAGCTTATAATACCTAAAATTATAGCTAGTTCTTATATAATTTTTTCTTCATAATTTTATGTGTGCGGGATTTTTTTTTTGCATCCCATAATGTACTTTTCAATTAGCGGTATTACCATTATATTTGGTTTTCGTGTTATTTATAAGTTAATAATGTATCTTAACTTTAAATCCATAGATCTATTACTTCCCGAAACCTCTGGGCCCGCCGGCACTGGCTACAGCTCAAGAGGTGCAGTCTACCTCCAGTGCGTTCACACAGAAACCCTTCAACCCGAACGTTAACTCCATGGATTCTATGGTAAGGTCCTTCTGACATAATTATGGTCACTTTAAAGAACAAATTATAATATAGTATATATCATACCCAAAAGTCTCTTGCATTGCTTTCATCATCATCATCATCAATTCAGCCACAAGACATCTACTGCTGAACATATGCCTCCCCCAATGACTTCTAGATTATTTTATATAAATTATTTGACATACATGTCACTTTTACACAGGTGTCTAATTTGACATCTAAATGTCACTTTTGATAGCAGTAGTGTATTATACACCTTTCTAAGATATTGTGTACAACTTGGGATTCATAAGAAAAAAAAAATACTTACGATGTTTTATACTTGTTAACAGGATAGCAAGCCTCAGTTCACGAACCTGATTAACACCACAATCGGCAGTCAGGACGTGGAGATGATTCTAGAAAACTCTCTCGACGACTCATCGCTCGCTTCACCTGCAACTCCGCTTTCTATTGGTAAATAATAATTATGTTTAAATTACTCATCATGACAATATTGAAGTTTGTATAAGTAAGCGACATTTATAACTGTCATTGACAACCTACTTTCAGTCGTGACGGTTTGATAATTCATAAATAGTCGGATAGATGGCGCTGATGTCAATAACACTGAGAGGTTTGGGAATAGCTTAGTGGCGGAGCGACAATTGATTTTCCCCTTTACTAAAAATATTTAATAACAAGTTAGTGATATACCAACATTTTTAGGCTAGACTATTTTTCTTTTTTAATTTGGCACCTTTGGGACGGTAAACTAGTTTATAACCTCGTGTTTTTGCCTACGGAAGGCATTGAAATTTAGATATCCTTACATTCTTTTTGGTTTAGCCTACTTACATTTTTCGCTAGTACAGACATCTAAAGAGTATCTTGCTTTGCGCTTCGAAATAACTCGCACGACTTGGCTTGCTTCTTTAGGTCAAAATCTCATTCTTCCCGGCATCTCTTTCTGGGCCTTTCGCGTCGTCGTTGCCCTGGCCCCACTCTGTGGTTACTTTCGCGCATAGGTCATTTGACATGCAGCAAATTTGGCCTGCCCAGTTTCATTTAAATTTGGCAGAAATTCTTATCACTTATACAGGGTGGGCGGAGAATAGAGGTTCAAAAATTTTTTTTAGATGCCCCTCTCCAATAGCTATTCGAATAACCCCCATGTATGTTCAGCGATTATTTATAGTTTAAGAGCTAGATTTTTTTAACCAATTTTTGGGAAAGCATCACCTGACTTAAGATTTTATTTTTTTTCTTCTTCTGCATTGTAATTCTTGAAAATACTTTTTGTTATATTAAGTCCTTATAGTATGTTCTATGATCCATAAAAAAATCGTATGTCTAAACATCTCATAAAGTGCCTAAAACTTTGCTCAAAAGGAAAAAAAGGGCAAAATAAAATTTTCTTCAGATTTTCATTTACTCAAAAAAAAATCAAAAAATGGTGGCAATGACCTCAAAGTAGTTTTAAAAACTCCCTCGGACTGTCAGCATTTCAAAACAATAAAAATATTTCTTACTTTTCGGGACATTATTTTGTACAATCGTAGTTCAAAGATGGTAAAGAGAAAAAATCTCAATTATTTTTTTCATTTACTTGATAGTTCAAAAGTTTGTTTTAATACATTCTTATCATGAAAAGTTCATTGAGTTGTGATAGTTTAGTGGTAGTAATCGTTGACTGGCAAGTCAAAGGTCTCAGGTTCAAACCCAAGGCGCGCACCTCTGAGTTTTCATAAGTAATGTGCTATAAATTAATTATTACTTACTCCGTGCCTCGGAAAGCACGTAAAGCCGTTGGCCCTGAGCCTGATCTCTCTCCGGTCACGGTGTCGGATTGCCGTCCCATCGGTGTATGAGAGTAAGGGAATAGAAAGTACCCTTGTGTTTGCGCACACACTTGTGCACTATAATATCTCCTGCCTAATCTCCGTTGAGATTGGCCGCTGTGACCAAAATCGGTCCGGAGAATATTATTATCACGAAAATAATGTATTGAAACAACCTTTTATCACTTTCAAAAGGAAAATTGGCTTTGTTTTTTTTTAATTTGCGCCATATAAATCGGAATCCATAAATTTTAGCATTTTAACTAGCTATATTATTGCAATCAAAAAGATACAACCCGGAAAAAAAAAATCTACAACAAATTAAATTTAAAAGTTCAGAATTTTTTTTAAGCACAGATTTTGCTAAAATTTTGTATTGTTACTGTATTATATCTAATGTAAACTGTATTCCATTAGAATTAAGTGCTATCAAATAATAAAAATTTGGGAAGAAATGAATTAAATTAATTGAGATTTTTTCTCTTTACCATCTTTGAACTGCGATTGTACAAAATAATGTCCCGAAAAGTAAGAAATATTTTTATTGTTTTGAAATGCTGACAGTCCGAGGAAGTTTTTAAAACTACTTTGAGGTCATTGCCACCATTTTTTGATTTTTTTTTGAGGAAATAAAAATGTGGAGAAAATTTTATTTTGCCCTTTTTTTCCTTTTGAGCAAAGTTTTAGGCACTTTATGAGATGATTAGACATACGATTTTTTTATGGATCATAGAACATACTATAAGGACTTAATATAACAAAAAATATTTTCAAGAATTACAGTGCAGAAAAAGAAAAAAAATAAAATCTAAAGTCAGGTGATACTTTCCCAAAAATTGGTTAAAAAAATCTAGCTCTTAAACTATAAATAATCGCTGAACATACATGGGGGTTATTCGAATAGCTATTGGAGAGGGGCATCTAAAAAAAATTTTTGAACCTCTATTCTCCGCCCACCCTGTATGTATTATTCATTCTTTAGGCGGTAACAGCAACCCCTACAACCCCTCAATGACAGCCACGCCCAGTCAAGAACGTGCCAGCAGTACAGCCACCCCATCCAGTAGCAAGAAGAAGAAGGACAACAAGCAGAAGATTGTCACCGGCTACATTCTGTACTCCAGCGAAGTCAGACGGGCTATTGTGGCTAATAATCCCGAGAGCAGCTTCGGTGAGTTCTTGGTTATTCGGGGGTGGGGGCGTGTATCAATGTTATCATGGCAAGGGTAAATTATTTCATGAGATATTGAATCAATAAAGGATTTATTTGAGTAGTGGTCTTAAAATCAATTATTTTGAAGGTTAAGCTGAGAGGGTTTAGGATTGGTAACATTTTGTCAAAGTTGATAAAATGGAATAACAATATTAATATTCAATGACATCATCAATATAACGCTAAGCGAAAACATAGGAATCTTTTTTAAGAATATTGCGCGCAAGGAGTGTGAGATTTGGCATAAAGTTTGTATAGAGTAAACACAGCGCCATCTCTGAACAAAGGCGGAAACTACCAAGTGTAAACTATATCATTGCAGATGTAGCAACTACAGCTAGATTCAAAACTAAAGATCTTTTGCATTTCAGCCGCATTTAATGTCATTTCTCAACCTTAATTAGTTATGTTATTCATACAAAAAAGTTATTTAAAAGACTGTCGGTGTTAGTTGGGGTTAATCCATAGAAAAGAGGGGGGGGGGGATAAGCTTCTTGAATCGCTAATCTAATGCAAAGTTAATCTCGAAATCGTGCTTTAAAAAAATTGGATCAATTTAATTGTTTAATAAGTATCATCATTTTGTGTAATATTATTGTTATAAATGTTCGTATCATAAGTTCTCATTGCTCCGTCATAATGCTAATAAATGTGTCCAAACTGTGTTTGTTGCAAGAAATCTGTGTCCAATATAAAGCACTATGATTTTCCATTGTTCAATTCTCTTAATTCGTGCTTGATTGACAAATCTTTGTCAGGATCATTAAAAATATTGACTGTGGTTTCTCATGTTTCGGAAGATAGATTATTGATTAACTATCTATCATCGTCCTCATCATCCTCTTAGCCTTATTATGCCCAAACTTAGTTGGATTATGATGATATATAAATGATGTTACTATATAGTGTCAGCTTTGACGTCATAAAATGGCGATCAGAGTTGCACATTCTTATTTAAAGCGCATAGTAATTCCGTGTTTACCACTTTTGACAAAAACTTCCGCTGTCGGTCCACTGTCAAAAAAATATCACACGCATTATTGACAACGCTGTCTGTCACTTAGTGTTGTAAGCAAAAATAGACTTTGTTGTTTTGTCATATGCAAACAATAGTCACTCTAAGGATGGTACAGCTATTTCATGGTCGATTGTACTTGTAGCTTCGCATCTAAAGCTGGGGTGTGCCAGGTCTATACCGGGTTAATTTCAGCATTGTTCAACTAGCTTTAATTTAAATGGGTACCACTTTTAACAGCGTGGCGTCTTGCACCGCTCACTGCAGCGCTGACCATCCGCGTGTGAAAACCAGCCTTAGCGTCGTCGGAAATAATATCTAGTATTAATGAAAAAGCTATCTCCTTAAATTGACATTTTAAATTCAACTCCAAATAATAAGTAGAATTGAACAATGGTATATCAATCTGTCCGTTTATTTTTGTGATACACAGCTTTATAACTATCCTATGTAAATGATCCTAACACCACCTATATGTAAATCTAGCTAGCAAGGATAAACCTTTGAAATTAGGTAGGTATCGCTCCTCTATTCGTTTAGTTGCTTCCTCATATCTTGCACGCTGTACCTGTGTTGTGTATTCGTAAATATGTTATTGTTGTGTACGAAATGTTAGTTGTTGAAATTAGAACCTTAATTACGAAGATTTAGGGCCAGTTGTACGAAATTCTTAATTTGGTTTAAATGTCTTGGGGTCATTGGCTTCAAATCTTAATTTGAATTAAGCGTGTTAGTTAAGATTTAAATCAGATTAAGATTTTCGTACAATTGGCCTTTAATTATGATTAGTAAATGTGAAACACATTTTAAAATGTCTTAATCATATTTAAGATTTTTATCAAGTTAAGAATTTTCGTACAATTGGCCCTCTTATGATTAGTAAATGTCAAACATTAAATATTGTGATTTGCTAATTACATTTATGATGTTTAATTAAAATTAAGAATTTGGTGATGCCCATAAAGTCAGTTTTTCAAAATGATATTTCGTAGACCTTTGGGCCTTTTATACGATTAGATTAGCCGTATTTTCTGCGAATTTAAGTTCGTTTTGCATGTCAACAAGCGCGATGACGTCACGTTACTGACAATTCTATTATGAGTATGTTTAAATGAACTTATATGCTTTTGATACGTCATACGTCTCCTAGCCTTTTATTACAAGTCAAACTTAACATAGAACTAGTTGCTTTCGATTGATATCTTCTAACAGTCCAGAGACCCCGTATTAGTTCCATTTAAAAGCTTAAATTATCGTTCGGTCGCGCTTGTTCTTATTTATAACGATAAATATATTCAGGTGAGACTATAAATGGTCACCACTGATTAACTGAAGGAAATCATCGTGTGTAAACTCTGACATCAGGTTGTTCATCAACCATACGATGGATAAGGGCAGAACTATGGTCTCGATCACTTTATTAAACGAAAGCTTAAATATTGAACTTAGACGATACGATAGCAGAGTAAAATAGTGCTGATTCGCTTGCACACAGCACTGAAGTCGTTTTAGTCCCTTCATTTTTTTTTATTAGCCTAAATATCAAATTCCTCGATGCCTACAAGAGCACTGATGATAAATTAGACGGAACGGGATATGCTGACTTAAGGTACGCGTCTATTACCTATCCGCGTCGCCCGCACCGAACACTTGCATTTATGAGCAAAAAATGCGTGCGGTGCGTCCGGCGCGGGCTAATGGACGCGTACCTTTAATTTCCGTTGCTATTATACAATTGGAACTAGTTTAACAGATCTAAGGTATGTTTCATACTGGTCTAATGATCTATGTAAAAGAGAGGGTTTCCAGGGGAGAGGGGAGTCTAAGTTTGGAGAGTGTGCAAGTGTATTATCACCGTCAAATCTATAAAAGATCTTTTGCATTCTGGTAGCACTTATTAATGGATTTCCTATTGTCTTTTCGACCTTTAATTAATTAAAGAGTTAAGTTTTAATTGTACACAACTATAACAAGAATTAGCCACCAAATCATAATCTTTCTTTAACGCACACACGGAAGCCGAGAAAGAGAAAGAGTCACCGAGGAAGTTGTCCCGGTGTAACTCGAAGGTACGTGTTCAGTAGTGTGTTTCCGTAGGCGAGATCTCGCGGATAGTGGGCAACGAGTGGCGGTCGCTGCCCGCCTCCACCAAGCAGAGCTGGGAGGAGCGCGCCGCGCGCTGCAACGAGGAGACCAGCGCGCGCCTGGCCGACGAGATGCGCGAGCTAGCCCAACATGTGCGTACCTACTATTATATCTACAATTTAATGGTTACATCTGATTAAAAAAGAACCAAATTCATATTTAAATAATACTGCAATTCCCTACTTTTTTAGTCAAATGTAACCTATTAAACAGCCTAGTTTAGCTAAGACACTATACAGTTTTTCCTCAGTAAGGGTCCTTAACAGAACCTGTTGAGACCATAAAAAAATTACTTGGTGTTATAAAGATTGTTGATTTTTTAAATATTAGTTTACCTACTACACCGTAGAGTTTTACCTACATGTAAGTATAGTAAAATCATGTAAATTCGCCATTATATTTAAAAAATAAGCTTACTTATATTTCATATTTGATTTATTGCTTCTCGCTGACACAAATATTCTCAAAGCGATATGCCAAAAATGCCCATTTGTATTCTCATAATATATTTTATATCATGCCCCTTAAACCGTTTGATTTGAGAAATTTAATGGTTCTAATAAACACACCATACACATACTACATTGCCGTTCTCAAATAACACTTCTGTCTAAATAATAAACATTTCCATTCCACCAGACGCCAATGGAGATGACGTTCGAATGCGCTTGGGACACCTGCGACTACCAGTTTGAAGACCTCTCCGACTGCATGGAACACTGTATTGGTGATGGAGGTAACAGTAAGTATTTATTAGTACTAACCACAAGGGTGAAATTTGAGATACGGTATTTGCTACGGTTCATTGTGTCTGTGATGTTAGCTACGGGTAGCATTTGCGCATAGAATACTCGCATTTTTAATAAGCGCAAACTTTCTCGGGGTGAAGTTAGGCTCGGATTGTTCTGAAAAAAAAAACCACCCGGGGCTAATTTCATAGACACAAAGTGAGGAAGTCCTCTGTGTAATACCAATAAAAATCTTAAATTTCACCCTGAACAAAACCTTAGACAAGATGAACTTTTCCATAAAAAGTATGTCAGTCTACATTTTAAGTTATGACGTGACTTTTTAAAAATATCTACAAAGTCCACTTATCCTCACGATAAACAATTAATTACCTACTTCTTAACATTTCAATCACAGGCGCCACTGTTAAAACTCCCTCTTATAAATTCATTCCTTATCTTGTCCATTCCTGTTACACCATATATCCATCTTAAAATTCATATCTCTGTAATATGGCGCCTCTTTTCAAACATTCTGAATGCTATCCGTGAGCTATCACCAATTTAATAGCTTTACGCTCTTGTCGAAGCAGCTTCTTCCAGCCCTCCCTATCAAGAGCCAATTCCTTGACCTCCTTATACGTCTCGAACTTTCCTTTGTCTTTGATCTACTCTACGTAACTTTGTCTTGGCGTACCTCTTTCTCTTCTTCTGTCAACTTTTCCCTTATCCGTGAGTTACCACAAAATATTTACAACCTATACTTGACAATCTATAAGTGACTTTATTAAACAGGCGTCGCTTGGTACATCTATAATATGGAGTAACAACTTACATGAAAGGAAATTACATACGATTGTTCAGTGTTGATATTATTATCAGAGTTCATCTTGTCTAAAATGCAATTAACATTCAAGCTTTATTAATCCTATAACTAATAAATGGGTATGGTTGCAACGAGTATTTTAAAAAAGTTTTTTTTTTACAATATCAAAATAAACCTTATATGGTTTGACTGCCTATTTTTGTTAAAAAAAAATAGTTACAAAAGTTATATAAAATTAAAAAGAATAGCTGTTCCTTTTAGTTGATACCCGTTGTATAATGGCTCCTACGCACTATGCCAATCCAGTTTTTGCCCTTAGAATACAGCAGTTTTGGATTTAGAGAGAGACAAAAGTTGAATTGAACTAAATAAGTATATTTAGTCCCTTTAGACCAAGATGGCTTATTTGTGTGCTACTGGCATAGTGTACAGCAACCATTAAAACCAAACCTAATCTAACCTATATAATAAAGGTGTCGATTCTGAAATGGCATCGAAACGCATGCTATTTCTTTCCTTCATTTGCTATTAATAAAGGTTAGAACTATTATTCGTTGCCACTACAGAATGGACACCAGTATTTAATATGATACTAACATTATGTGTAATTTTTAACGCTGCTAGTGATCGGTACATATATCGAGACCAAGAAGCCCAAGCTAGAACGTAAGTAACGTAGCTTTTAGCTATTTTATTATTGTATTTTTAGAGTTGGTAGTAATCTTTGGCTAGAATGATGTAGAATAAACCCCTTATAGGTTTGTCAAAATCGTAATCATAGGAATTGTGTCTATATTTTCAATATTATGTATATGACGTACTTTTAACCAGTTTGTCACGTGAAACCACGACGTCAAACTTTCGATTCTGATAAGTTGTCAAAAATGAACGTTTTGGCACTGTACAATTTGTAAAAAAAAGTTAATAGGAGCACTTATGACAGTTTAAATTGTGTCAGCCCAGAACTGGGATTGGCGCCTTCAGTAGCAATAGGAGCACTGAAAAGTAAATATCTCTACATCTCAGTCTTTATAGTATTTCCCAAAAACCTAAGCTTCCAGTCATAATGCGCCTGGAACATTTAGTTTTATAGGTTGTTGATGCTAATACTGTGATAGTTTTTCTATTGCCGTCTCTCTTTCTCACGTAACGGAGATAGAAAATTCTGCTAAGGTCATAGCGTTTACGACTTACAAAGCTTATTGGGGGTATTTTACACAGAACGTGGTACTGAGCCAAGCCTGCTGAAAACAATACCAGGGAAAGAATGGGTGTGGCCTATAAGTAAGTGTTTTGCACACGGAAAATATAAATAAATAACTCGAAGACGATGCTTTTAAACCAAAAGCCAGTTTTTGATACTGGTGCTGATTCTCTTGTACATCCCGCTAAACTTATTTTAGTCTAACTATATTTCGTTCCAATAAACACTATAGAAAAAGGATAGCAAATTGAACTATCAAATTAAGTTTAGTCTAACTATATCTCTTTCTAATAAACACCTTAGAAAAAGAACAGCAAATTGAACTATCAAATTAAAGCTGTCAAATTAGTCTACGTCCTTGCAATCGATGTAAAATTAGACGAGACCTCGTATGACATGACTAAATTCTCGTTGATATCACGCAAATGGACTAGTTTGATAGCTCTAAAAATCTTCTATCCTTTTATGATCTCTGTTAGAAAGAGAGATACCTAGTGAGTCTAAATTAGTTTAGAGCGAGTGCAAGAAAATTAGCACTAATACATACCTAAAGCATGTCTTGGGCAGCGAGAGTTGAAGCTGGATCCAGGCGAGAAATTCCAAATCCAAAATCCTGGTGATTTTTTTTATCAGAGTCCGTATCGTTAGACTCCTTGCAGACATCTGGCGTGCATCTCATTACAGTTAAGACAGCTTTTACAACGCGTCTTAATGCACTTTGTCTAATCTCCTTGACGAGTAGGTATTAGGTATTCATTACTGCTTATGCTAAGCAGTGATAGTCTAATGGTATAACCGTCGGACTGCCAAGTCAAAAGTCGTAAGTTCGAAACCCAGGTATGCACCTCTGACTTTCGGATTCATGTGCGTATTAGAAATTAATTATCACTTGCTAAAACGAAGGAAAACATCGTGAGAAAACCAGCACACCTAAGAGATTTTTCAACTGTGTGTGAAGCCATGTCAGAAGCCTACGGGCAGTTGAAACCCTGACACCAGTTTGTTCATCAACCATAGCTGCTCCTGACATGCATTTGGTGTGTTGAAACATTGTAGGTAGTGTTCGGAGATGTAACATAATAACACAGTATAATTAACATACAGTATGGAAACTATGTACAAACGCTCACACAAACATACGTAATATTGCGTAACGACGAGACTACTAAGCGACCGTCGCGGTATCAACGAACGCGTCATTGCGCATGTGTGCATGTGTGTGAGTGTGCCGTTTTCGAGCGTTTGTACATAGTTTCCGTACTGTTTGTTTAATACACTGTGATAATAATCAACGACCTTATATCAGTGTAAACTAACCTCCCTATTCTTCCAACATGTGTGTCGGCAGCGGGTCACGTGCAGCAGCACTACCGCGGCACGCTCAACGAGTACCCGTGCGTGTGGCGCAACTGCGCGCGCGTGCGCAAGGGCCAGGCGCCCTTCCCCAACCTGCCGCGCCTGCTGCGCCACGTGCGCGACCTGCACGTCAACAAGGGCAACGGCCGCCTCATGGCCGTGCACGAACGCTCCAGGTCATTTACTTACATAACGTTTTTGTACACCGTGGACTCCATAACCGAGCAAATTAATGTTAGTTTTGGTCAATCATTGGAGTTATTAATATATTCAATGTTGTAGTTTTTACCCTAACTTGGTTTGGAACACTACCGTAATATATTTATGTACTATCGTGGACAGAGCCGGTGCACCACTCTTAAGCTTAGAATCGCTTGCACCCGGCGCCCGAACGTAGCGCTATTCCCGCCTCTACTCACGTAGAATCGTTCAAAGAATTTTGATCGCTAAGTGGTGCACCGTTCGTGTCCGCGATAGTACCTATCGGCATTCAATTGTTGTCATCATGTTGTCTGAAGGAAAAGGGTTTTTGAGTAATTTTAATTTCTGTTTTAGGAACTTTATGCCGTCTTCAAAGAAACCAGCGAAGACCACTACCAATGTACGCAGTGGCGTTATGTCACCAGGAGGTAAGTTCAATATTACAATTTTTAAAATAAAGTACAGACGCTGTTTTATAGGGTTGAACCAAATTTAAAAGGAATTCAATATTGCTATGACAAAATACAATAAAAAAACGAAAGAATGACTGAAGAAAATTCCAACATAACAAGTCATCTGCATCGCTACATGGCGACCGTGACAGGACAGGTTTTAAAAGCTTACGTAAACGTGTGCGCAGCGTCGCTGTCGGGCATGTCCCCGCTGGCGCGCAACACGCCGTCGCCGGGCGCGGGCGACGCGGCGCTGTGCGTGGCGGCCGCCGCGCCGCCCGCCGCGCGCCCCGCGCTCGACCCGCTGTTCGTGGCCGCGCCGCCGCGCGCGCAGCGACTCACGCACTCCGAGGCATACATCAGGTAATACACTCTATTGTAGTCATTTGTAAAACATTGCTAACGTTGCCATGCGACTCTTATAAGACGATAAAAGTTAGGGAACTTGAAATTAAAGGGCAGCGATACGATAGCTCAATCGGTAAGAACATTGCCACGGTATGGCAGCGACACTTGGTTCAAGCATCGCTTCTCGTGCTCATTTGTGGCTTTGTAAATATTATGTAAGAAGTAATTATGTATTTGCCCTGCAGTAAATATTCCGGCTGATTTATAATTCATTCATTATTTTACATTTTACGCAGATACATCGAAGGCCTACACTCTGAACAAAAGTACATAACTCCATGGGAAAAATCTCTCACCCCCATGCCGGTGAACCCTGACCCAGCTCAGTTCAACATGAGCAAGATTCCAGCCCACTGGATGACTGAAGAAGCCATCAACGGCTACTTGGCCCAAGACAAGAGCCTGACGGAAACTGACATACAGAAAATGGACCAGAACTCTAAAATCCTCAAAGGTCTATGCGCATTAAGAGATTTTATGATAAAAGACGCTCTGTACCTTTCTAAATCTGTGTACAGTCATAATACTTGATTGAGACGACGATATGAGGAAGCGTCTTATTTTAAGGCGCCTCGGTAATCATCTCACTCGCACATTGAAGGTATATAAAATCGCTGAATATAGTTATGAAAAATCCCAACAAAATTAAATTAAGGAGAATAACAATAAAGGTTCAACAAAAATATCATCGGAAGTTTCATTCATAAAAAATGCCTAAAATTAATTTTAGTTTTTGCATGTTTTTATGTATCAAATATTTTTGCAGAACCTCTAATTTTTCTCTGTAATTATTTTCTCCTTTAAAATATATTTTCATTACTATATTCAGTAATTCTATATCTTCAATGTGCGAGCGAGATAGCGATTTAGCGAGACAGGCGCCTTAACCCTTTGAACGCCATGCCGGTCATTGGTGACCGGCAAACAATAAAAATTGCATTGTGTCTGCGGCGTGGCAGTCAAAGTATTAAACTGGTCTATGAAAACAATATCTTGGCACACTTACGCGCCTCCAAATACTCGCAACAAAATGTACAATACCTAAATGTTAATCAGGTTGATTGAAATGCAATAATAATTAAAATAATTATTGGCAAGTTCATTTATAAGCACATTACTTACTGCTACAGTAACTTACTTGGATTTCAGCTTGCTAGACATAATAAATCATGTTAGCATCCTTTATACTTTTTTAAACTTTTCACTGCAATTTTTAGATGTAAGTAGAAAAGTACTCAAATATACAATTAAAATTCTTTTCATTTTCATCAATCTTTGAACGATCTTCAGCCCCGGATCTTGATTTTTTTCGAGGTGGGACAAACACTGAAAAATGGCACTGACAATATTTTTAACTTCGTCATCATCATTTCAGCCATAAGACAGGCACTGATGGATAGGCTTCCCGCAGAAGACACCCAGCGCTATTTTTTTGTTAAACTTTTAACTATACCAACGACGCCGGCGTCGCATAATAATTGATTTCCTTATGTTTCTCATTTTTCAATGTTTGACGGATAAGTAGTAAAGCTTCTATATTTTTTCCAAGATTTTTCCTTCTATATTTTTGCGATAATCTGTAGTGCATTCTTTTGCCAAGCTAGTCCGGGGCCCGGCTTGACCCCAAGATCCGTGGCTGACGATCTTATGCATCCCGGCGCTACGTACTAATTACAACAAAGGATTTCTTATTGTATCTCAATTTCCCAACCTTTTATGAATGAATATCAGCGCTTTACACGTCGATAGTAGTATATTTTTTATATCTCATCGAAGCGCGTCGCGTTGTAGTTTAAAAATATTTTCTTTAGAATATTATATTATCAGTTTGGTTTAGTTTAAGTGACATTACGATTTGTTTAATACGTGTAGAATTAAGAATGTAAAACTTAAAGAGGGTAAGAGATCTGTGACTTTGAAGTCCAAATAAAAGAAATAAGTAAAGTATTATTTGTTGTCTTATTTTCAATCCTTATAGTTGTATGTGGTATTGGCGCAATATGCTAGGAATACCATGGGCAGCGCGCCATACAAATGAAGCTATCCTTATAATAATTTATGCAACAATAATTGGAGGTTGCGATTCGGTAGTATAGATATACTACTCTAGCATGTATGCCGCGCTTACCACGTTTGCCCATGCATAATAAAAATAGGGCACTGTCTAAAGGAAAGCCATGTCTAGGCTCAGTCAGTCAGCCAGGCCTACGGTCAGTTTAAACTCTGACACCAGGTTGTTCATTAACCTTACGATTTGGAACGTAAAAATAAAAAATACTGAAATGTAAAGCTTAAGTTTAATACGTAATAATAAAAATATAAATATGTATACAGCTCATTGTATGGCATGCATATAATAGTCAATGTGATAAGAAAGTTTATATGGCCTCCACTTCCTCTTTGATAAGTCGCACTAGGTGATTGAATTTACTGCCGTCGAATATTAAAATCTGGAACAAAAGTAACATAATATTATGTATCATAGGATGCATAGTTTTATTTAATCAGAATCAAGCATACAAGATCGGGCACAATAAAAGTAACTAACTACGAGTATATAAAACTAAAAATAAAATAAAAAGAGAAAAACTAGGATGATTTGATAATTTCATTTTTCGCGAAAACCCTAGGGATATTGCAAGAACTCATAATTTGATAATGGTGCTAATTCTCTTGCACACGCTCTAAAAATAATTTAGACTCACTATCTCCCTCTCTACCAGAGATTATTAGAAAAGGATAGAAGATTTTTAGAGCTTTCAAACTGGTCCATTTGCGTGATATCAACGACAATTTAGTCGGCACATCATAGTACGTAGACTAATTTGATAGTTCAATTTGCTGTCCTTTTTCTATGGTGGTTATTAGAAAGAGATATAGTTAGACTAAAATTAATTTAGCGGGATATACAAGAGAATTAGCACCAATGGTGGTAACATTTCTCAATCTTACTGAAAAATTATAGGGTTTTTGCAAAAACACAAGTCGCTCTGTCAGCTTACTGTTATGGTAAGTTGATAAATTGTGGCCTATTTGTTATTCTGATGTCAAAGCTTTACTTTCATCAAAATCCGTTCAGTAGTTTTTGCGTGAAAGAGTAACAAACTTCCATCCCTCCATCCTCAAAAACTCACATTTATACCTAATATAGATAATATATTTATAAAGTTAATATATTCCGTTTTATTTTATAGAGTAAAGTATGATTTGGACTTAGCGTAAATTACTTTTCTGCAAGGCGTGAGCGCGCCTCCCTCGTAGTCCCACTGCGAGAGCTCTGCTTGGTCGGTGACGTCGACGTCAAAACTCGCCAGAGCTTCGTCCGCTAGCGGCTTCTCTTCCTGATTCGCGAACAATACTTCTGATGATTCTTCTGAAATTATAAAACCCAGTTAGAAGCTTTTCTTTAGTTAACCAATATTGAGTGTTAAATAGTTACAAAGGATTGACGATATTGGATGTCCTCCAGCCCAAATTTCGATCACAGCGGCCTATCTCAACAGAGATTAGCCAACTTTAGTGTACGCAAACACAGGTATACCCTCTATTATCTCTCTCATAGGTCGTAAATCAGACAAAATCAGACGCAGGACCGAAGGCTTTACTTGCTATCCAGAGACACGCGGCAGTTGATTAACTTAGAAAAGGTCAGGTCATCTAGGGTTCGAACCTGAGACGTCCGTAATGCCATTCAACTGTCACACTACTTAGGCTACATTTATTATTTCTGATTTCTCTTTAAGATTTAAATTGGACTTTGTCTCACATAGATAAACAGCGTTCATTGAACTAGTAGCTATAAGCAACTGTAGTCTTGTTTACAAAACAGACATACCACCAGTATTGTAAGTTTTGCAGATCCATATGAGGTACTGGAATGTATAGGGCATGCTCTTCTTTATAGCCTTCTCCAGTTCCCCTTGCAGGGATGTGAATAGGGGCACACTGATGGCTGCTGGAATGTTGAGGATTCTGAAAAGAAAAAAAATATGTGTGTGACTATGCTGTAGAGGATGGGCAGCAGCATCCTATAGTTTAATAGAAACCACCTGCTACTGCGATCGCCCAGCGAGGCGATTAAGGGCAAACACCTTGTAATTAGTGCACAAAATAAGTGATGCGTATAAGAAGTCCGATGCATTGGACTAGTGAGTCATATGTATCTATCAAAACCGTACCTTTCATTAATAACAAGTCCAACATGCTCTGCATCATTCGCCAGTATCTTCTTGACTAGTGCTTTAGTTCTGTCATCTGCATTATCATCTGCTAGGGTTGTCAGTAGTGTCCGAATTTGTTGTATGCTTTGCTCATCCTGAAATTAAATCAAATCATTTATTGTAAATAAAACCCAACAGTTGCGAATTTTAGGTCTTAAGTCTTGTTTTATTTATTATTTGTATAGACCCACAGACTCAAAATATATTGGGTTGTTTGCAAGTGATAAGGGTAGACTCGCTCTACTCCAGGTCCAACACAAACTGCCATAGCACTCTGACAACCACAAATCCAAAAAACATGCAAACTCTAATTAAAAAAGATATTGAAATCATAATTATATTGATTTTTAATACATGTTACGCCCATGTGCAATCATCATCATCATCATCAGCTTGTATTAGTCCATATTTAGTAAGTAGTAGTAGCTACTTTTGTACGCTCATTAGGTACCTACTCGTAATGTCTTAAAAAAATTAAATTTAAAAAGAGGTAGATACAAGCAAGACTTCAATCCGCAACACTTAAGGTATGGTATCGCAACTGTTGTATGTTCAAGACCTGCTTATATCCTATCTCATTTTTAAATTTCCTTTTTTTTTTACCAATATAACTTGAATCACAACTCACTTTTCTCTTGGTAATATTAATAACGGTTGTGACTCCAAATACTCCATCACTTCCATCATCTTCATCATCATCATCATCCTGGTCATCATCCAGGCACTGTTTCACTACACTGCCTACATAGTTTTGAGCTGAAATTAAATTAATTTAAAACTTATTTGCTTTATTTTGGAAATGTTGCTTACAGGTAGCGGTCTTTTAGATTAAGTTTTATCTTTTTATCATATTATTTCTAATTATATTGTGTAAATATAGTTTGATATATTATTATTTTGCCCAACAGTTGTGGTTATTATAATAAATATTTAAAATATTACCATTTAGAAGTTCTTTTAAAGCCAAAATAAAATTAATGTTTGACTAAAATACAATAGGACACACACCTTGTTAATTAAATTAATTTACATAAACAAGGGGTTTGTCTGTATTTTTCATAATTAAAATTAAATTAATCTTTATTGGTTTACTCACAAATAATAATCTGTGCGAGTCCCCCTATCTCAATATTGGATTTGAGGAACAGTTGTCTCAGCAGCTGCTTGATGCCGTGGAAGTCACAGTCCTCAGGGTTACGACCTTCAAAGTCGGCTTGCAGCTCCTACAATGTAATTAGTTAGGTTTAGTTAGGTTAAAATTCCGCACAGGGTCAGCAACGCGTAATACTCTTGGTGTTGAAAGTGATATGGGTTTCAGTAACGGTTTACCACCTAGTGTATAAAACCGCCGCGATTGAAAACCGCTTTGAGTATTGATTGAAAACATGATACCTAACTAAGTTCCTAGTATCACTTGTTTCATAATGTTATGAAAAGTGTTGCAAAAAATATTTTGTAAACTGAATACTGTCAACGAGAAAAAGCTTGCTAGTCATATTTTATCAATCGCCATAGGCTTAGACTTAAAATAATTACAAGATAAATAATTAACTACAAGATTGAATAACAAGAACAACAAAAGATAAATGCGGCATGCCATGTGACTTTTAGGTTATGTTTTGAATTTACCTTGTCTCCGACGAAGTTTCCATCAGAATCGAAGTCGGAATCTTTTTCGCTGCCTGAGTCTTGTTCTTCTTCACTTTCACTATCGTCAATTTCAATTTCTTTATTCTTTTTGTTCGACATAATGTCTACCGGCGTCTATAGAATCACTATTGTAAAAAAGTGCTGAGACTTCGACAATATTAATCACAAATAACACAAATTGCACGCACACACGGCAAACGGGCAAACCAGAATATTAAGTATTAACTGTCAAAGTGTCAATGTCAACTGACAGTTGTCAGTCACAATTTTTTTTTAATAATTTATTTCATGACATGGATACAAGTCATTCAGTCAGAATATTAAAAAAACAAGTCACAAACAATAACCAGTGCTGCCATTTGCCATTGCCAATAAGAATTTTTTAAAAGATACGATTTATAAACCAAAATCATCCTCATCAATAACTCTTCTTTTATCAAACGTAGTTGTAGATATTTTTGATATGAAAAATGAAACCAAATGAAAAATGGGTCAGAGGATACGAAACGGGGCACTATGAAAAAAAGACTTAGAATTTTTTTTACCAAAAACTATTGCCTTATCAAGCCTTCGGGACCCGGTGGGATGTGGGAGTAGTAGGGTGGGGGAACACGACACGACACTTGAAGGTCAATGACCTTGACCTTGGTGTCAATTAATCTGACCTTGATGCCAATGACCTTGACGAACCTCCACTAACTCAAATGGCATCTAACCAAACCTTAAAATATTCTATGCATGGTCGAGGGTGGGCTTGGTCGACGGAGCCCCGCTTCGCGGGGCTCCTACTTCTGGGTGGTTTATAAAAAAATAACCACGAAGGGGATGGCGGGGTCTATTCGACCCCGCCATCCCCTTCTAACCTGACCTATCCGAGTCGGGGTACTCTGAGTCGGGTTGTTAACCATATTATGACGCTCGCCTCTGCAACTCTTTCATCAGTTTTACGACGAACCGATGGTTGGAGACAAAAATTACCCAGATGCTTTTAGTCTTAAATTTAGGTGTTCTATACGATAGAATCGAAAAAAAGCGATATTAAAAAAAAGAAAATTTTTTCGTCTAAATTTTTCTGTTTTTTCCTCAGTGCCCCGTTTCGTACACTCCAACCGAAAAATGCACGAATAGCTCAGTTGGCAGAGAAGAAGGTCGCAGGTTTAAATACTTCCAAGGTCAAAAATCTCGAGAGTCCTTCCCGCTGAGCGCGCTTGTAAACTACAATAATGTAAATTTTTGAGAAGACCAGGGGTCTATTCAGATGTACAGAAACGGACATAGGGTACCTACCTTTAATGCCGAAAAAAAAATGTTCCCGAGAAAAACAACAATAACGCTAATAGATGGCGCCACGTGACTTTGGAAGCATGATTGAAATTAAAAATTCTTAAGTAACGTGAGCGAAGCCGCGGGCAAAAGCTAGTTCTTTTTTAATTCTAAGGTTTGAACCTGAGACCTTAGACTTGAGCTGGAAGTCAAACATTGTTTATTTCTACCGTGCTTCAAGTTATTGAAATAAAACATCACCAGACACCAGCTAGTCTATTCTTTACTAAGAAACCGATGCATAATAAAAAAGTATTTCTAATAAAAACTACGTGAACGTGGAAAATGTGGAAATCTATTGTTTCGAAGCTCCTTGACCTTTCATTTTTTATAAATATTAAGTAGCAAGGTGAAGTATGACCACGAAGTCTTGATTATCTGAAATATGAATAGAATTTTTAAAATCGTAGCGTTTTAGTTCTGAAAATAACAATAGGGTTGCTAGCAAGGGCATCGCCAAGGGTTAGGGAGGGGCTGTTGGCCTGTTGCTGCCTAGATACTAGAGAGTCGAAATTTTTTTATTTTTATTTTATAATAGATACATTTCATTAATTACTACAAGTTTTATTAATTGTACAGTCAAGACCATGTTAAGCTATAAGTTACACATTATTCGGTTTGGAGATTTTCATTGAAAGCTAAGGAGCTCATCGCCCGCAAGGACAATATTTGTGCGCGGACAGAATTGACTGCTTCTCTCCTTTGATTGCCGCGATCCACGTTGACCACATATCCGTGTCCAACGTGACGGGACCGGGCAGCCAATGAAGTACCAGGAGATACGGTCACTACTGTTTGCGGACAAAAGTCCTTCGTCTCCTGAGCCCTTAAAATCGAGCCTTTAATAATAATGGCCAGCCATCCCACCATACCTATAAGTTCGAGATTTATTTGTCATTGATGGTCTCTGCTTCGTTGGTCTAGTAGTAGCAAGCGCGACTGCTGAGCACGAGGTCCTGGGTTCCATCCCCGGGTCGGGCAAAGTGTTATTGGGTTTTTCCATTAAGAAATTCTCAGTAGCAGTACGGAGTCTGGTATCGTGCCCGGTTAATGGCAATAGGCTCGCCTCCTATTACATGGGACTTATAGCCGTCGAAATGTGGGTGTACTGCATAAACCTCTCCCACCTCCTCTGGGGAATATAGGCGTCAATCTACGTATGAATCTATGAATTTATTTGGCTCGTCCAATCGACAAAATCTCGGGTTGTTTTGATTGAGTGCGTGCAGCATAGTTTTATTAGGTAGAATTTTTTGTGACCATTGATTTTACCTAATAATGGAAAAGCGGGTAAAATTTTACCGCCCGGTTTTGCCGACACATGCCAAACCTTACATGGGTAGTGTACCTATAGTAACCCTTTGGTTGCTCCAACTTACCGTGGTGTAGCTTTGTAAAGAGATAATAGAGAAACCATACGTAGTAACATGAACGTTCTTCTGTGTTCTGAAAAATAGAAAACGTTTCACTCTGAGACACGTAAATCTTCTCATTTGTGTAATCTCTTATTATTAGGCAATCTATGTATGTGGTAATGTTTAGTGGTATGACCGTCGACTGACAAGTCAGAGGTCCCGAGTTCGATCCCAAGGCGCGCACCTCTGACTTTTCGTGAGTTAATTGCGTATTATAAATTAATTATCAGTTGCTAAACGGTGAAGGAAAACATCGTGATGAAACCAGCACACCTGAGAGATTTTTCAATGGTGTGTAAAGCCATGTCAGAGGCCTACGGGCGGTTTAAACTCTGACACTAGGTCGTTGATCAACCATACGATAAGAAGAAGATTAGGCAATACCTAATTATTAGAGTTTTATTTATCTAATATATAAAATTCTCGTGTCACAGTTTTCGTTGCCATACTCCTCCGAAACAGCTTGACCGATTTTGATGAAATTTTTTGTGCTTATCCGGTATCTATGAGAATCGGCCAACATCTATTTTTCATCCCCTTAAATGTTAGGGGTAGTCCACCCCTAAATTACGGAAATTATTTATATGGCAAAAAGGTTCAAAAGGTGAGAAAAAGGGGTAGAGTAGGGTAGGGTAGCGGTATAGTAGGGTAGGGGTAGTGTAGGGTAGGGTAGGGGTAGTGTAGGGTAGGGTAGGGGTAGTGTAGGGTAGGGTAGGGGTAGTGTAGGGTAGGGTAGGAGTAGTGTAGGGTAGGAGTGTAGGGTAGGGTAGGGGTAGATTAGGAATTTTTTTAAATTACTGCCCAACGAAGTGGGCACGGGTTAGCTAGTAAAATATAAATTAATTATCATTCTCCGTGCCTCGGATAGCACGTTAAGCCATTGGGCCCGGCTGTCAATCTATCTGGGTTGTGGAGGTCTGATGATAGGCAGTCGCTCCATGTAAAACACTGATATCCAGCTGCATCCGGTAAGACTGAAAGCCGACCCCAACATAGTTGGGAAAAGGCTAGGCAGATGATGACCTAATTATTAGAGTTATATAGGTGTATAAATATCTTTTAAATCATGTGGTACTAAGGATCAGGACAAAACTTTTTGCGTGAGACGCCGTGAACTAACCTAGAGCGGAAGTAGGTAGAAGATCCTATATTTTTTTCCGCACTAGGTTAGCAGGCTGTTAATTAAAGTTTACCTGTGCAGCATAATGAGTACGGAGCTCTTAATCTTTTTAGACGCTCTGTACCACCCGCTGTCGTAGAGTGCATCCGATACACCTTCACTCTGGTAACAGAAATATACAAAAAAAAAATCAGCTGTTCCATACATTTATGTTCACATGACTCAACAAAATGTATGGAACAGCTGTTATTTTTACGATTTCAGGGTTGGTCCCATAGCAAAAGTTGTTCATAATGATGAGTTTAATTACCCCTTTTAAGGATGCTGGTGTTTTACAAATAACCCTGTATAGGTAACTATTATTAAATACTGCATCACACCTATATTTCTCCAAAGAACCTGCACTGGCATAACTAAGGACTGGCTTGTATCTGTATATAATCGTTTAAGTATGTTTTCAGGGACCAATAGGCTGCAATAGGTACTAAAATAATGTAGAAAAATAATGTACCTCATTTAAACCCACGTCAGAAAAGGTATCAGGGCATTAATTTGGGTAAACGTCTCAAGTAATGAGATTGAAAAGATTTTTAGTCTTTTCTTTCCTTATTGGGACAAACAATTTAAATGAAATTGACAAGTTAAGTGTTTCTCACTGTACCTTGATCTAAGTTAAGTGTAAATAAATAATAATAAATATTTAATCGATCTCATTGTCAATTGTAATTAAGGATTAGTTTTAATTTTAACCTTGAATGTATTTGCATGCCTTATGGTACAATGTACAGGAACCATTATATATTAAGATCCCATTTGTATACCTACATTGATTGCAAATAAATGATATTATTATTATTATATTATTAAGTTAAATTCGATTAAAATACGAATTTAATAAATTAAAAAATTGTGCCTGGAGCTTGATACAGTAAGAAAAATTAACATTAGCATAATACTTTTTATGTTTGGTATGAGCCAAGGAATAGATTACCCCCTTACAATAATTCGGCGTGAATTAACGGTATTTGTACCTACTTCTACGTTTCGTGCAGTCAATCCGGGCCGAGTCTGCTAACGACAAAACGTCATAGAATGACAGTGTAATGACAATGGCATAATTTTCGTCAAACGCTATTTCGGTATTCCGCAGGAGTACTGGATGCCCAATTTTATTTCGCCTAGTCGAATTATTCGATTTTTAAGAGACGCAGTGGAAGGGGCGTTGATGATATTCTTCCCCTACACTACGCAAAGGAAATTGTCTAACGGTAATTAGTTAGAAAGAAAATAAAGATATATTTGACGCGGTACAAGCCGATGACACTTGCATTAACATAAGAACATAAAACAATAAACAAGAACAAATGATTGACCAACCCTGAATGCTTTTACTTACAGATTCTAGCAACCTTTGTCCATACCAGCATAACAACCATGTTTGTGACAACGCAGTCGTCAGAAACGACTTGTACACCATCTCGTTCCATTTCTCTACGATCTGCCAAATAAAAACATTACTATTTAGGTACCCTTAGCAGGTACTATATGCAGCTGAATTTGTTAAGTAAGTATGTACGTTACTTAAAGCCAAGTACCTAACTGGAGTATCCGAAGTTTGTCTGTAAAAGCAACTTAGCCGATTGTTTAAAAGTTCTTGTGATACCTCTCTGACTATTTTTGATTCCGCTGTTACGAAAAGCCGAAGTCGCTTGCTAAAGTCGACCTAGTAAGCGAGCTATAACGTGCTTGCCAAATAACATAGATGCTCAAAACTCTAACTAGGTACGTCATGACGTCAGCGCCAAGAGTGCCTCCTTTAAAAATAATAAAAGTTCATTCATAATTATTAGCTAAATAAATTCACGCCTTTCTCCCATATCATGTCGGTAGGCAAAAACTACAGAACGCCACCTGCTACGGTTCCCATATAATTATTAATGCAATATTGCTTTATTAAATTAAACTAATACTTAAATAAACTACTCACAACGCAGCAGAAACCACAGAAGCAGATAATTATGGAACTGTTGAAGAAATTGACGAGCAAAGCGAAGCTGAACATATTTTCAACGTCGCCAGATAGTCTGAAAAATTACAAGTTAAATATTAGACGGTGATTCGATGTATAAGAGAGGTGTACGAGTCTATGCCCAGCAGTTAAGGCTGATTTATTTATTTAAAATAATAAATGGAACAGCAAATCTAATAAATAAATTATTTATTTTCTTCCATAACTTATACTAGTTATACTAAAGTATAATGCCCTTCACTTGCCGAGTAGCGCAAGCTTGAGAACGTATCTACGTCTCACCTCGCCTTGTTGGCTGTTGCACTGCGAAACTGAGCAAACACTAGATCCCAACCACTTGGGGTCCGATTCGGTCCGGCCCTATATAATATAGGTCGGCAAAACAAAGTTATGTACTTACTTCTAATAAATAAATAGGAACTACGGCGCGCGGCGCGACCCGGGGACGTGTAGGGATAAAGGATGCTCATGGCCGCTATTACGTTGTGTTTTTATTAAACTTTTTAAAAAGATATAAAAAAAGGGCACTTTGCCCGGACCAATCAAAAAACCCTTAGATGGTTCCTGGTGGAAAAAAGGTTGGGAATATTTGGTGAAGATGGACACTTCGTCTCATCACCACGTTTAACCTCGTACCTTGCTTATGCCAGCTATAATACACGACGAGAGTGAAGATGCGCCAAAAATGTTAACAACAAAATATGTATAATTATGGAACAGCTGGTTTTTTTTTGCGATTTCAGGGTTGGTCCCATAGTAAAAGTTGTTCATAATTATGAGTTCAATGACCTCTTTTAGGGATGCTCAAGATTCCAATTTCAGCCTGTATAAAGTATGTAATAATGAGGTGCCTTTAACAACATTTACAAAACCAACTGGCACATTATTTACCTAAATACCTACCTAATTCTTTTAGCATTTCCACAGCCGCTACCCATCCCTTGCCTTTCATTCGTATGTTCGGGCGCCCTCGGCTATCATCGCCGTGCGGCGACCGCGGCGTCTGCGCGGGCGCGCGGGGGAGGTCCCCAGCGCATCAGCTGTAGCTAGGGTTACCATATCTCAGGATTTGTCCTGAGATCTCAGGATTTTTGGACTCTGCTCAGGATTGCGGCCGGATTTTGCAAATATCAGGAAATCTCAGGATTTTTAAATTTTCAATAAAATATAATTTAAAAAATCTCTTTAATAAAAAGATAAACAAAAAATAATCTTTCTAACTTTGGTGATAATTGCACAATTGAAATCAATACTTATTTATCCAAGTAGTGAGGTACTTAATCAGTTTGATCATATTTATTTTGCGAAGATACCTTTTTAAGAAAGGTTTTTTCTTTAATAATTGATTTATAAGGGGTGTGCACTGTCACCCCTGCTATGAGCGCGATGTGCAGCGCGTGAGCGATATCCTCCGAAACGCAGTGTGTAAAAAAAATATTATTAAAAAACAAAAAACCCGACTGCTAACTAAAAAGATAGAAACAAGTTGGTTATAGATAGATCATACTTTACACAGTGTTCACAAACGCAGTCGGAGGCATTCTTTAGGTAATATTCTTCTGGGTTTAGAGAGAGAGAGAGAGAATGAATAGTTAATGCCTCCGACTGCGTTTGTGAACACTGTTTAAAGTATGATCTATCTATAACCAACTTGTTTCTATCTTTTTAGTTAGCAGTCGGGTTTTTTGTTTTTTAATAATATTTTTTTTTCCCAAGAGATAGTTTAAGAACTATATTATAATATAGTCGTTAAATTATGTATGTACTATATTATATATTATGGCAATCTTTTATCACGAAAAAATGCATAGTTCCTGTAGGTCTCACGGACGAAATCGCGGGCTATATCAAGTTTAAACATATAAGTTGTATATATTTTTGTAATCACCTTTTAAAACTCTTCATTTTGATACCCCTTACGATTGGTTTGGGGGGACTTTTTTTTTATTAATCACACCTTTTGGCGCCAAAAATCTGCCATATCGATTTTTTTAAATTTGTATATACCCAGTGACACTCGCGCAATAAAGACGAATCCAACGACATATCATTCATCAAAATCGCTTTAGCCGTTTAGTAGTTACGAGGGAACATAGGGACGGACATACATACATACAGGTCAAACACATAACCCTCCTTTTTGGCTTCGCCGCAGTCGGGTAAAAACGATAATAATAATATGACTTTTTTAAATTGTTAAGTACGTTTGAGAGAAAATTCTCAAAGTGCAACAAAATCTCAGGATTTTTAAATGGAAATCAGGCCTTATCTCCGGACTTTTGATTTTTCCATCTGGTAACCCTAGCTGTAGCAGGCACCACAATCAGATCGCAACGAGACGGAACCGACAACACGCGCGCGCTATTGTTTTATATCGAGTTCGGTCACCGTATCACCCTTTGTACAATTACCTATAGATTATTATTACAGTCAGTTTATACAGTCCACTGAGTTTAATTTGGGCTCCGTAGCATAGTCCCTAACACGTATGTAAACGACATTTTCCGTTGACTCGAGGTAGTTTAGAATCGATTCAAAGAGAAACGAGATTTGAATTGTTTGACCCGAATCAGGATGTGGAAGAAAATGTACCCAAAGGGCAATGCTTTTGTTTACTTATATACAGTAATTAGAAAATTTAGGAATCACTAAGCTTTTATGTTTGACATTACATTTCATGACGCGCAAGGACGCCGGCGAGGCGTAACAATTTATTTCATTTTGTGTCTCCTTTCTCGGTGTTTGACGGTTTAATGGCAGCAGTGTCATAACTAGAGCGGTGACAGCGATGCATAGGCAGATCTTGGAGGCAGAAATTACCAGGACCAAATTTCGGGTCACGCATGGGTGCAGTTAAGAAGCTCGCACTGGGTGCATACTAGACTAACGGCACTGAGTGGCAGTCACACAAAATCAGCAGAATAGACTGTATTACTTCATCATCATCATCAACCTGTATTAGTCCACTGCTGAACATAGGCCTCTCCCAATGCGCGCTACTATTGTGCGCTCATTAGTAGATATTTGCCCATAATCGCCACGCTGGGCAAGCGGGTTGGCGATCGCAATAGCAGATGATGGCTGTTACACAGAAGAATGCTGCTGCCCATCTTTCTCTTTGTCGCTTCTTACTCGCGGAACGAGTAGGGGTGGTTCTATTCTTGGGCTGGAAACTTATGACGTGTTAAAGTGATCACTCTTCCTTTATGTTTTGTTCATTCCATCTCCAAAGCAGACCACGCCAAGCAAAACCTACCTATACTTATTTAACTTACATCAGATATTGTATTGGTATTCACTGTGTAATAATATTTATGAACATACTTGGGTAATACTTATAAAAATAATAAACGCGCTAAACGGCTTAAAGACTAATAAGAAGAATGGCGATAATGCAATAGTGAAACTCCATGATTCTACAATAAGCTCATGAACAAAATACTCACTTAAAATAAAATGTAAGTACTTCGGTACAAACCTGACGAGAGCTCGATGTCTTAGGATAATTTCGGAAAGGTCTTTTTGGTGTTTTTTCTCCCAATCCATGTCAGCTAATGTGTCTATCATTTCATTGTTGCGACCTGCATAGTCTTTGCAGTAATCGCCTAGAAAGGACAATGGAAATCTATAATGTATATAAGAATATAACTTGATTTATTGTGTTTGTTTTGTGTTACTAAGGATTTTTTGCCCTTATTTGGATTTGGCAGGTGAATTACTATTTATGTTTAGGTAATATATTATGTAGGTATTCTTTTTTGGGGTTAAATCCATTTCTTTTTAAGGCTAATACGGCTTTTTTACAGACCCTTCTTTGTAATATATCTTACTTTTACAACACAAACAAAATAATGACACGCGACGGAATCTTGATCTACAAAAGTAGGCTTTACTCAAAATTCCTGGGCGCCAACCGCCGTTATATTACCTTGATCCTTTAAAATGACCACATAAGAATATTTTAGCTTTACATAAAATCTAGTTTAAGCTTTTATTATACATATATGGTTCATTTTACGTACGAAGTAGGTAAAAGGTTTTACGAATCTTATTCTCGTGTATCTATGTATTTTTCTTTATTTAGGAAATAAAAAGTTTTTAAAAAAACATCGTTTTTAACCAATCTTTTACATTTTCGGTTTTATTCGGTTCTATTGGAATATCATAACTAAACGTATAAGCGAAAATTTGTACCTGTTCCTGACGAGTTCCTTTATCTGGAGCTAATCTTGAATGTCGATTCAGGTCATGCTTACCATAAAAATGCATTGTCATCGGAGCTGAACTAACATGCAAAAATTCTACTCCATAGGATAACAAGAAATGGTTCTAATTCAAATTGCAAGATTCCACCCAGACAAACATACATTGCAAGTTAAAAATAAATAAAAAGCTTGTAAAATTAGCAATCCAGGCCTTTATAACGTTTGCAATTTAAAAAGTTTACGTTTGTTTGTATTGTTGAGTTTTATTAGAATACCCAAGTAAGGGTTTGAAGGGTTTACGTTTAAAGTGTCAGTTCCGCCCCTTAGCTTGATTAAAAGTCAAATTCCCGCCTTATATAGCGGCAGTTAGAAGTCATAAAGGGATTCGTACGATATACTCAAGAATCTCTTAATGAAGTCGTTTGAAATAAGAAAGGATCTAGGTACCTTTCTTATTTCAAACGACGATTGCGTCTGGACTATATTTGTAAATTTTATTACCATAATTTTATTAATAAAGTTTTGGATATCCTTAATAAGAAATATAAAAACAAAAGACAGTGAGAAAAGTTTTTTAAAAATATGTATACCAAAAACAATTAAGTGCATAGACAATAATATAAATCCTTTTCATCAGAAATTGTTAATAAATTACTCATTTGAGAAAAACCGACTATTGTAGATTAAAGTCTTATTATAGATACCTATTTTTTGCTATAATTTTTTTTATTAATATAACTCTTTGACCTTTAATAGAAGCTAGGTAGGCGGTAGCCCGTAGCTATACAACATAAACCTATGGATAAAATAGTTTCTACTATGGATTATATTTTGTTTGCTCAATTTATTATTTACAATCTTCATGAGGTTTATCCAGCAGCTTGTGCTTACTTACCTAAAGGGAATCCTTCAATAAGTTGCTTGTCAACAGGCACGTACACCAGCCTTCGTATCCTGACAGACAGCAGATCAAACTGCGTTGTAATGTGACTGAGGAATATGCAGAACAAGAGGTCTCCACACAACATGAACCATATTGTTATAAGACCTGCAAAAGATGAGTTGGTACACAAAATCAAATTAGTAATAAAAACACATCTACATAGCTATAGTCCATAGTGTTAGGTTGCGATGGTATGAAGAAATCACCGGGTAATCATAGATTTTGTCCGTTGATTGAATGGAAACAGTTATACATAATATGCAGTATAATATGCTTAATACACCACTGACTATCGATAAAGGAAAACATCGTGAGGAAACCTGGACTTGGTGGTCTGAAAACGACACGCAGTGAGCTAGCGTGGTGATTAATGCTCGATCCTTCTCTGTGTGAAGCACAGAAATCTAAATAATAAGGCCTTCTATTGCCTTATTATTTAGATTTCTGTGGTGTGAAGCCTTTGCTTTGCAGTGGTACAGTTAGAGGCTGGCTTATTAGCATTTTTTTAAATGTTAACGTTATTAAAGTTTTTTTAAACTTTGGCATTAAATTTGTTGTTTATTAAAATGAATGACCTCTGATTGTATTTGGTTGTTTACCAAATTATTTCAGTAGTAATTCATTATACAGCATATTATTATGTATCATTAAATTAATGATACATTCCATGATGCCTAAGATTCTTAATAGTCTTTGCCTTTGCTTAAACTTAAAGTTATATACATAACTTGATAGGTTTATGGTTATAAGTCGACGACAACTTACCAATAACTTAAGTTAATAACCATCGAACTCTATTTCTATTTTAGTTTTACTTAAGTTTAGGCAAAGCAAAGTTCGCTCTATAGATCTCAGCCGAAGAATAATAACAGTATTATTTACGTACTCAGAGAGGTAGAAATTATACTCCAGATTCTAACACTAGAGCAATTTCATAACTTTTAATGTTTGAATACATATAAGTAGTTGCGAGTATAATAAAGGAGTATTCAATTACTTATCCCTTTATTCCGATAGAGTTTCTTCTAGGCCATAAACAAGTTATCGTTTGTATTAAAAAGTTGATGGCTTTGTTTTGAACATCGACGTTGATTAATCTCGTTACTTTAAACTAAAGGTATTGTATAAGTTCTGAACTCTAATTATTATAGTTTCCTGAAGTATTATGTTCAGAATTTCATCGTTAATGTTGTGTAGATTCTGAACGTAAAGTTTAATAGTTCTGTCCCTTTGTGAATGTTGTACAAAGAAAAGAGGCAGTCTTTATTTTAGGCATTTCAGTTATAAAGAGACGTAATATACTTATTTGTTTTGTTTTTACTTTTTACACGGTTTACAAACTCGTTCCAGACGTGCCAAATTTGCCAGTTTTACTGAAGCTTTTTTTTGTTGACAGAATCAAATCCAATTGTAATTTAAATTTCATGAAACCATTTTTTTCTGATTTATTTTTAATTAAGACTGGTGTTTTTGTAGCTCATCAGCATACTATCTTTCTTTACTTACCATGCCAAGTCTGGGCAATCAGAATGACTTCGTAGTAGCCTCGCTGGAAGGGGTCAAAGGGAAACCAGTAGAAGAAGGGCAAGATGAGAGGCACGTCGTGCCCTATCAATATCTTTATTATCTCTACGAATGGTGGGGATAGGAAGATCACTAGTAAAGCATTGTTGCACCAGTAGTATCCTGAAAATAGATAAATGTATAGATCTATACTTAGATACATAGATAAATTAAAATTGACGTTACGTAATGTTTGTCACATTAAAATAGAAATGAGTAGTGGGGTAGGCAGGGCCCATATACATGTCGAATGACCCCTGGGTGAAGTAAAGAACTATAAACTACAGCTAATAGATATTGCTTCGGTTGGTGGTCATTTTGAATCAGCCTAGACAGAGGCTACGCCACAATAGGCGTAGGTGGTTCAGCTATTAATCTTTTGCGCTGGTCGCCGCGAGTGAGGCACACGAAACAAATACAATGGTAATTCATTGGTAATTTGTTCGAAGAAAGTGGGAAATTTGGATTGTAAAATCGTGATCAAATAATGACAATATCGAATATTCTGGCGATGCAATGCGATGCGATTCGATCTTTCACTGCACTTCTTTCTGATTTGAAAGGAATGTGAGAACTCTTAATGACGCCAACCAGTGATTTAGGCGGCGCAATTTGCTACTGAGTATCATTCCGATATTATTATTTTTTTATTTCCCAGAATGTGTTTTAACTTTTTAACCGATGTCCATAAAGAAGGAGGTTCTCAATTCAATGAGTATTTTTTTAAATGTTTGTACACTGATTACTTTTACTACCAGGGCGAAGCCGCGGGTGGAAACTAGTAGGTATACATACATATAAGTTCAAGCTGTTTAAGGCAAATAATGTTATTTCCTGAAAACTGATTGCTATGATCCTAGGAGACCTAAACAAATGGCTTCGGGATAAAATATTCAGATTTCGCCAAATCGAGATTTCACGATAAATAGGATTGCTAGAAATATTGCAATATCGCTTGATATTAAGTATACTAGCCTTTTTTCTGTGATCCACGCCTTAGGCACTATAAGTCAAGATTTTTTATAACTATATTTACGGATATTTTTGGTGTTGACTCTGGGGAAAATGTAAAACATCACTACATATCTAGTATAAAACAAAGTCGCTTCCCGCGTCTGTCTGTCCCTATGTATGCTTAGATATTTAAAACTACGCAACGGATTTTGATGAGGTTTTTTTTAATAGATATAGTGATTCAAAAGGAAGGTTTATATGTATAATACATGCATATTAGCGTAACCGTGCGAAGCCGGGGCGGGTCGCTAGTGTAAAATAAAATAAACTATAAATTACTTTTAGACTAGAGGCAGACCGCCAAAGAGATAAAAAAATAATGAAAAGTGGGGTAGGGCAATATAGATTTAATAAAAGTAAATTGACACAATGACGTTTAGTGTAGCAGGTTTTGGGTAAGGAACAATTATTTTTCTGACTGAACCATTTGTTCTAGTCTGGGAGTAAGTGCATTGTGATATTATAATTATGTAGGTATAGTACCTACCTGCACCTACGATTCAGTAGAAAATTATATAGAGGGTTCAAACTTGTGTGCTATTGAAGCTGCTGAACGGAAATTCTTGGTAAAGAAGAAGGCGATGCCATTTATATTTTGAAATATTATCTTAAATCGTGTTATTTATGTATTTTTGGATTTTTTTTTATGTGAAAAGAAAGAAAGAAAAAAGAAAGAAATCATTTATTACACGCAATATTGCGCAAGGCGCTACATAATATAAAAGTATTTAAGAAATAATAAAAAAAAGCACACACAAAAAAAAAGAACTAAAAAAACAAACTGGATCTATGCCCAATATTGCCCACAGACACAAGCCGCAGAGATCTAAAATCGAAAACATAATTTTAAAAAAATACAATAAAGTACATTCTATTCTATTCTATTCTTAATTATAATAATCATTAGGTATATGGTCCCTACCCACTGTTGAAAGATTAATAGGTATATTCAGTTTCCCAAAGTTCTCTTTATCAGATATTAATATGGATTTTCTGCAAATACCGCGGAAGGCGTGTATTTGATCATGCATGATAAATATGATACTGCGTGGTTTGCAAGTTATTCCCCTTACATTTTGCACGTAACCGGAATGAAGAAGGAAAGTAAATGTATGTACCTATAAGTTATTTTGTTTCAAACTCGGTTCGGTTTCTTAGCAAAAAGTTTTTATTTTAAAAATTTTAATGACTTCATCAGACTTCATCGCATAAATTTACACGAAACATTTGAATTAACATCAAAGGAAGGCAATTTTCCCATTTTTTTTAAAAGTCGGTTTTCAACAACAGATTAAAAAGCTTATGCTGACATGAAATGAGGTGATTCCATGGAGTAAATTTGTTTGCTCCATGGGTTTATTTTGCAGATATGTAGCTCCGAAAGATTAAATCATATTTTGACAATATTTAAATAGGACCATTAAGGGTGGTCTCTATCAGGCAAGCACTGGACGGGGCTGCGAAGTGGGCTAGCAGTAGGTACCCGGCTGCGCTTGATGATTGATACAGTGCAGTACGCAGGGGGGAGATGTTTTTAATGGGTGTAAACCCCACATAACCGTACGGTATACGGTAGGAATTTTTTTTACTCCCCCAGACCACAAAAAAATGGTTGTGCCTATTCAATAAAAAATAATTATCAAAATCTGATAAGTCTTGTAAAAAATTATATGTGGTCATACATTGAGAACCTTCTTCTTTTCTTTTCGCCGGTTAAATACGCATACCTTGTACCACAAGCCGGAGCTGCTTCAGTGCCGTGCTTACAATCGTATGCTCCTCATCTGAGACTTCTCCTCTTGGCCACATGCTGCGTAGTTCATTCACTAGGTTTTCGTACACCGAGCGGTGGTACACCATCTTGTAAGATTTCGCCATTGCTGGAAAAAGAGTTTTTTTTAAATTGTTAATTAATTATGATCTGTGTGTGTTATAAAAATGTCGTGGTGGCGCATTGATTTCGGACCCGCTTTGCAAGCGCGTGGGTGTGAGTTCGAACCTGGCATGTACATGGCAATGTGACTTTTTCAATGTCATATGTACCTACTTTCTTAGTTTATCTAAGACACCTCTGACTAACGGTGAAGGAAAACATCGTAAGGAAACCTGGACTTTAATAGTCTGAAATCGCCAACCCGCAGTGAGCTAGCGTGGTCATTAATGCTCAATCCTTCTCTGTATGAGAAGAGGCCTTTGCCCTACATTGGGACAGTTATAGGCTGATTTATTTATTTATTTATAATCTGTGAGTGTAAGAGATCTGTGAGAGAGTAAGAGTGAGGTCCACGACGCAACGTAGGTTAGAATGAAAGGATATTAACAAACCAAGCAACAAATATCCAACACAAGGCATCATCCGGAATATCTCGACGGCGTCCTGGAACGAGCCGCCTCGGGCCGTCTGCGCCATGCTGATGAGCTCCAGCCAGGTCACCACGAACAGGTTACTGAACTCGAACCAGTAGAAAATGTCCCAAAGCAATCTGAAAAAAAATAAAACCGTAAGCATATTATAAATAGACAAAGACAAAAAGTTAAGTAGGTATAATTTTCTATTCTATTTGTGAATCATTTTTTATTTATTTATTTAACATTTTATTTTCTAGAATAATTATCACTCTTGCATGAATTTTTCACACCAAAAAATTCACAATTCACATTTTAAATTTAATGTTGTTTAATTGACTTAGAAATAAAGGTAGGTACTTAGGTACGTGTTAAAATATGACGTTTTACAGATTTAGATTATTAATTTTACTATGAATTTAAATTAAATACAGGTGCTTAAAAAATCCGTCATTTGAATATACCTTCTGACGTAGGCAGAATTATTCCCCGTAATGCGAAGACCGACCAGTCTGAGGATAGCCATCGGAATGGCAAACGTTGCATCGTAAGAGTCCGTATCATATACCTGAGAACAGAAACTTTATATCTTTATACATAAGGGCTTATACAGACATCTAGACAGTTTATATTTGCATGCCAGCAAAACTGTAACTTTCGTACGAAGACAACTGCATCGAAACTGGGTGCAAACGAACTACATTGGCCCTAATTTAAAATTCGAATGTAAAATGAAATGGGACCATCTTCGAGTGGGACCACTGCGAAGGGATCAATGCGAATGAGACCACGGGCCACATTAAGAGTGGAACACAGCACATCTGGAGTTGCATTTATCTTGGGTTAAATGTTAGAATGCGTCAATCCCTTAGAAAAAGTATCGTACGCAAAAAAAAACATAGGTACATGGTATCATGGGTCATAAGATATATTTAAGCAGTGCCTTTGCACATTAATTACTATTATGTGTTTGTAATCTGTTGTTTCTGTGTGTGTATATAAATAAATAAATAAATAAAAGATATTTTAATATAAGCTAGAAGAGTAACATAGTGTATTTTTATTTCGGAAAATTAAGAACTTCGGGCGCAAAGCCACGGGAAAAGTTAGTTAAGAATAAACTATCCTCAATCAAAACTACATTATTGCAAACTCTAGGAGAAGAAAATCCTACTGTGAGAGAATTCAACAAAGTTTCTTCAACAAACCTTCGATGTTACTTGGTCTACCTGAGATTTATTTTTCTTGCAAAACCACTTTCTGAAACCCGCCATCTCGGTTTACTTTGGAAACTAATTTATTTGTGTTTCAAAATACGTTTTTAACCACAACCCGTGTGAAATAAAACACACTGGGTATTAAGTTTTTATATTGTTTCTACAACTTTAGGAAAATATCGAACTTTTGTTACTTTCAATAAAAACATTTTGAAATAAAGTATGGTAAGAAAAAAGTTAGTTTTTCAATAAGTTTTGTTTCTCAAAGTTGTTGCCGACGGTACGGACTCAAAGCACTTGCTGGTCAATGTACGGTGTAGAGAAGTTCTGTTACTATCGATTCTAGCCAAGCACCCACTTTTTTAAACACTATAATTACGGGTAGGTATATTTTTCGGAAGACTGAAGGCTAAAGCCCCTCCCCACTTCTTCGGAAGTCGGTTATTAACAAAAAACACACACAAAGTGTAATTAGTTGCAGAGTTTGCTATCGTCCAATCAGATCATGATAATATTTACCAATCAGAGTAATTATATTCTTTCGAAAAAAAAAAAATTTGTATAGGCCCACTAATCACTGAGTAATCAGTATGAAACATAAAAAAAGGAAAAAAATATGCAGTAAATTGAGAACTTCTTACTTTTTGGAAGGTGGCATTCCGGTATCTATTTTAACAAATTACACACCGGCTTTACACACCATTGAAAAATCTCTCAGGTGTGCTGGTTTCATCACGATGTTTTGTCCTTGTCAGTCGACGGTCATACCACTACTAAGTACTTTTTGCCCAGAATTTTCTCACAGATAAACCTTATAATACTCAAGTCACGCTCAGTATCCTTTCTGTCAAGTCTCGAGTCTTATAAACGTGAAGTTAAAGCGGTCGATTAGGAACATCATGTCCAGAAGGTTCCCAGACTGATTAATGATTAGTGACTGATTCATAATTAGTGGCAATTAAATATTAATTACCATGAACCAGCTTGCCTTATAAACATTGGGTAATGTAACGTTAAAATGATTAATCACTTCTTTTGGGATATTAACATTTAGAGCGTTAGTCTTCTATAGAATGGAATTTTCGTGCCCTATAAGGCATCATCATCGTCATCGTCAACAGCCGGTAGACCATGGTTGGTCATAGGTCTCTCTCTTAGATCTCCACAATGACCGGTCTTGATCCGCCTTCAATCACGAACTCCCTGCGGTCGCGACAATGTCGGTCCAACGCGACTTGGTTATGCGTAATGAATAAAAAAAATATTTCAATAAAACTCTTTTGTTTCAATTTTTTAAAACATTAAAAAATTCGAAAGTCTTGTTTTTTTGCAAAGGATTTTTTCGTTAATGTTTCTATGTAACATGCGAAAAAATGGAAAAATGCTTGCTGGTATCGTATCGCTACGCAACCGCTACGAGCACCTCGGTAACGCTACGAAGAGGCTTCGTAGCAGACTTCGTAGTATCTAGTGTAGGTGTACCCGTTGGCTGGGCTGTTAGGGCTCAGGGAGAAATGTCAGGTTTGAGCCCCATGGGTATTTGCCTTTCCGTAAGTTTATGATCATATTAAGTTAATTTCTTTGATCCTGACCAAATTTCGGCCACAGTGGTAACTTAAGTGAACATTTACCATCTGCGTAGGAAATGCTAACACAGACGCTTTCTTTATTCCCTTAAGAGTTGAGATTCCCTTTAAAAGTTAAGCGTAACATTTGAAACAAACATTAGGAGTAGGATAAGGGTAGAGTAGGGTAGGGTAGGGTGCCCGCGTACAAAATCGCGCCTGGCAGCTAGTTTTAAATAAGTATAAAAAATAACCTACCTATTAAAAAGTAATTACTCTACTCAACAATCTTGGGACACAAATATTTAATAAGAAATTTGAAAAAACAACTGATACGGATGGGATTCGAACCCACGATCTTCGCTATCTTTAATAAGCTAACATGTGCTAAAACATGTAAAAATTTCACAAAAATCTTGGGACAGTCATCATCTGCCTAGCCTTTTCCCAACTATGTTGGGGTCGGCTTCCAGTCTTACCGGATGCAGCTGAATACCAGTGTGTTACATGGAGCGATGCCTATCAGACCTCCACAACCCAGATACTGGGTTACACGGTACCCCTTGGTAAGACTGGTTGTCAGACTTTCGGGCTTCTGACTACCCGTAACGACTGTCAAAGATCTACAATTGACAGCCGGGGCCAACAGCTTAACTAAAAGTGATAATTAATTTATAAAACGCACATAATTTACGAAAAGTGAGAGGTGCGCGCCTTGGGTTCGAACCCGATACCTCTGACTTGCCAGTCAACGGTCACCACCACTAGGCTATCACGACTCGACAACTCGATAACAATTTTGGGACAGTATAGATATTATATTTCATTGTAATTTAGATTTCTAATTCAGTAATAAACAAGGCGAAATTACAATCGTGGTCACGTCGGCCATCACTCCCGGAGACGATGGACTTTACTTGTATCACGATTTGCATCCCTAGAAGGCGATGCGACAACCGTGAGTTTGAAGTTAAGCTCAATTTGTTAATTCGCCTAAAAATTATATTAAGTAGTCGCATTTTATACAAAATTGATTAATAGATTGTGGTTTGTATAATGTATGATGTGTCAAAACAATTAAATTTGTCAATTCTCGCCAAGTACGAGTCGGATTCGCTCACGAAGTGTCCGTGTAATATAATAATCGAATTTAAATCAATACATAATAATTATAGCATTAATTATTACTTTAAACTAATTTTGTCGTCGTTATAAATATGTATTTTCCTGCCCAATTCAACTTTCTAGCATCGATACCTGTATTATTCTAATCACACATTAATTATTATTTTTAGTAAATTTCGTCGGCATTAGAAATATGTATTTTCAAACCCAATTTCAGTTTTCTAGCATTAATAGTCTGCGAGTAAAATAGCTGTGACAGATAGACACACAGACAAACATGACGAAACTAGACGGGGTTTTATATTCTACGGAACCCTAAAAATAAACGATACCTATTCATTTATTAATTTACAATACATATAAAATACATTTTAAAAAAATATTAAAAAGTATAAAAAAATAAAAATATACATTAAAAAATATAAAATATAGTTGGTATATTATTGTTACAATGTTTTGACGTTGTGACAGATGTCGCTGGTCTAGTCATGGGTTCTTTAATGTTTTTATATCGCTAATTATAGCACATCATTAGTATTCTATAGGTCACGGGTGCTATTACAAATGACATTCCGCATCTAGACGTTCACATTTGGTAGCAGGCTACACACGTAGCGCGTTAGGTAATCTATAAGAGGTAAACCCAAATTTATTTAGGCACCCATACAATTTTGTCCGCTGTGTAGGAACGTTGCCACAATGAGTGGTAACAGTTTCTACACATCAACCAAAATTGTTGATCAGAATGATTGATAGATACTTAAAGGTCTTGGGTTAGATCCCCAGGTCGGGCAGTGTTATTGGGTTTTTCCATCAGAAAATTCTCTGTAGCAATACGGAGTCGGGAATCGTGGCCGGTTAATGGCAATAGGCTCGCCCCCTATTACATGGGACTTATAAATTAGCCGGCGAAACGTACTACGGCCTACTAATACAGGCGTGAGTCTATGTTATATTATAATAAATATTTACAGCTACCATAGTTTCTGTAGTCGCATCTTAACTCGTGGTCGAAGTCTACGGCTATTAAGTCGACGCGAATGAATTATGTAAAAAGCTGTTTTTCATTCTTTTTAAAAAATATGTAATGGTTGCTACGGTCTTTGAAGCTTATTAAAGATTTCGGGAGATGTTGTTTTTATGATTCCATGGTAATAACCTTGTAGAAGAAATTTTGTTAAAGGTGATGTCGAAATTTGTAGGGACCTGTGCCCCAGAGATGATTATGTGTGAACAGAGTTAAAATGTATGTCATTTAAAAGTACAGATCTTCTATATAAATAATTTAAAAATTGCATATAGCTATGCAGTCATGGGTCAGAAATATAATGGTTTAACAATATTGATTTTGTCACTTTTGCCTTAGAGTTTTGTTTAATATAAATAAAATTAAAAATTGTTTTATTTTTGTACAACTTTTGGCCATCACTTTTAGTTTTCCCCATAACTCTATGACGTCACTATGTTACTTTGAAAGGATGACAAAGATGTACCATTTTTAGTTATTGATATATTATGTTTGATCAACAAAGGAATCTAAAGTTCGAAATTTTGAAAAAAAAAACTATTACGAGCGGGGTCCGATTCCCTCTGCTAGTAAGCTATACATAACCCCGACCGAAAAGGAATCTAGTTTTCCACTATATAATTTCCCCCATAACATTTTTAACATGAGTCTGTAATCCTTTAAGGGTGGCAAAGATGTAAGTACAGACGCCAGCACATGAAGCTACCCGAAACTGTCAAATTTTCCCAATCAACTTTGAACCCTAATGCTTCAGCGAGAAAGCTGAAAATCTATTAAAGAAATTTGACAGATTATAGTAGCTTGATGTGCTAGAGTCTGTACAACAACCTGGTGCGTAGACCTCTGACATGGCTTTACACACCCTTGAAAAATCTCTCAGTTATGCTGGTTTCCTTACAATGTTGTCCTTCACCGTTAGCATGTGATTAATCTTTTAAAGACTCATTAAAAAATCAGAGATGCGAACCTGAATTTCGAACCTACGATTTTTAACTTGGCAGTCCAACGGTCATACCCACAGATATAGATATACAATATCTGTGGTCATACCCACAGATATATATCTATATCTGTGGTCATACCACTAGGCTATGGACTAGCTTAGGAAACTAGACTCACCTTGAAATATTTAAGTGTCATATCCACAGATATATATCTATATCTGTGGTCATACCACTAGGCTATGGACTAGCTTAGGAAACTAACTCACCTTGAAATATTTAAGTGTCATATCCACAGATATATATCTATATCTGTGGTCATACTACTAGGCTATGGACTAGCTTAGGAAACTAGACTCACCTTGAAATATTTAAGTGTCATATCCACAGATATATATCTATATCTGTGGTCATACCACTAGGCTATGGACTAGCTTAGGAAACTAGACTCACCTGGAAATATTTAAGTGTCATATCCACAGATATATATCTATATCTAGACTCACCTTGAAATATTTAAGTGTCATATCCACAGATATATATCTATATCTAGACTCACCTTGAAATATTTAAGTGTCATATCCACAGATATATATCTATATCTAGACTCACCTTGAAATATTTAAGTGTCATATCCACAGATATATATCTACACACATCAAAAGTGTCTAGGGATCAACATATATTTTTGCAATAACTTTTCTCCTGATTGATATTAATAAAAATTTTCTTTAAGGATTCATCAAATAAAGTGTTTTCGTTTGTCACAGTAACGATAAACCAAGTCACCTTTGCATTAATAAAGAAATTTGCCATTTTCCTAATAAAGGGATTTTTGACATTTGAACCACTAACATTAAAGTTCAAAAAAAAGACTGAAATAACAGTTTTCTTTAAAATTTTATTGGGTAACTTAAACAATTAATAATCCGTGTTTCTACCGCGAACACTAACAACACAAGAACATCGGTTTGGCATACTCAAAATGAGTTCATCCAAATCACGCTGTGGAATGGCCGCCCATGTTCGTTGCAACAACAAAAAAAGGTCTTCTTGCGACGGGATACCCTCCATATTCGGCAGAGCTCTTCTCTGTAGCATATCCCATGCATGCTCAATCGGGTTCAAGTCTGGCGACTGAGCAGGCCAGGGCAGGACATTGATGTTAGCTGCGGCGAGAGTATGTCTTACAACTCTTGCGGTGTGCGGTCGTGCATTATCATGCATTAACTGAAATAAGGGACCGATTTGCACTTGTAGAGGAACGATGACGTCTGATACAATCGTCTCAGCATAAATTTGAGCGTTGAGGTTGCCTCTGATCCAAATCAACTCAGTTCTTCCGCCGATCCAAATACCCGCCCATACCATGATGGTTCCACCACTATAAGGATGGACTTCCTGGCAGGATTTTAATCGCTGTTGGCGTCCAGGGGTTCTCCAGTGTCGTATACGTCTTGTATCCGGTCTCATACCAAAACGAGACTCATCAGAAAAGCACACGAAACGCCATTGTTCTTCTGCCCAATTTCTGTGTTCAAGAGCCCATTGATATCGAATCCTACGATTGTGCATTGCTATAGGTGGTACCCGTAGCGGTCTTCGGGAATGAAGGTTCACTTCATGCAAGCGGTTTCTGACTGTTTGGTCGCTAATTAAGTTCCCTGAAGAGTGATGAAGCCTCACGGCTAACATCATGGCGGTTATTGTTGGAGCTCTTCGAGTTAAGATTTGAATGTATCGGTCTTGTCTCCGTGTGGTGCAGCGATACCGTCCTCCATGGCGCTCAGCCACGGTACCAGTGCTTCGGTAACGTGTCCAAAGTCGACTGATAACACTCTGACTTGTATTCAGAGCTAAAGCCACAGTACGTTGCCGGGAACCAGCTTCTATCATTCCCACGGCTCTGAGCATTTCTTCCCTGCTTAAATGACGTCGCCGCTCCATAATAACGTTGGTTTTAATCAGTAGTAGGGAAACAGTAGCACTAATAATGTCTTCAATGCGTTGTATGTTTTTATAGGGAAAATATTGACAGCTGATTTTCATCTTTTACTCGAATTTGATTCACAGTTCCTGATTCAAATTATGAAATGCACCAAAAAGGATCCATATAAATTTATAAAATCATAAATTTATTACAAAGCCACATCTCAATCTCAAGAAATCCGCATAAAAATGCTTGATCCCTAGACACTTTTGATGTGTGTATATCTAGACTCACCTTGAAATATTTAAGTGTCATATCCACAGATATATATCTATATCTAGACTCACCTTGAAATATTTAAGTGTCATATCCACAGATATATATCTATATCTAGACTCACCTTGAAATATTTAAGTGTCATATCCACAGATATATATCTATATCTAGACTCACCTTGAAATATTTAAGTGTCATATCCACAGATATATATCTATATCTAGACTCACCTTGAAATATTTAAGTGTCATATCCACAGATATATATCTATATCTAGACTCACCTTGAAATATTTAAGTGTCATATCCACAGATATATATCTATATCTAGACTCACCTTGAAATATTTAAGTGTCATATCCACAGATATATATCTATATCTAGACTCACCTTGAAATATTTAAGTGTCATATCCACAGATATATATCTATATCTAGACTCACCTTGAAATATTTAAGTCTGAATTAGGTTATTCGAGTAAGTGGTAAGTAAATAGATTAACCGCATAATAATCTCGTTATTCGTGGCTAGCCATTGTTTCTATTGTTTTGTGCAGACACCAGTAATGACTTCCTTAATCAACGACTCTACGTAGATGAAGAGTAGGCGCATATTTGCGTGGAAAAGAAAACGACGATTTTTTTTTCAGTGTTTGTTACGTACCTACCTCTTGTAATGGTGGACTCTGGTTTTGATATTGACGTAATATCAAAACCAGAATTAAATATATTATAAGTATTATATATCGGCTGTCATTTGTAGATCTTTGTCAATCGTTACGGGTAGTCTGAAGCCCGAAAGTCTGACAACCAATCTTACCAAGGGGTATCGTGTAACCCAGTATCGGGGTTGTGGAGGGCTGATAGGCAGTCGCTCCATGTAAAACACTGGTATTCAACTGCATCCGGTAAGACTGGAAGCCGACCCCAACATAGTTGGGAAAAGGCTAGGCAGATTATGATGATAAATATTATATAAAATTAAATTTTAAAATTTAGATTATTTTTTTATTTTTAAAGTTTCTTTATTTTATTTTTAGGTAGTTAGTCTGGTAGGTATATACTTATATTATAGAGTTTTATTTTGCTTCATGGTCTATTTAATTACGTTTTTAACTTTGATGTTTTATAAATAATATAGGGAGAAGAATAATATACCTACAGATATCCTCTTAATGTAAAAGAAACAGGTATCAGAAACTGCAATTTACTAATAACTTTTCCGTCTTGTGTGTATCTACATCATTCTATTTTCCTTTCCTATATCACTTCACTACATAGTATAAAACAAAGTCGCTTTCACTGTCCGTATATCCCTATGTATGCTTAAATCTTTAAAACTACGCAACGGATTTTGATGCGGTTTTTTTAATAGATTAGAGTGATTGAAGAGGAAGGTTTATATGTATATTGCACCCGTGCGAAACCGGGGCGGGTTTTAAATAAAATAAATTTTATTATATTTTATTTATTAAAATTGACAATATTATTAGCTTAAAGAACTTTTTTTCTATCTAACAAAGCATAAAACTGTGCAAACAAAACGCGAATGCGTGCCCTTCCTTATAATGTGTGTAGTCGCGTGCGAGCCATTGTCATTGCCAGCTGTCCAAAAACGACACAATCGTATACACAGCCATATACACCTGGCTAACGACTAACTACTCGATATAACTAATAATCTATTAAGTTTAATGGCTGTCTGGAGTCCACACTTGCGACTTAAAAGACTTGTAATAGGAACCGCTGGTTAATGTCATTAATGCGACTGTTTATTAAGAAATTCTAAGAATGTGCTTGCTAAGATGCGACTGCCTTGTTGCGCGACTGCTGAGCACGAGGCCCTGGATTCGATCCCCGGGTCGGGCAAAGTGTTATTGAGTTTTTCCATCTATATTATTATAAGTTAATTAAAATTATTTACATTCTAAAATTACTTACTATATAAATACAATAAATCTAATAAATAAAAGAAATAAAATTTCCATTAGGAGATTCTCAGTACCTAGTAACGTGGAGTCTGGAATTGTGCCCAGTTAATGGCAATAGGCTCGCCCTCTATTACATGGGCCTAATAACACAGCCGGCGAAACGTAGGTGTACTGCATACACCTCTGCCTACCTCCTCTGGGGAATACAGGCGTGAGTCTATGTTGATGTTTATTCTAAGATACCTGTAATGAATAGTTCCTTTATCACTTTTTTTGCTGCTAGATGCATTGTAAATTGTAACAAAAAAATAACAAAAATAAAGTTTCATAAAAATCCTTTTCGAATTTTGATTCAAGGCTTCGAAGGAAAGCTAAAAAACGAATACGAAAGAATATAAAATTGACTTTTTTATGAAGAAAATATTCTTTTGGAGCACAAAGGCAAAATTTATTACTAGACTTTAAAGTATTTAAAGACTAGAATTCAAGAATGGAGAATTTTAATATAAAACGTTTAAGATTGAATGGAGCGCTTTGAAGAATTTGGATTAGCTAACGATAAAAGGATCATAGGATAGTTTATGAGATGAAGAGTGAGTTTATTTTTTAATCGGGATTATTAGAGCTGCGAAAGTGAAACTGAGAAAAATCTAGAACGTTTTTACGAAGATAAGCTCGACCGAGATAGTGCCACCACAGTATACACCACAGTAATCATACAGTATGGTGACTACGTACAAACGCTCGAAACGGCACGCTCACTCACAAACATGCGTAATATATCGTAGCGATGAGGCTCCTAAGCGAACGTCCGCGTAATCGCAGATCAACGACACACTCACTACGTAGTTACGTAGTATGTAACTACGTAGTTACCATACTGTATGATTATTATACTGTGGTGCTACCCTCTCAAAATATATGTATATCGACGTAAAATGACAGTATCAGTCTGTTGTAGTCTAGTGGCGAAGGCAAGAACAACTCGATTCAAAAAACGTCAAAGTCAGTAGTATCTACTAAGTCAACTGCCAGTGCCATTAGTTTTTCTGCGGTTTAGCTCCGGCTTACATTTTATAAAAACCCTTCGCCACTGATCCGTTTGTGTTTTATACGTTCGTACATTCATGAATATACATTTATATTATTCGAGCTGTTAGTTTTCCGAATAAATTAAAATAATAAAAAAAATTATGTCCTCCTGACCGAATTTCGGTCACAGCGGTCAAACTCAACGAACGCATCTCACCTGTGTTTGTGCACAAGGGTGTGCGTAAAAAAATCACAAAAATAAAATAGATAGATACGCTACCCTTCTCGGGAATTCCGCAACTAAATACAGTAGATATCTATCCTACAATGGGTATTCACAATTCATATTATTATGCAAATGCTGAGAGGAGTGGCAGTGGCGTTCAGAATCGACACTATGATTATTTTGGTATTCTGTTTTCATTGGCAGATCTGCTCATTTCATATTAGTACACCACATTCATTGAAGCGAGAGACTGAACGTAAACAAACTGTATATCTTTTAATTTAAATTGGTTTCAAATATTATGAGCTGGTTAGAATTTGGGGTCGCAAATTGGCCTGATTGAGGCAACGTACCTAATATGGCCCATATTTATTGTGTAAGTACCTACTTACTTATCTAGTGTATAAGGGGTATTTGCTTTTATTCTATTTTCCATTCTATCATATCATAGTAAGGTTCATATTTTTTTAATGATAGTTAAGTACTCATTTTACAATCAATACCTAAATACGGACCATACGTTCTTTCAAGCAAATTAATAAATGTGGTGCATATAGAGCGTCGATGTTGTTACTGCCACGTCAGTGTCTGGTATCTAGGTATGGCGTCGTTGTTTGGCAGATTGAGCGGTTATAACAACTGCCCTTTAATCTAGCCTAATCTTGGAAGAAGTATCATTTTTCCTCCATGATCATGACATTTCCTCCTAATCACGTTTTGATTGCTGTGACGCATCACTTGAAAAGCCCAATGTTGCATTTGTTAATTCGATTTGTTAAGATTTAAAAAAATAAGATTTAGGTAATATTAGTAATAAGTAATATTAGTAATAATAAAGTAATTTAAAATGCTTTTTACCATATTAGTTTTTTTATGTCAATCTGACTGAAATGTTGTAGGTGTCATTATTTTCACAAATATTTACAATGTACATGCGGGTTTTTTATTAGATCGCCCCATTTATAAGTTATAGATTTCCGTAAAATCCTCATAAATATTTTTTTTTCTAAAATTATATTTTTATACATAATTTATCACAAATTAGTAGCATTCTCGTGAATTTTTATTTCAAATTGGTAGCATTCACGTGAATTTTGTAGATTCTCGTAAATCTTGCCTCATACAAAAATATTTCTACGGAATCAATTAAATTTCTAAAATCACTATAGAATAAATTAATTAACAAGTTATCTTATTTTAGATTTTCCTTCCCGTTAGTATATTGGCAATTAGCTTTCGACCGCGGTTTCGCCCTTGTGGACGTCAGATCAGGATCAAAATTACCCAAAATCCTAATCAAGGTCGTGGTCCACCTGTGTGCTAAATATATAATAATAAAACTATTCAGCGGTCAAGGCATGTTTGATTAAAAAACCTACCATTTAATTAACTAGTATAGGTTGTACGTACTTACAAGTTGTATTATTAATAAATAAATAATAATAAATACCTATTAATTATTATTACACTAAACGATGCAAGCCTTGATATTGGAGTAAAGATAAACATGTTCAAGACCAAAGATGACAAACAGCTCGTTAAGAAACATCCGGGTATATGGGGCGATCATACAATATTTTCAGGAATACATCAATTGGGCCAAGTAGTTTCCTTCCAGGCGAGGCAAGAAAAAGAGATACCAAGACGCACAGAAAACGCCTGAAGAAACCACTGGTCCATGAAGGATCTATTCAAGGGCAAGGTCCTGAAACGATAGTTCATGGACTTGTGTATTCTTCCCATATTAACCTATGCAGCTCAGACTTGGTCTTATTTATTTTATTGATTTTAAAAAGGCTTACAGACTAAGTACATTATCGTAGTTAATTATTTAGATAAATCAGTTGCCAACAACAAGCCTCCACTGCCTGTGTCCCAGTTTCCTTAATTTCCACAAAATACACATTTATAGGTACACTTTTTTTTCGTAAAAAGTATTCTGATAAAGAACATTGAAATGTATCAGTGAAAGGGTTGCCTAATATGGCCACCGAATGAACATTTAAGTAAAACTTATTGTGACATGCTCTTAGTATGGACAGCTATAACTACAAAATACTGTTGCGTTTTAAGTTAGATTTGTAGACATTTTATAATCTAGAAACTTACTCGATGTTAGTTGTTTACGTTTTAAGGCACTGTAGAGTTCATACGACGAAAATAAAAGGAACATCGGTCCATTATAATATAAAACACTATTATTTGCCTAGCTTTGACCTTTCTCTCATTCTATTTTTAAATATAGTTCTACAGTCACTCACCCTTCGGAAATTTTGGTGTATTCTTAGGCAAGCACTTTTGTCTTAACGTTCACCTTCAGGTAGTTAGGAAAAAATAATTTCTAAATTCAAAATTATAAATAAAAAAAATTGTTACTATTTGATTTTACGAAGCAAACAAAATCAATCTAAAATTCATAATCACGTAGGTAAATCGTAACGCAAGACAGACGTCACAATAAGTTTATATTGGCGCGTCTAACCGACATTAACGCGCGGTACATTTCATCTCGGCTGCACCGCGCAGGCTTGCGATAAACGCGGCTATAATATCGCGCGAACTTTGCAAAGCCTGCGTTGCCAGTCGAACGGTAGCCGGGAAACACGGCAGTCTACTCACGCCCTTATTTTCTCTTCGGCCAATATTTTCGAATACGCGCGGGAATTTCAAAATGTGCTGTGGTTCCAGTGACATAAACAACTTTTTGTTTTTTCTTTGTAACTAGCCAAAAGGTTGGTTATGTACTTTTTAATTAGTAGTGTTGTGGTCGTGTGTTGTTTGTTCTGCTAAAATATTCTGAACTTGAAAACTTTTTTGAAAAACGTAGGTGATACGGTAAGTGGTTTTTTTTAAAAGTAAATCAATGTTTCTGTCAATATTTTACCAATGTAATGCACACTTGCACAGAGTACATTACTTAATAGGTACCTATGGTGTAATGTATACCTAATATTTTAAATTAAATTATGGCTATAATCCAATCGAAACAAAATTTAAAAATCGAAAATCACAATAAGCGGTGTCTATGAAACATTTTATTTTATTTTAGGGATTTTCATACGTGTTTGCGACTATGTGAATATTCCTATTTATCTCTATTAATTTTATATTAAAATTATATTATTTATAATATTTATATAACATTTTTATGTATATGTATATTTATAGATATTATGAGTATTTTATTATTCCAAATCCAAACTGTACATTAATATAAAATATTACATATTTAAATTAACATAAATTTAAATTATGTTTTTAATTTAATTTAAATTGGATCTGGGGCCCGATTCACGTAACGATAAAACGTCTTAATAGAGTGGCAGTGTAATGACAATGGCATTATTTTACGTCATACGGTATTCCGCAAGTACTTTTTGAGGCCAGTGACACAATGGCAATAGCATCGTGTCAGAATGGACATTTTTGGTAAAATAGCGGAATTACCCCCCTGATACAATATATTATTTTCGAATATAAGTATGATACGGAGGAGATAAAGGGTTAATGACAGTATTTAACTACAATGTAACCAAAAATATTGTAACTTTAAGCCATTTCTTTAAAAGATGGTTGGCCATGGAGTTTCTTGCCAGATTCTTCTGGATGCCCTTGGAACTGGTGACTAGATTACTTGAGATACTCTTATTATAATATTAGAATAACGACGAATGCGCGCCACTATTGTGCGCTCATTGGAGGTATTTGCCCATAAACACCACACTGGGTAAGCGGGTTGGCGATCGCAGTAGCAGATGATTGTGAAGGATGCTGCTGCCCATCCTCCAGATATTACCCTTTGTCGCTTCTTACAACACCCGAGTAGGGGTGGTTCTATTCTTAGGCCTGAAACCACACGGCACTTGCCTAATTATCCGATCCGAATACAAATAACACACAGCAATAATTAAGAAACAGGAAGTAGATATCTAAGTAATTTATTTATCTAATCCAGCATAGTTTTTGCCTAATTGAAATCAGCGATGGCCATCAATGTGGCTAATAAAAGGTGTCAAGTTATAATGTGGCGTCATATCGTAAAGGATAATGGCTATCCATCACTTCCAGTGGCCAAGGTCAAGTTTCAGCAACAGGGGGCCGTTCGCAGTATTAAAATGTTATAACGATTTAGTTTTGTTGAAAAGAGATGAAATTGCAATAACATAAAATAACAGCGAATAGATTTAAACGAACAAACGACGGTGCTGATTAATGTTCGAACCTTCTGTGTATGAGAAGAGGCCTTTGCCCTGCTGTGGGACAGTCACAGGCTGATTTATTTAAAGAAAGAAATAAAAAAGAAATAATTTATTGTCACTACAATAGAAATGTACACAAATGTACACAATATTAATACTGTGACCAAAAGAGCTGATTTAGCATGTGTTGATAGTGAGCGGTAGGTATAACCTTCACTTTCAACGCTGATTTTCAATCAGCCCCCTTAAGCTACCACTGTGACTATTAGGGGCGTGCACAGACTTTTTGGACAGGGTAGGCAGTACATACAAATCCTACTTAGTTTTACTAATTCGTCATCTGTATCGTATCTGTAAGGGTAGGCAAAGCCTTTTTGCCTATATGAACTGCACGCCCCTGGTGACTATCAACCATCTCTATATTTTACTGGTAATAAGTTAATTCGTTGTTGGAAATCATTAGGGGAGGCCTATGTTCAGCAGTGGACGTCATATGGCTGAAATGATGATGATGATGAAAAGTTAATTTATGTATGCACTTCAAACAAACTCAAAACACTTAGCACTCAGGCACCCTCCAGACATCATAGAATTAATTGTGAAACATGCTATTTATTACGATCGTTTTACACTCAACTGTCAGTCTGTCTGTTCTGCAGAAATTGCAATCAATTTTCAACCAACTTATCGATGTGTCTTGAAATTTAAAACATAGCTCAGAATTGGTTCTACAAATACTACAATGCAAAGAAAGGTGAAGTCACAGCGTTATTTGTATAAAGAAAAGAAAAAGAAAGAAAAATTCATTTATTCGCCATTGGGCAGAATAGCACGACACCCAAAAACAATACCTATCAAAAATTAAAAAAAAAACTAATCAATACAATAACAAAAATTATTAGAATGGCAACATTCTAAAAAGTACTGTTGCCAACACTACGACAAAAACAAAAAGAAAAACATGGTGGACGGACGACTAAACAGTACACACACAACATGACAACAAACGAATTATTAGTTTTTGTTGAATTGCGCCCGCGCCGCGTATCATAAACGCATAACCTCAGCTTTAAGGTATTTACCTCTACCTACTCGTGATCAAGGGTGGCGCAATTTGTCTAAAACGTCGTAGAAAGAAGGTGGCGCAGAAAAGAGTAAAAACTACTAAATCGCAAAGAAAGTTTATACCTTCTACAGTTTAAAATATTTATTACACGTTGCCATTGTCCTTGGTTTCATAACTTTTGAACTCTAGACGTGTTTTTTCAAGGACGCAACGGACGGAGAGATTTGAAACTTCGACTGCTTCTGATAGGATCCGGTGGCTCAGCGGTTAGAGCGTCGGCACGGTACGCCGAAGATCTTGGGTTCGAATCCCATCCGTATCAGTTGTTTTTTTCAAATGAAATTTGTTCTTATTAAATAATTATATGAACGTGTTCGTTTTAGTCTAGGGTAATACAAAAGTAAGTAGGTATATATCCTATGTACAAAAAATTTAAAACTCCTACACAATTTTTTTAGCTATGAACACTCTCGAAATACCTTACCCTAGGGGTATAATTTCATTGTTTTAAAATTTATTCTGCTTTTCAGGACAAATCAAGAATCATGAAAATCAATTTTAAAACATTTAAAATATTTGCCCTACTTAATACTACACAAAGTTTAGAGCCCGTAGTTCATTGCAATATACAGAAGTTCTTTATATAAGTTAAAATAGGGGTGTATTACCCGTAGTACGATGGAGCATGCGCGGTTGACCGCAGCTCTTGCAATATCGTAAAATTGTAATAGTCCCGAGCAAATGTAATTCAATAAATTAGTGTTCAGAATTGTAATTGAAAAAGTTCTCGCTCCATAGCTTCTATGGGTTTGCAATTTACATACTTCCGCTTGCATAGTGGAATTGTGTTTGTAAAAGAAACTGATTATTATGAGCAAGATTTGAACCTATTTTGACCTATTGGTTAAAGGCACCATAGTCGCTAGTCGCTCTGCCATGACATGAAAATTCTCTTAAACATTCATCCTACCTAACCCAACTTTGGTTTGCAGTTTTTTTAATTTATATTTTCCCACTGCTGGACAAAGGTCTCCCTCAACTTCCACGTTTTTCTATCATTGGCGGTCTCCATCTAGCCCTTTTTAAACATATCAAATTGATATCGCCATTCGCGGCCGTTGCTTAAATTACCATGTCAAAGTCAGGTAGATTTATTTACTAAAACAAACAAATATCCCTCTCATTTGTGTTTAAATGCACCTAATTTTAATAACATCAACATGCTTTTATGTATAATAAACATATTCCATTTGGGAATCTAGTTTGACCCAAGTTTAGTAGTATAACAGTGAGAGAGGATGGCACAATGTTACATGTAAAATCACTTCGGTCTTCGTCCAGATGTCGCAGTCCTTAAGTTAGAGATCGTGCTAGGAATAAAATGATGAGTCTGAACATACGATGTTTACTTTTCGTGTCAGTAATGCAATGTATTTGACATTGGTTCTAATTCTCTTGTAATAAATAATAATAAATAATAAATTGTTTATTGCATAACTTAAAGTTACATTACATTAGTATATCTGGAGATATCTTTTTAAGCAAATGCTATGCTTGTGTTAGAATATCCCTCCCTTCCACTAAATCGTAACAATAGTTATGATTATGATAGATATCTTGTAAACTCTCAAAACTAATTTAATATCGCTATCTCTCTTTCTAACAAAGATAAAGATAGAAGTATTTTAAAGCTGTTACGCATAAGAACAAGTGTGTACGCAAACACAGGTGCACTCTCTATGCCCTCACTATCATATTACGATGGGACGGCAATCCGACATGACCGGAGAAAGATCAGGCGTAGGGCCTACAACTTAACATGCTTTCCGAGGCACGGAGTAAGTTATAATTAATTAATTATAATACACATACGAGTAACTTACGAAACTCAGAGGTGTGATTGGGTTTGAACCTGAGACCTCTGACTTGCCAGTCAATGGTCATTCCACTAGGCTGTCAAGACTCAAACGATGTCCTTACGGTAGTTAAGCCCTAAATAAGAATTATTGAGTTAGATACCTCATCACTGGCCAAATGAAAAATGAAAATTTATTTCAAAGATATTTGTTACCCTGAAACCTGAGACTGGGGAAATATCTTCCGAATCTGGATATTATTACATGGAAATTATTATTTTCCTTCCGTTAAAACTTGCCTCGAGTTTATTTAGATTTAGGAGTTCTCTCGGATTACTCTGCGTGGGTAGCGCTCAAGATCAAGTTCAGCTGTTATTTTACGTAACCAAGTTTGTAGCCAGTTGTTATTGACACAATTAGTGTAACTAAACTTGCAATCTATACGTATATCTTTTATATAACCATATATAAAAGATATATAGATGAAGATATAGATGAAGATATAGATGAAGATATTGTTATGTGTGTGTTATAAATTAATTATCAAAAGCACGTTAAGCCGTTTGGCCCCGGTTGTCATGAAGATCTTTGACAGCCGATATAGGAAGTCAGTACCAGTACCCTCATAAAATCCTGACAACTGATCTAACCTTAGAATATCGTATCCCTTTGGGTTGCGGAAGTCAGATAAGCAGTCGCTCCGTAGAAAACTAATATTCAGCTGCATCTGGTTAGATTAGAAGCTGACTCCAACAAAGTTTGGGAATAATAAGGCTAGAAGGATGATAACCATATGCTTATTAACATTATAAATGCAAAAGGGAAATTGTAAAAGAGATACGAGCAGAGCTTGACACCACGACACTGATAGATACGGCTAGCGACACTTGATAGATACGGCCAGTGACACTCGATAGGTACGGTTAGCGACGGACAGCTCAGTAAACGTAGCCACAGGGTACGGTGTTTGCTAGTTTGTTCTCTTATATGCAGCAACGGAGCATCCGATCGGCGTGATTTTTTGCATAAAGATGGTTTATGGCCACTTTTTATCCCGGAAAAATTAAAACCACAGGAGTGGAGCTGCGGGACCAAGTTAGTATTGTATGAATGTGACTTATAGTCACGAATTTGATATGTAGGTATGCTAATTATAATGGAATCATGCGCACGTTGCGAAAACCAATACCTAGTTTAGCTTATTGACAATAATAACCTTTAGCTTATTAACATCATTGACTTGAATAACCAAACTGAAATATCTAGTGTATGAAGTGTATTAAATATGAAGTGCTACTCTAGCAACTCCTTGCTCGAGTATTTACTACTTATTTGAAGTGTAGTGCTGTATAGCTTGACGATATCGATACAACTTAAAATAATATTATAAATATGAGATTTCCCAAAAAATAATATAGGTATATTGTATTAAGCCTACAGTACTTTTTACACTGAAAACACCGAAACAATAGGTACACAAAACGCCTATTTTGTTCATCCATCATTTAGAGATCTCTAACTATTGAATTCTTTCCAATACATTTTGTTTTAGACTTTGATATATTGTCTATCCAAACGACAGGCAGAATGTAATATAAACTAATACTAATAATAATGTAATATATACTAATATTATAAATGCGAACGTAAGTTTGTTTGCTTGCTTGTTTTTCTCGTCTAAACTATTGAATCAAAGGCAAAAGCTAGTAGGTAAGTAATAGATCAGAAATAGGGAACTAACGAGGTATTAGAAACACATTTACGATGACTTTCATTAGCATCTTTTTAATTTAAGACGTCAGTCACCGTAAAGGTATCTTCATACCTCTATACGTTTTCAGGTGTATAGAAACGGACAAAGGCTACCTTTCATCTTAAAAAAAAGTACTGATCCCGACGAAAACAACAATAACGTTCGTATGGTAATAGATGGCGCCACTTGTTTTTCAATTCATGATTGAAATTTAAATTCTTAATTAACACGAGTAATGCCCCTGGCTAAAGCTAGTAAAATCATAACAGAAGGCTAGAGAGGTATTAATTTACATGATTTGAGTGAGTTTAAGTAAAAATTTGAGTTTAAGTTTGAGTAAGTCTTAGCATCTTTACTCAAGTGAATATTATACTTGGGTAAGCTTGAGACGTCACCACGTCACACTTTTACTATGGGACCAACCCTGAAATCGCAAAAAAAAAATCAGCTATTCCATACATTTTGTCGAGTCAAGTGAACATAAATGTATGGAACAGTTGATTTTCTTTTGTGATTTCAGGGTCCCACAGTAAAAGTTATTTATAATGATGAGTTTAATGACCCCTTTTAAGGATGCTGGTGTTTTACAAATAACCCTGTAGGTACATTGCATCAAGTCCCAGACGAAAAGACCACATCTACATATGCAGATAAAGCCATCAAAAAGTTGAAACCATAAAATTATTTGAGTAAGTCTCGACCTTAGGGTCGATTTACGTCATTTTTATATCCACCTACCCTCGCGATGGATGTAACACATTTCTTCTAGAGAGTAACTGCATATTACTGCTAAGTAGATTGTGTGAGTGCTGTCAGTGCTGTTTGCTCATTTATTTGTATATTATTTTTACAGAGTTGTTGTAAAAGTGAAATGGTATTCACTAAAAGGACAACCCTTGTATCGCTGTTTGAAGTGCTCACAAGAAGATAAAAAGATTATTAGAAACAAGGCTGTATCGTAATTCTAACTACTAATGTAATTCTTACTCTTCTTCTTTCTTATTCTTCTTCTTCTCTACTTAATAATTCCTATTCCTAATTTCCTAATACAATATCATAAATTTGTTTAAATAAGTTTATTTGTTAGTTTGGTTTTTTTAAAAACGGACATAAGGTACTTTTCATTTGGAAAAAAAGTACTGTTCCCGAGGAAAACTACAACAACGTTCTTATGATCATAGATGGCGCCACGTGTCTTTTGAATGATTGAATTTTAAATCCTAAATTAACACGAGCGAGCCGCTAGCAAAAGTTAGTATAAAAATAATTAATTGAATATGTTAATTTACAGAAAAATATAGATGGATGATTGGATCTTTAACGTGTCAGCCAATTTGTAGAAAATTCAGACACTGATTTGTACAGGTACTACCTACTTTTTATTCCAATTATGCCAGTATTCATTAGAGTAGCAAATAAGCTATACGTCCTTTGCGCTTGGTCGAATTTCTTGAAAATTGTGATAAATTTAGTTAACATTTTAACATAGACTCAGGCTTGTATTCCCCAGAGGGGGTAGGCAGAGGTGTATGCAGTACACCTATAACGTTTCGCCGGCTATGTAATTTCCTAATGGAAAAACCCAATAACACTATGCCCAACCCGGGGATCGAACCCAGGACCTCGTGCTCAGCAGTCGCGCTTGCTACCACTAGAACTAGATCAATGAGGCAGTCATAAGTGATAAGTTCAGAATAGTATAATAAATATTTATTTCGATTTGTGCCCGATTATAATAATCACGAATTATTAGTAGTGGAATCTCTTCTTCTTATCGTGTGGTTAATGAACAACCTGGTGTCAGAGTTTAAACCGCCCGTAGGCCTCTGACATGGCTTTACACACCATTGAAAATCTCAGGTGTGCTGGTTTCATCACGATGTTTTCCTTCACCGTTTTAGCAACTGATAATTAATTTATAATACGCACATAAGTTACGAAAAGTCAGAGGTCTATGTGGTATCAGTAGCTATCAGTGTAGTGGAATTAGATACGCAAATGAGATTTTCTTCATGAACTTCGTGCTCGACAGATGAAATTAATATTTGAAAATTACACCTCCGTTGAAATTTTGACAAGTAATCCATTTCAATTAAAATTAATTACCGTAATATAATATGAGCTTGCTCCTCTGAATTAGGATCGTTATTCCTTACATTACAATAGAATAAAGTCCTATAAACCAATTATCTTAATTAAATTAATCTAAAACTCCAACTCCTTAAGAATTGACATCGAGTTTTATTCAATAAATCCCTCATCACTTTCATTATAATTCAAATAGAAAGAGACACCAGTCTCTTACAGGAGTATTAATAGAACTCGTATAAATTCAGTAACTTCGAACAAACAAACAAATGAACAATGGTCAACAAAAACATGGACATAATAATATGTAGCTATACGTAGTCAAGTTAAACCCATTTTCCCCAAAAGTCAGGGATTTTACTTCTGTGTATAATAGAGGGCACCTTCGCGCTTGTAGGTACAGTTGGCAAAGGAGTTGGCAAGGCCACTAGTTTGGGATAAAGTTATTCATAGAAGTTTGCATGTGGTTGTGTAAAATTGTTCAATTTTGTATAGGTTTCAGTCATACCTTTTCATAAAATAAAATGCAATGAAATTATATTAATAACTTCTTGAAAAAATTACAACTTAAGCTAGCGTCCCTGCCAACCTAACTCCTTTGCCGACTGTACAGAGATTAATAAAAATAATCTTTTTTTTTTTTCAAAATTCATACTTTGCATGGGCTATGACCGCGTATGCATACGACATGTCTTTTTTTATTATATAGGCATATGTTACCAGGAACCGGCCATTTGACGGAAAGCAGTCCCTGTTTTTAAGGCAAGAGAACAGAAGTTGAACGATACCGTTCAGACCCGTCTCCCAGATAAGTTTTACCAAACATCATACCGGAACTTGGCAAAGTCCGAAGCCGAAGCAGCTTGGTTGTTGATCGCTGCTAGTTTATGACTTACCTTTCCATCGTTAGTCGTCTTTTACGACACATAAAGGGAAAGGCGATGGTGCTTCTTGCCCGATAAACAGCGCAGCCTAACGTAGCTATTAGGTAGTATACCTAATTATATTGCTATCAATCTGGACTTGGCTTTGCGACCTGAGTCACAACGCCTACGTCACAACGCATATGTTGTCAGGTGAATAATTACTTTTGTCTCTGTCTATTCTTAACCAACCGAGGCACAGATGTCTACTGCTATTTATAGCGGAACTGGGCAAACTGATGGGGAATTAGATACGCGTCGCATGGTCAAAGTTTGCTAAACGAGAGGCTGCTGTCGACATTGGGTTCAGAGAGAGAAACTTCTTCACACCTTTCTTCGTGCCCTGTATAGGAATACTGCCTTCTGCGCCAAGCTCCCAATTCAGGTGCCTAACAAGATCCTCTTTGGATGTTTCTCGAGGCTATTGGCTATTAAACCATTGGCCGACACAACTATCGGCAAATTAATTATCAGTTGCTTAAACGGAAAACATCGTGATGAAACCAGCACACCTGAGAGATTTTTTAATGGTGTGTAAAGCCATGTCAGAGGCCTACGGTTTAAACTCGGACACCAGTTTGTTCATCAACCATACGATAAGAAGAAGATTGCAAAGATCACGTCCCACATGTCGTTAAACATAGAATTAAATCATGGGACAAAGTTTTTATTTATTACTTGATTCAGGAGGACAGCTAACAAATGGCAATACTAATTTATGTGCGATTGGGATACTATTGGACTGAAATTGCCAATTTCCTTGTTTTTTGTGAGTAAACAAGCCTAATTTGGAAAGTTGGACGTTGAGGTATTATATTTTTAATGGGATTTGTTGAGTTTTCGAGCTGATTTGACTACAAAGCATATTTTAGGGGTTTAGCTGTTTCATCAATTAGCGTTTGATGAAACAGCTAAACCTATAATAACCCAAACGCTAATTGATGTGGGTTTCAGTTAATGATGATCCTGTCAGGTATTCCAATTAAACACATATAATTATGTAAATAAAGCTGGAATGGCATAGGTATGATTGGCGGAAAGTGACGTCATAAATAAGGGCTGTACTATAATTAAACGTAGGGAACTAAAACGATGCCAATTAAGTCTGTTTGTTAGAGTTTTGTGTATTTTGGCTTCTGGAGCCAGGAATTAGCTGTGTGTCTTTAGTTTTGCATAGACACACAATCGTCACCACGTAAATTGAATATATAAGGTGCTTCTAAATTATCTGCCACGGCTGCAATGGGAGATAATATTGGTTATTTATATTACAATAGTGACGTAACTTTTTTTATATAACGTCAATTTTTTTTTCTTTTGCCTGCGTTTTATTGCGTAGGTCTAATTCTGTTCCATGCTCCAATGTTCTTTTTTACTGTTCCGGGGTTCGAAATTTCTTCACTATTGTAATCTATATACCCAATACTTTCTCCTATTGCAGCCGTAGCAGATAATTTAGAAGCACCTATAGCACACCATTTACTTATTTAATACTGTACTATCTATGAAAATACGTGATGAATGTACGCGCATAAATACAAAGCGGCTCCTGGATGGATTTTGATGAAATTTTTTGTGTGTATTTTAATGAGTCCCTGGATGGTTTATATTTACAACTGGACCCGGTAGGTGGCGCTGCAATCGGGTTAAATTTTAACAACGGTGATTTAGCAGTGTGGGTCAGCCTGTAACTGTCTCACTGCGGCTTTTCATACAGATAAGGATTGAGCAATAACCACCACGCTAACTCACTGCGAGTTGGCGATTTCAGACTATTAAGTCCAGGTTTCCTTACGATGTTTTCCTTCACCGTTAGTCAGTATTGTCTTAGATTATCTAAGAAAGTACATATGACATAGAAAAAGTCACATTGGTACATGACAGATTCGTTTCGAACCCACAGCCACGTGCTTGAAAAGCGGGTACGTAACCAATACGCTACTACGACATTCCACTTATTTAAAAAGTTAAATTTCTCATTCAATAAAAGGTCACACCTCAGGAATTTGCTTTATTCTAAAAATTTTGGTGACGTTCTTTAGCTAACAAGATATCTGATGGCAGAGTAATAAAATTCCACTTAAACAGGGCCGGAGCGAGACGAAGGGTGTAAAATTAGGTATTGGAAAATTATTTTTATTACAGCTCCGTTCTTTGCCATAAAACGAAATTACTATCATGTAAAATTTGACAGTTTTGTGATATTAGGATAGTGGTTTTAGAAATAAAAGCATTTCTTCACTACATAGTATAAAACAAAGTCGCTATCCGCCGTCTGTCTGTCCCTATGTATGCTTAGATCTTTAAAACTACGCAACGGATTTTGATGCGGTTTTTTTTAATAGATAGAGTTTTTCTTAAGGAAGGTTTATAGGTATGTATATTGCACCCGTGCAAAGACGGGGCGGGTCGCTAGTAAAGTATAAAAGGGAATTGATCCTGTATTTTCTAAAAATAAAGACATTTTTGTGTAATTTTCTTAGGCGACATAATTCTTGCTTGATTAAATCCAACAGATTGTCAATGGCACCCTCTTCGCAATTATTTCTGCGAACATAGGTCCCTTTAGAAGCGTAGGGATTATATCATCTATGTCCTTCGTATATGTATCTACCCTTATCTTTTTGTGTAGTAGGTAGTGCTAGCCGTGACCTCTCTATAGCTACGAAGAGCTATTAAGGAGAGGCCTATTATATGTATCGAATTGAATATTGAGTATGGCTGTTTGCCCGCCATAGTAAGCTCCTTAGTAGCAAGTTACTTATTAATGCTTCTAACACCTGGGGCAAAGAATGATTATTACTACGTAAAGAAGCGACAATCAACGCCCTCCGCCAATTTATTGGCCCCCGCATCGAAATAGTAAGCGAGGTAGTAACGTACTACGGACCGTCGCGTCGTCAACAAATAGTTTGACCATTTAGAAGAATGTCAGGCTAGTTTCTTGGAGAACCCTTTAAAAAAATGTTTTTAGTACTTTATCTATAACATACCTACATAATATATAATAGAATAGAATAGAATATTTATTTAAAATTCAAGGATTAAAGGATATAATTATAATATGGGATACCTAGATTTATCTTTCTCAACATTCTATACTCTTAAGAAAGATTGTTGTTGTTCAGCAGTATAGATTAATCTAATTGAATTAGTAAAGGAAGGAATTAGCAATTTAATTACGATTTCGAATCGAGAACAAAAAACCATTCGAAAAACTTGAATACGGCCCTGTGTAAGTGAAAACAGATATAAATGGAAATTTGAAGTCATGAAATACTCATTCAGGCGAGTTTTCCGAAAGTAATTATATTATGATAAAAATATTAATTTGTTTAAAAACTTTAGATGACTTTCTAGATTTAATTTGTTGCAATTGGCATATGATCTTTTTATATATGTTATATTGTATCCTATACTATCGTAACTAATATTATAAATGCGAAAGTATGTTTGTTTGTTAGTTACCTTTTCACGCCTAAACCACTGAACTGATCATCCTGGAATTTCGCATACTTATAAGTTGTCAAGTGTACTGCATACAAGAAAGAATAGAGAGTGCAGCTGTGTTTGCGCACAAGCTTATTGGCCGCTGTGACCGAAATTCGGTCAGGAGGATAGGTATACTTTATTACATCTATACATATAATAAAATCGTAACAAAGTTAAAACTGTACATTGAAGATTTTTGGAAAAAAGTAAATGCTACATGTTCGATGAACAATACTGAAGCCGAATATGTAGTTTTTATAAACTTTGTCTGTCTGTTTATCTGTCAGAGATTTGCGCAAAAACTACTGGACAGATTTAGTTGAAATTCAGCAAAAATATTTGTTAAATACCAAGTCAGGTTTTAGGGTACAAAATATTACAATAATTATGAGAGAGAGCGAGAGAGGAGATGAGCAGTATTGTAATAAGTAGGGTTACGGAAATCCGCACAGACGTAGTCGCGGGTGGAAGCTAGTTTGTAATAAATTCACTGAGTTCTACTGAACATTTATGAAAGCCTTTTCCTTATTTATGGTATAGATACTATGGTCAGGAAATAAACAGGCAAGCTTAAACCAGTAACTTTAAAACCAAAAAGAAAACCAACTTTATTTTGTTGTTTGTTCCTTAGAAAAAGTTTTCGGTCTTGTCTTTATTTTACGATCCGTTTCCGGGCTAGCTCTTGGCTAAAATAAATACACATGAGTTTTAATGTACAATATTTTACTTACTAAAACCAAGCTAAACGTTTAGTCACAGCATAATAAACATACAGTACGGAAACTTCGTACAAACGCTCGAAAACGGCGCACTCACACAATAAACTCGAGATTTTTCAAAATTAGGCGTGATTAGTTTCTTTATGAATCACATCACGTCATATTAGGTTGTATCGTGTACGTGAAATGGTCCTGCCTATCTATCTCGCTCTAACATACGAGTATATTACATTCTTTCTCTTATCGATTGCCTATCTAAGGATGTAAGATGCCTAATTCTAAATCTATGATGAATACCGTACCATATGAATTTTATGTACTTAAAATTTATATATAAGTATTGATACAGTAATCAGGCCATCACTTATTTTGTTTATTGTAACTACCAAATATTTAATTAAAATCTCTTAAATCCTACTTAATTTATACCGTGTGGTTTTCGGCCTAAGAATAAAACTACCCCTACTCGTTTCGCGGGAGACATAAGAAGAGACAAAGCGATCGATCGGGAGAATGGGCAGCAGCATCCTTCTGTGTAACAGCAATCATCTGCTGCTGCGTCAGTGTGGCGATTATGGGCAAACTCATTCAATGAGCGCAAAATAGTGGCGCGCATTGGAAGAGGCCTATGTTCAGCATTGTACTTAATACAGGCTCATGTTTTAAATATTATTTCGGGTCTATTCGCGCACAGATAATTCAAAATAGTCATTATTGAATTAACCTCGACGTTTCGGTCAAGTTGCATTGACCGTGGTCACGAGAAGACTGCTGTATGCGGGTGTCATCGTCTTGAGCTGCGGGTGGTTTAATACAGGCTGATAACGATGATGATGATACTTAATTTATACAAGGGTATAATGATAGATGAACCAATTATAATAAAATCTTTACATAGTTTTATAGTTTAGGGTAGTTTCCCGCTACCCGCAATTACAAAAGGGTTAAGTTTGAATGATGTGGTTCAGGGATGATTGTAGTTCATCCAACTTTCAATCCGACCGCTTTGGGAGCATGTAACTTCTACTTAAATCTATTTTTAGCTTTATAAAATGATTCTATATAGTCAATATTGGTGCTAATTCTCTTGCAAACGCTCTAAACTAATTTAGATTTACTATCTCTCTTTCTAACAGAGATCATTAGAAAAAGATAGAAGATTTTTAGAGATGTCAAACTAGTCAATTTGAAAGAATATCAAAGATAATTTAGTCGCCATGTCATAGGTTTCGTCTAATTTCACGTCAATTGCAAAGGCGTAGACTAATTTGACAGCTCTATTTCGATGGTGTTAATTGAGAAAGATAAAGTTAGACTAAAATTATTTTAGCGTGATGTAAAAGGGAATCAGCACCAATGTAGGTACATAATATGATTAAAACAAAAACACAATAGTATAACTTCCAAAAGTTGAAAGAAGACTTAGTAGGGTTAAGACCCCAGGTCTTAAAGAATATATAAACGTGGTAGAAACACATCTTTAAGAATACGTTGAATGGCGCTCCGCGGGGTTTTATGTCATGTTAGAAGCTAGAAATCCTTTGTGTTCTCGCTTAAGATCTTCTCCTAGTATAATTAAATGGGGGCAACCGGCTTCGCGGACGAGATTTCGTTAAAAGAGTTGGCCAATAACACTCTTTCATTCCTTCCTTGATATGCCATTCCATTACTAAAAGTCGGCGGCGGCGGTTAGTTTATTAAAATTTTCTCGATCTAACGCAAGTCTGAATAGTTCTTCGACAAACTTGATGCCCGTCCATCTTGATGATCATCATCAGCCTGTTTTAGTCTACACGCTGAACATAGACCTCTCCCAATGTGCGCTACTATTGTGCGGTCACTGGAGGTATTTCGCCACGCTGTGCAAGCGAGTTGGCGATTGGCAGTAGCAGATGATTACTGTACTGTACTTACACAGAAGGATGCTGCTGCCTATTTTCCGGATCGTTCCCTTTGTCGCTTCTCGACATCCGCGGGACGAGTAGGGGTGGTTCTATTCTTAGGCCAGAAACCACACGGCAAAAGGTTGTTCTATGTAGGTAAAATATTTAGGGTATTTCTTAAGTACATTACCGAAAAGTGATTTACTGTGAGAGCGTCTATTTCTACTTAATCTTTCAAGGGGTGTAGTAGGTTTTATCGAGGGCTTGATGTGGTTACGCTTTGGAGGCTAGATTACGTTGGTTACGTTAAGACAAATGTTTTTATATTTATAAACCTATCACGATTTATAGGTAAATATTTTAAAGTAAAGAGACTGCCTTGTTGGTCTAGTGGAAGCAACCGCGACTGCTGAGCACGAGCTCCTTGGCTCTATCCCCAGGTCGAGCAAATTGTTACTGGGTTTTTCTATTAGGAAACTCTCAGTAGCAGCACAGAGTCTGGAGTTGTACCCGGTAATAAGGCAATAGGCTCGCCCTCGTACATCGAAGAGCACGTAAAACCGTAGTCCTGCGTCTGATCTATCTACGAGCGTGACGAATTGCCGTCCTATCGGACTATTGGAGTTAATTTGAATTTTCAATAGTAAGCAAGCGCGTTAAGCCTCACACAGACTGTATACCCACCGCGCAAACATCTTGCACTGAAGTATCGTATTATGGTTTAGGAAATCTTTTATGCGTGACCATAGAGTTGGACCTTAAGTACCATTTTTGTGACATAGGACTTGTCCTACTTAATATTTTGAGAATGCCTCCACACGTTATTTTCACCAGAACAAACACCTACTCGTATGTACTCGTAGAAGCGAATTCACAAATGGTTCTCTAGGTAGAGTTCAAACAAATTTCCTGAAAGCGCTTCTAAGCAGGAAATTTAGTCGCACATCACCCACTCTTGTTAGTACTTGTGCAGAGTACTAAAACGCTTACATTAAAGTACTTGAAGTGTATTCAGTATGCAAATGGTATGCTGCGACAGGTAGAACGTAATATGTAATGCTGGGTCGAGAAAACAAAATTGTTTATAAAGTAGAAACTGCTTTCTACCTATTTTTATAATATTTATATAACGCATGAATGGCAAACTCTGTTTAATTTTTTTTTTTTTGGAAAAATTCGCTTACGACGTATTTGAACCTACAACCTATCGTATTCCTTCATTTTTCTGAAAGATTTTCTCTGAAACTAAGGAGCATTAGCACTCAATTTGTTCATAGTTATCTCTCTAACAAAGGCAATATGGCAGGCATATGACAAAAAACAGAAGCTAGTGTTGCTTAGTGTACAAATTTGAAGGGCTTAAAGTTTTTCGTTTTCAACATGACTTGGCTGAAAATTTTTAACAACTGAATTGATGACAATCCAACAAGACCAGAGAGAAATCAGGCGCAGGGTCAACGGCTTAACATGCTTTCCGAGGCACGGAGTAAGTGACACTTCATTTATAATACGCACATAACTTGCATGTGCACCTCAAACTACCCTAAATTTTTCAAATCTCTCTTGTCCATCCAAAGGTTGTCTGGAAGATAATACCGCCCATTGTACCTCTAATTATAATGATAAGACTCCTTATGTAATTTCAATGGTGTACAATAAAGAATATTCTATTCTATAACTTACGAAAAGTCAGAGGTGCGCCAGTCAACGGTCAAACCAAGCTATCATGACATTCCAAAATAATACATCAATAGCATACTTATAGCACCAACGAACCCATTCTTTATTTCAGTTATTACAACAATATATTTTCATGTTTAATTCAATTGCTATAGTAAATCGTGCATCGTCCACAGATGTGCTACAAGGAGTATAAATTCATTTTATAGAGACAGTCGCGTCGTCTTCACTCTAATTCCAATACTATTCGAATTTGCAAAGTATTCTGAGTAAAATAAATGTAACTTAAAGTCGTATTTACTGTAGAGACGGACAGACAAGTCACTGTTCGCGAATAATCCTACTAAATCCTACTAATATTATAAATATGAAAGTTTGTGAGGATGGATGTTTGTTACTCTTTTACGCAAAAAATACAAAACGGATTTTGATGAATCTTTACAGTAAAATAGCCTCACGCCTGTATTCCCCAGAGGGGGTAGGCAGAGGTGTGCAGTACACCCACGTTTCGGCTATGTTATAAGTCCCATGTAATAGGGGACGAGCCCATTGCCTTTAACTGGGCACAATAATTCCAGATTCCGTGCTGCTACTGAGAATTTCCTAACGGAAAAACCCAATAACACTTTGCCCGACCCGGGGATCGAACCCAGGACCTCGTGCTCAGCAGTCGGTAAAATAGCTTATACATCAGAATAACACATAGGCTACAATATATCAACATACCACGCGGACGAAGCCGCGGCCGGATATATAATGCCATCGGACAGATTAGAGTATTGCTTGAATTATATAATGGTGCTAATTCTCTTGCACATGCTCAAAACTAATTTAGACTCACTATCTCTCTTTCTAAAAGAGATCATTAGAATATGATTAGAATAGAGGTCTCGTCTAATTTTACATGAATTGCAAGGATGTAGATTATTTAGACAGCTCTAATTTAATAGTTCAATTTGCTGTCCTTTTTTGATGGTGTTTATTAGAAAGAGATATAGTTAGACTAAAATTAGTTTAGCGGGATGTACAGGAGAATCAGCACCAATAGTTTAAAGCAAAATGATGAAGAAAATCTTTATTTAAGGGGTCAGTCACCGCCACACGGAATAAATCAACGAAATTACAGCTTTTACTCAGTCAGCATTTACCCTTCGGTCGGAGTTACTTAGCTTAACTAACCAGTCCTCATTAACAAGGGCCCATCTGATTTCCATCTCGACTTATTCGGCAAAAAATTCAAAAGAGGTCGATACGAACTTTAGCAATCTATTTCTTTTATTTTTAAACTTCCGACGCAAAAAGAGGCAAGTCAGCTCCTAAACGAACGAACTGATTATTTTTTAGTTTTTTTTTATTTAAAAGGTACATTATCTAGTATTCTTACCAAAAAAAAAAAGAATTTTGGCACTTCTTTACCGTATTATTACTTGATCTGTGACTATATAAACTTAAACTTTTTGTAACTATTAAGTTTAATATTCTTAAAAAGGGAAGCTGAATTTTTCGCTTCACGTATTATTAAATTAGATTCTTTGATAATATATAAATCTTCGGTAATATCATGCATTTTAAATTTGATTTTCTATTGTCTACTACTAGCTCATGAATACTCGTTTTAAACATGAACAAAACTAAATATTTCGTATTAATTGTCTAACTGTAAATTAATGAATAAACAAATAAAATTAATTTAAAATTTTAATATTTACAACATTTATTAAAAAAACTAATTTAGACTAATTAAATCTATATATACAAACCTATAATCTAAAACCCTAAAAATAAATAAAGATACAAAACCCTTAATCTAAAAGACCGCTACCAGTAGGCAACGTTCCCAAAATGCTGGCTGCATTGCCTCGCTGAATAGCTATACTCAGCCTTTGGGCCAGGTACAGACCAGCATTAATTTACCATTATCTACTTAAAAATTTGCGGCTATAAAAATAAATGACTTGGAGACTAAATTCCCGCTAAAGCAAGTAAAATTTTAAAATTCTTCTATGCTTTTTATTGTACTCTAAGTCTATATTAGTTCAGCGATGTGCAAAAGAATGAGCACCTCTGTGTTACACCTTTGATTGCCAAGGATGTCAGGGTCAAGGTCATTGCTCCCGGATTCAAATTTGTAAGGTTCACTGTCATGATATTATGTAGCACCCCTCTAAACTGTGGGGTATGTGATTTTCAATTCGTACCATAAATAAGAATTAGAAGAAGAAGAAGAAGTCAATTGTATTTTTATTTTTTTTAACTTTGTCAATATAAAACAATCAATCAATGTCAAATCTGACATAATTTTGTGAACTTTATGTGACGTTTGACATAAAGTTCATTTAAAATTGATAAATGTTTGATATAAATTTGACAAAAAGATCCATGGTGCGAGCAAGCGTGTGCGAGCACAAATTTATTTGTCGACCTTTTATCGAACATTTTATCAATTTAAAACATCAAGATTGCCATTAAGTTTCATTAAAACACATATTGATAATTTAATAAACTATAGAGAGAGGTGGACGGAAAGTAGGGAGGCCTTTGCCCTACAGTGGAAATAATAGTACCCTACAGCCAAGACATTTGTTTCGATCTAGGTGCAAATCCTAGTGTAGGGCTACGCTTTGTAGTAAACAATTACACACCCTGTATATCAATATTAGTGTCATAAAAAAGTATTTAAGTCGAGGATATAGTAGAAAAAACTAGTTTTAAACTAACTAGGACTTATGTGGGTCACGTATAAAAGCTCCGATAAATGTACTGTAGAGAGAGGTAACTTTTTAATTACTTTTCTTAGGTACCATGTTTAAAAAAAAAATATTATTAAAAAACAAAAAACCCGACTGCTAACTTAAAAGATAGAAACAAGTTGGTTATAGATAGGTCATACTTTACACAGTGTTCACAAACGCAGTCGGAGGCATTCTTTAGGTAATACTCTTCTGGGTTTAGAGAGAGAGAAAGAGAATGAATAGATAATGCCTCCGACTGCGTTTGTGAACACTGTGTAAAGTATGACCTATCTATAACCAACTTGTTTCTATCTTTTAAGTTAGCAGTCGGGTTTTTTGTTTTTTAATAATATTTTTTTTCCCAAGAGATAGTTTAAGAACTATATTATAATATAGTCGTTAAACTATGTATGTACTATATATTATATAATGGCAATCATTTATCACGAAAAAATGCATAGTTCCTGTAGGTCTCACGGACGAAATCGCGGGCTATATCAAGTTTAAACATATAAGTTGTATATATTTTTGTAATCACCTTTTAAAACTCTTCATTTTGATACCCCTTACGATTGGTTTGGGGGGACTTTTTTTTTATTAATCACACCTTTTGGCGCCAAAAATCTGCCATATCGATTTTTTTAAATTTGTATATACCCAGTGACACTCGCGCAATAAAGACGAATCCAACGACATATCATTCATCAAAATCGCTTTAGCCGTTTAGTAGTTACGAGGGAACATAGGGACGGACATACATACATACAGGTCAAACACATAACCCTCCTTTTTGGCTTCGCCGCAGTCGGGTAATAAAGAGACGCTATGGTGACGTGTATTAAAAATTCGAGTTATTGACTTCGCGTTTTACCCCGAAATACGTTTTTAAAGTCCTTATATTGCGTTTTAATAAAAAGTCGTCGGAAATCCGCCTCTGTCCGTCCTGGGTCAGCGTGCTAGAGGATGACCTATTTCTATATTCTCTCGATTTGTTACACAATTTTTTGTTCAGTAATGGCATAATAGACATATGCTAATTATAATTATTACAGGGGAGATATTGAATTGAATTGATTGGGGATATTGAATAACAGATATTGAGTTATTTTTTTATTCGATATTTATTGCGCTTTGAGTATAAAAAGTGTAATTGCGTAATTGGTAATTGCAAAATACGGGGATATTCCGAAAATTAAGAATCTCTCGTTGTTGATTGAACTCTTCACATTCTTAAAGTTTGCAAAAATTATTAAATATTACAGTACTCTATCTTTTTATGCCGTTAACTTGCCATATCGACAACACAACTAAATAATTAATACAAGCTTTAAAAACATTTTGCGATGTTAAGCCAACTAATCGTATAAATATTTAATAAGAAATTTGAAAAAACAACTGATACGGATGGGATTCGAACCCACGATCTTCGGCGTACCGTGCCGACGCTCTAACCGCTGAGCCACCGTATCCCATCAGAATCAGTCGAAATTTCAAATCTCTTTATACGCTTAGGGCGTGTGGTAATATCTATCGGAATACATTACGTATCCGACTCATTACTACGCTTAATAAGCGATAAATACTACGAGTAACATGTGCTAAAACATGTAAAAATTTCACAAAAAATACCAACTAATCGTATTAAGACTAAAAAAATATTGACAGGAGCGTTCTTGTACGCTGCCACGCTGTCACTTGTTACCACGTTAATGCTTTTAAAAGTTCTAGAACATCAGAGCCTTAGATATCACTTTATCGAACCTTTTAGAGTGATGGATGGTTTCCTGACCATTGTTCTTGGTAAGAGTACTATGTTTAGAAAGTTCTTTTAACTAGGTATTAAGGCGTTTATCTTGTTAATAATATCAGTTTGATCAGAAAAAATTGCCTAAACAAAAATAAATAAGTATGATGTAAATAAATAAAACATAAAATCAAAAATTCATTTATACAACTTTTATGCATGAAAACTTAATCCGATGAAATTGATATTTTTCTTAAAACTTTGTAATGTTATTCTCCCTTAACTTGATTTTCTAACTTAACTATAGTATGTATAGTTATAAAAAAAACTGTACATAATCTGTATCTTCAATGTGCGAGCGAGATAGCAATTAAGCAAGATAGGCGCCTTCATTTCGTCCATCTGTGTAAGCTCTTGGCTTAAAATGCACTCGCTCGGAAAATCTTTTGTGGCAATCCCTCTGTTGTGAGTCAGTACAGTGTATTGTTTACATGTAATAAACACGTATATAAGTGAACCTCTGAAGAAATAATAGAACGTCGTTACTCATTGTTTAGACTTTTTAGAAGAGCAAGACAGTGTTGCGCTCTTCTCGGTTTGAATACTATCCATACTGTGTCAATTAAATCCTATTTTTTAAGTATCTGACAGCAATAATATTGATACCTCCCAACTATGTAGGGGTCGGATTCCAGTCTTACCAGATGCAGCTGAATACCAGTTTTACATGGAGCGACTGCTTATTAGACCTCCACAACCTAGATACTGGGTTACACGATACCCCTTGGTAAGACTGGTTATCAGACTTTCGGCCTTCTGACTACTCGTAACGACTGTCAATCTACAATTGACAGCCGGGGCCAACAGTTTAACGTGCTATCCGAGGCATGGGGAGTGATAATTCATTTAGTCAGAGGTGCGCGCCTTGGGTTCAAACCCGAGACCTCTGACACCAAAATAACTATGTCAAAATTTATTCTTCGTGTCAGATTTTAGTACCGTAATAAGACGGAACAGACGAAATGTTTCTCGTAAAAGTAAAGGACGTGTTATGTTTCATCGATGTTACCAGATCGCTACAAAAGTATCGCGGTGTTTACGACCTGGTGGCGGTTTCATTAAGGTTTTATATAACCTCCAAGTCCTACCTCGAAGCTAAAGATTAATCGATCCCAATCAATTATTTTGTGGCGTAGAATTATAACTTACAACGGTATAGAGCTTACAACTTATGAGTGGTGAGTAAAGTATGGTCATATTAAAAAAAATTACGTATCCCTTCGAATACGTAACTCTAAGTCTATGCAATTAAAGGTTACTAGTAAGTTACCTGTTACCTTACCTCGCAGAAAATTCATTCAGATTCTTTTTTTTTTTTTTGAATTTACCTAGCAGTTAGAGCTTATCCATTAAATAGCTTAAATTAAATAGCTTAATACAAAAGTCACGCTGATGAGTTGGAGGAGAGTTATTTGATGCTTAATCAAAGAATTCTTATCCATCACTGTCATCTGCATATAGCGAGCAGAAGGCTGGCAGTATTGCCATGCCGAAAGGCAATGCTAATTCTTTGAGCAAAGAATAAACCGGCCGGATTTAGTCTAGTCGGGCCAAGTTGCTGACAACTATAACTTTTATGCTACTATTTGATGCCCGTGATACGTCTGTTAAAATGTAACTTTCCTGAATGTAATTACACATTCCGTGCGGTTTAATATATTCCAACCACACTTCAAACTACTACTACTTCCAGGGTTGCCAGTTCACTTAGTGATGTACGAAATTCTGTGTCAAATTAATTTCTGAGATTTTTTACATAATAGCTTTTTAACCGACTTCAAAAATTAGGATGTTCTATTTCAGCTATATTATATATATATATTTTAGACATAACCTCACTATGATTTATTCCAGATCTATAGATTCTATAGATAGATATTTCATACTGTTGGTGAAGGCAGACATATTATTTCACAATATTTATCCCGTGCTTTAATCGAACTCGCAACACTTCACTAGCCGAACTACTTAACCGCTCCTACAATGGTGTTGTCAATACTATTAATAAATCACAAGTTATACCTACTTTAACTAGTTTTAATTTTCTTAACAATAATTGTTTTCATTTTCAAAACATCTTAGTTTTTCCTTACATAAAGTACTAGGACAGCATAAAAGAAGGGAGTACAATACAAACTCAAAGTTAAAGTCAGATCTAAACAAAATAGAATCACATTCCATTCTACGATTGGATGTCCGTAGCATACGAGATTCGTAGACGCTTTAGCGCGGAACGCTACGTGCACGGCGTAGCACCCCGGCTACGATGCTACGATGTAATCTTGGATTGGGCCGCTAAATTAATGCAAGATTTCAGTTTTGAAATATGTTATGGAATGTTATTAGATAATATATTGTGTAAGTTAGATATGTTTTATATGTAGATATGTGAATGTTTGTGTGTGTGTAAGTTTTAAGATTTATTAAAGTTATCAATAGGTTATGGATGTATAAAACTTTACATTAAAGATTTAGTTTAATAACTTATGTGAAAACTAAGAAAATATTTTTTCTAAATGATGAAAATGGGGATTACACGAAAATTGCTACAGGTAAAAGTCATTATAAGATACGTCTACTGATGGTAGGCCAGGCGGACAGTATGAGCTTAGTAATTAGGCCTCGTTCGGACCCTTTAGGTGTAAAATCCTAAACACAGTAAAAAAAAACAGATACCTTGCAAAATGTTGTAAGTAAAACATTTCTGTAAATAAAACCGGCCAAGTGCGACCGAGTACCAAGGGTATACTACCTTAAAATGGAATGTATAATTACAGGATATTTTTTTAAGCGGTGCGGAAATTTTGACGAAAAATTTTAAAGTTGTTTTACCTTCCCATGTAAACGTATTGTTCTAAATTACCTAACTGTATACAAACATAAATTTCCAACTTGAATATAAAAAAAGATATTGAAGTTCGCAATTTTGTAGAAAGATTATACCCGTGACCTTTAGTGTTCGGATTATTTAAAATAATTCGTTCTGCAAACTTCGGATAAAAGGGAGAAGGGGGTGGAGATTTTTATAGATAAAATGAGAGAAATATTTAAAAAAAAACATTCTAAATTAGACCGATGCAATGACTAATAACAACTAGCAATAACTAATACTATTACGTAAATTATTGCTGCAATAAGTAGCTGTGTCAGACGGATAGACAGACCGACTCGTACCAAAACGACGTTTAGTATTTTTGTAGGGAACCCTAAAAAAGTTCCCTCCCATCAATCAAAGTAAAGTCAGTCTCAGTATTGTCTGTCATCGCCCTTTGAACCCTCGTCACTGGCAACCAATTCCGGAATGGTGTTGGACAGTGGCGAAGGGTGAATAAATGTAAGAGCCGGAACCTAACCGGAAAAAAACCGGAGAAAAAGAAAAAGAGAAAAAAAACCACAGCACTAGTATCAATAGTATCAATGGCACAGCCAGTTGATACTGGTAGACACTATTAACTGCCATTTTTACGTGCTATTATTTAACTTGTAATGTCCTCCTGACCGAATTTCGGTCACAGCAGCCAATCTCAACGAAGATTAGCCAACTACGCATGAGATATTATAGTGCACAAGTGTGTGCAAACACAGGTGCACTCTCTATTCCCTCACTGTCATAGTCCGGTGGGACGGCATTGGGAGAGATCAGGCGCAGGGCCAACAGCTTAACGTGCTGTCCGAGGCAGGGAGTAAGTGATAATTAATTTATAATATGCAAATAACTTCCGAAAAGTCAGAGGTGCGCGCATTGGGCTCGAATCTGAGACCTCTTACTTGCCAGAAACGGTCATACCACGAAGCTATCACGACGCGATGTAACTTGCAATGTTTGTATAGCTATATCAAATCTTGCAAGCTAAATTAGAACCACTTCCTCTTATCCTACGGAGGTTGAATTTTTACAATATATTGGTTCAGTTCCGATGACAATGCATTTTTATGGCAAGCATGACCTGAATCGACGTCTAGGATTAGCTATATATAAAGGAACTTTTCAACGGTTAACGGCCCAGATACAGCATTTTGCATATACGTTTTGTTTTGATATTCTAATATAAAAGTTCGGTTTAAAAGGTTATTTTAATAAAAACTTATTCAATGGGAAGTCGGTAGGAGTCGAGTTGGTGTGAACCCTTCGCCACTGGTGTCGGACGTATCTCTGTTCATATGTAAATACAGAAGTAATACACTCAATAGGATGCAACTCACTTTTTTTTTGTGAGGAGCATGAACAGAGAGCTTAAGGCTAAGATCTATAGAGCATACTTTCAAAAACTTGATTTAAGTAAGACTTGTGAAAATAAATTAGAAATTTACTTAACTTTAATATTTGATGAAATTGTTTAATTATAGTATACATTTTTGGTAAGTTGTCGATTTTGTTATTTTGTGAATTGGACTTTACCGAACAGCAGCCAATCTCAACGGAGATAGGCCATTGATGGAGGAGATAGTGCACAATTGTGTACACCTTTTTACAGAATATCAACGTAAAATAACAGTATTCGTATTGTTGCTTGTGTTTCGTTCGATCAGTTGGTGTCTAGAGTATGATTTTCAATAGTACATGGGAATTTGCTCAAAGGATAATGGCTGTAAAGATGAGATTAGAAGCCACCCATCATCGGCTCCATACAGATAGTCCTACAACCTAAAGTTTTACCATAAAACCGTCAAATGGCTATTACAGTTGTTTAGCTCAAGTTGCTATCCGCCTGTAACGTTGAGCACGTTTACAGCTATCGTAAAATAAACTTTATTACGTACTATTGTAGTTTCCTTTCCAATACCTACTATATTTTGACTACTGTGTCTTCGCGTATAGGTTATATTATTTTATTGTATGTATTAATATTAATAACTATATTATTGTGTACAAGTTTGTCCGCAATTTTGCTTCAATAAACTTAGCCTTACAACATTATAGATTTATTTCTAGCCTCTTTAACCTTCTTAAGAACTTGACTTGGGACCGACTGAGTACTTGAATAATTAATATTTAATTTATTAAGGAGAACAATGCATAAATGTATACCAAATATAGTATTTTAAAATTCGTTTTATTAGTTCATAAAAAAAATATTATGTAAATTAAGGCCTCATTCTCTCTCCTACTTTTGCTGTGCCCGACACCATGATGATCTCGTAGTTAATAAGTTACCATCTAAGACTCACATTGTGGAATGCAATAAAGTTTTGGAATTTGAATTTGAATTTGACTCCAATACGTTTTGAAGTTATTTCGAATTTTTTAGTTCCTTTTGAAGTCGATTTTATTTTTTCACGAGTTTTAGTGGTGCCTAAGATTAATCTTTCCAGACTTTTGTGAGGCTCACATTTTTGTTATTAGTTATCTTGTTGTAAGTGTTGTTACAATTTTAAACTGAAAGTTGTAACAACACTAGCAATACTCGTAAGTAGATATGCTATATTCATATACAGTTGTATCCCATTCTGAATAGAACTCACGACTCACAGTTAATTAACCGAGTATCATGAATAGATGAGATGCGTGTCGCTGTCACAGGCTGTGATTGTACCACGAACGTGTCGATTCATAAAACATGTATGAAATAGCGCGCCAGTTTACGCAAAACGTTTACTCCTAGAGCGGGAAATGCTGTGGTAGGAATAACTATAAACTTCTTGCTATGCATGTATGTATAAGCAATGTTTGTCTCTTCTTTTTAGTATGGTTAATGGACAATCTTGTGTCAGAGTTTAAACCTCCCGTAGGCCTCTGACATGGCTTTACACGCAGTTGAAAAATGTGAGGTGTGCCGGTTTCCTCACGATGCTTTCTTTAACCGTTTTAGGAATTAATACGCACATGAATCCGAAAAGTCAGAGGTGCATGCCTGGGTTTCAACCTTACGACCTTTGACTTGGTAGCCCAACATATATTAAAATATATAACGTAATACCTGCTACCCGACTATCACTGCTTAATTATTGCTTTACCAACTAAGCTACCGAGACCTGCCCACTTTAGTTTTTAGTTTGCAAAGTGATGGCACGACACGCCAGGGATCGCGGGTTCAAATCCCGTCCGAGTCTGTTGATTTAGCGAGTTTCTTATTAAATACCTAATTTCATTTAATGTAAGGGGGCTTACTCTTCAGATTTCAAATTTATATGCATTGAAAAGTTCGTGCAGCGGCGGGTGTCAATTCGTGCGGCGACCAGCCAGCGCGCTGTTTCCTGGCTGATTCAAGAATTTTGGCATACCTAGTTTAAACCGGACTGTGATTGGGTATGTGATACCAAAGCTTACTCTCTGGAGACCCCCTATAGTAGTTGCCAATAAATGCCAAACAGAATACATAAAGTAACTCTTAACAACTCTACCTAAAATAACTCTGAAGTCTTAGCTGAACTAACCTCTGATCGGATCCATTAGCGCCATTTACGTTCAATCCCCAAGTCAACACGGTACGCTTTGATTTATACTTCTTAATTAGTTTAGAAACAATCTTAAGAGACTCAATTGTTAACGGACTCATTGAGCTATTTTAGTAAATTGTAGTCCTACTGACATCAAGCTTTACTTTTGAGAAATAAAGGCATTAATTTATAACAATTAAATTTAGTTCCGTTTATTAGCTTCAATAAATGTATTATTACATTATTACGGCTTAATGACAGTCTGATTTTGGGGTTGCCCGATTAGTTTTGAACTCAAAAGGAGTCCATTTTTAAGAGCGCGTATGATATTTGACTCAACAAAATGTATGGAACAGCTGATTTTTTTTTGCGATTTCAAGGTTGGTCCCATAGTAAAAGTTGTTCATAATGATGAGTTTAATGATCCCTTTTAATTCATTAAACGCCATGGGGGACACATGGTGTCCGACAAACAATAGAATTTGCATTGTGTCTGCAGTCTGGCAGTCAAAGCGTTAAAGATGCTGGTGTTTTACAAATAACCCTTTATATCTGCACAACCACGACACAATGTATTTTCTAGACTTTTTTAAAAACTCTGCCTCAAAATTCTTGAACAATATAGATAGTACACAAAACCACACATCAAGCTATACAAACCAGTATGAATCGACCTCGTATTGTATAGGCTTTACATACAAAAAAATATCAGCTTATACTGGAATTTAAGCTTGATGTGTAGCCGTGTGTAACATAATTCCTGTAAAAAGAAATGCGATTAAGTAAAAGCTTTCTATTCTGTCGCTAAGTAAGTTAACGAACGCTGATAAAGGAAGGTTTTGGATCCTTAGTCAACAATAAATCCGCTTAAACATGATGAAGTCGCTTTTGTGTACTGCTATCTTCATTTATGTACAAAAACTGGGTTAGGGACATTTGTTTAGGGACAAATAATGATCTTGAAAATGTACAGTAGGTAGGTTGTGTGTGGATTAAGTACAAGTACAAAAACATCGTAAAAGTTAGAATATCCAGCATCCTTAAAAGGGGTCATTAAACTCAGCATTATGAACAACTTTTACAAAAAAAATCAGCTGTTCCATACATTTTGTTGAGTCATGTGAACATAAATGTATGGAACAGCAGTTTTTTTTTTGCGATTCAGGGTTGGTTACAATATAAAATTTGTTCATAATGATGAGTTTAAGTGTTTTACAAATAACCCTGTGTTTTGAAAGATTTCAGTATGACAGTAGTCGTTAAATACAAACGGCTTATAAGGTTCATTATACACCCTGTTGCTTTAAAACCTGCTAAATTTTAGGAGGTAATAAGGTCCATGAAAATGAACAACTTTTGCTAAGGAACATAGGTCGTAATTATGAAAACGAAAATTAAACTTTTTATACAAACGTGAATCACGTGACCAGTCATTTTGTAGGAAAAGTCAATTTTCGCTTTTCAAATTTCGACATAATTGAAATTTGTTCAGTTGCATTGATCTTATTACCTCCTAAAATTTGGCAGGACTTGGGTGTATTTATCAGTGTTCATAATATATTATTTAGCAGTGACGCCTTGTGTTATGACCGTCGACTGGCAAATCAGAGGTCTCAAGTTCAAACCAAAAGCGCACCTCTGAATAATTTTCGTTAGTTATGTGCGTATTATAAATTAATTATCACTTATTCCGTGGAATTATTTTAGTATTTCCGAAGTCATTACTTCAAAGTAAGAGAGCAGGATCATTCTCCTGCTCTCTTTTCGGTCGTGTCGGATTCCCGTCCCATCGGACTATAAGAGTGAGGGAATAGAGAGTGCACCTGTGTTTTTGCCCACACTTGTGCTTTATAATATCTCCTGTGTAGTTGGCTAATCTTCGTTGCCTAACTACTCGTTTGTCAAAAGTGTCATTGAACAGCAGCAGAAAAAAACTTAACCTTTAACTTAACCCTAAATTGCTTCCTTGGCAATTTCCCCAGCAGTACAAGAAAACTTCTCATAAAGGTTACTTATCGTAAAATTTAACCCTCCTATATCGATTTTGACGACCTAACTTTCACTCTTTATTATAAGGAAACTAACTTTTGTACGGTTGAAGATTCTTACAAGATGGTTTCAAGATTTTTTTAGTTCTGCTTATTTTGGGCACCACGTCTATAACTTTAATGAAATAATCATTGTATATCTTAGTAATTTTAATATTTTTATACATTACATAAATAACATTTAGTTCCATTACGGGTTCCATTTTTGTTTCATTACGGGTGTCATTTATTTCACAGTACGCGTATGTAAGCATGATTGAAAACGAAGGAGAGAGACAGCAATACACTTGTAGCGTTCTCCAGAGGGCAAATAAAACTGAACTATGTTATTTATGTAAGTTCTTGTTACCGTAAACCTGACAGAAAATATCATACAAATTCTTTTCCATTTATGAATTTACCTACTTATTGGAGCCAATCCATGGCCTGTAAAACTGGGCCTTAAGATCTATGATCGATCTGTAGGTACTTGAGTCCCGTGAATCAATAAGTCTAACTTCAGAGCAGCAAAGTAAACTGTACTGGCTCAAGTTACACGAAAGTAATTCATGTCACGTCCATATATATATCTCGTCTCTCGTCCCACGGGAGATCATTAATTTTTACCAATATGTGGTACATTTCGCGCCAATGAAAGCTATTTATAGCTATCTCATTCGACTCTTGAAATCAATGAGAAGTCTGAGTCTGGAAATAGAAAGATATCATTTGCTTTGATATTTTTTTATAATGTATCTAAATTAAGAAATGTATGAACTTTAGTCGCTTATTAAAAACTAACTGAAATAATGTTCTCAACACCAATTAAGGCGCGATCACTCGCTATTCTGTAATCTCTCTTGCACATTTAAGATATAAAATCAATGAATATATAATATAAAAATTAATTTGAAGCTATTTTTTGTATAAAAACTTATTCCGATCAAACTGATAGATATTTTTGCTGAACCTTTGTAATCTCATTCTCCATAACGAAGGATGCGTAGCTGTCACTTAGATTTTTTGGCAAATGCCTCTCCCTTAACCTTCAAATACTCTTTTCCTGCGCCACCTCGAACCAGTACTCGCGATAGGCGTCTAAGTCATCCACATCGCCACATCTTTCTAGGCCGGCCTCGACGTTGGCGCGCTCGCCTCTCATGAAGAACTCGGCGATCGCTAGGCCGTCGACGATGGTGGGACTTGCCTGGGCGGGCGAGTCGAAACCTGGCGGGGGTACGGTGAATGCGCAAGCGAAAGCCGTATTTCCGCCTAGAGGTTAATGGAGGAACACCGTGTGGTTTTTAGTCCGTGCGAGTCGGATATAACCCCATCGCCAGCCCTTCTTCTTCTTCTTATCGTATGGTTGATTAACAACCTGGTGTCAGAGTTTAAACCGCCCGTAGGCCTCTGACATGGCTTTACACACCATTGAAAAATCTCACAGGTGTGCTGGTTTCATCACGATGTTTTCCTTCACCGTTTTAGCAACTGATAAATTAATTTATAATACGCACATAACTTACGAAAAGTGAGAGGTGCGCGCCTTGGGATCGAACTCGAGACCACTGACTTATCAGTCGACGGTCATACCACTAGGCTATCAGGGCTGTAATCGCCAGCCCTTAGCGGTGGGGTACTCATAAAGAGTTTTCCACACGACAAAAAAAAAAAAAAGGCCGGCCTCGACGTCTCCGTCCGTCCTCAGGCACCCATCTTAGATATAATTATGTAGCATAATTAATAAAATACGGACACAAATCGTTGTTAATTTATCTTCCGTGTCTAAATAATTATTCAACCCTTGCAGATGTCCTTAATTACAATAATTCACGTTGTTGTTTTAATTTGTGTGACTTTATTTAATTTATTTGTTCACAAAGTAAAGTTCATTAATTTCTATTAACATTTATCATAATTATTAATAGATTAACGTCAAAGTTTTGACTAATTGTGCATTATGAATGGAAATAGCTTTGTAGAAGTTAACCTAAAGTTAATTATAACTAGGTAGCGCTAGTTAGTAATAATAGTTAATTAAAGTTTGCGTAGTTTCACAGATTATAAAGTTCTTGTTGAAAAAGTTAGCTAAACAAGTAGGTACGTATACTCTAAGTTGACAATTAAATATTTATGGAAAATACGAAATACCTAGTTTTTTCTTTTTCGTTTTTATTTATCCCGACGCCATTTTCAGTTTAGAGCATTCAATCAGACCGCAATTCCGTATTTATTAAAAATAAATTATTTTAGTACCTAATTAGGTACCATTTCTAAAATCGTAAATGTTTCGAAGATCTACAAATGGTAAAATATATAGTCCACACATAAATAGTAACAAACATATAAAATAAAATTTATTTAAATTTATTTATTTATTAAAAATTAATATAGTTATTTAAAAAATATAGTTATTATGTTTACAGATAAAATATTCTGATTTATTAACTACCGCATCATTAATTTTCAGACAGTAAATTTAAAACTTTTTGAAAAAAATAATTGATTAGGTACGCATGGGACCTGAACCCGCAACCTACCGGGTAAAGACCCCCCCCCCCCAATAAAACCCGCTAGTAATATTTTTTTTTCTCCTACAAAAAAAACCGAACTATGTATATTGTAACTTACAAAGTGCCTTAGCATGAACAAAGTATAAAAAAGTTTATGTATTTCAGACAGAACTTGATATCCTAAAAAGATTTCTTCGGTAAAAATGGAAGAAATCAAGACTGATTACCTAGTCAATAAGGCATGAACAAACTGTTCAGACCGCAGCTCGCAGCCTTAACAAATAAGAACAATAAATGGATTCAATCATTTGTATTTGTACAAGACCGGTTTCTAGAACAAAATGCTCCATCTACATTGACGAATGAACTGATTTCTTACTCAGAGGGCCTAGAACGGGTATAGCCTACAGCTATGATTTCATTATTATTATCATTCTTATTATCAAACCACTTAGGTCCAAATTCCACCAAGTCTGAGAGTCTACAATTCGAGCGGCAGCAGCGCGGCCCCCGTGGCTTCGCTTGTCAGTTGTTTCGGAAACACAATATCTTCTCTCCTCTCCTATTCACTTTGGTGGAAACCGGACCTTATTACCGATCTATCTTTTCGTAAATCATGTGTTACTTATACACAAATTACTTATTACTTAAAAAGCATTTCATTAATAAACTAAATAACTTCATATGCATTCAAAGACCTCAAAAATGTATACTTAATATTGTGTAGCTTCAGCTTCTAGATAAGCTCTAATGATCCGCAGAAAAAATGACCGAAAGCCTTCATAAAAAGTAATCTTAGAAGTCTAGACGGTACTTAAGTAGTTAAGAAGGGAAAGGGGTTATGTTATTAAAAAAATATACTTAAGTATTATTTTTCATTGAAGCGATATTTACCTACTACCTACTCATAATAAGTACATGTTTTTAAAGACGTGCAAGAATTCTATTGTTATTGATTATGGATTTAGTTTTATGTATGTTTTTCACATGTTTATGCACATGTTTTGCTTCACCACACGCCTTTAAGGGATTCGTAATTTCAACTGAAGCGTGCAGGACTCGGTAGCTTAGTTTGGTAAAGCGATGGCACGGCACGCCAGGGATGCGGGTTCAAGTCCCGCGTCAGTTGTTTTTGCGAGTTTGTTATTATGGATTTTCATTATGGATTTTTACCCGACTGCCAGGAAGGGTTATTCTATACAGCAAATTAAATTCATCTTTTAAAAAATGTTACTTAAACATTTTTCTTTAAGACATTCAATTCTATTTGATTTCCAGCTATCTATCTATGTAGATGTATTTTATACTAAAAACGTAGTAACTATTTAGTAATCTGTGCTAAAACCCTATTTTTAGATAACTGATAAAAAAAAGGTTAAAAAAACGCATTTTCGGGGTAACTATACAGGGTCAAATAGACGGATAAAATGAGATGCACCACACCCGTCTTTTTCTTTTCTGAGGAATAAAAACAAGATAGTTAAAAACTCGGTACCTACTAAATGAATAAACCTCACATAAACTTCATCTTGTACCTACTTATATAAATCTTGTGGACGGGGAAAGGATATAAAATATTCTTTCAAAGTCTTGGCGAAGCCTAAAAAGTCGTAAACCTTTATTTGGTGAATGACAAGCCGTCAGCAAATCGTTTAAGGCTTGCTAAGATCAAACTTTTTTGCGTGTCATTTTCTCAACGCTCGTTATGAGTACCAGTGGGACATTTTTCTATCTACATCACATTAAATTATGGCCATGGGGTCCAAGTGCGCGTCTCCTATACAGGAAATATAGTTGCAAGTCGATAGTCGACAGCACGCGTGACCAGAGGGCTGGTTCATTCTTTGCTCAAATAATAATCAGCATTGTCATCTAGCGTGGTAATGCTTACTAATGAAATTGAATACTGTTTACTCAAAGTTATCGACTTATAAACGTATCGGATAAAGCTAAGCTTATACTGGTATAATGGGCTATAAAGCTGTAGGTATTTTTTCGTTTTTATGCGGACAAAATATTAGGTGTTTTTTTGTGAAATTTTTACATGTTTTAGCACATGTTAGCTTATTAGGCCTTAGGCGTGTAAAAGAGATTTGAAATTTCGATTGATGCCGATGGGATACGGTGGCTCAGCGGTTAGAGCGTCGACACGGTATGTCGAAGATCGTGGGTTCGAATCCCATCCGTATCAGTTGTTTTTTCAAATTTCTTATTAAATATTTATATAAAATATTAGGTGGTTAAGAATTAAGATGTTTAGGTAGGCTGAAAATTTGGATAATATCGCTTTTTATTATCTATTAAATTACTGAAATAGTGTAATAGATCTTCCAAAGTAAAGGGGTCAGAGGGGCTATGCGGAGCTTTTATCTTATCTGAGCAATCCAAATGCGATCCAAATATAGTGTGTTTTTTTTAAATGACATCCTTTTTCTAAGAAAAGAATATTACATTTGGATTGCTCAGATAAGATTAGAGCTCCGCATAGCCCCTAGGTAATTGTAACCATAATCTATTCTATCCCATTCACTAGCCCACTTTGAGTAGGTAGCAGATTTCCTACCCACTGCCATAGTTTACAGCATAAAATATTACAGAAGAATAAATTATTAATTAAGTGTGTATTTATGGCCGCTGCAACAACAAAAAATTAATGAAATTTTAAAAATACACGTTTCTCGAACGGGTATTCAGTATACAATTATTCTTGTTTTTTTTTGTACGGATCCCTTTGAGGTTTTTTTAAAAACCTGTCTTATCAAAACAACACATGAACACGGTACGTCTCGTATGTAAAAATGTTTTTGATGGAGTTAATGCGTTTTTTCCAGAAGCACATTCATTTATTTTACGGCTGACATGACGTATCCTTATATTATTCGTACATGTTAGCATAGGGCTACAATTGTTACCAGCAAGGTAATCTTTTTTTTATATTTTTAAGGGAGCGCAGCAAACACTTGCGCAAGGGCGCATTTTTACGCTAAATTGTGCGTAAAAAAAAACTTATTGCGTACTACCGTGGTACTACCTCAAGTCCGGGACAAACATTTCCTAGATACCAGGCCACTCAGAAAGTTTTGCGAAAAAAAGTTTTTATGTATAAGACACTGGCCACTTGTAATTATTTTAAAAACTTCGATTATAATCGAAGTTTTCGAAGTAAATAATTATTTAAAAGTAAAAATACCACTGTTCGATTTTCAAATTTGCCTCCGCATTTTTATAACTTGAGCCAATTCGAATTTTCTTGTCGTATTAAAAACCGATTAAAAAATTCGTGTTATGATTTTTTACGATTTCAAATGTGGCTTAAAACCTGATGAATCATCAGAACGTGGCTTCGTCCGCTTGTTATAATGATAAGCCTGTGTTATGTTTCATGAAAATCCGTTCTGTAGTTTATGCGAGAAAGAGTAACAAACATCGATACATCTTCACAAACTTTCACATTTATAATATTATCAAGATTCATTTATTAGTAAGATTATCAATATTTGTCCACATCCGTTACAAATGTCGCAGTCTTCTTGCACTTCAAGAATATTACAAATATCACACTGACAACACTATCTTTACAAGCGAGTGGTTGACTAAAATTCTAAATCCCTTTGAAATAATATTGTCATTGATAACAAACTACTGAATCTCGAAGCACAATAATATAATGCTATTCATTCGTCCGTGAACACTCCTTGGACTGTATACGTTATTTGGTAAGACAGTTCCTACACTTCCTACTCGTTTGTATTCAAATCAACCTCCCCACAGATAAATGAACGGCTATCGGAATTTATAGTGTTATACGAAATGTAATTTCGGTAAAATACTTCCTACATTATAATTGAGTTATTCTGTTAGCTATTTTACCGAAATTAGCTCAAAATCTATATATATAAAAATGAAACCCGTTTTCCGTTGTCACGACATAGCATGAAAACGGCTTGACCGATATGGCTGATTTTGGTCTTGAATTATTTGTGGAGATCCAGGGAAGGTTTAAAGGTGAGAAAAAGGGGTAGAGTAGGGTAGGGTAGGGGTAGAGTAGGGTAGGGTAGCGGTATAGTAGGGTAAGGTAGCGGTATAGTAGGGTAGGGTAGGGGTAGGGTAGGTTAGGGTAGGGGTAGTGTAGGGTAGGGTAGGGGTAGTGTAGGGTAGGTTAGGGGTAGGGTAGTGGGTAAAGTAGGGTAGGGGTAGAGTAGGTTGGGGTAGAGTAGGGTAGGGGTAGAGTAGGTTAGGGGTAGAATAGGGTAGTGGGTAGAGTAGGGTAGAGGTAGAATAGGCCTTGAAGTAGGATAATCACGCGTACGAAGTCGCGCGGGGCAGCTAGTAAAAAATAATTATAATAAAGTTACGAACTAATTTGGAACTTGGTCGGCGATATATTTTATTGATTAGGTAGTTATGAACTTTGCGCGCTCCGAAGTCGAGACCTGTTTTTTTATGTTATAAGTTTGACGTGTCTGTGTGTCTGTCTGTGGCATCGTAGCTCCGTAGCGTAGATTTTGTTTTTCTTTTAAGGTCTGATCACCTTCTAAATAAAATAAAAAACTCGAGAGTGTTATTAGCCTAAAAAAATAGGCTTTATTGTATTGGCCTTCATGATTTGCTATACTTAGCTTTAATATTAAGCTACCTATAAATATTTCACGGAATATGGTATTTTTAACACTTTGAGCAATCAATTTATTAATTTAAAAATATTAATTATGATACTCGTATGCGATGCGGCTGATTGCTTACAATCAAGTGATCCGCCTAAAAACCTTTCTTTCGAAACGAAAACCTCACGAGCCGCGATCTTGATTGGTTAAAAGAGATTAGTAGATTGTATCCCATTTCATTGATTTTTTATGTGTTTAAAGCAAGACGCAAGAGAAGATATATGTATAGATACACAGAACAGAAAACAACAGTTTTCTTATTTCTGTGTATAGATCTTTGTCCCTCTCGACTAGTTGCGCTCTGTCGTCGCAGCCGTACAATAAACACGCACACACACTTCTGCTTCTGTCTCTGAGCTTCTGTCACAGAATAATATACATACAGTACGGAAACTATATACAAACGGCCGAAACGGCACACTCACACAAACATGCGTAATATTGCGTATCATCGCAGTATCAACGACGCGTCGTTGCCCATGTGTGTGTGCCGTTTTTGAGCGTTTGTACGTTGTTTCCGTACTGTGTGTTATTATACTGTGTACTTCTGTAATAGTACCTCTTAAGTACTAAGTAATTAAATCGGGTTCGTAATGAATTTCGGCGGTGTAGTAAAAGTATTCGTCGTGAACGAGCGGATGTTTTTTTAGACCTGAATGAAATCGCAGGTTCAGGCGATTTTAACGCAATCGTATTTCGATAGGCATAGGAATGGCGTCTAATTGAATCCAGTGGAAATATTGGCTATTAATAGAGATCTTAAAGAGGTCCTAGGCATTTTGGAATTGTATTTAGATTGATTAAATCAGCGGAGAGTAGGCAAGGCGAATTGTTAATGAAAATTAGGAGAAAAGCGAATTCATAGCAAAATTACCTAGAAATCTTATGAAACCCATGACAAATACTTCTTGTAATTTATGTAGGACAACATATACCTATTATACGACAAATACTAACTAAGAACATGTTCTAAAGAGATTACCTTACGTTTAAAAAATCGACATCAAAATCGGTTTAGCTGGTTTAGGTTTAAACAAACGGTAACAGATTACGTCTCGATCATCGACCACGCAGTATAGATACCTTCTCCGTTCTATCGTGGTCTTTCTGTCTTTCTCCTTTAATGTACCTATGTAAATAATGACCTACGTATCATTATCACTACATAGTATAAAACAAAGTCGCTTTCTCTGTTCCTATATCACTATGTATGATTAAATCTTTGAAACTAAACAACGGATTTTGATGCGGTTTTTTTATAGATAGAGTGATTGAAGAGGAAGGTTTATATGTATATTGCACCCGTGCGAAGCCGGGGCGGGTCGCTAGTAATATTATAATTAAATAAAACTCCTAGTATTTCATTTAAAATACTTAGTATTTTACATAGTATTTAATATGAATTAATTAATTCTTTTATATTATATTTCAATTTGAATTATAGTGTTACTTAAATAATACTTAGTATGAGGCAAGACTTTAGTCCTTTGATCAAGAAATTACTCTATGCAAAGTTTAATGCATTGTATGTTCAGTGAATTTCATTTCAGACTTACCAAGTTAGATAACTTGGGTAACTACAGACTTATTATAATCAACTAAGTAGTTACTATCTAAGCTAGAAGCTCATATAACACTATTTACCTAACTATGTTAAATTCAAGAACATAATCTTGAACTTTGAATCAAATTACTGGAGAATAGGCATGAACGTTGCGTCCTTAAGCTTAAGTGAATTGTCTCAAGATTGTTATTGTTATTAGACTTTGTAGGTACCTATAGAAGGCTTAAATGCCGTAATCGGAATCTTTGAACTACTTGTAAAACTATCTTTGAGGCAGTTTAGCGTAAGAACTAATCTAATTATAATTGTATAGCGAAGCAATTATGTGGAATCCGAGGATATCTTAACCTTGATAAGATTTTTTTTATCTCGGTATAGGTAGGTATTAGACTTGATTTCTCACTGCGTCTCATTTTTCAACCTTTCATTAATTAAATAGCAGGTACTGTAGAGACTTATGAACTGCTTGGGTTCTAAATTACTTTTTTTTAAATATTAAAAGAAGATAAAAGTGCTGTTGAATGATTTGAAGAAAAAAATTAAAAAAAAATTGTAAACATGAAATATTTTTATCCTAAAACTGCCTTGCAAAAAATAATAATATCCTCCTGACCGAATTTTGGTCACAGCGGCCAATCTCAACGGGGATTAGCCAACTACGCAGGAGATATGTGCACTCTCTATTCCCTCACTCTCATAGTGCGATGGGATGGCAATCCGACACGATTGGAGAGACATCAGGCGCAGGGCCAACAGCTTAACGTGCTTTCCGAGGCACGGAGTAAATATTACGCACATTACTAACGAAAAGTCCGAGATGCGCGCTTTTGGTTCGAACCTGAGACCTCTGGCTAGCCATTCAACGGTCATATCACAGCACATAGTATATTAAATAGCAGCACAGAAGACCTGGCTCCATAATATGTGTGAGATAATAGTCAAGTTAATTCAACATTCACCCGACTTGACTCGTAATCACACATACTCAGCCAGCATCTATGCTTGAGTGCGCCTGTTATAACGCGTTGTAACCAGCCTTCTGTAAATATTACGAAAACAGAAGTGATTTACAAACAACTACAAACCCTTTTACGGCCAATTTGCCACTGTAATCATACTAGCGAGCCTTTCTTAGGAGCTTAGGTCGAGTAATTTAGACATTAGACTATCTACAAGGGACTGTCCAAGTGCCCACCCAGCTGAGATTAGATGACAGACCTAACTTTAAATTTACATACAAATATGCAGCGCCGAAATGTAAAGGAGCTACGTTAGACAAATATTGTCTAAACAATAGAATAGTTTAAAAAACTAAAAATGTACTTCAGACCTTCATCACCATGTAATGTAGGTATGGATCTCGTCGAAACAAATCAAATAAGCCCAGACTCCCATCTCCATCATCAGTTTCAAAATGATACGACCATTAGAAGTATCCAAGATTTGGAAGTCGATTTTAACCTACTTCTAATTGTTTTACAAGTCAAAGTTATACATATAAGAGTGTTAAAAAGGAAGTTTACTGTGTAATTTTTGTAACTTACTTTTTCAATTCAGCTCAATAAATTAACTCGTGCTTCAGCTTTGAAAGAGGACAAGCACCAAGGAGTTCTTCTTGAGTTCTTTAAATTTGCCCCCGCTTTCAGTGATTAAAGCCAATATAGAACCTTTTCACTCAATGATGCTAATTCTCCTGTACACGCTCTAAACTAATTTAGAATCTCTATCTCTCTTTTCAACAGAGATTATTAGAAAAGGATAAATGATTTTTAGAGCTGTCAAACTAGTCCATTTGCGTCTTAGAGGAAAAATTTTGCCTTTGTCATTGCGTGATATCAATGTGAATTTAGTCGGCACGTCATAGAGGTCTCGTCTAATTTCATGTAAATTGCAAGGACGTAGACTACTTTGGCAGCTCTAATTAGATATTTAAATTTGCTGTCTTTTTCTATGGTGTTTATTAGAAAGAGATATAGTTATACTAAAATTAATTTATCGGGTGTATAAGAGAATCAGCACCAATAACGGATTGTTTTAACATAGAAAATAACTTAGAAATTGATTGTAATTTACCACTGTACCGTATGTACCGGAAACAGGAAGTCCATTTTGTTCCCAACGGTCAATAATCGGATCATGCTTCATATGTAGGGCAATTGTGTTGGACCAAAACCTCAGTCCGAAGCCGAGCAGCGTTTCATATCGAAGGAAATTGCAGTTCAGTTGTAGCTTAGTACCTATATATTCTGTTAGATCTCTAGAAAATAGATATTATATTTTATAGAAGCCTCTTGGTGCAGATGGAAGATGAAATGAAATTCAGAGCCTTATTGCATGCGATATGAAGGCGTTGTATGGTCTAGACTAGATAATAGGGAGAGTCAGGCAGAAGATTGTGAATTTGCGACTCGTGGCACTGACGGTGTTGTCGCGCAAGATTTAGCTTGAGCAGCTAGCCCACAAGCGCACACTTCTCCATAATTCTTTCTTTTTTCGGTACAAAAATTATTTGTATCAAAGGTGACATGGATGAAAAGGTAGTAAGCAGTGACATAACGGCTAATAGAGATGAATAAAAATAGACTCTAAATAAAAATAGGACAAAGGCAAGAGATGATGGTAGTTCGAGACTTAAAAATATCAATCCTAAGCAGTTTGCGCCCAGTAGGTGGCCATAGATACGTACCCCAGTACGAGTTTACAAAGTTCACAAATACCGAGTTTCAATGAGAAGTAATCTCGGGAAAGACAGAGATGGGTATATTACGTGTCACGTATCAGTATTCGCTTGGTAACTCATACTAGGGGTACAGCTTACCCTATCGCAACTGGAGTATAATAATTTATAAAACGTGTCGGAAATTCAACTGTGGCCGCCTAATATATAACGCCACCTAAATCATCCCTACTAGGAGTATTAAGGCCAGTACCTATACCTATTGAATGTGAAGATTATTCGAAATGTTGAGATTAATATAATAATAGGTATATCCGATTAAACTGTTTGCGGTGTAGCATGGTGCTGGTGTGAGTTGTAGCACAGTATAATAATCATACAGTATGGTAACTACGTACAAACGCTCGAAAACGACACACTCACACAAACGTGCGCAACGATGCGTCGTTGATACTGCGAGTACCGTCGCTTAGGAGTCTCGTCGTTACGCAATATTACGCATGTTTGTGTGTGTACCGTTTCGAGCGTTTATACGTAGTTACCATACTGTATGATTATCATACTGTGGTTGTAGACAGCTATTAATATCGCTATTTGCGCAAAGGCTTATCTACCAATTTACGCTAAGTTTAGAACATCCTTGGTTTGAGCTTGTTTACTGCGTTTTATACAGGGTTATTTGTAAAACACCAGTATCCTTCAAAGGAGTCATTAAACTCATCATTATGAACAACTTTTACTATGGGACCAACGCTGAAATCGCAAAAAAAAACAGCTGTTCCATACATTTATGTTCACATGACTCAACAAAATGTATGGAACAGCTGATTTTTTAGGGTAGGGTTTTAGGGTAGCGTAGGGTAGGGTAGGGGTAGCGTAGGGTAGGAGTAGAGTAGGGATTGGGTAGGGGTTGGGTAGGGTAGGGGTAGAGAAGGGTAGAGTAGGGGTAGAGAAGGGTAGTGTAGGGCCTGCCTAGCGTGATTAATAATCACGCGTACAAAGTCGCGCGGGGCAGCTAGTAATAAATAGAACTATAACATATTATAACGTCTCGTACCTCCTGCGTAGTTGGCTAATCTCCGCTGAGTCACCCTCACCCATCTACAGACTGACTACGTCAAGCGCGTAGTTATCATTTGTGCTTTAATACTCACGTATTAATTTTCGGGTTAGAAATGACCCTCATAAGCTGGGTTCACGCAGCAAAGTCACGATCAAAAGTTTATTAAAACTTACTTCGTAGAATTATCGTTTATAAGTCCATCACAGACGTAGCTGTAATATATATTGTATTATAACAAGTTACCACAGACTGCGAAGTTATTAATATATTTATAATATAAATATGCACTGATAGCGGTCCGTCGACAGACAAGTCAGAAGTCTCGAGTTAGATCCCAAGGCGCGCACCTCTGACTTTTCGTAAGTTATGTGCGTATTATAAACTTATAATCAGTTGCTAAAACAGTGAGGGAAACATCGCGATGAAACCAGCACACCTAAGAGATTTTTCAATGGTGTGTAAAGCCATATCAGAGGCATACGGGCGGTTTAAACTCTGACACCAGGTTGTTCGTCAACCATACGGTAAGAAGAAGAATATAATTATGTAGGTATAGGTCTAAATTAAATTAGTAAACAAAATTATTTATACAATAATAAATAATAATCATTAATCTGTTCTACGCCAGGTACCAAGTGTTAACCAAAATAAATAAATAAATATTTTTTTATTATTATTTTTGACATCTATTTATTGATATCTAACATTTCAGTGAAGTTTCGCGCACTAATTTGATTTAATCTTATACATAATAACTTTCGTGAGTCATACTAATATATGAAATATTGATACGGCTTTACTCACGTATTGTTTTCGGGGAATGCCCAACTAGTTTCGAACTCAAACGGAGTCCATTTTCAAGAGCAAGTGTATACGCGACGCCGCCGTATCAATATTTCATATAATCTTATACAGATATTATATTACTATAGTTACACCTTATCGCTTACACCAAATTCAGTAGGTTACTGAAAGGTTTTTAAAACTATCCCCAAAGTTTTTCTTTGCATCCACTCTCTTATGGTAACGAGGGAGGCGTCCAATCGAAAGGTTTCCTAATGACCATCTACTTTAGATTTATTGGAAAAGGTTTTTAATGGAAACACGGACTTCAAAACAAATGGGCATCGGGTTTAATGCAAAATTCAAGAAAAAGTGTCCGCGGATTTTCCAATATACATAATTATATGTAAGTATGTTGGGTTGGCAAGTCAGTGGGGTGGTGGACTTGGATTGAGGGTAGGTCGGTAATTCAAAATTATTAAGTACCTATAATGTAAAAAACATTAGTTGACCAGTGTAATTAATTTATAATATTATGCACTAACGCACATACCTTATGAAAAGCCCGAGGTGCGCGCCTTAGGTTCAAACCTGGGAGCTGACTTTCCACGAATTAACGGTCATACCAGCTATCCTTCAAATACCGAAGTCAACCGCAGTTTAACTCCATAATCTACCAGCTAACGAGGTCCTAATAAAAGCCTTTATTCCATCTACGTGTTATCGTCCATCTCTATTATGGACACTATCAAAAATTTTAATTAAAACCAAATGTGGTAAAGCGAGCAATTCAATTAACAAAAAGAAATTATTTGACCCAACGAGGCTATAAGACGTACTTCATTAGTTAGTGACATTCGTTTGCGTTCCGTAGATAGGGTAATACAGATATTTGAAGAGATAGAACACAATTAAGAATTTAATAGAGTTACCAAGTTATTAGTAATTATGTTGATGTATCGTTGTTGGCGGATGGCAATCTAACATTTGCATCAACACTAAACCTTAACCTAACTAATATTACAAATGCGAATGTAAGTACTTATGTTTGTTTGTTACCTTTCACGAATAAACTTATGTATTAAAATCATTGCCTAAACCTAATCTAAACATTGGTAGAGAACGCCTTATGGCATTAAGTCCGCCTTATGTACCAGATATGTAGTGAAGAATAAATAAATAAAACACTGAACTGATCATCCAGAAATGTTGCGTATACTTAGGTGAGATACAGACATAGGGTACCTTTCATCCCGAAAAATAGTACTGTTCCCAAGGAAACAACAATTCCCAACAATAACGTTTTTATAATAAACGATGGCGCCCGCGCCACGTCTTCTAAATTAATGCAAGCCGATCTGCGGGCAAAAGCTAGAAATTATTACTTGGGAATCTGAATTGCAATTTTTTCATAATACTTAACTGTAATAACTAACTAACTAACTTGTAAGAAAATAATAAATTGAAATTGAAAAGTAAATATAAGCTTTTTTCACAGTTTTTTAAATTTCTTCCACATTTTTCCGAAAATAGTTGTTAAAATTGAAATTCAAAAAAACGCGCGAATTCGTTTTTCAGTTCGCATATTTGACTGCTCCGAGCTCCGGCTACAAATCAAACATTCCATTCTGATATGGAAAAAAGCTATGCAGTGTGAGCCGACGAGCCGACGGTCAATATGCACATATTGACTATTGCTGACATACCATAGTATTATTTGAAAATCGTTCTATCACATACTTGCTTTTACACCCAACATTCTCCTTGCAATCATTTAAAACCAAGCTAAAACGCTGGCGTATCAAAAAGGCGTATAAATGATATGTATTGATGAGATGTATAATAATTTTTTGGCAAGTTTTAACAAATTTCACTAGTGAAAATTATTTTGAACCGAATTAATACATTAATTTGTGTGTAAATAATTATATGATGTGACTGCCTCTTTGGTCTAGTGGTAGCAAGCACGAAAGCTGAGCACGAGGTCCTTGGTTCGATCCCCAGGTCGGGCAAAGTGTTATTAGGTTTTTCTGTTGTTATTCTCTAAGTTTTTGATAATAAATGTTGAAGCCCAGTGGTATGACCGTTAGACTGGCAAGTCAAAGGTCGGAGTCGGTCAAAGGTCGGGGAAAGGTATTCTATTAATAGCTCACTTTATACATATTATTGGACTGGACGAATAATATAACGACTAATAATTTTAAATCACCATAAAGAAGGCTTAAATTTAACACATCTGATGAAAATATTGAAATGAGTTAATTAATGACGTTATAAGGTCTCGAACCTCTTGAATGAGGTAATCGCTATCCTTTTTACCCGACTGTCAGGAAGGGTTATGTTTTTCGCGCGTATTTTGTATGTTTGATTCTTGTAAGTTCCTTTATTACCTCGTATCTACCAAATGGGTCAAGTTATTCAAATCCTATTTCTCCATTAAAAAAAAAATGGTCACCCACTCATAGGATTTTCTTCTGTGTCGTGGGTGTCGCAGTTACAGACATAGGTAGGTATAATTTCACAATGCACAAACTGAATGTATTTTGCACATATAGTAACGTTTTGTCAAAATTATATTTAGAGACGGGAATATTCTGGGGCTCTACTCCGAAAATCGAACAACGATGTTTCGGATCGGAACGTAATAATGAAGACCATCAAACACAATCCTTACCACCAAATTACCACTGTTTAATTGTAATTAGTGCTTTCATCTGTCGTTTCGTTACAAATCAATAAAAAAATCTAATCTAAAAATCTATTAGAAGGTAGTTTAATAAACAAACATGCAATCCGACAATCGAAGTTTCGTTGTTAAAATTTCGGAGTAGGCCCCCAGTACTTTAATGTAGGTAGTTAACAGAACCATCTACATAAATATAATTAACTAGACGAGGACCGCAACAAGGTTTGATCACAATAAGCCACCAAATACAGTCGACAATTGGTTTTTGTGAAATGGCCAGTTGATATTAAACTGAAATATGATGTTACCTGTCCCTAAATATAGAGAATTCAGATGAAAAGGTCAAGCACCTTGACAAAAAGTCCGGCCAAATGCGAGTCAAAATCGCACTCCGAGTGTCTCGACAAGGCCGGACTACCAAATAATGGCACAAACCTTACTTACAAGAGGCCGGTTATATTTAGTTTTACTTTACACTAGTTATAATCACTCCAAAAAAACTTTATTCTAAATGTTCAAAAAAATGTGAAAAGATCTTGTTTCATTTGCCTATATTACTTGTTTCTTGTAGTTCGGACCCGCCATTTTTACTTTAATTTTTTTTATGATTTAGACAACACATATTGAATGAAAAATTTAGCTGCCTAACCTATCAGTTACCATTACAGTTTCAAAAGATAGAGAACCCTTTAAAGTTAGAACGGACCCTTAAAGTTAAGCTTCCTTATTATTGAATACGGAACCCTAAAAATCATTGAAATACTAGAAAATACATTTGACAAGATCTCTCTATTACTCATGCAGTCCTGGTACTCACTTCCTATTCGCCCACTCGATTTTATATCGAGACTCAATATTTATTTACCCAAATGCCACAAGAATACTTCAAAGCCGATAAATATTGACGCGGTACGCCAGTGACGACAAATTATCATAATTAGTTAACCGTACGGATTAATTTCGCAATTGTGGAAGTCGTATTCAACAAAAAATCTACTATTTGTGTTCAGGAATTTAGATTTCCATTTTTTCGTTTCGGATTTATTTTTGTGTCACAACAATAAATTTAGCTGAAGATACAATTACCATCGCGTCGGTAACAACGCGAATTTTAGGGATAAAGAAGCTCCTTTTTGGGGTTAAATAAAGCTATACTTTATACATGATATATTGTTATAGCATGAATGAATTTTGAAAAGAGTAATAACTTGGGGAATGTTTTAGGATCAGAATACCAATAATCGACTGATTGTAATTGATAACTTGAAGCCAAATCCATTTTAATAATAGAGTACCTACATTATTAGATTATATTTTGAGTTTAAAACCTTGTTACAGTTTAAACAACAATCGATATTACAGCTGAACCTAGTTAGCAGATACGCTGGCCGTCACAAAAGAACAATATTTTTAAATTTAGAAAAATCCACGTAATGATCCCCGTTAAATCCACGGATTTTAGTATTAGTCGTCTAAGATTTTTAACGTCATAATTCTATTTACTTTCATTACCCTCCCTATTAATAACTTTAAGAATTAGGACTAGACATTTATAAAAAGACTACCGCCCCCGACTTGTCTTCGATCTAATCTTAGAAAATAATAATTATCTCGTATTAGCTTCGCTACAATATAAATTCTGTTATGACTAAAATTAGACTGTAATATATATAATACGTCTACTGACTAAAATCATGAAATAAACAATATTGAACATAACAAAGACAGATGAAAACAATAACATGATTGTTTTTTAACACCCCAAAAAAACCTTTGTCTTCTAAGAGCTAAATTGAAAATACAATTGTCGCTATTTTACTCCTGAAATATTCCCCGTTTACCGTCGATGTTCAATAAGGAATGTTTTTTCGTACTTTGTTACAAAAGGAATCCGTAAAGAAATATCTTAAAATCAGTTGATAGGTACCAGCCACCGTCTTTTTGTCTTTTACTGAATTGTATGAACTTTATACCCGTATCTACTAATTGAAATATAAAAATAGGCTGCTGCGAAATAAAACGCGGACAGTAGATACTTCTAATCTGCAATGGTATACAACTTTGACCATTGAATGATATAAGACGACTGAACTCCAAACTGAAATATACTACAGTTTTATTAACTCTAATAAGGTACTTTCGCGGACACAAATGGTGCACTACTTTGTAATTAAAATGCTTTGAACGATGCTGCGTGCGTAGGGGCGCGGCTACCGCTACGCTACCTTAAAAGTGGTACACCGGCTTTGTCCACGATAGTACTAACAACTTAAAAAACTTTAAAAATAAGCAAATTAACGAGGCAATTATTAACAGGTTCACCGCCCACATATGAGCTGTGGACCATCCACAGCCACCAGTCCACAGTCCAGATGTGGACTGTTCACCCGTACACCTTCTATATTTTTTTGTGAGGTGCGACTCATAGTGTTTGGATAAAGTGGACTTGATTGAACAAAGTAATATCGACACCAATTTCACAAAAACTTACAAGGACTTGGGGGACTAACTTGAAAAACAAATACCATAAATAATAAAGAAAAAAATCATTCAATATGCTACATGTAGCCAATCTACGTATTGATTTTAATGACACTCCTCTGTACGATTTGCTTACAAGTCAAGGTCAAGGCTCTCCAACATAAAAATTCATTTTATTAACAAAATTCTTTGTATTCAAACAATGGCTCAGTAAAATATTTCCTTATCTCGTCAAAGGAATTCTTGATACTTTGAGGAGTGACAGATTATGGCAATTTTCTTTTGATACTGTATTTTCTTTTTGATAATCTTTGTAAATGATGAGGACGATTCGTCATAATCAAAACTGGCACATTTGGAATATCTGGAGATTTAAGGATCTACTTTCCAGTGTAAATATTTGTGTGAATATTTCGAAACGAATTTTAATAATTATCTTATCAAAATCGATAACTTTCTCGTACGCGTCACATCGTCGTTCAAGATATTTAAATATGGTATCTGAATTTGCTTTTTTCGGTTTTGTATCATGCAAGACAAGGCCCTTTTGAAACCGTTCCCAAAAGTGAACTACTAAAAATTTCCAAGTTGAAAAACATCACCTAAGAAAGTAATCTAAAAATATAATTGGAAAGAAATCCAACTATATTTGACCTTTATTCAAAGGTTATTAGCCAATAAATCGGTCGTTTCTATCAAATACAAAGTTGTCGATAGCAAGGTATGTATTGAGACGCCCTCTATGATACTCGTTAAAGATATAATTCAAGATAGTGATAACAATCTCTTTGTTTTATTGCGAGGAGAACCTATTACGTTTTCACCTTATTAGTAGAATGTTGAAAGTGGAAATAAAGACATAGTTCGAAGGAATAAGATAACAAATGGCACTGTCTTTTACAAATAATAATAGACCGATTTTCGGTCACAGCGGCCAATCTCAGTGAAGATTAGCCAACTATGCAGGAGATGTTATAGTGCACAAGTGTGTGCGCAAGTGTGTGCACTCTCTATTCTCTCAATCTATATAATCCGATGAGACGACAATCCGGGAAAACCGAAACCTTTATACAGCGTGTAACAGAAGTTCGAAATAATACTTGTATGTATGTAAAAATGTATGTATATCATAAAGAGAATCATCTGTAAAAATATGGAATGCAAAAGAGGCATTTTTTTTTCATACAAAATAATTCTTTTGATTTCATTTTCTTTAATAATGACAGATTTCATTATCCTACGCGTACTGTACTGATACGCGTGTATCCTATGCTTACTTAAAGAATTTATTGAAGGTAAATAACCGGATTCGTGTTGATTCACTTTTCAGCTGATTTCTAGGGCTGTATTTGAAAGATCTTGGTGAAAACTTTGACCGTGGTTTACTCTAGTATTGTTTGGGGTTCGGTTCCAAAACCTACGCTCAAGGATTGTTTATAGGGTACCTTATACACCCTTAATGTATTATTTCGGACTTCTGTTACACGCTGTATATATAAAATATGTATCTGTATCGATAACTAAAAATGTAAGTAAAAATCTGAGTGGTTAGAAGAAAGTAGATTCTTTTGGAAGCCGCATTAGTCGCATGAAAGTATTTTGTAAGTAGCTAAGTATTCCCAGATGGAAGAGCCAAGTTGATTTCAGCACGAATATTCAATAGGAATCTCAGAATATCGACACAATAAAATATATCGACAATAAATCATCTCAAAGGCCAACAACACGCCTGCAATTAACCAGCTGTTATGCGTATGGGCGGCGATGATCACTTACCATCAGTACTTGCCCTCTTTTCTATATAAAAATAAAGTATCAAGATAAATTGAAATGGTGTGGGTATGATATAAGTGGTATACCACGCATTTTTGCCTCTCGTAGAATAAAATGCACGCCCAAACTTTCAACTCTTTATATAATATGAATTTTGACATGAAATAAATTTTAATAAAAACATCGTATCAAAGGAACTACGTTACCCTTTTAAAATTGCTTTTTTTAGACATACTTACTTGCATTGCAAAATGTAAAGTAAGTAAACATTTGCGTGGTGTTAGTTCATGAAAATATATTTCTAAAGATGACTTTGCTAAAATAAATTACAGTACTATACTTTCTTAATGTACTTAAATCTTTAAAAGCTTTGCTGGAGCAAAACCCTCGTCTTATTATTTGAGTATACATGAATGTCTGAGTAAATTCACATAGTAAGTTCTGTTTAAAATATATTTGTGTTTTTCTTAGCTGGTACTCTATGATTTGTAAAGGTATTTCGTGTATATTTTAATCGTAATACCTAATTGTTTCCATTGGAAACTCAAATGTGTCTAATTTTCATGAATAATATTGTCTAGTGAATAGTATTATTCTTTGAATAGTGATACTTTATATATAAATGAATTTAACTACCTACGAATTAATAGGAATAAATTGTACTATATCTGCTTTTTTTTTAATAGACTCACGCCTGTATGATAATCACGACTGCCTTGTTAATCTAGTGGTAGCAAGCGCGACTGCTGAGCACGAGGTCCTGAGTTCGATCCCCGGGTCGGGCAAAGTGTTATTGGGTTTTTTCAAGAAATTCTCAGTAGCAGCACGGAGTCTGGAATTGTGCCCGGTTAATGCAAATACGCTCGCCCCCTATTACATGGGACTTATAACATAGCCGGCGAAACGTGGGTGTACTGCACACCTCTGCCTACCTTCTCTGGGGAATACAGGCGTGAGTGCTTATATGCTAGAGATATAATAGTGTATTAATCTCCAGCATAATTTAGCTAGTGACTAGCTAGCTAGCTAGCTAGCTCCGAGATCGGCTGCTGTAACCAAAATTATTAAATTAATGTTTTTCAGACAATTAATTTTCGATAACACCATCATCCATTCACAATGATTTAATGTTTGTTGCCCATTAATTTAATCCGTACAATTGATATTGATTTTTCATTTAGTTAGTAGCCACGCCTCGCTTGTTGTGTTTATCACCATTTTATTGCTATATTATTCTAGGGTTGAGTGTAGTAATAAAATTATGTGACCCGAATTCTCGTGGATGTTTTTTTTTGGACTAGTTCCACCGCTTTTTGCTGAATCATTTAAAGTTCTTTAAAGTGGGATCTAAAATGCTTTTTTTGGCATACAATCTCTGCAATCTTTAATGCATGACAATCGGTACATCCCCATCATAAGATAGAGCTTTTTGGTATCGGATTTTTATGTTATATCTGTCATTTGTCTATGAAATCAGCATTGGAGCTTAACAATATTATACTGGTCGCAAAATATTGTATGTGTACACAAATTGAATTTATCAAGCCGAATATCCGATAAATTGAAACTGATATGGTTCGGTTATTTCAATATCCGAATGGTTTACGCTGTCACGCATGAAATTACACAGTTAATCTTATTACAAGCATTAACAAATAGCATTTTATAATCAATGATTATGATGATAGGGCTTAAGGTTTATTTTAAAAATCATTGTCATTAAGGGCTTAAGGTTTAAGGCCTTATTTAACACGTAAATAAATAAATCAGTCTGTAAATTATTTATAAAATTATTTTATTAAATCCAGGTTTCCTTGTGATATTTTTCTTCATCATTACTCAGTGGTGTGTTAGATAAACTAAGAAAGTAGGTACGTATGACATTGAAAAAGTGACATTGATATATGCCAGGTTCGAACCCACACCTATGCGCTTAAAAAAGCGGGTCCGTAACCAATGCGCCACCACGACCTATTTAGCACGCTCGAAGCGAAAAATGCAGTCCTTGAAAAATATAACAAAATTTGTAAGGAAGGGGTATATGATACCACAGATACACTTGTTAAACTTATAGGTACCTACACCCCTCTTTTTTCGTCGAGGGTTAAAAGAAATACGTTAAACATTCCTTGTATTTTATTCATTGCTACGATTTATAAAGGTTAGACAGACAAAACTCTAGAATATCTTTGCTTTCTTTTTTATAATCCATTATTATCTTTACCTGAGATTCGGCTTGTCTGGCAAAATTTAGATTTATTGTAATCTATTACAATTTATGGCAACACAAATGTGTTTGACAGATAAATAAAGATGGCGAGAAAATCAACATTACATTTTTACTTTGTAGGTCAGGTTTTCCCTTTACTTTTTAACCGAATTGATTTCGTGAATTCGTATAAAGTTTTTATTCTAACGTTTCAGAGACTGCAGTCTCCGTTGTCGCAGGATTTTTTTACTTTTAAACTTATGTCCTTATGAATGCTCAAAAGTTAAATCGGGTTAAAAAACAACAATAATTTTGCAAAGGAATATAATATTTTGGGTAAGGTTTAGAGTTTGTGAAGTTAGATCTTGTAGAGTTAGAAGCTTGGCTCTACATTAAGATCTTATAACTTTTTGACCGGTCGAGCCATACGGTCTCGTCTTGGCAACATTTTACATGAACAGTTTTTGGAGTTATAGTTATAGTTAAGACATAAATTTATCTTTTTATTATACTTGATGACAATCAATTCGTCATCGAAATATGTAAGCACTAAATAACTTGTAATTTTGAGTTGTTGTAAGTATGAGAAGTGCGCCCCCAATTTTACTTCACCCTTCACAGTTGGTGAATTACAAATTAGTTATAAATTGGTTAGCATTTTTAATAATGCATTTTAAGTATGTCAAAAATCCATGCTGACGATATAAATGTATAGGTAAAAGGGTGGAGTAGATATTAAAAAAGTTCACACAAAAATATTTGCTGTAATTAAATTCCGTTCTAACAACGAACAAAATTTTTAGAGGCTTGTTGTGTTGATAAATTCATTTTAAAATCTTAACTAATATTATAAATGCGTTTAAGTTTGTTTGTCACCTTTTCACACCTAAACATCTGAACCGATCATCCTGAAATTTTGTATAATATCAATTCAATTCAATACAATACAAATTCAATACAATCGGACATAGGGACATATTTCATCCCAAAAAAAGTACCTACTGTTCCAGAGTAAAACGATAATAACTTTCTTATGATAATAGATAGCTGGCGCCATCTATTATTATAAGAAAGTTATGTCTCGTTATGTCTCTATAATTATCGTATCTTTCGAATCATGACTGAAATTGAAATTCTAAATTTACGCGAGCAATGCCGCGGGCAAAAGCTAGAAACATACAATAAAAAACTATAATATTAGGGACCAAATCAAGAGCGATTTGTAAATTAAAATTTTGGGATAGATATTATGAATAAGATACCTTTTCTATTCTATGTGAGAAGCAATGATGGGTTTAGACCTCTGGTCACTGACCGTATAAAACACGGCAATAAAAAAATATAGTATAAAAACTAAAACCCGACTACTTAAAATCTAAAAACAAGCTTCTTAGATTTGAAATAAAATTCTGTAGTCGGAGGCCACCAAATTACAAAGTATTTACCCTTGGAAGATTATCTAGTACCTATTTACCTATAATACATTAAGGCCTCCGACTACAGAATTTTATTTCAAATCTAAGAAGCTTGTTTTTAGATTTTAAGTAGTCGGGTTTTAGTTTTTATACTATATTTTTTTTCAATTATTTTTAGTGGTAAAGAAACCAATAAAATTCATTTAAATCACAATTTTTTAGAATGTGGTAGTTCTGGGTAGTTCTTAAATAGGTAGATTTCTTTAACTGTCAACTTCGGTTCAAACCTTTAGTCAATGTCATGTATTTTTTAAATTAAATTTATTTCAAAGGTGTCGTCCGCCACTTCGAGCTATTAAAACATGGTCTCATATATTTCTTAGAAGTATACATGAAAAGTAGTAAGAAGTACAGCTTGGCAAAAAAGAGTCTGGAAAAATTGGGGGCGCCGCTGTCGCACTTTTCACACTACAATTCAAAATTACAAGTTATTAAGTGCTTACATATTTCTATGACGAGTTTTTTGTTATTAATTATAATCAAATGAATCATTTTTATGTTATTTTAGTATATGTACTCACAAACGTAGTTATTTAAGATTTTTATTTTTAGTTCCAGCTGTCACCGCCTAAGACTCTTTTTTGCCAAGCTGTATAAGTACACATGAAACCTTTTTTGTGGGATATCATCATAGATAGAGTACATTTACCTAAAGTTCGAGGAAGTAAGTAACATGGAGTTGATAATACCTGCTCTAAAATCCCGAAATCATAAACATTACAATTAATTCCCGGGAAATAAGAAATTAATTTTACGTATAATTATTTAATAAGAAATTTGAAAAAACAACTGATACGGATGGGATTCGAATCCACGATCTCCGGTGTACCGTGCCGACGCTCTAACCGCTAAGCTACCGTATCCCATCAGAATCAGTCGAAATTTCAAATCTCTTTCTACGCCTTAGGCGTGTGGTAATATCGAACGGAATACATTAATTATCCAACTCAGTGTTCTAAACTTTGCAGTTTTTAGAAGGCACCGATAGATATTACCACACGCCCTAGGCGTAGAAAGAGATTTGAAATTTCGACTGATTTTGATGGGATACGGTGGCTCAATGGTTAGAGCGTCGGCACGGTACGTCGGAGATCGTGGGTTCGAATCCCTTCCGTATCAGTTGTTTTTCAAATTTCTTATTAAATAATTTATTATATTTAAGAAGCAAACATGTGTTAAAACATGTAATAAATTCTCCAAAATATTAATTTAACGTTTTAAATACATATGAACTAAATTATTTTAATAAAAAGTCTTTATTATGTTTTTAGACATCGATAACAGATAATGTAATGCTTAAGTAGTTCAGTACTAAAACTGTTAAATTAATGAGTTTTATTTTACATACAAAATTAATTCTAATAAAAACTATAGGTCAAAGTCCAGTCCATATTAATAAAATCCCGGGATTTAATTGTTATGTTTACGATTCCGGGATTTTTGAGGAGGTATTTTTAACTCTATGTTACTTACTTCCACAAAACCGCAAACCAACGCCATCTAGTTACGAAAAAGAAATCTCAATTTAATTAACATTATTTTAAAATATAATCATAATTTAATAGGCAGTGATGTGTAGAAACTTTAATTTAATTAGTAAATATTTATTGTTATCACGTTTTCACATTGTATGCAGTGTTATAATCACATATATTTATGATAGTCGTAACGGGTAGTTAGAAGCCTGATTTCTAAGAAGTGGTCCAGAATATATAGATAATATATACATATTCTGAATGTGCTCATCAAGACCTTCCATTTGATATCAAACACGATAAATTTACCTTAACTTTATTTTTTTCGAGCTGACTAATTTATTTTTAAAATCCACCTTATTTGATTTTACGAAATTTCATAAATCCTATAACCCGCAGACCATTAAGACGCATCGATAGACACCTTATTTATTGAATTACAACAAATAGTTTAGGAGCTACGAGGGAACAGATGAACAAACTTACATACATACAAACATACATACATACATAGACTGCTAAAATCATAACCCTCCTTTTTTTTGTAGTCGGGTAAAAATAGGTGGTACTACCACGGATAAACCAGCCCATTCATGCCGAAAAGAGCACGGCTCTACTTCTGAACTACTTACTCTTACTTCTTAACGGATTCGAATCTGAATTTAGCACAGATCTGAAACACAACCTGTTTTTACACACACCAATTTTAGGACAATTATAACGACACCAAAGACACGGAATCAAAGCCGCAGGGCATTGCGCTACACGTTTTTGACTCGCAAACGAAAACCAAAATTTATATTTAGTTAAACTAGTCTAATAAGACCAACCAAACCAACATTTTAGGTTTAATAAGAAATATCTTATTAAACCTAAAATGTTGGTTTAAAATTTACTCGACTAAAAGAGAAGTACTAACAAGCCCTAATCACTGGTTAAAGTTTCATTAAATCGATCGAGCGTAAAGATATCATTTTTACAGCAAATTAAGTTTTACGCTGGAACCCACCCTTAGAGTATATGAGAAAGTATAGAGTGATAACGTCAACAACATTGCCTTGTGCGAAGCGTGAGCAGGTGCAGGTGAGCATAGTCCATAGTGAAAACTATTAAATTATTATTTTTGAAAACTATATTTTCTTGTCATTTTTGCCATGTTATACTATCTATACTTATAAAAAATATAGTATAAAAACTAAAACCCGACTACTTTAAATCTAAAAACAAGCTTCTTAGATTTTAAATAAAATTCTGTAGTCGGAGACCACCAAATTACAAAGTATTTACCCTTGGAAGATTATCTAGTACCTATTTACCTATAATACATTAAGGCCTCCGACTACAGAATTTTATTTAAAATCTAAGAAGCTTGTTTTTAGATTTAAAGTAGTCGGGTTTTAGTTTTTATACTATATTTTTTTTCAATGATTTTTAGTGGTAAAGAAACCAATAAAATTCATTTTAATCACAATTTTTTAGAATGTGGTAGTTCTTACATAGGTAGATTTCTTTAACTGTCAACTTCGGTTCAAACCTTTAGTCAATGTCATGTATTTTTTAAATTAAATTTATTTCAAAGGTGTCGTCCGCGACTTCGAGCTATTAAAACATGGCCTCATATATTTCTTAGAAGTATACATGAAAAGTAGTAAGAAGTACAGCTTGGCAAAAAAGAGTCTGGAAAAATTGGGGGCGCCGCTGTCGCACTTTTCACACTACAATTCAAATTACAAGTTATTAAGTGCTTACATATTTCTATGACGAGTTTTTTGTCATTAATTATAATCAAATGAATCATTTTTATGTTATTTTCGTACTCAGAAACGTAGTTATTTAAGATTTTTATTTTTAGTTCCAGCTGTCACCGCCTCAGACTCTTTTTTGCCAAGCTGTATAAGTACACATGAAACCTTTTTTGTGGGATATCATCATAGATAGAGTACATTTACCTAAAGTTCGAGGAAGTAAGTAACATGGAGTTGATAATACCTGCTCTAAAATCCCGAAATCATAAACATTACAATTAATTCCCGGGAAATAAGAAATTAATTTTACGTATAATTATTTAATAAGAAATTTGAAAAAACAACTGATACGGATGGGATTCGAATCCACGATCTCCGGTGTACCGTGCCGACGCTCTAACCGCTAAGCTACCGAATCCCATCAGAATCAGTCGAAATTTCAAATCTCTTTCTACGCCTTAGGCGTGTGGTAATATCGATCGGAATACATTAATTATCCGACTCAGTGTTCTAAACTTTGCAGTTTTTTGAAGGCACCGATAGATATTACCACACGCCCTAGGCGTAGAAAGAGATTTGAAATTTCGACTGATTTGATGGGATACGGTGGCTCAGCGGTTAGAGCGTCGGCATGGTACGTCGGAGATCGTGGGTTCAAATCCCTTCCGTATCAGTTGTTTTTCAAATTTCTTATTAAATAATTTATTATATTTAATAAGCAAACATGTGTTAAAACATGTAATAAATTCTCCAAAATATTAATTTAACGTTTTAAATACATATGGACTAAATTATTACAATAAAAAGTCTTTATTATGTTTTTAGACATCGGTAACAGATAATGTAATACTTAAGTAGTTCGGTACTAAAACTGTTAAATTAATGAGTTTTATTTTACATACAAAATTAATTTTAATAAAAACTATAGGTCAAAATCCAGTCCATATTAATAAAATCCCGGGATTTAATTGTTATGTTTACGATTCCGGGATTTTTGAGGAGGTATTTTTAACTCTAGGTATGTTACTTATTTCCACAAAACCGCAAACCAACGCCATCTAGTTACGAAAAAGAAATCTCAATTTAATTAACATTATTTTAAAATATAATCATAATTTAATAGGCAGTGATGTGTAGAAACTTTAATTTAATTAGTAAATATTTATTGTTATGACGTTTTCACATTGAATGCAGTGTTATAATCACATATATTTATGATAGTCGTAACGGGTAGTTAGAAGCCTGATATTCTAAGAAGTGGTCCAGAATATATAGATAATATATACATATTCTGAATGTGCTCATCAAGACCTTCCATTTGATATCAAACACGATAAATTTACCTTAACTTTATTTTTTTCGAGCTGACTAATTTATTATTAATAATTTATTCTAGGGGTGCACTAAGGAAGGATTTTTGGAAATTCCACCCCTAAGTAGGTAAAAAAGGGGATAACAGTTTGTATGAAAGTCCGTGGTTTTTAAAGTTAAATGTACGAAACTTGGTATTTAGCTTTTCGGTAGTTAGATAAAAGACGAGCATAGATTTTTTTTTTCAAATCTGCAACCGAGTGGATAAAAAAGGGGGTGAAAGTTTGTATGGAAAATTCGTTATTTTTTAAGTGACAGATGTAAAAATGAGTATTAAGCTTAGGCGCTAAAAATAAGAAAAACGTGCATCAAAAAATTTGGATTTTCTCCCCCTAACGAGATATAAAAGGGTATTAAAGTTTGTATGAAAATCCGTCACTTTTTAAGTTAAATCAATCAAACTTAGTGTTATGTTTTTCGGTTAACAAAAAGACGCGTTTCAGCTTTTTGAAAACTCTATCCATTAGAGGGGAAAGGAGGATTTGTGTAGGAAGTTCGATGTTAGTGAGAAACATCAAAGTGGCATAATTAATGAACGGATAATTTGATATTCAATCACTATGGGGAGAAAATATATTGGAGATAAAAGCATGAATGAAATTCTGCCATTTTTAAATTTGAAGTCATGAAAATTAGTAATGTATACCCCTAGGGTATGGTAGGGTAGGGTAGGTAGAATAGGGTAGGGGTAGGGGTAGAGTAGGGTAGGGGTAGGGGTAGAGTAGGATAGGGGTAGGGGTAGAGTAGGGTAGGGTAGGGGTGGGTAGGGTAGGGTAGGGGTGGGTAGGGTAGGGGTAGAGTAGGGTAGGGTAGGGTAGGGTAGAAAAAGCGTAGAGGTACGATAATCACGCGTACGAAGTCGCGCGGGGCAGCTAGTATGTATATATAACTTTTTCTCTCGTGAAGCCTAATTGAATTGCAGTCGATAAAGGTATGATCGCAGAGGGAGCTCGTGTAGCGGCTGCGATGTTTACACCCGGCTCACGGTTCATACTTCTGTAGGGTTGCTCTATACTTTCTTAAATACTCTAAGAACCCAACGTAATAACGAGCCCGGACATAAATCTATACTACAGGCTTCTGAGAATTCTTGGATTGTAGTGAACTCGATAATAGAAAAGCATGGAATTCAAAATAAAACTCGAGCTGTTTACAGCAGTTTCGTGCTAAAAACCACTGTCTCTCTCGCACATTGAAATAACTATAGATATATAAAATCACTCTAGCTTTAAGTTTAAAATTTAATTAAATATTATTAAAGCAGTTCTCTATTATACGCAACCTTATTTTAAATATACTTTACTTTACTTTACTACATGTAGTTCACAACACTTGATATGCGAATACTTTACCTTAATACCTTGATACATAATTGCAAATTGTCAATATACTAGAATAAATACATAAGAGTTAAAAAGGCTTCTACACAAATATTATAATAATCTATGACATTAACTAAAATTTTATTTCACCAACTCATTCCTATCTGAACAAGGAAAACAAAAAGGAAGTCCCAAGCTAATTAACTAATTAATTGAATAACGTAAGTAAATAGTTACACGACGATGAGTTTACCTTTCTCTCGAATGCCCCTCGTAAATTTACTGGTCGAGTTACACTTGAAACGTTTTTTCTTTTGACCATTAAATGGCTAATAGCAAAAGTGATTGTGGGAAGCTTTTGGATATCCTATAACATGAATTTTATTTTATTATTTGTACCTACCGCCTATCGCCTGCCGTGTGGTTTCCGGCCAAAGAATAGAACCACCCCTACTCGTCCCGCGGGTGTCATAAAAAGCAACAATCCGAAAGATGGGCAGCAGATTCCTTCTGTGTAACAGCAATCATCTTACTGTGATCGCCAACCCGCCTGCCAACGTGGCGATTATGAGCAGATACCTCTGGTGATCATCTAATAGGTGAATAGCACGTATTAGGAAAGGACTGAAGGAAGAAATAGGACTGCGTGGAAATCTCTCTGCCGCGTCTGCCTGTCTGTCTGTTCGCGATAAACACAACTACTACACCGACTTTCATGCTGTTTTCACTAATGGATAGAGTGATTCTCGAAGAAGGTTTTAGTATATTTGTATATATTGGCTAAAATATAATTATATTTTGTTGGAGGTGTCGGAAAAAAATAAGCCGGGTTGCAGGAACGGGATCAAAGTTTCATGATTACTTTTGGTCGCAAAACCAAACATCCAAGCGGGTAAAGCCGCGGGCATCAGCTAGTTATTTATATTATGTAATAATAGCTGGTCTTTTTCAGAATAATAACTTTCGTGAGTCATACTAATTTATGAAATATTGATACGGCTTTACTCACATATTGTTTTCGGGGAATGCCCGACTAGTTTCGAACTCAAACGGAGTCCATTTTCAAGAGCAAATGTATACGCTAGCTATAGTTTATAGCTAGTCTTACCAAGGGTTATCGTGTAACCCAGTATCTGGGTTGTGGAGGTCTGACAGGCAGTCGCTCCATGTAAAACCCTAGTATTCAGCTGCATCCGGTAAGACTGTAAGCCGACCCCAACATAGTTGGGAAAAGGCTAGGCAGTTGATGTAACAATATTATATAGCTGGTTTTGTAAGCCTTTATTTACTCGTTCGCCGGGATAAGCCATTTTTATCAACTTTAGCTACCTACTGCTTCTCATAGAACTTTTATTAAAGCTTTGGCAAGTACCTACTCTACTTGTTTATGTATTTTGTCTGTGGCTCTTTATTATCTGTGCCTCTTTTAGAACTCTTGTTTGATTAATCTTCAAACAATACAAACATTACTTATCTATGTTTTTTGAAATTATGCATGCTGACTGGTAAGACGCTTTAAAAACAATTCTCGTTATAATTACATCATAACAAAGGTACTTAAATGAAAGTGTCTCACCAGTCAGCCTGTATACTCCCTTTTTCTTAAAACTACTTAAAGTCAGCAATCATGAAGTTACTGCCCAAGTACCTAGTAGTTTCTAACTACATAAGAAGTAAAGTTGCTGCTGTTGACTTGCTCTTTGAAACCGAACGAAACCGAAACCGTAGCTTCGGTCAGTCACTAATACATTAATAGCCTAGTGGTATGACCGCTGGACTGCCAAATCAAAAATCGTAGGTTCGAAACCCAGGCACGCACCTGACTTTTCGGATTTATGTGCGTATTAGAAATTAATTATCACTTGCTAAAACGGGGAAGGAAAACATCAAAAGAAAACCAGCACACCTGACAGATTTTTCACATGCCAGAGGCTTACGGGCGGTTGAACTCTGACTCTAGGTTGTTTATCAACCATCAGCATTATGCTGAGATAGGGCCCTTTTTTGGCTTTGTACAGTCAACAGCAAAAGTAAATGATCAAAATCAGAAATTCATTAGTAATGAACGGAGTTCGCGAAATATATGGCAGCTGTAGGTACTAGTAGTAAATGTTTGGTATAATTTACAATCACATACTTTTGAATCAAATCGACGCGGCGACGCCACACAGTTCTGACGCGAACTCCGTTCATTAGTATTGAATTTCTGATTTTTGCTGTTGACTGTACAGGTATTCCGTGGTTTTTTTTGTTAGTTGTTATTCATGTGTTGTATCTACTTGTGCGAGTCCAGAATAAATGTCTTTTCTTTCTTTCTTTCTAACCATACGATAAAGAAGAAAGACGACTAATAGGTACATTATTTCTCAGTCAGTCTAGCTCAACTTACGAAACTAAAAACGTAGTAACTTAGTTTATTGTATGTAAGTACATGATTTATGTAAAAACTTCGTAGAAAGAAACAACGCGTCAGCTGCGGTTACTGCACGTTAACGTCAGTTGGTTATAGTTTTGTTGGAAAATGTAACTTATTGTTACAAGGTTTAAGTCCATATTTACCACTGACCTGCCATTGATTATACTCGTAGCAATGTATTGTATTATACGATACGTTTATTGTCATTATTCATTGGCGCTGAAGGATTAAATTAGGTTCAAATAATATCTGTAAGGTATATGGAATAAAAAAATATAGTATAAAAACTAAAACTCGACTACTTAAAATCTAAAAACAAGCTTCTTAGATTTGAAATAAAATTCTGTAGTCGGAGGCCACCAAATTACAAAGTATTTACCCTTGGAAGATTATCTAGTACCTATTTACCTATAATACATTAAGGCCTCCGACTACAAAATTTTATTTCAAATCTAAGAAGCTTGTTTTTAGATTTTAAGTAGTCGAGTTTTAGTTTTTATACTATATTTTTTTTCAATGATTTTTAGTGGTAAAGAAACTAATAAAATTCATTTTAATCACAATTTTTTAGAATGTGGTAGTTCTTAAATAGGTAGATTTCTTTAACTGTCAACTTCGGTTCAAACCTTTAGTCAATGTCATGTATTTTTTAAATTAAATTTATTTCAAAGGTGTCGTCCGCGACTTCGAGCTATTAAAACATGGCCTCATATATTTCTTAGAAGTATACATGAAAAGTAGTAAGAAGTACAGCTTGGCAAAAAAGAGTCTGGATAAATTGGGGGCGCCGCTGTCGCACTTTTCACACTACAATTCAAATTACAAGTTATTAAGTGCTCACATATTTCTATGACGAGTTTTTTGTCATTAATTATAATCAAATGAATCATTTTTATGTTATTTTAGTACTCACAAACGTAGTTATTTAAGATTTTTATTTTTAGTTCCAGCTATCACCGCCTCAGACTCTTTTTTGCCAAGCTGTATAAGTACACATGAAACCTTTTTTGTGGGATATCATCATAGATAGAGTACATTTACCTAAAGTTCGAGGAAGTAAGTAAGTAAGTAACATGGAGTTGATAATACCTGCTCTAAAATCCCGAAATCATAAACATTACAATTAATTCCCGGGAAATAAGAAATTAATTTTACGTATAATTATTTAATAAGAAATTTGAAAAAACAACTGATACGGATGGGATTCGAATCCACGATCTCCGGTGTACCGTGCCGACGCTCTAACCGCTAAGCTACCGTATCCCATCAGAATCAGTTGAAATTTCAAATCTCTTTCTACGCCTTAGCCGTGTGGTAATATCGAACGGAATACATTAATTATCCGACTCAGTGTTCTAAACTTTGCAGTTTTTAGAAGGCACCGATAGATATTAACACACGCCCTAGGCGTAGAAAGAGATTTGAAATTTCGACTGATTTTGATGGGATACGGTGGCTCAGCGGTTAGAGCGTCGGCACGGTACGTCGGAGATTGTGGGTTCGAATCCCTTCCGTCTCAGTTGTTTTTCAAATTTCTTATTAAATAATTTATTGTATTTAATAAGCAAACATGTGTTAAAACTAGTAATAAATTCTCCAAAATATTAATTTTACGTTTTAAATACATATGAACTAAATTATTTTAATAAAAAGTCTTTATTATGTTTTTAGACATCGGTAACAGATAATGTAATACTTAAGTAGTTCGGTACTAAAACTGTTAAATTAATGAGTTTTATTTTACATACAAAATTAATTCTAATAAAAACTATAGGTCAAAATCCAGTCCATATTAATAAAATCCCGGGATTTAATTGTTATGTTTACGATTCCGGGATTTTTGAGGAGGTATTTTTAACTCTATGTTACTTACTTCCACAAAACCGCAAACCAACGCCATCTAGTTACGAAAAAGAAATCTCAATTTAATTAACATTATTTTAAAATATAATCATAATTTAATAGGCAGTGATGTGTAGAAACTTTAATTTAATTAGTAAATATTTATTGTTATCACGTTTTCACATTGTATGCAGTGTTATAATCACATATATTTATGATAGTCGTAACGGGTAGTTAGAAGCCTGATATTCTAAGAAGTGGTCCAGAATATATAGATAATATATACATATTCTGAATGTGCTTATCAAGACCTTCCATTTGATATCAAACACGATAAATTTACCTTAACTTTATTTTTTTCGAGCTGACTAATTTATTTTTAAAATCCACCTTATTTGATTTTACGAAATTTCATAAATCCTATAACCCGCAGACCATTAAGACGCATCGATAGACACCTTATTTATTGAATTACAACAAATAGTTTAGGAGCTAGGAGGGAACAGATGAACAAACTTACATACATACATACATACATACATACATACATACATACATACATACATAGACTGCTAAAATCATAACCCTCCTTTTTTGTAGTCGGGTAAAAATAGAAACAAACTCTTATATTTCCAAATCTTAACACTCAAAACCTAAAAGACATTTAAATTATAAATTAGTAAGCTAGTAAACCAGGCATGTTGGCGATTTCAGTCTATCCATAGAGATTGTTTATGGGCCAGAGAGTGACAAGGGTTAGTTTATCCCGAAGATATCACTAAGGCTATCAATGCAAACGAATTTATTAATATAAGCTCTAGGAATAGGCAGTGACGTGCTTAGGTCCTAACTACAGTGTAAGCCTAACAACCTTTTTTTAAGGTTACAGTGAAAAAACAACTTAATATTACGTTTTATTAGGTACTACATTTGTATGACGGGTTTCGGAAAAATTAACGTTAGGCACGCCTCTAACAATAGGTACCCTGATCTAACTAGCTCGGAATAGATCCACCCACACAACTTTCGACTACGACGCTCTGAAATTGTTAGATAATTCAATTTTAAACGTATCTATTTTGAGAGGTAACTCAATTTCCGAAATAGTAGCAACGTATATCGTGGAGAATGATTACCTCATGCATTCAAAGGTAGACCGGTTAGATAGCTAATTTAAGTAGGTATGTGTCCTTAAAACGTACGAAAACAAAGCTATAAAAGTACAAACTTGGGTGTGAAATGACCAGGTTTTATTTGGGCTTTGAAAACAAAGCTTTTTATTGAGACTTAAGCTAGATCTCTTTCTAAATAACTTTAATTTATATCCTTCCTACTTAGCAACACAAATGAGAAAGTTTGTAAGGATGGATGTTTGTTACTCTTTTACGCAAAAACCACTGAACGGATTGTGACCATCATTGCGTATGCCATTCATCCTGCGTGAACCAAATGGATATCCAAGTTTCTCAGCCAGCCTGCGGCGGCAGGTGTGAGTTTGTGGACTTCCGACATTCCACCGGGAAAACACCAAAGTGGGCATTGAACGGATTGTGATGAAACTTTACAATAATATAGCTTAGACATCAAAATAATACATAAACTATAATTTATCAACATACCATGCAACCGTAGCCGGGCGGAAGCTAGTATTAAATATTATTACGACTTTACTCACGGGTTGATTTCAGGATTGCCCAACTAGTGAGTAAAGCTGTAATAATATTTTTTAATTAATATATTATATTTAATTAATATATCTACATTAATATACTATAATATACATTAGATACATACTACCTAAAGCACTGAACCAATCATTCTGAAATTTTGCATACACGTTGTCAGGTATACAGAAACGGACAAAGGGTATCTTTCAACTAGAAAAAATATAATGTTCCCGAGGAAAACAACAATAACGTTCTTAGGATAATAGATGGCGCCACGTGCCTTTGGCATCATGATTGAATTTATATTAATTTACTTATTTCAAAATTAACGCGAGCAAAACCGCGAGTGAAATCTTAAAATATCAGCTATCAATAATAAAATCAGTACACGGTAACTTTATCAACCTCAAACCTAATCTAAATTCTATTACCGAGTGCCAAAATTGTATTTCAAAAAATCGTCACGTGCGCGCCCCTTTTGGGTACAATAACGAAAGCGATGGAATTATAAACAGGGAACCGAGGTCGTGGGTCTAAAAATACCCCAGGGATACAGAACAATGATGTACCTATTGCAATAACTAATTACAGTAATTACTTATCAAAGCTTAAATACTATAACGGCTTTACTCACGGATTGATTACGAGATTGTTGTTCTCGTAATCAATCCGTGAGTAAAGCATGTATGAAGAACGTGATGAGAGTGAATGAGGCAAAAGAGGTATGTAAGGATCGTAGCAAGTGGAAATCCGTTGTCTCTGCCTACCCCTCTGGGAAACAGGCGTGAGTCTATGTATGTATGATTACGAAAATGCCCGATTAGTTTTGGACTTGAACGGAGTCCATTTTCAAAAGCGAGTGTAGCATTTTCAAGCCGAAACTTAGTCGGGCATTCCCGAAATCAATCCGTGAGTAAGACCGTTATAGTATTAAACGTCTGTTAGTATATGACTCACGAAAGTTATTATTCTGAAACTTATCACGTAATCAGAACCTATTATTTAATCAAGATTTAATCACATTTTTATGACTGTGACACATTGTTCAAAGGGGCCGGCAGCCCTTCCAACAATGTCATAAAAGATATTTGAATCCTATTTAAGAATTTTGAAAGTTTGTGAGGATGTATGGATATTTGTTACTCTCACGCAAAAACTGCTGAACGAATTTTGATAAAACTTTACAGTACTACAATAATTATCAACTTACAGCCGGAAGCTAGTTAATTATAAATCAATTTTAAACATTAACACACGAAATAATGTGTACTAAATGCCGTCCAAAATACGTAGACAATACCAGCAATTGATATTATCATAATAACTCACTGTTAATAACACGTGGAAAAGAGTCCAAATGAGTTAAATGTTGCTGCCATATTGGGTGGCGTCGGTTTTGGTGCGCCTTGGCCTTTGCGCACGCGCATTGTCGCAATGTCGTATTGTGTGGCTAATATTAGATACAGTAGCTATTGTACCATAATAATGCCTTTGGAGTTCAGTTAGTAACTGTTCCGCTGTCCTCAGTGAACTTGGTCATGGTTTGACATTTATTTTGGTTAGTTTTTGTCGTGGTTGCGCATTGGTGACGGATCCGCTTTGCAAGCATGGATGTGGATTCGAACCTGGCATACAATGTACCAATGTGACTTTTTCAATGTCATGTGAAGAAAAGAGAAGAAAAGGCCTTTGCTCTGCTATGGGATAGTTACAGGCTGATGTATGTATGTAGTTTTGGAAAGGTTAAGTTGCTCCTGATATAACTACAAACAATTTCAGAAGATTATTTGGAGAAATCGTATGAACTGGTGTGTAAAGAAAGATTCACATTTTAAATTATTCAATAAGAAATTTGAAAAAGTTGAAAAACAACTGATACGGATGGGATTTGAAATCTTTGGCGTACCGAGCCGACGTTCTACCCTCCGTCTCCGTATCCCATCAGAATCAGTTGAAATTTCAAACCTCTTTCTTCGCCTAGGGCTCTTTTTTCAAATTTCTTATAAATAATTATATTTAATAAACTAACATGCGCTATACCATGTATAAAATTCACAAAAAAAAAGATTTTCATTTATTATTATTAAACTTAGATATGCAAGAAACCCGATGAAATCTTTATTGAACGTATTAAGGACTTGGGACTAATCTAATCTTCTAAAGGACTAATAGGACTAAAGGACTAATCTTCAACGACCACAGCAAACGCAGACCGATTGAACCGCACAAGAACTGCTCTTCGTGACCTTCAAATCGTCAGTCAGATTGACCTGACTGTGGACCCCAAAGTACATCATCGGGTAGGATACGGTTTAATCTACTATCGTCCTTGAGCTGGGGGCCTACTCCGAAATTTTAACAACGAAGTTTCGATTGTCGGGTCGCATGTTTGTTAGTTAAATTACCTTCTAATAGATTGTTTTTTTTTTATGGATTTGTAACGAAACGATAGATGAAAGCACTAAGTACAATTAAATAGTGGTCATTTGGTGGTAAAGATTGTGTTTGATGGTCTTCATTACGTTCCGATCCGAAACATCGTTGTTCGATTTTCGGAGTAGAGCCCCTGGACAAGACCACACCATCTCAGTTGAATCTTTATCAAGATTGCTTCCATTCCCGTCATTCCAGTGCACCGAAGAACCTCCGTGTTTGGTTTTGCTAGTCATCAAAGAGCACATGCTAGGAATTGCGAACTAATGTTTACACAAATAAATGATTCTGATTCTGATTCTAATCTAGGTTGCCGTCACCAGATACGGTTAGGAGGACTATATTATATGAACATGATACATCATCGGGTTCGGTGTTATTTGCGGCCCTTTTTGCTGAAAACTTAAATAACACTAAAAAACAAATCGTAATCCTGAGACCATCGGTACTTGTAAGACGAAAAAGGTAAGCACTTATCTCAGCAAGTTGTTAGGGTCCTAACTGTATTTTGCGATTCTATCCTTTGTCTCAAACTTTCTAACTTGACAATATAAAGGTCTCTAGAGAAAAGATACTAAACTAAAGTGTTTACTACCCTCACTGTTGTTAGATTTTAGACTGAATGCTAAAATCTGAACGTCTAGATTTGTAGGAGCCTTTGCCCCAGTGGCATAGCGTGGGTTTGGCCGCTCGGGGCAGACTGACAATTCGAATGCAAAGTTTCGTCATATCATTTCATATCAAAGACTTCATCTCTCCTTCGCATTTTGCGGTTTTGCTTGGCATGTAACATTACCTAAGGGCGCGATTTGATGATATTTTTTTAAATTACTAATTTTAAAAAATCGTGGCGCTTGCCGCTGCCCCCTTTCATATGCCGCTCGGGGCCTTAGCCCCCCTGCATCCACAACTATGCACAATGTGCGTATAACAGTAGGCTATAGTATACTATAGGCTGATTTATTTATAAGAACTAGCAAGCTATGAGCTATAAAGACACTGCCTACTCTGACAGATACGACTTTGACAGATACGAGATTTTATTTGTGTACTAGCTTTTGCCCGCAGCTTCGCCCGCGTGGATGTTGAACCAGGATAAAATTTATATTTTTTGTTAATCCAGGAAATATGGTTTTTATGTTTACCGAGTTCTATTCAAATCAAAAGTGTTTAGGTAACAAACATCTTCACAAACTTTTATTAGTGCAGATTAGTAATGATATGATAATATGACAGTTCAAGTCCGCCCAAGTCAGTTGTTTTCTGCGAGTTTCTTATTAATTATTTTCATTTAATAAACAAAACATGTGCATAAACATTTAAATTATCCAAAATATTTATTATTGAAAACATTATATATTGCCATTAAACATTACCCAGGATGATGCAATGGATAGAGCGAAGGGGAAGCGAAAAACCCGAAAAGCAGACCCCACTATCATGTGGGAATAATAATTGCACAGGAGAGAGTGAGAGATTTTTTTAAATATATCGTTATGCAAATTTGAGAGCAATTATTCCAACAAAGATTAGTTTTATATTTAAGTCTTACTAATGTATAGGGCAAAAGAAAAGTTAAAAGTGCGCTTCGTATATTTTATTGCATAATTTCTGACCTAATAAAGCGAAAAACCTATGTAAAAGAACAAAAGTTTTGCATCAATATCAAATCCGAACCAGGATATTTAGAAAAACATACAGATTACTTTGTTTGTAGTTTTGCTCTCGGTAGCTAAAATGTACAGAGAGTCAGGACTGGTGACCCGAGAGCAAATGACATATAGTCTATGTGAGGAGAAGCTGGTCCTGAGATCGACACTCGCAGACTTCTCATGGCGAAACAAACGCCCACAGGAAACTACACTCGCTTAAATTGAAAAGGATGAATGTGGAGAATTAGTGGTACATGGTATAAACACTGTCTCGCCAATACCGAAACCCGTTAGAATTTGCGCCTTGATGATGTTTCTCTGCAGATAAATTACATTAAGCCATCAGGCCATCATTTTCTGGGTCCCTTTACACAATTTCAAAGGCGTTAAGTTTCGAAGAAGCATAATCGGGACACCGACCTTCAACTTAATGACGTCCGTCGGAAGTCCACTTGCAGTGTGAAAATTCAGGAATTTTACAGGATAATGAGTGGCGTCATCTTGATTGACAACAGTGGTTATAAATGTGTAAAACACTTCATTCCCTTTCATTTATAAAAGAATGCATTCGTTGATTGCTGCAGCTTGATTATTTTTGGGCGTTTTGAGTTGGAAAATTCTTGAGCATGCGCCCATAATTATTGTCAAGCTCAACCTATGAATACAGGATCATAAAAATAATCGTTTCAACGAACCATTCACCTCATCAGCCCCAGTTCCTCGCGTCACCACAGGCAGCGTTCAGCGAAAATTGCCGCTGAACATAACTGTGACACCACCCATTATGTGTTGGTTCCTACGGATGTCTTGTAGAGTTCTGTGTACCGCATCAACTGCTTTCTGTTTGCCATTATACCTACATTCATCCCATCATACGATCAAAGAACAATTCTTGAGCAAGTGCCTGCCTTGTCACTGTTCCGTGACACATCACAAACAGGTGTTTCGTTGTTCTGTAAATTGATGGGAATCCTAAACATGGTGTGCGCTGTTTTGTCACCAGAACACAACGTGGCAGTAATCGCCGAAGACGCTACTGCAATTGTGATTTTGCCCTGCCTCCCTGCAAGGATGCCAGTGGTTATAAATATTTTTCCTGTTCTATGAGGAGTATCCAAGAAAATTATTATTCCTCAGATTTAAATCGACTCCTAACGCCATCTAGTTAAGAAAAAGGAAACATTATGTTTTAAATAATAATAATTTTAATGCTTCAAATTAAATCGGATTTTTTTTATAAGCTGAAATTTTTAAAAGTATAATCCCACACGATGCGCGTTGTTTCCTTCGGGTTTCAAATTGAAATATTTAAAAGAGAATTCCACTGATCTAAATAGACTCTAACGCCATCTAGAACACTATGTTTTAAATAATATAATTATAAATGTTTCAAATTAAAGTGGTGACGTTTTTTATTAGTTGAAAAATTATTAAAAAGTCGGGTTTCAGCCGGTAAGTAATAAAAGTCATTAAGAATGACTTTTATTACATTTTATTAAACCACAAAAATACATATTGATTTCATTGACAAAAAAAATACTAAAGAATCCACAAAAAGTTAGCGGAACTGAGGATCGAACCCTAAGCCTTACACTTCCAAGGCGTTCGCCCGACCGGAAGGCTATGAAGTCTGTTGACATGTAGTCAAAATAATCATTCCTAAAAGATATTATTATGTTATGTTTCGAATGTTTAGCTCCTTGTGGATATAGCGTGATAATATTTTGTAAATTGCAATTTAATAACATTTTTTTCAACAACAACAACAATTCTGCAGCAAATTCTAGAAATACGCTGCCTACTACAATACTGCTCATCCCCCATAATTATAAACGTGATAATTTATACCCTATAAGTTGACCAAGAATTTAAAAAGTATTTTTGCCGAATTTCAACTAAATCTGCTCAGTAGTTTTCGCGCCAATCAATTACATACAAACAGACAGACAAAGTTTTTTTTTTCTTCATATTCGGCTTCAGTATCGTTCCCCGAACACGTAGCATTTACTTTTTTCCAAAAATTTTCAATGTACAGTTTTTACTTCGTTACGATTTTATTATATGTATAGATGTATAGATTACTTACATATACATTTTATATACATATACTTTGGTTATCAGTTGTCCACTTTTATTACGTAGTGCATCTACCAAATGTCTCATCTCTGCATCACCCTAAGGTCGACTGTCAGAGAATGCCTTTGGCATTAAGTCCGCCTTTGTACAAGTTTGTGCATGAAGAATTAAATAATTAAATAAATGCGATGCAGCCGACGAATTAGTGTGTTTCAAGTAGGATTTGTATGTACTACCTACCCTTTTTTTTTTTTTTTTTTTTTGCAGAAGGGGAAATGCGCCTTATGCATACCGTCCCGTTCGGGGATGCGAGACGGTTATGTCGGGCTCTCCGGCCTAGAGATGGTAAGCGGCCGGCATACCGACTAAAACCCCTTCTGTGTCACCTCTAATCCGCATTGTGACGGGAACGCGGTATCCCGAATGTATTGCATCCGCGAACCCGCCGCGGACGTCCGTTACCAGACCCTCCTCGGGGTGGGATGACTGACCCCCACCCACCGTGACCACTTCGAGGACCATGTGCAATGAGCGCCAGACGACCCCGAGTCTGACGCCCATGGTCCTCACCTCGGCCGCAGAGGATAGGGAGAGCGGCGCATCGTAATACCGACACTCCTCTTCCCCTGCGGCCCCACCGTGTCCGCAATCCTACGGTTGCGGCCCCGCCGAGGCCGCGGAAGGTAGGGAGAGCGGCGCACCGTAATACCGGCACTCCTCTCCCGCCGCGGCCCCGCACTCCTCAGCCGCGATGTTGTTCATACAACACCGCGGCCCGCCTCAGTTGCGGTGCTGCTAGGTGCTCCACCCTGATGCAGCACCGCAACCCGCCAGGGCCGCTCCAAAGTGGGCTTCTGGCCAAAGCCCGCAGGAGCGGCGCCTCCTTGGGGTTCCTCTTAGCTTCGCCGTGTGCCCAACCACGGCTACTAAGCCCCCCCGCCACGACAAGGCGAGAACCCACATTCGGGGGGGATGTACTACCTACCCTGTCGAAAATATCTGCGCACGCCCCTGTGAATTAGTCCTAAATATACTAGGAATACTTAATGGATACACTCGAAATTGGAGCACACACACATTTGGAAGAGGCATATATTTATTTGCAAAATAAGAACTGTCTCATGCATATTAATATAGTATTTGTAGCTTTCTCTTAGAAAAAGAACAACGATAAAAGAAAACTTGAGCTCTGAAATATGGCGACAAATTACTGGGATTCAGGTCTCACACTGTATCCCTTTTTACCCACATTTCCTTGCAAAATATTCTTCAAGTTTCTTCATTTTTAAGAACTCAGATAATTGTGAATCTTTTATAACTTTCAGAAAACATATTTTAAAGATGTTATTTTTCTTTTTACATAAGTAAATATTTATTGATAGGAATATATAAAACAAAAAACCTAAATAACTTAAAAATAAAATAATGATTAACCTATAAATAAAAAACTGAGTTTAGTGTAGATGTTATTATCTACACTATTCAAAAATTTAGATAAGTACAGTCGGCAAAGGAGTTAGGTTGGCAGGGCCGCTAGTTAGGGATGAAGTTTTTTGTAGAAATGTACCTACGTGTAGTTGTGTAAAATTGTTTAACTTTCTATACGTTTCAGTCATACCTTTTCAGAAAATATAGTAAAATGAAATTATGTTGATAACATCTTGAAAAATTACAACCTCAACTAGAGCCCCTGCCAACCTAACTACTTTGCCCACTGTACATAACATAGGGTCCAAACTCCGAGGCACGTTTCTTTGTCAATATTCAAAAGCGATAATTCATAATTTTATAAGGGTTATGAGAATGACAAATCACCTTTTTTCTGTGACTTCTGTGATTTCACTTTTACCAAAAAAAACCTAAAAGCATAATATTATTCTCGACCATTTCCTACGACTGCGACCACTCTGTCTAGTAGTCTACTGCTCTGTATTTCCACTACAACTTAGTAGTAGTGGTAATAGGAACTCAAAGGCCGATTAAACAGTTGTAATAACAGCAAAAAATTGCTGACGACAGTACCTACAGCCTTCGAAAATACCTAGATGTTATACATAGATTTATTATTCATAAACCTTTGACCAATTATAGTTGCAAGACTTGATATTTTATATTTTATTTTTCCTTGGACCTTTGGTGATTTGAATACCGTAAAATACGCCATCATTGCCACCAAGGGTATTTTTGCCCGAAATTCAATTTATAAACAAATCTTTAAAATGCAAACATATCTTAATACTTTGGTAACATTTATTGACTTTGGTAGAAACTAGGTTATGTGTCTAGCAACACTGTCTATCGGGTGTGTCGCTAACTTGACTTGGTAACTTGTTGGAACTCGTCAAGTACGATGCGTATTTTTGCGGGCAAATTTTGGTGAAAATTCAAAAGTGAATTGTGCGTGATGGCGAAAACACAGCTTAGTATAATTTATAATATGTTATACAAAAACATTTTAAGAGTATTATTATGTTATTATCATTGCTGAAGGTCTTTTAAAACTAAAGTTATATTGGTGGGTAAAGTTATCCAGTAGTGTTGCGATCTACTATTGACAACATTACCCGCCATCAAAATAAGCTTAGGGTTGGCACTTTGCACTTATGAAACTTGATTTTTCAAAATTATTATTAAGTTTAAATAATCATTCAAATCATCAGTATTACCAGAGATCGGATTAGGTACAGTATATAGGGCTAAACTTCAAAGAAATAACATGTGAATTCCTACCTAAGCTTTATTATTTAAAGACTAAAATAATTGTAGGTATAAAATCCACATGCTAGGTACTTACTTTGCCTGAAGTTTCTCAAAGTTTAGGCAATTACCATGTACTTATTCCGATCTCTGATATTGAGAACTCTTTAATGATTATTTCTAATATTGTTATTATTTTTACTACTAGCCTATACATTCCCACTGTTGTGCAGCGATAGCCTAGTGGTAATGACCGTTAACTGGCAAGTCGGAGGTCTCAGGTTCGAACCAAAGTTCGTAAGTTATGTGCGTATTATAAATTAATATCATTTGCTCCGTGCCTCAGAGAGCACGTTAACTGTACTTCCTAACATCTGTAGTTATATAGCAATGTCCTTTGCAGTAGGTACGGGTACCTACTATTACTTAAATTGCGTGGATGATTATTTCCCCAAACTCTACAAAGAATTAATTATTAAAAATGATTCTCTTAATGATTTACATCTTATAATATGTCTATTAAATAAATGAAAAATAACCCTGTTTTTTTTGGTTACCTAAATATTTTGCAGAAAAGAAGAAAAATAAAAAACATCAAGATCAGTTTACTGAGATGTGCCAACCCTAGCACTTTTAAAAGTCGAAATGCGGATTGTATGAAAAAGAGAAAAAAGGTCAGGGTAAATTTGCCCAGCTACTTTGGTAGGAAACCTTTCATGGTATCGTTTTAATTTCTAAAGTAAACGCCATTATTGCCAAAATTCTTGTATTGGATTTTATTTCATCTGTTTAGAGCTCTTATTTGCGTCAAAAATCAACGTGGGTAATGTTGGCAAAAAGTCCAGATAACTTTGCCCGCCATCAAAATTAATAAAATACTCAACTTAATATTGACAAAGGATAAAATCTGATAAAATAGAAGTTGCACACTATCTTACAATTGCATATGCTAAAAGAAAATACTTACGTTGCCATAGAAAAATGATACAAAAATTGAAATTATTCGAAAAAAGTTGGCAAAGTTGGCATGTTTTACGGTAACTATACAAAACAAACACTGATTCATATTAATTCTGATGGCTCTACTAGGGTAGGATGAAGTTTAAAAAAAGCCGGTGCACGTTGTAAAGATATAATTATTTAAGTACGTATATACGAAACATAAACTCATCACGAGACCGATCGACCGAGGTCACAATTTTCCACAACAAAATGTTAAGGCCAAGATCACATTAGCATTAAATAGAAACGTCAAACGATTCATCTACAAACACTACACGTTGTTCCCGACCTAATTTGGAAGGATTGACGTTTACTGTCAGATTAAATGGCGTATGAATGTCCATTCATTGGCGATTGAGTCGATATGGATTTGTCATTAACTATCATCAATCAAGTACAGGTTAGTCTGTTTGTGTTGTATTATGGCTAGAGATTTTTTAACTACAGTGTAGGTCACGTAGGCATTGAATTTACAATATTGAATTGAAAGATTGAATATGAATTCAAAATAGATTAGGAAACACATTTGATTTAAAAAAGTTGAAACAAAATTATAATATTATGTTCAAAAAAGTTACACAACAAATGTTATGCAGCATAATTATACAAATAACTGCTGTGTAGGGGGATCCTTGGCCGCCTGAAATTTTGTAGAAATTTTTTATATTTCTACAAAATTTCAGGCGGTCCATTCGATGGAGACTAGTCATCGAAATGTACGGAAACACAGGTGCACTCTTTAATCCCTTTCTGAAGTCTAGATGAGACGGCTATCTGTCACGACCGGATAAACCTACCTAAGTGTCAAAAGGATCCCCCTACACAGCAGTTATTTGTATAATTATGCTGCATAACATTTGTTGTGTAACTTTTTTGAACATAATATTATAATTTTGTTTCAACTTTTTTAAATCAAATGTGTTTCCTAATCTATTTTGAATTCATATTCAATCTTTCAATTCAATATTGTAAATTCAATGCCTACGTGACCTACACTGTAGTTAAAAAATCTCTAGCCATAATACAACACAAACAGACTAACCTGTACTTGATTGATGATAGTTAATGACAAATCCATATCGACTCAATCGCCAATGAATGGACATTCATACGCCATTTAATCTGACAGTAAACGTCAATCCTTCCAAATTAGGTCGGGAACAACGTGTAGTGTTTGTAGATGAATCGTTTGACGTTTCTATTTAATGCTAATGTGATCTTGGCCTTAACATTTTGTTGTGGAAAATTGTGACCTCGGTCGATCGGTCTCGTGATGAGTTTATGTTTCGTATATACGTACTTAAATAATTATCGACTCAATCGCCAATGAATGGACATTCATACGCCATTTAATCTGACAGTAAACGTCAATCCTTCCAAATTAGGTCGGGAACAACGTGTAGTGTTTGTAGATGAATCGTTTGACGTTTCTATTTAATGCTAATGTGATCTTGGCCTTAACATTTTGTTGTGGAAAATTGTGACCTCGGTCGATCGGTCTCGTGATGAGTTTATGTTTCGTATATACGTACTTAAATAATTATATCTTCCAATATAGGAACTGGGGTGATTATAAAACGATAGTTCAACTTTAACACTTTATATATTTAACAGTCTTTACACATATATTTTAACAGTCTTAATTAAGGTTATACATTAGGTACACAAAATTCAATACGTGCGCGAAATCATACCGACATGCGTTCGGCGTGATAGCTTGTCGCGGACTGGCGAGGGGGTGCGCGGGCCGTTGTGTGCACAGGCGGCGGCGCGGCGCGCGCGCGTTGTAGGTACGAGGCGGGCGGCAGCGCGGACGCCGATCCATCGAGACAGCCGCCGAGGCTCCGCTGGCGTCCGAGTGGTAGGTATCTATTGTGTATAGGTAGGCTGTACGCTACAAGGCCTAATAAAATGATATCACAATTTCCTTTCCTTAATACTTTCATTAAATAGCTTTCTCGGTTGTATTATGGCGTGACATCGGTCTGCTTCGGCGAGTAAGGTAAGAAATTTTCTTTGTTTACCGCGCTTCTCTTGTTCATTAAATCGCGTCCCAAGTCCCCTTTTTGTATCAAAACGGTCCAACAAAACAAAAGGATAGCAATAATACCTTGTATTTTCATGTCTATATACTTATATATAGTCCTTCTACATTGAACAGACAGCAAAGTAAACGCTCGGTTTCTCATGAAACTATTATATTTACTTAGGAACAGAAGCTGTCTTATTTCGACCGCGACCTTGAGATGTGACTTAAAATAACGTATTTACGATCTTATTCAACTGTAAATCAAGTTTGAATGACTGTTATTAGATCCTGTTAAAGGGCTTATTTTATTTATTGTGGAATTCACAACAAAAGAGGTGGGTATATAATAACATCATGATTGATAATATCGAAATCGGTGAGTAGATTACAGTATGCTCAATCAGAACAGTTATATGTATAGCTAATTAAAATATTATTTATTATAATAAGATATATTCCAAAATACTATGATGGACCACATTTTGTTGAAAAAGTGCCGAAACCGTTGATCGGCCTATCAGAAGTTAGGCCGATCTACGGTTTCGACACTTTTTCGGCGGTTTTTTGCAAACTGGATGTTTGCAAAACGCTGCTTTTGTGTAAAAAACGGTGCCTCATTGTCTAATTAATATTTTAGTCCTTAATTTTACGACTCATAAGGATCGGTAATAAATTTGTAAATACTTGCAAAGTCTAGGTATAGCCTATACTTTAAGTCTGTAGCTTTTTTGTAGTACTGACCTACGCAAAGTAAACAAAGTTCTACAGCAGTACGACAAAGCTGATGTAAAAAAAACGTAATCCTACTATGGACATTTATGAGCAAGTTCCATACATTTATGGTGTGTAAGTAGGTACATTGTGTATGTATGTGAGGATTGCGAAGCCTAGAGCTTAATATGTGTAAGCTTATTATTCTTCTTAGAAAGTGTGTTCGCCTTTTAAGTTGCCGAACAAAGTACTAAAGCGCTTACACTTAAGTATGTTCAGTGCATTATGGTGTATTTTGTTTGGATCTTTGAATGCAGTTTAAAGAAAGACTAAATATTTGTGCCAAAAGAGCTATTAGCTCAGCATAATGCTAGGTAGAAGTAAAATACACAGCTAACGCTGACTTTCAGCTGCGACCCACGAGTACCATACGCTCGAAACAATATTACGATTACATTACTCAAACAAGAACTGTTTATGGTTTCTGTGAAGAACCATAGATGTACCTACTCCTTCTGCCCTCCACGTGCTTAATGACCAGAAGTTTTTCAAAATCTGGCTCGAGCCTAGCTAGAGCATATTGAGGAAAGACATGTCTTAACAATGCCAAGTTCGGAGAGCATAAATGCACTCGTTCTTCTCGTAGTCCTGGGTATACCCATCATTCTGTGCCAACACCACATTTCAAAAGCATCAATCCTGGAACGGAAACAAACATGAAACACAAAAAAAAAACATTCTTAGATTGTGTAAAAGATGATGGAAAACATAGAACAATTTAAATGAGACATTGTCAAGAGAAAATGCTAAGATCGATCACCGAAACAACAAATGCGAAAAATCTAAATCAGTTTGTCAAACTGCCATTAGTTCGAAAACAGTTTTAGACTAGTTGGTGAAGGCCAAAGATCTAGGATAAATAACAATGTTTTAGAGACGAATAAAACAACTTCTTTGATTTATAAATCTTGAAGTAAGGAAGATTAATGAGACTGTTTGTCAATAGTGTCGATTCTAATGCGCAGTTTAGTTAGACTACGCTATACTCTTTTGCTATACCTACTATTAGTAATATAGTAGGTATAAAGGGTTATTTGTAAAACCAGCATCCTTAAAAGGGGTCATTAAACTCATCATTATGAACAACTTTTACTATGGGACCAACCCTAAAATCGCAAAAATCTTATCGCAGAAAAAAATCGCAGTAATTGGAAAAAAATTGTCATTTGAAAAAAAAACAGAATGAAAAGGCAAAGGGCATAATAAAAACAAAATGCTATCGTGTGCATGCAGGTCAATGCTTTAAATATAGCTCCACGGAAATCGGAAACACATTTGCAATATGAACTACCCACATAACGACCGTATCGTTGGTGATTTTAATGGCAACGGCACTCAGTGGACCAATATGAACTGTTATGTTACAATTTATGTATATTAGGCTACTAATTACATCATTGGTATGGATATTTACGATACATAGATTTTTACTTAGTACTTGTAGTTAAAGAATTTATGAGAGGACCAAGAAATTGTGGACGTTGATCTGATTATTTTTGTTTAACTGTTTCCATCGCGTATTATTTGGCCTTATAAGGTTTAACATTTTCAAATTACTAATCCTTATTATATCCATAGTTTTACTAAGGAACAAATATTTATGTAGCTAACCGACTCTATACTTCTTCTGGGACTACACCTCCAACCATATTTTAGTAGGTACCTATAGCAGGCACGCCAGGGATCGCGGGTTTAAGTCCCGCCCGAGTCAGTTGTTTTTGGGAGTTTCTTATTAAACAATTTTATTTAATAAGCAAATCATGTGCATAAACATTTAAACAACATACATTAAATATATTTAAAAATTGGTGATATCGTTTCTATGTTTTTCTAAGTTGCAAAGTTTAGAACATGGAACCGGCAGTGCGGCAGTACTCCGGTAGATGTCACCACACGCCTTTAAGGCGAAAGAGATTCCTAATTTCAACGGAAGCGGGCAGGATTCGGTAGCTTAATTGGTAAAAGTGATGGCACGGCACGCCAGCGATCGCGGGTTCAAGTCCCGCTCAAGTCAGTTGTTTTTGCGAGTTTCTTAATTAACAATTTCAAGTATAGCAACTGCATCCGGAACAAAATCCTACAATAGAATAAAAGAATCCGTCCTAAATCACCCAGTCTATACCACAAACCCATTTCTATTCATAAGTAATATCCTGAAGAGGATAACCGACTGCTTACTTCAACATGTATTATGGAGTTACATCAAGTCACATTGCAAAGATTTACCGATTAGACCGGTTGATAGTGTCAAACCAAGCGACGCTTAGGCACATCTAGTTGCGGCAATATATCCTTAGATTAGATTAGTCTTTAGATCATTTACTTTTAATATATTATGTAAGTATAGCGTCGTAAATAATATAGAGTCGTGATAGCCTAGTGGTGGTGACCGTTGACTGGCAAGTCAGGTCTCGGGTTCGAACCCAAGGCGCGCACCTCTGACTTTTCGTAAGTTATGTGCGTTTTATAAATTAATATCATTTACTCCGTGCCTCGGATAGCACGTTAAGCTGTTGACTGAATTTGAAGACATGGCAGCCGGAGCCGCCTTGTTTGTTTGTTGCCTTGATTATTATCAAGACAACTTACAAATAAGTTGCCTTGATATATAATTGACTATAAATAAGATTTCATGCATCTAACCTGAAATAAATAGGCTTATTATTTTTTTTATAATTATGCGGTCACGAATGAGATCTGTAAAATTTTCGTGAATGAAACAAATGACAATGACAATTTTTTCACCTAAATGACACGATACTTCTACGAAATGTCAAACGGACTCCATAAGAATTGAAGCCATTGAAATATTTTCTTTCCAATATCTTTGATTGAAGCCATAGAGATATTCCAATATCTTTGATTGAAGCGAATGTCATTTTGCGGTAAGAGGGTAGAGATTACCCCTCCTGTACATTTGAGAGCAACATGGACATGAATCAACCTGTTGCAATATATTTTTTTTTTACTTTTGTATTAATTTTAATGCTATCTGAGACCAATCCTTCAGATGCGAGTTCAGTGGAAATAGGGAAGGGAGGTCTTTGCCCTGCAGTAGGCAATACAGGCAAAAATAAATAAATATATATAAATAATTAATTTTAAGAAGATGTCGTCTATTATAATTACTATTCTATTACATCCAGTTTCATGTAATGTCTATTACTTAACCTCCAGTTCCAGCAGGACCTAAATAAAGCGAAAATCCAATAATTGAATATACCATTTTCAATCTTAAAGCATTGTCAGCTTTACTTTTCATTTTCTTTACATATTTTTCCTTTGTTCCAGGCTCCACCATGTATGGGCTACTCCTCGAGAACATGGCGGAGTACATCCGCCAGACTTACGGCGAGGAGAAATGGGAGGACATCAGGAGACAGGCTGAAGTTGAACAGCCCTCCTTCTCAGTACACCAGGTGTACCCTGAGAATCTCATCACCAAGCTCGCAAAGAAAGCACAGGAGGTAATTGTTTTTGTAGCGAATCGAGCTTAGATCTCAAAATCATAGAAATAATATCTTTGGTCAAAATAATCTCGAATTCATTCCCCATCCGTGTGTCGAATGTTTTGGTATAGTAACCTCAATATGTACACGCTTGACACTGTCCCAAACTTGAACAAAGATAAATATACTACGACAAACGACAATATAATCACAATAGGTATGGCCGCTCCGCATTGAATCAATCGCAAAAAATCTTATTAATCACAAAATCATTTATGAAATTAAAAATAAATCTTCCCAGTATTTCGTATGGTGTTGATGAATTTATTAATATTTTGTAGATCGTTGTTTTATTTATAGAATAAGTATTGCTCTTTGATGTGTATCGTCACAGTTTATTAGGTAGTTGTACTTGAACTATATTAGCAATAGCACATACATATAATATTTGTAAGTGGTTATTATGACCTCATTCGGTAAGAGTCGTATAGGGCACGAGCGCCGCGGGAGATTTTATTTCAACTACAAAAAGGTCTACATGGTTATTTGTAATATGATTAGGAAGTAGTCGTATTGTTTTACAAATATGATATTCGAGTATTCGACACATTTACAGTTATTTTTGTATTTTAGGGGTTTTGGAAGCAACACGTTAGTTTATTATTCCGCTTTATGTAATTTAGTTATACTTTGTAACTAAATATTGGTCCCTGTAAAACATTTCCTGAAAAGTATATCGGGAAGTAACGAGTTGTTGTTCACCATTACTTTTGTTATATGTATACTGTCACGACATCCAGAATTATTGAATTAGTGCGACAACCTATTACTCCTAGGTCGAAGACCCTAGAAGGGCCCAAATTACCAGATCAGGGGGGCTATGCGAAGCTCTTATCTGAGCAATCCAAATGCTATCCAAATGTAATATTATTTTCTTAAAAAAAGGATGTCATTTTCAAAAAAAGAACTCTACATTTGGATCGCATTTGGATTGCTCAGATAAGATAAAAGCTCCGCATTGCCCCCCTGGGCCAAGTTTTGGTCATGCATGACAGCATGAGCGCAGTTAGGTATAAAAAGGCACCAAATGGCGCATACAAAGTTAACTACATTACTGCTCCCGGCTACGCTGCAAATTTATTATTGAATCAATTTGGCTTAACTGGAAAACTAGATTAATTATTATTGGCCTCCGCTGCGTTCCAAACGGATTACGATAGCGACACCCATTTATTTACCATTTAATGATCATCGTTTATGTACTTTAAAAATGTATAGGTACTAACCACTTTTTAAACACAACTTAAGGAGTTTGTCACACAAAAAGGTAGTAGATATGCAGTGCATTTTAGTGAAAATATGCCCAAATTTTTGATAATTTCATCGTAAAATAACACGAACCTTAGAAAAGCATAAGATACAAAATTTTAAGTCGACCTACAATATTGAATTGCCACCGAAGATATGCCACCATTTACTGAGAGCGGTTGTTCTTATCGTACGGTTGATTAACAACCTAGTGCCAGAGTTTAAACCACCCAGCTGACAATGTTTTATGTAATGTTTGAAAATATCTTTCAAGAAAGTATGCGGGTTTCCTTACGATGTTTTCCTTCATATTTCAACAAGTGATTAATTTCAGACGCACATTTCGAACGTCAACCACGATGATACCATTAGGCTCTGATGCTTTAGGTATCTGGTTAATAAACGTGTGTAAAATCAGAGGCTTACTCAGACTTACTTAATCAGAGGTTTTAACTCTGACACTAGGTTGTACATCAGCCGTACGAAAAAGTAATAAACTTTTCCAAATCTGACACGCAAATCCAAATCTCGTCCGTGCGCGCAAGATTCCGCCTCACGTTTTAATAGTATCATTAAGTTTATAGTTTTATTTCTATAGAATAAGCTTGGGAATCAGATTAAGGCATTATACCAAATAGACATAGAAATATCGAACCTTTGTAAAATTTTGTTCAAAAATATGCTTTAACGGTTGGCCAGAAAAATAAAACATTTTTAGAAGACTTTCCTCTCGCATTCCTCGAGTGGACGAAACTTGGATTTTCAATTAAATGTCATTCTGCCAGATCTTGGCGTTCCATTTATTTTGTCGACACATTCCGCCTGTGACCACGGCCGGCGGCGGTTGTGGAGCAATAGTTGAACGACAAGTAAAATTTAATAATCTTAAATTCTTGTTCTTGCCATCTGTCGATGCCAAACTAAATTGTGTCAGCCCTGAACTGGGCTACGAGATTGACACCTTCAGTTGCGTCCATCAATGTTAAATTATTGATCTTGTACATTGCACTAAGCCAATTTTCGAATCGATTTTTTTTTTGAAAACAGTATCAACTTAAAAACACTAAAAAGCTAGAAATAAGCCAAAAGTTCGTTAAGTAGGTCTACTTAATTTAACTTCTCATACAAAATTAAGTCACGTGATATTTTGTATGACTAGTCAATCTTCGATTTTCAGATTTCGACCTATGTTCCTTGGGGAAAGTTGTTCAGTTTTATGGACCTTATTACCTACTAAAATTTGTCTGGTCTTTAAAACAACAGGGTGTATAATAAAGTAATTAGGCTGTGCTGGGAGATACTAAGTAGATAGGTACTAATTAAATATTAAATGTCTCCTAATGATCCTAATACAAAATAGTCTCACAAAATGTTTTTTTTTACTTCTGTTACTATTGAAAGCTTATTACTTATATATTTAATAAACATTATCTGGCAGTGTTTTAAGAAAATCGCGTTAAATTCGAAAATTCATATCTGCGGAACTAAGTGATCAAATTTTGAACCATTTTGTTTATGAGAGATTTTTTTGCCCTTCTAAAAACTAAGAGATTAGTAAGTAGATACTTAAGTATATAAATTTAATTAACGTCAGAACAAAGTACCTATAAAAATTAACGAGATAGCCAAATTATTCGCAGATTGTTAACAAATTTTTTGATAAGTCATTTTGTTTTCTAATTTTCTAGTTCAAACACTAAAATGATTACTTACATTACGTTTCCTAAAACGTACCTACTTAATTATTATCTTAGCAAAGTCATAGCGATAATGATTATTATTTGTTTTGTTATTATTAATTAATGAATAACGCATTGAAATCAAGCCGTGTGGGTGAGAGTAGAAACCAAAGCCAAATCGACTTGTCAATATAGATACCACTCCGCTATTTCGAGCTTCTACGCATCGGCCCATTAGCTCAGTTGGTTAGAGCGTCGTGCTAATAACGCGAAGGTCGCGGGTTCGATCCCCTCATGGGCCACTCTCTCTTTTTGCATTTTTTTAAATTTATTTATAGAAAATGTGAATTAATAAAGTAGTAATAGTCATTTTTTAGCCTCATTACTGGTGCCTTGCAAACTGCTGATGGTGTATTAAAATTATTATTATATGCATTCATCGCATCCCAGGCATTAAAAAGATTAACATAACTTATTAAATCTAATGTAGGTTAATGTAATTTCAATGGCAATACTGTTCGAATGGCACACCAAAATGATTTTTCTATATAGAAGTAAAAATGCATTAAGTAGTACAAAATAATTCAATGTTTAAGTTATATTTTATGTTACGTCAAGTTATAGAAAACTGACAATAATTTATCTGTAAAAAAAATTTATTTCGTATTACAAAAATGCATAAATTGTGGAGATGCTGGGATTTGAACCCAGGACTTTCAGCATGCGAAGCAGACACTCTACCACTGAGTTACATCCCCGGTGAGCATTAATAGCGAAATTTTATGTTAGGTTCAACTACTATAAATAGAATAATAATTTTGAAATCTATTCGCTCTTTTCTTTATACTGATTCAACATGACGTCATGGCGTTTAAACTTTTAACACTTTTCTAGACTAAAACTTCTATTGTGTCTGATCACTATCAGACACAATAGAAGTTTTACTGCTATAACTACTGCTGTATTTTAATAATGTAAGTACCTAATGTTATTTGTGATACATTCTGTAGTTTTTGCGTGAAAGAGTAACAAACATCCATCCTCACATTTAGGTATAATATTAGGATTATAATAATTGTATAATTGCAACAATCAAACAATCTCAAAATACTCTCTGTATAAATTCCTAAACCATTAAATAAAATACCTATAACCTAGATGGTAGATATAAATCAAAAGTAATTAAATAGGTAAACAATACGTACCTCATCATCGCAAATTCCTTTCTTGCAACATGTTGCTTATACTATTCTCACAGGCGCTTATATCTTTCACAGGTTTTAGGCATCACAGAACGAGAATTTATGGACCAAATGGGGGTGTACTTCGTCGGATTTGTCTCACAATATGGCTACGATAGAGTCCTTTCAGTCTTAGGCAGACATATGAGAGATTTTCTGAATGGCTTAGATAACCTTCATGAGTATTTAAAGTTTAGTTATCCAAGAATGAGAGCGCCTAGTTTTATATGTGAAAATGAGACTAGACAGGGATTGACGTTACATTATAGATCTAAAAGAAGTGGATTTGTTTATTATGCTATGGGACAGATTAGAGAGGTGAGCATATTTTGTTAACTATTAGTTAGCTATCTGCACACTAGAGACATCAATTAACTATCACTTAAATCTATCAAATGTAACTTAATTTTCGTGATAATTTAGTAACTTAATATAATTATATCAATTTTCAGATCAATTATTATTAATAGAACTAATTGTGTTAATTTTTATCTTTCAATAAAAATAAAAGAAATAAATAAAAACAAAAAAAACTTCTTGGAGGCGCCGGGTATCGATCCCGGTACCTCTCGCATGCTAAGCGAGCGCTCTACCATCTGAGCTACGCCCCCCATGTAATACAACACGAAATAGTAGTTTATTTGCCTTTTAACTTTAGTAAAATCATACGTAATATTTAATTTTAACAAGAATTATATATTTTCTACATCAAATGACTACAATAATATGTGGTTACATAGAAATTTCATTTCCAAAAATGTTAATCACATCACATACTCTTCTACTAACGCCATCTATTAAGTTTTAGAAACAACTACTGAGATGGAGTCAAGTTTCTCTAAATTGCCACTAGATGACGCAAATATGAAATATTATTTAGCAAAGTTTTTGTTAATTCATTTATTTTGATAGTTCTTATTAATTTGATTTTTATAATAGGTTGTAGGCAGGCTTTACGAAATATTTTTATTTTCAGGTAGCCCGCCATTTTTACCACAAAGAGATGCGAATAGAGTTACTAAGAGAAGAGCTTCTAGTTGACACAGTACACGTTACCTTTCAACTGACATTTGATAACCGAGCCTTCACGCTAGCGTCCTTGGCGATGACCAGAGAAGAAAAACATCTGCCGATCAGCGCATCTGTGTTGTTTGAAATATTCCCTTTTTGTATCGTATTTGGGTAAGTGATTAGGAAGAGTAAAAAAAGAGTATCTTATAATATATCTTTATATTATACTATACTATACTATACTATATAGGCTATAAATAACAGCAAGTAATGATAATAAAAAGTAGTGAAAAAATCCGGCCTTACGACTCTATTCCTACCGACTTCACGTTGCACTTTGTAACATGGCACAGTTAAATGAGTGTCTACTGAGGAGTAGGTATCAATAGTTTATCTCCGGTTTGGCTCCGACGCCTGAATACATAGGAATAAGTAATACGGCTCCGGTTTTCCTCTTGTAAAAAAAATTACCCATAGATACTACAGCACTATACCTGTTAACCTGTATTTAGGCGGACAGACTAACCCCTGATAAGATTACTTACCGAATTTTATATTAAATTTCGTAAACAGTCCATCATCCTATTGGCTATTAGCCTTTATACACAATATTTTCTTATGTTTCAGATCAGACATGGTAGTCAGAAGTATCGGTAACTCTCTAATGGTAATTTTACCAGACCTGGTTGGGAAGAAGATAACTCACTGGTTTGATTTGGTTCGACCGCTTATTGCCTTCAAATTTCAAACCGTAAGTTATATTCACTTTACTATACTATACTATATACTATACTTCATTTATTTAGTAGGTATACAGTAATACTTGTTAAATATAAGCACATCTTTTATACGATTAGGTATTTTATTAAAATAAGTAGGTAAGTAGATACCTAATAACTTGTTTGACTTTATTAACCAAATAGAGTTTAGCTTAAAATTAGTTTTAATTGGTAAACAATCTTTTAATTATATATTTATCAATCAGTTTATAATAAAAAGACGTCAGTCATAAAATCATAATCCCATACGGCTCGCAGAATTTCGCAGAATGTCGCGCCAGGGACTTAGAATAAAATTTCAATTTTCATAGTTATATTCTGATAGAGATATTCTGCGAAAGAGACATTCTGCGAAAGCGACGTTTTACGACCAGGGGACATTTTGCGAAAGAGACATTTTGCGCCTGAGCCTCCCATACCACTATCCTAAAGCAACTAGGGCCTTCAATACGTAAAACCATAGTCTTTGGGTTAACCTAAAGACGGCCCAGTTGATGAAGGATAATAAAATTCGTCGAACCATTATGAGCTCATAAGCTTTACCCTGTCTGACTTCTTCTGCTTATGGTGTGGTTGACGTACAACCTGGTATTAGAGGTTAAACCACCCGTAGGCCTTTGACACTTTGGGTGACTTTGGGTTGACACATCGTTAAAAAATCTCTCAGGTGTTGCTGGTTTCCTCACGATGTTTTCTTCACCATTTTTAGCAAGCGATAGTTATAGTTAATAATTTCTAATACCTACGCTCATGAATCTGAAAAGTCAGAGGTGCGCGCCTAGGTTTCAAACCTACGACCTGCTAGTGAAGGGTAATTAAGTAGTCGAACCATTATAACCTTATAAGCTTTACCCTGTCTGACAAATAATCCGTTATTATGCAGATCCTGAACCGCACGAACAACATCTTTGAGTTGGTGACGGTGGAGGCCGTGATGCATGAGAAGGCTCCAGACAAGAGGAACGAACTGCTCCGACTTTCTGACGAAACTGAAGCAGCTACAGACAAGAATTTGAGACTGAAAGGTAAAACATCTCTTGAGAACCTCCTCCTTCTTTGAAGTCGGTTACAAAGAGTGGATACCTATTTCCCGCTTCGGTACACTTTTGTTACACGTAAATTGCCCAGAATCCGTTTAAACAATAACAATGCCAATAATTGAGCACTGACAGTTGAACAAATAGGACTTGAACCCACATCAAACGATATCACGGCTACTTAATTGAATTTTGTCGACATCTTGTCGCTGTCGAATTGTCGATAACTATTTCTCGCAACAAATCTGGGAAAATGTTTCGTAAAGCAGAGTTTACACGAAGCCAGTAATGCTGGCGCCAGTCACTGGCTAGAAAAATAGACGGTCGCTCTATTCTCGCCAGCGTTGGCAGCCAGCGCTGGCTTGGCTTGAAAAACTGTTTAAACAAGGCCAATACCAAGCCAGCACTGGCTGCCAGTCTTATTGGCAGCCAGTGTTGGCTCCGTGTAAACTATGCTTTATACTTACTTAAGGAGCCGCCTCTTCGCTCTAATCTGCTATGTATATCGCTCATTGAAGATATAAAATCAATGATTAGGATTATGAAATATCGAACTAATTAAACGAATTAAAGGAGAACAACATTAAAAAGTTTCAGCAAAAATTTCAGCTTGATCGAAACAAGTTTTCATAAATAAAAATGGAATAAATAAAAATCGTCTACAAGCGCGTATCAAAATTATAAATGTTTAATATAAGTTGTGTACCTTTGACCTTTCTTCAAAGAAATAATTCCAACAAAGAAGATAGGTAGGTAGCAGATGTAGGTAGGTAGTATTAAAACTCATTCAATACGAGACATCTTTATTTAGCACCTACTTTGTCGACCACAATATTACGTCTCTTATTAAAAACATGAAAATTTACTTCATCATAAAATACAAGTAAAATTAGACGCTAAGGAAAACCTGCTATCTCAAGACAGTTAACTTTAACGCCAACTAAATTGTTTTAACTTTTTACTTTCGACTGAATGCTCTAAGAATTAGAACTTAAATTCATTTGAGGTTATCTTCGTTCAGCTCAGCAAGGAGTAATCATTGTTTATGAGTGCTTGAAGTTTTAGTAGTGACGTCACCTAACGGCGATAGTTAGAGTGTAAAGTAAACTATTTTTGATACTCATCGGTGCAAACAGATTGAAAATCCAAATATTTTTACCGGCCAGTCGACAATGGATATCATTTTTTTAATTCAACCTTACTACACACCCACGTATGACCATAAACCCACGGTCAGATGGTAAAGCATGATGGCACATACCTTCGTTTAAAGCAGGAAGTATTGGCCCGTCCCTAGGTAGGTTTCTCCGGACATCATACCGGAATATGAGACAAGACAAAGTCGTTTTTCGGCCATTTTCACAGAGCATCCGCCAGGATCTTAAAACTAATACTGACCTAGTGCGAGTGTGATACGAAGAGTTCCATTCAAAAACGCCGAAAAGAACACGTTTTTTGTGTGGTGTGGATTCCTTAAACTGTTAATTTTATTTTATTGGCCATAGTAGCCATAGTGGCCTATTACGATTCAAAAGACACACAAATACATACAACCCTGGGACCAACGGACAGACGGACGTTGGCTGGCACCCTTTTGGTACCGAAGCCTAAAAGTCAGGCTCTAGAGTTTAGGTAAGTTGTGGTCCTTCTTATTGCGATTGAATAGATCACACCAAAGATATTGGACAAATAAGAATTATAAATTGGCGCCCAACGTGGTAATCAGTATATCTGGCGCCCAACTTGGTAATCAGTATAATTGGCGCCCAACTTGATAATCAATAATAATTTTAGCCGACAATAATCAACGACACGATTGGAATTGCGGATTTAATTTACAAAAAAAACAACCTAATATTACAAAAAAGAACGTGACAAATGAAACAAGTAATAATTTAAAGATAAATATTCGACTAATATCTACATGCCGTATTCTTTAAGAATGAGTGGGTACTTATGCCTAGCACCTAGCTAGAATATTTTAGAAAGCTACCAACAAATGAGCTTGCTAAGCGTGCGGCTTCTCAATTTCCATAAAAACCGCAATATAGCGTGGACTCTTCTAATAACTAAACAAAATTGACTCTGGCTAATGAAAAGTAAATTAAGTAGGTACATTAAAACGACACGGGCTTTCTCATCCTTATTTATGGATAATTATATTATTAATAAGCAGGTGAAATCTTATATCTAGCTAGAACTAAAAAGACAGGTAAGTGATGCTTTTTAATAACTACCGGTCTGGCTTATTTAGAATTAAATTTGCAGGGAAAGTTTAATATCCTATTGTGTATGAATATGCAAAACTCAAGTAGTATGTAATAAATTTATTAATCTGAACGACACTTGCAAAGGTAGGTACCCTTTTAGCAGTAAAGCAGACACTTTTTTATGGCCTTCATCAGACGTGTCAGTCATAAGTAATCTCTTTAAAAAATGCTATTAACAAATCGAATCGAATAGTTAAGAAAGAAGAAGAAGAATATTTAAGGCCAAAGATTAAATTCACAATCTAAAAAGAAACTTACTTGTTTAAGTAAGTTTCACAAGTTCGTAAGTTCACAGTTTTGTGGTAAATAGTTGAGTGTAAAATGTAACAATGTCCTCCTGATTGAATTTCTGTCACAGCGGCCAATCTCAACGGAGATTAGCAAACTACGCAGAAGATATTATAGTGGACAAGTGTGCGCAAACACAGGTACACTCTCTTTTCCCTCATTCTTATAGTCCGATGGGACGGCAATCCGACACGACTGGAGAGAGATCAGGCGCAGGGCCAACAGCTTAACGTGCTATCCGCGGCACGAAAATTGTACGAAGAAAACAAAAACATCGAATATATCTAACCATAAGTATATTGGCCAGGTCCTCAAAACCGTGGCTACATTGCCGACACTAAATAAGCAAAGCCTACAGAGCTTCTCACCATCGACCAGTGAAGATCGTCTTTAATTAAATAAATCGGCTATTTTGACATTTGGTTGATATTTCCAGGCATGCCTCGTAAGAAGCGCTTTGCGTATGACGGAAGACCGTTGCCCGATGTTATTAATTTACATCTTAAAGGTATTGATCGATCTACTTCAGACTTCGTTTCTCTGTCAACAATATAGTTGGGCACTATAGATACTTGGCACATAATGTATAATGTTATATACTAGTGTAAATAAATCTTTTTCTTTTCAGTCGTGTGGTGCACAAACTTTGTAGGAGACACATACTTCACTATACCTCCTAAAATATTTATTTCTTGTTTAGAAAGCACGTTTTTATCACTTTTTTTTTCTTGTGTCAACACTGGTTGCTTCAGAATTTTAAGCAGGTTTGCCGAACTTTATTTTTAGACACGTCTTCTCCCCAATCTGATTCGGCAAATATTTGGGTAGGTTCGAGAAGGGTTTTGTCAAATCTATTATGCCTTAAAGCCAAGAAAGATTTGTTGTGAAATGTAATATTCCATCAGTTTTATTTTTTATAATAAAATTAAATACATCATTCTGTTTTGTTTGCACGCGGGCGTATAATTATGTACCACTAACGGCCTCACCCGCGCCTCGACGCGTAAAATTGGTTTTACTTGTAATTTCTTATCTCGTGAATTTTCCGAAAATCCTTTCTTGGTGCGCCTAGACATCAGAAGGCCATATATGCCAAATAAGTTTTTAAACCTACTGGGTGAACTATGCGTTGATATGTCGCGTTATATAAATACGTTTATAATTTGGTGGTTCAATTTAAAACATCAACAGCAACTTCTAGTTGTTACAAATGCACCTATAAACCGTGATCAAATTCTCATTTCTACAATATTTGTGCAGGTCAAATGATCTACATGGACAACTGGCGGATGATGATGTATTTGGGAACCCCTGTGATGCCAGACCTCGCCGCTCTTGTTTCCACCGGACTTTACATTAATGATTTGTCTATGCATGACTTTAGCAGGTAAATAACGTTTGGTAAGATAGATTACTACAATTACAATTTGTGTTGGTACCAACCTTTTCTTCTAGGTATAGGTTGATGTTGTATCATTTTATTTCCAACGTTTCTCCGTCCTTTATTGGTCCAGGGTCACCACATACTATGAAAGTTACTTTTAACTGAATGTCTCTAGCGGCTTGATAATCTTCGCATGTTGATACTTGCAATAAACCAGTGCGTGTTGTAAGATACCTAGTAAAGCTTTGCTCGTTACTCAACCCTGGACAGCACGTGATCTTGACATATTTAAAATAGAAGGCCTTTAACTCAGCAGTAAAAAAAAATGGTATATTATGTCTAAAGTGCTGATAAAAATATTCACACAAATATTGTTTCCAGAGACCTAATGTTAGCTGGAACTCAGCAATCTGTAGAACTGAAGCTAGCACTGGATCAAGAACAGCAGAAAAGTAAGAAGTTAGAAGAGTCTATGAGGAAGTTAGATGAAGAGATGAAGAGGACTGACGAATTGCTGTACCAGATGATACCGAAACAAGTGGCGGATAGGCTCCGGAATGGGGAGAACCCTATAGATACCTGTGAGGTGAGTGGATTTATTTTAGTCGGTTGCAAATTGATAATGGTTATTATTGGATATTCTTTCTCATTCTTGATGAACATCGCCTGCATCATAAACATGTCTGAAGTAGTGGTTCACAGATTTCTTAATCGCTAGGAAAGAAAGGAAATAAAGAACGAATAAAAAGGCCTTGGATTTGAATTTGTAAAAAAATATATTTGGGTATCTAACGGTCATGAATACTACCAGGTGATTATTTAATTCAATGATTGTCAATCATCTGATTCATGATTTGAAAAACACGTGGAACCATCTATTATAATTATCATAAGAACGTTATTGTTGTTTACCTCAGGAACAGTACTTTTTTTTAGGATGAAAGGTACCCTAATGTCCGTTTCTGTACACCTGACAACGTATAGGTAGGTACTTATATGCAAAATTTCAGGATACTCGTTCAGTGGTTTAGACATGATATCGTAACAAACAAACTTACTTTCGCATTAATAATATTAGTTAGGATTAGGATTTTGTACTCATTCTAGTTTTATTTAGAAAAAAATGGCTTTGAGGTATTAGACCGAGATCGCAAACGTGACTGTCGATATTCAAACCGTTTTGGACAGAAAAGAAAGTCTTGAATCATACACATATTTGTGACATCTTTTTATTTGTAAATATTTACCTTATGTTTTCTCAATACACATCATTTCGGAAACTCATTGTTATTCTGTCCTCCTAAATATTTATGATAAAATATAAATTGAGTTAGGTACCTACGTACGTATAACAAAGTTTCTGTCTATCACATTGGGAAGTCACGCGTATCGAATTTTCTTAGCTTCCTGCTCGCATACCAATACCTAGTATGTTTTATTATACAGCGTGTAACAGAAGTCCGAAATAATACTTTTAGGGCATGTATGTATATCATAAAGAGAATCACCTGTGAAAATATTGAATGCAAAAGAGGCATTTTTTTTTCACACAAAATAATTCTTTTGATATCATTTTCTTCAATAATGACAGATTTCATTATCCTACGCGTGCCTAGTGCTGACTTAAGACATTTATTGAAGGTAAATAACCAGATTCGTGTTGATTCCCCTTTCAGCTGATTTCTAGGGCTGTATTTGAAAGATTTTTGTGAAAACTTTGACCGTGGTTTACTCGAGTATTATTTGGGGTTCGGTTCCAAAACCTATGCTCAAGGATTGTTTATAAGGTACCTTATACGCCCTTAATGTATTATTTCGGACTTCTGTTACACGCTGTATAATAGGTATCTATACTGAATAATAGCGAAGTAAGCTTCGAGGATATTTATGGAACGGCCTAGCTGAGCTAGTGCGTTAAATTTGGTGGTTTTCTGAGAATGATTTTATTGCCGCTTTTAAACGCTAAATAAATAAAGTTTTAAACGCTACCTAGAAAGTAAGGAGTCGTAGTTCGATAATTCGATAGGCAAGACCTAGCTTAACATATAAATAATTTAGTTTTAGGTATATAAATTAATTGCGACTCATCCACAGTCAAACAACTAAACCGGTTTTGTGGAGCATTATTTTACTATGTACCTACTGTAAACTGTAATAAATAAAAAAATAAAATAAAATAAAAAAATAGCTGTGCGAATGTTATAAAATATAGAATTTTGTTGTTCAAATTATTATCTATTTTGCGAATTTAAATCACAGGTATACATGACAATAGGTACATTAAACACCACAATAAAACCTACACCAATGTAAGTTCTAGCCACAACTGTCACTTCAACTGTCAATAACAGACCTATCAATTATAATTAATCTTCAGTTCTTCGAACCTTTCTCTGGTGACCTCTGACCTCTATCAACACTGAAATTTATCCCTCCCGCTGTATCGCTAACCACACAAATCTCTGAACAAACAAAAAGTCCGTGTCATTTGCTTCTCTGATGAGATAAACGATTAGTACTAAGTATCAAGAAGGTTACTCGTTTGTGGTGCAACATTATGTATTTATTACTTTTCAAGGGCTTAGATTTAATAGCGATTTCGTGTTAGGGATTAGAATCCTATGGTTGGAAGTCTATTTTAATTTCTAATTACAGTACCTACAGTCTCAATTTACACATTCATGAATGGATTAGGTACCTATAGAAATTTTGAATGCTTAGACATTAGGGCTGTTTTCGTATACTTACACGTAACCTGCTTATTATAATTTTTAGTCATCTAAATCACACTCTCACGTCCTGTGGAGTTTAAGATTGCTTGTGATTTTATAGTCGTCGTGCATCCTACCAATTTAGGCAAACTATGCCAAATCAAAGGTCGAAGATACTAACCTAGGCAAGCATTTAGACTTTACGAATATATTTGCGTTTTAGAAATAAATTATCACTTGCAGAAACGGTGAGGGAAAACATCGTGAGAAAACCAGCACATCTAAGAGATTTTTCAACTATGTGTACCTCACTTAAACCATGTTAGAGTCAGAGTCCTACGGCTACGGGCTAAGGGTTTATAAACAAAATCAAAATCAAAAAAATCAAAATCAAAATATTTTTATTCATGTAGAATTGTAGACCATTAGGCACTTATGAATAGTCATAATTCTAATATTGTTTGTTATAAGAGTGACTCTAGTTGACAATGACACTAGTTAGTTTCTTTTTTAACTATTATATGATTTAAGTAAATGGTATTGAATATCTAAAGCCTAACAACCTTTGCTTAATATAAAATCCGTTAACGAGCTTTAGAAAGGACTCGAAGCGTAAACCGATAATCTCTAAAAGCGACATTAATCATTTTAGACACTATAAATGCTAAAGGTATTGAATACTACGAGCGAGAAAGGATATGTTCAGATATTCATATTCTGTTGAAAAACATTCGACCATGTCGTGAAATCGATGATGGATTACATGAAAGAAATTCAGTAGGTAGGTATCAGAAAAGCTTCACTAAATATATGGTACCTATATCTGAACATGAGTATTGGAATTTGAAAATTGCCCTGCGTGAAAAATTCTTGGTTCGTTGTACTTTTACAGATTCATTTATTACAAGTTACCACAACTGATAGCCGAGATATGTGGTCGATTGTTAAAGAACCTAATCCCTTGGAAACGATTTTTATGTCTTATCTCATTGATTTTTCTGGTGTATCTATGGCACAGAACCTTTTGAGTCATAGTTTAATCAGCAGTTCAGCTTTAATATTTAGCTTTATTCAGATTCAGCTTTAATAATTAATACTAAAAAAATTATGTACTTACTTTTTGCGACGCGACGTCCCTATGATATTTTAATTTAGACCTTTGAGAACTACAGGTGCAGGTCCTCGCTTCTATCGGTGAGACCATTGCACAAAAAAAAACTTACATTCGTTATTTATTGTCCATTTCCCCAGTTCAATATTTAGTTTCAAATCAGCCTTTGAAATATTCGAATATTAGTCTCTCTAATTTTTTACCACAATAGTAACTTCAACCTACAACCGCAGATGTTCGACAGCGTCTCCATCCTATTCTCCGACGTAGTGACCTTCACTGAAATCTGCTCCCGCATCACTCCCATGGAGGTTGTCTCCATGCTGAACGCTATGTACTCCATCTTTGATACCCTTACTGAAAGGAACCGAGTGTATAAGGTATGTATATTTTTTTACTCAGATTATTTTAAATATTTTTTAAGCAGTAACTTAAAACATAATTAATTTAGTAGATCTCTCTACTTTTGCTTACTCTCTATCATCGATGTTTTTTTTACTTTTCAAAAGTTGGCTTGATTTAATGCCAATCCACTCTCTAACGAGAAATAAAATTATGTTATGAATTATGATACTTTGTACTTGTAGATCACTAAAAATTTAACACGATTATAAATTATATTTCGGCTTTTCTCACAGGTTGACTTTGGAATTGCCCGACTAGTTTCGAACTCAAACGGAGTCAACTGAGGCTGTGAGTTCCGCGATGGCGCCGCGTGACTAGGCTCGCTCTTGAAAATGGACTTGGTTTGAGTTCGAAACTAGTCGGGTAATCCCGAAATTCAGAAATAAAATTTAATATAATTATGACTCACGAAAGTATTCGAATCGATTCTAAAAATCATAAATTCGATTCAATTAACACGTGTTCATCTTATGAATTCTAGGTAGAGACAATAGGTGATGCCTACATGGTAGTATCGGGGGCTCCGGAGAAAGAGGACAATCATGCTGAGAAGGTGTGTGACATGGCCCTTGATATGGTGGACGCTATCACTGACCTGAAAGATCCTAGTACAGGTAATGATCTTCTACGAAAACTTAGTGCACTATTGATTCTTTTTGTGTATTAATTGCTGATTATGGTAATAGTACCGAGACAGATGACTGTCTTCTGGTTTGAACTCCTTATCTTAGTTTTACACATTCGGAGCGAATTCTGAAGTTATTATTATGTTAGTTACTTTAAAAGATTCCTTAATTTGAATTTTCACCTTCTTCTTCTCTCTCTTCTTATCTTTTAGGGTCTCACTTATCAATCAGAGTTGGTGTTCATTCGGGGGCAGTAGTCGCTGGTATCGTAGGCCTGAAAATGCCTCGATACTGTCTCTTTGGGGACTCAGTCAACACTGCCTCTAGAATGGAATCTACTTCAGAAGCTATGAGAATACATATCTCGCAGACAACACAGGAACTGCTCTCGCCTTCGTATATGGTAGCTGAAAGGGGAGAAATACAAGTAAAGGGAAAAGGTAAGGATATATTTAGGTTTTCTTTTCTTCACAATTCCATTCATTCGAGGTACGTAAAAGATTATGAGCCATAACTTCTTTTGAGAAACTTGAGAAAAGATGAAAAGTGCTGCCAATGATCTAAAGTTTTTATTTTTATCCTAAGTTTCGTTCCGTTGCAGGTGCAATGAAAACATATTGGCTAGAAGGTCGTGAGTCTCGTCCATCGCTCACCAAAGTTATTTCTCCACAACTGACACCGGGGACTGAACCAGAATGGGAAAGAGCAGCTGACGTTCGAGATAGTATCGCTGAACATTCAGCACAACATATAAACAACAAAGACGGTGGAAAGATTCAAAATTTTGAAAACCATCTCCCGAATTCTGTAGTTAGTTCGGGGCCAAATTCCCTAGTAAATTCTTCGGGGAATTTAATGATGGTACAGAATATGGCTCTATTTAGAAGTTCTCAGGCCTCTAGCCCAGGAACAACTATGACATCACCAGTAGAAGAGAGACGAATGTATTCTCCTGTTACCTTCCAAGATGTAGCCAGACGAAGTATAGCTAATTCACCGAATAGGACTGGGAGAGAAAGAGGTATGTTTGGTAACTTAAAGTTATCTAAAATTATTTTATTTTTTCTATTCTTTATTTTTTATAGACGGTTTGATCGACCCTCATTATGCGATATGCCACCCTCATTGGGATCTAAAATTATATTAACTCTTTCAAGCACAATCAAATGTTTGGATGCTAGAACTTTACTTTCATTTGTCCTTAATCTTTGCTGATTTAACAATAAGGCTCTTCAAGTCACGTTCAAAGCTTCATTTTTACTAACTTTATTCAATATACTCGTAGGTCTATTTACTTCGTTTGAATATATTTGCTTGAAAGTTGGAAAGGTTTCAGACTTTTATGAAAAAGTCCATTTAATATAGAATCTTGATCTAGAATTGCATCATTTAACATAGCTTTTGAATAAAGTACGTGTAGACAGGTTATATTACTGGCCTAGGTTTTTACTTAAAAGTTTTAGGTCATAGACATTTAATAAGACAATTCTTTGTTTTAAAGAATCAAGATCAAACTCAACAAGTGCAGTTGGAATGTGGACTGATGCTGAATCCGTGGACCCAACGACTGGGCCGAAAACTAACGACAGCCTCAACTCATCCTTCTGGTAATTATAATAGATGATAATGACACAATTAGTAATTATGTATATGTACTTTACACATTTCCTGTTATGCGCTCGGATCCCAAGGGTACCAATATAGCGCAGTGATGCGAGACATAACAATTTAAATAGCAACGAATACAGTATAATCGAAATAGTTTCTGAGAATAAAAGTTCACTCATAGAATTACGTACCTTATTTATTAGGAAACTAGCGAACATTTGATCCAATCCAATAATTGTATAATTGTTAGATACTAATGCCTTGGCAGACCCATTGTATAATTAATTATAATCTTTAGTTACAGTTCCACGTCCCCTTGTAGAGTTGGGACAGCACCACAACCCAAGGAACGAGATAATGACAATATTATTGACACTGTAAGTTAAACTAAACGTAAACTAAATATCCACTCAAATGTCATCCCCTATGGATGACAGTTTGAAATTTATGTATCATCAAGTTTAGCAGCGAGCACTTACCACATCTTTTGCCTATTCTTAATCATTATCTTGGGGTGCATGTTGATTTTTTTTTACTAAATTTAAAATTTTTGTAGTGTTATTGCGAGTAGGATTACGAATATCTCAATGAGCAGTACCTACGGGTGATGCGTTTAACCAGAAGGTCGCAGCTTCAAATGCTCGTAATCGATTTTTTCTTTCTACAAAAATTTAAGCATTAAAATTTCGGTCTGCATGCAAAATAAATTTTTAAAAAACACGAAAATATAATTACACGAGGCTGAAATGAAGCTCACTACAGCCATAAACTTAAATTAAAAATTAATCATTGCTGTCTGTTTTAACATCGCTTCTGTAGTGCTTGCTTTATCAAACCAAACCGCTAATACATTTCGGTGGTGGATCTAAAAATGATTTCTATTCTGGTGGTGGACAATTTTTTAATCGGAGCAGAATTGGAAATCATAAAAACCGCTGGAATGTTCTAGATATCAATAACTAGTCCTCGGCTAACGTTCGGATGCTTCACGCTAATTCAACAGTGCGCCGGGCGAATGTCACCCGCTCGCTCCGCTCCGTGTGATATCCGACCTTCGTATTCAAAACTCCAAGCTGAAACTGCTTCCTCATACACGGTCAAACATAGTGGAGATGAAATTGGTAAGTAGGTAAAAGTAATCTAGATGATCATATGAATAACGTAATTACTTAATTTGCCTAAGACGCCAAAATCAAATATATCATCAAATAATAGAACATAAAGAAGATTCATCAACAATTTTGTGCGCCTTGAAAGGCAAAACATGTAGATTGTATTTTTTATAAATTTAAGACCAAATTAAACATAAAATATCTTTAACTTTATCAAAAATGAAATTATGATTGAATCATCCATAAAAAAAAATCTTCTTAATACTTTAGAATTATTTTTGTACATTTATTTCGAGTTTTAAGTAAGTGTATCAATTTATTGAGAAAAGGGTATTAAGAATTCAATGTCTATTAAAAAGTCTCAAAACGAATAAGTACTGAATCCAAAAATTGAATCGAATCTAGTCTTTTTAAAGTTATCTGATGAAACACCTTATCGAAATCCAACAACAATTTCAGATAAATAAACACTTTTTAAGCATTGCAAAAATTTTGAACTTGAAACAGTTTCAGAGTTTTAAAAGTAGAATAATTTTCATCGACAGAAACGGACACAGAATATCAAGATGCACACACGGATATCAATCAAGTGCCCCAAATTATTCCTACTCACCTACATCAAATATCTCTGGAGAAACCTGGCAAAGTTGGCAGATTTAAAGCAAGAATAGCCCCAGGACATAATAAAGCTTGTGCAGTACATAAACAAGTATCCAAAGATTCTATAAAAGAAAAACATCCCGTACAAGGGAACGTGCCACACGGTCATCACCTCACGAAGAATGTCAACCATCACCAATGTTGTGGAGCTTTTGGGAATCCTCACGTAAGACATAAAAGTAATTCAAGTTGTCATCTTATTTAAACCTTACTTGTAGATTTAAATTCACTTGTTTCACCCTCAGACATTTTTAAATGTTAATTTTTTAGTTTTCTAGCTCATTTTAATTAAATAAAACTACAACATAATTATTTATTGTAAATATTAACTTGTCAGTTTTTTGTGACATTGTAATTTATTTTTTATTTCTAAGATAGATGGGAATAATAAGTTGTCCAGGAGAGAGAGTGAGAAAGGAAGAGAGTGTGAGAGAGAGAAAAGGGAGTGTTATTAATTAAATATTAAGGCTCAATCATTATAAGATCTTTTTTAAGAAGAGCTTCTTTAAGAATTGCATATCCTGATTGTCTAAAGAGGGTGAAACAGGTTCTTATATTATGATCAAAACTAGAATCAATATTCTTATCAGTATTTTTATCAGAATAACTCTTACCTTGGTCTCACATGAAGTTTTGAAAACCTATTTACAAATTCACTCTAGTCCATAGAACAATTTTATATTAAGCTACCGATAGACGTGACAGATAATTATTATTGTACTTAATTAATTTTGTGAATAACTATTAAGATTTTAAATTTGTGATTTAAAAAATATTGTTACCACAAATTCTAAAAGATGGCGGAATAGAGTTTATATCGTTGAAACATTAATAGTATTAAATAGATCTCGAACTATACATCCCAAAAATAATTCCAAAGATTATAAATACTAAAAAAAAACAAGTTATGAGCTTTACATGATGACAATAGAGAATAAACATAAATAAATTAAAAAAATATCAAACTATTTGACGTCGTTTGACGGCGGTTTTAAAATAAGACAACTCTATAGGTAAATTATCAATGTATTAATTAAAAATTATATATTTTCTTGTACACAAATCAAAGACGATATTTTTATTGTAATTTTACGTAGGTAGAATGTTATACGTAGTAACTTCAAAAGACCTTTTCTGGTCGTCTTTTATAGAATTCACAGGGCGTAGAAAGATATCATTAATTTATTCCTCTTTTATTTTAAATATTTGATTTTATGGTTATTTTATTTACTGATGTGGAGCTAACTTTTATTAGCTTGAAGAAAAATTTATGGTTACTTATATTTATTTAGAAAAATAATTTAAAAAAATATTAAATAAACAACTTGCTGTTAAGATATCGCTCTGGAAATAAGGAAAATTTATTGATATATAATCTACGCCCTCACTAGGCACAAATTTATATAATAATACATCAATATTGTAATGTAAGGTAAATACAGGAGCCACGATCGACGTAGTTTATAAGTTTAAAAAAAAATGTAAGTATTTCAACTTCGATCTTTGTGTGTACTACGTACTAGATACGATATATTATGCAACAAAAAAGTCTAAAAGGATAGACGCTCTTATGAAAAAACACTAATTGTCTGTGATCATTTTGAAAGTGTACATTTTTTTGTTTAAAATTATTGACCCACCGACTAGCGACTGTACCTACTAAAGTTAGTGTAATTGACAATGTGAGTTTACAAACTTATAGTACAGTAACTTTTGATAAAAACAACAATATTACCGAGTCGTATCTCTAGCACGTAGTACTCACAATTACTTATAGTAATACTTACTACTTGTAGTATATTACTATATTTAGTATCGTTATTTTCATCAATAAATGTATTGCTGAAGTTCACCGCGTAGCTGAATGTTGTGAGTCAATTAAATTATATTTATCTAGTCCTTTTGAGATTATTCATGTTGTATTTTTTGTTATTTGATAAATTTGTTTTTATATTTTTTCTTTTATTTAGTTTTATGTTGAGAATGTGAAGTTAAATAAATGCTTGGAAGAATATAAAATGATGACGCTTACAATGTTGAAGTGATTTTATTACTTCCCTTTACTAAAGAAGTAATTAACTTTAATCATAAAAAATTACACTTAAAAAATCTGCTTGCATACACACGGAAGTTTATCCGTACTCCATAACCCAAGAATACGTCATAATACTTAAACTAAACATTTTCCTAACATTTATTTTTTATTTTTTTATTTAACATACCGAGAGCTTATAAATATAATGCGTGGTCATCATACTGGAAATATAAAGCGTAAAATGGGACCGGCTACTTTTAAACTTAGCAGATTTTTACCTGAATGTACTTCTTGATTAACTTCTTGATCAGTTACCAAACCTACCTGAAAAATAGCCTACCATAAGCATCCGCTTATTATGAAAGTTTATTTGATCAGGCTCATCGAATTTTGTGACTTTCATTATTTGGTAGTATTAACTTTAAGACCTAGTATAAATTTCTGTAAGTGGAATTCAGGTAGTAAAAAAGTGAATGCTACCAAATTAAGAGTGTCACGGAATTAGATGAGTTTGCTGTATCATGCTTTCCCCTTCCTTTATTACCATACTATCAACTAGGAATATCTACGCTCTAACCAGTTAATAAGAGAAAATGGAAAGTTTTACACCCAGCACGAGCAAAAATGTATTGTATAAGTGTGGTATAAGTACTTACGTATCGCTACATGTTTGTAAGTATCGATACAAAAATATGTATATATGTAGAATTAAAAGTATTCTCTTTTAAAATACAGTTTGCTACATAAAAAAAATATAGCCCAAATACTCCAGTATGCATTCATAGCAAAAGTTAAATATTTTAAATTCTATGTGTTCATTATATTTTTGCTCGTTACTGTACTGCATCATATTTAACTTAACATTTTATAAACATAACTATGTCTGTTTGTCAGTACAACAGTGTTTATTTTGTGAATAAATTTGAAATATACTACTAACCACTAATATATATACTACGTACTAGCACGAGATCATAGAACGTCGATCATAGTTTTTTAACGAATTAGGGGAATAACCGTTTTAGATATTGGCATTTCGCTGGTTCACTATACAAGGATCTATGCAAAGAGGAATCTCTTTCTTTGTTTCTATTTATGTACCTAATATACCTATCTTTAGAAAAATGAGTTTTAAAATTTACTTATGTGGTATAAAAAATACCTATTAAAAAGCTTTTATTTAAACCTTTATCAGCCATATATCATTTACCTTTCAAAAATTTTACCACCTTTTTTTGTGGCCGGGGGGAGTGAAAAATGCCTTAAAGGTATATTTGGCTTAAATCTAAACCTTTTTAAATTTTTACTATGTCGTCATCATCATCAGCTGGAAGACGTCCACTGTTGAATTGAACAAAGGCCTTCCCCGAACGCCACACAACGAGCGACAGCTTGCCGCTTACCATGTACTTATAATAGGTACCTACCTACTATTGAATCTATTTTTTCTAAGCTGAATTAATATTACATAGAAGTGAACCAACAATTTGTAAGCTAATTATTTTACGTAGAGCAACACCTTGCCATTCATGATTTTGGATCATACACAAAAACGAATGATGAATCATATTGAAATGGGCCGTTCAGCCGTACTGACGTCACTGACGTGCTATAAGCTACAGCTGTTTTTTATACTTACTTATACCTACAGATATTTTTTCGAGTTTTCTACAATTGATTGAAAGTAGAGAAAAAACGCTAACGATAACAAACTCATTTTTTAAATTTTAATTTTAATCCTAAAATAAGTTAAAAATTGAAGTATTGTACGTAGTACATTGTAGGTCGTATAAATGTTATATTTATAATCATTAAAAGCGCTTGTTATAATCAATAAGTTTTGATTTTATCGCCAAACTTGTGATTCTCACTTAATGTGGTATTAAAAAGCATCAAAATGTTGTTTTTTTTTTGTTTACCTTGCTACCCCATCCTTTTTCTAGGAGATTGGTTTCATAGTTTGCACACCACACGAATACTGGCATATTTAGTGAGACGCAATAGATACCTTTATCTTACCTTTCGGGCGTGTAAAAATTAGAAGGAAATCACTGAGTTGTAAACTCGTACTCGTAAGACTATGCCTCACGACCTCGGTCCATTGAAGCTTGTGTATGATCCCTATCTATATATCAAGATTATAAGTATCTCTTTAAGTATCTCTTGTAAGATAGTAATACGATTATTTAGTATCATAGTATCATAACCGATATCATTCATGTCACGGCTATAACTATCTTACTGAGACGATATCTTATAATCGTGACGGATTAATAGTCACGTTAAATGTTAGAAAAATCATTTATTTTTACTACTAAAATGATAAAACAATATTCATTCTTATTACAGTTTCAATTGAAACATTAACAAAAAACGAACTACCAAAACGAAACATTCATATACAATAATTTACTAACGATTATCATGATCTACACGTCAAACCCAAAGACAAACACAAGACAAATTTAAAAAATAAAGGCAACTAAGTAAATAAACTTAATATTCAACTTGAAAAAAAAAACGGATTGTATAATTATAGCCCTTTCGGTGAAAAGCTAAACTTTGTTCCTCATTATCAATATTAATTTTATATTTAAATACATTTTTATGTACTACCATAATCTTAATTACCCCATAAATACCCCTTATCTTATTCAAAGCTTAACTCGTTACCTTTCAAATGCTGCTCAGCCCACTCATCGAATCGGCGCGACAAATCATCGGACATGTAATTTTTCCAATCTCCAATTTCGCCCTTTCTAATAAATCTTAGATCTGTCGACTCCAAATAGCTGACTCCGAAAGACTTTTCCAAAATGGCTTCCAAATTAACAGCTCGGTTCGTCTTCATGTTTTGGAAGGAGAGGTGGTCGCAGAGTTTATCGACTTGGGTGTCGGTCAATTCCTTGTTGAGAAACTCGGCAGTTCTCCTGACAACTGACGGAAGGTCATGCTTCATCTCTTCGAATTTGATGAATAGAACGTGTGGGTCGTGACGTCGGCGCCAAAAACCTGGGAGGGAAGGTAAGCAGGACGTCATAATAAGGTTATTGGGATAAGATTGTCCCTGATCAAGAAAAGAGGTTGAGAACTGGTCTAGAAGGTTAAGTAGTCAACTTACCAAGTATATGGTTCCACACGGGCCCGAATGGCGCGCGGTCCCTCATAAAGAGATCGCAGAACTCCTCAAAGGTGCCCTTGAGTCCGTGCACTAGAGTGCAGTAGTGGTAGTACGACACCACCATGTCCTTAGGGTTGCGAGATGTGTATATCACCTGAGACAGAGCCATAGATAAAATTATTTTAAATTCTTTCCGCCCGGACAAGGGCGTAGCCAGGATTATGTTAAAGGGGAGGGCAGGCATAGACAAACCAAAAATATATCTTAAGTAAATGCTGCATGAGTAATGGGTCAGGTTACTTTAAAAATGAAAACAAAATATCCATCAGTGATTTCACAGTAAAACCTTATAAAATTCGCCAGTCAATAAAATCAACTTTGTTTTTCTAATAAGTAACAGGCTACCTACGTAATCCTACTGTACGGTTTGAGAGCATTCCTGCATGAAGAAGAGAGAGAAAACTGCTCCTCTTCATATAGATCACTAGGTATATGAAGAGGAGCACTTTTGATTTATTTTTAATAAAGCCGTCAAATTAACAGTTGGAAAATTACTAAATGAGATGTCAATAAATGTCATTAAATTTTAGTAGTTTTATCCCTCATTTAGTAGTTTATCCAATTATTTATTTGACGGCTACAAGACACACATATTCTTTGCCTTTACCTTGGGTTTAGCAGAGCCATCGTCATTCTCAATATTAACAGGCAGCAAATCCCAGGGCAGATGACTGCGGATGTACCGAGGGTGCGGAAGGCGGTGCTTCACCAGGTCCACGGATGTACCCTGCACTGACTCCTTGTGCCAGGTCGAGTGGCCAGCCACCATGATGCATGAGAGCTCCACTAATGGACATCTTATCTAAGAGCAACGATATTGTGTGGAATAAAGTATTGATAGATTCTACAGTACAAATATAAACAGTTGCATTTTAAAAATTACTTTTCGTTAGGTATGATTTATCACCTGTAGATTTAAGATAATTTCAAAAAGTTTTAATGTTTTAATAAAAATAAATAAATGAATTAGACTGTAACTGTCCCACTGTAGGGCAAAGTAGTATCTTATATTCTGAGGTGATGGAAAAGCGTGAGTATACTGAACTCGAATTAATACCCTAATATCAACTTATCAACATTATAAAAAATGAACGTAGAAAGATCCCCACTCTAAGATTTTACGTGAATTCTAATGAACGTAGAATCCTAGGGGGACAAATCAAATCAATCAATCATATCAAGCATCAAATCCGTGACAAGAAGCGTTCCTTTCTTTTTCCTTCCTTCTGAATTACTGAGCCGTCCGTTATTATTGAACACTCATAGTCCAATGGGACGGTAATCGGACACGATCAGAGAAAGATCAGGCGCACGGCCAACAGCTTAACGTTAACGTGCTATCCGAGGCACGGTGTAAGTGATCATTAATTTATAATACGTCATAACTTACGAAATCTCAGAGATGTGCGCCTTAGGTTCATACCACTAGGCTAATAATCAACAATGAATTTCGCGCTACATCGATTTTAAGATAAAATTTTAAAACTTACTTGCTGCAAAGATTTGGCTCCTTCATAGTCTAAGTCGTGTCCAATAAGCCACACCATCTCCTGCGCCCACGTCGAACCTTCACACGAAAAGAAAATAACTAATAATATTCTCATTACCTTCACTTTCAAAGAAAACAGGTACCTACTGCATGTGCTTGCAGAATAGCTGTACTTATTAGTTAGGTAAGGGTGTTTAATTGTAAAACTGTTAGGCATTATAAAAACTTTGAGAAAAAAATTGGTTTAATTTTACCCAAAATAATTTACAGCGCATAATGTTAATGAAAACTTTATCGAATTTATGAATGAAAAGAAAAAAAAACCGCTTAACTGCTCGTAACCATTCATGATATCGTTGACAATAAAATTCATACAGCATTAGGTACCTACATTTATTTTAAATAATAAAATATCACTCACCAGTTCTCGGATAAGAGCACATCCAGACATCAGAATCTCGGACTTCCATATCCAAAATATCCTGTCCAATGGTCATATAGTCCGCTGGAAGAATGACCCTGCCAGGGTTAATCTCGACCATGCAATCCTTCTTGTCAAACATTCGGTCTAACAAATCTCCCGTTTCGGGGTCCAATTTCGAAAACGTCAACATCGGTTTCGTCTTCATTTTAGAAAAAAAACTATTTTTCGAGGGAGAAAATTACACGTGGATAGACGTCTAGTCCAGACGTCCAACGGAAGTGTTATGATTGCGTGTTGTATCGGCACATCGCGTTTCCCTCTTCACTGAATGCAAACTCTTTTGCTTTCTACCAATAGGATTACCAACTATTAGTTGCGTTTACCGCGTGATAGGACTTACGAAATTGTAGGTACTTGTATTTGTAAGGGGAGCATGTAATTTTTTTGTATAACGTTATTATAAAAATTGAGCTCTCCACGCTTCGTTTGATAATAAAACTTTACAGTCCGGTTAAGGCATGATAGGGTTAATTAGTAAACTCGTTTCTTATGCAAGTTACAATGTTAGGTTAGTGTTATACCCACGGGAATTAGCACAACTTAAAGATCATTGTGCTATGCAGTGTGAGTCAAGAATTCGAACGCCGCAAGTGACAAAAATTTGTTAAATACTGGGTGAGACCCACGACGCGACGCCACGACTCACCACTAAAAATTCTTATTTTGGAGGAACTTCTTAAAAGAAGAAAGAATATCAAATCTTACGAAATGGTGAGATGTATTTATTATCTTTGTTTATATATAGAAAAAAAAAACAAGTCATTTACCACGAACCCATCTAATGGTAGTTGTGTTCTATTGAAGAGCACACCTGCCATTCACTGGAATGGCAGGTGTGCTCTTCTTCTTCTTTGGTAGGCAGTTCTCGTAGCTACTGAGCTACGAGAACTGCCTACCAAAGATGTTCTATCCACAGGATGACATCTTAAGACCGCGAAGTCGATCTCGCCATGTAACCAGTATTTTACTTAAATATTTAATAATAAATTTGAAAAAATACTAATATTTGGTTAGAGCGTCGGCACGGTACGCCGGAGATCGTGGGTTCGAAACCCATCCGTATCAGTTGTTTTTTCAAATTTCTTATTAAATATTTATATTTTATTGTTATGTAATTACAATAACAGATTTGAATAACGCGTAGTTTGAGACTGTAGAAAAAACTGGAGGATGGAAGTTTGATGATTTTAGATAGATTTCACTGAACATCATCAAAGTTTCATTGGTATTCGGCTAAACGAATTAATCCAAGGAGACGGAAGTCAACCTAGCTACTTTTATTATTGGATTAGAAGGGTGAATGTTGTCGAGACATGGTTACCCTATGAGTGCACTAAAGTCTAGAGAACTAGTCTAGCCGGTTGAGCTTTACTAGCTTTTATTTGAACTTACCTGCAGCTACGACCTCTTCATATTATACATTATGCATATATCTATATTATAGATGGTAATAATCAAATATCCACCTTAGCTTCAGAACTTGTAACTTTAAAAAAAGTTGTTTTATAATTTATTTCTTGAATAATCATTTCATCATCCGATTTCAAAAACCCAACCAAAACGAGGTTAGCTATCTGTAAGTAAAAGATATGCCGTGTGGTTTCCGGCCTAAGAATAGAACCACCCTTACTCGTCCGGCGGGTGTCGTAAGAAGCGACTTAGGGAAAGATCCGGAGGATGGGCAGCTGCATTCTTTCAGGTAACAGTAATCATCACTTTTTACAATTCAATTTGTATGAACGGACGGAATAAGCCATAACTTCCTTTTCTAAGCTGTAGGTATCACCTGCGGATAGTACCTACCTATGTTTGTAAAAGGTACCTAATCTCTAGAAAGCTACACTATTACCGAGTGACTTCTGGTAAGTAGTTTATTTCACGCCTTGGTACCTACCAAGCTAAGAAATAATAAAGATATAAGTTTTATGCAATCCTTCATCTAATAACCCGAGCCCGCCCGTAAAATAGTCTCTAGATCTCATGCGTTTAATGCGCTCCAATATGCGCTCAGGGGACATTTCAACCCAGTATGATACCTGTACATAACGCGTGCATGGATTGCATGCAGTGTCACCTTAAAGTTTTCTCTTTAGGTACGTATTCACGCAGACGAACTCACGGGCGACAGCTAATTAACTATAGATACCTTATACCTATAGACAAACAAGCTATCAACCACAGACATATGTATTTAACAACAACAACAACACAATATATATTTAAATCTTGAGCATCCCAAAAAGGGGTCACTGAACTCTTCATTATGAACAACTTTTACTATGGAACGAACCCTGAAATCGCTAAAAAATTCAGCTGTGTGTGTGAACATGATGTATGAAACAGCAGATTTTTTCCCGCGATGCTCATGATTTTGATTTCACCCTGTATAAATGCTATCAACAGTAACCACAATCAATCGTACAGTGCCATACATGAGTAAGTAGAAATTACCTACCTGAGCCACAAGTCGGCTCCATTTCCGCAGTACTCTTCCTACCCGGAAGATTTACCGTTTATGTCTATGCACGGTGCACACGGTGCATTACCATTTCGTAAAGCATATGTTGCGTAACGTAATGCACTCTACCGTGATCGCGTGCGCATGTGCGTACCTAAATGAAACGGCGAAAGAATGAGCTAATAAAATGGGAATCCTAGGGAATGAGGAAATCGTATTCCATTGCTTAGAATGTTTAAAATTGAATTTGGCGCTTCAATTGAGAATTTATTTGCGAATTCACGAATTATTCTTGCCAGAAAATGTAGCTACTCTTCCGGACAGTTGTGGCAGGTGGCGCCGAGCCCGAAGTTATGTCCACTGTGCCATCCTTCACAATAATAATATACCTACCTACTTCCAATGATTTTTAGAATATTATTATAATAGTAATCTTTTTAGATATTTTCTCAATATATTTAATTTTTTCGAAATATTCATTTAATTTTTTCCAAATAATTCCGGTTTTGGAACGCGGAAGGCGCCATCGAAAATTTCTTCTATGAAAAAGGCGCGCGCACATCTAATTGGTAAATAATTTGACAGTTTGACGTAACGATTACGTTACGTCACTTCTGTATCCTCTGCACTCGTTTCCAGGCGGTCGATCGAATAAACAAAAAGTAAAAACGTAAACAAAACTAAATACAACAGTTAGCATCATTGATTCTTTCAGGAAAATGTCCAAAGTGACCAATGTGAACTCAAGTTTGGCGTACGAGATATTATTGTATCTAAATAGTTTTTATTTGGGGATGTTTTTCGTGTGTGAAGTGGCCATGGGTATTTTAAAAGCTATTAATGTTTCTTACCCAGAAAACGCGTTGTTGACCGAAGCCGGTATTTTTAGTGCTCTGTGTCTTGTAGAAGTTGTTCGGATATTCCTAGGACGAAGAGGAAATCTGGCTAGCAAGAGTAAGTGTTTTAATAAAACTTACCTACTGGTACACCTGCGAGCTACGTTGTTTTGGTTTACAAGCGTACCTAGTTAAAAAAAAAAATACAATGTAGTCCACTGCAATATAATCATAAAACTCAAGTATTTTTCTTTTTTTCAGAAGTTCCAGTATTTTTTTCTGTGATCCTGACGATACCTTCAGCAGTTGGAGTGTGCTACTTCCTAATATACCAGACTTACATACTTCGTCTCGAGTATATCTGGTGTGCCGTCATGCTGATGTTCCATGCCTTAGAGCTGGCCTTCGCTATCCTCTTTATTTTCACAGTGTGTAAGCACCAACAGTATGAATAGAATAAATTTATTAGCACATCCCTGCCAAAGAGATACTGAGGCCAAATATATGGACTGAGCATTTTTATTGTAATATACATATATGAGTAGTAAAAAAGTATTCCAAAAATGGCTTCTATATGTGTGTAGGATTTTAATAGGAATAGGATCACTGGCATTCTGAATTCCGATGCACACTAGTTTGATGCTACCCAACATTGAGGCAACATTTGTTGTAAAAACCACTCCTCCGATAGAATACCAATGCCTTGGTTCTTCTGATAATAATTTCGATAACAAGACTGACACAACTATTGACCACTACCAGTGGGTTACGCGCCCAAAACTATGAGGTATAAGCCTAAATTTTTTTCCAGAGAGATACCGTTTAGCTACATTCTGTAGAAGAAGCATTCTATCTATATATTGTTACATAGTAAGAAATGTTCTGTCGAACAAATTTCTTTTTGATGTTGGGTATTGAACTAGCATTCAAAGAAGTTCAGAATGGCAGTCAAATAATAAAACATGATATTTGATTGATATTACATTCCACATGCCTAAAGAGCATGCTTAAGATAGGATTCAAAAGGTAGTGTGTAAGATTTATGCTACTTGATACTTTCTGCCTACCCCACAGGGGATGCTCTAAGAATATTATAAATACATAATACTTAGTCATAATTGAATAGAAATTAGTTTCTATAGGTATTGCTGTAATATTTTTTCTTTTTTATATAAATGGTAAATCAATTTTTATGGTAGAATACTGTGCTATAGTCTACCATTATTACCTCTATACCATTTCTTATACTGTGACTATAGTACAACTTATTGTGTAAAAAATGTTCTTAGTTACATTAATTACTAAGCTATGTAACTTAATATCAGTGCCATAACTAGGACGATGCCAGTAGTGCCCAGGCACAGAGCGCACACCCTAGAGGGGGGTGAAATGACCAGACTATGATCAAGTTTAGCTCATGCATAGGCGCAGGGAGCTCGTACCGGGCCATAAAAGGCTAGTTATGGCACTGCTTACCATTGCCTTTTTCCATAAATTTAAGATTTTGACTAGATTATAGCATTTTAAATGCAAGTACCTATATTTAGTATTTACTACCTATATATAGTATTTCTTTAACAAGTTTAAAATGCTCAAATGAGTGTATTTATAAGAATACTAATATATACTTACACTTTAATATTACATGGTGGAAGGAATACATGGAAAAAAACATTTAATACTGAGCTGAGCGGGTCTAAGTCTATACATGTACATGTGAATCCTTGGTACAGTAAGTGCAAACTTACTCAGCCGGGCTGAGGTTAGCTCTCAGATTGTTCGCGTAATATGCGTATACGCATCTCGTTCTTCCTCTTTTAAACTGTGTACTACGACGCCGTACGTCGTAACTTCAGCCTATCCTAGTAAGCACAATGTTCATTCCACCATGTATACTTGTGCCTATACTATTTCATGTTATTTAAAAATAAGTTTTCTATCTATAAATCCACACAAGGCTCTAATATTTGGAAATAATTGGTTGGAGTGTACGAAACGGGGCACTGAGGAAAAAACACTTAGAAAAATTTAGACGAAAATATTTCTTTTTAAATATCGCGTTTTTTCGATTCTATCGTATAGAACACTTAAATTTAAGACTAAAAGCGTCTGGGTGATTTTTGTCTCCAACCATCGGTTCGCCGTAAAACTGATGAAGAAAGGATTTCATTTACTAAGGCGTAAGGCGACCAAAAAGCCGAAACTGCGGAATCGAGAGTCATAATATGGTTAACACCCCGACTCAGAGTACCCCGACACAGATAGGTTAGGTTAGAAGGGGATGGCGGGGTCGAATAGACCCCGCCATCCCCTTCGTGGTTATTTTTTTATAAACCACCTAGAAGTAGGAGCCCCGCGAAGCGGGGCTCCGTCGACCAAGCCCACCCTCGACCATGCATAGAATAAAAATAAGTCTTTTTTTCATAGTGCCCCGTTTCGTATCCTCTGACCAAATAATTACATAAAAATTAAATTATGTCGTCTTCTGATGAATCAGCTCAATTTTGTAGTACCAATTAATTAGAAATAATATAAATGCATTCTAAATCAATTTTATTTTAATTCTATGTTCAATAAATATTTTTATTTAGTTGGTGGTGTAATATGTTCGGGTAACTTCTGGCATTCAATCTTTGTAACCTTAAGAGCACATCCTTCAGGAAGATTCCTCTCTATGTACTCTAGGTAGGTGTCACATGTGGAGCCAGTAAGCCTCTGTAAGTGTAAGAATCGGAAATATGTTCTTATTTCGTATTGTACTCGGTGTTTCTTGTAAATGTGGACACAACGGAGAAGGGTATGCCTCTCTTTTTCTGATTTTCTTAACGCCCAGCTGAAAACGACAGATAAAATGTTCATTAGTTACTTTTTTTATATCCCTTGATCTTGTTTATTAAACTTAATTGATATTAATTAGGTAAATCAAACTTTGTTTGCATTTTGCATGTTCCATGCACTTGGGAAACACTGAAGCCTAAAGTTACTTTTGATACAACATAGCTGTATTTTTTAAATTTATCAAACACCAAGAAATGCGACACAAATCAATAATTGTCAATCTATTAAGTGAATCAGTCTAGGTCTACTAAATTCGTTTTGAGGTCTATACACAGATGTAGGTTGCTTATCAACCAAAGACAACATCACACCTTTGAATGCCCCAAAGACTAGGAAGAGATCATTTATATCCATATCACCTCATATAACATAGTTGCTAAATTACAAAACTATTACTAGGTATAGATAATTTCCAGAATAATAAAAATGACCTGGGGATCAAACCTGGGACTCTTGCTTAATACCACTAGATAGACCAGGTGTCCAAAGAAAAATCATGACAACATACTTTTTAGTAACTTCAATGCCCAAATGCGATGCCGCCGCGACACAGAACCACGAGTAGCTTAGAAGTACCGCGGGGTCAATACCACGCATCTCTACCTCCACTCTTTTAAATAATTTGTCAAGTTCCACTGTATTCGGCACCTGCTCGATGGGCTTTTGTATAGGAGCAACTGTAGCCATCGAAAGAGGTCGTATCGTATTGTTAAATGATATAGCACTGCGCAACACAGGTGATGATCGCCATAAACTCTGCAAAATTAAAATATATTCACAGGTAAATAAATGATTTATGTAATTGTTGATTCGCTAAGTAAGACCAATACGTATAAAGCTGCCTTACCCTAATCGCGTTCATTGTTATTCTGTTAATAAGCCTCTGTGTTTTATTCCAAGAACTTATTTCTTATTATAAATATTAATGTGTATTTCTCACAGATATTTCTTTTCATTCATTTAACATAACACCGTACATCAACATGAACATAACCTCTTAATTTATTTTGACAAAATGACATTATGACAGACGACAGGACAGACACTAGCTTTTTTTTCTTTGTTTTTCCAACTTGCATCGGACAGGCTAGGGTCGTAGACCATACTGCCTCGTCTCTTCTCTAGCCTGTCCAATGCACAGAACACTTATATCCTAACTAACGAACCGAAGAAAAAAAAAAGTACCTTCGTCTGTCAGTGTCATTATGTCAGCGTCAGTGACCTTTTTATGTTACTTTTCACTTAATTTATTTTTGTTATCTGTATATAACCTCCTTGAATTTCTGTCACATAGGTAGTTTTTCGTTCCGATCATAACACCTGTCATTGGCGTAATTGTGGGCCTAAGGCTTTCACTCGCCATTCAAAAGAAGTGAAGTGACCTTTTTAGGTTTTTAGCTTTGTTTTCACGTTTTCACTTTTCTCTAGTTTGACTTCCTCTTAGTTTTCTTTCTCTACATTACTAAATACATAAACTGGATTATTTCTTAAGTATTGTTTAACTTACGATTATCGCAAAATTTATCAATTTTGTGCCATAAAATGGTTGGCCCTATGCTGTTAATAAAAATGTTACACTGCAAACGATTGCAACGCAAAAACACAATCGACACAGACGAATTTGCTGTTAAAAGCACGAGACATAATCAAAGCTTGGATGCAAAACCTACGGAGATCAAAATTAAGAACGAAACCAACGAAGATAGCTTATGCAGGGTGTGTTTAAAAGAAGGTAATATACCTATTTATGGCAACGACATGTTTGAAGATATTTCTGAGGAATTGGCGACTTTTGGTAGTATAGAAATTACGATAGATGATCCATATCCAAAATTCTTATGTGTACTGTGCAATGACCTCTTACAAGGTGCAATATTATTTAGGAAAAATGCATTAAAATCAGATGAAATTCTGAAACAACCAGTAGAAGATCTTCCAGATATTGATAATGGTAATGATGACTTTACCGAATATCTTGTTAAAAACAAAAGCGTCAAAAGATTACGCCGAAAAGGTAAAGTTAAAAATAAAATTACATACAATTGTAAGAAATGTCAAGTATCATTTAATACTTTCAATGAGTACAATGAACATACAATAACAGAGGAGCACGAGAACCGCAAGGTTTCATGCCCAGTTTGTAATAAGTCTTATACATCTTTGTATTTAAAGAGGCATTTAGCTATACATAAACAGGAGGCTCCGTACATGTGCGATATTTGTGGGAAAAACTTTGTCATGCAAGGACCATTCACTCGTCATAGACTTACTCATTTCTATAAGCTACCATTCCAATGTACGCTTTGTCCGTACAAAGGGAGATTTAGCGAGTCTCTAAAAATGCACATGAGGTCACACACCGGAGAGAGACCGTATCCTTGTACGGAATGCCCAAAAAAGTTCATTAACAAAAGTAATTTAAATAAACATATGCTGACTCATAGAGGGGAACATGATTTCAAATGTGACACGTGTGGAAAAGGCTTTTATACTAAACGAGAATTAGAACAACATTATAAAGTAGATCATACGGGCTTAAAAGACCATGTGTGTAACATTTGTGGCAAGGCATTTGGGTATAGAAAGCAAATGATGAAACACCAACTGAAAGTACATAAAAGAGAAAAGTTGAGAAGCGGGAGAATGCCGCTATATTTGAAGGTGGAAAATTTAAAACAACAGGGACATGATATTGAAAGCTAAATGGCATCAGACTTTGTCAGTAACAAGGTAAAGGCTAAGTCCGTACACCACTACGATTCTATTTCTTACATTTTGATATGGATAATATCACAAACAACTCTTGTGCAAGTTATTTTTTAAGTTAAATGCAGTAATGTTAATGAATTAATTTTAATCTAAATATTTTATTTTTATGAAATTGTCTGTATTTCTGTAAGAATAAATGTTAATATATAATAATTTTATTTAAATGTTCTTCTTTTTATTTTTGGCAATAAAGTGGACTTATTGTTTATTAATTCTGCCAGTATCAAGTATTACTTAAAATTAGTAAATAAAATGTAATATCACACCATGTATTAAAACTAAAGCTCCCATAAAAAATCCTATAATTTTTCGTCTGCATGGCATTTCATTTGCCCCTTTTTTCAACCTATACCCCCCCTCCCCACTCCTTTGTACATTGTACATTCAAGTCCGACCGAGAGATCTTGGTTGTGGTTATAATACAAAAAAAAATATGCGGTCGGACTGTATATTTTCAATATGAGGCGTATGTGGCAGGTTCGTAATAACTTTTTATTAATTTAATTAATTAGAGCTATATGTATATATACTCTAAGAATTAGAGCTATAAGACTACTTCAGTATTTCACCCTAAGATTTCACACCTATAAAATGCTCTTTAAAATAAGAAACTAACAGACATAATGTTGAAGTAAGTACCAATGATATTATGTATGCTAAAAATCTAGTACCTACAGTCCCATACCATAGATACCTGAAAACGCCGCCGCGACCGTCCTCCGTCTGCGATACTTTGCACTGCCGACGTGATGGCGGCAACTTAGCCCCTCGGCGCATCAAAACATAGCAACTAGAGTAATTGTTGACCTGGTAACGTTATGTGTAAACATAGGGAAATATGCAGTGCACTTTACAAACCCGCAAACTGACCAGAAATCGATTAGAGAAAACTATTTTTTGTTTGCCTATTTGTAACTGGCACGGACGGAAGCTGGCACACTAAACATAAAAAGTTCGAAATTTGAAAAACGGTTTGCTATTGTCAGATTTGCCTCAAGTTGAAAGTTTTAAATCTGAAAGAGAGTGCCCTTTTTACGCACAAAATAACTTCGACGAATTTTTATTTGAAGCCTGATTTTACATTCTAACAATGGCAAATGAGGCGGAAGAGACTGTTCGCAAACTATCAATGCACAAAGGTGTAGCTGGTGTTATAGTAGTCAATGGCGAAGGAATCCCTGTGAAGACTACTTTGGAAAACCATATCTCGGTTCAATACGCTGGTCTAATGAGTTCTTTAGTGGACAAAGCAAAGGCGGTAGTAAGGGATCTTGATCCTTCTAATGATTTGACTTTCTTGAGAATACGCAGCAAGAAAAGTGAAGTAATGGTGGCACCAGATAAAGACTTTATATTAATAGTGGTTCAAAATCCCGTCGATTGACGAAGGTTTTGGCTTGAAAGCCAACTTTTTTTATACTTACATTTTTTTGTCTGCATTACGTATTTAACTTTTTTTCGTGATAGTTTTTCTCTTTACTACCCATAATAAGGTACGTTAGTATTTCTTCTAAGGTCCGTAAATTGTGTATCTACGGACCCAAGCTAGTCTGGCTTTCACATACTAACAATTAGATGATTACCATTATTTTTCATTTTCTATGTTAATCTAGTCTTAGTGATTTTAGCTTAACCAATGGCTGTTTATTAATTATAAATAGCATAATGATTACTATTCTTTATTGAATTTTATTTGATTTTATGAATGGATGAAATAAAAACTAAATTTATACAATGATACGTTTATTAATCAAACTAAAAATACACATATCACAAAATGTCATAAAATAAACAATTAGCTAGCTAAGAATATAATTAATATCACTAATACCATCCGCGTCCTCTGCCTCGGCCTCGTCCAAAGCCGCGATTGCCGAAACCACGGTTACCACGCCCTCCGTAACCGTTACCTTGGTCGTTACCGAACCCGCCTTGGTTCCCGCCAAAGCTGCCTTGGTTCCCGCCAAAGCCACCTTGGTTCCCGCCAAAACCACCTTGGTTACCTCCAAAACCGCCCCTGCTTCCGCCAAATCCGCCTCTATGACTGCCAAAGCCTTGGTTTCCGCCAAAGCCCTGGTTTCCTCCGAAGCCACCGCCGCCGCCGCGTGGTCCTGAAGTGCCCCAGCCTCTGTTGCCTCTCTTGGCCAGGTCGGGTCTGAAGGAAGGAGTACCACTTTCACGTTGGATGTTGTAGTCTCCCGCGTCCATCACGCACAGAGCTTTCAAGCAGCTTAAAACCTGTAAAAAAATCACTATAACAATGACTCTTATTGGGAAATAACCCCTTGGCTTTTAAGAAAAAAAAAGAAACAATGCGATCACACAAGTTTGTTTCATCAGCATGATCTTTTAGCAGTTCTTGTTCATATTCGTGGAAATGTATTTTTTCTAAATTTGTACCCTTTGGCCGCCACAGACCCTTAAAAAACCAAAGGAATTAATTTCCCTGGCGTGGCGTCTAAGGGCTCATGCAGCATGCCAGCGATGTTTGAACTAGTGACTTGATTGAACGTGTATAACTAATAAACGACTTCAACATGCGTCAGTCGCGGTGACGATCAGTGGGATCGCGCGCACGCTGCATGAGCCCTAACGCTCGATTGGTCGTGGTTAGCTTGGCGTTAAAATATTTAAAAAAAATAATTGAAAAGTTACCTTTTCTTCACTAGGCGTGAATTGCAGAGCAGCATCAGGCTCAGCAGCGGCGCGTTCCACGAGTTTCTCTATAGCAGGCCGTAGCGCAGTGATCAACGCAGCCGTGCGCGGATTCATGTCGAAGTTCAACCAGTTGTCGAGACGGACGACGTTATCGATCTAGAAATAGAATGCATTTTTGAACGAACACGAATGTTTGTCATGTTTTGGGATGGAAATTTTAAAAAAAGGCGCGTACGCACTCTCGAATAAATTTGTTGCGTTGCATGATATGTTACAACTTTATTTGTATGTGCATACAAGTAATATCGAACCTTGTGTGATCAAATGTTCGTGTTCATAAGTGCGTACGCAGCTGAATATGAACACAGTTGTCTTGATGATGAGATTCTAGAGTATGCAAATGTTACGATTCTTAGTTGGGAATCACTATTTAAAATCTACGTTAAACGACAATTTTAAATCTATCGTTTGGTCACTAATAACATAGATGGCATCGAAAGAGTCGAGATCATGTTAGTCATACTGATTGACTCGCATAAGGCCTCAGCCACACAGTTCAAAAGGTTCGTAAAAAGGTGTGTACCTACCCATTCGACCTTTCTACTAGCGAACAACAGCACTTGGATCGGCGCCACCATAGAAGTCTGTTTACAACTGATGGCGCGAGTCCGAACTTTCTCTCCGAACACGAACAGAGGTGATGGGAACCTCTGCTCTTGGTTACTGCAGTTCACAGATGTCTTGTGGATCAAGGCTGGCTTGCCTTCCGTTGTTAACACCTGTTGATAATTAGTTGGGTTTTAAAATTATTTCGACTTTACGGCTGTTACCTACACAAGAGTTATGGGCCCCGATTATCGCGCTTTAGATATCATATATGTTATGTATTTAATAAAAGTTTGATTGATAGTTTTGTTTTTCTTAATAAATTACTTACCCGATTCTATAGTGTTAATATTAGGTCTCTTCTATGAAATAAATGGTAAGAATAAGAGGACTATGGATTGCCATCGAAGGCGCCAATCTCGTAACCCAGTTCTGGGCTGACACAATTTAGATTGCCATCGACACGCTAAGGAGAAGAATGATAAGAATGACATTCTGCGAAAATGACGTTTTGAGAAAATTACTTTATGCGCAAGTGACCAACTTTTTCACAATGACATTTTGCGAAAGTGACGTTCTGCGTCAAGACCATCACGAATTCGATATATTAAAAAAAAATGACGAATATCGACTGAAAACTAATTAACTGATTTACGTATTCTCGGAATGTCACTTTAGAGATAAGTCTACCACTCAGCACTCGACAGCAGCTCGATAGCAGTAGACATTTTGGCGATATTTTTCGTAGAGATTTTAAAATTAGAGCTCTAAGGTGAACCACCGGCAATAAAAAGTGCCCATGGTACACCCAGGTGTACTATGCAGGTGAACCACGACCGATGACCGGATTAAACATTATCTCTACAAATCGAAAATCGGGGTCATTGTGTCCGAGAGACTACTTTTTTAACCAATTTCCAAAAAGGAAGGGGCTTTCAATTCGATACGTATTTTTTATTTTTGTACACCGATTACTATGTGATTATTCGGCTGATTTGTATTTTTTTTTTGTTTTTGTTTGATAGCGTATATAGATCCTCCTAATGGTCCCATATAAGTACTGTCATGATGTGATGATAAACTTCGGAGATACATAAAGAAGTTCCTGATCAAACGATAGCAAACCTCTCGTATCAACTAACTAAAACAAAACCGTTATTAGAATTCATGACATAATTATGGGGCGAGAGAAGAGAGCATACACCCTAAATTATGCTATTATAAATAGAATTAAATTAATCAGTCTTATCAATTATGATAATGATTAAATTGATAAGCATTAATTATAAAAAAAAATAAAAAAGAGGCAAGAACGCCACGTATACCTATGTATGTAGTTTCTGCCTACCCCCATGGGAAAAATGTGTCTACCCCAATGTATTTCTTTACGTAAACGCGTAAAATATATAAACAACAAAATGTATCCTGGGCCGTCCATTAATCACGTGAAGCTCAAAGAGGGTTGGCAAAAATCACAAAATATCACAAGGGGGGACTGGGGTGTAGTAAGACGTGTATTTATTTGTTCGTCAAACGTGAGGTTTCTAAACCGAAAAGCGGCGTGCAGTGTGACCTTGTCTCACCACCACGTATCACCGAGAGGGGCGGTTGTTAAAAAATGCTAAAAAAACCACGTGATTAATGGACGGCCCCCTAAAAAATGAAACCTACTCAGTAAAGCGCTGTGCCTATAGTCTATTTTGGCCTTTTTTCATGACCTCTGTTAGAAAGAGATATAGAGATAGTTTAAATTGGTTACGACAGTGTGTGCAAGATAATTAGCATCATCGTCAAATGTCGCCATTTTTTACAAATAGAAAATATAAGAATATCTGAAATTCACGCAAACAAAGCTGCGAGCGAAGTGCTGTATGTAGCGAGAGACGAGAGTACACCCAAATTTTTTATAAAAAGTAACATAATTAAACTAATTAATTTTATCATAATAATTGATAAGCATAATATGTTTTAACAACGTTTAATTATAAAGAAATACTTGTTACTGGTACATCGAACTGCAAGCTTGTGTTTAAGTATAACTGGGTATAACGTAAACGTACAAAAAAAACATAATAATCGAATTGAGAACCTCCTCCTTTTTTGAAGTCGGTTAAAAATGGAAAATGACACAGATTATAAGGAAAATGACACAGATTATAAGGAAAATGACACAGATTATAAGGAAGATTCCAGATTAGCACTATACACACAATTCGCGGGAGTGATTCTGACAATCGTGTGTGTGATAGCATTATGGACAACTTGGTGCATATTACCTCGATGGAGAACGCTTCAGATCTACATCAGCATCAATCAGATTACAATAGGAGCACTACATTTAATTGCTATGTCTGATTTAAAAGACACAAGTGAAGTTAAAATGTTTCGATATCTTTTTGGCTTAATAGAAGGCGCTACAATGTTTTTGGTACTGCTATCAACGTGTTGGGCATTATCTTCCTCAATTCTAGCGTACTTCAAACTTGTACTAATACACAATGTGGAACTAAGCAAGGAGAAGTTATTTATCACTATGTTTGTCTACGGACTGACCTTAACTGTATATGTAACATGTAGAGTCATTGTGAAAAGTATTTACGGTGAGACATGGACTTTTCTCCTAGTGCCATTAGTGATAATTAAAATAATGACATTGATGGTTGTTTTGTTTATAAGAGTAATTATATCTGTGATGTCGTGTTGCAAGAAGAGTATGTCCAAGAGGAGAGTGAGTCACGTATTAGCGTTAGTAGGAGTGGGTCTAGTATGTGACAGTAGTACTATACTTTATTTATTAATTGGTATGTTTGTTGACAACTATGTAATGCATTTTTGGGTTTTCTTTAGAATACTACCACAGGCCCTATTTATCTTGTTCAACGCATCTTCACGAGCGCACTGGAAGTGGTATTTTAATAGACGGAGGCGTATGAGAATGGAGGTTTAGCAGTTATTTTTTAAACCTTTGACTCCCGCGTGGACGCCGGCGTGGGCGTCGAGTAACAATTGATTTCCTTTTGTGTCGCAATTCTCGGTGTTTGAAGGTTATGCATAATAATATACATATACACAAATAAAACCTTAAAAGATAAAATAAGAAACAGTGTGGTAAGAGAACGGTGTGGTGTGAAAGAGGATGTAGTTAGTAAGATAGAGAAAGGAATGCTGAGGTGGTTTGGACATGTAGAAAGGATGGATGAAAGAAGACTAACGAAACAAGTGTACATGGGAAGGGTGAATGGTACAGTTGGAAGGGGAAGACCTAGACGAACATTCTATGACCAAGTCGGGGATGTCCTTGAGAAAGGTCAGGTCAGGAGTACCCTAAACCGACGAGCATGTATGAAGAACGTGATGAGAGTGAATGAGGCAAAAGAGGTATGCAAGGATCGTAGCAAGTGGAAATCCGTTGTCTCTGCCTACCCCTCTGGGAAACAGGCGTGAGTCTATGTATGTATGTATGTACACAAATAAATGTTAAAATAACGAGTCAAAATACTCTTTTTAATTTTATTTTGTAAAATCCCTTGTTGCTTTACTAACTTTTTAATAAAATTATTTCTGCCGAAGAAAATCAAAAGCATATTGCGTAATGGAGGCAGGACAATACATCTGGATAGCCTCTAAGGAGGTAGAGCCTCCAGAAAGAACTATTCAGCTCGACCGAAGGGAGCGGACTTCCCTCTCAAAAGTATTGGCGTGAAATGACTGCATACGTACTGTTGTATTTTCTACGATCGTAAGAGCGCCGGAATCTTAATCTTCTCGGCGCAAGAAGATTCCTTTACTTAATCTCCTCAACCCATTGGTAACGTGCCAGCGATACTTCTGGTGTTGCATACCTGCATCTAAAGGTTACGTCAAGCTAGCCGTATGCTTGGCTGCCACCTAAATAGGTAGTATAAAAAAAGCTTGGTCAGCCGACCCAGTGTTGACGATGTGATTAAACTTGGTAGATTTTGTCCAGCAGATCAAAAATAAATACGAGCTAAGTTCAATGCAGCCAGCGTTTTGGGGACATTGCCCACTGGAAGCGGTCTTTTAGATTAAGTTTTTTATTTTATTTTAGTTTTAGTGTTAGTTTTTAGTTTTAGTTCTATGTGTGATTAGGTAATTATTGTTTATTCCGATTAAAAATTAAAGAGCTAAGTTCTACAGTTTGATACTTTTTAGAAACGGTGAAAATGGTATTCTCCTACATTTCGAACGTTCTGACATGATCTGCTGGCACTCAAACGTGAGTTCTAAACTTGAATCGTGTCGAAGATTGCTAACGGGTGTGGTTTTCAGATGCCGCGGTCTAGAGTGGCCCGCAGCACTCTTACCTTCCTCTTGCCCTGGTGCAGACACACGTTGGGGTACAGCCCCATGCACATGAGCGCGATGACGCGGTCCAGCGTGGGGTCGGGGCCCGAGGGGTGCCAGCGCTGCGGCACGCAACACTCTTCGGGGAAACCGATAGCCGTTGTCAGGATATCTGAAAATAATTCATTAATTTCCGGCCTGTTTCTCAACTTCGTGATAAATTCCGGTTGATTTATCTTCCACTTTATTTTATGCAATTTCCGTTGCTATTTTGTGTTTAAATGGTAAATAGGTAGTGCCTAGTAAAACAGGTCCTCGGTATTATTGACAAACACATTAACCCGTCTGTATTTTCAAAAGGGATAGGCAGAAATGTATTAGCAGAACTACATTTTGCCAGTTACGTCATAAGCCTCTTGTAAGCCACTAGATTGCCGTACCATGAGATTTTTTTTAAATGGAAACTTTTTGAATTTTTTTGATTGAAAAAAAAGTTAAGTACTCACTGGTAAGCTGGTATTTGGCTTCGGAGGTAACTCTCATGGTGGTTTGTTGCAGTCCTTTCCACTCGCACCATTGCAGCTCTGCGTCTTCACCTTTAGCGTGTTCTCTTTCCCACATCTGTTAATTATTAAAATAGTAAATAATATCGCGAGCATCAAATCACAGAGAAGGATAATGCTAAAATTTTCCATAAGTTGCAATGCTGATTCTTGGCCCAAAAAAAAGCTAGGCTATAGTCACGTGAAATGTTAACGAGTTAAATAAATAATGTAAAAATATCAGTGCTAATTATGCTTTAAGAGGGAGAGCTGGAAGAAGCTGCATCGAAAAGAGCGTAGCTCATAAATAAATGATGATAATGCTTTATGTTAAATCAAGTTTTCTTAAAAACTTCAAATAAACTTTTATAGGGTAATTGTCAACTATTAAAAAAGTATACCTACATATTTAATATTGCCTTAAAAACACGATATGACAAAAAAAAAATCGTCTAATACAGAAGTTATAAGCTTTCTACAATTATTCTGGAACGGATTATGCTATACTCTTCCCGGAAAAAAACAAATGTATGAAATGACAGTTCTTTGACTTCGACATAAGAACACATGACGTCATCTGTTCAAAGTGCCGTCTCTGTCTAACAAATCAAATCCTTATTTAAATTACCTTTTTACGGTTTATTTTTGAGAAGATTTAAGTAATTTTCGCGTCACTGCGCTTAAAAAAAGAAATATTGGATTTACCTGGAAAGCGTTAAGCATAGCAACATGATCTGAAGCGCGATCCCCAGCCAACGCCCTTTGGTGGTTAGACAATCTCCTCCGACCCTCCACTACGAAGATCTCGGGGAAGGTGGTGGAGTTAGCAGCCATTGTGGTCAGCGCATCACCGACACCGAGCACGAAACCTAATACCATCATCTTGCCGAGACGGGGCTCTGAAATTATTATATATAAATTAGTTCATACCGTCCCACTGCTGCGCGATAAGAGATAAGAGAGAGGGCTCTCTAAAATCTAGGTGAGAGAGTTTTGTTCACAGCGGCCAATCTTAACGGAGATTGGCCATCGACGCTAAAAAGATATTTTTAAAGTGTGCGCACGGCTACAGAGGCTTACAGACTGTTTAAACTATAATAGCAGGTTGTTTGTCAACCATACAACAACGAAAGAAAGCCTCTATTTAACTTAAGTTGCTTTTTAAAAATACTTTATTTTTAATATTATTCTTTCGTTTAAAATATGTATTAAGTGCATTTAATAAGCAAATCATGTGCATAAACATGTTAAAAACATATATAAAAAAAAAGATGTATTAAGACTGTTTAGACTTAAGGATTGGTAAGAAAAAAATAATTACATATTTATTTATTTCAACGCTTACTGGTAAAGTTATATAATTTAGTAACCTGACAGATAAATTTCCGTTCTATTTTTGAATTTACACAGTAGTTTTAGTTAGCCTAGAGTCACTAACCTATAGGTAGCTTAGCTAGTATAGTCCCCAACGGCGTGAGGTTGTCGCTGCTGTCCAAACAGCCAAGCTCTCGAAGTAAAGCCTCAGCTTCAATAACGGCATCTAGCGGTGGCGGCTCGGGAGCTTTGGACAGGAAGTGACCGATACCACCCAGACGGAGGAGCTTGATGCTGCAATAGTAAAAATATAATAATAGCGCCAAGCTTAATAGCACTTTCCCGATAAAAAGAACAGCGCCATCTATTACCCAAATTTAGTAGTAATTCTAAGAGCTTTTCCACATTATCCGATACGATATCGGTGCAAAGTAAAAAATATGAAATAGTCGGATCCGATAACTGATATCGACGCGGATAATGTGGAAACGCTCTAACAGTGACCACACCGAATGCCTTCGTTTAGACTGAGTCTAGACAGTGTTCCGTGTTCGCGAAAGTTTGAGACTATATTAACTCTGTCAGATTCAACAAGGTGTCAATATCTCGCTGGTTTGATGCAATATAACATTGCAATATTACCTGAGCGCCAACTCATGCAGCGGGGTGCGGAACATCTCAGCGGTCTGGTGCTCATCCAGCTTGTCGTAGCGAGACCGCGAGCATAACGTGAAGCACACGCCCGGACGAACTCGACCGGCACGACCCTTACGCTGAAAATACAAAATCAATCTTATTGTCCAAGACCTCTCACACAAATCGATAGCCGATAATCGATAGATCGATTATTCGATAGGAGTCGTGATAGCCTAATGGTTTGACCGTTTAACTGGCAAGTCAGAGGTCTCGGGCTCGAACCTAAGGTGCGCACCTCTGACTTTTCGTAAGTTAAGTGCGTACCTATTATAAATTAATTATTACTCTCCGTGCCGCGGATAGCACGTTAAGCTGTTGGCCCCGGCTGTCAATTGTAGATCTTTGACAGTCGTTAAGGGTAGTCAGAAGCCCGAAAGTCTGACAACCAGTCTTTACAAGGGGTATCGTGTAACCCAGTACCTGGGTTGTGGAGGTCTGATAGGCAGTCGCTCCATGTAAAACACTGGTATTCAGCTGCATCCGGTAAGACTGGAAGCCGACCCCGAAAAGGCTAGGCAGATGATGTTACGTTTGTCTGTGTTATTACCTGTTCTAGGTTAGTCCTGCTAGCCCATACAGTGGCGTATGACGTCATATTGTTGTGTGACGTAAATAGTTTCATCTTGGCCTTGCACGAGTCTATTACATATACCACATCGTTGATAGTGATCGATGTCTCAGCTATATTTGTTGATAGAATAACCTGGAATAGATGTAAATTAGTTTTTTAATTGTATTTATTAATCAGAAGTCCAGCCTCATGGTTTGCCAACGGGGGATGGAGCATAGTATATTTGATGTTAAATTAACGGATCGAGTTCAAATCCCCGTGCTGCTCTCCAAAACCCTAATAGGTGATGTGGCCTAAAAGGCCTCTCACAATAAACAGCATCTGATCTGTGGGCATGCAAATCTCAGAACTGGTGCCTTGGGATAGTGAGACGTGGTTGCGACAGGCCGCGAAGGAGATGACGGGATAAAATCGATCTATTACTTATAAATTGACCTGATTTGGCTCATGACTGAGAGGAATAGCGAAAATGGAGGGAGCCCCTTGCTCATTATTGGCTCAGCATAGGCTGATAATAATAATAATTATTAATCATATTAATTTTATACATTTTGATGTATAAAAACATCACAAAGAAATACACATCGCATTTAGAACACCCTGCTTTTTAGAAGTCAATTCATGAGAAAATATAGTACTACATACCTTAGTCATTCCCGGTGGTGGTGTTATGAACACTTTCTTCTGATCCTCTCTAGGAATCTGACTGTGAAGCGGGAGAATCACATACTGCGACTGGTCACCAAATATGCGATGTTGGGACAAATGTTTGGCCAACGCGAAGATCAGGTTCCAACCAGGAAGGAATACTAGGACAGCGCCATCGTTGTTCAAGGTTCGGATGTACGAGAGGATCGCTTCAATTAACTCGAAACTCAGCTGAAATAAAGTTTTTTTTTTAAATGGATAAGGCATGGTTTAGACCACAACATCGCTTACGATCAGATGTTCGTTTGCGGTGTTGTGGTCTATGATAAAGCACACCTGCTTTAAAAAAACTGCTTTGCATAAATTGATGAAGAAAGTTGTATGGTATCATTCATATCGACTGGTCTTTGGACTGGTCTTGGGTGGGGAACTCCCCAGATAGGTTTCACCGATCATCATGCAGGAACACGACAAACTTGCTTAGCGGCAAGGCTTTGTCCGGTGGATGGTGACCAACTACGGCTGAAGTCTTCCACCAGAAGCAGCTTTAGTGTTAACTTAGCTTGCCCCCGCGGCATCGCCTGCGTAGTATGTTTATTGTAGCCTATTTGTTGAGTTCTATATTATTGTAAAGTTTCATCAAAATCCGATTACTCTTTCACGCTAAACATCCATCACTACATTCTCACAAAGTTTCATATTTATAATATTAGTAGGATTGCTGATAGTGCGTGGACTACCGTTGATGAAAATACCTCTTACCCTGTATAGCATAGGGGTGAGACCCCTGATGCCATACAGGGAAAAGGGCCACGGAGGCCGTGACCACGAACAATAATGACAATTACATCAACTTACATCTTTCTCCGAGAGTTTAGCCATAGTCTGTACTGTCTGCTGTGAATATCTGTCGGAGAGCTGACAGTTCTTGTTCAAATCCTCTTCTTGTTCGTCTACCCCTGAAACGTTTTTATAGAATGAAAGCCATCAGTTTCATTGCTTTTTTTTAAGTAATATACGGGAAGGTTATATGATATTTTTAGTGAAATTTTTACATGTTTTAGCACATGTTAGCTTATTAAATATAAATATTAAAAAGAAATCAAATTTCTTTATAAATATTTAAGGTTATTATGATTTCGAAAAGTCAGTAAAGCATTCATTGAGTACCTGTGACCTCTAGAATATATTTACTAATACATTCATTCATTCATTCATCAGTTGACTATCTACAAGTTACTAACAAGTCTCTTATACATGATAATTAACACTTTGACTGCCAGACAGCAGACACAATGCAAATTCTATTGTTTGCCGGTCACCGGTGACCTCCTTGGCGTTCAAAGGCTTAAAATAAAACATTTGTGTCGAATGTGTGTGAGATGAAGAAAATATTTGTGTGAAGTGGTTACTTATGTATAAGCTATATTCAAATGTGGTTGATTGAAGAATAATTTTTTACTTAATGATTTAATATTTAATCTTATCTATTTCAATTTTTACGGTACGGTTCGGTTAAAGCTAGTTTGATAATAAAATTTACCTTCATCATCATCATCCTCGTCGTCTCTGTTAGCTTTCTTTCCTGAAGACTTGCGCTTGCGCGTGTCGGGTGGAGGTATGAACTTGGTCAGCTCCACACAGTCCTCTAAGAAATATTGCTCTACAGGGAACGTTCGGCCTGGGACCTGGGTAAATAAGAAAATTCGTTAACTATATTCTGCCGACTTTGTCCGCAATATTTTAGCATAAAAAAAAATATTACACGGGGATAGTGTAGCCTCCGTTACTTTCTTTTAAAGAAGGAAAGGGAACCTTTAAGTCGTGATTGCCTAGTGGTATGACTGGCAAGTCCAAGTGCTCAGGTTCGAACTCAAGGCGCGCAACTCTGACTTTTCGTAAGTTATGTGCATATTATAAATTAATTATCACTTACTCCGTGGCTCGGAAAGCACGTAAGGCTGATCTCTTCGGTCCGGATTGCCGTCCCATCGGATTATGAGAGTGAAGGAATAGAGAGTGCACCTGTGTTTACACACACTTGTGCACTATAATATCTCCTGCGTAGGTAGCTAACCTCTGTTGAGACCGAAATTCAGTCAGGAAGACATTATTATTATTATTTACAGAATATTTAAAGAAATAATTTACAGAATCTATCGGCGCATCGCTCCTGGCTACCAAGCGACAACAAAGGGTAAAGTAAGGTCCCTTTACCTTTACCCTTTACCGGCAAAAAGGAATTTATAATGTCAGGGAATTTACAATGTGATTGGATCTACATATCACCTCAATAACAGGACAGTTGCCGAAGTAGTTTCTGAATAGCGTAGTATCAACGGTAGCTGACATTAATATAACTCGCACGTCGGGGTACGTGTGGGCCATGTCTCGAAGCAAGATCAATGCGAAATCTGTGTCCGCATCGCGTTCATGAACCTAAAACATAAAGACATCATATTGAATTTAAGTTTGTAATTCGATTAATTGATACGAATTCAAGAAATTATGTATAGTCGACCATAAAATACCTACCTTAGAGTGACTATCGTTTGCATATCACAAAATAATATAAGTAATTTTTTTTTACGTTAAACGGTTTTGTCATCAAAACTAAAGCTGTGTACAAAATATCAGATCAATCTATCAACAGAAAGGGGGTGAAATATCGATTACTAAATTTGAACCAAATAATAAACAGGTCAAGCTAAGTAAAACCGTTTAATAACAACAGTCTATTTTTGCTTACAAGACCAAGTGACCGATAACGTTGTCATTAACGCGTGTGAAATTTAATCTTGACAGCGATTCTTAGTGAAATTTAATTTTGATGGAAGTTTTTGTCAAAAGTGGTAAAGCAATATTTACGGTCGACTATACTTCAATCGCTAACTCAGGGTATCGGAACTAACCTCATCTACAAGCACATGGCTGACTCCTCGCAATCCGCCTTCTAGCTTCCTAAGTAATACTCCTACAGTACAGAACATTATCGAGCCGTACGGACGAGGCAACATCGACTCGAAGCGCACTGAATATCTGTAACAATAATAAAAATCAATGCCACTTTTCGTTGTAATTTTATAACTCAAGAACGGCTTAACCGATTTAGATAATTTTGGTTTTGAAATATGTGTGAAAGTCCAGGGCAGGTTAAAAATGTAAGAAAAAGGGGTAGTGTAGGGTAGGGGTAGAGTAGGGTAGGGGTAGAGTAGTGTATGGGTAGAGTAGGGGAAGAATAGGCGTTGAAGTAGGATAATCACGCGAACGAAGTCACGCGGGGCAGCTAGTAGTATATAATACTCATCGGTAAAACTGTCTACTACCAGTGTTATCTGAGATCTAAAATGGCCACTAAATAGGGGTTGTGAAAAGCAACACTAAATCTATTTCTATGGTTACTAGTTTCGTATAGTATAAGCTAAATAAATCATTTGTTTAGAAATAAAATCGTTAATTTAAAGTATTTAAATATATACCCGACACTATTAGCGAGGTCCTCGCAGCGCTCGCTAGCGACTCGCTCTGCGACGCTGACGGCAGAGATACGTCGCGGCTGCGTCACACAGATGTTCGCCCACGCGCCCTGACCACTCGCTATGTAGTCGTCTAGAATGAACTGGCAAACCTACAAAACAAAGGGTACTGTTAAGGTATTCCATAGAGTATTCAAGAAAATATAGAGTGATAACGTCAACCACATTGCCATGTGCGGAGCGAAAGCAGGTCTCAAATGTTAAAATGTCATTTTTTCAAATAATGTTTTCTAGACTTTTTTCAAAATTTTACTCAGCAGTTAATCATGATATAAGCTAAAATGTAACTTTTTCGCTCGTGGAGCCTAGTTGAACCGCAGTCGATCGAGGTATGATCGCAAACGGAGCTCGTGTCGCGGCCGCGTTGTTCATACCCGTGCTCACAGTTCATACTTCTATAGGGTTGCTCTATATTTTCTTATATACTCTAAGAGGTATTCAAAAGTGGTAATGGTGCTGATTCTCTTGCACACGCTCTAAACTAATTTAGACACACTATCTCTCTTTCTTACAGAGATCATTAGAAAAGGATAGAAGATTTTTAGAGCTGTCAAACTAGTCCATTTGCGTGATATCAACGAGAATTTAATGTGCATAAAGTAGACTAGACTACATAAAAATATCTCAGAGCTCAACTACATTCTAAGAAGCTTCATAACCCTAAGCCGTCTATCATTTTACAGATTTGCGAGCGACACAAAAAATTGAACAATAACATGAATCATATGTGATTCACGGGACAGGGAATAAGTTAAACATACCTGAGTAGTCTTGCCACAACCAGTGTTGCCCCTGATGATGATAACAGGGTTCTCGTTGATGGCTTCCATGATTTGTGACTTCATCGCATATACCGGCAACTGCTCCCTTTCTTTTAGACTTTCCTAAAAAGCAGAGTATTTTAAAGTAGGTATAGTCGACCATAAAATTGCTTTAACGTTTTTGTCAAAAATTTCCATTTAAAATTAAATTTCACTAAGATTTGTTATCCAAATTAAATTTGACACGGATTAATGACAACGTTATCTGTCACTTTGTCTTGTATCTAAGCAAAAATGGACCTTGTTGTTTTATGATATGCAAACGAATTCACTCTAAGGGTGGTAAATTTTATGGTCGACTATACATTAACGTTGTCGACGATGGTGGACCATTCAGTAAAGTAACCTATTCATTCTAGACTTGAAGACTCTTAGGTTAACCTTCAGCGTTCGGGAAACAGTTAACTTTAAAGAAACTAAATTCCAAATCGACTACTGTAATTAATTATTCTTTTTTTATTAAATCTTTATTTATTAATAAGTTTTTGGGAATATAATATTATTGCTGCTTCACAATTAATGATCTTGTCCGCAATTTAAGAAACATATTCCAACATACACATAAATTCACGCGTTTTTCCCATGGGGGTAGGCAGAAACTACAGAACCCTACTCCTTTTGCCTTTATATATTCCAAGTTTCATTGAAATCCGTAAATCAGCAATCTAAATTAATACAAGGGATATCAGGGATATCCCCCATAAGTGACAATTTAAATGTAATTAAAAACCGTGATATTTTTATTATCGTATGGCTTTTCCTGTTTAGGTGTACATGTATGTGCTCTATTTATATTTTAAGATTAAAAACCGTGAAAGTTTAAAGCAGTAATATTTTATTTATCTATCACTATTCACACGATTATTTTAAATGTGTGATTAGAAGTACAAACCTGGAACAATGTGCTGTTCTGACACATATCTCTATGATGTTTCTCAAGATCAGCGCTGATGTCTTCTAAACTAGTAGTTGCTAGTGGACCCTCATCTAAAACAAAAGACATCGTGTAATAATTTAAAATCTGATAAGAAATATTTTTTTATTCAAAATTACGTTGAGATAGGTAGCAATAATGCTTTTGTACACAATTTGGGAAAAAATTACCCAAAAATAAAATTAAAAACCGACCAAAATGCAAGCTGGGGCTCTAGAATCAAGTCCTGAATTAGAGGCGGATTATCCCTAATGCCTAGTTAGCTCCCCCTCGCGCGCCCCTGCGAAGGTTATATAGAGGCGCGCGCAAAAGTTTTGGAAAAACCAAAAAAAAAATTACATGAAATTAATTCTGTAAATAAGTATGCACCTAAAGATACTTTAATTCTATAGCGATGAAGAGCTTCCTAAACGTACTCCATCTACATAATGATACTTTATTTAATACTGTAGAGACTTCGAGCTTCCGAAGCGTTCTCTGCCTTCTTAATTATTCCGAAATTCCTACTAGATGGCCGCTAGAGGGGCGCCTCTGTGGACCTGAATCCATGGTTTGTTTTTCTTACGATATTCTTACTTATACCGCGTACTACATACTGTTGGATGTGGAGTCGCTAGCATAGAAAACTTATTTCGTGAAGCAAGACAGGTATATGCGAAGATAACAGTTAACCTCCGAGGTAAAGAGAAGTAGAGAGGTTCCACAGAAAAAAGAATTAGCAGTATTTCATATTACCATAGCCGAAAAAACATCCTTAGACTTACCAATATTACAACCGGTCCAGGCATTCCAGTTAGCCTGTGGTGGTGACCAGGAGACAACTCCACCAGGTGTAGGCCGAGCCTCTCGCATCGCTTTAATGCGGTCCACTTGCAGTAACGTCAAACCTTGCCCGTCTTCACTGGAGTATTTTTGGGACTCATCTATCTCTACCGGATCTATTTCTAACTCTGCAAATAAGATCTGATTTAAATTTTACCGGATTTATGACTGAAACTGGTTAGTCCAAAATCAAAATGAAATTATTTCTTTTTTCGAATATTGTCTTTCGAACGATAAGCCAAAAAGGGTTGTATATTGAAAGGGATTCCCGGAATTGGGCTTTTTTTAACCCGACCTGGATTTATTTGCGGGACGGACGAGGCATGATATTGCAAAAGATAGGGAGGTTTTATAAAAGGAGGGGGGAGGCCTTTGGGGAGGACACCACTTAGGCTATTAAAAAAAGAAAGGAAAGAAAACTAATAAAATTACCTTTCAATGTCTCTACTAACTGATGTTCCAATTCCGGGCTAATAGCGACTGGGTAGGGCTTCATTATACCTTCTGATGACCTAAAATTACAAGTAATATCAAATCAATATAAAATCGCAGACATAATCATCCTCCTAGCCTATGTTGACGTATTCCTAAACTATGTTGGGGTTGGCTACTTATCTAACCAGATGCAGCAGAATCAGTATTTGACTGCCTATCTGACCCTCACGAGGCTTGCTTGCCCTGGCAAGCCTTTGTCTGATAGTTTTACACAAATACACAACCCGAAACCCAACTTAAAGAAAAATACTTTTTTTTGTAATTTTTTTTTACGTTATTATATATTTTTTTATATATCAAACTTTGATGTCATACCTGTCCTTTTTCAATGTTCCACTGAAGGCCTCAATCACACCGAGATGGTATAGTTGTCTCACAATAGACAACGCACAAGATTTGCTAGCGGTTTGCTTGTTCGACGCGGTCTCACGACCGGTCACGTTACGGCCTAGTTGACGAACGAATATCGACATCTCGCAGCAGAAACTCCTAGAATTTTTAATTTTGGATTTAGTATGAGTCAACCTATCAATAAATATTTAAAAAATTTAGTTTGCCAATTTACTTGATTGGAAAAAAAACCTATAAAATATATACTGTACCTCTAGTACGAATTATTTCATCATATTTGTAAACAGTGTTATTACGTATCGGAAAAGCGGGCGGTAATGCGTGGTATAACACATGTACGTTGTTTTCTAGTTTATTTCCTTGCAAGTATGATACAAAAAACATTTTATGTCACTCGGGCGTTATGACAATATTACTAACGTCGAGCCATTGTTAGTACCCCTCGCCTGCAGCTTTGAATGTCCCATCGACAGTAGGTAATAACGTTCATTACAGTGTAATTATGTGACAGCAGAATCCCGTTCTCGAGTTAAATGTAGTTACAGACAGACTGACAAATCGGTTTATACGCTTCTCCATCCGGGTCAAGGTATACCGAGACTCTCGTTTGCCATAAATAAGAAATTGAATTAATAAATGCAGTTACAGACGGTCTGTGCAAGTTTTGAATGCCAGATACTTCTATTGAAGACAAAAAATTTCGTGCCCCACACGTCACAATATTTGTCTTCAAATAAAATCGTGACATATAGGGCACAAAAGTTTTCGTGTCAAGAAAGACTAGCGGTCAAAAGGATAGCTGTTGTTTATTTAGAAACCCAATATTTTTCTTTTTGCCCCACGCTAAGATGACATTTTTCTGTATCGTGGGTACGATCTATAGACACTGACGTACATGTCATGACATAAACGCACTCACAATCATCCGATTTATATAATCATCATCCTCTTAGCCTTATTATTCTCAAACTTTGTTGGGGTTGGCTTCTAATCTAACCAGATGCAGCTTAATATCAGTTTTCCTCCTATTTGACCCCCGCAACCCAAAGGGATATGATATTTTATTCGGATATCCGATTTATGTCATAAGAATGATAAATAAGCAAGCAAATTATATAAAAACTTACCTTTTTCCAAACTAGACGACACACGAATTACATTCTGGAAGTGTGGCCAAGAACAGTCAGTTTAAAGAGCTCAAACACACCTGTATTCAGAACAAAATCCAAGACTGTCATATATATTTTCAAATATTTCATATCAACATTTACTTAGTACTGGCATCAAGAATAAAAAAAATAATGCAGTCTGCTATATTCTACTTCAGACAAATTTGAAAAATCTTAAAGTTTTGCTGTCCTTTTCTCTCATTATCGGATTGAAAATGACAGCAATAAGTTTAATCAAATAAATTACATTTAGATAACAGAATCGGAACTATAAAATTTAATGTAGAAATTGTTTATAACAGTACAGAAGTAAATATTTAAGATAAAATGGAAACATGCAAATTAATAACTATTTATGTATAGTAATTAGTATTGTTTTGTCTTGGATTTGTTCAGTTGAAAATACTTAGCTCTTGAAACCAACTTTTTATAACGTTGAAACAAACTTTGCTCTATATTACTGCAAAGGTAGCTTCAATAAATATGTGTATTTAATAGTATATGCTGACAACACTTATCATTCATATTTATTGCCATTTAAAACTAGAAATTATTACAAGACTTAAAGTGGCAATATTTTAATATTTTTTGTGTAACCTAGATACTACTAGATTTTGCTAAATTTAGTGCACTAAATATGTTAGAACATCAATTTATTTGATGATTCTTCTTCTTCTTTATGGTATGGTTGATAAACAACCTGGTGTCAAAGTTTAAACCACTCTTAGGCCTCTGACATGGCTTTACACACCTTCGAAAAATCTCTCAGGTGTGCTGGTTTCCTCACGTTTTCCTTCAACGTTTTAGCAAGAGACTATTAATTTCTAATATGCAGTCGCACATAAATCTGAGAAGTCAGAGGTGCGTGTATGGCTTTCGAACCACGACCTTTGATCTACGATCTCTGATGATAAAATGGCCCAACGTCATGCAAAATTGAGAACCTAACAAATTTAGTGAAATTTAGCAAAATCTATTGGCACCTTAAGTTTAGGATGCACAGGTCCAGTAGAGAAGGACATAAAAATTATTACTGAGGTACAATAACCAAATTTACTCTTAATTTAAATGATAATAAAGATTATATTCGACTCTTTTACTCTTTTACTGGGCATAATTTCATCTTATACACTCTTTAAACATTATTTAGAGTCTATTTGATTATTGTATGCCAATAACTGGTCCTAAATTGAATAGGGAAACGATATGACAGAATTAAATAGTTAAATAAAAACTGAATCACAAATGTTGACAGCAGAAAAATCAAGATATCTTGACCACATTTTCAGATTGTCTACATCATAATCATTAGCCAATAACTTTTCAAATATTATGAATAATCAGTGGCTTATAAGCTTCAACTTAAAGTGTTAACACAAATATAATGGATTTTTGTGAGTCATAAGTACAAATTATGTAATCTAAAGAATAACTGAAAAGCCATTTTGCTTGTTAGCCCATTTTGGGTGCTTGAATGACTTTAAAAATCAATATATTTTAATCATGGAGACCTTTTTATAACGTTGAAACAAACTTTGCTCTATATTACTGCAAAGGTAGCTTCAATAAATATGTGTATTTAATAGTATATGCTGACAACACTTATCATTCATATTTATTGCCATTTAAAACTAGAAATTATTACAAGACTTAAAGTGGCAATATTTTAATATTTTTTGTGTAACCTAGATACTACTAGATTTTGCTAAATTTAGTGCACTAAATATGTTAGAACATCAATTTATTTGATGATTCTTCTTCTTCTTTATGGTATGGTTGATAAACAACCTGGTGTCAAAGTTTAAACCACTCTTAGGCCTCTGACATGGCTTTACACACCTTCGAAAAATCTCTCAGGTGTGCTGGTTTCCTCACGTTTTCCTTCAACGTTTTAGCAAGAGACTATTAATTTCTAATATGCAGTCGCACATAAATCTGAGAAGTCAGAGGTGCGTGTATGGCTTTCGAACCACGACCTTTGATCTACGATCTCTGATGATAAAATGGCCCAACGTCATGCAAAATTGAGAACCTAACAAATTTAGTGAAATTTAGCAAAATCTATTGGCACCTTAAGTTTAGGATGCACAGGTCCAGTAGAGAAGGACATAAAAATTATTACTGAGGTACAATAACCAAATTTACTCTTAATTTAAATGATAATAAAGATTATATTCGACTCTTTTACTCTTTTACTGGGCATAATTTCATCTTATACACTCTTTAAACATTATTTAGAGTCTATTTGATTATTGTATGCCAATAACTGGTCCTAAATTGAATAGGGAAACGATATGACAGAATTAAATAGTTAAATAAAAACTGAATCACAAATGTTGACAGCAGAAAAATCAAGATATCTTGACCACATTTTCAGATTGTCTACATCATAATCATTAGCCAATAACTTTTCAAATATTATGAATAATCAGTGGCTTATAAGCTTCAACTTAAAGTGTTAACACAAATATAATGGATTTTTGTGAGTCATAAGTACAAATTATGTAATCTAAAGAATAACTGAAAAGCCATTTTGCTTGTTAGCCCATTTTGGGTGCTTGAATGACTTTAAAAATCAATATATTTTAATCATGGAGACCCTCTAATATTATTATAAGTATACGCGCCGTATTTTAAGAAGATCATGCTAGTGATAACTAGTGTCTTACTGTATTGCATGTCTGTCTGTGGCATTGTAGCTCCCAAATGGATGAACCGATTTAGATAGTTTCACCTCATAATGACAACTTCCTGAAATGACAACCGGACGCAAAATATCCACATCGTAAAATAACAACTTTTCGTAATATCTCCTTACTTTCTACTAACAGAGAAAGTTGAAAATCGAATATAGAAGTTTGACAGATTGTAGTAAATTAATGAGCTGGTGTCTGTACCACGCAATCTGTACTTATGACTCTAATAGGTTAAATTATATATTTTATGGAAATAAGAAACATATACACCATTTAAAATAACCAAATATAGGTACATTATTTAAAAAAATGGTGATTTAAATAATTGAATTTAAAGAAAGACCTTTTTTAGTAACTTATGTGAAATAAGAGAGAGAGGTGGCTATTACATACAGACAAGACCCTAGCTTTTAAATATAAGATGTGAAATTAAGGGCTTTATGAAGTTTATAATTCAACCCTTAATAAAAATATATAATAACCTTATAAACACCATGCTAGCTATAATGCCACGCTAAACAAGGTTTCTAACAATAAAGTAATTTTAATTGGTAATTTCTAACAAGAAAATTCTATCCATATTGTAGCAAAGAGGGCACAAATTTGTTTGGCTTTTATAGAAAGCCAGAGAGTTTATGCTTACATACATTTCGACTATACGAAAGAATATGAATATTTAAAAGAAAATACATATATAATATTTAAATTGCCTACCACTTTATCTCACCACCCTATGGTTGACTGCTAGAGATATTAAATCCGCCAATGTGACTTGTGACATGAGGTTTAAATAAATAAATAATAATAATAGGGCTAGTATTGAAATTATCAATAACATATGAATTCTAAATCCTAGAGGAATACTAAGGACCTGTTTCACATTCTATGGATTAATTGTTAAATAAATAAAAAAATAGAATAGAATTTACATAAAATGATCTGTCAGGTTAATAAACGTCATTTTACCATTAAGAGGTGAAACAGAGCATAAGAAGATATGGTAGGTATAATATGATCAAGAAACTTTAAAAAAGTGACAAACCGTGTATGATCCGGTCCAACAGCTTTGTATGCATAATCAGTATTAATCTTATTGACTTGCAGGAACTGGTGAAGCTTTGACTTGGCATTTTCCATGTTCCAGTTGCCATGCAAACTGGCATTTATGTCCAAGTCTTCAGCCTCTTCTACGTTCTTCTGCTGTTGCATGCGATCCATGTATGTAAAGTTCTGGCTTTGACCACCATACGCTTGGTACGCTTGGCCCATGCTTTGCGGTCCCATACCCTCCTAAAACGTGATAACTATAAATAATAAGCGGTGAGTGTCATTTTAGGGGCGCACTTTTGTTTAAACAAGGTGACGCAAAAGTATGACTCTGTGGGAAGATGATATAATTTTTGCAGTCAGATCACTGAAACCTCAAGAACACGGAATAATTCCTAATTGACTAAATTTTTTTATGGTAGTAGGTAGGTATATGGTAGTTTATTTTATCCATAAATTTCTTCGATTTTTCTGGAAAAAAGGAGCCCTAATATCTCAGTAAATTCTTATTCAATGTAATTTTTTATTTCACATTTAGGATATGAAAACTGGTCTACGCATGCCCTTAAAATTTCTACGGTGATTTGAATTTAATTGTGTATGCACAAAACAGATATTTGTTTTGGTCTGTGTATTGAGCAATATGATAAATGCAGGAGAAAATCTTAGAGTGGGCCAAAATATGTTTAAATGTTAGCTTTCGTGAAAGTAACTAATGAAGTTGCACACAAATTAGAATAACAACACCAACCTGGAAAACAGGTCTATGTTGTTGTCTATCACCATTGTCCTGAGACTGAGACTGTCCTTGATCATCTTCTTCAGTTTTTAAAAGAACCCTGGATTCCTCAGGCACCTCATTTGCAGCAACTTGCCCAGATCTCACTAGAAAGTTGACAAAGTCCTTGGATGCGTTCATCTGGGCTTCTTTCTTCGTCGTCGAATTCCCGGCACCGACATAAGAGATTGTGTCTACTCGTAATTCGCATAGAAAACGTTGCCGATGTTTTGGCCCTGAAAAGTTAGGTTAGATATTATGATGTCAAACTTTGTCATATTTAGACTCTCGATAGAATATCTGACCACCCAGAGAGAATAAAAGTTACAATCAATATTTAATTTTAACCTTGTTATCGAAGTATTGATCTGTCAAAGACGACGCGGTGGAATGAAGAATACGATTGCTTTTACACATAGATTATAAAATTTACACAGGTTTCTATACATTTACTGCAAGTGGAAACTTAATTTTCAAATAGAATAAATAATAACTTACCTGTCGCACGAATATCAAACGATGGGTTTAGCCCTTTTTTAGAGCACCAATAGTAAAGGAATGATTTTCCGTCCATTTTGGATGTTGTAGTTATAGATCAACTACTAGTTATTTTTATTCAATAGACAGCTGCTATGAAAGTTTCCGTTCTTTGATTTCAATGGTAAAACAAGCCAAACTGGCTTCACAAATCCATTCACAAATTACAAAATACACAGTCACAAACGCCGCACACTATAATTATTAATTGTCAAAAATGTCAATTTCTGGTGTTGCCAAACAATAAACTCCTGTTTTCTTAAGATAAATTCGAACCGCTTGACGTGGAGATACAGTGGGTTCCCCGTTCCACACTTTCCGATTTGTTCCGATCATATCCGGATAAAATATATTAGAAATATTAGGATCTGATGATCTGATGTCTGAATTTTGATAATTAGGATCGGATCGGATAGGATTGGAAGGTGTGGTGTAACCCACTAAATGTCGAATGCACAGACATGGTGGGATACGACATTGCCAGCTCAGAATAGCATACCATGCTTAGCGCGACAAACTCGAGTTGAGTTCATTATCTCAGTCAATGATTTTATTCAAATCCGAGTTTGTGTCGATTGCAAGAGAATTGCCCCCTAGGTTCCTCTACTCTACAAATTATTCTCTATGTATGTTTCTACACTCAGCATGTAATTATTTTTGTAGTGTTTTTTAAAGCAGAAAAAATCTAATTTCGATTTTCTAGGGTGATCAATTCAGGGCTGTAAATCGATTAAAAAAACGATTAGATTTTTACGGACGTAGAAATAGATTCTTCGATTTTAGATAACCTGATATAATTTTATTCATTATGGAAATTTTATTATTCTAAGTTTCTATGTAACTTGATAAAAATATATTCTAGACAATAATCTAGTGTTGCTTAAAAAACCTCATTTAAAAAAAAAGGTGGTTTGACACACTGACACACGAAGCCTGATGGCTTCGTGTGTGCCATAGAGTAATTTCGGCGCACTGAATCCAAACGTGGGGTCCTTTGTCTCTGTCTCGCGATGGTGCTGGTGGGCGTGGCTTATCAGTCAAACTGCAGGCATTGTACCACATTGTACTCGCATTATCTTGACGCTAAACAAAGTTCTCATAATCTTTTTTTGTTTTTTTTATAGAAATAAGTAAAACATGAAGTGTTGTGTGTTAGGCTGCAAGAATTACACGGATCGTATACGTTCTGTTGAAATGAATGCAATAGACATCTCATTTCATAGGTTAGTATTTTAAACGTAATTTACTAAGGAGATTTATAGATTATTCGCATCTTCCGGCATCTGTCATAATATAATTTGTTTTCTCTGTACCTACTTTCGTTTTTCTTTTCCGCTCTAAATCTTAATCTATCTATACCCATATACCTACATAAAAATAAATTGCTGTTCGTTAGTCTCGCTAAAACTCGAGAGCGGCTTGCTTGACCAATTTGGATTTGGTTTTGAAACATGTGTGAAAGTCCAGGGAAGGTTTAAAAGGTGAGGAAAAGGGGTAGGGTAGGGGTAGCGTAGGGTAGGGGTAGGGGTAGAGTAGGGTAGGGGTAGAGAAGGGTAGGGGTAGAATAGGTGTTGAAGTAGGATAATCACGCGTAGGTACGAAGTCGCGCCAGGAAGCTAGTATTTTTTAAATCTTAACCTACACTTTACTAATCCTTAGCTTAAGTTGTAAACAATAATATCACATCTTTTAAACGGAAAATGCATTTTAAAAATACAACTGAGTTTAACCAAAAGCAGTTTTAAGCTTACTTTTGCTTTTACTTAATTTGGTTACCACTGCTTTATAAAATAACATTTGTTGAATTTTTTACAACCATTTTTACTAAAAAAGTTGTGCAGTGTGCTAAGATTGTTTACAACTTAAGCAATGAATAAAAAAACCGGTTATTCAGCTATGCAGAGATTGGTACCTATTTAATTCAACTTAACTTAAAGAGGCAGTAAGCAGAGTGCGTCCATTTTGCAAAAAGCAAAATAAGTAGGTATAGGTACTTAGGTATTATTTGCGGTTTATAACTGCACTTAAATAGGTACCTATATCTAGGTAGTAATTGACTGGGAGCTCATTCTCATGAAAATGATGGAGAATGACCCGGTAAGTAGCTACTGAACTAATGGTGGACATTTTACGCTACGAGAAATCGTTACGATCAGACTATAAGTACCTACAGTTCGAACGGTACCGATAAATCGCTACATGTCCTATTTATAAACTGTAGTTTCGTCCGATTTTTTAAGACTGCAGTCGAACGGAACAGTATGAAAATTTCAATTGATTAATCGGAATCGGACGAACTGTGCCGATGATCGTAACGTGTATGCGCTGATGGCGTCTCAAACAAATCGCGAATGGCTAGAACAATTTATTGAGCTATACTGCAGTGAACCTTGTCTTTGGAATACTAAAGGCAAAGAGTATCACAATCGCGATTTAAAACTGAACGTTTACGTTACGCGTACTAATAGAAAAATTCGCTTCACTTTTTTTTCTTCCAGGGCGAATATTAATCCAACAACTGCTAAAACGTCGTTCGTCGAAGCAATCAGTGACACGTGTGCGTCGGCACCGTTTATTGTACCGTCTGATCGTAACGATTTATCGTAGCGTATGGCTTGTACCTATGTCGTGGTGGCGCATTGGTTATGGACCCGCTTTGCAAACGCGTGGGTGTGGGTTCGAACCTGGCATGTACTAATGTGACTTTTTCAATGTCATATGTACTTTCTTAGTTAATCTAAGACACCACTGACTAACGGTGAAGGAAAACATCGTAAGGAAACCTGGACTTTATTAGTCTGAAATCGCCAACCCGCAGTGAGCTAGCGTGGTGATTAATGCTCAATCCTTCTCTGTATGAGAAGAGGCCTTTGCCCTATATTGGGACAGTTACAGGCTGATTTATTTATTTTATTTATGGCTTGTATTCCATGTACTACGATAAACTGTACCGTTCGAACTGTACAGTCTGATCGTAACGATTTCTCGTAGCGTATATGTCCACCATAAGAGCAATAAAAGAATACCACATATATTGACTAATTACTCTACCTATTCCGATCTCTAGGTGAGGAACAGACTGTCATTCTAGATATTTACCTAATGGACAAATAATGTTTCAGATTTCCAACTGATAATAAGTTAAAAAAGATTTGGATAGCAACGATCAACAGAGAAAATTGGACTCCAACGAAATATACCAGGATTTGTTCGAACCATTTTAATAGTACAGATTTTGATATTACCCCAAAGGGCCATAAAAGATTAATAATGGGAAGTTTACCTAGTTTAAGACTAGATACCCCGGTTAGTTTAAAAAAATATATATCTTCAGTACTTACTATTTTGCAGAAATCGTATAATTCTTAAATTGTTCGCGCAATATGAGTACCTACATACATATTCGCCATCTTTTTCCTCCTCTCTAGGTTAGTTACAACCCCCGACACACCCCGTCGCTAGTCACCTAAAATATTATGTACGACAACGCCGTTCGTAACTATCTTCAGCCCGCAAGAGTTGGCGTTTACTGAATGTCGTTAGTTTTGATACAATAATACGTAATTTATTAGACATTATTGCAGGATAAAATAAAGCCACCACCAGAACCTACCTCAAGTGATGTATGCGAGGATCTCGTAAAAACCGAGCCATCATCATCAGAATCTACCTCAAGTGGTTTATGCGAATATCTCGTATTTAATGATACACCAAGAGAAAAAGTACTCAAAGAAGTAATATTACAATTACGATCAAAAGCAAAATCAGATAAAAAGAAGATTAGAAGACTTCAAATGAAACTTAACCGTTTGCAGAAAAAGGTACTTATTTATGAATGAAATTAATTTAAATTTTAGGCTGCGTTCATGATGATCGGACAGAATGGCCGGTCGGTATGTACTAGGTGCGCAACCGGCGGCGGCAGACTGCTATTCCGCCTATGAGTGCGTCGCCGTCGGATTTTGCAGCTCAAATCTAAATTATTCTATTCTATAAATTAATTAGGAACTCGCACAGGTAAATACAAGCGAACATAAAAATACAGAACCATTTAACCTGTACGAGGCCAAAAAAGGTACCCATCTCAGCATTAAGCTGCAGCAAATATATTATTAAATGCTGCAGCTCTGGTATTTGGTATATTCTGACGAGTCCTGTAACATTTAAACATATTTCATTTATATCGTCGAGTTAGCTGTTAAATGGTTGCTACTTATAACTACAAGTCACGGTTGCTCGCACGCTTGCCATTAATAAAAAAATATCGATCACTCATATTTTCGTTTTATCTACTTGGACCTACAGAGTTTCAGGGGGTGATTCGCGACCTAAATTCAAACTAAACTATTATCATTTATTTCAGTTATTGGGCACCACGTCCAAGATAGGGCGAAATAGAAAAGCAAAAGGTGGAATATCTAAAGACCGGATAAAAAAAACACGGCCAAAACGAGCGATTGTACCGACGACACCTACGTAAATATTGTGTATTTTTTTATATCAGAAATAGTTCCTACTTTGTCAATAAAAATAAAAGGTGAAAAAAAATCTAAACAAAAATGTTTATAAATATTTTTTTATTTAAAAAAACACATACCTACCACACTCGTTCACATAATGAAGTTACAATTGAACGATTTGCAACACTAGCTAATATTTCAAAAGGAACTAAATAAATAAATACTTTTAATTCATAATCTTTCTTATTTATTGCGTAAAATCGTTCAAGTGCAACTGACTTAACAATTAAATTATGAATAATAACAAAGTACAATCATCCTTAAATATTTAGATAAAAATATTGAATTATTTTCTGTGTAATTTTGAAGATGAGTAGGTATAAATAGACTGTCTTATTATAAAACCAAAGGTGGTTTTGTAAATGGGCAAAAGTTTATTTTTCTTAAGACGATATTCGCGTCTCCAAAAATAAGGATTTACGTGGGTTGGACAATGGACATTATAGAAATTAAAAAGTATTGTAAAAAGTCGTTGACAAAATGAGGTGGACACACAGAATTGGTGGCACATAGAATTTATTGTGATGGTGAAGAATTAGTTTTAGCGAAGTCATTCAAGTACTTAATTAAATCAAAACCCAATCAGAAAATCTTAGCACATTATGAAATTAAAATTTTCTGTATCATCAATGCGTTGTGATCGATTTTAATGTCAAAATTAAACAGCACACAGTTTTGCCTAGTTACCTGGAATTTTATTATTTTTTAAATCACTATGTGGCAAACAGGTATACGACTTACCCGATAATGAGCAGTTATTTTTATGCTTGCAACACCAACAGCAAATAAATGAAGGTGTAGCGTAGTAGTTCATTCATTACTTGGGTCTCCAAGCAACTGGAGCGGCTACGATAGTCTGTTTTCATACAAAATATAGAGTATTGGAAGTATGACCTATCAAGCAGCAGTAATATTGAAACATTTATTATGTTCGGGATGCGAATCAATGAAATTATCAATACATCAAACGAGCGACTAGCGCGACGAGCGAAGTCGCGGGAGATAGTTAATTCCAGATAACAAAAAACTGCTTGAAAATTATCTGCCAGATTGTTTACCAGAGACGAATCAGATGTGGCGAATAAGGAATTGTTATAGCGGTTCTGTAACAATAAATTGCAACTGACGTCATAGTTCTCTTATTATTTTTATTGCTACCCTCAGTTCAAGAAACTTTTAACATACCTACTAAATAATAATAAAACATTACAAAAATAATTAATCTATGATGACGTTAGATAGTTTTATTATAATGAACAAAAAAAATAAATGAATTTAATTAAATAGTGACTATAATGTATATAACATAATGTTTATGTACTTAGGATTTATGTAACAATTATTTTATGTTAGACTGCATATTAAAAATGTAGACTGCAGATTTTTAATGTATATTTGTTATTCAATTATGTCAATGTTTGAAATGACGTCATAAATGTTATGTATAACAAAACCCCAATATTTATGGGTATATATGGGTTTGGTTTAATTGATAATATTAAGAGACCATAAAATGGATAAATAAATCGATCGATCGTTGATGGATTAGTAAATATAATTCTGAATCAAGGTTGTATGGATTATGTAGCAGAGCATGGCGATTTCTTTCTGAGAATCGTGAGGTCTTCGAATGTCACGTGATTTCTTTTTTTAACAGACTTTAAAAGGAGGAAGAGACTTTTTCCCTCTACCTTCAAGTTACTTATTGATAAAAATGCAGTATAACATAGAATATTTTAAATATAATAATTACGGTTATGGTTTACACAGGGACTATTAATGACTTACCCTTTAACCTAAAAAAATACCACAAAACAACCAGACATCAACGAGTTGTCATGAGATTTCAATCTACGAACGCAAAATAACAAAAATGATCCTTAAACCAATTAACATTAGGTTGAAAATCGGGAATAGCGTCTTCATAATATGAAAGTCATTTGGTATACTTCAAATGGGTGATGTAAAGCAGGCGGGATTATAATTGAAGTGATTTTTTTTTAATAGTGCTATTAATAACTTTGCAATTGTAAGATTTGGAAACATTAACCTAAATCACATTTTGATTCATTAAAAAAAGTCAAATTATACTATTGTCAATATCTGTAAGATTTTGAAACAGAATTAGCAAGAATTTCTCTGCCAGATAAGTTACCAGAAACTTATTTATAATAGGGTGAAAAGGGTCCAGTTTTACAAATTCTTAATGAAAAGACTGTCAAAGTAGCATGACAGATTTCAGAATATCATTAAATTAGTCTTTTATATCTTATAATTAGTATTGCTCAGGGCTTTATCAAAAATCAGTACTGTCATCTAAAATGCCATTCCAAATATTTTTAATGCTGCCAACATTAATTTAGAACACAAATTCAAACCGTGTTCGAAATAAAACCTCACCCATATTTTTAGACATTCCTATTTTAAAAACATACTGACATAATAGAAAAAGAAATGAATAAATTGAAAAAGGAATGTCTGTTTTTTTCCACCAATTGAATGACCGAACGGAAGTTTTATTGCTAATCAGTATAAGCGTTTTCTACTTTGTTCTTGGCGTTTTTGGTACCACATGATGCCTAGTACTACAAGTACAATGATGACTATGGCTATGCACATCATGTATAAGAAGGTTTTGACTCCTGACATGGCTGGTTTTGAGTCTTCAATTCTTTCGCGCGGAGCTTCGAACGATGCGGCTGAAGGAATTATGTGAGACCGGTCTTCGTCTTTATTTTGCTGTAAAGAGAAACGTTGTGTTATATTTTAACTTCAACAATTAGGAATGCAATTCACAATCAGGTCTCATTACAAAAAAATTAATGAGACGTAATCAAAGACAAGACGTTTTAATTTCTTTAGTCTTTAGATTATAGTAAATTGAACTTTATATTGCACTAAATTAAGGCCCAATTTCACAATTCACTTTACAAACCGAGTTTAATAAAACTAAGTTCAGCCCTACGTAAATTGCAGTTCTGAACTCAGTTAAACGCTTGAATCGAGTTTAACTTGAATTGATCGCATTTAGTGTCAGTGGTCAAATCGGCTCTAAGTATAACCTAAAGGCATCTTAAACCCCAATCCAAGAAGGCAATCCTTATCAATCAAAATATTTTTATTCATGTAGATCATTTTAGGCACTTATGAATAGTCATAATTATAAAATTATAACTAATTAGACTCTAGTTGCCAATTCCAAGGGCAGCCTACCCCTCATGGAGCAGAATCTGGCAAAAAACTCCATGGTTTCTCTTTTAAACAATGCGATGGCCGCATCCAATAAACGTGAAAGAGCTCTTACACGAATTTTTTTTCTTTTTTTCTAATCTTTGGTCCATCCTCCTTACCACTCAATTTTTTTTATAAATTTTAGTCCAAAAATACGTCTGCAATCGTACTTGATTTCTTTTATATATTAAGGATTTTTATATAAAGGTTTAATCGTTTTTATTTTCTCCTGAAAAGTTGACGTTTTTCACTCGAATAAACGATGCGGCCATCGAACGGCTTATGACAAGTTTAAAAAATTAATTTAAAAAAACTTACAGCTTCAAGAAGATCAAGCTCAAACATCTTGATAGCAATGATGTCGTGGTTGTCACTAAGGTCGCCAGTAGTCGCCGACGCGCCGTAGAAGTAGCCGGTGGGAAGCAACACGTTCTCCACTTTTAAACACTCCTTCCACGCATTTTTGCCATCCAAATCCGTTGATACTGGAATAGATAATTTATTTTTATACAAAAAAGGAGAAAGTAGGTCAGAAAAATATGGGGTAACATTTTAAATAAAGTGCCATTTTATAACATGACAAATAATTGCATACATTCTGATCTATTTTTGAATTAACATAGTAGTTAATGCCTATCCATAGACTATGAAACAGGCCATAAGGTCTACTCGATCGCCACAATAAAAAAGGAGAATTGTAGTTATGATGAATTGGAATAGTTACTTTTAACTGGGATAGTAATGATTCATAAGGATAGTTATTATTAATAGAATAGTTATGATTAACAAGGATAGTTACGATTAATTAGGATATTTTTGAGCAACTAGGATAATTTTCCTTTAATTGTATAATTGAGTTTAATCTTGAGAATACATACCAGTAAGTGTATCGTCCATATAAGTAATAGATATGTGGGTATCGTGATTATAGTTGCGAAACTTGGCTTCGCAGCCGGCTAGTTGGGTGTGGGTGCCGTCACGATCGTGGTCGTAGTGGAGCGACCCGTTGTTTATCATTGCTGATATGAACGGGTGCTGGTGCTGGAAGAACACATTGAGGCATTGATGTGGAGATACTCTAGTAAAGGGATCACCAATTAGCTTGATTGGGGATCCATGTTAAAAATATAAGACTTTAAGGGTCCGCTTGGTAGATGATGGGTTTCAACCAAGCTATAAAATTTCAAATACTAATCATATAAATAGATTTTTAGAACAAGTTGCGGCTATAATGCCTTACCATAGCTGAGATATGGTAAATTATGGTAAACTGGGCTACTGCTATGTCACAGCAGGTCCAGGAGGTACTAACCCCTTTATTAACTAACTAGCTTTTCCCGCGTGGCTTCAGTTACGTAGACTATAGAATTTGTACAGATTTTATTTACTTGAATCGAATTCATATAATGTTACTTACATATCTAGATATCTAAACATGATAAATGATCAAATTGTACAAAGAGTGCATGCGTCCACGTGCACAAAACTAAAGATAAGAAGTTTTATCCACTTACATTATGAGCACCATTATGGTTGCTGTACGTATCAAGTACAATCGCCAAACCCTGGAAGTAATCCTTGCTGCCAAACACCGGGCCGCTTTGCATACGGTCGCGGACGTACCATATCACAAACCCATCTCCAAACAGGTCTTTGCCTCGTCCGTGCACTTTGAATTGGACTTGTAACTCCCAGTTGCGGGTTTGACATGGCTGCCGAAAAAAAAGAGGGGAGTATTAGAGCATAGAAACCATTTTGTAATACACCTGACTAATAAAAAAAAAAATATAGTTCTTTAATTCTTTATTGAGATACACTCAATCAAAATCAGTACATGTACAAAGGCGAGCTTCACTCAAAGCTGAGTTTTCTACCAGCAAACCTTGGAGCGATAGAGGGCTGGCATGAAAGAGTTATTTTCTTATTACAAGATGCGACATATTATGATATTATTATATTTTTAATTAGATTACACTATCACGGGTTCTCAAACATATGGCGCCCAACGCCCACTTTGATAATAAAAATACCTAATTCTAGAATCAAATTTTTTACCATTTGTGTGCATCCTAAAAGCTTTTGCAAATGTAATTTTTTTAATGACCTAAAAATGTAATTATTTTAATGAATGGTGTCAAAGTGGAAGAAGGGAAGAGAGGCCTTTGCATCGAGACGATATAGGCCAAATAAATTATAATGTGGATAGGATATGGCCCATATTTCTGAGTCTGCGTGACCCTACACCTCCTTAACGCCCCCTAACTATCACTAAATCATCTACCGCTTCCAGCGCCCACAATGGAGCGTTATCGCCCACTTTGAGAAAGATTGAAGATATGTAATGATTTTTTTATACATATAAAAAAGGCAAGCAAACGGGCTGGCCATTTAATGATAAGTGATAACCGCCCATATTTGTAAACTAATATGAATATTAATATGAATAGGTATTCGAATATTTGACATAATATTATCATATCATATCTATACAGTGTAAGACTTTATTTCAGTACTGAAAATATTTTTGCATCGATCACATAGTTAATTCACAAGCACTAACAAATAATAATTTGTTACAAGTCTAGAACTATTTGTTGGCAAGAACCCTGCGTTTTCTTAGCCAAAACAAATCTCGTGTACTTAAACAAAGTTTCTGTGCAACAACCGAATTCGGATCAGCTATAATTTGCATTGTTGTTGTGTCCTATAGATTGATGTGATTAGAATTTAAACATTGATAATGGTGTTGATCTTGAAGCGTGTCTTTATTAATTAATTTAAACAAGTTTTCTCGAGACAGGATTACGAGATAGTGGAGAACAATTTAAATAAAAGCATTCTCATAATTTTAAATTTTTTTCATTGCTAAATTAATTTAGAAATTTTAATTTAAGTCTTTATTAGTGCCACGATGGTGGAAAATTTTCATACTATCCATTTGGTAATAATCTTAATGCCCTCCTGACCGAAATTCGATCTTAGCGGCCAATTTCAACGGAGATTAGCCAACTACGCAGGAGATATTATAGTGAAGAAATGTGTGCGCAAACACAGGTGCATTTTCTATTCCCTCACCTCATAGTCCGATGGGACGGCAATCCGTCACGACAGGAGAGAGATCAGGCGCAGGGCCATCGGCTTTACGTACTTTCCGAGGCACGAAGCAAGTGATAATTAATTTATAATACGCACATAACAAACGAAAAGTCTATTATATAGGCTATCGCGACTTTAAACTTGGTGATAAGCGGTAACCGTAGACTATGGACACTTGCAACTCTAGGAGCATAAAATTTGTCTGGCTGTACCTAATCTATACCTACTACCAACTTATGTAGGTCTTAATAATGTCGGTAATTTAGCACCTCACGATAAGTCTGATAAAATATATATTATTAGAAGTGTGTTAATTAAGTCGGTAACAGGAAAACTATTAGTACTTAAATAATCTTAAATCAATAATTAATATTTATTCCCTTAAATACTGGTATTGGAAAATGGTACTAACTTAATTAAATAGATTTGATACGAGTATTATGCATATGATTTCAAAAACTCAGTGGTGTGTGCCCAGACTAATGGGCATGACCGTTGATTGTTAAGTTGGAGGTCTCAAGTTCGAACTCCAAGGTTTTTTTATCACTTGCTTGAATGTCGAACAACTACACTTCAGATAAGAATAAGAAAGTCAATGACCTCTAACTGTAAACTGCTTGAAAAGAATGAAAAGAATGCTTTGTAAGGATTTTTTACTTTAAAAAAATTGGATATTCCCCTGTGTCGTGGTCGTGGGTGCAGTTCATCTTCAACATTTCAGCCAGAAGACGCCCACTGCTGGGCAAGGAAACCTTGCATTCAGGTGCATTTACAGAAATATAATGTCACAATGCACAAACATTCACACCGGAACAAATAGATATCTGTGGATCACATAAATATTTGTCCCGAGCGGGAACCAAGCCCGCGACACCAAAAGAACGCGGATCTCGATCTCCTAACCGTTACGCCAATCGTGACATCAAAGATATTTTTGCATACAATACGTTCTTTCTCTACATAATGTTGTGGTTTTAAGATGTTGCAAGTTTGGTATTAACTACTAATTTTGAAATAAAGACTTTAAAAAGTAAATAATATAATAATTTAATAAGAAATTTGAAAAACCAACTGTTTCAGATGGGATTCGAACCCACGATCTTCGGCGTACCGTGCCGACGCTCTAACCACTGAGCCACCGCGGTATCTCATCAGAATCAGTAGAATTTTTTTCTCTTTCTACACCTAGGGCGTAATAATAAGCTAACATGTGCTATCCTACATGTTAAAAAAAATCACAAAAATATTAAGTAAATAAAAATCAGTAGATATAAAAATAAAGCCATAAAAATATATCAAACTGACTTCAATTAACCATAAAACAAAAATTAACGTACCATGAAACCTTTTGTTTGGGATTGCTAGTGAAATTAAGCATTAAATAACATTCAGTGTTATTGAAATTTAAACTGTTTAGCTTGACACGTAAGGTGTAATTTTGCACTCTTAGCAGTTGTAATAGGGCGCTGTTTGGATGTTACCTTTTTTTCGGCGATTATTTAGCCTTGATCTAGTTGCTTGCTCCCATTGCTAAATTAAATTATTGACTGAATTGAGTTTCGCCTTATTTACTTCACTGTGTCCGTGTGTCCTTAGACATAACAGATTTAAAGTAGATATTATTTGCAGCATACAATATACCTATATTTCATTTTATAAAAATCATAAACAAAAAGTTATATTTTAGAACATCAATGGTTATAGTTTATGGTTATAATCATATTAATCATACTCTATGCTGTATGCTCTAAGCCGTTGTACTCTAAGGTCCTATAATGAAATGTGTTCATGTATTTTTATATATTGTCATAAAATTACTAAAAGAGGGCTAGTACATGCTGTTAGTACTCTAGTAATAATTATTATACTAGTAGTAGCTAGTACTGTCTACCCTTACAGTACCCCTAGTATGAGTTTGCAAGTTTCTTAACTTTACTGATACAAAGATTCAAAGCACTGGCTTTCAATACTGATTGTACCTACTTGTTATTAATTATTTTGTGCCAGTACTAGCCTATTAAAACTGGCAATAAGACAATAAAATTAAAGTCATAAAGATAACCAACTTTTCAATTTTATGTCTAGTTCATTATCACAAAAGTATGTATGACTAATGGTGAAACCTATGTTAACCTATGTTTTTATTGTAAAACACAACATTGTTTTGATAATTTTAATCATCCAAGCGCTTTTCATATATTATAAAGACAATAATAGACTAGACTAGTATTATTTAATATAAATAGGTACAAATAATTTAATTTTGAATAATGCAGCCTTCATAGCAATGTATTTTGGGTAAAATTTCTTCTAAACTTTAGCAGATAGATTTAGCTTAGGCTTAGCCTAGCCTAGTGGTATGACTATTGGACTGACAAGTCAAAGGTTGCCGGGCCGAGCAAAGTGTTATTGGGTTTATCCATTACCAAATTCTCAGTAGCAGCACAGTGTCTGGAATTGTTTCAGTTCCAAGTTTCAATTCCAGACTCTGTGCTGTAATGGATAAATGGAGTGCTATCACTAGTCTCGCCCCCTACTACATAGGAAATAAAACATAGTCGGCGAAACGTGGGTGTAATGCTTACACCTCTGCCTATCTCTTCTGGGGAACACAGGCTTGAGTCTATGTTATGTTGAAACGTCTGATCAAGTATAATAAACATGGTCAGTGGGTGTTTTGAGAACGACAAGTTGGTTTGAGAAACCGAATGACTGTTTGTTTGTTAAAATCCAATTAGGTAAACAAAAGATTGTTTGTCAAAAAATTGCTGATTGTCAGCTTGAAAGGTTCACCTATCTCGTAATACCCTCTCAAGAGCCACCTCAAGGGTCACCTACCTTGTAGGCAACAACCAATTTTCTTTGCGGACATGTTATCGTCTATAGGACACAATAGGCCCCAAAACTTTACATGCACATGTGTATTGTAGGACATTTTAAAGGTTAAAGTATGAATACCAAAATTGTTAGGTTTGTGTCACATTTTGAGTCATATTGATTGGCGTTTTATTGTTCTAAACATACAGCTAAAACTTTTAGCAAAAATAATGAAAATTATACAATATTATTTAAACAATGCCTTTGTTGAAAAACTTGTTTATCTGGAAGATAATGGCTTATTATATCATCAAAATGCATCATACCCGAAACTGCATTCTTGATAAATAATTGTTAAATTGTTTTAGTTGATAACCTTACATCGTTTGCCTTTCGGCAGTAAGTAACAATGGGAGGAGCTAGGGTGGCTGGAATAAAAAAAAATTATTCCCACCATCACGCTGAATACGCGCTAAGACGTGGACCTGCGGAAAACAGCCCGCCATACCAGTACCAAGTAACAATGGATTATTGTGTCCTATTTTTCAACCTTTGATATTGCATTATTTATCTTTTTGAGAATTTAACTTTCAAGCAGCGAATGTATACAAGCATCCGCAACCAATTGTTTTTTATTATTTTGTTTCCGTTGCATGTAAAATTGTAGGTTTAACTAGACAGGACTTGGTTGAAAGATAAGCAGGCTATAATTAAAAATTAATGTATTTCAAATATGCTCTTATCTCCTACATGGTCATTATTAGACCATAAACAACAACAAACATAAATAATTTAGTCTAAAATGTTTTGGCAATGCTTATTGCAGTTGCAGGTTAACAATATAAGTCATTCTGCAGTATCCAGATACACTTATATCTACTATATTATAAGTATAGACTTATATCTAAGACTAGTCTTCATATTGTATGCAAATCACATCATACATCTATAATTCTATCCACAGTAAAACTTTTGGGTTAACCCCAGTATAGAGATGGCCATTATTAAACCTTTGACTACCACATGGACTCCGGCATCTAGTAACAATTGATTTCCTTTTGTGTCTCATTTCTCGGTATTTGAATGTTTAAGGTGTACATTTTTAATACCTACTTAAGAAATCTGATGGATATTTTTTGTAAATAACTGAAATGACTTCTGCTTTAACACATCTGATTAAACAAAGGCATGTGAACATAATATGAATATTGATATTGTATGCATATTTCATTAAAAGATAAAAAAAACTATTAACTCAGCTTATCTCTAGCAGACACAGTTGACTCGTGAACTGTGTACACTGTGCACTACACTTTATCATGCACTTACGACTTATTTGCAAAAATTATTGAAGGTAATTATGTACTTACCACAGTATTCCAAATAGCCCCAGATTTTGACTGCAAGTCAGGAGTCAAACGGACGTAATTCGACGTGACTATTGTGCTACCTAAGAAGTCCCAGTAAGGCACCGACATTCCACTCCCTGAAGTTAATTGATAAATTGATTGTAAGCGCAAATTCGAGGTAAGATCAAAGTCACCGGGTAGGGGTCACTCACCTTGGTAGGGTTTTGTGAGAGAGTGCTCTCGTCTGATGTAATCCCTTGTGTTCCATTCTGCTAGAATAGAACTAATTAATATTGATAATATGAACACTTGCACCCAGTACAGCTTTTCATAAAACATTTTGGTAATTTTCTAGACGATACAATATGCAATGACAAGACAAACGCCAAATCATGGCAAATTGGCAAATGTCAGATTGGCAGCAGCGGCGCGGACGGCAGGCGCTAATCAGTGTTGCCAAATATGTGTTTACCAACATTATCGTTATTATTATTTTAGTAGAAATCAAATATTATAAAAATACTGAGAACCAAATTATAGAACTAGCGTCATAAATGGCTAGCTGCTATCGTTGTCTGGTAGAAGACAGTGGGAACTTGATTCGGACCATTCGGTAACCGTACAGCTTGGCAAAAAAGAGTCTGAGGCGGTGACAGCTGGAACTAAAAATAAAAATCTTAAAAACTAAGTTTGTGAGTACTAAAATAATATAAAAATGATTCATTTGATTATAATTAATGACAAAAAACTCGTCATAGAAATATGTAAGCACTAAATAACTTGTAATTTTGAATTGTAGTGTGAAAAGCGCGCCAGCGGCGCCCTCAATTTTTCCAGACTCTTTTTTGCCAAGCTGTATGTGTAATATGTAGATGTGTTTATCATTTATACTTTTTAAAGTCACAATCACAACACCTATAATAAGGCGCCCCATACACGTCTACAATATTATTGCGGAATAATTATTGTATAACTTTATTCTTTACTGTCAAAATATTAATGCACAATATTATTGACCGTTTATGAGGTAATCTTGAAGGTTGCTTAATGATTTTGACCGTACAAAATATTACTAAGCGGCAAAATTCTATGGAACATATTTTAACTTAAATTTTGCAACACTGACATTAACGTCAATTTGTCGGTAAAACAGTGATGTTGTAGATTAAAAAATGAAGGTCCAGTAGTGCATTACTTTTTTGAAAGATGGCGCTATATACCACACTCAGAGCCATCTAGCTGTAAGATATTTTTGTAAAGTCATAAAATAAATACAAGTTGATTAAAGATTCAATCTTAGTCTTCGTACTCTTTGATATAGATGTCTCTTTTTCAACACTATCTTTTCATTAAAAAAAAATTTGCTCAAGCACTATAAATTGTCTGTTAGATAAAATAATAAGTTCAGAAGTTGCATTCGTCGTTTGTGAAATTTAATAAAAAAAAAACGAAGCTCGTAAATTGCCATGCTAGGCAAATTGCACCTGCGGCAAAATATTGCATGCGATCGAGCGAATAAACGTGAACGAAGAGAGCCATGACAAATGAACAGCCGTTATCGATCAGTTAATTAACTAACTGTTTGCTTCTGTAATTTGCATCGTTTCCTATTATTCTAATCGCTAGGTGCTTAGATTTACGCTTAGACGGTTAGATCTTAGTTGCGCAGGGCTTCGATTTTTGAATTTCACACGTAGGTATGTATGTGTACATACGTAGGAAATTCGAGTTTCCTTATTTTCAAATATCTTATTTCATATCGATGATTAAACGACTGATGCCTACCACTCTCTACTGATAGGAAATGTCACATGTAAAGAACGGTGATTACTGTCGCACCAAAGATTATTTAATTCATTATTCCATTTCATATTGCAGTTCATTACCGGTTTTTACCGATCAATTAGTAGGAAATAGAAACCGGTAAAAACTCTTTTTGCGTAAACTGTATAAAATATATTTTAGTTAAGTTTGTTGACAAAGCAGTTTCGAATGATTCACATATACTGGAAATCATGACTACTAGTGGCGGAGCCTCCATAACACGATTCCTACCGGCTTCCTATTGAAAAATGACACAGTCAATAATGTCTTCTGACTTCCATTGGTTTTTATTTGGGTTCAATTGGGTTGGCTCCGGCTTACCTCTTGAAAACTTACCCTGCGCCACTGATGAAGCTCGCTAGTGAGCCGCTCTTATTCACGTGTGAAATTGTTTCGTATGCAAATATGATAAGTTATCGGTGAAATTCTGGTACCCAGGGGTGGATTGTAACCCGCCTTACCCAATGTAGGGAAGAAGGCCAAAGAGGGTGTTGGGGTATGTCCAGAAACCTGGACGTCAGGACATCACTGTGCAGTGGGTGCGAGCCCCACAGAACCGTACGTCCTCCGACTACGGTATGCTGTAGAAACATTTTTTTACTCCCCCGGCCACAAAAAAAGGGATGGCTTGAGACTTAGGCTGTGACCTATAGGGCTTAGTATGACTTCGCAACTTTACTTACAAGATCGGTATTTATAAAACAAATCTTTGAATACAATCTAAGATGAGATGATGGATTAGAATCTAATCAATCAATGCAGTACAATCTAAGTACCTAAGTAGCCTTACCTATATTTGTGAAGTAGCTTAACTTATATTTATATAAATACAGGTACCTATGTAAAGACGTCCTATAGCCAGCAGTCATACTAGGCTACTACTACTACTAGGCTATTTCAGCTTTAAAATTAGAAGCCTTATCACCGTAGCCGGAATCGGCTTGGAGATGTACTTATATAATTATATAGGCTATCTTGACGCTAAAATATATACCTAATAATATAGAAAGTAAGGATGTTTATTATACATTTTAGAAGTGTTATGAATTCATAACGAACTCAACTAGGTATGTTAGTTTACTTACCTACAAGTTAAGTTCTTGATTGAAGACCTTCGCCTGCGCTGAAAAAAAAATCAACTTTTCCATGAAAGTTCTATTGTACACACACAAATCTTAATTACACATACACCTAATTCTTATCAGTTATTGCATTATGCTGTACCTGTTAACTTGAAGTTAATCTGTAAATTCATAATTGTATCGGTTTCAAAATAATCGATTTTCAATCAATCTGGAAGGCGATTACTTCAAACATGTTTTTTTTTATTTTATGTAGGTATGTTTTTAACATGTTTATGCACATGATTTTCTTATTAAATGAAATTATTTAATAAGAAATTCGCAAAAACAACTGACTCGGGCGGGACTTGAACCCGCGATCCCTATGGCGTGCCGTGCCATCGCTTTACCAATTAAGCTACCGAGTCACGCCCGCTTCAGTCGTTTTTTTTTATTAGCCTACTGTGTCCCACTGCTGAGCAAAGGCCTCCCCCATGTCCTTCCAAGTATCCTTTTCCCGCGCTACCTCAGACCAGCCCTCGTGATAGGCGTCAATCATCTCGCCACAAACAACATGTTTTAATATGAACAATTTTCGGCTTTACGTGGCCATTGACTACGACGAATTTACGAATCGATCAATGTCAATTTTGGCCCTAATAAATCGGTTTTTCGACGTCATAATCGAAGGGTTACTTTCCCCGTTTTCTGATGGATGCATCGACTTTCACTTGGGTTTGCTACATAAACTTTTGCTAAGGTCAAAACCGCACACCGGCAGGTCAATGACATTTGAATGGCGACTTTTACCATCAGTCTTGATTTTTTGGTGGTCCACACGTGGATCGTCTACAGTAATTGACTTGATACTAAGTTCATTCTGTATATATATAACCATCATATAAATAATTTTAATATTAAGGTCTTTTAAGTTTTCTAAATAAAATTATCAAGGTAAGTATCTAGGTACACAAGAGAGGATGACGTGTACAGTAATTGACTTGATACTAAGTTCATTCTGTATACATATAACCATTTTATAAAGAATTTTAATATTAAGGTCTTTTAAGTTTTTTAAATAAAATTACCAAGGTAAGTACCTATCTAGGTACACTAGAGAGGATGACGTCTACAGTAATTGACTTGATTCTAAGTTCAATATCATGTAAAGAATTTAATATAAAGGTCTTTTAAGTTTTTTAAATAAAATTATCAAGGTAAGTAAGTACCTAGGTACAAGAGAGGGTGATGTTAAAAGTAATGGCTTTTCTATTTAATAAACTGTGTTGTCAATCCACTTCTGAAAATTTGGTTATTGTCATTGAATTTTTGAATAACTTTATCCGTATTTAAAATTTGATTTCAATTGCTTTTGAGGTACTCAATGGCAGCATGGTACTAAGGTCAATGACTCTACATTTATTCAGATAGAGAAACCTATGTTTGGAGAACTTTTCTGGTTTTTAGTTCAAGTAGGCATATTAATAAAATAAGAACCAATGAGTATTCTCACGCAGATTACCTCTATAAAAAAAAAACAAATTTTCTATTTTTTCCACAAAAATCTGTTAACACAACTTTCAACACCAACACGTTTCTTTGGAAGAACATTTCCATAATAAATCAAGATATTTATGAATTTAAAGTAGTTAGAAGCCAACCTACACGGTAAAACATTTACTAACTAGGTACCTATGCAGTTCCGGTTGTAGTCAGTGGGAGTAATGTATGCGTACAATTATTACCTGCTCTAAACGGAGAATGAAAATGTCATGAGGATATCTGCAGCACCCCTGAAAGATGTTTTCATATCGTAGGCTTTTTTTATCTTTTTTTCCCCTTTAGGACTCCACCACCGCCACCTTCTTCTTTTTTTATCGTTTGGTGAACAACCTGGTGTCAGAGTTTAAACCACCCGTAGGCCTCTGACATGGCTTTACACACACTTGAAAAATCTTTCAGGTGTGTAGTTTACGATATTTTCCTTTACGGTTTTAGCAAGTGATAATTAATTTTTAATACGCACATAGATCCGAAATTCAGAGGTGCGTCCAACGGTTATACCACTAGGCTATCCACCACCAAGGACCAAAAAACCACATGGTGTCCCTCGATGGACCTTTGGGCGGGAAGGCGGGTTTTTTAAAAATACGAGTGTCAGGTAGCTGTTTTTAAATTGACAGAGTAAGGACTATGGCGACCTGTGAAGCCCCTCTTGCCTAGATAAAATTTCCTAGTACTTTGCGAATATCTCACGTTACACAGCTTTCGTTGCCGACGGTACCAATAGAAGGTATAGAATATTGAGTGGTAGTCTCAATTTCATGACAACCTACGTCTCTCTCTAAGTGTGTAAGGTTTTCTAAAATGTGAAATCTAAGGGCGATGCTCCCACGTGGGTCGACAATTGGCACTTCATGGGAAATCGTGTTTCATCATCGGTGTAGTCTTTTCTCCAATCTACAGACAACAATGAAGACCAACTGTCTGTCTTGTTGTGTATTTCGAATAGACATGAGACCATTGTGTCTTTGAAATGTTTCGTCTTCATTTGTGTGAAAAAAAATGAAGATGAAATGTCTGAAAGGTGTTGATAAGATGCGATGCTGTTTAGAAAATATTTTTTCGCAACTTTGATGTTCTGCGCAGTCGCAAAATAATCGCAAAAATTTTACGCAGACCTTCGATTCCATTATCTCATCTGAGACAGTACCTACAGTTAATTTAAAATTGCCGAAATCACTTCCTCTAAATTCGTACATTCAGCTCTGAAGCTCTGAAGACTTATGTGATAGGAATACAGCACATAGAAAATGGAATGTGATTTCTATCGCCAAGCCACTGTGGCTTGATCCCACTCCAGAATATCATGTGAGTCTGAAGAGTCTAAGTTATACCTTTTCAGGAAATATGGTAAAATGAAATCGTATTGATGACATCTTGAAAAAAACACAACCTTATTGCTCCTGCCAAACTAATAGCTTTGCTGTGTGAACTTATTAGAAAAGTGAGAAATGTATCGGTTTTACGAAAAGCACATAAGAGATGATGTCGACGCTTTGTAAAGTCTAGTCAGAGGCCTACTAACGATTTAAACTCTCTCACTAGGTAAGTTCATCAAGCCTACGTTAAGATTCTTGCCTTTATTCTACACGTCAAAAATATTCTCAATTTACAAAAAAAAAAACTAATTTTAATAAAATTTAATTTACAATGACTACAAGTTTTCTGATGCATTATACATTTTAATAATATCAGCTTTTATGAGCCATTCCACTAATGATTTATGTTAGACATTAGTCAACCACTTAGTTATATGACGACGATTAGAAACGGTCAAATAAAATGCAAAGTTCCACAGTTTTCCAAAGTTTTAGAAAGTTTATCATGTTCCGTGAATTGAATGTTTTAAGTATATTTGCATGTATCATTAGAAGATTTATGTCTGTTTGGTCGATAGTAGGTGTCAAAGATCAAGGTCTATATAATGGGTTTAGACTAAGAGCTTTTGTTTACCGGCCACATAAAAAATGAATCCTACAATTTCGTCGATCTCATCAGTTTTCTTACCATGTTTCAAATCGTTTTTGCAAGTGATATTTTTAATTTTGGAAAAGTTATGATGACAGTTGACACAGTTGATGACAGTGATAGCCTAGCCTGTTGGACTGCCGGGTCAAAAGCACCAAAACCCAAGCGAGCCTTCTGACTTTTCCTTTCCTAGTGCATTTTAGAAATTAATTATCACCTGTTGAAACGGTTAGGGAAAACGTGAGAAAACCAGCATACCTGAGAGATTTTTCAACGGTGTGTTAAGCCATATCGGCTTATGGGCGATGTTGTTGAACTTCGACACTAGGTATTGTTTATCTATACATATAAAATGCTTTGTCCTGAATGACTGACTGATTGACTGACTGACGGATCAACGCACAGCCTAAACCGCTGATCGTGGAGACCTGAAACTTGGAGGGTGTATTCTTTGTATGACGTAGGGATCCGATAAGAAAAGATTTTGCGAAATACTACCTCTAAGGGGATGAAAAACGGGGGCAAAGTTTGTATGGAACAACGTGATTCCTTGGTGCAATCTACTTCAAATTTTGCATAAACATTCTTTTACAGAATTAATGGAACACGTGTTTCGTATTTTATTAAAAATTCATCACCTAACGGGGTTAAAAAGGGGTAGAAAGTTATTTTGGAGGTGATTTGCATCGAAGTTGATATCAATACTCCTTAGTGTTTTTGATTTAAACTGGCTTGGTGCAATGTAATTCTCTTTAAAATTGGAATGTCAAATATAAATCGGATTAGAATTCGATATTTCAATGATATTTGTTCTTTTATATTTGAAAGAAAAATTACCTTTTAAGTACCTACCTTGATTTTCCTTTGAAAATTCCTTGGAAATCTTTTAGATTATAATTATACTAGCGACCCGCCCCGGTTTTGCACGGGTGCAATTGACATATAAATCATCCTCTTCAATCACCTATCTATTAAAAAAAAACTGCATCAAAATCCGTTGCGTAGTTTTAAAGATTTAAGCATACATAGGGATATAGGGACAGAGAAAGCGACTTTGTTTTATACTATGTAGTGATAGTGAAGCGAATATTTGTGATTAACATACACATTATAATTGACTGTCATTCGCCCTATACCTAAGTCTGCTTAAAAGACACTAAAAGTAGTGGCATCGACTCAAAGCTGTACAATTTGTTCTCATGGGCAGTACAATTTGTTGATTTATCATTTTTCTAGGTAGGTACCTAGATTATATTCATTCGATTTAAATAAATAAATTCTGTTCAAAATATTTTATAGTCTACGTGAGCGAAGCCACGCGGGAAAAGCTAGTCAACTATAAGATAAAGAAAGAGAAAGAAGTTCTTTAGAGTTCTAGTTGCCTCTTTTGATTAAGCGGTCTCAAGAGTGTCACTGAGGTCTGGAATTTTATCAATAAAGGCAGTTACCGCAAATCGACGTCATCTTGCGCTTGTTTTACGAGGGGCCGAACTACTTTTTATACTACTAAGGTGGCAAATATGTCCGCCTGATGGTAAGTGGTTCCTGGTGGTGGTGGTGAATGGCAACACCAGGGATATTATATCTTGTGCGATAAGCGTTTTTGTTTCGGTTCTGATAAATTGTAATGGACAAAAATAACATGGATGGATATTGGATAATGCCGATGGTGACTTAAATAAAGTAAAACAATGGCTCGTCCTTGATGCCATGCTTGATGCTATGCCTGGAACTGAACATAGTGTCATTTTTTCTGTACCATATAATTTTAAAAACTAGACAAGATGAAACCAGATTCTTAAAATTCACACCATGTCATTTTTTGTCTTGCTTGGTTTCATCAAAGTCATCGGCTGGACCTTCACCTATCTCACAAGTCATAAGGTCTGTGTATGTATGTCTCAAATACAATCGACCTAATTCCCAACTCTCTCCTGGTACTTTTACCTTCGATGCCCTAAAACGTGACGTCACAACTTTCTACAGGCATAGGTTAATGAAAGTGACAGATAAAACCAAAAGTGGAGGCACCCCGAAGGCTAACTACTCGACCTTCCACAATAACACACATTTAGGTCGGAGAAAGTAGTGAAAGTCTATATTTGACCATGATCTACTCTTCGTACTCTCCCTAGATATTTTTATCGTGTTCTTGACATTAACCATTCACTTTTTTCTACAGCTATACAGTAATTTCAACTCTATTTCTCAGAATTCTGATGTCAGAATCGCGTGCCCCAAATGTAGGTCAAAAGCAACAATGTTCTTATGATTGTGTTTTAATGATGATTTCTTTTTAATTTTTTTCAATGAGATTACAGCTAACGCTTACTTACTATCAGAATTATTCGAGATTATTCTTGGCTCGATAGTAATTGTAGGAAGAGGTTGTTTTATAGTCGGATTTAAAATAGAGAAAGATTGAATGACTGACGAAGATAGATTAGAATTCTTGTGTGGTCGCCGATTTCACATTTCGTTGTCTGGAGCTCGTAAAACTTGGAACAATACTAGTACATACAGAGAAGTGCATAGCCGTTGCATTTGTCTAGAATGGTCGCGACGACGTTGAGGAAAGATCGCGCGGGCGTCGTCGTCGAGATTTTCACCGCTTTCTATACACTTTCACTTCCGAGGCAGGCATACAGACAAAACGACTATAACACGAGGCACACAAGCTATTTATCGGAACTGCGCTGGTGACTCAGTATGTGTTTACAAACTAACCTTGGTTTAGAAGGAAAGAGTACATGCATCGGATTAACGAATCAAGTTGTTGCTGCTGGGCACTGTGTTGATTGGGAGTAACCATTCTGTCAGGCTTTGTAGTGGCCAATCTGGTATAGAACTCTGTCAGTCTCACTATGACTGAATTTGGTCATATTGAAAAATAGGAGCCTATTCCATAAAGAGCTAAGAAATTGAGGATTGTCTGTTAAGAATAAGATTTATCAAAATAGAAATGTCTTCACAATTTTTACCACATTTGAAAACCGATAGATTGTTGTAATTTTTGTTATACTACTAAGGTAAAACGCCATGCATAGCTGTCTGATGATTTCAGCAACAACAGGGGTATCAGAGGGGGAGGGGGGGAGGCAGATTAAGGAAGGGGATTATGGAAGAGGGGATTTAGGCCTCCTCTTACAACAAAATACTGTTAATTCACGCCGATATCCTATGAAAGGATGCCAATATTCCCTTTTACGATGAATCGATGTGTGTAAGCCTATAATTATCATATTACGTTTCTATTAAAATAATCGTACCTATTATTGCCTTTATTACCTTATTCCTTGGACTGTAATTTCCTTCTATTATTAAGGGCAAAAGACTCATAAATAAAACTAGTTGTTACATGACGTCATTAGCGAACTGGCCCACCTTTTCTGTGTCATAGTTTTCGCGAGTTTAAAAGCAATGTCGCATCGCATCTACAATTTAGATAGATAATAAACTTTGATATTTATGAGTTATACGTTTACGTTTCGTTTATTTTATACTAGCTGTTCCCCGCGACTTTGTCCGCGTTAAATTAAATTTTCCCGTAAACACGTTTATAAAGCAGCCAGATTGCCTGTTTTTTTTCTTACTTGAATCACAGATATTGTTATTTTTTACTGAAAACTTAACTTTTTTTTTCAGAATAAAAAATAGCCTATAGCACTTAGGGATAAAGTAGCTTCCTATTGGTGAAAGAATTTTTAGGATCGGATCGGTAGTTCCAGAGATTACCCCTAACATACATACATACAAACTTTACCTCTTTATAATATTAGTATAGATTACTAATATTTCTTTTATCATTAACAGATTCGTCCTCGAGACTACAGATACAATAAAAATAAAAATAACATGAACCGTATGTGATTCACGGGACAGGGAAAGAGTTATCACTATTCATATCTTTACTGTCATCATCATCATTGCGTATGGCATTCATCCTGCGTGGATCAAATGGCTATATCCAAGTTTTTCAGCCAGCCTGCGGCAGCAGGTGTGAGTTTGTGGACTTCCAACATTCCACCGGGAAAACAGCGAAGTGGGCATTCGTTTACCACATGGGAAAGGGTCTGGTATGGTAAAGTGATTTACAATCCCACTCTGGTAATCCCATTAGTCAAATGTAGATACGTGATTGTCGTTAAAAGATTAACAACTTGTCAGATAGGGTCAACTGTGTCATTACTATGTCTCTCTTTCACGGACCTCTTTTCTATTGGGAAGAGACCTGGTCCTTTAAAAAGGCTTTCCTGGTGAATCAGAGTCTACAGACATAATCTTGATATTGTAGTTAATTTTGTCTCACTGCAGGACAAAGGCCTCTCTTCCTTTTTTTCGTTTTTCCCGATGTGCAACTGAGTCGAGTCGAGCTGAGTCCTGAAAACGTCTCTCGCGTAATATCTCGCTACCTTTTTCTAATCCTGCTGGAATAATGATGGTGGCTGTGGATGGGGCCCAGTAAATCATTTGTGATTTCAGATAGAATTTTCCAGGCTTCTATGGCGTTCTTGATTATCCTTTTGTTAATTAGGCCGAAGATATTTTTGAGAGGGTAAGAGAAAATAATAAATAAATAAATCAGCCTGTAACTGCCCCAATGTAGGGCAAAGGCCACTTCTCATACGCTTTAATTTATTTTTTTAAAATAAATTAAATGTTATTTTTATAGTGAAACTTGGCTACCTCAGTTTTGAAGTTAGAAACTCAGCTTTAATAGCTAATCTCGTACATAGGATAAGAACAGACGGAGAAAATATCTATACTTATTTATAAAACAAAATCGAGTTTGTTCGAACACGTAAAACTCGAGAATGGCTGGACCTATTTTCATGGTTTCTAATTCGTTGAATTTGTCTCCGCCTAGAATAGCAGAATAGAACAAAAAATGGAATTATACTCCTAGGGTATGGTAGGGGTAGTGAAGGGTAGGGTAGGGTAGGGGTAGAGTAGGGTAGGGTAGGGTAGAATAGTGTAGAGGTATAATCGTACCAAGTCGCGCTGGGCTGCTAGATTGGATAAAACAGTTTTTATTTAATAGTCTGAATATTAAAATTATTTATTTATAAAAAAAAGTTAATAGATAATCCAAAGCCAATACAATTTATCTATGCATTTCATTGGATTATTTTATTTAAGTTTATTACTCACAAAACAATTAAGTTTATTTACGATGTGATTATTATCATAATTACAAGATTTCGTTAATATTTTACACCTACATTCAGATTATTAAGCTTTTAATGTATTTTTGGATCGGTTAAATATTTTGACTTGAAAAGATTATCAGCTTTTTAAAATAAAATTCGATTACATTATTTATTTAATATCCAAAAGTTGGGGTTAACGTCTTATCGAATTAGCATTTAAAAATAATGTAATTAATGGTATTAATTTTTGGCATTGGTTTTTTTTACCTTGGTGCATTGAAAATAATAAATATGGCGATATCAATTCGGAGATTAGATACACAGATGTCGTCGGCAAATTGTCACATTCGCGCATTTTACAAACGGCCCCGTCTTTTCGCAAAACAACTAAGTTTTGTGAAATGCCGAAGGCAGATTGTGGAATGTATTCATATCTGGACATGAATCATGACATGACAGACCCTATAATACAATACCAAAACCATGATCAGACTATTATAATGAAAATAATGAAGGCAAATCGTACTATTTCCTGATATATCGACGAGGATGAATTTTAATAAGCCATTCTGGCCCCGCTGAAGGGACGAGATGCGGCCATATTATGCCACAAATGCAGAACAAGATTACTTTTATGTGAAAAAAATGTGATTTGATTAGCACAAGCACACAGAATTTTGATTTTGGGCTTTTTGCAAAAAGTAAGTGATTTTTAAGGCATTTATTACGTATGGAAGGTGGAAAAGCCGTGAACAAGAGTAAAAGAGTGCCTTAAAAAATGCTGGTGTGCTTATACTTAAAATTAAAAAACAGATATATTATGACAATTGGACAGATTACAGAAAAATAATAAAATTGCACTTAATAGTCACATAATTGACAACTCCATAAAAATTTGATTGCTTGTAATAAATTTTAATAATTTCTCAATTGAGTTCTGAAATTGAATCAGAGCGGCGTTCGTTGACCTGAGATCTGAGATGCAAATTGTCGTTTCTTTTATTATTGTATGCGCGTTCTACATTTGAAAATTTCTCTTGATCTCATTTTTTAAATGTAAACAAGAAATCGGACTACGACTATTTTTTTTTATTGTCTGAGAAGTTTTTTTCAAAAGTATTTGTTTGGTATAAAAAATGTCGGTGGTCTACTTTATTTATGCTGCAAACATTGTCTTTTTGTGTTTTCTCTATAGTTTGGATCGTAATTTCGGATTTCTCTCGGAGGGAATAGAGAGTTCACCTGGCTTTGCGCACACACTTATGCTATACCTATCTCCTGCGTACTTGGTCAATCTACGTAGAGATTGGCCGCTGTGACCGAAATTCGGTCAGGACGACATTATTATTACAATATAGGTTCTGAAACACACATTTTCCAGTTCCAGTCACACATTTTTAGTGCATTATGAAATTAAATATCTCTATACCAGTAGGCTATTACGACTATCCTTATTACTACACTTTAAAAAATATATAAATAAAGAAAACGCCCTTAAACACGTTGGTTTTAAACTTGTAAACAAAATAATATAAATACTGGTTATCTGTGGCGGAGGGTGAATTAGGTAAGTCGGAGCCAAACCGAAGAAAAACCAATAATGCCTACTGACTGTGCCATTTTTCAACGGAAAGCCGGTAGGAATGGAGTTGTATGGAGCCTCCGCCACTGCTGGTTATGTATTTAAATATTGATGAGGCAATTCTATTTTTAGTTTGTTTTGTCTGTGGGCGACTTTCTTGCGACATAAATGGAAAAACTGGGTTTCAAATGACGTAATACTGTGCTATTATTTTTAAAATGCTTTGTTTATTTTTTTAAAATATAAATTGCGTGTCCTCAGAAGTTGGACGTAAATGTGTATAAGGTTACATTTTCATGTAGAAACTTATATGCGAAAAATTTCTGCCTGACTGTGATACGAGGACGTACTACCAACCAGTGGCGAAGGCTCCATACAACTATAAGATTTCTACCGGTTTCCCGGTCAGATTGTTTACTGACTATGCCATTCGATTTTCTCAGGTTTGATTTCGGCTTTCCTTTACAAAAATTGACCCTTCGCTACTGTTACGTAGTGTTACTGTTCTTTTTGTTTGTGGGTTCCCCACCTTCATAAACCACCCGGAGAGATTTTTAACGATGTCATATGCTATGTCAGAGGCCTACAGGCGGTTTAACTTTGACATCAGGTTGTTCATCAACCAAAGATATGGGATTGTCATGAAGCAAATACAAAATTATTTAGTGGTACAGGGAGGCACTTTTAACTACAGACTAAGTAATTTACAGTTAACTACAGAATCATTATTTTTGTAGAGTTATACTTTTCTTTAAGTCTATGCAAGATTGTATTTAGGTATTAGATAGTATAATTAAAATTAGTTATTGTAGTAAGCCAACGTTATTGACTGTTGTTTTGAGTTAAAGATGATAAATATGATATTATTATATTGTTTATTTTAGGCACGGCTCAGATAAGATTTAAATGAAGCCTAGTATCGACTTTTTGCTCTAAAACTATCGATATTTTTTTGTAGAAAGGGCTTAGTTTAAACCTGTGATACAATCGATAAAATAGATGGATTGAATATCATCACCTCTACCAATCAAATTCAGATTTGAACAAAGAAATACTTAGGTACATTTTTCTTCCCCCCTTTGAAGGTTTCCCCCCGTAAAAAAGGTAAGTACATTAAAATTTATAACTGATTTAAGATGTCCAACTAAAAGGATTCGGTTTATTGCATGGTAGTCATTGCGGAAATGTAAAGAACATTAAGGTTTCATGAAGAAGTAGCCTTTTAATTGACTTGACGTTCTGTTAGATATTTGGGTGAGGGTTGTTGAACTTTGTTTGATGAATTCGAATTTAATTTTGACATTTTTGATTTGTGGACTGCGCCTCCCTCAATCCCTATAGAGAATCCTCAAGAATCAAGGATAACCTGAAAACTGAAAATAGCAATGATTGTATTTTTTATTTATTTATTTATAGACTCACGCCTGTATTCCCCAGAGGGGGTATTCAGAGGTGTACTTATGCGGTACACCCACGTTTCGCCGACTATGTTATAAGTCCCATGTAATAGGGGGCGAGCCTATTGCCATTAACCGGGCACAATTCCAGACTCCGTGCTGCTACTGAGAATTTCCTAATGGAAAAACCCAATAACACTTTGCCCGACCCGGGGATCGAACCCAGGACCTCGCGCTCAGCAGTCGCGCTTGCTACCACTAGACCAACGAGGCAGCAACGAGACAATGATTGTAATTTATTAAAATACTTGACTATCTATTTTATCGTAATGCGTATGAATAAATTTGGCCAATAATTATAAAAATTGTTAATAAATGAACTGAACTGAATTTCTTGGCAAAAAATAGATGAATTAATGTTAAATATAGCTTTATAACTGTATCGTTCCCTGATTGCAATAAAACACGTAGATAGTATATAGGTACTACCTATAGTCTGCGCAGAAGATGTACAAAGTCAAGAATAGTAGGTACTTTTGGTATTTAATTATTGTAGTATATTATAAGGTATGCCTCCTCAAAGTCTCGTAAATAAAATATACGCAATTGTGAATGAGCTACACACCTCGGTCCATTACACCAAGGATTAAAGTCAAGTTATTTATAGGTCCATTACCAGATTCTGTGTTCTGTGATTACGATCCTGTTTCCACACCGACGGGATGTGTGAATCTATAAATCATTAGATATAGTATTATATAATAATTATATATAAGGATTTACTATACATATAATTGCAAAATATTTTAAGAGGTAGAAGTAGGTAGGTCCTTAAAATATATTAGAGAGAGTTGTTTTTTTCAAATTTCTTATTAAATAATTATATTTAATAAGCTAACATGTGCTATAACATGTAAAAAAATCACAAAAATATATGTATTAGAGTTATCAGTAATTTTATGATAATATTAATATTTCACGTATTAAGTATGTTATTTTAATCTAAAGATTTTTATTTTACTTTGGATCGATTTAAATTATTGTATTTTCCTAAGATTTTTTAAACTTTGGATTGTTTTTTCCTTTAGCAAAAACCCTTCGTTTCTGCTGCTAGATCAGGTCTAGTTCTTGATTGTAATCCATAGAGAAATAAATAAAGTTATAAACACCGAATTATTAGTATTAAATTAGAAAACTTGTGTTTTTTTTTGTTCCAAACTAAGTTAGCAAACTATGTTTATTCGTGTATTTTTGTTCATCCTACGCAATTTAAAAAGTTCAAAAGTTTAAATAGTTGACAGCTAAAGCATGCTCTCAAGTTTAAGCTGGTTTTTTTTAAAACCTGGCCATTGTTTTAAAATAATTATGTAAAAAGGTTCATTCACATTCTTGGTGACACAAGCAGTGTTTCAAGTCATATGTGAATATTTAGGTTTTCGGAAAATATTATATTTCTATATCTATAAAATATTGATGGCTGAAGATTGGAAAAAACCTTGGACGATAAAATGATGATGTAGAAATTAAAAAATAAAATTGGGGGTACCTATAAATACTACTACAGCTTCTACACTTCTCCTAATAAAGTCTAAATAAATTAGGCAAAAGACTATTAACTACATGATAAATACTCAAAATCATTCATATTTTTTCGAGGGGGCCTACTTCTTAATAAAAAGGGGGCTCAAATTAATATATTTTTTTTACTGTTGTTTTAATTATGTTGGCGTCACGTAGACTTTGTAAAATTTGCAAAATTTGTAATTCGTTGGCAAATCTTTGCGATAGATGGTCTTTTATCTTTTGTAGACATTTTGATGCAAAGGAATTCTCTATGGGGTTCACCACTTGTTTCAGAAGTCGCCCGTTGCATGTCGTGGCTTGGATGAACAAGAAATGTTTTTTTAAATATTTAAAGTGTACTCCGTCATAGCCTTTAGAGATATGAAGGAGTTCATATCGATAAAAAAAATACATTTGCGCAGAATTCTTACTCAGTAACATTTTTAAGATAAAATTTTTAATTTAATTATTATCTCTTGATATTATATTTGTTCATAGTGCAGATCTGCACATAGGCTTCACACGACACAAAGACAAAGAGAATTTAAAAATAGAACTGTTCTAATTATTTCTGAAACGGTGTGAAGATGCCATAATGATAGGAACGCTAGTGTTCGTCTCGTTCTACATTAAAGTATCAAGTATTTATCCTAGCAGCTGTAGCATTGTTCAAAGCAGGTGTCCTCTCATTTAGCGTCTACAAACTACGCTTTCAATTTCATTGCGTTTTTTCTTAAAGCTATCGCTCACCGAAGACAAATTAGCAGTCATTGTACACAAAATTTATGACTGTAATCATAGATCAGAAAAAATACTATTCGCTCAACACCAATGCTGAAAGCCTCATGTCAAGTTATGTTGGTTTATTTTGATATTATATACATATAGCTATGTTACATAGGTTCGCGCATAGATATAAATAACTAGGCGCACAACACAGACAGGTGGTTCAGGTTATATGAACCCGCCGGCTTGGTGTGACCGCGAAATTATTTTCAAGACTACACGAACCTCGAGCGCACACAAACAAACACCAACGCCCATCCGCGCACACGTCTTACAACCAACGTGCGAATGTAGTGGTAGTCGTGAGAAACTCGCTATTCTATTCCAAAACAGCGTATCCACTAACCGTATGCGAAAGAAATTCAACTTTAATTACAAGATTTAATGATTAAATTCGCCGTCACAGCAAAACGTGTTCGCGTCATTTCATTGACACGATGCGTATGGTAAAGTTGCTATCTTGTTCGTAATGTCCGCGAACGGAGGTACATTCAACTTTTAGCCCAGTAAACTCTCGTAGTTCGTTCACCCACTGCTTGTCAACTGACGTAAAGAGAACGAGACGGGGGATGAGGCAGATAACGTCGTCTCTGTCCCGCTGTATGTTCAAGTTTAGAAGTTTTTATTGAGCGTACGGCTGTCGAAATAGTTTACTTTTGTTTTGGTTATGCTTGCCTAGTACTTTTGACGGTTTACGTAGGCTATATCGATAGATAACGTGACTATGGTTGTTTGCGTCTCGATAAACTTGTCGATAATTGAAACTTCTTACAATAAAGGATAGCGTTTAAGGGAAATTATATACAATATGTTTATCGATAAGATTTAGTAGTTTATTTTGCTCTAATGCATCTTGCATTAGAGCAAAATAAACTGCTTTACTAAATTGCTTTACTTGCACTGATATTGATAAAATATTATCGACACTTGCTAAGTGCCGTTCGCGTTAGTTAGTGACGGATACATAATAAAAATAATATTTGAAACATACATTTTCTTTGCTTTTCCAGTCGATCCGAGTCGATATAGCACATCTGGACCTCACAGGCATAGCAAGGGGGGCCTGGCCCACTCAAGCATACTAAAATTTTGTTGCTTGTATCATCGACAGCAATGTAGAGTCTGCCCCCCCCCTAGAAAAAAATCTGCTAACTTTCCTTCTTGGCTTTTCCGCGCCGCAAATTGTCATTTGAATCCTTAGTCACTTTGTATGACTACGATCCCTCCTTATAGTAAGCGGTGTTGTGGTCTACGATAGAGGATACATTGCCTTTGAAGCTTGAAGAGGGAAGTAGGAAGGTATCTCCCAGATTCTTCCCTTAGGTAGGTTTTACCGAACATCATACAGATACATATACAGCACTGATAGCCTAGTGGTATGACCGTCGAGTAACTAGTCAGAGGTCTCGAGTTTGATCTCAATGCACCTCTGACTTTTCGTAAGTTAAGTGCTTATTATAAATTAATTATCAGCTGCTAAAACGGTGAAGGAAAACATCGTGATGAAACCAGCACACCTGAGAGATTTTTCAATGGTGTGTAAATGTCAGAGGCCTATGGGCGGTTTAAACTCTGACACCAGGTTGTTTATCAACCATACGATAAGAAGAAGAAGACCGAACATCATGCCGAGATATGACAACGACGCTTGGTAATAAGCTTGTCCAGTAGGTAGTAACCAACCGAAATGGCTCTACCATGAATCTTCAAAAGTATTCCCTTTAGGTTAACAAAACGTTGACCATTAAAAACCATTTGCATAAATGCTAACAAAACGTCGTATCTTCAAGCTTTTTGTAAAATGCATATTCATAAATATTGATAACCATCAACAAATTTAAACATTAAATTATGTAAAAAGTAATATAATCTGATAAATTCATATGTAATTATCATATTTAACACATTACAACTTTATTAATTTATGTTAAATTGTTACAAAGCTTTCAAATTGCTGTCTTTTTTACGTGCTTTTAGTAAGGGGTTAGGTGATTTAGTTGATGAATTTAGCATTAAACTTAGAGTATATAAGAAGGTATAGAGCAACCCTACAGAAGTATGAACCGTGAGCACGGGTATGACAACGCGACACGAGCTCCGTCCGCGATCATCTGCGGTTGAACTACGAGTAGGTTCCACAAGCGAAAAAGTTACATTTTGGCTTATTTTGGTTAACTACTGAGTGGAGATTTGCAAAAATGACTGGAAACATAATTTTTAAAACGATATTTTAACATTTCAATGGTGAGACCTGTAAATCTGTTCACGCTCCGCACAAGAGAATGTGTGTTGACGTTATCACTCTATACTTTCTTATATACTCTAAGGCATTAAATGAAAAAATTCTGTCCCAGTGCATGGCAAAAGCCTCTTCTCGTACAGAAAAAGATCGAGCGTTAACTACCAGAATGAAATTAATATACCACCAAAGAAAATGTATGATTTACAGAATAAATAGAGAAGTTTATATATTTTCTTAATAGTGGTGGCAAGTCATACACATCAGTATATCACAACTAGAGGTTCACACGTTCAAAGGAATACCGAATTGAGAAATGTTGCCCACGTAAAATCATGTCTTCAACCACAATTGTGGGTTGACCCCTCCTGTTTTCCGCATTCCACATTGAATTGGAGGATTTAGGGACGGAAGTGTGTAAACCCGGGGGTCATAGCAATCTGGTTGTGTAAATAGGTATCTCATTGTCTATGTTTACTAGGTGGGTGTACCGGTTTTTTATTGTAAATGCGAGGTGAGGTTCATTCAAGCTTTGTGGTTTGGACAACCTCTATTATGTAATGGTGGTAGAAATATTTTTTTTATTGCGTTTAAAAAAAACCAGTAAGTTTTCGAATTTCGAATTTCATTAATCCAGGCATGTAGAGAAATTGCAAAGGAGAGTGCCCAATCAGAATGTATAGGAGGCCTTTATTTTTATCGTGTGGAAAACCCTTTATAACTTGCGACAAACATTGTAGCAATTTTACGCGAATTCCCCATACGTAACTAGATTGGCTTTATTTCAGCCATTGTAGAAGCTATTGTTCGCTTTTTTTTAAGTATAGTATGTTTATGTCAAAACCTAAAATAATCAGTTTTTGAAAAACTCTTTATGACCATATATTTTCGGTTATGACTGTAAAAAGTACAAACTATAGCCCATAGAAATATCTTTGCTATAGCCACACAAGTAAGTAGTTTTCCCATATAGGATTTAAGTTTGTCAAGCTATTGAGAGCTATATACTGTATCAGTAAAATATGCCGATCGCGTTGACTGAAAAACTCATACATTATTTTTTACAGCAAGAAGTATTTATTAAAAAAAAGGATAAAGTTTATCTAATTTAAATATCGACCTAATTCTATCGAACCACAGACAAGCTTCTAAACCTATAAACTACATTTATAAATGCATTCGACGTTCAAATCGTAAAAATGCCACCATAAACTCGTAATGTTAGTTAATTAAACGTAATTCCGCGGAGGCGTGTATCATACTGGCGCGCTGCAAATTTAAGTACACCTCTTCAATTCTTATACATTCCTAGTACCTTGCTGGCTGATGTTGGTCTCTGCTTTCTTTTACTATCGACATCTATTGACGCATCTCAGTAAACTTTCAATTAAAAATGACTTTTATTATCTAGGGTTAGAATTCAAATTGGTATTTGTTAAAATACATGTCTATGGTTGACGCTGCAAGTGGCTTACAAAGTTTTCCTGCGTGTCTCAAATTAAACTTTGGTTGATTTTCTTTTGGTTTTTTGTTTAACCGACGGCAAATGTAATGTTGTTATCTAAGCACGCTTATGACGGCTTTACACATATGGGTTTGCGGATGCTGCGGTGGCCATCCGCGTAATTGTTGGTTTTTGCGATTAAGTGTTAAAGTGCTTTCGCGCAAATAAAACAGTATTTGTCTATGAACGAAGATAGGTGTGAGAGGTAAGCACGATATAAAAATGAAACAGATTTCTATTTTGATATTTAGAAAATAGGCAAGTAAGTGATACTCGTGGTGGTGCTTTGGTTATGGATCCACTTTGCACACAAGTGGGTGTGGGTTCGAACCTGTCATGAAACAATGAGACAATGATACATGAGATGAGGAGGGATGAAACGCATGTGACTAAAAGGTTGATGAATATCTGTGTTGATGCGTGAGTAGATAGAGACCAAAGAAAAGATGGAAGTTAAAAGAGTAAATCCTCAGCTGATAGAGAAGAATTGAAGAAGCAGACATCTTGTGCTGATCCCAAGTAACATTGACAAGACTATCCTATACTTACTGCTGGGCAAGGGTCATAAGGTGTTGGTGGAAGCGAGTTTATGGCTAGCTGGTGGTGGAATTTATCCAGCCTATAAGACCTTCTACTTAGCTTATCAACTATTACTACATAAAGGAGTAATCGGTATCAAAGCATGGTCACCCATCCACGGGATAACCGCAGGAAGTGTTGCTTAACCTTAACGATCGTCACAGTACTTAAGTCGTGATAGTCTAGTGGTGGTGACCGTTGACTGTCAAGTCGGGCGCGCATCTCTGAGTTTTCGTAAGTTATGTGCGTTTTATAAATTAGGTATCACTTGCTCCGTGCCTCGGAAAGTACGTAAAGCCGGTGGTCCTGCGCCTGATCTCTCTCCGGTCGTATCGGAATGCCGTCCCATCGGACTAATTTATTTATTTATTTATTTATTTTCGGATGGAAAACCAACAGCTATTCATAGGTATTATAACAGTGGAATAAGATACATAGAGCCAATTACAGGTTTTCACGGCTAGCAACACTATATAAAAAAAAAAAAGATGTCTTATGGATCATAACACAGCACAAAGTGATTATCAATATCCAATGCTGTAACCTTAAAAACATAAAAAACAAATGAGATAAAATTTACATCAAACTTAATACCAAACATGACCCAATAAAAGTTATTTAGTCTTAAAAACTATGGATTCTTTAAAAAGTGAAGGTTTAGCTGGTTGCGTACTCTTGAGCCTTTGTCACAAAACAAATCAAGAGAAAATTCTTTGCTTAATATATTAAAGTCTTTACTCGCTCGCACTAAAAATGAATTTTGCCTATAATTAGAAGAAGCAAAGGGAATGGAGATAGGTGGATTAAATCTCACTGATCTCTGAGGAACATTAAAGTGAAGCTTACGCAGAAGGTCAGGACAGTCAACCTCACCAGATAAAATCTTCATAAGAAATGTGCAATCAGCTAGTCTGCGACGGTTCGTAAGTGAGAGTGAGGGAATAGAGAGTGCATCTGTGCACTATAATATATATCCTGCGTAGTTGGCTAATCTCCGTTTCCTCCTCTCCTTTATCCTTTGACCGAAATTCGGTCAGGAGAACATTATTATTATTACTTCAGCGCTATAAGCGCTTCACAACATACTACATAATAATAACAAAACACTACTGAGTATAGGAAAATTCTATCCTTCTAAGAAAATTCTTAAGGCGCGTTGCATCGCATAAGAAGCACGGTGGCCCATCCAATTTCCATCCTGGTCTGGTTTTATGCAACAATATAAGAACTGCGTTAACCATCATGTCACCACTTGAGCGGTCGTTGAACTTTTAGCCCAGTGCTGGCAGACGCGCGAGTTAGACGGGTACTACTACTTGTTTAGATTGATGCGCTCCTGGTAGGGCTGCGAGCTAAGTATTCCGCGTGGACTGCATAAAATTGAGGATATTAGAGATAAAATGAGGATTTTTTATAAACATTTTTTCTGTAGTACTTAAACAAAGTTTTTAATATAGGTATTTATTGAATGTTAAAATTTGGCAATAAAAAAAATGCTACAGTTGTTGTAAATATTAATAAATCTTCAGTTTTAAATACGATTATTTTATAAACATTTAAATTAACTTTAGTGTGAATTATTGGAATTATCGTTAAACTAGCTGCTAGACGCGACTTCGTACGCGTAATTATCCCACCTCTTCCTATTCTACTCTATTCTACCCTACAGTACCCTACTCTACCCCTTCCCTACCCTACCCTTACCCTACCCTACGGTAGGGTAAGGGTAGGGTAGGGTGGTTTTACCCCTACCTTATAGAGCATTGTTCAGAGTCTCAGACATTCTCAAATAATACGAGATGACGAGGAAGAAAATCTGTAAGCAATTCAAAATTTTTCAGCATTTTGGGAACGTTGCCTACTGGTAGCGGTCTTTTAGATTAGGGGTTTTGTATATTTATTTATTTTTAAGGTTTTAGTTTATAGGTTTGTATATATAGATTATTTTAATTAGATAATAATTCAAAATTATATTGATAATTAATTATCGATAAATATTAGTTTGTCGTTGTTTATAAATAAACAATCTAGTGTAATCTAAATCTCTTCGGGGGCGCTACGAAGATGTTACAACAACATGCGCTACACTATGTAGAAAACTGACAATTTTCACTAGGATCACAGAAGTTTGATAGCATTCTCCACAACACTACTGAAATCAATTTACTTGTCACCCCTATGCGGTCTAGCCCTGAGTACCAAACGCTGCATCACGCTCTCAGATAGCCGGTGATAAAGTCTAACGATCGCTCGATTGTGTCAACTCGATATCATCTGATACTTCCTGGCTTCCTGATTACTTATGTCAGTCAATAACGAAAGAACTGTATGTCGTTTGACAGAATAGGAACGTGCTATGGTATATCCATATCCTAACTAATATTATTATCTTAACTTATCTATATATTAATACGTGAAGCGAAAACTGTGGATCCCTTTTTAAGAATATTGCGCGCACGGAGGAGTGTGAAACTTGGCATAGTAAAAGTTAATATGGAGAAAAAGAGCAGAAAGAGGTCGAATTTCGACTACTTATTGGAGCACTTGTATTATTACCGTACCGTTTCGACGCTCTGACCGTTAAGGGCTAACCCGCTAACCCGGATTGTGGGTTCGAATCCCATCCATATCAGTTGTTTTTTCAAATTTTCTTATTAAATAATTATAATTAATAAACACGGATTTGTAATTTATTTCAATGTAAGAATAAAATATCAAAACATAATTTTGGTACATATTTGCATGTAAGTTATAACTTGTTGTCAGCTTCCCCATTCCAGAGTCGCTAAGCTTTAAACATGGAGCACTTGAGGCAGAATTATGTACAGGCTAGTAACTTAACTGGCTACAAGCTCGTAATAACCATTAATATGTAATATCTTGATCAAATAAAACATCACGTTCGTTGAGAAGTACTTGGTGACGAGCCTGAGGGTATAGTCTTATTACGCAAATACCTATAGCGATGACGTAGTGTTATTGTATTTAGATTGTTGTACTTAAATATTTTTTTTTTATAGACTCACGCCTGTATTCCCCAGAGGAGGTAGGCAGAAGTGTATACGGTACACACACGTTTCGTTTACTATGTTATAAGTCCAATGAAATAGGGGGCGAGCCTATTGCCATTAACCGGGCACAATTCCAGACTCCGTGCTGCTACTGAGAATTTCCTAAGGGAAAAACGCAATAACACTTTGCCCGACCCGGGGATCGCACCCAGGACCTCGTGCTCAGCAGTCCCGCTTGTTATCACTAGACCAATGAGGCAGTCTATTTATTCTTTATTTATCTATTTATTCATTAAAAAAAAAATTATTTGCATCTTAGTTTTGTTTTAAAGTGTTAGCCGTTTCGTTAGTCATGTTAAAGGCATTTTAGGCGGTTGGATAAGTTCCTACAACAAAAAAACCTTTCTGTATTAACCGGTGTTACGTACTGGCAGTCGGGGTTTTTTTATATGGAACCTAATTATTTACGTCAATAATACGATCCCATCTTTCATTGTTATTTCATACAAATATGTATAATAAGAAGATAAACTTAATCTAAAAGACTGCTACCTGTAGGCAAAGTAATCAATGGCCTACTTAGCCTGATGGATACTTAGCCTTTGCGGGCAAGATACGGTTTAAATTATCTAAATTAATATTATTCTATTAATTTATTAGTGATAAGTGTCATTTTCAAATGAGTGTGCTGGTGCACACCTGGGGTATTTTTAATGGCGTTTAAAGTCATGTCAGAGTCCTACAGGCGGTTTAAACTCTGACACCAGGTTGTCGATCAACCATACAAAAAAGAAGAAGAATATTATTCTTTTGTATTAAGTATTTTTATTGTAGGTATAAGATATATCTTTGTGATATAAGATTTCTTTGAGATTTTTTAACTTACTATTTTTTTTTAAATATCCCAATACTTATTCCAAAGACAACTCCAGTCAGCTTGTTTGTATCATAGTAGGGTAATTACTTTCCTATAGAAGGTATTACAAGATGCAGCGAGATTTACTACATCCGGAATCGAAGTCAATTGACAGAGATACATGGCTTCATAAGCGTATACTTGACTTTATTCCGTAAAATCGTTGTGATTTTTTTTCTTTGTATTGAATGAAGAATTCTGTTTAATCTTGTATATTAAAAAAAACCAGGCAGTAATCTAAATTCAGTTTTTTATTTATAGGTTAATCATTATTTTATTTCTAAGTTAATTAGGTTTTTCGTTTTATCATTAATATGTAAATCACTTTATCCTTTAAATAAATAATATCACAAAAGAAAACTAGACAGACAGCGGGGAAGTTAAAGAACGATTTAATGTTTTTTTCAATAATAAATAAATAAATAATAATAAATCAGCCTGTAACTGTCACAATGTGGAGCAAAGGCCTCTTCTCATACAGAGAAGGGTCGAGTATTAATCACGCTAGCTCACTGGGTTTTGTCCAGGTTTCCTCACGATGCTTTCCTTCACCGTTAGTCAACGGTGTCTTAGATTAACTAAAAAAGTTAAATATGACATTAAAAAGGTACTGAACATGCCAGGTTCGAACCCAAACCCACGTGTTTGCAAAGCGGGTCCGTAACCAATGCAAAATAAGCGCAAGACGATGAAATAGTTTTTCTATATTGTCTACTAGCTTCCGATGTTGATAAATTGTAGCCTATGTTACTCTGATGTGTAAGCTGTTATTACTTATTACTGTAATTTTTTATCAAAATCGGTTCAGTAGTTTTTGCGTATAAGATAAACTTTAATTGCGGAAAAGTAACCCCTTTATTTAGAAAACATCCTTCTTATTAAAGCACTCGTAAATAAAACACCTTCGTTAATACCTTAATAATTTAACCAATTAATAAACCATAAAATAAATAAGAGAGAGGTGGCGATTGCTCCACCGACAAGAGCCTAGCTCTTAAATATAAGAAGAAAATAAATAAAGTAAGTTTGCAATAATTTTCGATTTTCTTGCATTTTCCCGCCGGTTTGCATTAATTGGCGCTGGACGGGTTCCGTACATTTGCATCTGTAGTCATTCAACCCGGAACACGCTGAGCCCTGTCTTCAGCATAAGGTGTGGGCCTCAACAACAGGCTTTATGGCAAAATGGTGCTTATTTCTATTGCTTCAAGGGCTAATTTGCAGTTGAGCATACAGAGTAAGTTTGTTATGGTTTGAATAGGGATGTTGATGATATTTTTATTTGAATGTTTTAAAAAAATTAAGTGATGAGGGAAAAAATTATAATATAAATATTTAAAAAAGTACTAAGTTAAAAGCATTTGAACATTTTTTTCTAGATAGAGACGGCACTGCGAACATATGATGTCATCGCGCCAAAGAGATGTCACTTCATACATATCTCTATTTTGCGGGGAGAGGATAACTCTAAACCCCTCTACAAACTTCGAAATTAGAACTCACGAATTAATCAACGATTTCAATACTTTTTTCACATTTTTTAAAAATATATAATCTTTGAAGTGATATCAAATACCTATGTAAACTTTTTTAACTGTAAACAACTATACCCTATTGTTTTTATACAATTTTATTGAAAAGCTGGAGCTTAAAAGGTGAAAAAAAACATTGTGAGGAAAGCAGCACACTTGAGAGATATTTCAACAGTGCATAAAGGCATATCAGAGGCCTACGGGCGGTTTAAACTCTGACACCAGTTTGTTCATCAGCCATACGTAGCAGTCAAGGAACCCCAAAATAATATTCATAGTACTATTTTCATTTTCTACTACACATAGTTCATAGACTATCATGAGTAAAATGAAAATAGTACTTATATTTTGTTGATAATTCCGAAGAGAACGTTTGCAACAGAGGTACCTACTGGCATCTCTCAATAGAACGTGTAGTGCGTAGCGCTACGATCCGTAGACGCTACTACGAAATCTACGCTGGCACGGTCTACAAAATTTTGCCTACAAAAATAATATTAGGAGTTTAATTTTCATATTTTCATGCTTTCTAATGTTATAAAACATTAAATTGGGAACATTTTGTACCAAATTAATAGTAACAACATAGTAACAACTCGAAAGTAAAAAAAAAAATGATTTTTTTTTAATTGATGAATTGGGCTTGGATTTTGGACTTTTAACCCTAATGAGGACCCAATTTAGCTAAATTGCTTACACCCGCTGTATTTTTTAATACATACTATTTTGTTTTTAATATTTGTAGTTTTTACTTTTAAATAGTTACACGTGTCTGTGACAAAGCCTCTTAATGTTGGTACTCCAATCTTTAACATAGATAGCATAAATAGCTGTACACGATATATTATTATATTTGCGAGCTAAGCATAAAATACCTGTCGATATAGATTCTAACGTAAACCTTTCGTATCTCTGTTGCCCTGGTAAAGAAAAACTGTGTGAAAATGTATATAGAAGGTATAGGCTTGAATATGACTTGTATTTATTGTAGTTTTTATCTATACTACATTATTGACAACGACAACGGCGATAGCCTCAATATTAAAAACTTTTTTATAATCATGCTATATCTCGTTACCAAATCATTATAATAATATGTAATTTATTAAGGGACTTTTGTAATAGTTATTTTTTTAAGACGAATGTGTAGTGTATTCTTTGTTGAAGATCCTTAATAAATAAATAAATTTAATATCTTGATCTTATGGTTGGCCCACCCCAAAGTAAAGGAAGACGTATGTATTTTTTTAAAGCAATAAAAGATTTTCCTTACATGGGATGTAACAATCATCTGTGATGGTTAAATGTAAAAAAGAATTTCGATAGCACGGGCAGGGTTACTAGCTTAATCTATACTAATATTATAAAGAGATAAAGTTTGTGTGTATGTATGTATGTCAGGGGTAATCTCTGGAACTACCGATCCAATCAAATCCGATTGGATCGGTAGTAGCTACTTTATCCCTGGCTATTTTTTATTCTGAAAAAAAAAACTGAATTTTCAGTAAAAAAATAACAATATCTGTGATTCAAGTCAGAAAAAAAACAGACAATCTGGCTGCTTTATCGACGTGTGTTTACGGGAGGTTTAATTTAACGCGGACAAAGTCGCGGGGAACAGCTAGTTAATTAATAAAGTGGTAGAGCAGTCACCCGATCAGCAACAAATCCAAGACGGTGGCGCACCGAGTTGCGCTCGCGCCTCTCACAAAGAATCGGTGGTGGCCAGGCCGCCGACGTTGGTGGGACCCGTCCGGGCAGTGTATGCGCATGCGTATGCTGTATTTCCGCCCAGAGGTTCGTGGATGAACACCTTGTGGTTTTTAGTCCGTGCGAGTCGGACATAACCCTATCGCCAGCCTTAGTGATGGGATACTCATAAAATAATAAAAATGTCCTCCTGACCGAATTTCGGTCACAGCGGCCAATCTCAACGGAGATTAGCCATCGACGCGGGAAATATTATGTGCACTATAATATTTCCCGCGTCAGTGTGTGCGCAGACACAGGTGCACTCGACACGACCGGAGAGAGATCAGGCGCAGGGCCAACGGCTTTACGTGCTTTCCGAGGCACGGAGAGTGATAATTAATTTATAAAACGCACATAACTTACGAAAAGTCAGGTGCGCGCCTTGGGTTCGAACCTGAGACCTCTGACTTGCCAGTCAACGGTCAACACCACTAGGCTATCACGACTCATAATATATACTCACATAGAGTTTTCCACACGCCAAAAAAAAACTAAGTTACGGGTCAAATCTTGCTTATAAATTTTCCTTTCTACAAAATTTTTGAACTTTAGTGTTCAGATCTTATCCAGGGTTTTCCCGTCATCACTATATCAACGTCACCGGTGCAACATCAAAAATATTTTAAAATGCAAGTCGCATAAAAGCTATCGATAAATTATCTAATTGTCGTCAAATGTCATTGACAGTTGTTTCAATAAATCAATTTAACTGTCTGTTGGGACGTCCTGCCAATGCTAAATACTTAAATGATTAAGATCAATTGACAATCAATAGTGTTGATCCTCTTTTATTGAAGGAGGCATACAAAATCCTTTGCGTTGTACAGTCAAGCAAGAAACTTTGTTTGTTTTTAACCGACTTCAAAAAAGGAGGAGGTTCTCAATTCGACGGATTTTTTTTTTAAGTATTTATTTTCATATCACTACATATTATAAAACAAAGTCCTCCATCGCGTCTGTGTCTGTTCGCGATAAACTCAATAACTACTGCTCCGATTTTCATGCTGTTTTCACTAATGGATAGTTTTAGGAATATATAGTAGTAGTATATACCTAGTTTTAGGTTTTGGTTCTCGAGGAAAGTTTTAGTATAGCTACTTATAATTTGTCAAGTTTTTGTCTACTTTTTTTCTTAGGCCGGAAACTTCACGACCGCGGCACCCGGAAACCACACGGCACTATTGATCATATATTATATATGCTCTTCTAAAGCTGAAATCTATTTAAATAAATATGAATTAAAAATGTAAACATCTCCCACAAATATAAATTAAAAAGAACCCGATACAAATATTTTCATCATTGAAAAGTTTTGCAACTGGTTTAATGCCACTTACCAAATAAAATCAACTGGTTTAATATCATTTCATTATCTTAAAATTCTATCTCACGGACTATCTCATTGCATTTGGGATTGCACTGAGTCCTTCACTGTACACTTGCAGAGTATTTTAGCAACGATGATGATGAGAAAAAATGATTTTTTTACATACCAGCCAAGTTTATTCATCTTGTCAATTTCTTTGGACTAAATATCAAATCGTGATTCAAATGTTTTTCTAATTTTAAACATATATAAAGTTTGTTAAAAGTATATTTAAATACATTACCTACTTGACTTCTATTCTCTATTTCCTGGGCCTAAGCAGTAATTCAATTCAATTCTATATCTCGTACGTTATTGCTAGACATAATGTTTCCTACGACGCGATTATACCTCGCGACCGCGACATGATAAAATGCGATACTTCATTATAAAATATCTCAAGACTTATATCTTTTACATCTTCCATTACCTAAATAACTTTAATTATAAAGGCTACGTTAACACTTTCAACACTTACTAAGTTGTCCGTCAATGTGGAATTTCTCCGAGAATGTTCGCTCCGAGTCAAAATGATTTTTTAGGCGCGAATGCCCTTTTTACTTTTCTCAACGCGGAAATGCAAAGACATTTTTAAGAAATGGCCCCGTCAAACCGGTTGTGTTATTTTAAACTGCATGTAAAAAAAAACTTGTACTAAAATGTATGCGCAAACGAGAACCAAGTTACCAGGCTTACATAAGCTGACGGAGTTCGCCCAGTCATACGAGTCGCAACTACACCCGAGCCTCATTAAACGTATCGCCTACGCACTCACTCACACACTACAGGTCTAATATTAATTGCAACCCTATCTCTTTCTAATAGAACATTTAAATTGAATAAACGTCGAATTATGTAGGTGATTGTGATCGCGCAGGTGTCTCGATCAAATGATAAGTTATAAATTTTTATCATCAATTTGTCTGCGCTTCGATTCCGAGCAAACGTGTCATGAATTCATTGCGGCTGATTGGCTATATCTGTCTCTGTCTGTCCCGAAAACTGACGCACACAAACAAAAAGTTCGTTCACACGTAAAAATTTAAACAAAGAATTTGATTTTCGAAAAGCGCTTCGAACGTGTTGATTCTATTCGAAGTCGGAAGTGACGATCGGGCTCACTAACGCAAGTGAGTTATCAACATTTCTCACGGTTAGTTTCCATCGGTGTGTGTCGAGTCCATCTTTGTTTCTCTGCTGGTGTTTACGTGTATGTATGTTATCTGGGTGTCGCTGTGTGCGAGAGCTGAGAGCAATGAGACGCAAGCGCTTCCTAGGTTCGTTCAACTTTTAGCCCAGTAAACTCTGTGCGAGCGACTATACTTAGCTGTGCTTGTATCTATGGTGTACAATGGGGTAGGCTGCATAGTGGCGCGCATTTAATGCCGTGTTTACACTGTCCCTTTGTTCTAGACGCTTTATTCTGTCATTTGCAATTCTATGTTGTTGAAACAAGCGCTCGTTTGCTTATAATGATGATTTCTCAGGTGAAAATGTATCTATTATGGGATACGCATTGTAAATATCAAATTATTACTTAAAACAAGTTAGTTCCGGATATTGTCTTAAGGGAATAGAACTGAGGTCCGCGACGCAGCCGCGTGACTAAAATCACTCTTGAGACTGACTTCTTTTGAGCGTGATACTAGTCGAGCAATCCCGAAATCAACCCGTGAATAAAGCCTAATATTTAATAGAGTAAGCTAATATTTAAGATAACTAAACTATATTATAAATCTACTGCATTATCGATCGTTGATAACGTTACGACGACTACTAATATATCACGACAAACCGGGTAGTCAGTCCAATCGACTTATCAGTAGTGCATCTCTAATCACGGTTCTAGTTTTAATTAGCATAAGCTGTAAGCTTGCTTTAAATAAAACCATCAGTTTAAATCGTCGATGTTCAGTACACAACTGATTTTTCATTAGAAATCCTTATTCTGTAATTTGGTATAGGGTAAGAAATTAGTATCACTACATTATAAAACAAAGTCGCTATCCGCCGTCTGTCTGTCCCTATGTACTTATACTTAGATCTTTAAAACTACGCAACGGATTTTGATGCGGTTTTTTTTAATAGATAGAGTGATTTTTAAGGAAGGTTTATATGTATATTTCACCCGTGCGAAGCCGGGGCGGGTCGCTAGTATTCTGATAATATGTGGTGCTGTGAAAGTAACCGGCTGTCTTGGTATGGGCATGTGATGAGAAGAGAGGAAAATCATGTTGTGCGCAGAGTATTAGTAACAAAAAGAGGCAGACCTAGGAAGGGATGGATGGATTGTGTGAAGGATGATATGGCAAGAAAGGAAGTGACTACTGAGATGACGGGTGATAGAGATGTGTGGAAAAAGAGGACATACTGCGCCGACCCCAAATTAATTGGGAAAAGGCAGGAAGATGATGATGTGCTGTTACAGAAGAATAACATCAACGCATCTGCTTCTGCGTGTTGTAAAAGTCGACTAATGATGGGATAAAAGTTACATACTAGCAGCGATCAACACCCAAGCTGATATTAGTGGGAGGTTTCGGCCTTAGTAAGTTACGATTTCGATAGCGCGCAGAACTGACGGCCGATGGAGCAGAAAGGTTCTGGAATGGAGGCCACGTACCGGCAAGCGCAGCGTAGGACGTCCACCCACAAGGTGGACAGACGACCTAATAAAGGTCTCAGGAAGCTGCTGGATGCAGGTTGCTTCCAACCGGCCAATCTGGAAATGATTGGGGGATGCCTATGTTCAGCAGTGGACGTCTTATGGCTGAAATGATGATGAAGTTACGATTTACTAGACAAAGTCTTGCTGCCAAGTGACTTTGTCGTTTTCCGGCATGATGTTCGCTGAAACCTATCTGGAGGTAAGCACCTACAATCTGGTGGATACTGCTATACTTAAGTATACTTCTTTCTTCTTCCGTCCTCCTGATTTAAGGCAAATGTGATCGACCGTCGATCTCACTGCTTACTATCAGATGGGCTCAAACACATACCTAACAAATCCAGCCTGAGACTGGTCTCCACCGCTCTACGTTGAGCTACAAAGAAAAGTTACGAAGAAGATTTTCATCGTTCGTTTGTTTTTTTTTGAAGTGAAAGGTAAATATCCACATCTAAACTAAACATAGAATAGTATTCGTGGCGTTCGATACTGTAACGTTGGGTTCCTGCTCGCCCCGGTAACGGCAGGCTTCCCAAGTCACAAAAAAAATAATAAGATGAGAAGGAGAAAGAGACCTAGGTGTGTTAGGGAGAAATAATAATAACAGTTATAGTATATTGATGGTATATTGTTAAAATACAAGTTTACATTTAAATGTTGATCGGTATATTGTTACACACACTAGGCTACCTTAAAATGTTTATATAATATTATGTTAACAGTAGACAAAGTCCTACTTCTTAACTTTACATTATTCTAACTCAACGGTAAAGGAGGTTCGGAGTGAGTTATTCAGACATAGAAACAGATTCCGATGCCAGTACAATGTATACTTTAAATTAACACACAGTATTCTTAACAATTCGTTCTTAGCATCGTAATAGTACTAAGAAGTGACTAATTACACATAAAAAATATGTCCTACGAACTCACCGTTTATTCACACCACATGAACATCTAATATTTATAATTGAAACATGTGAAAACCATGTAGTCCTATACTACATTATTATCTTAAATGTTTACCTAAGATTTTATACCATAGGTAAGTACCTAAATGTACACCATCCCTAAATGTATACCACCAACCTAATACATGTAGGTGAAATTTTTGAGTTTAATACGAAATTAATAATGAAATGTGCATCCAACCTCAAGCAGGAGCTGTAGAAGCAGAGAGTGATTCCTTACACCATTATAAGCTTGCCTTTTATCATGCTTTTATTGTCACGTGGACGACATCCATGAAATTATATTTTCTGGTATATTATTTTAAGTCGTCAAGCGATTGACCTCATGTTGTATTAGTAATATGCACAGCGGCCTGAAATTTGCAGAAAAACTTCCAGTAAGAACAAAGAAAGAATGGAATAGCTCAAACCGAAGAAATACAGCACAAGCAATGAACTTACCATATATGAAGTTTTCTATGACATAATATAAAATAAGTCGGAAGATTCCTTCACGACATTGAAATACAATCCAGGTTCCTTCTTTGGACCTTAAAATATATCCATTTCAACAGATTTTCTCCGTTCCAATCCAAAATTCCAAATTGCGTACGAGCAGCTTGGCGGATCCAATTAAAAAGAATGTCAGATCACAGACTACAAAACCTACCAACATTTTTGACAGCTTAAAACTATCGAAACGTTTATTTACGATTAAATAAAATCCCTGGTATGGAAAATTGTTGAAAATAACCTTTGGAAAAGAAAATTATATTTCCATGAAAAATGTAGCTTATTATAATAAACTAACATGAAATTCTAACGAAACAATTGACTCCAAGATAACTACCAATCCTACCATTTGAAGTATAAATATTACCATCGACAACAATTTGAACTGACAAACGATACGATTGGTGTTTTCACCTCCAATCATAAAAAATGATGTATGATTGGCAGATTTAACCGGCACATGGTTTTTGAAATATTTATTTACCACGAAATAAGTGTTTTATGTATTATATATCGTTGTTAAAACTTTGTAAATAACGAACTTTGCTATTTATCAATAAAAATATATTTTAGAATTTAATATTTTGGAAATCCAAAATCGACCAATCAGAAATGCACCAATGACAACAACTTCATGGTAGCTTCACAATGAGCGCGAAAATTCAAATTGTAGTAGAAATTAACACCACGTTACAATACCCCCCTTCCAATGAAAAGGTTTACAAGGTAAACCGAGCGCTGCCCTCAGCGTTCAACTAAAAAAAAATGTTTCAAGGAAAAAAACAAAACAACCAGCCTAATATTGTTTACAACTATAAACCAGAATAGTAATTGTAAACTTACAACAACATACCAAAAGCATGCCAACAATATACCAACAACATGCTAACAACGTACCAACAACATACCATCAATAACTAAACAAGATACTATAATTAACAGACTCGTCTGTTACCTAAACAAATTTTAGGGAAAAGGAAAAAGAAAATTATAAACTAAATGCAGAACGCAAAGCTTCTGCTATGTTTATGCACAACCCTCTGAACAATCCAACTGCTCAGGTGGATGTACAAAACAACTTATCTTTCCAGTAAGACCAACCATAAAAGAAACCAACACGTCAGGACTGATGACACAAACCCTTCTACTCCCTCCTGTCCGGACGATAAGTAGTCGACAAACAACTGCTAAAGAACGAAAGAATTGTTATATAACCTAACACTCAACCTTTCACCTCACTAACAGACTATACCTTATATTCTATTCTCATTTGAACGTCACGATGAACGGCAATACTCTAAATTGAGAGCTTAACAAAATCCGTCATCGTTTACTAGCACTCACTTCAGTGATCAGATACTTATTTTATCTGACACCTGTAAAACAATCTTTATTAACCGTTGTTATCTATACTTCAAAACTATTTAATAACTTGTACTTCAAAACAATCCAATAATTGGTATTAGTAGGTAATGCTACTAAAGCTAGAACAGGCAGAACATAACTCTGACAACTGTCTGACTATACCTATAACTAAACCATAACTTTGACAAATGTCTGGGTATACTTATAAACTAAAACACAACTCTGACAAACATCTGAGTAAGTATACCTATATACTAAAACAATGTGTTTCACAACGAAACCACAACAATTATTTGCATTATGCAATTAATTAATTTAAAAATTAAGTTTTAAAATCCTTGATATGCCAAGAACCTATAGTCTGACCATCCATCCTTTGTAATTCATAAACCAAAGGGGACAAAACTTTTACAACGCGACACTTTTCATACTTTGGTGCTAGTTTTGACATTTTGAATTTACTTGCATCACTTTGTATAAAAGTCCGCTTCCATACTATGTCACCTACAGCAAACTTAGCTGGCCTACGACGTAAATTATAATGAGTAGCGTTTTCTGCATGGGACTTCAGTAAATGCTGACGAACTTCCTCAAATATTTGATTCAGGTGTCCAAATTGACCTGCATAATCTTCACGTGGAATGGTAGCCTCATACGGTTTGTCAGTCTCTTTATAAAAACTACCGTTTATGACCGGTTCCCTAGCGTGAACTAAAAAGAAAGGTGAAAATTGAGTTGATTCGTTAACAGCACTATTAATAGCGAACTGAATTTTTGACAAATTTTTATCCCATGATCTATGGTTTTCCTGAACATAAGAAGCTACAGCAGTCATAATGGTTTTGTTGTATCTTTCAACTAAGTTAACTTGAGGTGTATAACGAGGCGTATAATGTAAATTAGGCACATTGTAGCGATTTAACATTGAACGGAATTCTGATCCAGTGAACTGCGCTCCATTATCCGCAATCACTGTTTCGGGAACCCCGTGAACAAGAATAACTGAATTTTCAAAATTCTTCGCTACATTCGCACTAGTTGCACGACGAAGAGGAAATAAAAGACTGTACTTCGAAAAGCAGCAAGTAACAACCATTAAAAATGTAAATCCCGACAAAGAACGAGGTAACGGACCAACTAAATCCACAGAGAGAACCTGAAATGGTCTGTAACAAACCTTGGGTTGACCCATAAGACCTGGTGTCGCCTTAGTAGAATGCTTGTAGGCAGAACAAGTATCACAATTCTTAATGAACTCAACCACATCTTTGTACATACCAGGCCAGAAATACCTTAGACATAATCTTCTATGAGTTTTGAAAACTCCTAAATGTGCAGCTGTAGATTCACTATGATTTTCTTTGATTAGTACATCTCTGTTCCCCTTCCTTACTACCTCTTTCCAATCAAACTCGCTAATTAAATTATACTTGCTTTTTGAATACCTGAAAAGTTTACTATCCTTTAAACAAAAATTTGGAAAATTTGTAGGGAATTCTTGACATCCCTTATAAATACGATCATACCACTCGTCAGCAACTGTGGAAACATTAACAGCGTCAACCTTCATCAACCTCGATAAGGCATCTGGAACAACATTATCGGTACCTTTTCTGTGTTCAATATCAAAATTATATTGTGACAGCCTGCAACCCCATCTTGCCAGTCTCCCTGTAGGATTTTCTAAGTTCATAAACCATTTTAAAGCAGCGTGATCTGTAATTACTTTAAACCTACGCGAACCTACATAAGCTTGAAACTTTTCAACCACAAACACTACGGCTAAAGCCTCTCTCTCAGTAGCACTGTAATTTTGTTCACTTTTCGACAGTGAACGGCTAACATAAGCAACAGGATGATCCAAGCCATCTATATTCTGAGAGAGCATTCCGCCTATACCATACGCTGAAGCATCACAATGAATTGAAAATGGTTTCTCAAAGTCAGGAACTGCCAAAATAGGTGCTGAAATTAATGCATTTTTTAAATTATTAAAAGCTGTCTCTGCTTCCTCACTCCAGGAAAAAGGTGGAGCCTTTTTACCTTTACATGTAAGCTTATTAAGTGGAGCAGCGATACTAGAAAAATTCCTTATAAAACGACGATACCATGAGCATGTACCTAGAAAAACTTTAACATCCCTAGCACTCTTTGGTGTTGGAAAATTTAACACAGCAGCAACCTTTTCTGGATCTGTACGAAGACCATACTCATCAACTACATAACCAAGATATTTCAATGAACTTCTAAAGAATTTAGATTTACCATAATTAATAGTTAAATTTGCATACCTTAACCTGTCCAAAACCCTATTTAATAACCGTAAATGTGTCTGAAAATCAGAACTAACAATAATAATATCATCAATAAAACAGAAAACCATGCCATTTACAATATCAGCACAAAATCCGTGTCCAAACAACTTATCCATAAGACGTTGTTGTCTTGCTGGAGCACCACATAACCCAAAAGGCATAACTTTAAATTTGAATAAACCTCTACCAGGAACAGTGAAACTAGTCTTCTCTTGCGAGTCAACATGTAAAGGAATTTGCCAGAAACTACAACTTAAATCAATGGAAGATAGATACCTTGCCTCCTTCAAGCTATCAAGAATCTGAGGGATATATGGAATAGCATAAGCATCACCCTTAGTTATTGTATTCAGCTTTCGGCAATCAAGGCAAAATCTCCAATCTCCATTTGATTTTTTCACAAGCAGTGCAGGATTGTTCCATGGTCCTTCACTAGGAGTAACTACATCCAATGCCAGCATCCTATCCAACTCGATACTCAAAGCTTCCCGCTTCTCTGGTGATAATGGATACTGCCTGGTTTTAATAGGAGCTGCATCTCCTGTATCAATAAAATGTTCAGTTAAAGTAGTTCTACCTAACCCTTTAGTTTCAAATGAAACTTCATGAAAATTGTTAATAATACTTTCTGCTAGTTCCCTTTGTTCACTAGACAGACTATTAAAAGATTGTAAAGAATTAATTTGTTCTGAACCAATTGAACCACACTGTAAAAAAAATTGCTCCGGAGGGACTATATAATTTATACTTTTAAAAATATCTGGTGCTAAATCAAAAGTTTTCCAAAAATCACAACCTAGAATAACATCAGAAACGATGCTAGGAATAACATAAAACTTTATTATTTGTTTTCTGCCATTTACCGTCAATGGTAGAAACATAAAACCAATGGTTTCCAATTCAACCCCATTAGCAACACTACAGGAATTACCTATACCTGCATGCAAAACATACCCAATTTTAATAAATTGGAGGTGTGAATTGTTACCTAATATAGAAACACATGCACCAGAATCTAAAAGTCCAAAAATTTCAAAGTCTTCCACTGAACACTTAATATATGGCCTAATATCATTCTTATCAGGGGCAAAGTGAACCGAAGCTAAAGAATTAAAATGCTTAAATTTAGAAATTGATTCTGAATCCTCATCGGACAACAACCAACTCCGGTTCACACTACCTAGTTTTTTGAGCTAGGTAATGTTTCCTTATTACACTTAGGACAATTTCGAACCGTAAAGTCCTTCTCACCACACTTGTAACAATGATAAGATTTATTACCCTGACACTTCCTGAAATCATGGTCACTCTTACCACACTTCCTACAAATTAACTTGGGTTTTTGAGAATTAAATTTATTATGATTATTCTTGATGGGTTGGTCAGACTTATTCGGCTTTTCACTATTATAGACAGAACTTACAACTGGCTTTTGTTTAGATTTATAACATAAATCCTGATTCAAAATATTAGGACCTGATTTGGGAGGTTCAACAAAAAATTCAGCTCGCTGACGCGCAGACTCTAAAGTACGACACTTGGCTTTAAGATCAGCAACTGAACTAATGTGTGTTAAAGCTAATTGTTGTGAAAATGTAGGTCTAATATTGTGAAGTAAAATTTCTAACATAGCCTCATCTTTCAAAGGGTTTCTTAACCTGGAAAATAACCGAAACATAACCGAAAAATAAATATGTACTGGTTCATCAGCACCTTGCGTCCTAGCCCTAATCTCCCCCATCAATCTGTAATCATAGTCAACAGGATCAAATTCCTCCAACAATAAAGTTTTTAATTCTAACCATGAAGAAACTTGTGACTTAATACCTCTATACCATAACAAACCCTGATCCACAAATAACAAGGATGCAGATAAAAAAAGTTTCTCATCAGACACACCAAACGAAATTTGATACTCCTCAACACTTTCAAGGAATGAACGAGGATCGGAAAGACCATTAAACTTGACTTTCCATTTTAAAATGTTACTGTCACCCCTACATGTAAATGTGGGTGCAGCACTAGTCTGATGAGCACTAACCTCTACAGCACTCGACTGAGTCTTCAGTTCAGATGCACTAAACCTATCATCAACCATTTTCATCAGCTCGTCAAAACAAGACCTTAAATCCTTTTTTACAAGTAAATCCGCAGGATCATATGCATTAACCCTTAATAATCTATGATATATATGGTTACCTAAAGCAAGTGCACGGGTTGCAGCGTACCTATCTTCAGGAACCTGAGTAAAAGTGTCAACCAAACCTTTTAACAATTCCAATTTCTCAGAGATAATTTTTAACTCGGATGAAGCTGGTATATCAGTCTCACAAATTGCTTCTGATGGACATTCAACTAATAAGTTTCTTAATTGTTCTTTCAATTGTTTGACTGTGTTAGCAGGAGTTACTGAACGAATGGAAACCTCATAAGCTAACTCATCCTTAAGGAGAGAATGAAATTGAATAGGTCTATCCATTTGATTGGTGGTACACTTACAATTAAACTCAATAAATTAAATTAGTGACTTTGTAGTACACAATACCTAAATATGTAAATATAGCAATCACTGACAGTGAGCCACTAACATAAAAATAATTGCTTTAATATTAAACTTATAGTATCAAAACACACAACTATGTTGATCACCTACAGTATATCAAACTAAATGAATACAGACCTTAATTATAATATGCAACGCTTACAATTATAAAATTGAGCAAAACATACTTCAAACAGATTATAAATAATAAAACTTAGTTTTACTCATTGAAAAGTTATAAAGTAGATAGATTGGTGGTATACTTGATAACAACTATGGTGTGATATAATAAATATTTGGGCGCCATTTGTAACGTTGGGTTCCTGCTCGCCCCGGTAACGGCAGGCTTCCCAAGTCACAAAAAAAATAATAAGATGAGAAGGAGAAAGAGACCTAGGTGTGTTAGGGAGAAATAATAATAACAGTTATAGTATATTGATGGTATATTGTTAAAATACAAGTTTACATTTAAATGTTGATCGGTATATTGTTACACACACTAGGCTACCTTAAAATGTTTATATAATATTATGTTAACAGTAGACAAAGTCCTACTTCTTAACTTTACATTATTCTAACTCAACGGTAAAGGAGGTTCGGAGTGAGTTATTCAGACATAGAAACAGATTCCGATGCCAGTACAATGTATACTTTAAATTAACACACAGTATTCTTAACAATTCGTTCTTGGCATCGTAATAGTACTAAGAAGTGACTAATTACACATAAAAAATATGTCCTACGAACTCACCGTTTATTCACACCACATGAACATCTAATATTTATAATTGAAACATGTGAAAACCATGTAGTCCTATACTACATTATTATCTTAAATGTTTACCTAAGATTTTATACCATAGGTAAGTACCTAAATGTACACCATCCCTAAATGTATACCACCAACCTAATACATGTAGGTGAAATTTTTGAGTTTAATACGAAATTAATAATGAAATGTGCATCCAACCTCAAGCAGGAGCTGTAGAAGCAGAGAGTGATTCCTTACACCATTATAAGCTTGCCTTTTATCATGCTTTTATTGTCACGTGGACGACATCCATGAAATTATATTTTCTGGTATATTATTTTAAGTCGTCAAGCGATTGACCTCATGTTGTATTAGTAATATGCACAGCGGCCTGAAATTTGCAGAAAAACTTCCAGTAAGAACAAAGAAAGAATGGAATAGCTCAAACCGAAGAAATACAGCACAAGCAATGAACTTACCATATATGAAGTTTTCTATGACATAATATAAAATAAGTCGGAAGATTCCTTCACGACATTGAAATACAATCCAGGTTCCTTCTTTGGACCTTAAAATATATCCATTTCAACAGATTTTCTCCGTTCCAATCCAAAATTCCAAATTGCGTACGAGCAGCTTGGCGGATCCAATTAAAAAGAATGTCAGATCACAGACTACAAAACCTACCAACATTTTTGACAGCTTAAAACTATCGAAACGTTTATTTACGATTAAATAAAATCCCTGGTATGGAAAATTGTTGAAAATAACCTTTGGAAAAGAAAATTATATTTCCATGAAAAATGTAGCTTATTATAATAAACTAACATGAAATTCTAACGAAACAATTGACTCCAAGATAACTACCAATCCTACCATTTGAAGTATAAATATTACCATCGACAACAATTTGAACTGACAAACGATACGATTGGTGTTTTCACCTCCAATCATAAAAAATGATGTATGATTGGCAGATTTAACCGGCACATGGTTTTTGAAATATTTATTTACCACGAAATAAGTGTTTTATGTATTATATATCGTTGTTAAAACTTTGTAAATAACGAACTTTGCTATTTATCAATAAAAATATATTTTAGAATTTAATATTTTGGAAATCCAAAATCGACCAATCAGAAATGCACCAATGACAACAACTTCATGGTAGCTTCACAATGAGCGCGAAAATTCAAATTGTAGTAGAAATTAACACCACGTTACAATACCTTAGTATGAGTTACGCTGTCACGTTTTACTTAATGTAAATCCCCAGTCAATATAGATAAACGTTAGTTAAATGGCTTAAATGTTTCGTTAAAACTAACTCGCATTGGGTCAATGTGGTACAGTATGACTTATGGTCTTATCGTCATCTCACAATTGAGATGACGATAAGACCATAATCAATATTAGAAAAACCCTTGTCCAACAGCTGGATAGTAGTGCATAGTAGCAGTAGCAATAGAACGTAGATGAGGCCCTCGCTTCACCTCGCCTTGCCTCGCCTGGTTGACTCTCGCGCTGAGAAACTGTGCAAAAGCAACGGACAATTTTCCTCGTGTTACTTCACCTCGCATAACCTCTTTCACACCTTGCCTAACCTCGAGTACAGTGAAGAGCAGGGGCGTGCAGTTCATACAGGCAAAAAGGCACTGCCTACCCTGACAACCTATATGAATTAGTAAAACTAAGTAGTATTATGTATGCCTACCATATCGAAAATGTCTGTGCATGCCTCTGGTGAAGAGCCAGCATTACAATCGAATTGTTAACTAAATAGGTTCTATTTTTAAAAAAGGCTGTCTTAAACACGATATTTAAAGGATATGGTAAATATTGGTGAGTGCATACGTGAGTGTTAAATAATTTAGTGGGAGTGTTCCGCGAAGACGCGTGACATTCCTGTCACGTTCGATAGCTTTTCGAAAATCGAACGATGCCTCCGATTGAAGTGCTAAACGTTTTTGTTTTACTTGGAATCGTATTTGATTTACATTATTTTAATTTTTGAATAAGATGTTAATAAAAATAAAATTAAACTTTATGTATGATAGACATAGAAATATTAAATATATCTTTGATGATAGAGCACTTCGCCCGCGTTTTTGATCTCGAGGATTTTAATTTTATATCCTAATTTTAACCGCTTAGGGGTAGAATTTTCGAAAATTCTTCCTCAATGCATCTTTAGGATTCTAAATGAATATTTTAAATCTTATTTTGAATATTTTTTTTTTGGAATTAATAATTAATATTGGAACAACGGTTTAGACTGTGCGTCTTCTGTGTCAGTCACGGACATGATGAAACTGTTTATGGGTGCCTAGTCTACTACAGATCCCAAACAGATCTCTAAAACTTTTATGTACTTACTAAATAGCTAACTACCCTAACTAACCTATAAATAAAAAACTGAATTTAGGTTGCTGCCCGGGGAAATCGTGCCGAGGATGCTAGCGGCGATTGTTTTTTATCTTAAATGCTTTTTATAATTTAATAAAACAACTTTTTCGGCATTCACGTCACTAACTAACGTTACGAGACCTTTGCTCCTCCCGTGGTCGCAGGATGACTGAGAGGTGTCAAGCGTCTTATCAGCTCGCAAAAACGACATTATTACGTTTTATAACTAACAAGCTTTATTTATTGTTAACAAGCTTATTAAGCTACCGTACCGTAACCGTAGTTATGAACTCAGATAATTATTCATAGAGAAAAATAGATTTTATATATTACTTATATCGAAAACAATGTCCTTCAAGTGATGTAAATATGATCATTATGTAACATACAATTGTTTGTAATCACATTCTTGAAAACCACTGTAACGATTTCTGTTCAAGGATAATTTATTTCCGATACGACATAACATAATTTACAATAATTGTGTAGACCCTTTACGAGAAAACGTGATCTAGTTAGGTGATATGTATGGGAAAAATAATTTTCTCCGTATTTTTACCTTTTAAATAGGATCTCGAGCAGAGCTAGGTTGTTCAGGTATTATTTATTAATTTGGAATAGTTATAAAAATACTTTATAAATTTTTTGCCTCTTATCATATTATTGTTGAAATATTTCTAATTTTTGCATGATTAACGTAAGACCTTATTAATTTAGAGAATCCTTCAACAATATTAAATTATAACATTCGGTGCGATGACAATATTAAAATTAAACCTATAAATAAGAAGCATATGTAGCGTGAAAATTACATAAAATAAGCAGGCGGAATGGCACGAATTTATACATATTACCCGAGACCTCTAGTTGTCAATGGTATATAAAAAAAAGTTAATAAACTTATCGATTGTCGTTGAGAGCTCCATTGGTATTCTTTACTTGAATCGTTGGAATTAGTGATGTAAAAAATGTATTATCTACTCGCAGCTGCGGAAAGAATATCGAATGATCTTGTTACAATCGATTACTTTAATGTTTTGTTTTCTGCAATACTACGACCGATAATATCTTGATAGTAGTGGTTGACAATTTATTTTAAATAAAGTAGAATTCTATTAAAGTTTTCAAGGTAATTTAAGAATTTTTTGCTCTCTAGTATTTATTATTTACTTATTGTATATGCAACCTATAATTATTGTTTATTTATGTAGTCCACTTTTAAACCAAACCTAAAAATAAATTTAGTATTTACGTGTATTATTTTTTGTAAACTATTAATAGTCTTGTAAAGTTGTTTAATTTAATTATTGCCAGCAATTAAATAAACAATATACCTTCTGTTTTTATTTAAACAATATTAGTTCCAATCAATATTTCAGTTTTATTTGAGATTTAAATCTCTACGAGAAACAACGCCATCTATTATCGAGTAGTGGAACTTTGCTTAGAAGAATTCGTCATTCCTACAAAGTTTCGTCTTCACCAAGTACCTAATAAAGCAATTAAGCTGCTCAAGTTAAAAGAAAAGTAATAACTTGTCAAGTTTATTAGTTTGTGTTGATTCGCTTTAAAAATCGTTCACCTTTATTCTAATGCGAATTTTTCACCTCTCGACGAAAATGAAGTATTCTAATACTCTATTTGCCAAAATTTCAAAACTTTTGTATTTTTAATATCTGAATAACTTAAATATATTTCGAAAGTTCCTTGACAGCATTTTTATAGTTTATTTTGTCTTTAAGTAAGTTTATATTTTATATCTAAGTATAAATACATGATAGATCTTTGGTAACTATGGTAAAAAACATTCTTAACCTTGTATGAATTTCAATCACTATTCAAATAAAAAATAAAATACTTTAATAAAATTAATAGACTACAATATCGATTCGAATTCGCAAATAGAATCGATAATAATTAGTGCAGAATAGGGGTGCTGGGGTCGATGACCGATGTTTTGGTGATCGAACGACTCTTGCTTCGTTGAAACGAATCGTCTAGACGAAGTTTAGACCAACTTTTAAAAAAAACATAGGTACTAACTTGGTTTCCTGTCATACAAAGTAATTATTTATGTTAGAGTATGTATATAACAATTAATTGGGGAAAATGAGTCTGGCAATCAAGACGAATGTTTTTTTTGAGTTCCATTTTTGAATTTAGTCCAGAAAGCGAAATATTTAATTAGCGTGAATGTAAATTAATTAACATCTAAGTGATTTAGTACCTAGATTACTGCGGAATTTCGAATGTAGGTAGGAGATCATTGAAATGGTTCACTTCTTTAAAAAAAAACATGAAAAAATAAAGTAATGCCTTCGTATTACTTTAATTTAAACAAAAACACAATTTTTACATTTAAAACATGGTTTAAATTTGAGGCACTCATTAAAACATGTTTCTTTATCTAAATATGTACTCCAGATTTACAGAAAAAACGTGTCTCTGCTTCACAAGTATCGCCAAACTCGAAATGTATAATTTTATCGTAAAACCTTAAGTTTATTGAAGCGAAAATTCATGGCACACCTTACTTAAACACGCTATAAACACATGATTATAATAAACTGCTCGTAAACTGCCGAACAATAGTATAAATTGCAACTCGTTATTAACTAAATAATGATGTCTAAAGGCCGTTACAATTCTTTATTGTTCTTTGTAAAATCTGAAATAACATTTCAGTAATATTTTATGAAGGTTATAAATATTTGTTTTTTTAATAATATAGAATTTTCTTTTCAATTCTCAAGAACAAGGTTAAGTTTGACGCATTTCATCAGTCAATACTGACATCTGTGCATCAGTCAATACTCTCACGGCTACAGGCCATCAATAGGTACCATAAACCAAACCTACTTATAAAGAAACTGACATATCTCAGACGAACTTGGCATCAATCGACGTTTAATCATTTCCTCTAACTGGACACCCTGATAATTAGACTTTTTTTGTTGTTAATTACCAAAAGCAGTCGTCTTGCATGGGAGGGGGGGCTAGGACGGACGTTGAACTTCGCGAACGCGAGATAAATCTACCTAGCAAAACGGCTTATATCACAAGTCTTACATCACGGAGATTCCTACTCTAAGATAGGTTTCCAAAGTTCATTTTAACTTGAATTCAAAGTCGGGATCATTGAGCTTTGTAGCAATTTATTTTGCTAAATTAAAACGTCGGAAGCGCGTCGTTGAATCTCGTTCAAATTCAAACTTTATTGCAAAATAGACAAAGTTGTTTTCATTATTTGTAGTGAAAGTGGTAAGGTCGATTGTAGTGTCTTCCTGGTACATATCATATCAATTAAGCGTATTGGTTTGCTAATTTATTAAGTAATCAGGGCAGTTCACTCACGCGTCCTGAGTTAATAATACGATTGCAATGGCGTTGAGTCATTATATCGCGCTATTAACACTTTCCTTCTAGTAAATCACACAGGAAGGATATAGTATTAAATAAATATTAATTACTAAAGCTTGAGAGAATTTTGGTTACTGAATAATTGGATACCGGTATGATGTATCGCTGATTATTTCCCACCAGAGAAGTTAATCAATTTTCTTCACGGATTTAGAAGCAAGGTAAAGGAAGGTAGCTAATAGCCATTTTTTATTGACCATTTTAATAGAAATTTGTTTTAGAATTGAGTATAAAATTTTTGTAAAAAGAAAAAAAATTGACTACGAGCGGAATTTGAACCCGCGATCTACTGGGTAAAGCCGAGTCGCTGTACCACTAAGCCTTCGTTTTACTCCCCATTACTCCCTTCCCTGTTTAACCCTTTGATTGATATCGAGCGCAACGATAAATTTTAATATCAAGTCTAAAACTATTAATATTAATAAATACACCAAACTTCGATGTTGCAATTGCAAAGTATCTATTTAATTATCTGTGGTATTATATTATGCTGGAAAAATTCATGACGCTTCCTAATACTGAATACAAATACTGAAGTCCTACCGATATTTAAATAAAGTGAATTCAATAATCTGATTGTGAAATAATACATACAATGCTTTACTTTCTGCTTCACTTGAGATAATAATTCATTTTCATCAAAGTGGAGATGTTTTTCTTGCATAATCCCGCATTAGGCACTGTTTTCCCCAAAACGAAGTCGAGACGAGAGATGTTAATCTCAATCTCCCCTCCCCGTCCATAATCTCACATAAGGTCCGGTTTCCTCCAAAGCAGTGCGGAAACGAGAGGAGATGTAACTTATCTAAATCTCCCCTCCCCTTCCATACTCCCGCATTAGGCCCGGTTTCCTCCAAAGTGGAGACGAGACAAGAGATGTTTATCTCAATCAGTTATCAGTTCATAGGTAGTTGATGACAATTTTATCAAAAAAGTAATTCTATTTTTGGTGTTTATTAATCAATTATCACCTGATCTATGCCTCAAAAAGCACGTTAAGCTGTTAGCGCCGGCTGTCATGAAGATCTTTGACAGTCACAACAATGTAAACAAATAGTTTGTAATACTTTTATTATTTAAAGAACAGCCACGCTAGATCCATGAAAGTAAGCTAGAGTTAGTACTGGCAACTAGATTCCACAAAAGTACTGATTTTAATGTACTCACTGATGAATATTTATTCACTAAAGAAAACACATGTATACAAACGTTTTGATGTTGATTTATTAGTCACAAGTTTGGTAAGAAGGAATAAAGAAAATTATTCTGACAAAACCTGCATAAGTAGCCAATTTGGAACAAAAGTGTGTAGCAACCATACAAATGTGGATCCCGTGACGAGTTGACTCGTGAGCGAGAACGTGACCAGTAGCACAGGCCTTGCGTAGAAAACAGGAAAATTTCAAACATGTGACCCCAAAATGGAAAAATTTGAGACATACAAACACGAAAGTACGAAACTAGAGTAACCTCACGATGCTGTTTCAATAAAACATGATATTGTAATAGAAATGCGTTGCATAGCGCACTTAGATGTCAATTATTCTTAGTACAGTAACGATGAACCGTTTTGCTCACGTGGTGGGCAACGTGAAATACACGAGGCTTCTTAATGAGAGTACAGACCATGAGACCAATGACTTTTTGTACTTAGGTGTGATACACTTTCGATTAGCCAATAGGATATGAGGCGCTCGTGTCGTTATCATATCGCGTTCAGTTTTAACGCGATCAGTGCTTATAGGTGACCTCGTTGAAAAAAACCTTTTTTTGCTTTTTTTGCTTAGTGGCAGAGAGATTAGGTCGTAGACTCGTAGGTAGGTCGGTAGGTCACGGGTTCAAATCCCGCTACTAACGATTTTTTCTTTCTACAAAATTTTGAACTTTAGAAAGTCTTTTCCTTTCCCAATAGACCCATTATTGTGCAATGATAGCATAGTGGTATGACTGTTGACAACCAGAGGACTCAAGGGACTTGAAGGGACGCATCTTTGACTTTTCGTAAGTTATGTGCGTATTATAAATTAATTACCACTTGCTCCGTGCCCCGGAAAGCATGTTAAGCTACTGGTCCTGCGCCAGATCTCTCTCCGGTCGTTTCGGATTGCCGTCCCATCGGACTATAAGAGTGAGGTATAGAGAGCGCACCTGTGTTTGCGCACACATTTGTGCACTATAATATCTCCTGGCTAACCTCCTTTGAGTTTGGCAGCAAAATTCGTGAATTATTTTATGTTTCTAATATGTATTTGTTAGTTTAATTCTGTCGTCTTTGTCGTCTAGTCTAGAAAGTAGCAACACTAAAGTCAGCAACGCTTTAGTGATAGGTACTGGAATTTCTTCCTTGTACTGCCAGCTTAGAACCAGCTTCCGCGTCTATTCCTAGCGCACTAAAATTCGCCAGAGCGGTGCCAAAGCATCTTCCTCAGCTTGACTATAAACTTGTGGCTAGAAGATTAGTGTTGATTTCATGTTGACAGTTCCTTATGGCGACGCTCTCTTACAAAGAAATACTAGCTCCCGTGCGCGGCTTTGCCCGCAGGAGATTTACTATTACACTTAATTTAAAATGAAGATTTTTTTTGGAAAAAAAGGTATCCATGTTCTTTTATGGGTCGTGGTTCGTGGTTTCCGTTTATTCATTATACATATAATTTTATATTTTTATACATACAATTTAAAAAAAAACACAATACCTACTTATTTAAAAATATAAAAAAATTGGACCGCACCGGTATCGGGAACAGGGTCTAAGCTATCGGTGGTCAGGGCTCCAGAAAGAGAAATCTCCTGACTATGCGAACCGTGTCTAGGAGCCTTCTGCATCAAGCCCTTGATCCAGCCATCTAAGGAGAGTCTCTTAAGGTGTTGACCGAAGCTCTTGGATATACTCCGTGACAAAAGCCTCGGTCGGTAAAGTGAAATTTATTAACCGGACAGCTAATTTCATATAAATTCTGTTCTATTTTTGAATTTATCTAGTAGTTAACCTACCCTGCACCTGCCTAACCCAATGTAACTCTGGCCCTCTATTTCTAGTAAAATTCAGATTAGGAAAATGGAATAACCTAATTCAAATTATAACGGTTATGTCAAAGAGTCCTTAAAACGTCAAAAACAGAAAGTTTCCTAATCGGAATCGCAAAATGCAATTAATATTAATGCTTTGTTTTTCCACAGTTCTCCACTTATGCAGAAATATTCCGGTGCATTGGTTACCTGGCGCCTCATTGCTCTTGCGTCGTGAATCGTACAATGACCTATATCTCTGAAAAACAACTCCTGAATTATGATGCGCGCGAGTGTTATTTTGTTTTTCAATTTCAATTGTTGTATTTTCTGAGATTTGTATTGATTTAGTTTGAACAGCTTTTACTTCTATTCGCTTTTAGCAAAAATGCTGATTATGGAAGATTTTGTATAGTTACTCATTAGACTGCCTCGTAGGTCTAGTGGTCGACTGCTGAGCATCAGGTCCTGGGTTAGATCTCCGGGTCGAGGAAAGTGATAATGGATTTTTCCATTAGGAAATTCTCAGTAGAAGCATGGAGTCTGGAATTGTGCCCGGTTAAAGGCAATAGGCTCGCCCCTATTACGTGGAACTTACAGCATAGCCGGCGAAACGTGGGTCTACTGCATACACCTCTGCTTACCCCCTTTGGGGAATAAAGGCGTGAGGCGTGAGTGAATGTTAAAATATTTTTTCTGTAAAATATGCAGAGCATTAAAAAAATTAAAACATGCAGGCTGTATTGTAAATTTCCCGATTTGTTAAAAGTACAATACGTCAATGACGTAGGTAAAACCCAACTTGTGTTTCAAGAAGGGTTCAAGGTAGCAAAACATATAAAAAACTAAAAATTTTGCATGTGTCACATGCGAGTTTTTTTGTGCAATAATTTGGAACGCACCTTAAAACATTTTGGATCTGATATTTATGTTTTAAAGCTTTTCCCAATGCGCGCCACTATTGTGCGCTCATCGATAATTGCGCTGGGCAAGCGGATTTGCGCAGTAGCAGATGATTGTCACACAGAAGGTAGCTGCTACCCATACTCCGAATTTTTCCCTTTGTCGCTTCCTACGACACGCGCGGGACGAGTAGGAGTGGTTCTATTCTTTGGTCGGAAACCACAGAATATTTCACTAATAAGAAAAACCTAAAATAACAATAAAAAAAATAATATTTGTTTAAGGCCCCTTTCCACAGTTTACGGATAAGCACTACATATAAGGTAAATTCATAAATGGAACAAATTTGTATGAAATTATCTGATAGGTAACGCTTACGCTAACCAGTAATCGTAACGTATGGAAAAAGGCCTAACTTTACACGTGTTTTAAGCTTTTTTTAGAGCTATATGTAGATAATTATAAATTGTACGCTTAACATTAACACGAAGTATTTTTTGAATCACTTCATTGGAATATATTAAAAGATTACGTAAACGAATAAACAAAAAACTTCGTACGAACACCAAATATCGAATACTTAAAATATCATAAATATAAAAAAATAATTGAATATTTATAAATATAAAAACGTTGTGTTGTCCGTTCATGTTGAGTTTTTTGTTAGTAATTGAAACATGTTACAATATTTCAGAAGCACATACCTACCTATTAACCGATATCCAAAATCGAGAAGGTTCTCAATTCGTTTCGTAATTTGTCACGTTTGTGGATACATACACCGATTACGTCGTAGTAAGTGGGTCGATTTGAGTAATCCTTTTGTTTTTTAAAGAGAATAGGTACTCTTCAAATGATTCCATACATAATAAATATTGTCATGTTCCAACGATGAACGTCAGAGTGAGAAAAAAAGCACTAAAGAGCTAGAAATGACAAAAAAACGCTTTATAATCAGTGTCAAACTTGATAGTGTTATTTCTAGCATTTTATGTACTGTCAATTTGTAGACACTGCAATTCAAGCTTCTTTCTTGGCTGAACATAATGGCTGGTTTACATTGATCCACTATTTCAATCCAGTGTTGCAATCCTGTGTTGCAATCCACAATGTTGTAATCACATTTCAATCCAGTAATCCACGCTGCTAACTGGATTGAAATGTGTTTACATTGGTTCAATAACGCTGGATTTCAAAATTGGATTGCAACACTGGATCACTGATCTGATCATTGGACCAGCGATCACTGGATCAATGTAAACCAGCCATAATGACAGTTACCGGGCTTATATCAAGGATTGCCGTAACAAGTAATTCCTAAAACGCACAGTAATCTGACTTTTCGGATTCAATTTAGTAATTGATCGTCAATTTAGTAATGAACGCGAAGTTGCTTTTTAGAAATTATCACTTGCTAAATCGGTATTTCTTTTTTCTTTATCATATGGTTGATGAACAACCTGCTGTCAGAGTTTAAAGCACTCGTAGGCCTCTGACATTGCTTTACACATCGTTGAAAAATCTCTCAGATTTGCTGGCCTCAAGATGTTTTCCTTCACAGTTTTTAGTCGTTTATCGTGAGGAAACCAGCACACCTGAGAGATTTTTCAGCGTACCTGACACTAGGTTGACATAAATAATACGATGAAGAAGAAGTAGAGTCAAAAGAAGACTCGAAAAAGGCTCAGACCGGAGGCGGAGGGGCTCAGAAATAACCAGGCCGGGACGAAGCTAGTACCAGGCGCGTAATAGTCTAATTACGGCACTGGTATCAAGCCAGCATGGAGGTCAATAAAAAGCCTTTTACTTTTGCAGTATTTTTCTGGAATGCGGACGTGATACTTATTTTTTCACAATTCAGTATAACCGGTCTGTGTCAGACACAGGCGTAGAACAAAGACGGTATTTCCATTACAATATGATCCTATGGTGAAAACCGACTATTTTTATGGGCTATGAGGAAAACATAAAGGGTGATTCAAACGGAGAATAGATTTTGATTGTGGTGTCGGTGTGTTTATGGTACGCTATGTGGCTTGGGGCCATAGGTTACCCAGCATATCATTTGGAAGAGCGAATGGGTTTGATTACACAAGCTTGTTAGTACTGTAGAGCCGGCCTACTTGGTGGCAAAATCCTTGGGAGCAGGCCACTTGAGGTGACAGCCTTAAAAGTTATTGTAGAATAAAAAAATATAGTAAGAATGACAATCGATCAAGAAAAAGAAGAGAAAAAAGCGTGAAATAATTTTAAAACCTTGTAACTAGTTAACAAAATCAGTTTTTTATTTAAAATAGGGTCTCATTAGTGCCCTGATAGTTTTATAATACTCATGCTTTGTAGATCTGGTTCTGTGAATTATTTATTTATTAAATAGGTACAGCCACATCACATACTTACGAAAAAAGATTTTTAAAGTCGGTTTTAAGAACTTATATTTATTGGCAAGGTGTGTTAAAGCTTTTTTTCAAGTAACTATTTTTTATTTAATATAATATTGTATTAAATTAAACATTAAAAACTATTAAGCTAATATTAAAAATTAAGAATATCCAAATCTCAGGCTGAATCAGAGTTGAGCTAAGTTTTTGACGTGACTGATCGGCAGCTGACGGCGACGTAATTGATATGCGTAGACGTACGTACCTACTTTAAATGTCAAAAAATTTAAATTTTTATTATTGAAATTATCATCATTAATTTAAGAGCTACACTCTTGTTGATGCAGCTTGTTCCAGCTCTCTCTATTAAAAGCCAATTATTGTTTAAATAATTATCAAAAAATGTGGAGGGTCGATTTTTCTTAAGTCGCGACGGTGCTTGACGTGACCAAAATCAGCATTTTGTTTTTCAGTCAATTTTAAAACAAGAAAAATATGTCCTGCCTATATCAAAGAAAATTTAAATAAGGGATTCGATTATCTGCAACTGACAATTTTTCAAATGTCATGAAACAGTTTACTTTTTATGGAAATTTGTTACTTTAAATTTATGAATAACAAGATGTTTACACTTGGTCTTACCTGAATTCATTCGTCTATGTAAATTTTATTTTTAAAGGATTTTCATTTTTTTTTTCGTATTCCAATTGATATCGTATATCAATTGGCTAATTCTCATAAAGGATATTTTTTTAAAGGATGCGGAAATTTTCAAGGAAGGCTCTGACGATGATCCTGAACATCTTTTACTTAAGTACCTATTTCAATCCTATATTCAAGTTGGAAATTCACTTTTCCATACAATTTTATAACATAGAACGGCGCGCTTGTATGGAAAGACAATTTACCTATAAGTATAGTGCTTATTATAAACTAATTTTTACCTGCTCCGTCTTCAGAAAGCAAGTTAAGCCGTTGGCCCCGGCTGTCATGAAGATTTTGTCATGACAGTCGTCATACTCCCCTCATAAAATCCTGACAAATAATCAGATAGCAGAATCTTTCTTTGGGTTGCGGAGGTCAAATAGGCAGTCGCTCCGTGGAAAACTGATATTCAGCTGCATCTGGTTTCTGCTGCAGCTGCATTCAGATTAGAAGCCGACCCCAATAAAGTTTAAGAATAATAAGGCTAAGAGGATAATAATCAGCAATAGGTACTATTAAAATAAACTCCTAGGTACTCAAACCAGATCACTGGTACCAGGACTACAGAAGCGTAAAGAGATACACAATCTACCAGAATTCATTAAAAACCGGTGGCTCTATACAAAAGCATTCCCAGTAACCCAGCAGGGGGTAGTCCGTATTTCATTACAGCAATGATAAACTATGCGTTAATTACACGTAATTATCACAAGTGGTACAAAAACATCTTCAAACTATAACAACAAAAGCTTTTTTGATTTATAACGAGGTAATGCAGATTATGTTTTTAATGGACCACGCTTGACTTGAAATGAGATGTGACTATATCAAAATTAGATATAATAAATAATTTAACTGAATAGGTATGCAAGTACAATTATTGTTTGTTATCTCTGAAGCTGTGTATGTTGCTGTGTGTGTTATAATTGGATTCCAGATTTGTGCAATATGTTTTGTAGACGATAACTATGTACTATCATATGTTGATCTGTTGTATATTACTTTAAATCATTACATAGTATAAAACAAAATCGCTTTCTCTGTCCCTATATCCCTATGTATGCTTAAATCTTTAAAACTACGCAACGGATTTTGATGCGGTTTTTTTAATAGATAGAGTGATTAAAGAGGAAGGTTTATATGTATATTGCACCCGTGCGAAGCCGGGGTGGGTCGCTAGTATTTAATAAATAAAAATAAAATAACAAACCTGTTTACAAACCACGCAATTGTTATTAAAAGCTAAGGTTTGTCACTTTATAAGTTTGTATGTGTGTAAGAGACAATCTTTGGAACTACTATTATACTATTGTTAGCACTGATAGATATAGCTTTAGCTACACTATCCCCGAAGGATATATAAATATAGGTAACTTAATCACGGGAAAAACCAATTTTACGAAGTACGATTTAAATCTTTGATTTCAAACTGGACATTAACAGGCAGGCATAGATTACTGTAGAATTCCTTTGGATGAACTATGGTTCGCTCTCTTTTTGAAAGGGTTTTCCAATAGTGACGTTCGAAGAGTACTTAGCTACAGCTGTCAAATTTGACAGAAATACATCACGACGCTACACGATTAAAAAACGAGTTGTTGACAAGAGTCAGCTCGAAGGCCATTAAACAAAGAAGAAGAAGAAGAACGTGTTAAAATCAAGGATTTATATTGTCTTTGGTTGAAAATTTTAAATATTAGATTTCTATCTTTCAAACCCCAACAGAGAAATACTTTTAAAAAGCAAAGTACAAACAAAATAAAAACGTATATCTTACTCCACATGGGGAGCAAAACAGTCGTATTATCAAGATTGCGCATGCAGATGCTGACGAGATTAGAGTTTAAATAAGACAAGCTGTCGACTATAATATAACTGCCGAAAACATTTGTAAAAAGAAGTATAAGATTTATTTTCGTGATGTCTAAAGAGAGCAGGTAAAGGACATTTGTTGCAAGAAACATGGATATTTTTAAAAAACTCAAAGAAATGATGATGAAGAGGAATTATGTTACGTAAGTATGATATTATCCTTCTGAGTCATATTCCATCACGTTTTGTATATTAAGAGATGCAGAAAAAGCAGGAGAACCATTCTACCTGGGTTTCAGCTGAGACCAATTAAATAGAGATCGATCGCACGGTCTTTTGCTAAAAGGCAACCTCGATATGCTAGCTTGTTGTGGTTGGCTGTTTGTGACTGCCGCCGGACAAGCGGTCGCTCGGCAAGCTTCAGGTAATCGTCAGTTTTTGTGTTTGTCAATGCGCTCTATTGTTTATTTCTACTCCAAGTGTCGAGTCAACGACTTCACTTTAGTTACAGTTAGCGTTACACTTACATCGCTAAGTTTCAGCTTTGCCTCCGATGTATTATGCAGTATCTACATATTATTTTATATGATACTTTGTAGTTTAGAATAAAGGAACCATTTGTCTTTAGTAATGTTCTGAATAAAAAAACCGGAGGGTTCCGTACAAATTTGTAGGTCATCGAATCAAAAAATATACATCATAGATTAGTTTTTCTAAAAACATTTTTATCCAAGCTTTTATAGCTTTTGTATGGGGATATCAAAACTAAACGTTTATGCAAAAAATTGTATCTGTGTTGAGCACCGTTGAAGTCTTGAAGAGTTCCTTTATCTGGATCTAATACTCTTACAAATTTAGGTAAAAGTTTCACCAAATTAAATCATTTATTTACCTGAAATTTATGATGTATATAATACCTACTTATATACTGTACTTATAACTTCAACGTCAATAGCGAATGATATACTCACATAAGTAAATCTATCTATGTACTAATCTGTATATATTATTTGTGTAGTTAAAACGTATTTATACAGTACAATGTTATCGCACTATATACATATTATACATAATTCAGCATTGCCTAGGCTCAAACTTAGTCTGTGACGCGGCTGAATAAGTTTTCAGGTTATTGACTGAATTTATATTTTATGTATTCATTGAGTGGTTCAATTTACACAGTATTTTTTTCAGTGTTTCTTAATAAAGGTTGTCATTTAGCTGAAAAATGGGAGTCGTGATAGCCTAGTGGTGGTGACCGTTGACTGGCAAGTCAGAGGTCTCGGGTTCGAACCCAAGGCGCGAACCTCTGACTTTTCGTAAGTTATGCGTTTTATTAATTAATTATCACTCTCCGTGCCTCGGATAGCACGTTAAGCTGTTGGCCTCGGTTGTCAATTGTAGATGACAGTCCTTACGGGTAGTCGAAAGTCTGACAACCAGTCTTACCAAAGGGTATCGTGTAACCCAATATGGATTGTGGAGGTCTTATAGGCAGTCGCTCCATGTAAAACAATGGTATTCAGCTGTATCTGGTAAGATTGGAAGCCGACCCCAACATAGTTGGGAAAAGGCTAGGTAGATGATGATTTAGCTGAAAAATGCTAGAGCAAGACAATGGGCAAAATTACTTTGACTCCGACTCCAAGTCGACTCCATCTCGATTTTTAACACTCTGGAACTATGTCCAGTACATGGCAACATAGCTAACTGGTCTAAATGATCTATTAAGTTACTCAGAAGATGTGGGTGGTAAACACATTTGCCTAATCTGGTGGTAAAATCTCTCTCTCGAAGTAATTGGTGTACTTAAAAAAAGGCTCATTAGAGCCGTTACAAATATTATGAGTCTATGTATGGTTATTTCTGGTTTTTTAGAGTTTTCAAGTCAGTCTTGTAACAAAGTCTACATAGTACCAGTCACGAAGCTGGTTTGGGGGACTTACATACAGTGAATAAATCCCCGTATTTGCGGTTAACTTAATTAGTACCAGCCAATAATTTTTGTCTTTGGCAGCTAATTCTTCTTTTTTTTGGTTGTGGCAATCAACGAGAGTCATGTACTTATTCTATTCTGCCAGTGTTTAATTTTGACTTCTTTTTGAGTACATTCCATTTTTCTTATTCCATTTTTAAAGTTGATAACACTAAAGCTACGAATGGCTAGTAAACAAAAAATTGAATGACCAACATTAAAAAAAATGGCATTTGACGAGTAAAAGCAGAAAACGTCTGTTTGAAGCAACGGAATTTTTTTTCCTCTAAGGTTTGAAGGATCCACTTCTTCTTCTTCAGACCGTTTTCCATTTCTACTTGGGGTTGACTCCTTCTCTCCAAAGACATCGTTTTTGGGTCATTATCGTGTCCAGATTATCTTTTGCAAGATTTTTTTGATAACCGACATCCATACTAAACAGGGTTTTCCACGGCTTTTTGGTCCCGACTCAATATGCAACACCTTTTTTGATTTTTTGGCTTGTGTTTGACGCACAAGTTTTTTTTCTAGTTTTAAAGGGTCCATATTTTTAAATTTTTATCCACACTTCGACTGTCCTTAGTAGCAACCCTATCAATATTTATTTAGGCACAAGACGTGTAGGTTATACTGCTATAAATCTGTGTGTGTCTGGATATCGGATTTGGGTGAAATATCACACATAACCAGCGAACAACTGCTCAAACAACAAATGTATTACAATATCTGAATTATTCATACTTTTTTATACACGCTGATTTTTACAGCATGATAAAAAAGCTAAATGGAAAATTCAGTCTGAACAGTTCCATTCAAAGATAGTATTTATTTATTGTTTAGAAGAATATTATCTTCCTCATCCTCCTAGCCTTATCACCATCCTGCATGTACAGTTTTTGCTAGATTATGTCTAGAACATCAATAAATGCTTACTACCATCCAACCATCGAGAAATACGATGCCAGGGGGAGGCCTATCACAAATAGAAATATTTGAAGGATCAGTATAACTTACGTATAATTTATATCGAAGAACAATTCGCTTGGAACTATTTATATTCAACCTTCATGTCAACGCATGAGAATAATTTGCGCTCTTACGCATCATCTATGCAGTCGATTCCGATAAGCGGAGATTAGTACATAATGCAGTGTTATATATTAACATAGTTTTCAAATAATAGTTAGAGTTCGCATGTATGTTTGTTGCTCAAACTATTACTATTGCTATTTTTGGAGATTCTGTATTGGTTGCTATAGTAAGTGCGGTAGCGAAAAGGATATCTACTGATGTTTTCCTGAGCATTTCTTATTTATCTATAAATTAATAATCAATAACCAAAAATATTTGCCGGCGCATCACTTCAAAACGGCTAGCCTAATTTTGATGATTCAATATTCAAATTATGATTAAATTTCGTCCGCATTTAGCGCACTCTATGAGCTCAGAGGATCATTATATCTTAAGATCTTGTAGATCATTTAGCACTGGATTGTAGCTGGCTGAATAATTTCTTTCATAAGGTACATCGAGAAGTGAAGCTGTTAAACCTCAAAAAGTCCTAAAGGCACATCAGTCATCATCATAATCGCCAAAACTACAACATACATTTTCAATACATCAATAAACAATGCTTTATATCATTTTCCTTCATAACAAACATTAAAAGACCGCAAATTATGGTGTACTTATTTATCAAAATCCCCGAAGCTATGTTTCATAATATCCACGAAATAAATGTGATGTTTCAATTCGACCAACCAAAATTCTGTTGGTATTTCACAAATATTATCTGGTGAAAAATATTACTAAGTAATATTGTAATTCAATTTATTGTAAAAAACAATATGATTCACTGTTTTTTTGTTGCATGTCGCTGCTTCTATGACGTCATATCCATAGGTTTAATCGTACAATGTGTTAATGGATTGTCAATTTGCTAATATTCTCAAACATAACAGTTTAAAATGGTACCCGGCTCGGGTCCCATAAGACGTATATTTGTATAATATAACTGTTAAAACGTTTGGTATAAAACACCTTCTACCACTTCGTGGGAATACAGGCATATTACTCTTACTGTCAGCCCAAACCATCATGGGCAAAGGTACTTTTCTCTGATTTCAACCTTTCGATCAAGAGCCCGAGTAGACCAGCCATATTTGTCGCATGCGTGATAAGTTGTAGGCCAATATAAGCGCTAATTTGAGCCCTGATACAGCTAGTTGATGTGGCGTAGACCACGCAGAAGATGGCGGAATGAATTGGACAGAACCAAAGCGACAGGCATGTTACCTGTGTTAATTCACATACTAACGATTCATTTTAATGGATGTAGAGGACTGAATACAGGAATGAAAAGGCTGGTCACTCGGCAACCTCAGGAGAATTACTGGCGCGTTGCCGACTTTTGAAAAGGAGGACGGAGGAGAGGAGGTGCATAGGGAAATAAGAGGAGGAATGGAAGGACGGAGAGAGGATGTGGAGACAGTAGGTACACAACTGTAAGGATACTGTTATTTCACGCATATATTTTGTGAGAGAGAGGCTACACGAGCCGTTCTATTTGCGCTGTCCAGCATATCTCTACTAAATAATTATGTTTCCTTGAAATATTTCGTCAGTATAATTTAAGAAAACGTTAAAACGTGTCAACAAGCCTACTTTCACAGGCGGAGGCACGTGCACAAACTGTGTATACAATACAAAGGTATCATGCACTGATATGAGGTCAAAAACAATGTATTTTAAATAAACTTGCGAAATGAACCTTCATGGAATCATATTTATTCAGTTCCTTGGTGAAGTCGTTGTACCTACGAGAAGATAATGGGGGCACGCAGATGGTAATTTTCGGCCATACGTGGTTAGGATCACGCGGACGACACGATGGGCTATTGAAGGTGACTGGATTATGTTACATTTAGTGCACTAAACTAGTTTAACTCTACCCATAGTATAAAGGTTGTAGCATAAGTTAGAACTAAACTAAATTAATAGTAAGGGCCTGTTTTACCATCTCTAGCTAGTTTAGAGATAGAGATAAGTAGAAAAACAAAGCTAACTCAAAGCCCTAGTAATAGCGACAAAGAAGTGGAAGGGATCAGGCCACATAATTATGCTGAAGAATAGATAACCGATAGAAAAGTTGAGTTGAGAACTAGAACTGGCTGAAGGGGCTTGGCCAGGCCACGCGCGAGGTGGATCGACGATGTGGTCAAGGTGGTGGGGAGGGACTGGATGAGGACACAAGACTGTCAAGAATGGAGTGCTTTGGAAGAGACCTACACTCAGCATTGGGTGGACACGGCTATAGGAGTTACAGACAGCCCTCTGTGCAGAGCCTGCATGGAGGAGGATGAAAAGCAGCTCACGTGCTACTACACTGCCCTGAGGATACCAGATACAGGGCTAAGTAGTTCGATGGCCCAGGTTCGTCATTAAATCATTGTTAAACATAGATTTTATAATTATATCAATCTCTACATATTAGCACAGATTAATAAATAGTTACTAAGTAAATATAAGGCAGAGATCACAAACACTCGTGAAATAAACACACAGTTATTTTTCAAACTCAAGCAAAATAAATTTTACAATAACAAAGCAGTTGTCAACAACGCCATGCTGTTATGTGTAATTCATATTTTTTAATAAAATCATAACATTATCTGTGCTGATGTTCGTGTCAATTGACTTTCAAATAAGGGGAAGAGTCGTGTCACTTATTGCCCGTCAATTAATAATGTAACCAAATGTAACTCGGCTTTTTCCTGGAAATTTTGAGTAACATTTAGTACGGTTTTGGTTGTTACAAAATAGTCTGTAGGAAAAACTCTTTTTAGTGTATTTAAAGTCTTCTTTTTAAACGATTTTATTTAGCTTGACCTGTTTACTATTTGATTCAAATTTAGTAATCGATATTTCACCCCCTTCCTGTTGACAGATTGATCTGATATTTGGTATACAGCTTTAGTTTTGATGACAAATTTTACGTAATATGGTTTTTTTTTTGTTTCGTGTGGAAAACCCCTTATGGGTACTCCACCACCAAAGGGCCAGTGATGGAGTTATGTCCGACTCGCACGGACTAAAAACCACACGTTGTTCCTCAACGGACCTCTGGACGGGAGAACGGGGTTCACTTGTGTATTCACCGCCCAGATTGCTGTCCCATCTAATTATACGAGTGAGGGAGTAGAGAGTGCACCTGTGTGCACTATAATAACTCCTGCGTATGGTTAGTCTCCGTTGAGATTGGCCGCTATGATCGAAATTCTGTCAGGACATTATTATTATTATACGAATCTAATCTAAAACTAAATAGTTATGCGAATCGACACGCGACGCAGTAAAAAAATATTTAAAATTTTGCTCAACTTTTTAAAATTTAAAATAGGATCGGTGTTATGCAATTATAATTTTACACAAGTTAGGACAGCTTCATGCGTATGTATGTTAATTATGGACGGTTTTATGCATGCAAGCCGCGAAGGGGAGTCGTATGGAAATTTTGTGGTGTTAAACATTCTAATTCTTGTACAATATGGCGTCGTTTTCCGGTCAAGTTCGTTGTCGAAGGTTTTAAGACGGCCAAGAACGTGTAGGAATTAATTATACGAAAACTTTTTTTGTAGTCTGTTTTTTTTTCTCTTTTAGATTTATGGCATTTTAGATATTTAAATAGAACATTGGAATCGTAGCAAAAATTGTTTGTGATTACTGTCTTCCCTTCCGAATATAATTTATTTATTTATTTTAATATATATATAAGCTTAGTATTTGTAATACATTATTTTTAGAAATACAAACATTGGTCTAGCGCTTTGCTACTTCGTCGGATTTTTAATCCCTTATTTTTCCTGCTAAGGGGTGGTATTTCCAAAAATCCTTCCTTTGTGCACCTGTAGGACTACTTACACAAGGAATATCTACTTCAAAGTCACAATCAAGTCAGTCAAAGTCAAGTACAGTAAACTAAAACTACAGGCTTATGCTATTAAGCTGTTAAGGCGATGTCTATCAATTAGTCAGGGTACTGTTTTACCTATAGGTATAGAAAAAGAAGGAGAGAGATAGAATATAATAAGAAAATTTGACAAACGCATAAATTAGTCAATCATTTAATAAAATCAATCATTCAATGCAATCAATAATTTTTCATTCCAAAAATAGTTTTGACAATGTAAAAATAAACATCTGAAGTATCATTAATATTTACTAAAACGATTTGTGTCTATGTAATACACATTCTGCCTATTGTAACCCATTGTGGGCTATTTTGGGCTATTGTGGGCTATTGTTAGCATAATCCTTTTGTGATTAGTTAATAAAGTGTGGATTTTGAAGCGGTGTGCGTTTTGTGATTGTCGTACAAGACAAGGTGCAAAAAAACGTGTTCGGACATGAATGACCGATGTATATGTACAGGGGGAGTAGATCATTTTAAATGTTAGCTATTGCTTGGAACAAGTTTCATTTTAGTTTGATACCTACTGGACGAGATATACACCAATCACTCAGTAAATTTTCCAAAATAATGCGGTTTTACATAGAGGTAATTTATTTCTGTTATCAATAATGTAAATATTCCTTTTTTAATTTTAAAAACTGCGGATTTATCGTGAACACACACTGTTGCTAGACTCAAACTCTACTAAAAACATTATTTATTTATTTAATACATTATTTATTATTTATTATATATTTATTATTTAATAAAAGGTACATTGTTGGTTTTCTAATATATCAAAATGGCCAACAAAACTATATACATAACAATAATTATATAAATGTGTTTTTAATATTTAAGCAAATGTAATATTTAAGAAATTGTTTATAGAAAATCAACATGTCCGAAAACTGATACCTATGTTTGAATCGTTATTTATTTTATAAACGTAGCTTTGCAATTCCGTTGCGAATTCTGGCTGGTTGGTTGTACTTTTCGATAAGTGCATTTTTTTTATAATTGACTGTTTGGTATGTTTTTAATAAAATTTTCTTCGTTTTCCGATTTTTTTCGCCAAATTTTATAGTACCTAACGTAATTTTTTTTGTATATTTATTTTTAAAATTTAAAACATCACGCTGTATATAATGTGTGTGGTGGCAGCGGGCGGTGTAAGGCTGGTCACCAAAGCTGCGGACACAATACATGGATGGCTCGTAATTCGCACGTCTGCACTAGCCCGTACGTGAATGTACGGCAAAAAGAAAGTTTCTTATACATTTAAATAGTACCCCAAATTATTAGACCACTTGACTTAGGCTGCCTCATTGGTCTCGTGGTAGCAAGCGCGACTACTGAGCACGAGGTGCTGGCTTAGATCCCCGGGTCGGGCAAAGTGTTATTGAGTTTTTCCATTGGGAAATTCTCAGTAGCCGCAAAGAGATAAGGCATTGTGGCATTTTCTAATGTGTTCTGTCAGTGCCGTAATTTGCCTTTATGCGGTGCCGGTGCGAGCTTCTATACCTGCGCATACATGTACAAAACTTGGTTACTTCTGCGCCCTCCAGATGCGGCGCTGTGTAGGATTTATAGTATTATTATTATAAATAAGATACGACTCTCGTAAAGTTACAAAAAAAAAATCAAATATTAATAAAGCGTAAATATCTTATTACACTTTCGGGTACCCGTACATAACCCCACGTAGTCCATCCTTCAACCCTCAATCACTACATTGTGGTCAAGTCGACCATATTGTCCACTTGGAAAAAATTAGGATTATAATCTTGTAATAACTTCTCTACAGGACATTTGGACATCGCGAACATGTTTTTTTCTATACAATTATGAATAAGTGGGCTTGAGTTGGTTGTAAAGGGTTAAGGCAGTCACTCAATAGTATCGATATTTTAATTTTTAATTTTAAAATATTTTAAGTAGGTATTTTATATTGATATATTGAAAAGCGACTATTTATTAGCGGAGTTTTCGTATTATTTTTTTAAACATAGATACATAGTTGTGTAACAAAACACAAAATCATTTAAACATTAAAACTCGCCAAAGACTTTCAAAGTTTAAGAGTAACTAAAAACTTAATAAATTCGATAACGACAAAATAATCAAAGGCCGCCAAAATAAATAACATCACTAGCCTACAAAAACTGCGGATATGTCGCAAAATATCGAAAAGCAAGGTGCTGGTTGACCACCGGTGGGCTTGCTACGAAAAAAGCGCAGCGAACAAAAATGTACACAATTGCATGTGATGATGGATTACCGCGTGTTGCTGGATGCATGTCTCCGGCTGGACGAGAGGGTTGGGTTAGAGTGAAGTACACTTTGTTATTTAGTTAGATATTAGTACCAATAAAATCTTTATTTTCGAGCTACTGTGGCCCATAGATACCAATATACCATAGCTTAAAAACTAACATGTATAATATTAATTATAATGACTCACGAAAGTTATTATTCTAAAACAATGGAATTATATTCAAATTAATGGGAAAAAAAATTTGACACCAAGCAATTTAGCAAAAAATAAAGCAAATAGAGTATTTTTAGACAATCATACCGCCGAACAGCTTTTAAAAAAGCCTTTTCCTTACAAATCCAACCCATCATCATATTGACCAGAAATGTGCGCACGCGTGCTTGACACGATTAACAACAAAAAGCCCTATAAATGACTTTATTTACTCATTCCTAAGGTCGATATCAGCTTACGTTGTCCTTAAATATTTCGTTAAGTGCTTACATTGTCGTTTATTATGTCTTCCGCGCGTGCCCATTGATGCATATGTTTATCGTATGTTTGAATCGATGTTTGAATCGATGCTGGTATCGATTTAATACACAATTTATTTAAACGAATCGCTTGTGCAAATTTCGTATCAAAACGATGCGATTTTTTGAGAATCATTTTGTTATGCTAATTAGGTGGTTTCTAAAGAATCCGAGATAATATGGGAGAGGTAATTGTAAAATAAAATGTGTATGTACTACAGTACTGACAATAGATCAACATCATAATTATCATTTCAGCCGGAAGACGCCCACTGCTGGGCATAGGCCTCCCCCAAGAATTTCCATTCATGTCGGTCCTGCACTGTTCTCATCCAGCAACTTCCCGCGACTTTCTCGAGGTTGTATAGATCGAATACCTATATATTATTGTTTTTAGTCTAATTTGTCCTACTGCCGGGCAAATGCCTCCCTTCTTTTCACTTGCCTCTCTCTAGTGCCGTAACGGGCCAATCTAATATTTATATTGTATTAATAAAAAAAAACAGATTCTAATCGCGGTTTCCATTATTATTTTTCATAATAAGTTTTGTATTAATGCTCTTGTGCTATAGTCTGCTAAAATGTCAGTTCTTGTCGGTTTTGCCGAAAATTTAAACAAATTTGCGTGTATTACGTACTGTACAAAGTTAATTAGCCGAAAAAGTATCAATCGTTTTCACTACTTCATTATAAATGCCGCACAGTGGTCAAAAACGTATTTATCCCGGACAAAATTTACAATAAAAATGCCACCCAACAAAAATTATTTACGGGGCATTTAACTTGACAATTCTCTCCCGATAGTAAAAAAGTTATGAGTGCAAAATTGGGTGAACGTATTAGAGTTAATATATTTTCTTGGGTGGCGAGCTAAGAAGTGGAATGAGCATTCAAGTGGACTTTTGAAGTATTTATTTAAAGGATTACGCACATTACAGCAACTGTGGGGCCTTATTTGGCTTTTGTTGGACTTGTTTTGTTACGAGAAAGCTTCCTCTTCATATTTATTTACATAAGATATGGAGGCTCAAATATTTGAAACGAATTTAGAATGACAATTTAAATACATACAAGTTGTCATAAAAAAAGGTGGCGTTATACGAGTTATTCATCAACTGGGCCGAAGGAATCTTGTCCGAACGGCCGAGTTGGCACCATTTATTTTTAATAATTTTTTCGTTCATCAACTCGGCCGACGTAAAATTTTTAAGTATTTTTGTACAGTCAAGTACAAAACTGTTGATAAAAATAATAATATGTCTTAATAAAACAATTATTATATAAAAACTACGTATTATATAAAATAGATTTAATTTAAAAGATATATTTACAGGCTGACTGGTGAGACACGTTCATATTGAAGGAGGGTACTCGGTACTCTATTTTCGTTATATTTACACTTTACAAAGATTTTTTTTTGTATATTTTTTCATATTTATACACATGTTTTGCTTATTAAATAATTTCAATTTACAATTTATTTACAGTTACCGTTACCGTTACCTTCGGTATCTAGGGGGCGTCTGGCCCCACAGCACGTGCTTGGCCACTTCATCGACTTAACATTATCAGCGACACGTCCTAGCGAAAAATTATCCACACTTCAATTATTGTAGGATATTTTTTTTCAAAAATTAAGTACCTTTTTTTATGATGTAAATATAACGAGAATCGGGTACTGAGTACCCCCTTCAGTATTGTTCCTTCCTTCAGTATTGTTAGTGTCTCACCAGTCAGCCTGTATATACAAAATGTGGTCTATAAAACTTAACCTAATGTTAATCAATAGTATCACAATTTGTTGAGCATTATGCTTAATGTGAATAAATTATTTAAAGATTGATGAATACTAAACAATAATTGTAAAAACCAAACTCTAAGAAAGCCTTAAAATACATGTAGAGCATGTCAGTTTGGTTTCAAAAATTAACATAATTATTCTTAATTAGTAATTAATGTAATTAGTATTTTTAAAGCTCTATTAATAATCAAAAAATATCACATTTTTAAGGATTCTGCTAGTTTAATAACTAAATTTTCTATTGTTTGATAAATAGTAGACAAAATAATTATAAATACAAAAAATATGAATAGGATTGAAAACTTTCTGCGTTTTTCGTCGGTAAATAAATTAAATCAAATTTAACATAATATCACCTTTGTTTAAAAAATCAACATAATATAAAATATGGTCTATTTTAAAGCTTAATCTAAAAATAATCAAAAAATATCACAACTTGTAAAGCATTTGGCTAGTTATTAACTAAATTATCTATTGCCTGATAAACAGTACACAAACTAATTATAAAAACAAAAAATACGTGTAAGTTCTTATATGATTGAAAACCCTGCGTTTTTCGTCGCATAAAAAAATGAAATCAAATGCAACTTATTTTCTTTGTTTAAAAAATATAAAATAAGGTCTTATTTCAAACTTAATCTAATAACAATAAAAATTATCACAATTTTTAAAACAATTGGGTCATTATTAACTAAATTATAAAAATCATACGGTAATTGTTCTGACTTAATTATTTTGACTTTCTATATGAGAGTAATTAGTGTTTCTGTGTAAACGAAAAATTCATATAAGTACCTATGGAACGTGATTGTAAAAATTTCATTTAAAAATATTATTGACCATAAATACTTTAAGCACTTTTCAACAGACTGTACTACAGATACTCGGACGAGCTGATGAACAGAAAAATAATAAAAAATAAATGGTGCCAACTCGGCCGTTCGGACAAGATTCTTTCGGCCCAGTTGATGAATAACTCCGTTATACACTGTTAGCTTAGGTATAGGTGTGTAACAAGACAATTGCTTTTTGTTTTAAAAAACTAGATACACTATATTAATTAATTTCATAAAGGTACATCAAAACACAATAAAGAAAAATATACCTAAGACGTATAACGACTAGGACTACAGGTTATATAGAAAACACTTATACTAATTTACGTTATTATTTTTTTTTAAGAAATTCCATAGGGACACTTAATCTTCTAAAAATTTACACTAATACTGTTAATAGAAACCCTTTATCCTCTCTTTTAAATGTCGCAAGGAAGATTTATGTTGGGATTGCAACATTTGTGTAGGGTTCGCAAAAAATGAAAGGAACCGGCGCTAACTTCTAGAAACGATAATCCCTGAGGAATCGCAACCCTTCTGAGGTGTTCGTGGACATTTTTCTTTGTCCAGTTTCTGTCTTGAATGGGTGCATTGTGCGCGCGTAATGTACAGGAAGCTATTGAGTTCAATTGTCTACGCATCGATGGTCAATCCATATACATATTAATACAAGAAAGTAGCAGAAATAATGCTAGAAGAAATTAAATGTATTTTTAAATTTGGAATTTAGGGACGATATTCTAATAAGTCTTAAGAATGTTTGTCTATTATTAGTAGTAATAATCAAGTGTTATGACCGTTGCCAAGTCAAAGGTTCGCAGTTTAGAACCTAGATACCTATCATTGACTTCGTAAATCGTGTACGCACAATAAATTAATTATGTCTTGCTAAAATGGTAAAGGAAAATATCGTGAGGAAACCTGCACATGTGAGAGATATTTATATACGGTGTATAAGCTATGTCAGAGGCCTACAGGCGGTTTAGACTCTGATACCAGGTTGTTCATCAACTTTACGATAGAAAATGAAAGATAAGGATTTTTCCGTTGGCGTTGAGTCTTGACTGCTTCCAATTGCAATCCTGCCCAATTATATTTCTACTTTTTATACAAATACTTACTTACTAATTAATTATGATAATATTAATTAATTATGTAATTAGGTTTTTTTAATTATTTTATACCTTAGACGCAAATGCAGAAAAAAACGTCTCGTTAAAGTCTATTGTAAATAAAAGTAAATATTTTTTTACGTAAAACGGTTTTGTCATCAAAACTAATGCTGTGTATCAACTATCAGATCAATCTGTCAACAGGAAGGGGGTGAAATATGGATTACTATATTTAAACTAAATAATAAACAGTTCAAGCTAAGTAAAACCGTTTAAAAAGCAACCAAATACCTTCCCCTATACTTGTCAGCAGGAAAACAAAATTATACTAAAAAGAAAATAACACGGCATGAATAACGCTCAAACAAAGATATTTGAACCTCCAAAACAATGATGGCAGGTCGTCGGCACACTTCTTTTCATACGTCACTGATTCACGCTCGCTAATTGGCGACTCTTATAATGCAAATTGACGCATGCGTATTTTCCTTATACTCGCTAAGTATGTCACTAAACAAAACTATGATTGGGGTCACGGGTGTAGGTTGTTGTGTTAATAAAGTATCAATTAAGTGTTTTAGTCTTTCTGTTTCAGAGGCTCAATAATCATTAAGCCTCTGAAACAGAAAGACTAGAAGTAGAACAGCGTTTCCTAAATTTTATTGTTCCCTAGCTTTATTTTTGAATTTTTTAATGTTTGTCCAAAGTGACCCACCATAAATGCCAGTGGGCGGGGCACATTGCTCGTAGAGTTGACGAGCGAAGGGGCACAAAGGTCTTGGAGTGGCGCCTCGGAAGCGCAGTGCTGGCCGACCCCTTGCAAGGTAGATCGACGCCGCTGAAGGGTAGGAAGTCGCTGGGTGAAAACAGCGCAGGACTGACATGTATGGAAAACCTTGTGGGAGGTCTATGCCCAGCAGTGGGCGTCTTCCAGCTGAAGTGATGATGATGATAATAAAAACCTCAGCCTCAGGTTTTTTATAAAATAATAATACTTATTATGAAAATAATAAAAGATATTTTAAAATTGGTTTGATCTACCGCCGATTTTAACGATTTTATTTAAACTAATCCGGTTAAAAGGTTGTTTAATTATGACATTAGGTATTCAATTACTTAAAATTTAGGAATTCCATTGCTGCGTCCCGCCGCGCGCCGAACGCTGCCGCACCGGGAAACAAAAAAAAACATAGGTTAACCTATAGATCTAGGTAGTTTGTAATGTAATAAACTTCGTAAACAACTAGTAGTTAGTGTTATAGTACAACAGTTCAGCGAGTGAAAGGGGAAACGCCTCGGGTTCGATGCCCGGGCTGATCACTGCTTCCTAGTTCCGACATTATATACTTCCTATGAATGTTTCCTACGGTGTCATTGTACCGATAGAAAATGAAAGTTTGTGTCTGGCCTATTATGGCTATTACAAGTACCTGTTTGCTTTTAATATTTTTCATCATACCTACTTGTTATAAACATTATAAATTTCAGCTTTCTGCACTTCTTCTCCATGTAGGTAAACTTTTATTATGCCAAGATTCACAATTCTCCATGCGCGCAATATTCTTAAAAATTATTAAGTGCCCTTTCTTTGCTATTTTTAACCGACTTCAAAAAAGGAGGTTCTCAATTCGATTGTACGTTTTTTTTATGTTTGTTACTTAAACCTCAAAACTCGTTCATTTATGAACCAATTTGAAAATTTAGCCTGTTTAACCTCACAGTTTTTGCTTCACGTATTAATATAGATTAAGTGACTCTTTCTAACCAGTAAACCCTTTCTTTGTTATTTTTAACCGACTTAAAAAAAGGAGGAGGTTCTCAATTCGATTGTGTTTTTTTATGTTTGTTACCTCACAAAACTCGCTCATTTATGAACCGATTTGAAAATTTAGCCTCTTTAACCTCCTTATTAAGAACTTGGCCTGGGCTTGGCTTGGCCGACTTCAAAACGTAAAGTTATTTCAAGCTTATTAGTTTCTTTTGAAGTCGGTTTTGTTAAACGGTTTTATTTAGCTTGACTTGTTTATTATTTGGTTCAAATTTAGTAATCGATATTTTACCCCCTTCCTGTTGACAGATTGATCTGATATTTGGTACACAGCTTTAGTTTTGATGACAAAACTGTTTTTTTTTAAATTATATTAATATTTTTTTTTTTTTGATTAATTTAGATGAATTATAGGAAATTGAAAAAGAAAAGATGTTCACAAACAAAACTGCGACACAACCACAGGGCCAAACATGTCATCAAATTAGGAATATATTGTATGTTTATGCATAGAGTTGGCGCGGTGCAGTCTTCTAAAATAAGTAGCTATATGTGAACCTAACTTTAACCAGTGGAAAGTAATTTAGAGTTAAACCCAGGAAGCTGGTAGCCGAGCTAGACAATTCGCTTTCACTAAATTATTTGCGCACCCAATAATTTTAGTGCAATTACTGGGACCACTGTTTTATTTAGGGCGATCGCAGACGTCAGACAATCGGTAGTCGATTTTTGTTGATGAGAAAGATGAGGCTCAATTGAATTCACACCCGGCTCTACGGCCTAATTTTGTGACGCTTGCGTCTTAGTTTATATAATATTAAATTCCTTTTTTTAATAAATTGTTTTTAGTTGTATAAATTGTTTTTCTATGACGCAAGTCCACAATAGCACACATAAATCCCATACACTAACAACGAATTGGTTTTAGGTATAAATTTATACTAATCTATACTTATACTTATATTATTATAAAGAGGTAAAGTTTGTATGTATGTATGTCAGGGGTAATCTCTGAAACTACAGATCCGATCCGATAAAAATTCTTTCGCCAAAAGGAAGCTACTTTATCCCTGAGTAGGTACTATACCTAGGCTATTTTTTATTCTAAAAAAGTTGAGTTTTCAGAAAAAAATAACAATATCTGTGATTCAAGTCAGAAACAGGCAATCTGGTTGCTATAACAACGTGTGTTTACAAAAAAATGTGTGGGAAAATTTCATTAAATGCGGACAAAGTCGCGGGGAACAGCTAGTAATATAATATATATAATGAGTACCAGAGAGACTTTCGGTCCGCCTATTTGTGGGTAGAAAATGAAATGTTCGACAAGATTATAATGTGTGTTAACGAACACAGCCACTACCGACCAAAAAACGGTCGGCTGCGAGCTCCCTCGAAATTCTCAGACAAACTGACAACCATAGCGTTTATCAGTCATAAAGTAGGTCTTCTTCTTATCGTATGGTTGATGAACACCCTGGTGGCAGAGTTTAAACCGCCCGTAGGCCTCTGACATGGCTTTACGCACCATTGAAAAATTTTTCAGGTGTGCTGGTTTCATTACGATGTTTCCCTCACCGTTTTAGCAACTGATACCTTATATTAATTTATAATACGCACATAACTTACGAAAAATCAGAGGTGCGCGCCTTGGGATCGAACTCAAGACCTCTGAATTGTCAGTAGGTTATCAGTGCTATATAAAAGTAAAATTATATATCACTACATAGTATAAAACAAAGTCGGTTCCCGTGTCTGTCTGTCCCTATGTATGCTTAGATCTTTAAAACTACGCAACGGATTTTGATGCGGTTTTTTTTAATAGATAGAGTGATTCAAGAGGAAGGTTTATACGTATAATAAGTAACCGTGCAAAGCTGGAGCGGGTCGCTAGTATATATATAAAAGTAAAAAGTAGGTGAGAATGTAGGGCAGCGATTATCGCTCTTGTGTCGGTCTGATTACAAATAAATCTGACGTGTGCAAGCTTCCTTAAGTGAGGAAGAAAGTTTTGTTCGTTAAACATTAAAAAGGTAGTAAATATTCACATGAATCTTTTGTTAATAGTTGATAAATCGTTTGTAAACATGGGGTTCTAAGGAATAAAGCCTGAAAGCAAAATGGACTCGTAATATAAGTACTTACTAGCTTAAGCCTGTTGTAGACGAAGCGCAGTAGCTTGTACGATGGGGCACTTAATATCGTGCCCTGCATGCCCTGTCGTTTGTTCATTACAGGAACTGATGGACGCTACTGAAGGCGCCAATCTCGTAGCCCAGTTCTGGTCTGACACAATTTAGATTGTCATCGACACGCTAAGAAGAAGAAGTAGCTTGTACAATAAAATTTCTTCATTTTTACCAAAGATATTGGAAATTTAATATTTCTATGGTTTTAACATGTTTTGCTTTCTGAAACAGACTGATGTCTAGTTATATACTTGCGCCAACGTTTAAACATATCCATTAGTAATTAAAATGATGTCTCCCTTACAGAATTTCGGTGACAGCTGCAAATCTGAACAGAGATTAGCCATCTAAGTGGGTGATATTACTGTGCACAAGTTTGTGCGCAAAGACAGTGCACTCTCTACTCCTATATACCTATAATAAGTCCTATAATACTCTCATAATCCGATGGGGCGGCAATCCAACAATTTTCGTACTTTCCGAGACATGGAGCAAGTGATAGTTTATAATATCTACAGTTACACACATAACTTACGAAAAGTCAGAGGTAACGCCTTGGGTTCAAACCTGAGACTTCTGACTTGTCAGTCAACGGCGATCATACCACTAAGTTATCACGGCTCAACTAACAGATAAATACAACGACATAACGACGATAACGAAAAACCTGATAGTAGTTACGCAAACTCCTGCGCATCGTCTGCAACGAGCTTTAGTTATTTAGGGTTTTGCAAGCGCGAGTAATGAGCGTGCTCCGCAGTTTAATATTCACAGCGGGAAAGGTGTTATTTTTGGTTCTCTCATCAGGAAACGACTAGTAAATAGCGTGAAGTTAAGCACTGTGCCCGGTGTATGGCAACAGCTTTCTTACTAATAAGAAAAAAAAATAGTCAGCTGAAGAAGTGCATGGGCAAGAGGTTAGAATGTATGGTCTATGTATTTTAAAATAAAACACAAGAGATAAGACCGAATATATTTTTTTTACTTTTTCCATGTTCTGTTGCAGCCTATATATACATATACATACATAGATAGGTAATTAGTTCGTGGTCAATGTGACCAGGCAACTAACTTTTTCTTATACTATAATATAATTTAATCAGTAAAACTTTTTTTTTTAAATTAATTATAAAGGGTTTTTTTTTTAAAAAAAAATGGCACCCTCATCGTGACACTCCCAAATACTCACCCTTACAAAAACAAAAAAAAATAAACACAACAACAACAATCAGCAAAACATGTGCATAAACATGTAAAAAAAACATACATAAAATAATATTGTATACTCGTATTTTGAGTCTAATCATCCGAATAGGTTTCCAAGCTCCCTCTAAATTTCTTCAACATCAAGCCGTAAACGAAAGTTATCAATCCAGGGATGCAATCATGCAATCTAAATCTAATTCCTAATAACATATTTGATTAAACTACGTCATTATTTGTGGAAAATGGCCCGTGTCCGGGAAGCTTGCAGTTTTGCGGTGCGGAAGTGAAAGCCGGCCGCGAGCCTTCCGCGCTGGGATCGGTAATGACAGATGCCGGGAATAGTTTTAAGATTAAAAACCTCTCGTTTATATTGATTGAATCGATATATTCATTAATTTGCTTATTAGATGTATGTTTACAGATAAGCTGGGATAATGTTTAATCTTTTTATTAAAAATAGATATCGACAATTGTTAGGTAATTGTTAAAAAATGTATATCACTACATAGTATAAAACAAAGTCGCTTTCTCTGTCCCTATATCCCTGTGTATGCAAAACTACGCAACGGATTTTGATGCGGTTTTTTTTAATAAATAGAGTAATTGAAGAGGAAGGTATATGTTTATTGCACCCGTGCGAAGCCGGGTCGCTAGTATTTAATAATTAAACAAATGTAATACTTATTACTTTTTATGCGCTATTACGACAATAAATAAATTACCCCCATATTTATTAAAATGAGTACAATTTTTTTTCGTTTATCATAAACAAATTATACGTACCATCATTAAGTTAAATTATTTTATTGGTAATTTATTGGAAATCTATTCGGATTTCGAATCCAGAAGAGTTCTTATAAAATACATTGGCACGAAACTTCTTATAAAGGTTGACGATTCCTGTTTTAGGATATAAAACGTTTTATGAGCTCTCTCATGCTCCGGCGCATGTCCGTAGTATAAATTGCTCTCGCTAAATTAACAACCATAGGTATTCATTTAGATTGATATTATTTAGCGAGAACACAGGATGAACTTTCTGTTTTCAATCAATCAATCAAGAGGTCAATAAATACATATAGTCGAAGCTGGATAGTGTCCTTCTGACCGAATTTCGGCAACAGCGGCCAAACTCAACGGAGTCAGGATAAGGATGGGACCGTAATTGGGACCAACGGCTTTTCCAAGAAGAACGGTGCAGGTGATAATAATACGAACGATGTAACTTACGAAAAGTCAGAGGTTGGCTTGGGTTTGAACCTGAAACCTCCGACTTGCCAGTCAACGGTCACTATCAAAAATTATATTATTATAAATATAAGGTGTACTAAATAAAGAAAGTGTATGAAAATAACTATTTAGCATTTTATTACGTATGCCCTTGTAACATTTAACATTAGTCACCAGCAACTAAGAAGGCGCATGGAATATGTAATAGTTGACATTGCAATGTGCAACACACTGTATCCTGTCCTACTTTCTGCGTAGTCGGGAATGGACAGGGCACTATTACACCTACGAACCTATATTTTATATTATTACTAGCACTTTGCGAGCGAATAAAGAGTCGTGATAGCCTAATGTATCACCGTTTGACTAGCAAGTCAGAGGTCTCGGGTTCGAACCCAAGGCGCGCACCTCTGACTTTTCGTAAGTTATGTGCGTATTATAAAATTAATTAATTATCACTCTCCGTGCCTCGGATAACACGTTAAGCTATCCGAGACAGCCGGGGCCAACGCCCCGGCTGTCCAACATAGTTGGGAAAAGGCTAGGCAGATGGCAGATAAAGTTCTTGACTCTAATAAAAACATTCCTTATGCCAAATTAACTCCCTTTACCATTTTACGGGTAGGTTTTCCAAAAACGCTGAAATAGGTCTCCTAAATCAGTCACATAGATATAATTAATTAGATTTCACTTGCTAAAAATGATGAAGGAAAACATCGTGAGGAAACCAGCTCACCTGTGAGATTTTTCGACGGTTTGTAAAGCCATGTCAGAGGCCTATGGGCGGTTTAAACTCTGGCACCAGGTTGTTCATAAACCATACGATAATAAAGAGGAAAAAGAAGACTAAAAAATTACGAATTTTCCCCTATTTTACCCTGTAAAGGTTGAAACGAATACACTTAAGAGATAAAAAATTACTTTGCGATGGCATGCTATTTCAGAGGCCTTCAGGCGGTTTAAACTTTGAGGTTATTCGTCAACCACAACATTGCAATGTCGGGTCCTCCTTACACCATTGGCTGGTCAAGACCTTGGGAGGGCGGCGAATACACAAGTGAACCCTTTACTTCTGTTAAAAGTTCCGTCGAGAAACATCGTGTGGTTTTTAGTCCAATACGGGTCGGATAATTAACCCCATCACTAGCTCTTTTGTGGTAGAGGGGTATAAGCAATTTTTTACACGATAAAAAAGGGTAGGTAAATGCGTTCTTCGATAGGGACAGTGAGGATACACGGTGGATGGAGGATAGATGGTCGGAAATCGGGATACTTATTTATTTAAAAAAAACCACTAAAGTACCTATCAACAAAAAAAACATATTTAATAAACAAATTACTACTTCCAATTAATTGTGGCAGGAATAATAAATATAGGTGAATTAATATTGAGCGTCATTCTCACGGGTTATACAATGGCGGAGTATTCAGCGCACGTTGATTGGACTTGGAACATCCGTTTGACATACTGCTGCCAACTCTTGCGCATTTTGCGGGATAGATCTTTGGGTTAGATTAGTTCATATCATTAGTGTATCTATGTAATGTTTATATGAGTATAAAAGCACTTCAAACGCATATGAAGCACTGATGGAAAAATGTGTTTAATCTGATATTTATGGTTATTGTTTTATGGATAAGTATGGATTTTAGGTATGGAAATTTCTATTCTATCTCAAACTTCTCTATCTCTCATCTTTTTAAGAATATTGCACGCAAATGTGAAATTAGTTGAACGTTTTAAGGAGAAGAAGTGCAGAAAGCTAAAATCTATTCACAAAAATGAATGAAGGTTAAATTTTGACCAATGACTTAACCACAGAGAAATGTATTTTTTACGGCTCTGCGTCCGATTTTTTTTTTCCAGTTAAAAAAAAATCTAAAATAATCTCTGACCAAATATTGTCTATGATTGATAAAAATACATAACATACATACTTTCCTCTTTAGGTCTAGACTCTTTAGTCAGACAGACAAATCTACTATAACGGAGTTCAGAAAGTAGGCGCAATAATAAAAATAAATATAACTTCAACAGTCAAGACCCGCCTTTTAGTTACAATAAAACTTAAAATAACTTCCACAATATTTCCCTCCAAAAGCAATGAATGACATTTTCAATCTGTCAGTTCCAAAATTTATAAAAAGAACACAAGTTAATATTATTTATGTCCATGACGTTGGTTGTACCAATGAAGCAAAGAGTTTGTATATTAAATAATAATCCAGGTAGGTTACACTACTTCTATGTATTTAACATACAGGCATCACATTCCTTTTCTATTGTGATCAGCATGATGGCTCTAGGCCAAGGTTAAGCTGTTGGCTTGTGACGTCACCAGCATATAGTAGAAGACTGTCTTGAATACAATAGTAGGCATTGTGAATTTTTTTCTATTAATAAAAATTTGTAGACTCGCTCTTGACCTTGATCTTCTTGATGGAAAGCGATGGATGAGATCTATGACGGAATAAAGGTACACAGAAGGAGTATCACTCCTGTTTTGAAGGGTGACTGCTTCCAGGTGTGGCTTCATGAAATACCAAAGTAATATGTTATCTAGATGCAGATAAGATTGTATATACAACACTAAAAATAAATAAACTCACTAATGTCACTAATGTGTAATTCTTCTAAATCTTCTTCAACTAATAGTCCAACATAAAGTGATTTTACAGTCACTTACGATCTGTTAGATGATGTGGTCAAATTATTTAAATGAATATTTTATAGATTAGATATGCGAATCATTAAGTTAGGAATATGGTTCTTGTCGAGTCAAGATCCAATTCAAATTTTTATTAAAGAAGAAAGCGGAATGTGGTATTCAGCTATTTCTTAGCAACCGCGTTTTTGACAAACCAATAGCAGTAATTGTGTATCTATTTTTTTTAGGGTTGTTCGTCTGCATTTATTCTTTACAAAATACTTTTTCCCGTATCTTCTAACCTATACCTTATTATTGACGGACAAAAACATCGTGTACATACGTGTTAAGGTGTTCTTATGTTTAGTCGACTGACATTGTTCTCACATAAGACCTCAGAACAATGTAACCTTAAAATATTGTGAGCCATATTATATTATATTTAAAAGAGCAACCACGGATTTCTAGCCAAATTCTTCTCCATGATAGGCTGCCCTTGGAACTGGCAACTAGAGTCAATCTTACACTAAACAATATTAGAATGAGACTATAAGTGCCTAATGGACTACATGAATAAAGATATTTTAATTTTGATCATTTGCCAAGGCAAGAAAAATTGTGGTAGGCAATTTTTTATACTATAAAGTATTACGTAAGGTATCGATAGTGATGGTTACTTTTAAGCAGGATAGTCCCAGTTTTTCCAGGACAGCATGGTGGTACTATCAATGTTGTAACTATTTAAAACTATTTGCAAGTCACATGTGCCTATGTGTTGAAGGGAAATACCCAAGTGCATGGCCAATAGTAGAAAGTGTCCATCATTCTAACAAGTATTTGGTATCTATTTTTGCAATTTTATAAACACATTTATAAGCACATGTTAGCTTATTAAATATAATTATTTTCGCAGATAGAGCGTCGACACGGTGCGTCGAAGAGCGTGAGTTTGAATCCCATCCGTATCAGTAGTTTTTTCAAATTTTCTTATTAAATAATTAATATCTGGTGTGTCCTGGTTTTTTCATATTGTGAAAAGCCAGTCTTCATAAATGAAGAAGCAGAGAAGACAAGGAAGAAAAGATGATAGAATGCCTTGCTACGTGACTTAGAAATCATCAAGTTTTTTCTTCATTTCACAAGACGGCAACTTAAGAAATCGTGATAATATCACACGTATAATAAAAAAAAATAGTAACGGAAGTTCAAAAACCGAGATAGAATTATCTGGATTAAAAATAAATTATTTTTTATAACCAAATCCTCTTGAGGCCGTTATAGCCAAATATTATTTTATAGATCTGAATATTTGACACTTTAATAGGTTTTCTAACCTCCTTCGTTAGAGTTTTTAGCCAAAACTTTGTATTTTTATACCCACTCACATTCTGTAAACCACTCACGAACTCGGATGCATTGAGGCTTTTTTGGTTATTGACCTTACAATCGCGCAAATTTCGCTCTAGTTCTGGTTCCTAACATTGGGGTAATTACCCCTGCGGGGGTTAAACTGGTATTATTCGTGGAAAATAAGCTGGTAATAGATAACAAAGCCCAATAAGATCCAATTAAGCAGCTATCTATTGTTGGTTATTATATAATTGCGAATTATTGTAAGCACTTACTAAATATTTTTGTATATATTATCTATACTAACATTATAAAGAGGTAAAGTTTGTATGTATGTATGTCAGGGGTAATTTCTGGAACTACCAATCCGAACCTAAAATATTTTTCACCAATAGGAAGCTACTTTATCCCTAAGTGCTATAGGCTATTTTTTATTCTAAAAAAGTAGAGTTTTCAGTTAAAAATAACAATATCTGTGATTCAAGTCAGAAATCAACAGGCAATCTGGCTGCTTATCAACGTGTGTTTACGGGAAAATTTAATTTAACGCGGACAAAGTTGCGGGGAACAGCTAGTGTTTAATATAGTCGAATTATAATATCTAAGTACTCTGTGAGGGGGGGACAGACTAGCACCGATTAATACAGATAAAAAAAAATGTAAGACTAATAAAACAAAATGGTTAACAAAACAACATTCTCTACATCAGTCCTCCACACAATAATTCCAACAAATTTATCATCTTGTAAAACACAGTAATTATTCTAGTACTTCATTATTTAATTCAAAAACAATCCGTCTTATCTCCACATTACATAAATCTCGTTAAAAGATGAGTTAACCCAAGAACTAAATTACCATAATCTAGATTATGTCATGGGATTACTAGAACTTGAATAATCGCATTTCACTCGAGGTCATCATTGCACATGCGCGAGCAACCGTCGGCCAATCAGCGTTTAGCAAGCTGCTCACGTTCGCTTGTCATTGGCTATGCTGCCCGGTCCCTCTGCGTTCGCGCATAGTTACTGACTATGTAGGTGCACTATGATTGTCCTAGTGTTCCTAGAACATTTATTATCTTTTTCAGCACCTAATCATGCCTAAAGTTGTGAAGATGTATGGACGGATGGATGTTTGTTACTCTTTCACGCAAAAACTACTGAACTGATTTTGGTGAAACTTTTCTACTGCTAGTTTCCAATGCTTTTAGATTCGCTTGATAAGACTAAGCTTTGGGGGTTTTATAAGAGAAAAGTAGTACTAATTCATAATAGGCATGACGACAGTATAAAAAAATCATCGATTTAATGATGTTAGGGGAAACATTATATAAAAAAATATTAAAACACTGCTTCAGTTTTATTTAAAAATATTAGATTATTAAGATTTTCACTAAAATAAAACCTTAAAATATTGCAATCCGCCATTTGGACTGAAACAGCAATCACATCGTATTACGTCACGCTTAGGCAAAATCCGCTGTCAACACTGTTTTGTTTACCTAAGCGTGACGTTAAAATCGACGCCATGACACCTGAGAGCTTATTTGACGCACTATTGAAAAAATATTAGAAAAATGGCTTCATTCTTCGATAAACTAAAGTTTATTACCGAAATAAAGCTTTTTTCGTAAATTGTAAATGTGTACCTACATTACGGAAGAAGATTTGAAAATCTTTCGTCACGTCTATTCTTTATTGTATACAAATATATAGATAGGTACAAAAGGGACACAAAAAACATACCTAGTACTACTAGTACATTCTAAGTGCTATTTTTATTTTAGAAAATAATACTAATCCATAAGCAATACTTTTTAATGAATATATTTATCAAAGAACCAATGCTCAGAGAAGGTAGGTTTACATAATAAGTTTTTTGTGTGCTAGAAAAACTCACATGTTGTTCTGAAAAAAAAAAGGAAACTAGAGACTTTTCTATCTTAATACTAAGATACAACACCTCTGCTTGAGTTTAGGTACAAAACTCAAAGAGTAGATGCCGCTTTAAGTTTGTACTTGATAAAAGGTAGTTATTTAGCTAGGAAAGACGTTTTAATACATTGAATAGGGGTAACAATAGTTTTGTATTGCAGTGGCAGAGGGTGAATTTTCAAGAGGTAAGCCGGAGTCAAACTAGGAGCCTCTGCCACTTATACTTTACTTTATGTAGAATTATCGTAAAAAAGTTGACTTCCTTTAAAGGTAAAGACGAATGCGGTCTTTGAATCTTGCACCCTTACCTACAGTCCTTACTGTTTCACTGAAAGAAAACATGTATAAATGGTTCCATTTGCAGCCCACGTTTTGCGATCATCGATGATCTTTCTATCGAGGTACTAGCCGTGACAATTTGTCTGGAACAATTCTCGCTACCAGCCTGAGGCCCATACTGAGTAGTGGTTGTTTACAAGGCTGTAAGTTTGTGTTTAATATCGGCTAATTCAACCAATATCGGCTAATTCAACCATCTACAATCAGCTGTGGTTCCTGGTGCTTCATAGCTACCCTACGCGGTGCGGGTCAATGGTGCAGTGGACTAAGGCGCGTCCGCCTGTCGGCACCACGCCAACTGCTAATGCACATTGCATAGAGTAGGCGTAGAAGATAGAGAAAACCTGAGGAATGTGTGAGATTGGTTAGTTAAAGTTTTCAAACTGCTTTTTATAAATTTTATTTGGTTTTATATAGACGATATGAGGGTTCTTAAATTTTAAATTGAGAACGTAATTAAATTGTTTCGAACTTCTAAATCTGAAATGAATTTTGCAAGTAACTGATTTTAAAGTTTAAATTACACTATCATCTCACTGTTCGAACATAGATTTTTGTTTTCGTTTGTGGATTCATTGAAGTTCAACTTTCGAAAACCAGAGACATTTTTTGGTCTAAACTCCGGTCGAGTTTAAGCTTTTCCAAACTTCTTTTTCTTCTCTTAGCTTTTCCAAGACCGATCTTAAATATCTACAAAACACAAAAATAAATAACGAAACCATTCACAAACTGAAGAGAAAATGGTGTTATCCTGTTTATAAATAGACAACTTTATATTTAATTCCAATCACAAGTTTTATTTACTAACAATATTCAAATAGGCGAAAATCTCTGTTGGTAACTACTCTGTGTCCTATGTGATATCCTAATCACGCGTGTGCATAGTAAAAGTACTTTCGTTCGAGGCCGCATTGTCATTCATGTTGGTTTTATCGACGACTATTAGTTCTGTCACCGTCTAGTTTAGAATCGACATTGTTGTTAGTACTTGGCTTCAATGTTTATTGTTTTGATTTCTGCGGCCTTGGTACTATTTTGTGTGCTGAAGAAGCGCTGATTGAATTTTCACACGTCACAAACAAATTTCCAAAAACATTTCTTTTGATTGATATTTATTTGCAGAACATGGGTACAATAAGTTCTTAGTCATAAACACAGATAGTTCTTTTTTTTTGTGATTTTTTTACATGTTTTAGTACATGGTTAGCTTATTAAATATAATTATTTAATAAGAAATTTGAAAAAAACAACTGTTGAAATCCCATCCGTATCAGTTGCTTTTTCAAATTTCTTATTAAATAATTATACAGATAGTTCTTATCCACATTCAACTAGTTACGGCATGCAAAGTTATCATGATTGCGGTTACATACACAATTTTATTTAGGTATAATTAATAGAAAATGGTATAGAAAATTACAAAAATAAATCCATCGTTGGCTACACTAAATATTTTTTCCCTTAGGAGTAAATATTGCGCGTTTGTAGCCAAATTATTGGAAGTATAGTAGTAATAGTAAGTAAACATTAAGTATGTCTTAAGTTTTAGGTAAGTTACGGCGACATGTCACGTGGTCATTATTAAAATTGAAATCTCTAGTCGTAAAAGTTTTAAAAATACTTAAGACATTACATACCTATATGTATTCATCTTCCAGTATGAATTGATTGTAATATTTCCTTTTTTCTTAAACACATTTTTTATTCAAACCATACAGTTGCTACGGTCTTAACTAGCAGAGTTAGATAAAAGATTTTTTAAACATATCCGTTTTAGAGTTAGTAATTTTTTAGTATAATACAATTTCGTTGAAATTCAATCATTTATTTACCATTATTTAACATTTTTCGTTACCACTACATTTAGGAAATTACGTAAGTTGCTTTTGAAACATGTTAATATGAACATTTTATGCTTTTGAATTTAAAATTTGAACCAATGTATCGTATATTTGTTTAAATTAATACGTAATTCAAGGGGATTTTATTATAATCGACGTACAAGAAGGAGCGTTTATTTATTTACAATTTTAATAAATCAAATGACGTTGGTACAAATTTTGTATTTAAAATTCCCATTTTTTTGGTGTTCATGCGTTGATTTTCAGAAAAACACGACACCCGGAAACCTCACCTTAATCTGCATTATGGTTTTTTCTGGCGAAAAATTTTATGTTCATTCCTGCCATATTTCGACTTTCTAGTTCTAGTTTAGTTAGTAATTTGCGAGTAAAATGACTATGACAGACAGACAAATATGACAGATGTCACGGATTAATAAGCATTCTTACTTTACTATTCAAATGGGTAAGCTAAGCAAGTGATGCTGGCAACCGACGGGGAGGGATATTTGAAAACATTTTTTTAATATTATTTATAGGCACGTGTTTGAACTGATGAAAAAAAAATATTGGTTCCAACATTTGACAGCTATATAAATATCAATCCAGTTACTTCATAGACAGAACCATAGACAGAAAAAATATACTTTGTTAAGATTATGTAAGTTCAGTATTAGAATTCTGTATGAATCTGTAAATGTTTCCCCGCTCGCCGGATGCCGTTGGATTTACAAATAACTTTACACTTATAAATAATAGTTGTTATTTTTGCGGTAATAAAACATTAGGACAGAAAGCCCCAAGGCTGTTGGAGGCGAAAGCATGTAGGCGAAATGTGGCCTTGGTTTTTTTTGACTATTGAATTTGAGTGGTAAATAAGCATGATGCCTCCTGAAGCATGTTGACCAGCTAACTAATACAATATATGCCTCCAACACCAGGGATATTAAAGAAAATATCGAGCGGGATTCAATTTTTTCTTTCTACTTTCGAACTTTATTGTTTGCATAGTATGCGTAAATATTTTCAAATCATATATTTCAAATCATTTATTCAAAAACTAATTTAGTATAAGTACTATACTAATAAAATATAAAATAAATCGTAAATCGCTTAAAGTACCTATGCTTATAAAATACTTTACAAAAATTAAATTATTTAAGTAATAAGAAAATTTTAAAAAATCACAAAACCTTATTTTTACCCACAGGTTATGTGGTTATAAGTCCATGATCGCTCAGTTCCCGTAATTCATAAAGGAACAAAAAAAAATATGCAACGACAACAACCATTATTTAAATTAATTTCGAAAATTTATAAAAATATTTAAATCAATTATTTTTTTATTTACAAAGCATCTTAGCGAACAATCTAAATATTTTGCATTCATAAAATAAGACCTTATAATCTAAATAGAAATTCATCTTTAAACAAAAATTCAAGATGGCTTAAAACTATCTCCGTTTAAAATCTCTTTATAATTGAACGCAAATTACGAGACTATGTTGCTCTACCTGGAATTGTTCACACCTCGGGAGCTAAAGAATGTCACAATACACGCATAAATACTTACTTCCTTTACATACGTACCATTAACATCACGCTTATCGTACGTAATGGGGTAAGCAGAAATATAATTAGCCAGAAACACGTAGGTACTAGGTGTAGTGTATGTAAAAAATCTAAAAATCATTTTGTAAAAGTTATTAAGGTTGGTAAGGCCGCTAGTTAAGGAATTTTTTTTTTGTAAAAGTTTGCATGTGATTGTGAGAAATCGTTTAGTTTTGTATAGGTTTCAGTTACCTATACCTTTTCAGAAAATATGGTAAAATGAAACTGTATTGATGACTTCTTGAAAAAATCACAACCTTTTAAAAAAATTCACAAAAATATAAAGAAAATGAGTAATATCGGATATTCGCATCGGTGCCTTCTAAAACTGCAAAGTATAGAGCACTGACTCGGATTCGTAATGTATTCCGACAGATATTACCACGCGCTCTAGGCGTAGAAAATGAGATTTGAAATTACGACTGCTGCTGGTAGGATAGGGTGGCTTAGCGGTCAGAGCGTACGGTACGTCGCAGATCGTGGGTTTGAATCCCATCTGTATCCGTCTTTTTTTTCAAATTTTCTTATTAAAAAATTATAAGTTTGAAAAGTTTTGTTAAAGAAAAATTCGAATATTAATCGCAACCTGTTGGGTAGAGCCTCAAGTCGTTCAGTCACTATGCTACTCGTAACTCCGCCCATATCATCGAAGTTCTCATCTATATCCAACCATTAACGGTTCAGTAGTTGGCATCAATTACCAAACAAACTAACACACCTATCTACAGAGCCTGTATCAAGCCACTGCTGGACATAGGCTTCTCATAATATAAGCATCACTTATTTTGTGCGCTTTAGACGATGTTTGCCCTTAATCGCCACGCTGGGCAAGCAAGATGCGATCACAGTAGCAGATAGTTGTTATTACACAGTAGGTTGTTGCTGCCCATCCTCCAGATTTTCCCTTAGTGGCTTCTTACGACACCCGCGGGATGAGTAGGGGTGGTTCTATTCTCAAGCCGGAAATCACACGGCACTATATACAGATATACACACATATTTTTAGATTTATGTTATTAACATAGACTAATTTCCAAATAGCCATATTCTACGGTACTTTCATAGAAAAATACCCATGTAACACTACACCGAAGCCAAACTAGCAAACTCGTAAATATTAATGTTCATCAATGAGTACCTATGGGATTATTTATCGCCCAAAACTACCGTAAGATGATGTTGCCTTAATTACATGATTTAGTAGCGGATATAAAGTATTATACTGAGTTATAGACGTTTCGTTTATTATTATTTATTGGTACTGGAACACATTGGAAATAGGCGTCGGGACACGACAAGAAATGGCGGAATGAAGTTATCACCTTCTACGGAGAAAGATCTACAAAAGCAAGCATGTATAGCTGAAAATAACAATAGGGAAGATGCACTATTTTTATTTTTGTTTTCATTTTAAAGAATTCCATGTAGAATAGACCACAAATATATTAAAACAATTAAAATATTGTAATTTATCGGAAAAAATGCTGTTTTAAATTGACAGTTTGACAGTTCGCGCGAAAACGGACCTATGGTACTGATGACGTCACTCTTGTCTGTCAACAACTTTCAATTTACATTTACTTTTCATTTTAACTTTTGCTTTTTCGAGATTATTTGTAAAAAATTAAAATGGACTATCCATCGACGTCAGGTGATTGTAACAATACCATTAATATTCAGATAAAAAGCCGTGTTGACTCATGTTTTGTGCCAATGTGTCCATCTACCTCAACAAAGTTTGCAAATAAATTATTTTTGAGTGGACCTTCTGACCCAAAGCTGAGAAAAAAGTGGTTTCAAGCTGTGAAGACAAATGGTGCACACCCTTTGCTACACTCCGACCAAGCTTTGCGTTTCATTAATAATGGCTGTAACCCGATAACCTTCTTTACGTTCTTTGTGCTCCGGAGTAACTCTACTTTTTATTGTACATAATTCTCCTCCATCTCTTTTAATTTGGACATGGCCGATTGCGTTATCGCCGTAACATTCTCTTGTCGAGCTGAAATAACTGCTATATGTAGAAGCCGCTGAATAAAATACAAAGTTTAACAACTATGAATGACTATGATGTATACATACCGTAGTAATTTAGCCCCTTTCATTTCTACACCTGAAAACTCTGCACTTTCGATAAAAAAAGTTACAACCATGTCAACACGAACTTTCGGTAAATTCCTGGAGTCTGCTTTTATAAATCCAACTTCCATTTTTATTTAAAAAACGCAATTAATATTCTCCTAAAAAAGTAATCACTTTACAACCATAACGTCAAATAAGTTGTCAAAACAAGTGTGACGTCACGAAACGCTAATTCGTGTTTTGAAATTCGTTTTGTTGCAAGTCATTTTTAATTCGTAATTATTGTTTAAAAACAACATTATGTAAAATAAAAACGTTGCAGTAGCATTTCTTTTATATGTTTTTAACATTTTAACCATGAAAATTTCATAAATATTACATTTGCATCTTCCCTATTTTGGTAAAAAAATAAATTTGATAAAAGTATTTTTTTGTGATTTTTTTTTTACATTAGCACATGTTAGCTTATTAAATATAAATATTTAATAAGAAATTTTGAAAAAACTTCGAAATTTGAAATTTTTAAATGTCGACTGATTCTGATGGGATACGGTGGCTCAGCGGTTAGAGCGTCGGCACGGTACGCCGGAGATCGTGGGTTCGAATCCCATCCGTATCAGATGTTTTTTCAAAATTTCTTATTAAATATTTATATTTGATAAAAGTAGTTCAAATGTAATGCTGATTTTAATAAATTAAAACAAGGGTTAGCAGGGGAGAGCAATTACTATACATATTCTGTATGCCTCGTCTATGAACAGATGCCTGGCCTAGTTCGGGAACACCACACCACTGGCACTGAGTGTCCGATGGGTCGATGAAGCCCCAAACAGCTAACTAGGGTTTTCAATTCTATACACTGTTGTGTACAGATTGTTAGGTAAGAACAATTTCCAAGTAATTTCTAGCGAATCCTAAGCATTTGGTTATTTGTTACTTTGTGGTTTTGACTCGTTGACTAATCTTATTATAGTAATACTTATGTATTTACTTTTCCTGCTGCTGTAATAGATTGGATGTCTGTTGCCGAGTGATTACAATGTTGACGATAGCTTTTTGTGAAGATTTTTGCTGTAGATATGGATATAAGCCAGGATTGCCAGGGATTGCGGGTTCAAGTCCCGCCCGAGTCAGTTGTTTTTACGAGTTTCTTATAAAATAACTAGCGACCCGCCCCGGCTTCGCACGGGTGCAAAATACATTTAAACCTTCCTTAAGAATCACTCTATCTATTAAAAAAACCGCATCAAAATCCGTTGCGTAGTTTTAAAGATCTAAGCATACATAGGGACAGACAGACGGCGGATAGCGACTTGGTTTTATACTATGTAGTGATTTCATGTAGACATGGAGTTGTTTAATTTGATATTTCGTTCTTTTGATACAGTTTAAGAGATTTCTACTATTTGGTGTGTCCTGACAGCAGTGGCAGCAGATGTGTTTTGCACTTTTGCTAATACAATTTCAAATGATTTTTTTGTCAAAATTGCCAATAGATACTTAACTACCTCGGTGTCTCCGTGTACAATCAATTTCCTTTTCTACAGCATCTTGTGCTGTAGAAAAGGAACTTGAATTTTGATAGGTGCGGGCAGCAATATGATTAGTCAGTTGATAATATATAGTTCGATAGGTCAGTTGGTTAGAGCGTTGCCACGGTACGGCAAGTGTCGCGGGTTCAAGCCCAGCTCGTTACTTATAATTTCTTCTAGTTTTCTAAGGCGTTCAGAACGAATTATAAATTTATTAAAAAATATATGATTTCAAATCTATTTAATATTCTGTGAAGACAAACTACAGACACTGATATTAATCTCTAGATTTAATTTACAAAATGTAATTAATTTTAATTGATTAATATTCAAATTAAGATTACATTTCGTTTCTATTTTGGGCGCGGTCACTCATAGGATAATGAATGTATCATTCAAATCAATTCTGCTAACTCGACTCGCACTTTGCCATTTTTCATCGAACGGCTGATGATACTGATTGCGTTGTTTGTCAGAACGAGACAAATGACACGTATTCAGAGTCTTTTCATTTGCTAATTAAATTAGCATACTTTGATTAAGTAGCTGAGATTATGAATATTAGAATGAATGTGTCGTGTCAATATCAATTTCGTATTTAATATCTAATAGTTTTGCTAATCTGGTTTAGGGTTGGCACTATTGTTTTTTTATACTTGTAAAGTGGCAACAAAAATATATACGGGGTCCCTGATAGTAAGTGGTTACCGTAGCCTATAGATGCTGGCAACGTTAGGGGTAACCCTTGGCGTGTCGTAACTGGAAGGTCCGGCAACGGATGTCTGCGGCGGGTTCGCGGAAGCATGCGAACAGCGTTCCCGCGTTCCAGTCACTATGCGAAAGAGAAGTGACACGGGGGGTTTTTAGTCGGTATACTGGACTGTAGGCCGGAGAGCCAGACATAACCGTCTCGTATACCCCAAGTGGTACGGTATGCATAAGGCGCTTTTGCCCTCTACACAAAAAAGGGGTATTACTTACGCGTTACTGACCCTATGCGAGACTATAAAAGGGAGATTATGGAATGGGGCAGATTGGGCCCCCAGTGCTGTGACTGACGGTACGAAACACAACTGTCCAAACTTTTTTATTTCACATTGATATATGTGGCTTTACCATTGGCTCTACTATGACAAATTTGTTACTTGTTAGTAAGCATGATTCTCCGTTTTAGGTTAACTTAGAGTGATAGTTGGACTGGTCCAAACCCCAAGACACGCAACGGTGCTTTTTCTATATCATGTGCTTCATAGAAAAACTCGTCTTCTTCTTACTTCTTGCAAGAAAACTTTACATCTAGAAGATAATATCTGACTGATGCAATACTCTCGAGACTTGGTTGTTTTGGGAAGTATCTGTGTCGCATAGTTCTCCTGTCATAGCGATTACAACGGCTAATCTTGGTGGAAGTTAGCCAACTTTGTAAGAGATATTACAGTGCACAAAAGTGATTCTTTTGGGGAATAAAAGGAGAGAAAAGAAAGAACATTTCACTCATAAGTGCTCGCTAAGAAAGTATCGCGTAAATTCTACGGCATATTAAACAGGAAAATGCGCGAATTCTTAAGGCAGGAACCAAGATGAGATCAATCGTCTGTCTCAGGTGAAGTGTACACCTACCCTAAAGGGACTAGACACAGGCTTCGCGCCGGAAGGCTACGTCTGATGGCGTTACTTGTCACGTGCAACACTGCACTGTCTAAACATGGCAAGGTTTATACACATTTATGTGCTAACCTTAAGGTCTGCTATAGAAGATAAACAACTTTTAGAATCTTTATTATTTATTAATTTTATTGTTTCATGCCCGTTTTGATTGGAGTATGGACATTCGTTCATTCATACAAATATTACGAAAAGGAATATGTTTGTAGATTTAAGCTTTTTTCAGAAAAAAGAAACGAAGTATTTTTTGCATAGAGATCGTTTTCGAACTGGGGAGCGCCATAGGGTACTTTCTATCCCGGAAAAAATTACCGCGGGAGTAAAACTCGTAAATTTCCGTTTCCCACTTTTACCTTGGAAAGCTAGTTTAATTAATAATTCCCTCTCTGTATGCATTAAGATGTGGATAACTTGGCTATTGATTGAACTTGATTTAAATATACTTTGGTTTACTATAAGTACATACGTAATGTAGGATATAGATATCTAGATATGTAAATTTGTAGCTATTCATTTACTGTATAACTATAGTCCATGTCTGTCTTGAATCCATTTCACTCAACCGATTATGACCCTGGAATGCCAACTGGCGCCTTTGAAATCAGACCGAATTTCTAATAATCTTTGAATGTAATAATGTATTTATACAGCTTGGGAAAAAAGAGTCTGAGGCGGTGACAGCTGGAACTAAAAATAAAAATCTTAAAAACTAAGTTTGTGAGTACTAAAATAACATAAAAATGATTCATTTGATTATAATTAATGACAAAAAACTCGTCATAGAAATATGTAAGCACTAAATAACTTGTATTTTTGAATTGTAGTGTGAAAAGTGCGCCAGCGGCGCCCTCAATTTTTCCAGACTCTTTTTTTGCCAAGCTGTACAAGAAATTAAAAATTATACAAAAAAAATAATTTAAAAAATTAAGAGTTCCATCTTTAAATATCGCTGGCAAATTTTTACGCCGAAATGTTGCCATGCGTGTACGTTCGTAGTACTAATTATTTTTTTACTTGATTCTAGTAAAAATGCTTATAATTATAATTGAACCGCGTTAGACAGACAATGTGTTTCCTATTCTCATTACATAAATACTATTCATTAGCCGACGAGCCGTACATGATAGGGCTGTCAAGTCTACACAATGTAAGATATTAAAAAAATAGAATATGCAAATAAACACATCATCATTGTAGTTTTCTAAATAAGCTGCTAATTTGCACATACAATTAAATCTATTTTTTTTGTCCGATTGGATTGCGAATCAACTTTAAACTTTATAGGCTATCCCTTTTTTCATTGATATTATAATAAGTACGTAAAAAAATCAAATGCCTTCATCTATCATTCAACATTTAAAAAAAAACATTATTTATGACTTGTCTATGATACAGGGAAATTACTATCGCAAAGCTTCGGTAAAAAAAAAGTACAAATATTTTTTCTACAGCATCGCAGTAGCATTTAACCTGTCAAAATTATTTATGAGATACCAATTGTAATAATAATTCCTTAGTCACGACTTGTAGCATGGCAGACGGAGTGATGAGCGCATTATGACGTCATAGGCGTACAGGTGCTGTTGTACTACCCACGCATTTGACATAATGTTTTTACAGCTGTATTGTTTGACTGGCCCGACTACTGAACGTTTAGCAATAATATATTTTGATGACACAAAATGTCAAGAGATAAAAAAGGATAAATTTTTGGAGTTATTAGTCGATAAAAAACTAAACGAAAAATCTATTTTTTTAGATAACAATACATGCTCATAAATGTTGGTGTTTTTTCTTGAAATATAAACTTAACTAAGTGATCTCTACCTTCTCTAACTTTTTTTTTCTACAAAAAAAATCGTAAAGTCGTCTATACTTATACAGGTTTTATAAAAAGATTTATAAACATATTATTTCAAAAAAAAAACTCTACAAAAATATCCCAAATCTTCGCGACAGCCCTACTACCGCCGTCGGATGGCAGTGATTCAGTGTAGTGTTCCCTATGTTTTTGCGAGCGCCCGGGGTGTTGCGCTTGCCACGTGCTCCCGGGCATCGAACCCGGCACACATCTCCTAAAGGAATACTATGCGCCCGCGCAAGGTAGATGAAATGTTGCCGTGCGTGGTATATAAGCTGTTTTGTCATACTTGTTTATGATAGCACGGAAGATAGTAATGGGTTATTTATTGTTTAGCAAATAGTATTTTTAAATTATGTTTATTATTGTGTTTATCATCGTACTTCTATTAAAAGCAAGCCTGTACTGCTGGACAGTATGTATTTTCATTTCATTAGATCTATGTGAAGGCTCGATTTATTATTTAATAAATACTTACGAACAAACTCCAAAAATGGCAATGTAGACAGCGTTTGGCAATGTTGCCAGACCAGTGAATTTCAAATAAAAGTTTTCTTTTTTTTAGTGTAAAATATTTATATAGTTAAGAATAGATGTCAAATAAAAAAATCTTTTTAATAGTTGCAATTTTGTTTTTTTTTGCCAGACAGTTATACGAGTCCCTTGTCAAAGGTCCTATTGGCGAAAAATCTTTATATTTTATAATGTCTGCGCAAATGAACTGCGCAAAGGTAAAACTATAGCAGAGTCATGAATGTGTTCTTTTACCTTACACAAATGCGGTGTTTTTATATATAAACTGTCCAATAAGGCATAGGCCACGTCAAGTCCGAATTAAGAGCCATTTGATAGAGCTTGCGGATCGACAGAAATGTTGTTTTTCTTATATGCATCGTACATTCTCTGTTAGGAATATTTATTTGCATTTAAAATTATAGCAGTTGATATTTAATTTTTTAATTGCGATGTTTAATTTATAGTTTTAATCACTGAGAATAGGTATCTTAGTTGAAAATGTCAAGAGAAAATTATGAAGAAAATATGGTAACAACTTTGCCACAACTTTTGGTAAATATGTTTATTTTGTTTCTTAAAAAAAACATAATTATTTTATTAAGTAAATATTAGTTTCAATCATTTTTTAGTTTTTAGCCACACAGCGATTTAAGTATTGATACCAACCGATAATCATTTAATTTGAGTTTTTTGTAATACCCACAATATTTAACGTAAGGCATTACGTAGCCCGTGCACTCTTTTCTTCAATAAAAAAAAAAACAATCTGTCAAAACATAAATACAATTTCCCGCGCGCCAACATAAACAAACAGGCCACGTGGTGCGGCAGCGAACTTTTTACGCGCGCTAGCGGTCGTTGACCGGGCAATTAAGACGATATCACACGAGACACTGATATCAATCGTTTGTATGCGTAATCGAACGTGTGAATTTGTGCTGTGCTGTACGATTGTACATCATAATGATTTGTTTGACTTAATGTACGCGGAAGATTGTGTGGCGTCATTATTTTTGGTCAGTGTAGAAATGATTTACTTAGATTTTTTTGAAATTAATTATCTACAATATTGTTGGTATGTAGAAAAATGCAATGTGTTTTTAACTGGACTCTCATTTAAAGTAAATAGCTACTGGTCTAAGAAATGGCTCGAAAATTCTATTGAGACAAATAATTAATGCACGAAAAGTAGGGAGCGCTACAGTCAGCTTCTTATATTTTTACGAAGAGTCGTTAGAAAAAAAATTACAAAAAATTATACGTATCTTGTAACTTAGACTGGATTGGATACTGATTACCATTCATTGGGCCGCATACCAGCATCTCTAATTTATCATGCTTTAATTATGTAAAAATATGTACGGGAGCCTCGTACATTAATATTAGCAGAACATCCATCATACTAATTATAATCTTATCGAATCTAAAAACACGTCTATTTTTGCACAGCTGAGTAAGGCAAAATAAACATATTTCCTATCACGAAACACGACGTCCAAATTATTTAAATAATTAATAATTAGTAGTTAATAATAAATATTATTACTCAAATACCAGTTTCTCGCGGGAAGCTATAAACGAATTGATATGTTAACGAAATGTTACAAAAAGACGGTTGTAAATAGTTGATTAATTTGACAGTTATTAATTGTCCCATAGATTAGATCATTAGAAAAAAAATTGGGCAAGAGTCGACTTACGTACCAAGGGTTCCTTACTAATAGAGTTGCTAAGTAAGCTTGTAAGAGTTTTTTGTTATCTGTAAAAACTATTATAAGCCTTAAGGAAATAAAAACGAGATAAATCCTAACTAATATTATAAATGCAAAAGTAAGTTTGTTACCTTTTCACGCATAATACATATAAACCACTGAACCGATCATCTTAAAATTTTGCATATATGTTGTCAGGCTTACAGAAACAGACATATGGTACCTGTCAACAAAGGTTCCTTTTTACCATTTTGGTACGGAACCCAAAAAATTGAATTTGGAATACTACAGGAAGGCGATGAAACGTGTATCGGAATATAGTTTTATTGATGATAATTACTTGTGATCTGCGTTGTACGTATAAAATGTTAAAATTCGAACTCATTTTTTTTCCTTTATTTATTAAGAGTAGGTTCAAGCATCTTTGCAGACAGAATCCTTCACTTCTGATTAGGGTTGTCAGTTTTTGAATACACTATGGCATTCAAAGGTGACCGGTTGCGTTCTTACAGAATTTTGTAAGGAATTTATTAAATGTATCCAGTATTATATTAATTAATGATGACTAGAGAAGTTCAGTCCAAGTTTTCTTACGATATTTTTTTTCACTATTAGACTTATCAAGTTTTTACTATTATTTATTCCCCAATTAAGCAGAGGTGTATAGTAAACTAAGGTAAAACAATTGAGGTCGAATTTTGACCAATAGATGACCTCTAGTCTTGTTAAAAGTTCTACCGATAAATACAGTCTATATAGATTCAAATAACAATTTTGAATCGTAATGTTTATTACTTTACTTTAAAAGTTAGCGTATAATTATAATCTGTATACATTTATTAGAAAAGGTAGGTACTTAATTTTTTCCACATTTATTAAATAAAAAAATAGTTTTATAACAATGAACATGCAAGTGACAGCCCTGCCGTTGTCAAGCAGCGTCACCGTGAGATGAGTAGCTGCGGTCGGCAACCCCTTGCACAGCGGCAGCGTGGTGACTTCGGCCATTACCTCCCTTCTTAGGCTAGGAGGAGATGAAGTTCAGCTGTGGAAAAGTAGACTACGCATTGTGTTAGAGTTACGTTGACTGGTGATCCGGGATTAGATTCTCGGATTCCGGTATCTAATCTCGATTAACGATAATTTAACATTGCCGAACTATCGTTATGAAGATCGTTAATAGAGCCCTAATATTGCATAGGTTATTTTAATACAATTAGGTTTAAATTTCGATTAGTTTCTACTTATTTCCATATAACATGTTTTTAAACAACATGTTGTGGTCATGATTTCAATTGCTACCTAAACATTATCAGGCTAGGAGGATACAAGTCTTAGTCCTTTAGCCTGGTCCATTGTGTCTTAAGAACTCTTCAAGGGGATTAAAACGACGCACCTACAGTTTTAAACAATAGGTATTGACCTTCGCCTTAAGTAATTAATTCCTAAACAGACGCTCTAGAACGCGTGTATTTTTTTTTACAAAAAATCTGTACAAACAATTTTTTACACAAAAGAGGCGTATTTAAATTACGTAATAACATTATTAAACAAAGCACAAGCATGTTTTACGAATACCAGCACAACATACTGAACATTGTCGTGGCAGACGGCTGCATATAATTAATAAATTTGCCACACAAGTGACGGAGAAATCGCAATCCAGGGGAATGAACGCTAAATTGGAGCGACCACGGAACTAAGAAACTAGGAAGAAATGTACCATCCGACGGTTTCCTGCTTGCAAACAGTGATTCGTTTATTTTTTACAGAATCTTTATAACTTTTTGCTTTATTTTTTCATAATCTGTGTAGGAAAACATTTAATTAGGGCGTACCAATAGTTTTAGTTTTAAAAGTTAATTTATTGACTTGAGGATATAAAAATATTACAATTAAGTAATGTATATTTCAGGCGACTATTAAGCCTCTAAAAACTTATAACACATAGGTACAAGAAAAAACAATTTATTATTTTTACTGAAATTCTTAATATTTGACACATTCCGTAAAATATTAAAGTACATTTAAGGGTACTAATATAAAATTAGACCTATCCAAAAAGGTTTAAAAATCAATTTCCATGACTGGTACTATTGGGCAAAGTTAGCAACGGCGGGCAAAGATACCGGCCGTTAACCGTATTTTTTAAGTAGGTACCGTGAAAAACTTACTAATCTATGTTTCTAAAAAAGTAAAATAAATTTAATTAAGTACTAATAGGTAAGTAGTGCTTTAAGCGGACCAATCATGCTGAGATATTCCATTGTTAAAACGAAAAAAAATGTGATGTCATTTATGAATAGAAAATGGCATAAATTTAAATAATATTAAGTAATACAAGCTCTTTTTTGTATAATTAATTATACATTCTGAGTACAAAACATAAACTAAGTTTTATCGCTAGTTAAGCAAAGATTGTATAGCTTTAACAGTAGGTAAATAAATTAAAATCATGTCTGAGCCGAATCTCAAACACGATAATCATAGTTTTATCTAAACTTAAAAACAAAACAACTTAATTTTGTTTTTATTAGAACTGACATTAATCATTAACATTAAAAAAAACATACAGTCGAATTGAGAACCTCCTCCTTTTTTGAAGTCGGTTAAAAAGGGGACAAACACACTTTTATTGAATGGATTATCAAGCCCAATCACCAAAGGCTGGTTGGTGGGCATAAAGGCATTATGGCCGACTTGCACGGACTAAAAACCATACGCTTTTCCTCTACGATCACAAACCCTGATGATGATGATCATATCTACCATTTCGTATAGTATTCTTTTTCAAATAATTACCTAACAAAATAATAACAAAATATGTTTAAAATAATTAACTTATTTCCTAAAATAGACGCGGGATCCTTATTTGTTTCCACAGATAGCTCGAATTTATTAAATCAATTCTATATTAGCTCTGTTTTGGTGTCACTAACTTGTAGGTGGTATTGAACCTTATATTAATGCATAATTAAGAATGAAGACCACCTGTAGTACGATTAGGCAACTATGTACACAAAATACTAAAGTTGATTGACCTGATACAATTACTTGGCAACCGCCCCTTAATAATAGTGTTTATTTTTCGAATATGTGTTTAAATTCGATACAAAAATCATGCGATTGTATGAATCATCGTTATTATTCGCACGTGGGGTAGGTTGATGTACAGGTTACACAACAAGGCGAAATAATTTGAACTCTATGCCAATGAACTCTGGGGTGCGTCTTCAATGATGATTAATTTAAATTTTCCAAGGTCTTGCATGAATAAACATTTTTGTTGGATTTTCGAGTAATCGTCTAGTCAGGTATTAATAGATTTAGCAATCATTGACCCTCAAATTTTATTAATACTAAATCTGAAAGTGAATTTGCCTTTCTATTTATCAATAAAGACCATTGATCACTCTATATAATGTAAAAATTACTATGATTGATACACAGACATACAGAAATTGCCTTTAAAATCATTTGTTCTCCTAATAAAATATAGCCTACTGAAATGTGTCATTTTTGTAAACTAATTAATTTAAAATTGTATCTACTTGAATTTGAATTTTAATTAACTGACTTTGTGAGAGTTTTTACATTGAATTAAGTTTATTTACTTAAATTTTTAGGCATTATAATTATATTATTTTGATTGATCTGTGTGAAAAAAATCATTAAAATACACGCCAAGCTTTCGTACCTACAAGTTAATTGAAATAGTGTAAAATATTAATGTATACAATAGTAGAGTTTATTTTGTAATTTTATGTTCTTATATAGAAACAACATTAAACATTATGGCGACCTCATCTAATTCCGTCACACCTACTAAGACTTGTCAAAGCCCAAGGATTTATCTAACTTCGAGAGTCAATATTGCTTTTGACATTATATCTTCTGACATTCATTTTGAGTCGTCCCACTGCTGGAGCAATGCCTCTCCCATTATTTCCATACCTGTCTGGCTGTCTGTCTCAAGCTATAGTGGACCATTGTACCAGTGGACCATTTATTTGGAAAAAATATTATGAGGAACCAAAGCAGGTGGCGATTTGTACTTTCTGCCTGCCTCTATAAGAACAAGGATCAAAGTTGTATAATATTTATTGATGAGACTGCCTCGTTGGTCTAGTGGTTGCAAGCGCAACTGCTGAGCACGAGGTCCTGGGTTCGATCCCCGGGTCGGGCAAAGTGTTATTGGGCTTTTTCATTAGAAAATTCTCAGTAGCAGCACGGAGTCTGTGGAATTGTGTCCGGTTAATGGCAATAGGCTCGCCCCCTATTACATGGGACTTATGAAATAGCCGGCGTAACGTGGGTACCTGCACACCTCTGCCTACCCCCTCTGGGGAATACAGGCGTGAGTCTATATATATATATATATTTATTGATTCGCAAAACATCTCATCCGTCATCTGAGCATCAATTTTTATTCACATGATCACTTTTATAATCCATTTATCGTTTGTTTAGTATCCCTCTTCCCCTTCCTCCATTAACACATATAATATATATATATAATATAATATATACATAATATATAATATATTCATCACCCTTTTAGTCACATGCGTTTCATTCCTCCTCATCACATGCACAAATCATAACAAATTATTTCCTGTCAAAAGATTCGATTCAAAAAAATATTTCGTATCCTGTGACTAAGTCTTGAGTTGATAGTGCATTTTCAGCTTTGTCTATAATAATGTGCTTCTGACCTAATTTCAATCACAACGGCCAACCTCAACGGAGACTAACGATGCAATAAGTGCGGTGTATTCTCTATTTTCTCGCTTTCATATTCCGTCAAAACGGAGAAAGTTCAGGATGTCTATAATACCTACGTACTGTACCTACCTAATTCTAGCATCAAAATCATAATACGTTCATAATATTATGTTTCTAAAAAAAATATTAGATATTTTAAAGTAGCATAGATCAGTAACCAGATGTCAAGGGGTTGATGGCCTCGTAAATATAGCAGGAAACTCCAAAAAGATCTCTATTTAATTGGCGCGGAACAGGTACCTAATTAAAAAATGGCGCACAAGGGAAACTTATTAAGATAATTAAAAGTAGAAGATCTAAATAGCAGAATAGTATCAGTAATCATAATGATTTGTAATAAATTGAGACGTACGTTATTACCCACAAGGACTTTTCACTTGACCAGCTAATTAGAATGACGGGAAAATACCGTCCAAATTAGTAGGTAATAAACCTTTTTGAAATATAAAACTTCCCACTATTAATATCCTAAAAACCCCTATGGGGGAATTGTTAATCTTGCTGCGCATATAGGCTGTGTCGTCTTTTATCACGTACACCACAATTATCATTCGTTACACGTCACAAATAGGAACATTTCGTCACATTTCGTCACCAGCAACTCCGTGGTCAGGGTCGCTGGCAACACTAAGTTCATTGGCCGGTCAAATATTTTCGGAGACTATAAAAAAAATCTGCAACTCCTATTATGATGTCACGGCCAGTTTGACCAGTTTCACAAGGACTTTTTTGCGTTGTAATTATTTTTTTATACGTTCATCAACTTCGTTTGCATAACAATCCAATAATAACTATTTTTCTCGGTAAAAACACGTTTATGATTTTATACCTTGTGTAACGAGTATTATGTAATGGTATAAATTATAGCGTATTTTTAAACAAAACATGTTCAAAATCGCGATACATGTTTAAATGTGAGTCCAAAAATATACATATAATCAATTGCATTAATTATTTATTGCCATAAACAACGAATAATCAAATAAAACGTTAAAGAGCCGCCAGCGAGCAAAATTCATTGCCAAATTCGAATTACAAGATGGCGTCCGCTTTTTGTACGATACGCGCCAAAATAAACTGGCGGTCGTTCGTTGACCCCGGCGGCGTGTTGACCTGCTGTGACGTCACGTGACGTGGTGGCCGTGACGTCAGAAGCGCACGCGCCGCCCCGTGGCCTCGCGGCTGCGCGATGATTTAATACAATGTTCAAGGTTCCTTTTTGTTGTAGTACGGATATTATCCTATATTGTTCAAAGAACTGTGCGCATTGGAACGTTTAGGTTTTAGTTCTTAGAATGTAAACCCTAGGTATTTATGTTTTTTACAGGATGTAAACTTAAAGACGTGCTAAAAATAGATCGCTTTTTATATTTTTATAACATAATATATTAACGCTCTCACATTAGTGACGGCAAGTAATAAAACACGATTGACGTTAGTAATGGGTATAAAATAAATGAATAATTAAATGAATGATTACAACATTATTATTATTTTATCTGTGTAACCATAAATTTGACACAATTGACCCACCACTATTTATTATATTTTTTCTCTAATTTGGGCATGGTCCACTGCTTTCAGAGTTGGAAGACAATTTGGGGTACGGATAATAAGGATACAGGTATAAAGGCCTTGACATAAGGCTCCAAAATGGCCGGTTATTCTTGATATGTTACATTATAATATAGGTGTATTCAAACTCAGAAAATGCTCGGCAATCACAATGTTTTAAACTGGGTTCTTCACCACAAAAAAAATTGCCTTGATTTCTTATGTGACCAGCTTAGTTTCGGAATATTTGTAACAAACATTCGTTAGTTCGTCTAACCGGCGCGCGCGCGGTATGAATGTCGAGCGCGAGCGTTCGCTGTGTTTGGACACACCCACTATAAAAAATTCAAAGGCTTCGGACTTTGGAAAGAAATAAATAATTCAAAGGCTTCGGCTTCGCATGTTTACATGTAGCATAGAGCTTCATCATCATCATCATTTCAGCCATAACATGTCCACTGCTGAACATAGACCTCCCCCAATGAAGTCATTGGGGGAGGTCCAGATTGGCCGGTTGGAAGCAACCTGCATCCAGCAAGCTTTTTGCTTAGCATAGAGCTTAAAACTGATCAAAAAGACATTATAATTATATATATTTTTAACAAAACATTAGGATCCTGTTGCTTACACCGTCTGTCTCTCCTATCTTTAAAAGGTTCTTTCTATCTTTTGTTGTGCTGGCAATTGTGCTGTCTCAGGTTAGCCGGAGTAAAGAATACATGTTCAGGTGGAGACTCACACTCTCACAGAGTAACTTGGGCTGTTCATGCAGTGACGTAACGCTATGTCTCACCTATCATCGTGCCCTAAAACCTGCACGCAGGAAGATTTAATGCCTGCTTCTGATGACGCAGTCAGCGTCGCTACTTTCTGGGCCGCTTCAATATAATAAATTTAAATTTAAAGTTCGCTTTCCAAACGATAAGAAAAAGAAGAATCGTGATGTCAAAAGTAGCTGGCTGAAATTTGGCAAATAGGTATCCTAGATAAAAAGACAAAAAGTTAAAAATAACATTCTTGCTTTATCGTAAAAATGGTAAGACAAACAACTTCAAATTTAGAATTACAACAAACAAAAAAATGGTCAAGTATGAGTCGGACTCGCGCCATTGTGTGGTGGCAGTGACGCTCAGTGCGCAGGTCTTCGCAGTAGGCCAGCGTATATTATCATACCACAAGCAAAGCATTGAAATTAGTACCGCATAAAAAGTAGACCTAAAAACCTGCTAATTAGTTACATTCACACATTATTAGTTACAAAAAAACACAAAAGAAAGATTGAGGGCGTACACAGACGCCTCTTTGTCAAAGCTTGCCTAGTTAATTACTAACCAAGTTCAAGAAACTTCAGAAGAAAGCCGCGACCTACTTATAAAGACTGTATATTGTATTCTTTCCTAGACTCATAGTCATTGAAACCTACTAAATGCCATTCAAACAGTCCAAATGTCGTTTCATGTGTAAAACTTGGTCTGTGGCCGTATTCTGGAAGAAATACAGTTAGGAAATTATCTTGTATAATGTATCCAGGGCCGACTTTAAACTATTAGAAGCCTTGGGCCCTTAAAAATAATGAGGCCCCCTATGACTGTGATATACCTATGATAGAGACTTTTCGTGAAAAATAAAAAATATAATATAATAATGTGTGTAAATATAAAAATTAGTTACTTAAACTTAATTTTTTTTAGCTAAGAACACTATCGATCAAGCCACTTCACAAATAAAAAAACCAAAATCGGTCCATTCATTTAGGGCAATGATGCCACAGACAGACACAGACATACAGACACATCAAATTAGAACACCTCTCAAACTCTTTTTTGCCAAGCTGTAGTTTAGTGGCGAGCGTCGAGTTCGAGACGTAACTATCGCTAGTTCATGTGAAATGTGTTTATGAAACCTAGTTTACCTCAAGAATGACGTCACTTCAAAACCTACTGTGAAAACCTTCAATAGCAAAAAAAACCTTTGGACGTTTTGACGTTTTACGTCATTCTGTATCCTGTGGTTTTGTAATACGCAAATTGGGTCATAGACGCACCAAGAGGCTGCTGACGCAAGTCAATTTAATTTTAGGTACTAACGTGACACGTATAGTGCACCACTTTGCGATTAAAATGCTTTGAACGATGCTACGTGCGTAGGGGCGGGACTAGCGCTACGTTCGGACTCCGGGTGCAAGCAATTCTAACCTTAAGAGTGGTGCACCCATAAAATTACTTCAAAAACAACTTACAGTACCCACAACTGGGCAAAAGGGTATTTTGTAGAAGAGAATATTGATAGCACATATACGGTAACGAAAAGCTCAGCTGGCAGGGCGATTAGTGGCTTTAGCCAATAGGCCGCAAGTCTTAATCTTGCTAGTAATTTAATTTTTCTTCCCACAAAAAATTTAACTTGTCCATTTTTTCGAATTGTCAAAATTTGCTAGTGTTTTGGCGTTAAGTACTTAATTCACACGGGCAAAGCTGCTGCTGCACTCTAGTTTTTCTTGATAACTTTTAGTCTCTAACATGCAAATAAATTAATGATAAAATCCGTTTCAGAATAAGTGTTCGGACGCGTCGCAGCAGTGCGGCGAACGGTCGACCTACATACCGGCCAGAGTTCGGCCTCTTCAAGTTTACTGCCAATCTTATACCATATACTTACACGTTTACACTGTGCATTCATTATATCGTTTAATTAATAGATTGGAAAATAAATCTAGTACTAGATAGTTCTTACGAAAATAATAATGTTCTCCTGACCAAATTCCTGTCGCAGCGGCCAATCTCAACGAAGATTAGCCAACTACGCAGGATATAATTATAAATATTATAATGCACAAGTGTGTGCGCAAACACAGATGCACTCTCTATTCCCTCACTCTCATAGTCCGATGAGACGGCAATCCAACACGACCGGAGAGAGATCAGGCGCAAGGGTTTACGTGCTTTTCGAGGCACGGAGTACCTAAGTGATAATTCATTTATAAAACGCACATAACTTACAAAAAGTCAGTGCGCGTCTTGGGTTCGAACCCGTGACCACTGGCCAGTCAACGGTCACCCCCACTAGGCTATCACGACTTATTCTTACGGAAATAGTTAAGTCGTTTTTAATATTTTTTACTAATTCGCTCGCGTTTATTCAGAAATTGAAATTATTTAAAATTCAATCATAATTCCAAAGATACGTGGCGCCATCTATTATCATAAGAACGTTATTGTTGTTTTTCTCGGGAACAGTACTTTTTGCGGGTTGAACCTCCCTATAACCGTTTCTGTATACCTGACAACGTATAAGCAAAATACTTAAATAAATTCGAGTAATTTTATACCATGTTGTATCAGTAATTAAATTAAATACCATTTTACGTAGCTACCTGAAATTAAAACTGGGCTTTACCCATGGGTATTGGTTACAACAGTCATTCAACTTTAGATTATAAGCATGAGTTGTCAACTCATATGCTGTTTCATTCATAAATTCGAACGTTACCTTCTGGGCCTTTACATACGTAAACACACGTTCACAACAATTACGTCACATAAAAAAAACCCCGTTCAGAAATTTCAGAATTATTTTGTTTCTTATATCCTTCTTTAAAGCGCTTTTTGCGCTAAACAGCTATCATCATCATCATCATCGTAGCCTCATCGTGATCCAGTCTTGGGTATAGGCCTCTTCCTTTCTCTTCCATTCCTGGCGATCTTGTGCCCGACTTATCCAGTCATGGCCTCCGTGTCGTCTGATGTCATCCACCCAGCGTTGCGGCGGTCTTCCCCGCCCTCGAGTGTTAGCTCGGGGTCTCCACTCTAAAAGTCTTCGTGTCTAGCGGCCAGCATGCATTCTAGCAATGTGTCCTGCCCATGTCCACTTTTTCCTGGCTATAATGGCCATATCAGCATAATAAACAGCTATATCGCTCGCTTATTCATGTCTTCATACGTATGTTTACGTTAGGTTGAGTATTTAGTAAAGTCTCAGAATACTTAGGCAAACCGTATGCTTGATTTTTTTAGATAAATATTTCTACCCTTAGATTCAACATCATCATCATGATTTCAGACATAAGACGTCCACTGCTGAACATAGGCTACCCTTAGCTTACACTGTATTAATCCCGAGCAAAGGTCTTCTTCCATTTCTCTCTCTCTCTCATGAGCAGGCTAATTTATTTAAAAAAACGTTTTTTTCTCGCCCTTCCCATCCATGTTCTATTTTTGATTTTTAAAATTAGAAATTAACTTTAATATAATATAGTCTCAAACTTTCGCGAACACTCAACATAATGAAACAACTTTTTAACGGATATAATTCGCGTTTTATTTTGATAATAGAATCCTGACGTTTCTGTCTGCCTGCAACCACGAGTGCTGCAAAGTACTCGAAACGTCAGGATTGTATTATCAAAATAAAAACGCGAATTATATCCGTTAAAAAGTTGTTTCATTATTAACTTTAATAAGTATTTATTTAATTTAATAACATATGAATGTTTAATATAAAATACATAAATATTCTGTTTTAGTTTTTCTATATATCAAGTTCTTAGTAGAAGCCTGACGTTTGTGTCAAACTTTGCGTCACACTTTGTCATAGTTGATTTCCTTATTCCACATCCTATACCCAAAGGTTTTTTAATCGTTAGTTTATTTTAATACAGTTCGTCAGCAAATTTGTAGTGTTTAGCCCACTTTGAAGCGGAACTCGAGTGACTCATGAATAATATTTAAACAATAAACTTCTCAAACAGGTTTTGTAGCATTGTCAAAATCCATTTTTTTGAAATTGTTATATGTATTGTTATTGAATCTGCAAATGTTGAAGGGGGAAATGAAGGTATCGTTGTGAAACTGGCAGGATGGTAGTACAGTCCATGAGAGTCCAGTGAGTCTAGTAGAGTGGTAATGGTACAGCCCGTCATACAAATGTAGTAATACAACAATATTAAATTTAATAATGTCTAAGTTTTCACAATCACTGTTCATGATTAAACAATCGAGCATTTCTTATAAAAGTTTTTATCCTACACATTTCATTTGTAATATTTTTATTAATCTTTTTTTTATTCAACATTTAGTGTTATTCCCTTCTCCCTTCTTTTTTCTTATCGTATGGTTTAAAACACCCATAAGCCTCTGACATGGCTTTAGACACCGTTGAAAAATCCCTCAAGTGTGCTGGTTTCCTCAGGATATTTTCCTTTACCATTTTAGCAAGTGATTATTAATTTCTAAAACGCCTATATTCCTTAAAATAAGAGATGCGTGCCTGGGTTTCGAACCTACGACCAATGGCAGTCCAACGGCTATACCTCTAGGCTATCACTGCCTCCAAGGTTAGCTTCACACATAGTCGATTCGACACATTCGTTTCGAAAATCGGTAGTAAATTTCTTCTAAAAACCGAAGTCGAATGTCCGAATCGACTATGTGTGTAACTATCCTAATATCTGTAAACAAAACAAACACATCAGTATCACTTCCCTATTCGCAACATTACGTGTATCTATAACAAAACACCGTAGGTCGTAACGGTCGACCTACATACAGCCTTTGATCCCTCAATGCGAGACATAAACTAACTGTCTTGTGTCAGTGTTGATATTGACTGTGGATGTATGGTCCGTGCCGCAAGTGTATACCATTAAATACAATGTTGTGTGACATAAAATCAAAATGTTTTCAGGTGGCATTGTTCTTTAAGCACCTCGTGAGAGAATGGTCATGAAATTGATTAGTGATCCCTAATTACTAGCTTTTACGCGTTAATTAACAATTTTAAATTCAATCATGATTTGACATTTGGCGCCATCTATTATTGTTAGAAAGTTAAATATTATTTTCCTCGGGAACAATACTTTTTCGAGATGAAAGGTACCCTACGAGTAGGTATGTCCGTTTCTTTACACCTGACAACGTATAATGAATTTTAGGAAGATCGGTTCAGTGGTCTAAGCCTGAATAGGAAACAAACAAACTTACTATCGCATTTATAATATTAGAGATTCTTCTTCTTATCGTATGGTTGATGAATAACCTGCTGTTAGAGTTTAAACTGCCCGTAGGCCTGTAGCATGTTTTTTTTTCTTGGCCTACTGTGTTCCACTGCTGACAAAGGCCTCCCCTTCCTCCTTCCTTCCTAGTACTCTTTTCCTGCGCCACCTCGAACCAGTCCTAAGGACGATAATCAATACATTAATATACAAGTTCCTACATGTTATTATTTATCTTGATATAATATTTGATGTTTATTTTCAGACCCGGCTTGCAGAGGCCGACATATCCAACAGAGCCACAATACATCTGGCCACTATTGCAGGCCACAGCTGCATACTACTTTTTTCCCAGCCTTTTAACCTACTCAATTATGCATTGGAGAGGAACTCCCATGAATGTAACAATGTAAGCATGCGCGTGTCGTGCAAATCAATGTGTTTATAACGATAGTTATTTATGCATTTAATTTTATAACACTAACAAAATCGATTGTTTTTAAATCGAGTTCCAGTTTAAGTGGTGAGTGTAGCAAAAGACTCATCATCATCATCATCATCAGCCTGTATTAGTCGACTGCTGAACAAAGGCCTCTCTCAATGGGCGCCACTATTGTGCGTTCATTGGAGGTATTTGCCTAAAATCGCCACGCTAGGCAAGCGGATTAGCGATCGCAGTAGAAGATGATTACTGTTACACAGAAGGATGCTGCTGCCCATTCTCCGGATCTTTCCCTTTGTCGCTTCTTACGACACACACGGGACGAGTAGGGGTGGTTCTATTCTTAAGCCGGAAATTACACGGCGAAAGACTCCGGAGGCTCTTAATAAATTCGTTTCCTACACACTCGCATTCTCCAGTCAACCTGTGATCCGGCGCTTACAACAGTGTCGAAATATCGGGATCACAAACAAAAACTTCTCAAAGTCTTCCTATGAAACCCGGATCCGAAAGTATCTCCTCATTGGTACAAATCACGAAGCTATTCATAGTAATTCAACGGTTACTAAATTATACATTATCGAATGTGTCCGTTTAGCCGGCCCGCCCTAACTGCAGTAGGGAGCCATAACTCGGAGCTATCAGTAACGGTTGACCCACATAGGGTTACTTAACGAGAGAACTCACAGTTACATCCTGATATGGCCACTCTCGGAACTGGGATGGTGAGATAACTGTCCACCGGCTTATTATATAGATCCTGGTGAACTAGATGTGGTAGACGCTACAGTAACATTATATCATCCAAACTAATATTATAAATGCGAAAGTAACTCTGTCTGTCTGTCTGTCTGTCTTTGCTTCACGCCTAAACTACTGAACCGATTTGTGTGAAATTTGGTACAGACATAGTTTGGAACTTGAGAAAGGACATAGGATAGTTTTTATTACAAAAAATAAAATTTATTCCGGACATACAGCGCCATCTATTGGTCAAGAGTCGAAGTCACTATTCCACGCGAACGAAGTCGCGGGCAAAAGCTAGTTTCTAATATTTACTAGATTTTACGTTCAAATTTGGCTGTCCAATGACTTTTATCTGATCGGATCGAATTTTCGATTCGATAACGAGATTACGAGAAGATAAGATACGTTTTTTTCTTAAACATACGAGTATGGTTGATGAACAACCTGGTATCAGAGTTTAAGGCGGCTTAAACTCTGATACCAGGTTGTTCATCGGTAGGCCTCTGGCATGGCTTTACACACACTTAAAAAATCTTTTAGGTGTGCTGGTTTCCTCACGATGTTTTCCTTCACCGTTTTAACCGTGATAATTAATTTCTAACACGCACATAAATCTGAAAAATGAGAGGTGCGTGGCTGGGTTTCAAACCTATTGATAGACCTTTGACTTGGCAGTCCAATGGTTATACCACTCATGCCGCTAAGTTACTAACTGGGTACTAAGTGGTAACTAAATTAGTTACGGAGTCCCCTTAAAATATCACGAAGGTAGTAGCATAGTTTTAGCTAGAAATGACTAGGAATATTGCTGCTTGCTCTTAACTAATTTAGATGCAATTAGCTCTCTTTAAAGAATTCTTGGACCTATCAAATTAGTGTATGCGCGTACACCACGTCAAATACAATAAAACAGTTTGTAATAATAATAATTTTAATGTAATAGTTTTAACAGATAAAATATCTAGACTTAGCCCGCGAGGTTGTCGACATGTGGGATGTGGACTGGACTCAGCTATTCCAGTCAGTGGATTAATACCCAAGAGCCTCGATCAACACCTTAAGAGGCTCTCGTTAGATGGCTGGGTTTGATGCGGAGGGCGGTACTCCTGGACACGGCTCGCTTAGCCAGAAGGTTCCTCTCTCTTGAGCCCTGACCACCGGAAGCTTGAACCCTGCTCCCGATACCGGTAGGCTACTAAATTTTATATTTTCAAATGTAAATTGTTATTTTTTATAAATAATTAGGTATATATATATAAATGTATTTTTTATGTAATTAAATTGAATAAATGCCGCCTATGTTCAGCAGTGGACGTCTTATGGCTGAAATGATGATGATGATGATGATGAATTGAATAAATGAGAATTTTAATGTTATACCTATACAAGAAAGAAATACCTATAGTGAAACCAATTTTATTTATCGCGATGCGCAAGATTGTGGCAGGGAACAAAATCATTGTGGTAATTGTGAATATATGAAGAGTTTAGTTTTTTCCTCATGCATGCAGCGACACCAAAATTTTAGTGTACAGTTGCGTAAACATCGCTATGTGTAAGTAGTACACACGAAACTCAATACGAGGGTATAGAGAATTATTGACTGGGATAATAGTTTTTAAATGGTTTTACTTAGCGTGACCTGTTTACTATTTGGTTCAAATTTAGTATTCGATATTTCACCCCCTTCCTGTTGACAGATTTATCTGATATTTGGTACACAGCTTTAGTTTTGATGACAAAACCGTTTTACGTAAAAAAAATTGTTACTTATATTATTTAATTCATATTCTATAGCTTCTTTATTAGTTTATAGTAGGCATAATGACATGTCAGTCATGACATGACATTATAATGTCGTCGTTCTCACTCACTGACTTTTTACCTGCTAATTATGCGCTTGTTATTTAGGTTTATAGTTGCCACTTAAGATTTTACAACTTTATACAATTCAAGGCCTTTCCAGTCAGGTTCTACATCAACTAAACGTAATATTATCGGTTTACTAGAAGTGTTTACGGATCTTAGGCTAAGATGGCGATATATTTTCTTTAGTTGTAAGCTAATTACAGACGGTGGACCCTAACGTCTGTATATAGACGCCTATTAGACTCTATGGTCGTTATATTGAAACCTAATATGTCACGTCTCTATGCGGTTTGTACGGGACTTCGGTGTGATGGGAAATGTCTGTATTTTTATTCGTTTTTAATATTTTTGTTACACATTATCGATCGCATAAATTAACCTAATTTTTTTTTAAGGGCGATAAAGTATCGTTCGAGATTTTTATTAGCATGCATTTAAAAAATGCATGGTATTTCCATATCCGGGACGATTGTCAGGTCAAACAATTTGAATTGCAAATAGTAATATAGAATTTGTGTTTAGACGAGACTATCGTCTTAAGCGTAATATGGGGTACAAAATTTTATGAGGAAGAGTGACTCATAGCGTTATAAGACTGTATGTCTCAGCCCTAATGTTTAGTGGAAACCAGGCCTTAACGAGTTGTAACAAAGTAACTGAATTGAAATGTACATTATGCTCGGAATACTTAGAACTATTGAAACAATGTTACTTCAATGAGAAACTACGAGATTATTAAGCCCCATTTAGAACTAATATAATTATGCGGTCTACAGTATTCACTGTGCACTTGAAGTATCAGTTTTAAAGCATTTTTAATGCAAAACCAAACTGATAAAAAAAGGATGTTATGTCAAAAGATTACGTTTACACACTGACATACATAATTAAAAACTATTTTATACCACACATTAAAAAAATCACAAAAACTTACGTAATAATTTATTGACTCATTCATATGTTTTACTTAGCTTTTGAATGCCCAAAACACTGTGCAAAAAATAATATAAGTAATTTAACACACGCACAACTCACAAACAGTTAAGTCATTAGGCCCAGTGTGTCAAACGGTGGTATAACGGGACAAAATTCATCGAGGCATCCTGTTTGGATGACCTAAATTTGAATAAAGTTAAAATTATTAAACGCCTTTTTTGATTTTTGCAGTTCAAAGCTTTTGATTTTAGGCCAAATAACGGGACAAAGATGTATGCAGGTATTTCCTTTATGAGTCAGTTTGGTATCTTTGTTTTACTTACAGTGGTTCAGCTATTGAATATACATAGATGGCAAAAAACTTTTTACAGGAGGGTCCGATTTTGATTTTTTCTTAGTTCGATAGGGTTAATATTCAATGTGGTCCCATAAATCACTGTGGTCTAATAAATTGATTATCTTTTGCTAAAACGTTCAAGGAAAACATCGTGATGAGACACCTACACACACATGACTACATATGATAAAGAAGAAGATAATAGTCTGAAAGATATGAGACTTAGAATGAACATACATTGTTTACAAAAAAAAAAGCGCATGAATACATAATGTAGCTTGCAAACCTTTTTAAACTAAAGACTACAAAATTGAATATAACATAAATCAAAACATAACAGCAATCCACAACTATTTGCTTACAAGACCCATTTATCTATAAATTATAGAGCTAACCGACCTGCCTTAATCCTCGCATAAATGTCACACTTGGGGTGCAGGTTCGATGTCCGGTAACGGTTCACTTTTATCTGGGTCACAAGGCTTCGCTAATATCATCGTAATACCGTTACAGCTAAGATCATACTACATTAGTCTTTGGACCAGTTTATGTTGATCTGTTCGAAGTACTGGAGTTTGAAGTGTTGTTCAACGTGCTAAGGTCTTCTTAGCTGGATGGAACCTGAGAAGGTTGTCCGATTGAGGTTATATAACTGTGAGTAACACGTGTTTTGTGGTTCGTGGGAGTATATAATATATGAGTGCAACTAGTACCTTCGATAGCGGAAGTGATAATGTACTTGTATGGTGTCTATCTAAGATGGTTGGCTTTTGTCGGTTATGGACAAAATGAGGGCTTAGTTAATGGTTGTAAATTAGTCCATTGGATCACTCTTCTCTTATCTTCGAAGATACCAATTCTTTCTCTCTCTACTTAAAGATTAAGAAAGATTTGGTGAGGTATGATAGTCTCTAATTAATCTCTAACGACAACGATGACGATATCGACGACGATAAATGGCCCCGGCTGTCAATTGTAGATCTTTGACAGTCATTACGGGTAGTCAGAAGCCCGAAAGTCTGACAACCAGTCTTACCGAGGGGTATCGGGTTGTGGAGGTCTGATAGGCAGCCGCTCCATGTAAAACACTGGTATTCAGCTGCATCCGGTAAGACTGGAAGCCGAACCCAACATAGTTGGGAAAAGGTTAGGTAGATGATGGGTTTGATAACATAACTTCCTAATGTGGCAGTAACGTAGGTACCTATGAAACAGTTATATTTGACATTGAATTACCTCGAAGGTACTTCTCTCCCAGGCTATTTTCGTCTTGTCTATTGGATTTCCATTGTGTTCCTTATAAACTTATCAATACTATATAAAGTAAATAAAGGTAAAGTTGTAGAGGTAAATTGCGAAGAGGAAAATGTTATCAAATTATAAGCATATTCAATAGGTATCAATTAATTAGTGGTTGTAACAGTTTCTGGAAAATTCAATGTCAAAATTATTATATAAGCATTTTATGTTACTAAGCTGACCAAAAAGCAACGAGCTATTTTTATGGTGCACAACAATTTAAATATTTTTATTTCAGACTTTTACCCTGGTTGAACCGGCCTTTTCTTGCATTAAACTTCAAAATTACCTATATAGAAAAAGAACCAGTCAAGACTCAGAAAGAGTCAGACTCGCAAACGAAGGGTTTCGTACCATTATCTATACAATATTAGACACTCAAGCCTCTACCTTCTGCCGTTAATATCGAGCAAAAAACGGCAAAAAAATCACGTTTGTTTTATGGGAACCCCACCTAAATATTTATTTTATTCTGTTTTTAGTATTTGTTGGTATACCGACAACAGCAGTACGTCATCTGTGAAAATTTCAATTGTCTAGCTATCACGGTTCTTGAGATACAGTTACAGGACAGACCCGCTTTTACTCTTTGGGTACGGAACCCTAAAAATGATTACGAACAGAAGCAACTAGACACTCTACCAAGCTCAGGCCTGAGCGAGGCTCAGGGGAGATCTTTTTAGTCTCTCCGGAAATCAGCCTAACAGGCGTTGCATTTGGAGCTAGTCTCTGAACAGGACCCGGGACCTCCCTCCATGTGCTGATAGTGATCACCGGGGTGGTTTAGTAAGGCAAGAATCCCACACTCCCCGAGTGCCTTTTGAAGGTCTCCCCCCGTAAACCAAAAAAAAAGGTACCTTCACAGACTTGGAGATTCATAGTATGTACTGTACTACGTCTGAATCAATTATTCTTATAAAGATAATATTATGGGTTATGTTTTACAAAGTCAATATCTTTTCATGATTACTTATCAAAGGAGGTCAGTTCAATTGAAATGGTTAAGGAAAATTAATAAAAACCGTATTGATATAATTATAACAATTATATTCTCTAAAATACTTAAGTCATACTTCTGTATACACCACAGCAACATAAAATCAGCGGAATAGTGGAGCAGGCACTAATTAAGCTGATAAGAATGAAATTATTAATTAAATAGATAGCAACTAATTACAATTAATTTAATATACGTCAATTATTTAATTAATTTATTACCAGAGGAACATGAGTTGGCAGATGGTTGCCATGCATTTGTAGGGTACCTATATAGTCCTACATTGTTTTGATTCGTAAATTGTTGACATTGCTATATTTATTTATTGTTTATTATATCATTTGATTGTCTCTTCTATTGTCTATTTAATTCCAAAGCCAAGATTCCAAGGTCAAAATTGTTTTCAATTATACATAATATATAACAGACATTAATTAATAATTGGGCCTTTCACTATAACAAATAATTAATATGATTAAATTGATAAGGATAAAATAATTAAAAATCTAAATTACATTAATATAATTTATTTAATGTACTAGGAGTGCAGAGCATGAAAGATATTAACTCAATAATTATTAGAAACAACGGCAAACACACTTTATCAATTACTGATAATGTTTTGGTAACATTTGATTGGACGTGAACATTATTGATGATATTATAAGATTACGTTTGTTTAGATATTAAATTAATCACATTTTGATAGTAACTAATTGCAAATACTAGGATATCAGGATTTTATAAGAAGCCAAGTGGAGATTAGAAAGTAAGTACTAATCTGGATTGTAACTGGATTGTTACAAGACCCTATTTGCGAAGTCGTAGCTAAAAATAGATGATGAAATTCTGCATGTTAGATGATAGGCAATAAAATATTAATGTAAAATCGCCTCCTATAGATCCTGTAGATTACCTGTGATCCCTAACTTTGCCTGTAATTACAAATACCTAAGATTTCAGGGACCAATTTTTTAGATATGCTAAAACTAAAATTATAACACCATCTCTTTCTAGGCCTGTCAAAGAATATCTAACAACCTAAAACTACATTTTAATACTACGAACATCTGGATTACCAAAGAAATAATGTTTTCATGTTAAAAAAGCAGGCAAAACCGCGGGAAATAGCAAGTGATAGGTACTTTACTAGAAAGATGTGCTTGATTATGCACGAGAAAGCATCTAATTTGTTTATAGCAGTGCTCATTCCGGCATCATAGCTAGATAGGTCAGTTTTTCCTATCCAACACATTAGCATATTCGTTCTGTAGATTACTATCGGTGACTAATTGATAAAGTATGTGCTGTATAGTTAGGTGTGTAAAGTGCGATTTTCTGCCCACTTTTGTGCAACCTCGTCTATCTAAGTTAGAATTGGATGTGGATGGATACAAGAAAAGAGACAGACCTAGGAAGAGATGGATGGATTGTGTGAAGGATGATATGGCGAGGAAGGAAGTGACTACTGAGATGACGGGTGATAGAGATGTGTGAAAAAAGAGGAAATACTGCGCCAACCCCAAATAAATTGGGAAAAAGGCAGGGAGATGAATGTCTATCTAAGTGGTCATAAGCGTGGCAGGTGGGCAAGAGATATTCGGGTCCAGTTACCGTGTCGAGCGAAGTATTTAGTGGTATTAGGTTTCAATTATATCAGTATTTTGCGCTAGGCTCGCCGCCTATATCAAACATTTTTTATTATCTACATTATTGTCAAAATCATTATCATTAGTTTAAGAGCTATGCTCTTGTTAATGCAGCTTTTTCCAGCTCGAGAGCCAACTTCTGACCATAAACATCGCGATGTTCACTTTTCCTTTGATCTGTGGCCACATATCTTTACCTCGATATATCTCTTGCTCTCTATTTCAAACAATTATTAGCTGTAACTACTTCTTCTAGCAATTGCATTTCAAAGCTTTCCATATTATATACCAGCTACCGTCCGCGTGGATCTTAGAACTCTCCTAAACCTTAGTAGTTCTTTATGAAAAAAAAAACTTGGTTTTGTAGGATCTTACTGAAGAAGAATACATCAAATAGTTTGCATTTGCACGTCAAATTACTGAGGAGGCTATCACACCGAGTAGTCAGATATCAACTTAGATCACAAGTTCTATGCAGAACAGATAGGTTGTACAATACAGTCAAGTTACTTATGATATATTTCTCATTTCAAATTCGCTCGCGCTCGTAACAATCTCAATCGTATCTCCAACTGGAGTACCAGCCGGAATATAATTCATACATCGCGATCGGTGTCCTCAAGCGGAGCGAGAATCACCCGGATAGCATATAATAGAAAACAAAAGCAAAACGTTGATAAAAAAGCGAAAAACAACAACTGGCATTATGTTTACAACAACTGATATACGATGGTGGTAACGTACAATTTCTAAGACCCATTTTCCATTAACTGGAGATAGTAATAAAGATTCGTGATAGCCTAGTGGTGGTGAACGTTGACTGGCAAGTCAGTGGTCTTGGGTTCGAACCCAAGGCACCTCTGACTTTTCGTAAGTTATGTGCGTTTCATTAATTAATTATCACTCTCCGTGCCTCGGATAGCACGTTAAGCTGTTGGCCCCGTTAGCACGTTAAGTTAATTGGAACTTTGACTTTTGATTCAAGTAACTAACACATCTATTTTTTTAAAGATTTTCTCGACAGATTTCAGCTATGTTAAGCCAACCCATTTAATTAAAATATAGCTAACTTATTTTAATTAAATGGGTTGGCTTGGGTTGTTGATTAACAGATGTTAAGCAAATAACAATTAGTTGGACTCATTTCATATTGTCAGAGGCCTACGAGCGGTTTAAACTCTGACATCAGGTTGTTGATCAACCATACGATAAGAAGAAGCGAAATAGGTTTTTTAGTGTTTCGAGCCGAAAGGGATGTCTATTCTAATAGTCTTCTTACTTTAGCGTATGGTTGTTGAACAAGTTAGTGACCTAGTGAAAACATCGTGAGGAAACCAGTACACCTGAAAATTTTTACAACGGTGTGTAAAACCATGTCAGAGGCCTACGAGCGGTTTAAACTCTGACACCAGGTTGTTCATCAATTATACTACAAAGAAGAAGAAGTTTGTTATTTGGCAGACAATTTCAAACAATTAATTTCGTTGTATAAAATATCTGACTGATCTAAGCACGGCCACGACAGATACAAAAATACGTAGACGGACTTAACATCAGTATCCCATTAATTAAATTCAGTAAAATATAATTCGAAAATGAGTATAAGAATCAATCAAAATATTAAAATCACAAAAGGTTTTGGTATCCAATTTTCTTTTTCAACTTTCAAGCTGTTTGATGCATTCGTTCCGGAACCAACTCGTAAGAAAAATCACGTCGGCCATCTTGGTTTTCCTGAGCGCTTTCTCAACGTTTGATTAAACGGAGCGTCTTGGATCTACGCACCTTTTATTTTGAAAAATCTGCTGAAAACTAACTACTTACAAAGTATCATAATTATTATTCTAATTTTTTTTGTTAAATTTCCATACCTATTTAACAAATTAATGTTACTCAACTTATTTAACATAACGCACACCTAGATAAAGGGTAACACAACTCAAAATATTTTTCTCAAACTATTTTTTCAGGAAACGAAAAAAACGTTTTATTCTATTTCTATTTGACCGATTCAAAAAGTTGTTATATAATAATGTACTATGATTTTTTTAGATATTTATTAGCTAATTATCTACCATAAAATAAGTGAATAAAATAGATAATTAATGTTTTTCGTGTTATGTTGGTAATTGTATTATTTACATACGATTAATACGATACGATACGATACGATTTTATATTATTAATATGCCTTTATCTATTTTATGCGGTTGACATTACTCGAACTTTTGTTGGGTTTTTAGTAGTTAGTTAGTTTTAGGTAAAAGAATTATTAAATTAATGGGAAAATTATTTCACATTCGTAGATATCGATATAGTACTAAACGTAATAGGTATTTCTTGAGTATTACACTTCAAAATCACACATTTTTATTCATGTAGATCACTAGGCACTTATGAATAGTCATAATATTCTAATATTTTTTATTGTAAGAGTGACTCTAGTTGCCAGTTCCAAGGGCCTTACCCTTCATGGAGAAGAATCTTTAAATATAATATATGGCTATCAATATTTTAGGTTACATTGTTCTGATGTCTTATGTGAGAACAATGTCAGTCGTCTAAACATAAGTACACCTTAAATAAATATTATATTTATACTTGTATTAATATAATATTTATTTGTGCCATGCTCGAAATAAATGTTTGACTTATCTAGACTGATTTTTTTTTCTAGATAAGTTAAAGGTGTAATGGTTACACGAATGGCCAGTTTGATATGATACCTAAATTATACTTGGCCTCAGCTTTCTTTCTACGCATCGGCATTGCTACGATTTTGGAACGAATGCGAACATCACGTGTCGAGCATTTAAATAATATGCGTGCGTGTGTTTGTGTCTATATTTTGGTCTTCGGATGACCTCCTTACACCTTTGCGAGCCTGGTACTTTGTTAGATGGTTAGCTTTTTTATGCGTCTACATAGTTTTTTTTAATAGGTGAATATTGTGAATGTTGAGCTGCGAAGCCATGGTGAACGTCGACGTTTAGGCTGAAATCTAAAGAGCGTACTTTGTCTTTACTTGGACTGGACTGGAAACTTGTGAAAATAAAATATTGGGTTTTTCCAGGAAAATAGGAAATTTTCAGTAGCAGCACGGAGTCTGAAAATGTGACCGGTAAATGACAATTAGCTCGCCCCCTATTACATAGCACTTAAAAGTTATAAAATAGCCGGCGAAACGTGGGTACACTGCATTCACCTCTCCCTACCTCCTCTGGGGAATATAGGCGTGAGTCTATGTTATGTCATGACATCTTATAACTTATAGATAAAAATCCTTTAATAATTTTTTACCAGTGTTCCCTGTAAAATTTCTTGTTATGAAATTTTACAGGGAACACTGGTAAGTTTCTATTACATTATACATAAAATTTCATAAAATTTCTATTCCATTTTTAAATTTACTTAATAGTCACAGCTTATCCGTAGCCTGTCAAACTGAAAAAAAAATAATTGTGTAAACAATTCACATGAATTTAAACTCTGTTCAATGGGGAATCCTTAACCAATAATGAGGTCTTCATGGTTATGTTGAGTAATTAAATTTTATAATATATTCGATATTTAATTAAGGTAAAATATTAATTAAATATCGAAACGTTATAGTCACCATGCACATTATCATAGCGGTCATGGTGTATGACGAATTTCATACTCTTTATCTTTTAAAATATTTACAATGACGAATTCGCACGCGTAATAATTTAAGGATAATAGTAATAATTGGATATGCTAATTTTATAAGTGCTATTATAATATGAGAAGGAAGGATATAGGAAAACTGATAATAGCGGGAACTGGATTAAGTAATATATACTTTGTGACTCAGTTACCAGGTTATACTTAACTTGGGAGAGGCTACATCTAATGGACTATGACAGACTGGATTGATATAGTGAAATTTAACATAAATGCGGAATTTTTGCGGCAAATGATTACTAGTATTTCATAAACAAAATGAATAGATCATAATGGCAAACCGACTTGAATGGATAGACATGGATGAGATCTGCGCGTGCGCAGTCCAGAGATTACCGCAAGGGAAAGGAGGATTGTACCCAGCAGTGGGTCAAGACGGGTTGATGATGATAATATATATTTTTATTTATTTATTCTATTGGTTTTAAAATGTTAAAGTAAATCTTGCTTGCTAAGTTGCAGAACGCTACCATTTATCCAATTCACACTCACTTGTGTGTGAATTTCACAAATAGTATTTACTCTCTAATCTGTAGGTGTACATAAGAATTAGTTAATGAAACTGTCGCCGTCCTAAATTCAACTAGTATCTAAATAATTTGACAGTTGATCATTTCACCGTTTCACTCTTTTTTTAAATGGCGAATGTAAACAAACGCTCACTGAGCTTTCTACTACGCGCACCACAATGCCGCGCACACAGGCGCACGCATGCGTACAAACGCACACAACTAAATAGTCGAAAATCCACCTTTCTCTAGTTCATTTTCCCCTGGTACAGCCGGTGGCGATATTTTTTTTTTCACCACGAGACCAAATGCCAATTTGGGCGGTCGTTGTTCCACTTTCAGAGTTCATTGTCGGATACCGTTGGCGACCTACCTTCACATTTTGCTGGTATTTATTTTGGACAGACAGTTAGGTTTTATGCAGCATTAAAATGCTGTGCAAGATGAGATCGCCGTTACGATAAAGACGTTATTGATCGGAGGTGACGTGAGGCACACACAACTCGTTCCTTAGTTACGTGCGCTACACCATTCATAAACGTTATATTTTCCAATATTTTGAAAACAGAATGACGCCTTCGGAGATAATCAACTACATGTTTTTATGCGCCAGCCAGTTATACACGTCAATTTATTTTTCTTAATTAAATCGTACGTACTTTAAGGAACTGTTTTACTGATTTTTCTCTGAGCTAATCGTACAGACAACCGCATGTCAGTAGTAACATTTGCACTACGAAAAACACCTTTACTTCTACGCAATAAAGGTGCAGTCAATGTCAAATTGTTAAAACTGATGTACAGTCGACTGTACCAGGAAAATTTCTACAAACTAAATATTTGATATAACATACCATTATAATGTAATATTTTATGACGGATGGTGACTAAGTTAGGTGACTCATGTAGTTAGGAAGTAAAACTTTTTTATAAGTATAGAAAAAAAAATTGGTGGCGAGCAAGAACGCATTTGATGCAGAGCTCTTTAAAGGTATTTTCTTTGTAAAAAAAAATCCGGTCGTATTTACCTAAATTACCTAGTTTTCCCCAAGTATTAATAACTAGATTAAACGAAATCTTTCATAAAAGCCAGACATGGAACTACTTTTAATGGGCAACATTCACAATAACAAAGCTCGACTTACTGAAGCACAAAACATTTTTTGCTCTCCTTTGTTACAATGTTACATCCCATAGACTACAATTACACCTTGTTAAACGTCATTTCTGACACACATACGGTACAAAAACTATGGAAAATTTCTTCAACCGAAAAAATATACCTAAGCACTATCCGATAAGTATGTATCGTACTACAAATAATAAGCTGTCAATTTGTAGAGTACACAATTACACATGACACTGGTCGCGATACAGTGCCAACTATTCTCGGTCGGTGTGTATTTAGGCAAATTGGGTGAAAGGTGAATGAACCTGACAGTCATTTCACCGGGCGTTGACTCATCGCGGTGCGATTACAGCGCTATCATTACTGGCCGAATTTGCACTCGACATTCAAAACTTAACGATCGAAATGACACTAAATTTTCTCGTCGAAATTCGTGGCATTTATTCTCTATGGTTTTATTTCAAAGATACAAGAGAATTTATGGAATAGAGGTACTAGGCACGAGAAACAATTATATTTTAAATTTTATTTTTAAAAAATGTTGTATTCTTTTTAGTCTGGGAAGTAACGACGCTGGATTCAGAAATAAATAATTCAGTGTCGCAAACAAATATGCTAAGCACGCGGGTGCTGCCGCAGGCAAAAGTAGTGTTATAATAAATCACATTTACGTGATTTAATACATACTTAATTATTTTAACGTCATATGATAATTTATAATATTATGAAGGCATTTATGATTCATATCTTGTAACGTTTAAATTCTCGAATGATTTACGTCCTGATGTTTTTTTACAAGCATATGCCAATGTTTGATTTCCTTCCTTTATATTGCAGCTTCTTTTCAATAAATCATTGCAATGAATAAGTGAGAACATACTTCAACTGTTCAAAACGTTTGGAACATTGTTTAAAAAATTATATTCATATCACAAGTCGTTGACTTCTCGAAATAAAAGTGGGTCATTCAAAATGCAAAAGAACGCACTCGCTGTTCAAATAAAATCAATCAATCTTTTTAAATAAAAGTTATTAAAAAAAAACATTGGCAGCATTGGATGTTCTTTTCTTTAAATTAAAATTAACAACCTCTTTTCTAGAAAACAAAAATAATAAAAAAAATAATGTTTTTTTTTTTTTTCATTTTTCGGCAGCTGGATTATTAGTGGCCAGTATAACGCGGCCGATGTTTGCGTCTATTCTAAGTACTTTCATCGGAACTTCGGAACTCTTAGAAAGTTAGGGAAGTTACTATTTGACGCGGCGAAAGCTTCGGGCTTTGCGGTCTTGTACTAATTATGTGCCAATGCTCTTGAATTTATGGTGGTACCTTATCGTTGTAATTTTGAGACAAAAAACAAGCAACTACTATATTACGAAAAAACTGATAATTATTTGAATTATGTTCAGCAAACAATATAATTTACCGCCAGCTCGAAAATGCAGAAAATGCTTCGATCGCAGCGAAAATAAAGGCTTAATAAGCTTAGGCCTAATTTATTATTGTGAACTCCTGTGTAGTGTTGTTTACTACGAGAATTCGAATATCTTTATTTTACGATGGACATTTATTGTCCATATATATAATATATATATAGTCAATTTTACTTAATTAATTTGACATTTGTTTTATATTTTTGACATTTTATAAGTATTTATTTCATTTAATTTTATTATTTTGACATTTTATGTCATATTGATGATTTTATGTTACAATGATATTTATGTTACTAGTTATGTACTAGTTAAACTTAGGTTAAGTAAACATAACATAACATAATATTAGACAGGCATAAATTCTAGGAAAATTCTAATATATTTTTTATGGGAATTGTATTGTCTAGAATGCCAAACTATTCGTTACATAGATATGACTCAAGATTAAATGTCTTTCTGGGTCAGACTGGTCAACGACTAGGTGGACTTAGGTTCTAGAAAGATCTTTAGTGAAGTTTATCGAACTCTGTGGACTACGGCTAAGTGGCGTTAGAAAAGAACATTAAAAAAAACCTGGCATATGATCACGCCATTTTTAATGCTTAGACCTGCCTTGTTGAACATGTTTGAAAGGAAATGAAACACCAATTGGGCTGCCAATTGATATTTCGATTAGTTTTGGTGTTTTCATTTAAAGATTTTTTTAGTAGCATCGTGAACTTTGTAAGTGCCCAATTTCATGATATTATTTTTTTAAATTCGATGTCTTTTAGAACATCGGGCGATTAGATAGCAACGTGTGCGTGTACAAATGATTTACCTAATATTATCTGAGGCTAGAAGTTAGACTCCCATTTAAAAATTCCATGCGATACTTGGGAAATGGTAGAAAATATAACAGGGAAGGTCCTGCGTTGGGATATAATGGACATAATAATAATTATTATTAAATATTATTACTTACGGATTGATTTTGGAAATGGACTCTGTTTGAGTTTAAAACTAATCGTTTAAACTCAAACGGAGTCCATTTGCAAGAGCGAATGTATACGGTGCGGATGCGGCGTCGCATACCTCATTGTAATAATAATTATATAAGAATGACTCACGAAATGTATTATTCTAAAATAATAATTGTTGATGTCACCATCGCGCATGACGAGAACCTCGTAAATGCCGAAAAAATAAACAGATCACATCTGTAATTTAGACTTGACCCGCGAGGACTTGTGGGATGTGGACTCAGCTGTCACTGTGCCGATAGTCGTCACAATTCATGGATGAATATCCAAGAGTCTCGTTCAACATTTCAATAGGCACTCGTTAGAAGGCTGAATAAGGCTTAATGCAGAAGGCGATACTCCCGGATGCGGCGCGCGTTAAAATTCTGGAAGTTCTCCTCTCTGGAGTCCTGACTACCCTTAATTTGGACCCTATTCGCGATTCAGGGGTGCGAGCATGGAACTTTTTGTCGACTTTTTATCGAATATTTATCAATTTTAAATGTAAAAGTTCATCAAAATGTGTCAAATTTGACGTTTAATATCGATATATTTTCGATAAGCTTGCGATAAAAAGATCCACGCTCGCACTACTGGTGGGGACTTTATTTTATACTTTGAATGTAAATTTTTATATTATATTTAAAAAAAATGTATTTGAATAAATCAGAATAGCAATGGTAACAGATTTTCAGTCTCCTTGTCTACTACAATAGACAATGTTTGTCAGTTTCAAACATCTGTTCTATTTTCCTTACATAAAACACATTCGGAATAACACACGTGGCTTTATTTTCATTCATAAATAAATGTAAAACAAGGAAAATAGGTCAGAATCATGTTGTTTATGAAAGCGTCAATTGTTGAAAAATACTACTGGCTTTAATAGTTTTACGAGATGTAAATCCATAAACGTCATAGTTGACGTATAGACACTATGGTCAACAACATTATTTTTTAATTATTTGTTTCCTTCTTCGACGCAGGTACACTCTGTTGAATCGACGAGATGTTTGATATCCAGAAACCAGGGTCGTTTTTGAACGAACTGCAATTCCAATCCAATCCCTATCCAATTCTTATTTAAATTACAGTCTTACAATTCCAATTTAGAATACGATCTTACACGAACATATACGAACAACGCACCGTAGAAATGAAATCGATTCACTCGAACGCTCGACTCGAACGAACTAATTTTGACATTTCAATACGACATGACATTTATAGAAATTTTAAATATTTGAATAATAAACCTTTTGTTCTATTACTTAGTTCAGTAATAAAAATAGCTAAAATCGTTATCAATATCTCAAGAAGTTGGAATTTTAAAATGTACAATGACCCGCTTACTTTTGTACAAAATGCTAAAACTACTTAAAAATGCTAAAATATTAGTTCTCAATTCAAAACTTTCTTGTCATTAAATTGAGGAATTTGAAAAAGGAAATCCGCCTTAAGATAAAAAGGAATAGCTTAATGATTAGCGCGAAAAAGTAGACGACAAAATCGCGGATTAGCGGCTATAAAATGTAGGTGTGGACTGGCTTCGAAATTATACTGATTAATAATAAAATAATCATAATGATTTAACTATCGCTCACTGGCCACAAAGAAAAACGCTGATTAAAACTAAATTGTTAGACGAGAATTATTGGTATATTATTGGTATACACCAATAATTCTCGACTAACCATTTAGATTATTTTTTTATTTTATCTTATTTTATTTCCAATAGTCGTTTTGTTTAATACTTCTTGTCGCTTCAACTACGAAACAGATTGCATTGAAGTTCGGCAAATAGCTTACGATACAATATGATCTTTCCTAACCGCGCTCCTTACAAGCGAAGTTTGATCTAAATTTAAATATTGCCATAAAAAAATTGTAAATAGATCTAGAGAATGTGGAGATACTGTGTCTGTGGTACATTTCTTGTCATCGCGTGTGACAATTACTTTGTAATCCACAGATATTTTCTATAACTATACATTATATACAGAGAAAATCCTAGATTGGTGGAACTTTAAAACAAGTATGTACACCGGCCGAAAAAATTTTTTCAACAAACTTTTTTTTATTGCATTGTCATCCGATTTTATTTGCAAAATTTCAGCTCATTCGGAAGCCGGATAGATAGGGTAACACCGGGAAAAGTGACACTAAATAAAAAAAAAACTTTACTCTAAATCTAAATAAACTACCGCTGCAAAAAGGGGTATTTTATTCACTTACGTCCTTATCCTTATCTTACGTCAATGGCCTACGCATTACACGAAATCTCTTAGACGAAATCTTACCCGGCAATCCGCTTGGTGTTTCGCCATGACCTTTCATACATACTTCGAAACTATTTCGGCTCGCACAGTGACGTCACACGTTAACGTCACTCATGACTCACTCTTCAAACGTAGACGTTTGCGAAAGTGTCGAGATTTTGTTTTCGTCCGTGATTACGAAAGTCGTAGTGTGATATTGAGTCAGTTTTTTCTCCGAATCTCTGGTTGGTTCATTCATGCGGAGTCAAAGTTATGTAAATGTTGTAATGAGCAGGACCTTGAGACGATTGAGTTAGTGACATGTGGAATTATTTAAATATTTTTCTAATAATACCTACTATGATTCATGCACCAAAATAACTCGATATTGGTGGCATATTGGTTGCAAATCGCAATTCAAAAGTCTGATAAACAGCTAGGTTGCGAAGAGCTGGACTTCCTTGCAATCTAGACGTAAATAGGCAGACGCATAAGCCCTGCAGTTTTCAAGTTCCGAATTATTTTCTGTCTTCTTTGTAACCCCCGACACAAAAAGAGGGGTGTTATAAGTTTGACGTATCTATGTATCTGTAGGTGTGTGTGTCTGTCTGTGGCATCGTAGGTCCTTATCGAATGAACCAATTTTGATTTAGTTTTTTTTTTTCATTTAAAAGAGAGAGACTTGATCGAGAGTGACAAACAATTGAGATTTACCTAACTGTGTCGCGGGTTTTTAAATTCATTTTAGTTAGTCTAACTATGACGTTTTTCTCCATTTTACAAACATCCACACTTTAGAAAAATTGCAGATGAATTTAAAGTAAATTATCGAAGATTTAGAGTTTTATAGAATAGACTTTTACTTAGAAAACCTAAATGTGAAGATGTGTGTCTCGAATGACATGGTATCAAGGATGTTACATTAAAAGAAAAAGTCGTTTAATTCAAACTTCCCTGTGAAGTGCATAAACTTGTTAAATAAAATGAAAATATAACTATTTTCCATATTTTATTTGAGATGAGGCCTTTGCCCTGCAGTGGGACAGTTACAGGCTGATTTATTATTACAAGTTTTAGCGTTTTTACTCCTGCTAAACTATGCTTCATGCACATATGTGGTTTTCGTTTCACTCAGACTCAGTTTAGATCTGTTTTTGTTTCACTCAGACTGGAATGATGGATCAAACGCCGCGGCGTTACTAAGTATTTGATCTATCTGAAAATCGGATGTTGAATTAAAAAAATCGCTTGTTTTATATCGATTATCACATAAGTTGAATCCGGTAAGCTATTTAGGTACTGAAAAGCAATTTAGGTATGGCAATCGTACACTTTTAAATAAATTGATATGCATGATTAATTTCTACTTAGTTAACTTAGCAGTTTCGTTAATTAATGTGTTAAGAGAAGTACATTAATTAAATTAATACTAATTATCTTTTCATAAATTAACTTCTGAAAGTTACTCTCTAAAATTCAAGCTCCTTGCTCTGACTGGCACTGTATATGCATCTATATTGCTAGATGCACATTTTGGTAGTTGCTACCACCGGTCACCGACCCCAGCGCCAATACGTTAGCGTTTCTGCATTGTCTGTGAACTTTTAGGATGGTCAGCGAAATACTGGAGGTCAGTGAACTGTAACGTATGGGGCAAGAGTACATACATAGTGATAACACGCTAAAATATTGATTTTGACTTTCTATATCTTATCTATGTTACTTAGTATTTTAGTAATCTATATATTTATATATAAATAAATTCCCTTTTCCCTTGGTCACGCCATAACCTCAAAGCGTCTAGTGTATAATAATAGTATAAAACCGATTCCTACAAGAAGATGTCGGCGTTGTCGATACCGATACTGATACAGGCAGAGAGTCGTGATAGCCTCGTGGTTGTGACCGTTGACTGGTAATTCAGAGGTCTCGGGTTCGAACCCAAGGCGCGCACCTCTGACTTTTCGTCAGTTATGTGCGTTTTATAAATTAATTATCACTTACTCCGTGCCTCGGAAAGCACGTAAAGGCACGTAAAGATCTCGTCGGAAGGCCGTCCCATCGGACTACGAGAGTGAGGGAATAGAGAGTGCACCTGTGTTTGCGCACACACTTGTGCACTATAAAATATCCTGCGTATTTGGCTAATCTCCGTTGAGATCGGCCGCTGTGACCGAAATTCGGTCAGGAGGATATTACAGGCAGAGAATTTCATAAGGTGTAAAAGAGTAGCAGTAATACCAGTAACATTCTTTGTAGCGTCCTTTTTTTAATCTACTTAAAAGATTATAAACGTACCTACCACAATAAATTTTATTTTATTTTATTTTATAATTTTTTGGGAAACTTACAGCTAGGCAGATACGATAGTTTATAAAAGTAACAAAAACATTTTAATATGATATACAAAATCTGCTCTCTTTGATCTGACGAAACTCATGTGAAAACTGCTTATTATAAAGTATGGACATATTGTCAAACTAAAATATTATAGCCAATATTATAGTATAGGTATCAGATCTTAGAGTGTATAAGAAAATATAGAGCAACTCTATAGAAGTATGAACTGTGAGCACGGGTATGAACAACGCGGCCGCGACACGAGCTCCGTTTGCGATCATACCTCGATCGACTGCGGTTCAACTAGGCTCCACGAGCGAAAAAGTTACATTTTAGCTTATATCATGGTCAACTGCTGAGTTAAATTTTGAAAAACGTCTAGAAAACATAATTTGAAAAAATGTCATTTTAACATTTCTATGGTGAGACCTGCTTACGCTCCGCACAAGGCAATGTGGTTGACGTTATCACTCTATATTTTCTTGAATACTCTATGTATCAGATGCATCCTTAATTATTTTATTTGACCGATATTTTGTGGGAGGTTAGTATTACCCCGGTTGAATTGGCTCTAAACCACATAATCATAATACCTAACAATTAAATCAAACTCACACTTCACTCTTCCTTGTTTGGTTTATTCACATAAGTGCAAGTGTAAATTAAACTGACATTTAGGTGTTAATTGCTATTAGTACGCACTAATTAATTATAGATAATAGACCCACATATTTTAGAACCAACCTGGTTTACGGTATACCTATACTTAGGATTGTACACCCAGGAATTGATATATTGATTAATGACTATACTAATGATTATATTATATTAATTAATATTGTAAACTTAACAACTATGAGGATAAAGCAGTGGGAAAAAGTTAGTTTAATACATAACTAGCTTTTTATCGCGGTTTCATTTATGTGGTTTTAATTTTTCTTAAAAAATCGGTCCTTAAAACTATCTCTATGCAAAATTACATGTCAATCTGTTGCTCCGTTGCTACTCGTACGTTAAAGAAAAACAAACAAACACACTTCGCATTTAATAAAATCGTCGAGTCTAAATTAATGAATTTATTCTTATTCTATCGAGACTAAATTTAATAATTAGTATTATTCTCGTCGAGTCCAAATTAATATTATTAGTATTATTCTCGTCGAGTCTAAATTAATAAAATTATTATTATTTTCAACGAATCTGAATTCATACAATTAGTACCAATTAATCTCGTCGAGTCTACATTAACATATAGTATTATTTTCGACGAATCTAAATAATAATTGTAATAAAAACGTTGTTAATTGCAGTACACAGATTAGTTATTCTTAGTTTGCACATCCCTAGCAAGTAGCATCGGATCGAGTTCGAGAATCACGTGACTTCCGATCGGCACACTGTTCGCGGGTCATTAGCACCTGAAAATAGTTGCGTTTTGACGCGCCACCTACGAGTCTACGATCAAAAGTAATATCGGTTTCGATTCTATGCGACGACGGGTTGAACGACTGCTTTCAGGGTTACAACTAAAACCTGGTAAGTGCAAGTTGGGACTCGCCCACGAAGGATTCTGTTTAATATTATAATGAAAATTTTACTAATTTTTTTTCATTAATAATTAATTAATTAAATAATTTTTAACGTTTTATAATTTGTAAAGAATTCTGTATGTGTAACTTTATTTTAATTTTACTTCAGTCAGTAATTTAAGTTTAGGTTAGGCGTCCAAGATAAAAAGAGACAGAATTTAAAACATATTTAAGCAGTAATTTGTCTAGATTTTTTTTTGTAAATCAGTTTGGCCTAAGTCAAACTAGCTTAGCCTAAAAATTTTAGACAAAACTAACACGAGAAAGTAATCGGGTTTCGCCGGTAACATATAATATGTAACATAAATATAACCCAAACATATTATAATCAAAATGTCGCCCATATTAGAATTTTTTATTTAATATTTTGTTTAAACTTTATACATAAATTATTATTTATAAATATATTCAGCTATTATTTTACCTAGCATTGAATGCGCAGGAGTATACTGACCTAATAGTTTTGCAATTTGTTTTGGCCACTAATGGCCAAATGTTATTTTTGGAGGCAATGTCCTCATGTCTACGTTGTGTACTAAAGAATAGTCTACACTTAACAACTAAAAAGATCATTTTAATTTGGTCTCAAATATTTATATAAAATTAAATAAAAATAATATAAAAACCAGGCAAGAGCGAGTCGGTTTCGCGTACTACGGGTTCCGTAATAGCAAAGCAAACCTATTTTTCAATTTTATATTGATGACTTATTTAACGAGTGGTGCGTGCCATTCAAATTTAATTTCTACCGATCTAAAATGTCACATGTATGAAAAGAAAGAAGGAAAGAAAGAAATAAATCATTTAATTGCAGGTGATTACCGTGATTACACTTATCGTTTTTATTCGTTTTATGTTCAGTTTTATTTTGTCGTAGGTAAATGTACCTATTTGGTATGAATATAAAACCGGTAATGACCGGTTTTATATTCATACCAAATCGGTAGAGAATGAAAAACCGGAAAAAACGTTTTCTGCATGAAATAAATAAAATATTAATTGACTTTGTTATCAACACAATTTTGAAAAGTTCAAAAATAGAGCAAACTGCTACTCGCATAATTAAACATTTATAATACGTAAATAGCTTGCAAAAAGTCAGAAACGCTTGCCTTAGTTAGATTCGAACCTGAGACCTTTGACTCACACCACTAGGCTATCACCCCTTAATATTTGTTTTTATAATCTTTTAATAAATGAGCACCCATTAATAATACTAAAGTACGTAGTCAGGGTTCGTTTATTTCGTAGGCTTCACTCTACGTGGCTACGACTGGCTACGAGGAGGTACACCGACTACGCTCAATGCTACAATATTCCTCGTACGCGTCTCTTGGTTCCGTGCGCATGAGTGCTACTCAAATCTTACCGCCCTACCGAGGATAACTTTTTTTCTTCATAAATGATTAAGTTCGAATATTTTCCACTGATTTTCGATTGTACGATTATTTAAATTTTGTTTTTTTTTTTAAAGTAGGTATGTTTTTGATTTGTTCATAATTTACGCAGCAATGAAACATTGAATCGATGTAATTTTTTGCATAGGGATAGCCTGTGGGCTGGAGATTGACATAGGATACTTTTAACTCAGGAAAAATTAGAAGGACGGGAGCCAAGCCGCGGGAAAACGCGATACTTAGCGTCTGTTTCACATTCTACTGAATAAACTTATAGATATTTCATAAATAGAAGTGAATTTATATGAAGATATCTGTGAGTAGGTTTCTAAATACCATTTTACAAGTGAACGGTGAAACAGGGCAGTAATATATTAATTATATTCGTACCGACAAACTCAGACGGATGAAACCACAATCACATGTCTCGGATATTGATTTATATGATACTTAGTGAGACTTTTTTGTGAGCAAATTTGAAAGTTAAGCAAAGAACGAGTTACTTTGATAGTCTTTCTTTCTTATCGTATGGTTGATGAACAACCTGGTGTCAGAGTTTAAACCGCCCGTAGGCCTCTGACATGGCTTTACACACCATTGTAAAATATCTCAGGTGTGCTATGGTTTCATCACGATGTTTTCCTTCACCGTTTTAGCAACTGATAATTAATTTATAATACGCATATAACTTACGAAAAGTCAGAGGTGCGCGCCTTGGGATCGAACTCGAGACCTCTGACTTGTCAGCCGACGGTCATATCAGTGCTGGCACTTTGATAGTAATAATGATATAGAAATTTATTAGCATTTGGCGTGGTTAAACTTTTTGTGGTGTGAAAAAATAAATTTTGTCAACTCACTTTATCCTCGGAACAATCTAACTGAAAATATCAAATTTGAAATGTAAAGAATGAATTAAAATAATAATAACTAACTATTAATTAATTAACTAACTGAAAATTAAATTAAATGAATGCTCAAAAAAATTAAACCATGGAGTTTCTTGCCAGATCCTTTTCCATTACAGATAAGCATTTCTGGGCGTATCTGTGCAGGTTCCACTCCATTACAGATAGACTCTTCTGAACGTTTCTTGCCAGATTCTTCTCCACTAAAGATAGGCTTTTTTTGTCAGATTATTCTGCATTATAGATAGGCTTTTTTGGATATTTCTTGCCATAGTCTTCTTCACTACAAAATAGGCTTTGTTGTACGTTTCTTGTCAGATTCTTCTCCAATAAAGATTGGCTTTTCTTGTCAGATTCTTCTTCATTATAGATAGACTTTTTTGGATATTTCTTGCCATAGTCTTCTCCACTACAAAATAGGCTTTGTTGTACGTTTCTTGTCAGATTCTTCTCCAATAAAGATAGGCTTTGTTGAACGTTTCTTGCCAGATTCCTCTCCAATAAAAATAGGCTTTTCTTGCCGTTTCTTAACAGATTCTTCTTCATTACAGGGCGTTCTGGTCTGATTTTTCTTAATTATAGATAGGCTTTTCTGGCCGTTTCTTGCCAGATTCTTCTCCACTATAAATATGCTTTTCTGGGCGTTTCTTGCCAGATTCTTCTCCACTATAAATATGCTTTTCTGGGCGTTTCTTGCCAGATTCTTCTCCACTATAAATATGCTTTTCTGGGCGCTTCTTGCCAGATTCTTCTAAACTTTTCTGGCCGTCTCTTGCTGCCGTTTTCTGCCCTCTCAAATTTATATGCACATTCTTCTTCTTCTTTTCGTTTCAATGCACATTTTAAATATTATATTAGATATTAGGTACTGTAAAAAGCAAAAAAATAAGAAATGTTTTTCTTATGATATATCTTTAAAATATTAGATCATCTTGTAATTAACGAACCACGTAATACTCTCTTACGTGGTCACATAGGAAAGTATTACGTGTCCTTTAAGAAAAACTAAATCGCAATTTACAACTTCGATTATAATTATTCATGATTACCTCATATTTTTCTGAGCCAACGAGGAAAATAGAAATGAAATCATAAGTAATTAAAGAAAATGTTTTTTGTAATATTGTGTAATTGAGAATAATATCCTTTTCTTGGGAGGATGTTTCCTAGAATTTTCACACTTTTGCCGACAAAAAAATAACAAATAACAGTGATAGCCTAGTGGTATGACTGTTATTTGTTGGGCGTTGGGCTGCCAAGTCAAAGGTCGTACGTTCGGAACCCAGGCACCTCTGACTTTTCAGATTTATGAGTGTATCAATTATTACTTGCTAAAACGGCCATTACTAAATTGATTACTAATTACCATTACTAAATTTAATACTAATTACCAATACTAAATTCTGTCATGCATAACACAAACCTAGACTCGTTTTTATGCATGACATGATTTAGTAATGGTATAATAGATCCTGCAAATTTAACAGAAGCTAGAATCACTTCCCACCATTTATTATAATAAATCATAGTTTATTTATATTTCGGGTAGTCAGAAGCCCGAAAGTCTGACAACCAGTCTTATCAAGGAGTACCTATCGTGTAACCCAGTATCTGGGTTGTGGAGGTCTGATAGGCAGTCGCTCCATGTAAGACACTGGTATTCAGCTGCATCCGGTAAGACTGGAAGCCGACCCCAACATAGTTGGGAAAAAAGCTAGGCAGATGATGATTGTTTATTTATATTTATTTATTTTTATTTAATTTGTTATTTATTGTAATAATGTAAGTAAGCTAACAAGCTAACTTCAAATAAATAAATAAAAACACCCCCACTTAGTTCAAAATCGATGTTTGCAGTAAAGTCAATGACCCTGCACGAGCGCATCCACATTTTTGGCTAGCTCTCATACATTACGTGACGGAATTTTTTAATTGCTCCCGTTCTCACTTTGGACTATATAAATTGGTGCGAAAGAGAGAGGAAAGAAGAATATTAAAAATTGATTTTTCACTAAGAGAGGTCGTTACTGTGTGTGATTTCAAGAACCGAAATTGTTCATGATTTAAAAAAAAATCATATTAATCATATTTTACTCATTTGTTTATGTTTTGTCAGTTAAATAAATAGATAGGTAATTATAGTAGTGAATACATTGCGTAATTAATTTTTAGTGGCCCTATTGTCTTATCCAGTCACGTCCAATCATATAAATTTCGATCAAAATTCCGATAGAGATAAAATTTGGGACAGATACTCAAGTAATTTTAGAAAATTACTAAAAAACTTTAAATATTTTAGACATAAAAAAATGACTTCGATCTCAAAGAAAATGGTTTTATACAATCGATCCTATTTCTAATTAGAAAGTAAGGGACTGACTATGTTTAAAATTTGAATACCTACTGGAAAAATATTGTTTTGTTGAAATTAATGCCATAAGGCAATTGAGTATTATGTTAAAAGTAAGTCATTTTTGGTGTGTAAAGCCGTGTCAGAGGCCTACGGGCGGTTTAAACTCTGACACCAGGTTGTTCATCAACCATACGATAAGAAGAAGAAGGCTGATACCTTTAATCATAAATGATAAAATTGCTATAAACTATCAAAACAGTTCGCGTTGTAGCAGTTTCATTATTTTAGTTGTTTTTATAATATAAAACCTAAAATCATAATTGCTAATGTATTTCAGATAATTTATAATGTAATATTATAAATAATAATGCAATTTATATTAATTTTATGTTTTAAAAAAAAAAAAAATTATAACATTTATTTAAAGGATAAATTGATTTACATATTAATGATAAAACGAAAAACCTAAATAACTTCGAAATAAAATAACGACTAAGCTATAAATAAATAAATATAATAAATAAAAAAAAATCGTACAAATTATTAGATATATGGAAAAATCAATGGTTGACTGTTGTGCTGTATTTCAAATGTTTTGCATGCCAGAGTCTGGCAGCCAGACTGGCAGAGTTTTATGACACACATTATTTTGACCTAAGAGACCTTTTAAAACTATTGTAACCATGCACTCACATTTTAGGTAAATACATCTATAAATAATAATTAACTTAAACTTTATATGAGACTATGAATGTATCTAGTTTTTTTTATTAATCAATCAAGTTTTATTAGCTTATATTTGGAAGTTTTAGCAGCTGGAGAATGAGATTTTGTAAGCGTAGTTCTAGTTTTAGATGTAATATTGAAACCACTAAGAACGAATGGAGCTCTAATTAGAAAATCCTCATAAAATAGAGTAAACTAATGAAGACACACACATGGTTAAATCCTAATTAACATAGTTTCTTTTTTTACCATGCGCAAAGTTCCTAACCAAAAAGTTTTTTTTTAACACGCACAAAGTTCCCAACCAAGAAGTTTTTTTTAACATACACAAAGTTCCCAACCAAGAAGTTTTTTTGATATTCAGCAGTTTTAAATTATAAGTTTTATCAATAAATCTGTCTTATGAGTAAACAGATAATCTAATATTGATTTTTTAATACATGTAATGGCCAAGTAATGTCTTAGAAAATTTTTAAAGAAATTCAAGCATTCAAGGCGCTCGTTTCTTATCTCTTTTTCAATTTCCTCTATTTTGAAGACTGATGTTTTTTCTTTGTATTCATGGAACAAAAGAATAACAGTCATTGAAAATGTATGATTTGCATTTCGATGCCGATGCCGACCGGCTCGAAAAATAATGTGGAAGGTATTCAATATGGCTGACAAACTTTTGACAGTCATTTTTTGTGAATGTTCCCCTGTTATGATATGACATTCCCAGCTACTTTAAATAAAGGATAATGATATTCAAAATTCAAAAGAATTTTCAGAATTGGCCACCGTCAAAATTTCATGCAATAAAACTTCCCAAAGATTTGTGTTGTTTTACGAAAAAATTGACAAAAAGTTTTTTTTGACAGCGAGTGCCGTTCGAACCACTGTTCAATAGCGGTGTTTGTTTGAAATACCGTTGGCACAGTGGGCCCGCAGCATCGTAAATTAAACAAAAATATAATGAACGGGAACGTTTGTAAAACTGTACTTAGGTTATTTTTTTTGGTGACAGGTCCGGTGGGTTGATGACGTTGCAGTTGTTGGTAGAATGCAGTTAGAAAGAGACATTTCGAGCAATTTTGAACCCTTCTACTGGGAAATAGGGGTTATTGAGAATAGTTAGTTGGAATCTGAAATTTGTAAAGATGACCATTTGTCATGTGCTGAAGTCAACAGTCCATTCCGTTAGTCAACTTTTGTTGTCATATAGTGTGACAATATTTTAGGTACAATCTCGGCAGAGTCACGTAATTTCTTTTTAATATGGTGTGGGACAGTAATGGTTGATAAAAATAATATTTATGTATGACACAATAAAGTAGTCTATAGCATAGACTGAGCTGCCCACTGCTGGGTAAAAGCCTTCTATGGTCAATTTAATTGAGAGATAATTTATCTAATATTCTTATAACCTTTATAATTATAATTATTAACCTTTTCTCTGATCCGTGGCTTCAGAAAGCATGTTAAGCTGATCTAACTTTAGAATACCGCATACCTTCGGGATGTAGTGGTCAAATAGGCAGTCGCTCTGTAGAAAACTGATACTCAGCTGCTATCTGGTTAGATTAGAAGCCCACCATTTCACGAACCGCTCTGGTTTTTTTTAAAGTATGATTTTGTGGAATTGTAAGTTTTAGTCTCTTCATTTGTTTTTTTTTTGTTCAATGATAATTTACTTAAAGATACAAATAAAAAAGGATTTCTTAGTAACTGGTTCAAAACAAATTACTGCTTTGTTAATCTAGTGGTAGCAAGCGCAACTGCTGAACACGAGGTACTGGGTTCGATCCCCGGGTCGGGCAAAGTGTTATTGGGGTTTTCCATTAGGAAATTCTCAATAGCAGTACGGAGTCTAGAATTTTCACGGTTATTGGCCATAGGCTCGCCCCCTTTTACATGGGACATATAACACCTTTGGCTTTAAAAAAAATAATGTAGCTGATGTATGGTGAGACCCACTTAAATTTGCGACATTATTTCGGAATTTCGTTGTACAACAAAAAGAGTTAAAAATAATTAAACCTATTACCCTTTTTAAATAAACTTATCGTTGTAATTTTAAACAATAATAACATTAATTTTAAGACCCGTTAACTTTATAAGCGTAAATTCTTGTAAATTAAGCTGTCTCTTAACAGTAGCATTTCACACAGTAAATGACAAAGAATTGGACCAACTATCTGTGAGCAGGTACACAATCTTTAAACAAAACCAGTAATAAACAATAGCCCGCAGTAGCCGTCATTGTCACAACCTTCCTTTATGAATATTATAATTAACCCTTAACTAACGGTTCTATACAAGGGGTAAATAAAACCGTAAATTCTAGAGAAAGGGTACAACGGTGTAGTGGCCAAATTTTATGCGTAGTCAGTTTTAAGAAATAAATTTTTACACTGGTATATAAAACTATCGCATTTGAAGGGTTACAAAGTTTTTCAGATAAGGGAATTTATTGGTCGGCCACATAATGGTTTTTTGGTTAAGTACAGTTGAGTTTGTAATGGTTAGATAAAAGAATGATGGATGGTATATAGTACCAATATATCATTGCCAACGCACATTTTTTGGCGGGGAAATTAACTGTTAATACTGTCCTATCCTACTTAATATTCATCATCATCATTTCAGCCATAGAACGTCCACTGCTGAACATAGGCCTCCCCCAATGACTTTCAGATAATGTGAATAGGTGACCTAATTGTGAAAGTTTGTAAGGATGTATTATGGATGGATGTTTATTACTCTTTCACACCAATACTACGGAACGATTTTTTAAGAAACTTTACAGTAATATAGCTTATATATCAGAATAACACATATGCTACAATTAATCAACATACCATGTAGGCGAAGTCACAGGCGGAAGCTTGTATTATTATTTTAGAAAATATCTGTTAGTAAGATGTTTTATATTAAGATATATCTACGGCAGCCAAAAGAACTTAAGTCTAGCAAAAATCGAAGGCAATATGACTTAGGTAAGTGTTTTATCTTTCCAAGTCTAGATATTGAATTAGAACACAAAATTGGCATGAAAAGAAACAAAACGTCAATTGTTTTTAAAGATGAATCGAAAAAAAAACTTTATTTAAAATTCGAAATCAAAATCAAAATCAAAATATTTTTATTCATGTAGACCAGTTTTAGGCACTTATGAATAGTCATAATTCTAATATATTATAGGAGTGACTCTAGTTGCCAGTTCCAAGGGCAGCCTACCCCTCATGGAGAAGAATCTGGCAAGAAACTCCATGGTTGCTCTTTTAAATAATGGCTTACAATATTTTTGGATACATTGTTCTGAGATGTTATGTGAGAACAATGCGAGTCAACTAAACATAGGTACGCGCCTTAGATATACATATATACTTTTGATAAAATCACTATAACAGCTATGGGCTGACCAGTCCCAACAGACGGCACCCGTTCACGGGCATGACGCATGCATCAGCCATCGCCCTACTCAACCATATTGTAGGGAATTGGGCGACCCGACACATAACGCCACCGCTATCAGAACATTTCCGTGAGCATGACATACCCAAGCTGCACAGCAATCATCACGTTGATAGTAACTAAAATAGAGGGACTACATGGTGCTCACATAATTACAACCGTGCACATATTATTATTATACAATATAAATATATGTCCAAAGATTCAATAAAGTGTCAGAGCATAATTAAAATTGATTTTGAAAAGTGAAATTCAATCAGCGCTAGTGGGTCGCAGTGTGCAGGAGGAAGCAGTACGCCACACATCTTTGTCTTCAATGTAATCCTTTACTTTATAGTAGGCTTTAGACATAAGAATACCTTTGACAACTGTTTTGAACCTAGTATCAGACAAATCCTTAATAATAGAGGGAATTTTGTTATAGAACCTAATGCAATTACCCATAAATGAATTGCTGGTTTTAGAAAGTCTGTAACCAGGTACTACAAGATTGTCCTTGTAACGAGTGTTAAGGTTATGGATATCACTCTTTTTTTGAAAGCAAGCTATGTTTTTGCGAATGTACAATATATTTTGGAATATGTACAGGGATGGTAATGTAAGTATATTTATTTCCTTGAAGAGTTCACGAAGGGAATCTCGCGGACCTATATTATAAATTGCACGTACCGCTCTTTTTTGTAATAAAAAGATGGTATCAAAATCCGCTGCCGATCCCCATAGTAGGATACCATAGGACATAATACTATGAAAGTATGCAAAATATACTAGCCTAGCCGTTGCCTCGTCTGTCACCTGCCGTATTTTTCGTACAGCAAACGCAGCAGAGCTTAGTTTACCTGCAAGTGCCTCTATATGAGGTCCCCATTGCAGTTTAGAGTCTATGGTGACACCAAGAAATTTAGTAAAGGGTACAAGGCTTAACATGTTTCCATCCAACTGTACATTTGTACCTATTTGACGTACATTAGGTGCCGAGAATCTTATACATTTGGTTTTTCCGGCATTAAGCAAAAGATTATTTGCAGAGAACCAATCTGATAACGCATTGAGAGTATTATTTGGTTCCACAATATCCCTATCTTTCCTATTAATTTTAAATATGAGTGATGTGTCATCAGCAAACAGGACTATATTCGTCATGGTGTCATTAATCATGTGGGGGAGATCATTAATATATACAAGGAATAGAAATGGGCCTAAAATTGATCCTTGAGGCACTCCCATTTGAACAACTGAGCCAGTAGAAGTAACGTTGTCGATCGACACCTTTTGCTCCCGATTCGACAGGTAAGAATTTACGAGATCAATAGACTTACCACGAATACCGTAATATTTTAATTTCAAAATAAGGGTGCGGTGATCCACGCAATCAAAGGCCTTTGAAAGATCACAAAACACTCCTAGAGCATCCTGCGCTTCTTCCCAGGCTTCTAAAACAGTTTTGATAAGGGTTGAACCGGCATCTTCAGTAGATCGACCTCTAGTAAATCCAAACTGTTTAGTGTGTAATATTCTATTTTTATTAAAATAAGTTAACATTTGGCCTAGTATTAATTTTTCAAAGATTTTGCTTAGGGCAGGTAACACAGATATTGGCCTATAGTTCGAGGCATCATTTTGACACCCTGCTTTAAAAATTGGAACAAGTTTACTATGTTTCATAAGATCGGGAAAGATTCCGTCTATAATACATTTGTTAAAGATCAATGCCAGCATTGGCGCAATATTTTTTATTATAGGTGCAATGGCTTTAGTTGACAATCCCCATAAGTCTTCTGTACTTTTAGCAGCTATAGTTTGAAATGATTTTATGATGTCAGTGTATGTCACGGAAGTAAATTCAAAACTAGATAAGCTATTAAATTCAAAGTTTTTCTTTAAAAGTAATTCAGCTGCTATTGGAGACGATTGAAGACCTTTAGTAGTCTCAATGGGTATATTGGTAAAAAAGTGCTCAAAGTAGGCAGCAACCTCCGCTTTATCGGAAACTAATTTATCGTTAATTTTTAATGCCGCTATACTATTAGTAGCTCTACGATTACCAGTTTCGGTGTTTATTATTTTCCATGTGGTTTTTATCTTATTATATATATTATATTAGCCAGGTTCGAACCCAGACTCATGTGCTTGCAAAGCGGGTCTATATGCGTATTGGAAATTAACTATCACTTGCTAAAAACGGTGAAGGAAAACATCGTGAGGAAACCAGCTCACCTGAGAATTTTTTCAAAGGTGTGTATAGCCGCATGGCTACAGGCCTACAGGTGGTTTAAACCAACCATACGATGAAGAAGAAGAAGAACCGTTCCAGATAATTATGCTGGTATCCTCACGTTGTTAAAGTTCTGCGTTCAGACGAGGTTCAAATCTAGAACCGGAAACGAAACGTTATATTTACATCACGTGTGGCCTGAAACTATTCACATGACTATTTTGAATGAATAATATTTTATTTAAGACGGTCCATTCTGCGATTTTTTGTCAAATTTCTGTTATCAATAAAGACCTGTGAAAGCAATAAAGTATTGAGTAGGTATTCATTTTTTTATGGTTATTCTTTTTGTTCGGAATTCAAACGATAAATTCAACGTATTTTTTTATAGTTTAATAAATCATTTTTTCTAAAGTTTCTATTACATTATACTCGACTCTATTGAGTTGGTTATTTTGAATAATATACGACAAGAGATTCAATTTTAAACAAATAAACATTACATTTACGTTATTATACTCTCGTACTGAATTTATTTCTTAGTTACACATATATATTATGTAACCACCAATACAAAAAGCGGTAACATTGAACTCAATAACGTAAATAGTTTTTATATGAAAAAGAAACGCTAGAAAAAACGGAATTTCGCGAATATGTAAAATTATTGAAACTTTTTTATTCAGATCGCGCTAAATATTCGGAATTGGAAAAGGAATAAACTTATTATAAATTATAAATAGAGTGTTACAGCCAGCCATTGTCCGGATAACTTAATTCAGTATTTAGTGACATAAGAAAAATAAATTTTAATCACATAACGGACCAATTGGTTTTAAAAAAATGGTGGGTTAAAGGCACTAATGTAAGGATTTCAAAAAAATTGCCTTAACTTGAATTATCTTTAAAAAAAATAAAATAAATTTGAAAATTTTATGCAAATGTACCTTTGAGCAGCCTCTACTTTAATATCGCTCTACTAGTTGTCGTCCGCGATTTCATCCGCAAGAAGTTTAATTTCCAATCATAATAATTCGAAAGACACGTGGCCCCATCTATTATCATAAGAACGTTATTGTTATTTTCCTCGGACTACTTTTTATCGCGATGAAAAGTACCCTATGTCCGTTTCTGTACACCTCATACGCAAGATTTCAGGTTGATCAGTTCAGTGGTTGAGGCGTGAAAAGGTCACACTTACCCTTAAAAAAATTTACATCAGTAGTACATTAAAGTTTTTTTTTAGAATAATTTTGTAGTGTGTGTGGACACTATTGAAATACAAACAATAAATAAATATTAAATAAAACCTGAAACCTTTTCCGATATAAATTAAGATCACAATAAAACATCGAAAAATTATATAAAAAAACTGTTTTACATTCAAACATCCATATAAAACACAACACCATCCGTAAACGAGGTAAAATATGCTGTACCATATTTACTAACAAAAAAAAACACAAATTCATCTCTTTGGGCGGCAATAAAAATAGGTAAAACACCGCCAGTTTTGGTAAAAAGTGTTGCCGTCTTAAATGGCCATGTTATTCATATTGTAATTATTGTTGTTTGCATAACATTAAAATGTTTGAGAAAAATTATCATTTTTAAAATTACTGTCCTTGAGATTTATTTAAAATGACAACCCATAAGGAGTTAGATAGGTATTGTATGTTTCTTATTGTTTTGTAGCTTGCTCTAGATTGAAAAAAATTGGAGTAGCTGCCCTTGTTTATGATTATTCCTTGACAAAAATTATGTTTTTTGTGGCAATGCCTTTATAAAAATTTATTTTTTTGTGGGAGATAAAGACTATGGACTAATTTTCATTAAAAAATACACAAAAATGAAGATTAAATTAATGGGACTTATGCTGAGTGTAGGTCATGAAATGCAAAAGAGGATGACATGTTTGGTATAGTGACTAGCGACTAGCCTGCCGCGCGAAGTATCGGGGGTTCCATCCCCGCACAAGACAAATATCTGTATGATCCATAGTTATGTTTGTTGACAATGCGTAAATTTTTTGTTGTCAATAATTTTATATCTCAAATTATTCAGAGGGATTTTAAGAAAGAAAATTATTGAAAATGGTACACACGCGGTACAGGACAAATTCTTTGTGTACCCACCGTTACGAAAAAAAAACTAAAACAAAAAAGCCAAACTTTCTAATCGTAGAAATGTATAGCTTGCAATTTTAGCAACCTTCCCAAATTTTTTAATGGACAATAAAAAAGGAAACGATGTGTATTGTAAAAATAGTAAAATTTTTAAAAAACTTAGCTGTGAAGTTAAAAAGGTTTGCAATGTTACCGTTAGGTAGGTACTGTAAAATTTTAAGTACGTACAATTTGCAGGTATTAGCAACGAGTATTTTTGTAACTATTATAAAAATACTCGTTGCTTTTGGAGGAATGTGAATGCAGGCGAAATAAACAAGACAATTTAAACACAAAAATAAATAGGCAAGTTTTGACACGTCAAACTGGAAACTATGCGAAACGAAAATTCTACTACTTAAAAAAAAAATTGTGAGAACAAAATAAAAAAAACGAAGAAACTACCATCTAAGATGGTTAAATACATACAGAACATTTCGGTAATACCAGCGGGGTTACGAAAAACTGAGTGACTGGAAAAAATTCAAATCCCGCTCGTAATCAATTTTTTTTTCTATAAAAATTTCGAACTTTGTATTTCCATATAACTTTATAAAAAATGTTTAAGTAAAATATAAAAAAAAATTTCATTCGCTCTTCGTCGGCAACTCCTCGGAATTTCGTCACAAACATCATCAAAGAGACACTTAACTCCTAGCCTATTATTTAATTAGCGCTAAAAGACTTATTATAATCTCCTGCTACTCCTGCGCTATCGTAATCCATCATCTGTTTAACATTTCCAAAAGATTACAATTGTTTCAAAACTCTTAGGAACTTGGATGCGAAAGGGTCTGCTTTGCGGTATCGCTTTCATAGGCTTAAGGTTACTTAGTACAGGAGTCATGGAATTATCCATGGAGGGTATTTGTCGCTGTTTAAATAATAAATCGTCGGCCAGTTATCAGAATTTCGTACATTTCCATTCATCAACAAAGAATGTATAACATTCAAAATGGAATTTTATAAATGTCTGTTGTCAAAATATGAAAAAAAAAACAATAAAGAAGTTTTAGACTTAGTAGATAAGAAGAGATGCTTAGTAAAAGCTATAGAAAACAGAAGAGGAAATGATAGGACACTTGATACAACATGATACCTTTATGAAAAATATAATAGAAGGCAAAATAGATGGAAGGAGAGGAAGAGTCTACCCAAGGAAAACATATTTTGAAAAAATTAAGTGAATGTCACGTCGTATCAAAAAGTCAAAGAATTGGCTGAGAATAGAGAAACCTGGAAGAAGCTCCACCGACAAGAGACCACAGACAACTCTTAAATAAAAAAAGTCAAAATATAGTTACTTTACACGTAATTATACCTTTTGTTTTGTATTTAATAATATTTTTTTACGTTATGCCAAAGTGAAATGGAAAATCAAAGTCTGACGACAAATAAAAAATATTTGCGTTTCAACCAAAGATTTAAAACATATAATTGGTTACAAGTACTAACTTTATAACAGAAAATACATTATTCAATTAATCAATTTAATTAATATTAAATTTTAATGTCTGGTTCATTATCGACTCGTCCTAAATTCCCAGTATATTCCCTGTATGTGGCTTTTAATTGAATTTATCATACCTAATAATAGAAAATGCGTTAAATATATTAATACGATCAATATATCATATTGCTATGTGGCCTTATCAGCAATTAATTATATTTTATATGTGTAAAATATTTTCCTGTAAAGATTTTGTTGCCAAGTCTCTGCTAGGTGACGTATTTTAAAATTATACATTTTGTTATCTATGTATGTTCGAATGACGACAGTTAGTTAATTATGAATACGTCAGTTAAAATTGATTCTATAAATAGATAGTTTTTTATGAGGGTTTGACCTACGACGTCAACTAAATCCGCATTTGATGAGTAATCTGCAGTAAATTTTGCTAATGGGAGAACTGAAGTAAGTAGGTAATATTATTAAGAATTTATTGTTATAACATTATAACATAACATAGATCAATCATGTATTTCCCAGAGGAGGAGACAGAGGTGTATGCAGTACACCTATGTTTCGCCAGCTGTGTTATAAGTCCCATGTATTTTTTAGTTAACAATGTCAATGAAAAATTGACAAAAAAAACTGTTTTCAGATACTGATAATTGTGTTGATGTTTAATTAGTTTAGGCTAATTATAAATATACATTAGGTTCAATACAACAGGAAAGTATTATCATAAAACGAACTAAAAATATTCCGAAACTGTCTTCTGAAAACTAAATATTTTAAATAATAACTACACAAAAAAATTCAGCGGAAATATATTTAATTTTTATTTAGATTTGGAAACTCATTTATAAACGGCTTTACAGGGCAATGTTCCCCGTCATCACAAGAGTTCAAGATACGGGAAAACGATGCGCTCCAGTTTCCCGTCGTAGGTACTTTGAACTCAGCAAAAACTGTTTTTTTTAAAGCAAATTTGTTAGAAATTTTTTGATCCTTCTCGTGATATCTACTGCCTTAGTACTAACTATAAAGTACAAGTAAATTACTTTTATAAAAGTAAATAACTACTATAAAAAAGTGATTTATTTTTGTATTATTTATATTGTATCTTAGTTTTACTACACAACACATACTCGTACAATATTTTTATTAATGGTATTATGATTTGAGGCTTTATCTTTAGAGATTTTTTCTACATAATGTGAATATTAATCGCAATTAAGATTTGATTTTTATTAACGAATTCATATTTTATTAATATTTGGTGCTTACAACTCGATCCTTCTCAGTCCGAGAAGAGGCTTTTGCCTTGCAGTGGGTCAGTTATAGGCTGGGATATTCATTTATAATTAATATTTAATAAAGCATTTACCCGTAACTTTGTATTTTTGGCGTATATTTTAATTAAGTGTATCAGTACTTTTCATGTTTTCATCGATTGTGAGTTGACCTGAATTCAAGAGGCACCAGTATTAGGAGCGATGTCCTCTCATAGGCACATGCAGGCTAACGTGTCGGGTTTAACGATCTCAGTAGTGCAATAGGTGGCTTGTCCATAGCCTATGAATCACTTTTTTTTAAAAAAAGAGCATAACATAAAATCGGTGTCGAAATTGTGCGTCGTTATGGTATTTCTTTATAGATAATTAAACCCACGCTTTTTACATACTAATATTTGGCAGATTGTCAAGCAAACTCTAGTTTCTAAATAAACATTTTCTCCCACAGATAACCTAATAGCAATTATTTAATCTATGACCCTAGTCGCAAGGCGGTCTCGGTTCATTGACTTTGACATTTCTAATTTAGGCCTCTCATAACCCAACCAAATCGTAAAGAAAAGCGTTTTCTAACTTTTAAGCATGATACTTGGTGCTACTTGATTCGATTGGGTTATCCGCGAAAAACGTTCTCTAACTGAGTTCACGTCTGCTTTCTTTTATTCAAATTTGTTGGTAGTGAAACCAATAATTGTATATTAAGTTAGCAGACGTATAAATTATGATTATATTCACTTTTTCAATTTTTCATTAATATCGTTATCGATTTATGATACATTGTCAATGTGTGGCGATAGCGAAACTTTTTGATAAATGGATTTTTTCGATTAATTTTTACGTCCAATCACGTAATGTATGCATAAAACTAATAAATTTATTCATTTTGAGAATGCAACGAGTCACAGAATAGAAAAATTCAGACGATCGAGTTTATAATGCTTGGAAGAAGTGACTTCGTCAATATTGAAATGTTTTTTTAAATACAATCGCTCAAGATCAGTAGCACTTTTTAATTTAATTTACATTGTAGTTATAAGTAAAAATACCTTAATTCATAATTTATCTTTCTCAACAAATTATGCTTCTCACAAAACTTTGTTAAAAAAACCTAAAAAAAATAAACGACGAAAAATTTCAACGTGTCTAGAATCGTTGCAGAATATCTTTTATTTAAATTGCCTATAAGTTTTCTACTTCTCTTGGTGCTTGGTCATGATACACCTGCGCTTGGCATTAAATTGGCGTCTCCTAAGATCATTGACGTCATCTTGTACCAACTGTTAGAGCTTATTTACGTCACCGTGTAGTGCATGCTGTAAAGTAACATATTTTTCAACTAATAAATACAAATAATTTTTCAACCAGAACTTCAATTCATTTTTTTTTTTACATAAAAGGATCAAGGTATGAACAATTTCAATATTTTTTTTAAGTAGGTACTGTGTTTTGTATAGGATCAATTTGATGATTTTTTTGTATTTTTCTAATACGTACACACGGGTACATATCAAGCTATGCATTACCAATATGAACTGACATCGCATTGTAGTTATTCGTACAACAAGATGTCAACTCGCCCCCTATTACATGGGACTTATAACATAGCCGGCGAAATGTGGGTGTACTGCACACCTCTGCCTACCGCCTCTGGGGAATACAGGCGTGACCGCGTGAGTCTATAAATAAATAAAAATAAAAGATGTCAGCTTGTATAGCCGTGTACCTACACATTATTATTGAACAGTATCCAAGATGTAGCAAACTGAAAAACAATTTAAAATACCAGAATCACTGCAAATTAAAATTTGTGAGAAAATTTTCTAAAGACAAAGCAGTAATTTCTGGTCACCAACATTTAAAAAAACTTGAAAGTTATTCGTGGTATTGTTAACATTTCGGTAGCAAAACCAAACAATTGGGGCATTCAGAGAGGATTATTTAAAACAATTCACTCGGTAGTTGTATTGACAAATTGTTAAATAATTTGGGCCATAGAAATGTAACAGAAAGTAAATAGGTGAGCTAAGCGTGGTCGTAAAGGAAAGGGTGTGATTACACTGTAAGGATCGTAGCGGGATAGCGGTGAAGTTGTATTGTGTGTGCCCAGCTTTACACCGTCCATAAAATTGTGTGAATATTCTTTAGTTATTAAATTCTAGAACATAAATATCGACATCTTGTATAAATAGCTTACTAAATATAAAAAAAAAACATATGTTTCATACATATGAAAAAATATAGTATAAAAACTAAAACCCGACTACTTAAAATCTAAAAACAAGCTTCTTAGATTTAAAATAAAATTCTGTAGTCGGAGGCCACCAAATTACAAAGTATTTACCCTTGGAAGATTATCTAGTACCTATTTACCTATAATACATTAAGGCCTCCGACTACAGAATTTTATTTAAAATCTAAGAAGCTTGTTTTTAGATTTTAAGTAGTCGGGTTTTAGTTTTTATACTATATTTTTTTTCAATGATTTTTAGTGGTAAAGAAACCAATAAAATTCATTTTAATCACAATTTTTTACAATGTGGTAGTTCTTAAATAGGTAGATTTCTTTAACTGTCAACTTCGGTTCAAACCTTTAGTCAATGTCATGTATTTTTTAAATTAAATTTATTTCAAAGGTGTCGTCCGCGACTTCGAGCTATTAAAACATGGCCTCATATATTTCTTAGAAGTATACATGAAAAGTAGTAAGAAGTACAGCTTGGCAAAAAAGAGTCTGGAAAAATTGGGGGCGCTGCTGTCGCACTTTTCACACTACAATTCAAATTACAAGTTATTAAGTGCTTACATATTTCCATGACGAGATTTTTGTCATTAATTATAATCAAATGAATCATTTTTATGTTATTTTAGTACTCACAAACGTAGTTATTTAAGATTTTTATTTTTAGTTCCAGCTGTCACCGCCTCAGACTCTTTTTTGCCAAGCTGTATAAGTACACATGAAACCTTTTTTGTGGGATATCATCATAGATAGAGTACATTTACCTAAAGTTCGAGGAAGTAAGTAACATGGAGTTGATAATACCTGCTTTAAAATCCCGAAATCATAAACATTACAATTAATTCCCGGGAAATAAGAAATTAATTTTACGTATAATTATTTAATAAGAAATTTGAAAAAACAACTGATACGGATGGGATTCGAATCCACGATCTCCGGTGTACCGTGCCGACGCTCTAACCGCTAAGCTACCGTATCCCATCAGAATCAGTCGAAATTTCAAATCTCTTTCTACGCCTTAGGCGTGTGGTAATATCGATCGGAATACATTAATTATCCGACTCAGTGTTCTAAACTTTGCAGTTTTTAGAAGGCACCGATAGATATTACCACACGCCCTAGGCGTAGAAAGAGATTTGAAATTTCGACTAATTTTGATGGGATACGGTGGCTCAGCGGTTAGAGCATCGGCACGGTACGTCGGAGATCGTGGGTTCGAATCCCTTCCGTATCAGTTGTTTTTCAAATTTCTTATTAAATAATTTATTATATTTAATAAGCAAACATGTGTTAAAACATGTAATAAATTCTCCAAAATATTAATTTTACGTTTTAAATACATATGAACTAAATTATTATAATAAAAAGTCTTTATTATGTTTTTAGACATCGGTAACAGATAATGTAATACTTAAGTAGTTCGGTACTAAAACTGTTAAATTAATGAGTTTTATTGTACATACAAAATTCTAATAAAAACTATAGGTCAAAGTCCAGTCCATATTAATAAAATCCCGGGATTTAATTGTTATGTTTACGATTCCGGGATTTTTGAGGAGGTATTTTTAACTCTATGTTACTTACTTCCACAAAACCGCAAACCAACGCCATCTAGTTACGAAAAAGAAATCTCAATTTAATTAACATTATTTTAAAATATAATCATAATTTAATAGACAGTGATGTGTAGAAACTTTAATTTAATTAGTAAATATTTATTGTTATCACGTTTTCACACTGTATGCAGAGTTATAATCACATATATTTATGATAGTCGTAACAGGTAGTTAGAAGCCTGATATTCTAAGAAGTGGTCCAGAATATATAGATAATATATACATATTCTGAATGTGCTCATCAAGACCTTCCATTTGATATCAAACACGATAAATTTACCTTAACTTTATTTTTTTCGAGCTGACTAATTTATTTTTAAAATCCACCTTATTTGATTTTACGAAATTTCATGTATCCTATAACCCGCAGACAATTAAAACGCATCGATAGATACCTTATTTATTGAATTACAACAAATAGTTTAGGAGCTACGAGGGAACAGATGAACAAACTTACATACATACATACATACATACATACATACATACATACATAGACTGCTAAAATCATAACCCTCCTTTTTTTTGTAGTCGGGTAAAAATATACAGGTTTATTTGTAAAACACCAGCATCCTTAAAAGGGGTAATGAAACTCATCATTATGAACAACTTTTACTATGGGACCAACCCTGAAATCGCAAAAAAAATTCAGCTGTTCCATACTATATTTTGTTGAGTCATGTGAACATAAATGTGTGGAACAGCTGATTTTTTTTTAACGTTTTCAGGGTTCGTCTTATAATAAAAGTTAATCATAATGATGAGTCAAGAACCCCTTATCGTGATGCTCATGATTTAAATTTCGCCCTTTATAGTTAGTAAGCTATTTAATCTCATTTTGAAATTAAAAAAATAAAAAATAACAGAAAAAATATATTTTTTCATTGACGTAATAGGTAAAAAATTAATACGCAAACCTATTGCGTTAAGACAAGTAATACGAGGATAGTTAAGATTTGTTTACGTCATTACACGTGATTAAAGCTAATCTTTTTAACACTGATGCTAAAGGAAGGAAGATACGACGTGTTATAACGTGGTATTTTTGTCCAATGACGTGTAATGCAGTTAGTATTGTCTTATACATAATTGTGTTACTTTACCGTCATAGTTGCACAATACCTAGAGCATAATTGCTTGTTACCTACATAATATATCTACATAATTGAATATTTAATATACTTTTCATAGAACTAGCGGAGGCGTGCCTGTCATACATTTTCCGAAGACCGTCATACAAATGTAGTAATAAAACAATATTATGTAATACATTTTTTTGCTTCAATGTAACCTTTCAGGAGGTTGTTGCACTTGAACTGTTGTTAGATAATAGGCACGCCACTACTACCTACGATGCTAGGGCAAATAAAACATGAAACTGTGGCATAAGAATACATTTACGACTAAATTTAATGATTATCTTTGTAGAGTCGCGATAACCTAGTGTATGACCGTCGACTGGCAAGTCAGAGGTTCGAACCTAAGTCACTCTGACTTTTCGTTAGTTATGTGCGTATTATAAATTAATTATCACTTTACTTCGTGCCTCGGAAAGCACGTAAAGCCGTTGGTCCTGCGCCCGATCTCTCTCCGGTTGTGTCAGATTGCCGTCTCATCGGACTATGAGAGTGAGGGAATAGCGAGAGTATCTAATATGTTTGCGCACACACTTGAGCACTATAATCTCCTGCGTACTTGGCTAATCTCCGTTGAGATTGACCGCTGTGACCGAAATTTGGTCAGGAAGACAATATCTTTGTAGAATTATAATTATAAATCTTGAGAAAAGAAGGGTATGATTGACATCATCTTTCTAAAGATGCATCCATAACGTCAGTTAGAACGCCTCGCGTGAACGCATCTCAAATCTTCGCTAAAAAACAAAATATTCCCAGAAACCGAAGAAAGTCAGCCTATACTTTCTAATCATAAAAAAAAACCCTTAAAAAGGTTGCCATTTTTAAGCAATAATGAATACAAAGAATATTTTTGTATTGGCAATAAAATGGCAATTAAAAATTTGTTGTTGCCAACAATTCGAGTAAGTATATCCAAAATGGCGTCCTTCAACATTTGCACAATGCGCCAATGGGGTTATAAAACTATTAAAAAACTTACAAAGAATGACGCAAAATATTATTAGGAGGTATAGCATCATAAAAAAAAATTGTTTTACTAGTTACAACCATTTTGCACAAATTTCTAACACATTTAGTTTTTAAAAGGCATTACCAGTGGCGGAGGCTCCATACAACTTTATTCCTACCGGCTTTCCATTGAAAAATGGCACAGTCAATAATTCCTACCGACTGTGCTGTGTCATTGATGGTTTTTCTTCGAGTTGGCTCCGGCTTACCTCTTGGAAAAACTCACCCTCCGCCACTGGGCATTACTATTCTTCTTATCCTATAGTTGATGAACAACCTGGTGTACTTTTTAATCCCCGACGAAAAAAGGGGAATGTTATAAATTTTACGTGTATTTGTGACATCTTAGCTCCAAAACAGATGAACCGATTTAGAGAGACTGCCTCGTTAGTCTAGTGGTAGCGCGACTCATGAGCACGGGGTCCTGTGTTCGATCCCCGGTTGGGCAAAGTGCTCTTGTGTTTTTCCATTAGGAAATTCTTAGTACCAGCATGGAGTCTGGAATTGTGCTAGATTAATGGTGATAGGCTCACCCCCTGTTACATGGGACTTATAACACAGCCGGCGAAACGTGAGTGTACTGCCTACACCTCTGGCTACCCCCTCTGGGGTATACAGGAGTGAGTCTATGTTATGTTATTTAGCTAATAAAAAGCAACCAAGACACCTATTTAATAGATTTTAATGTGGTTTAATAATATTGTGGTTTTGATTGTAATTTGTAACAAGTAAGGTTATTAATTACGTGGTTTATAAACCGGTATTAATGATTTGGGAAACAATAGCCGTAATTAATGACGTTTAAATTATCTGAAACAAAGATAATGTAAGCGCTTCTAATTATAATAAATTTATAAATTGACATTTTGGTTGATTGACTAAGAACGAAAAAAAATATTTTGAATGTTCTTAATTCTAAATTTAAAAATTACTAGATGTCGCTCGCGGATACCGCGAAAAAAATAATTTTCCTGTAAGTACCTATATCCCGTTAATATCTATGTCTATCCTTTTTCCACCAATTATAAATATCTTATGTTACCTTATTGCAATTTTCGTAGGTACCTATCTCTTATTTAAAAAAAAAGAAACCAGCCCACATTACTGGCTTAATATAAAGCTTTCTTAAGGTAAAAGATTTTTTAAATCCGTTAAGTAGTTTTTGAGTATATCCATTACAAACAAACATACACAAATCTAATCTTTTCTCATTGTAATATTAGTTTAAATTTAGATCATCATCATCATTTTCCTGCCCTTTTCCCAATTTATTTGGGGTCGGCGTAGTATGTCTTCTTTCTCCACACATCTCTATCACCCGTCATGCGTCATCTCAGTAGTCACTTCCTTTTTTGCCATATCATCCTTCACTCAATCCATCGATCTCTTCTTAGGTCTGCCTCATTTTTTGTATCCAAAAAAAATGTAGATATTATGCAAAAATCTATTTAAATTACTGACTTTACAATCGAAAACAAACACATTAAACCATCCAGTTTACTATAATGCATAATCTAACTTATTGTATAAGTCCGCAATTAGCTGAAAAAAAACAAATAAATTCGTCAAAACAGTAATATTTCAAAATTATTTTGGGTTTTTTAGAAACGTGTTCACATAAATTCTGTAGACGTTAAAAACAAGAATGTCATATCTCAAAAGTAAATAAATAAAAATTATTACAACATCAATACTTATTTTACAGCCTCATTGTTGGTCAGGTAGTAACCACAAATTGATGCACTATTACTGACTGATAATTAATATTAATATGTCACCGTCACCGTACTTTAAAACCGGAGTTGGAGTTACATCAGAATATTACTAGTATTCATTATAAGGTAATTAGTGCTAAGAATATATTTATTTATTTATTTAAACTTCATGTCACAAAAGTGTACCTTGGCGGACTTAATGACTTAGGCATTCTCTACCAGTCAACCATAGGGTGGTGCAGAGATGAAGTGGTAGGCGATTTAAATAAATCAAGATACAACTGATCTAAGTATATGTAAAAAAAATATTTTAGTGTTTAAATATAAACATTAAAATTAATAAAATACAATTAAAACACACACCTTTATCATATTAATATTAAAAATCCGAAAGTATATGTAAATAATAATAATTACTTCAATTAATAAAATCTAAATAAAATAAAATATAATAGAGAACATCGTATTGGGCCATCATATTATATTCTTCTCCATATAAAGCCAATTTGGCCTGGGTAAGCATAACTATTTTTTTAGTTTAATTAATGTGCTCCTGACCGAATTTCGATCACATATCGGTCAATCTCAACGAAGATTGGCCATCGACTCAGGAGATATAGAGGAGAGGAGACATAAAACTTATAGTTTAATAAAACTGAACATTTGTAAGCTTAGCTATTTTCTAATATTTCTTCATTATGATCGAAGTTATCTTTTTATGTAACAATTTGATATATCCTTATCAATTTTTAGTACTACATGAACAACTCAAGCCAATAAAGACAGGAAAAAATCAATTTTTAATTCCAATTTAATACTATGAATTTAATATTAGGATAACTGTGACTTTAATATTATTTTGTAATTAAACAAAATAATATTAAAGTCACAGTTGTCCTTCGTATAATTTCTAATATTATTACCAAATTATATTAAGGATAAATTGAAAAATTAAAGTAAAATATAACATTAGAATTTTTTTCGGTATTTGATCTGAACAAAGCACTTTTTGCAATTGCGTTTATAAAATTATAAATTACATCTCTGCATTATGTTACCATAAACAAACACTAAACAGTTTCTAAACAGAAATTTTACTGGAGGATAAGCAGACTATGTTTAAACGTAAGTTAACCAAATACTACTTCAGTATTTGCGATCAATGAAATTTAGAACTTCAGGCAAATTGAATTCCTGTAACTATTTTTATCACTTTAATTTTATTCTAGTTTTTTTATATACAAATATTAATATACCTATACTATTTTAAAGAGACTCTATACCCACAGTCAAACCGATTGCACGGTTTTGTGGGGCTATGTATAATTACTGAAAATTTTATTGTTTAATGAATAAATAATAATAAGTTGCAAAATTATTTCGTCAAGCTAAACGTACACCGAGCCTAATGTTATATTACTTTAATCCTCTTAGCATGGTAATTTTCTTGGTCTTTCCCCAATATTTACAACCACCCGCATATCCTTGAAACGCACCGAAGGGGATTAAAAATTAGTCCGTCGGTCGGTACATCTAATTATCGTCAACACGGTCAAACATCAAGCCTTCTGTCCGACCACGACTGATTTTAATCCCACTAAACATTATCTTAATCTGTCGACGGGTTAAAAATATTCAACAGTTTTTAGTAATCCCGTAAATAAAGAATGTTTTACTTTTAAATATTATTGTCTTTGGTTGTCTTTTTTTAAATTTTTGCCAGAATAACTATTTATAAAACAAAAGCGGTAGCCTTTGCAGGATTATAAGGGTGGTATTTTTTTAAGGGCTTGTAGTTTGCCTGAACCAGTAGCAACAAGATTGAAGGATGGTGTAGGTATAACAAGAATAAAAACTTTTTAGAAAAAATTAACCGATTTCAAAAGACTAAAAAGTTTGAAACAACACACAAACGTTTGTTTTGGAGTCTATGTCAAGTGCCAAGGTGCCAAGAGGGCTTTTTTTAATATACCTACATACAAAGCAATGGTAAGATAGCGTGATAGTTTTAATTATGTACTTACAAAAGTACCTACTGCTAATTCCATTTCCAGGGTTCTATTTAATTTGAATCCTTGACATTGACTCTAAAACAAACATGTGTGTATTATTTCTAGCGTTTAGCGCGTCGAATAGACAACCTCCTCCTTTTTAAAGGTCGGCTATAAAAGATGATTATGAAATCTTGGTAAAAAAGACTTTTTTTAGTCACTTTATTTTGTACAGTAAAAGTATGTCACTACTGAAATGGTAGCGTAAATTAACTACTATTGAGATATCACGACTGATTCCTACGTAGTGATTTCTCTCGAAACAAGTTCAAAGTCCCCGACACGAGCATCTTGGCGATCGCAGACGCGACAAGTGTGACGTATCGGTTGTCATTTCCGAGTGTTCCTTTTTTAAATTTTTAAATGTGCCAGTTTTATTTATAAATTTATTAGGTCATTGCTCAATTGCTCACCTTTAAGCACACATATTCTCAAAAAGTGTTATAATATTTTTTATTTTTTTAATTCATTTATTAAAAAAAATTGAGATACAATAATAATTATTTATTATTACAATATTGTTTGCAATAAAGTTTAAGTTACATGTAAACGTATTTCGTTTATAAAGTTACCTCTATGAATTACCGTACCTATGTACTTTTGTGGTAAGCGTAAATAATAAGTACATTGACGCAAATATGAAACTTAGTTTTATAATATTTTTCAATAGAAAATATAAAATAAATATAATGTAAAATATAATAGAAAATAAATTTAGAAAAACCTTCCAATCATATTCTTAGAAATTTTATTATTTCTAATCATATAATTATTACAATAATTAGTATGATATGCTAGATATGGTAATTTTTATCTTCAAATTTGTATTATTATGAAATTAGTGAATCTATCTAATACAAAAATGGCACAAACAGGAAACGTGATAATGTATGAGATGCATTTTTATCTTAATGTTGATTAATCAAAACTAAGTCTGTTTATAATTAAATAATTTAATTTGTCACGTAGGTACTTCAGATAACTATGAGTTTGCTGAATGTCTATACAGCAAATTGTTCAGTGATAGACTTGTGACAATATGGTTCTATATTTTCTATGACAAATGTTGTTATATGTAGAGTTAATGCAGTCTAGATAAATTAATTAGGCAACTTTAAGCCGGCTTTAATAAATAAGTAATAAGTTTAATAAATATAAATTTATCCATAATTTTTTTACCTACCTACCTTTAATACCTACATACTTAAAATTGTTTTATTTTATTGAAATTACACAATTAAAGCAGGGTAAAAAATAACCAAAAGAAATTGTTTAATAATAAAATAATTTAAATTAAACTTTATGCACTTATCAGATCGCACCCGAAATTAATGAATATTTAAATTGTGCATTATCTGCAGCATGTGCTAACCAGAAACGTGGCATAAAAAAGATATTGCAAAAAAAATATTGTAAGGGCGGGGGCGCATAGACGCCCACCCGGCTGAAAGCTTCCAAATTCGAATCGCAAAAAAATGCGCGAGTGCGCACGAGAATCGATTATAAAAGGAAGGCACATGGTCGCGGTGCCACAGTCGTCAGACAACCTCGGAAGCGAACGCACGTCACTCTATTCAGCGCGCGCTCCTACATCGTAAATAAGATCGATATTTTCAAGTTCAAGAATAATTTAACATGGATATCAAAGTTTTAGATCCCACTGGCATCTATTAAAGACTCCAAAAAATCATTATTCGTATTAAGAAAAGTTGGAATTTATCAAAATATCAGCGAAAATGTTCGGTTTGGACCCCACTGGTGTCTACTGATTTTTGGAAGATTTTGAATTTTTGAAGAAAATTATTGTGATCAAGATGTTTGTTCTGGACCCGACTGGAGTCTACTGACTTGAGGATTTAATCTCAGTCATCTCATCGTCAGTTATAATTTCTGCAACTTCTGTATCCTGCTCATCAAGATGTTCGGGCTCGATCCCACGGGAGTGTACTGAAGATTTTTTTGTTTCGTGTGAAGAATTTTATTAGTGCTACAAAATGTTCGGCTTGGACCCAACCGGAGTGTATTGAAAAACTGTTTTAGTGTTAAGTGTTAAGTTAACTGTCAAAATGTTCGTTCTTGACCCCACTAATGTGTATTAGGTTTAATTTTTGTTTTCTATTTTCGTCTTGTTGTTACTCTTTCAAAATGGCTTTGGACCCAACGGGAGTGTACTAGGTTAGTTAGGCACTATGTCGCTACTAATTTCAAAACAGTTATAAAAATTTCTCAATTTTTTTAGTCTATTATAAAATGTCAGTAATATGTTGTTCCACAATTCGCCACAAATTAATATCGCTCAGTAGAAATCAATTTCCCTCAAATAGGAAAAAGAAGAAAATCACAAATGTAAATGGAAGGTGAACTTAATAATAATGTAAATAGGGAGCCAAAGACTGTTACTGCCTATCCGCTGATAAACTGCTGGTTTATAAGTTTGGTCGAAGACTAGGAACGACTGTTCTTTAATTTATTGAAGTTACCTTAGAGTAAGTGATTATTTATTGACTAACATTAGGTAAGTAGAATAATTTAGTTGAAATATCACGAGTTTGTGTGACACTTGATGTTGTCATTTATGTTGTTACTGATGTTTTTCTGTTGTCAACCAAACATAATGGTATTTCTTGCATTTCTATGTACCCATTGCATTTCTTTTCGACTGTGGCAGTGATTTTATACTCTTGTAAAATAATAAGACTGTTAGATGAATACTCTAGCTAATTGTTGCTGAATAAGCATAGAAAAATGTAGAAAATATACATTTCAAAATTTTTAAAACCTGCGTTTATTTATTATTTTTATCAAACCCCTCTTATTTAAGATATACTATACAAACGTTATTTTATTCTAGATTACTACATATACTACACTTTACATCGAAATTTATATTGTTAAAAGTTTTTGCAAATCACAAATCATTAGGCGAGATTTGCAACACAAAATCAGAATTGCATTTTTTATTGGCTACACACGTTGAAAATTTTCAAAATCAACCACATTACCTAACATCAAAACTTAAAAAAAGTATTTTATAACCAAATAAATGTAAGAAAATTAATATTTATGTAACTTATTACAAGAACACTGGTGTAGTTGCATCAGCCATCAATCGATTGCAAGTAGCCTCCACCATTGCTTAGAGAGTGGAAGCCCTCCATTTTAACTGATGTCATTGAAACAGATATGAAAATAACAAACATTACATAAACACTTACCTGATTTTGGCTGCTCCTATAAGTTGGAGACATTTCTAATTTTAGAAAAAAACCTCATAAATAACAGAGGTCTTGGAAACGCTGAAGTACCTAATAATTTTGATAATGGAAATTTTATAAAGCGTGAAAAAGTGATTTACTGTAGTGACTTTTCTCAAACAGTTTCTCAAACAATTATCACAATAGAACTTACAAGATTAATGCTAAACATACTCGTAGACAATTTTTTATGTAGTGAAGAATTAGACAGAAATATTAACGAAGGGCTAACGACTGGCGATAAACCACAGACATGTTGAAATTTCGACCTTGTTAATGAAATTAACGAAAACATTGACATGCAAGAAAATAATAACATTGCATCAGTTAGCGAGGAAAGGTAAGCAGAAAAGGAGGGATATGATGATATAAGTACTAGTAGTGTAAGTGATGGTTCTACCAGTTCTACCAAGTAACATTCTACCGTTGATTTTAAAGCTGAGATCTATAAAGCAAACTTTGACGACGCTTAGAGTTTACATAAGTAAGTAAAGAAAAAAATAGAAATTGATTGGTTATTTATTCACTCTAACTTTTTGATTAATTCTCGATTTTGTAAACTTATATCAGGGGCTCTACTCCGAAAATCGAACAACGATGTTTTGGATCGGAACGTAAATGAAGACCATCAAACACAATCCTTACCACCAAAATACTACTGTTTAATTGTACTTAGTGCTTTCATCTGTCGTTTCGTTACAAATCCATAAAAAAATACAATTTAAAAAAAAATTCGAACAAAGATGCGGTCCGACAATCGAGGCATCATTGTTAAAATTTCGAAGTAGGCCCCCTGACTTCTCTTAGCACGAATTTGGACGAATTCTAAGACAGTTTTAGATATAAGTAAATACTAATCTTGCAAGTGAAATGAATGAGTCAAAAAACGCTCTATAGATATCAGCATCAGGCTTTTTGTACTCAAAAGCGTATAAATTATCACTAATAACACTATGAAAGGAAAAATCGATGAGAATTCAGCTAATTTAAGAACGTTCTCGAAGTCGGTTGTTGTGCATCAGTTTTATTGAAAAATCACTCTTATTTCTATTGAGACAAGAAGCATTATTGTTACCACTGATATTACCGTTGCCCGTACGTGAAATCTATCCCGCAGTAGGTCAACGCAGTGGAAGCGAACCTTCCATTCTGCTATGACGCTTGTGCCCAGCGATTTAGTTTTAAATTTTAAATAATAACAATTTAATAAACCAGCCTGTAACTGTCCCACTACAGGGCATATGCCTCTTCTTATACAGAGAACGATTGAACATTAATCGCCACGCTAGCTCACTGCGTGTTGGCGATTTCAGAATATTAAGTCCAGGTTTCCTTACGATGTTTTCCTTCGCCGTTAGTCTGTGGTGTCTTAGATTAATTAAGAAAGTACCTACATAATATGTTATTGAAAAAGCTACATTGCTTCAAGCCAGGATCGAACCCACACCCACGTGCTTGCAAAGCGGGTTCGTAACCATATACCACCACGATATATTTCAAATAGTCTTCTTTAAATCGTTAAGGCCTTAAAATTTAAAACCAAAAAAATATGGATTCCAAACCCCAAAACGTATTTATGGTAAACTGCAATTGACCTAATTTGCGGAAAATCAAGTGAGTTTAAGGTTTAATAACCATACTTCTTTCATCATTATTCTCCTCATCATCATCCTGCCCTTGGTCTCATTTTATTTAGGGTCGGCGCAATAGGTTTTTTTCTATTCATCTCTATTAGACGTCATGTCATTGCTTACTGCCTACTTACTCTCTTTCTATCAATGCCATTCTTGATACAATACATCCATCTCATCTCATCATACATACATCTTTTCTTTTGTCCGACCTGCTTGCAGTGGTAGCTCCATGCAAGCGCTTCCTACCAGATCAATTCATAAATATTTCCAAATTCAATTGTCTGCCATTTAATTAACATAAACTTATAAGAGGTGACGTCATAGTTTCCTCATCTATTTCTTAGCATACCAACTATCTTTGACCAACTCTAAAGTACATTATGGAACTTAAAAATACAAGTTGTAAAACATGCGATGGTGCTTGCAATGGTAGAACCATGGAAGCGCTTCCAACAAGATCAATTCATATATTTATTGTTTAATGAAGTTGTCTGCCATTGATAACATAAACTTATAAGAGGTGACGTCATAGTTTCCCATCTATTTCTTAGCATACCAACTATCTTTGACCAACTTCAAAGTACATTATAGAACTCAAAAATACAAGTTAACTGAACACATTCGAACAAAATAAAGTTTAATAATACAGCATTGAAAACAACAGGTGTTCGCGAATGCAATATTGACTAAGCCACATACTTGTATGATAGAATAATGTATGTAATACTGTATAAATAAAAATGAAGATGTAATTCCATTTTTTAAGTGTCTATATCGATGATGACATCACTTCGATCTTTAATTAGGTGGAAAGGGTGACAGAAAAAAAAATAGGGCAAGTGTGAGTCAGACTTATGCACGAAGAATGCCGTACCATATTAATATAATATATAGTAATAGATATTAGATAGTATACGTTATAATATAGTTTCAAGTAACTAATAGCATTTTCTATGAATAGTTAAGAATTGTAGAGGCAAAGATATATTTTTTACAACTATACGACAATCATAAATATCTGAAACTTTATTTTAATTTTCCTTAAAAGTGTAACAAGCTTATCTGTAATAATTAATAATTATTTCAGATATGTTGGCTCCCAGACTTTGGAAATAAAAGGCAGGAGAGAGTTTTTGCACTTATTTAGATATAAATCGATAAGTAATAATATGAATAATATTTTTTTAAATCCTTAATTAACCTTAATAATCCTTAATTGAAAGGACTTTCAAATCATTCCAATCATGAAAGTATATACTGGAAAAAATATCATGCCTAATTTACATAAGTATATCTCACATGAACCCGAAAAGTCAGAAGTTTGTGTTTCGACTTGGCAGACTCGACCTTTGACTTGGCAGTCCAACGTTCATGCCATTAGGCTATCAACGTTTTTTCTCAAAAATTCCCGGTTTTATGTTAATCCTGCAAGAACACAGTGATCCAACAAGACCACATAAAACTAATAAATGCAGTAGACATAAGTTAAAAGATTCTAATTGGTTAGTCACTATAGTTTTCAGTGGGAAATATTACAAAAGTAGTAGAAAATTGCTAAAAAAATATGTCATCACATGGGTACTGAATCGAATCAATCCGAGGCATTCGCATCGAGTGACCTATCGGGAACAGGGTCCAAGCTACCGGTGGTCAGGCCTCCAGAGAGAGGAACCTCCTGGCCTTCTGTTAATGAAACATGCCCTTTGACTCGCCACGTTTCGTATTATTTTTAGCATTTTAGTGTTTTAAAGTCGGTGTAATTTTTTTGTTTTTAAACGGTTTTACTTAGCTTGGCCTGTTTATTATTTGTTTTAAATTTAGTAATCGATATTGCATCCCCTTCCTGTTGACAGATTGATCTGATATTAAGGTACACAGCTTTAGTTTTGATGACAAAACCGATTTACGTAAAAAAATATTTACTTATATTATTTTAGTTCGATTCAGCGACCGTGGGATCGAAAACGCTTGTAACCTCGGTGGACAATCGCAGCGTAGGTACGTACACATGTAAATGTACAGGATCCACATTATACTGACCTAGGATTAAATAAAACTAATCTATTTATATTATTTACTGCTCAGTATTCAGCACACGTTAACTCAATGAGGGAATGGTCGCGTCTCGTAGCTGATAGGGGAACGATTTGTTTAGAAAATATCATAACTTAAATCAAATCTTAAGTTCGAAATTTTGTAGAAAGAATATACCTATTGATTACAAGCGTCTTCCGGCTGAAATGATGATGATGAAGCAGGATTTGAACCCGTGGCCTTCTGGGTAAAGCCCCCAAACGCTCTGCCACTAAGCTAATCCTAACCTCGCCTGTGTTATCGAAATTCTCTACTACATTCAATCATCTCAGATGGTAGCTTTGCATGCACCCCATAAAATCAATGACATTTATGCACACATAATGTAGGGACAATATATCTAATAAATAAGATTTTGCCGGTCGTAGTTTCGTCATTAAAACAAAAGATAGTAAGTACATAATAATAATAATATTAACTAACACACCACCGTTGCTCTTTCATAAACACCCCACCATGGACGGACAATAGGCCAATAACTAACCTAACGTAACTAATAAATAAATTAGTCAATTATTTTAATAAGTAGGTATGTGACTTATTAAAATAATTTACCAATCACCTTAAATATTTTCAAACTTAGAAGCTATAATCGTTATATATTTGTATTATTATTCCTAAATCAATTGTTTAAGTCACTGTTACTTATAGTTACTTAAAATATATTGGAAATCATCTTATCTTAAAAGTATACGTAAATTTTAGTAAAAGCTTATCTTTATTTCGTATGAAACAGTTTGGATTGGAATAGTTCATAAAGTAGACAGTTTAGTTTATAGTATTGTAGGTGGGGCTAGCCATCAAAGACTGCAGCGGTAGGACGAAACTCAACTTGTCTCGTTCTAAATCCCCTGGAAAGACAAAGACAGATCATAAGTAGTACTTCCCACAAAAACTATACTGAGCTGGGATTGCAATTTAAGTAAGTACCTATAGCCTTACCTAGCCATGTCTTGATCAGATCCAGCTAGTCCCTAGCTTGTCCCCAAGCAAGCCCTTAGCTGAGGCTCGAGTCCCAGTTGAGGGCGACCTAAGCTGCTGTGGCTTTAGATTCGTTTTATTGCCTTAGTTGGAGGTCTTTTAAATCTCGCTAGTAATCCGATTAATCAGTTTGACCTCCCTATGATTATTATGAGCTATGATTGAGAGGAGCCACTTATACTCCTACCGCCTAAAGCTACAATTGAGAGTGACCAAGTATGTTTTCTGCCAATATAAACAAAAAGTGAAATATATTTTCTTGCTATTTGCATATCTACATCAAAATATAGACTTTATACGCCTTTTTGATACGAAAAAAAGTACGAGTATATGGAAAACTGTCCCACACAAGTCTACCATGTAAAAGTACGTAAGTAAGTAGTATAGAGGAAAAATTTGACAGTGTGAGCGGGATTACCAGTCGGTTTCAGGTTGCAGGTTCAAATCCTACTCGTATTTGTTTTTTTTTTCTACAAAAATGTACTTACCGAATATTTATACAGGCGAGGCACTTGTATTTAACTATATATTTTATAATGAAACAACTTTTTAAACGGATATAACTCGCGTATTTATTTTTTTGAAACACGCCTGACGTTTATATATTTTTTGTACGAAATACCCTAACTAGACCTAAACATATCGAATTAAATAAATTCCTCTTCACAACAACACAAAAAAACATTGAAAATCCACAGCGAGAACACCAAACACCATACACGACATAAACCCATCAGAAACCACCATGATTTCTTGATATTGTATAATTAAACCTCTGCCAAGGCCACCCAACTAGTTTTGGCTAATTATAATTGATGACATTGTTCGAGGTCAATACGGCCCTTTATAAAAATATTGCTAATTCCTTGTCTTTTAGTATCTGTACCAACATGAGGAATGTTGTAAAGTAGGTATTTATGACGCTAACGATTAAACTTGGAACAAGTATTTCTGACCAATACCACAAATTACTTAATAGTTATGCCAATACGCGTGGTAGATCACACCTCTAGTTAAAAGTAACGATATTCCACTATTCACAGTTGCAATGAAGGCTTTAAATATGACAGTAGAGTTTGGTAGACTTAAGACCTACTTGGTATGCGAACTTGTTGAATTAATGCCGGCTGCTTGCAATAACAGCATCACAATTATTTTTTAAGAATAAAAAAGATTGTCAAAATGAAATTTAAAAAAAATCTAGAATATCTTTTAAAATAATGTTCGATTAAAACAAATCGTGAGTTTTATTTCTACCTAGCTAGGGCTAGTTCATCGTCATGCAAAGCTAAATAACGCTTAAGCTAGTGGAAGAGAATCACGCTAAAGAATCCACAGGACAAAGCTAGTTTAAAATAATTCCATTCAATGTTATTGCCCTAACACCTGGTCTAATAGGTATATCGTTTTGACGTAAGCAATCTTTCGATTTCTCGACGATGTCAACAGCCTTAAAAAATATAAGACTTAGGTATATTTTTTTGAGACAATAATAGTAAATAATGATAATATTATGTCCTAATAATCAACATATTCGCCTATTTTGCAGTCAATGTATTGCGTACCTATTCTTCTAAAAGACGTCAATAATTTCTGAAGTTTGAGTTCAAGCCTAGGTCAAGGATTTGTCAGTTTTAAGCTATAGGTACTCCATAAAGGACCAAAGTCTCGGTTTGGTTTCGGTTTCGGCCTCAAGACCTGGGCCTCCGTAAACCGAAACTTCGAAACCGAAACACAATTTAAAAAAATACATGGCCAAGTAAGTTTTGGTTTTGGCAGAAACTAACAGGGAAACTGAAATTGGGTTTTGGTTTCTGTTTCGGTTGAAAATCTTAAATCAGCTAAATTTAGAGAGGTATGTGAAGCCATGTCAAAGGTCAAAGGATATAGGCAGTTAAAATTGAAACGACGTCATTCACAAAATCAAGTACAAAAAGAAAAAAAAAGAAGATTTGAAGAGATACATTTCAAAAAGGAAATTAAATTTGTTTATTGCAGCAAATGAAGAAAAAAAAACAACAAAAGTTTTCTTTAAACATACCATAATAGACAAAATCTAAAGTACGCTATTAACTATAAAAAAATTTAGGTGTCAAAAAAGCCATCAGCTTAGCATTTATTTGTTATCGCTTTATACTAAACAGACTTTGTAGAGGAATATTCCACAGATATTCTACTACTTTAATAATCTAGAATACTACCAATAGTTAAACATAATGAATATCTAATCATTTCTATAGCGATTTGTTTCTATTTCGAAGTGAATAAATGTTTTTGCTTAAAAGCATTTGTGAAATAAAGAAATGCATTTATCGTTCAAAAATATTATTTGCATGCGTCGTATCGTTATCGTACCGGAAACGCAATATTGTTAGATAGATACTAGGTACACTACTATATACGATTACCCTCAGGTGGGACGCATGCGTGTTTTCCGCCTTTACAATACAAAAAAAATAAGGAAGATAAAACAATTAAAGTTTGTCGCACTTAAACGATATATATTCAAGTTTACATTAGCTGCGGTTCCGGCAGTCTCAGTTAGGAAAGTTAATGATATCAACCGGATCTTGTAAGACTGGATACCAAGCCTTCTTATAAGACTTTGAGAACTTGAGTGAAAGCCAGAGGCAATAATAGATAATCTATTTAGTCAGTCATACCTATATTGAGTTTTAATACATGTTCCCGCCATGTAAATAGCATGTATGCCCAATAAAACCCTCATTAAAAATCTTCCTGATACTAGAATCGCTCTTCTTTATTTTTTTGTCGTATGGTTGATAAATAGCCCGTAGGTTTATGACATGGCTTTACACACCGTTGAAAAATATCGCTGGTTTCCTCACGATGTTTTTCTTCGCCGTTTTAGCAAGTTATAATAATTTTTTTCTTTATTTCTTTAACATGATTCCGAAAGTCAGAGGTCCCCTATAGCCCCATAACACTACCTTACTCTCTTCCCCCTGGGCAATCGATTGTTTACGGTTTTCATGATCACTCATGAAAACCGTAAAAAAAAAGAAAACCGTGTTACTCACGTAACATTAATCACTTACAGACGATATAATATATTTTATCTATGATAATTATATTATCCGTAAAGACACATATGTGTAGAAAGAAAAATTCGATTATGAGCAAAATTTCAACCTGCGTCCTTCTATCTACTGCGCTATTCATTGTCACATTTCGCATGCTTAATAAGAAACTGACCTATTGGGACGTAGGTTAGAATTGAGTTTTGCATTCACACAAACCTCTACCAATGCCATCTATGATTTCTATTATAATTTTAAATTTATTTTAAATAACTATGTTCTGCTACTAATAATAATTAAATAATTCTCGAGACATTTGCTAAGAACTAGACCAGACCCTAATTACAGATAAGTTTATCGCGTTTCCCCAAAAATCTACTTTTTAGAGATAGGCCAATATTATTAAGTATGTGATTCGTCCTATCGTTATTCTCTTCTACATCGAATGACGTACAAGAGGAGTGCATTAATACATTTTAATGTTATAAAATTAAAATCCTCCGTGGTTAGTCCGGGGTTTTGTGGTTTTCTTATCAGTAGCTTAGCCACTACAGTAATTATCCTCAAATATAGTTTTAATACTAAGGATAAATACTAATTAATCTAAAACGATACAGAAAAGGAAATACCTTTATTCGTAATACAATTATTTTATGTATTCACTGATTAGTGTGGAACCTAGCAACCTGTAATCAAATTGAAACAGGAAAATAGGTCATAGGATTCAATTATATTGCGTAAGTATGGTCCGTTCAAACGCACGTAGCAGTTGGATAACAGAGTCCCGTCAATGAAGTTAAGGCGCCTCTTACCGCTCTCTATCTCGCTCGCACATTTAAGTTGATTGAAGATATAAAATCAGAGGACATTATTTATTAATATTATTTGCAGCAACTTCCAACACTACTCTTTTTAAATAGAAGGCTTGCAAAGTTTTTGGTCGTATGATGGTCAGAAGATCTGGTAATTGAATTCGTGTTCTCGCAAACCATAGTCGCTCTTAGACGTAACCAGAGTAATCAATTAGAATGTTTGTTTGTTTATACAATAAATCTTTTAAAGGAAAACAATACAAGTCTAACGTCACAATGAATAAAACCCTCAATGGTAATCCACACCCTCGTATAAGGAAATTAATGGTCAATTAATTAACAAAATAGGCATAATTGTTGTGAAGATGAATAATTATGTAAATCTCAAAGGAAAATGACATATTATTGTATAATTGTATCTAAAATAGTTGCATGGCGCAGGCGCAGCGTCAGAGAGGGAAATACAATTTTAACGTCACTTTGTGATCATTAGAAGGAAAAGATTGGGATCATCTTCCTCTAAGTTTTCCTTGACCAAGTCTTGGGCGCTACACCCCACGTAGATTTTTGGGAGACCTTTGATACTAAACAGATAGTCTAGATACATATAATTATGTATACATAGATATACTAAGGTTTTAAAATTCAAATGATTAATTGAATGATTAAATTCTATAAAATGAATAAATTCTGTAAAATTAAGAAATTCTGTAGAATTAATAAATTCCGTAAAATGACTATGGACTAAAATATTGTACTATATAATTTAAAAAAAAGGAATGGCAAGTCGCGCCGCCAGCCACGTTTATATTTTAATTTGTATTCCGCCTCTCCCAAAATATTTTTTTTTTAGAAATAGGAACATTTAGGGAATACCAAGGCCTATGCCCAGCAGTGGGCGTCTTCCGGCTGAAATGATGATGATGATGATGATAATAAAGTGCGAGCAGCGATACGACAGGGTTCAAACCCTGCTCGTGCCCTATCTCTTTTTCATTTTTCTCTATTTTCCCTAAGGCATTACATGGGCGTAACATAATTATATTAAAAACCAAAATAATTATGAGTTTTATGTATAATATGCAATATGATAAGTAATAAATTGGTAACTGAAAATGTCGTAACAAAATATCTGTTCTATGAATTACGTGAGTAAAGTCGGGTTATTCCTTCCTTTGCATACCCATGTATGATTTAAATATGGGAACACATACCTAAGTATGATTTAATTCAAAATAATTACACATATAAAAACGTAAATGCCCATGAATCAATTGTGGTTCAAAATAGCAACTTAAGTAACGTTTTCCTAGCCTTATTATTCCTAAACATTGTTGCGAGTCGGTTTCTAATCTAAACCGATGCAGAATATCAATTTTCTACTCTAAAGTTTGATCAGATGTCAAGATTTTATGACAGTACTGAATTCCTATATCGACTGTTAAAGATATTCATAACAGCCGAGACCTACAGCTTAACGTGCTTATTAACCGGGGCCCGGAGCAAGTGATAATTAATTTATAATACGCACACAACTTCTGAAAAGTCAGAGGTGCGTGCCATGAGTTTGAACCTGAGACCTCTAACTTGCTAGTCAACGGTCATACCACTAAAATGCTCAGCGTCTCAACCCCAAAAGGCTCAACAATCCAACCCCAAAAGGCTCAGCGTGTCAACCCCAAATTATTTAGCGTGTTAACCCCAAGAGGCTCAACGTCCCAACCCCAAAAGGCTCAGCATGACAACCTATAAAGACTCAGCGTCTCAACCCCAAAAGGCTCAGCATCTCAACCCCAAAAATCCCAGCGTCTCAACCTCAAAACGCCAAAAGGCTTAGCGACTGAACCCCAAAAGGCTCAAATAATATAATTGTCTAGTATCTATGGAACTGCAGTAATACAGTCGTCTACTATCCAAATATAATTAAAAAGTAACAGTGCTGATGTCTATGAATTAAAAGATGAAATACTTTCTCGTCTTACGATTGTAGCTACATTATTTTATTACATTTTAATTATACGAATCATGTTTGATTAAATTAAAATTAGAAAGTCTGAAACTGAGCTAACTAAATTGAAGATGACAATTTATTAAATGGTTTTATTTAATTTTTGAGAAATGTATAATTGAATTATAGGTTTCTTCTATCATAGACAGGTATCTGACGTCAGCTGCTCTTTAGCCTATTTGAATTTGAAAAAGCCGAATTTACATCCTACTGTACCCTTTTTAACTGACTTCAAAAAAGGAGGAGGTTCACAATTCGATCATCCTCCTAGCTTTATTATTTCCATACTTTGTGAGGCTCGGCTTCTAGTCTAACCAGATGCAGCTGAATATCAGTTTTCTACGGAGCGACTGCCTTTCTGACCCCCGCAACTCAAAGGGATACGATATTCTACAGTTAGAACAGTTGTCAGGATCTTGTTGTTGATGATGATGATTGTTTTGAAGTCGGTGTCATACTCCTGATAAAAAAATACCCATTTGGATATTGTATTCATTTCACGCAGAAAACGTTTTATCCGGTTTTTTATTTTCTACTAATTAAGGAAGGTAGTAGTAGTCTACTAAGTAAGGAATTTTAACGGGAACTAATTTTTTAAGCTGTTATTTAAACATTCGAGATGTTATTATGATCAGTTGAAAAACATTTTGAGCAGTTATTTAATTTAATGGCGGTTGATTAATTATTGCGACAGTAAAACATGGACAGTAATAAAAAAATAATTAGCCGGTTATTTTATCATACAATGTCAATTCTAAAAATAATTGAGCAGTCCAATAACTGAATGAGCGGTAAAAATGATGGAATGAGCAGTTCGATAAATAGTTCGGCAGTTTACGATTCTGTGTATGGACTTTAGGGCACCCCGACTTGGATAGGTTAGGTTAGAAGGGGATGGCGGGGTCGTGTGAGCGAGCGAAGCGAGCGAATAGACCTCGCCTTCCCCTTCGTGGTTATTTTTTTTAAAAACCACCCAGAAGTAGGAGCCCCGCGAAGCGGGGCTCCGTCGATTATATGATAAAGATTATATGATATAAAGCATAAGGTCATACGAATAAAATTAATTAGCAAATAAAATAAATTTTATAGCTTACCAAAATGATCGTTTACTACCTACTTTAACACCTAATTGTTTATAGAATTGCTTAGAATGCGATATCTTACCGACAAATTCCGATTTATTACTGCTCACACGTAACCGCTCATTTAATAATTTTTACCGCCCATTTAATTATTTTCCTACTCAATTATATATTCACTGATCCATTTCATTATTTTTTATTACTCATTTTTGTTTACTTTACTGCTTAGTTTGAACTGCTGAACTAGTTATTAAACGTGCCATTTATAATTTTTAACTAACCAAAACCGCTATTTACAACTGCCTCTTTAAATCAGTGCCAATTTTAACTGGTAATGTGCCGCAAAATAAAACGGAACGTAAAACGAATGAAATAATCTATGGTGCGATTTTGACATGATAGAAATTAACGGACCACTTATTTTAAAAAGTCATAAAAATTAAAAAATCGCTACCCTGATTCTCACTCACATGTCATTTTTTCATGGCGTTTTTTTTTTCAAATAAACTAATTTAGCGTCCCCCTTAATTTTCTTAATAAACTGGGACACGATTTACGCGGCTACACATCAATCTATACATTTCCAGTTTAAGCTGACTTCTTGTTGTACGAATAGTCTATACAATGCGAGGTCAGTAGATTTAAGTTTAGTGGTGTGTACCCCGGTTTGTCTTCTGATAGCTATTTACCTACACTTCTATTGCGATATTTTTACATCATCTAATTTTAATGACTCACATTTAAGTTATTTGATGACTCAGTAACGTTAATACATAGTTTCGAATGGCAAAAAAGAAACCTTTACAATTTCGTCCGATCCGTACGTATGTCACAGCCATTTTACTCGGAAACTACTGACGCTATACTTTAATTAACATTTTGCCAAGTTGGAGGTACGTTACAAAATAAATTTAAAATATTCGTACATAATGGTGGATGGTTAGTCATATTTAGGTACTTACTTATGGTACCTACATCTATACTGCACAATAAATATACCTTCAAAACACCATTGACGTTAAACCACGGGCTAAAAAACAATGACGTGTCGCGGTGGGCGGGGAAAAGGCGTGCGTATTCCCAACGTATAAACAAATAACCTACTTCAGAAGTATTAGGTATGAACTATAGTAAATAATAATGTCCTTCTATAAAAGATTTAGGGTCATCAATAAAGTATAAAGTAATTTATTATTATACATACATATATGTAATTTTCGTACCACTTGCTCAAAAAAGTGACATTCTATGCCTCAAAAAGAGAACATAACAATAGTCATTATTAATCTGTCAAAAACAGGGAAAGAAAATTGTACTGAATTTCATTCATGCTCTAGGGTGAGAATGTAATTTAAATTTGGAATACTTACTACGAAACTTATACTGAACTACATCTGTGTTTACACCATTGAGTTTGTATATAAAGCATTACATAGGTATCTTTTTGAAAAAGGAATACGCATTTATTATGCAGTTATGATTATTAAATAAAATTACGAAAACCGACGAGGCCATATGAGCTTGATGCCTTTGCATTTCCGACAAAAAAATATTGGTCTAGGAATTTGCCGCGTTTTTGTTTTCTTCAAATACTCATAAAGTTGATTTTAATTTATTTTTATAAATAAGTTAATGTTCTAAAAATACGTTACGATGTTAAATCAAACCGACAGTGACAGTGAATTGTCGGATTCCATCAGTGCAAATGCTGCCGCAATTATAAAAAAATTGCTTCCAACAAAATCCAAGGAAAATTATTTTAAAACTTATGAAGAATTTTCAACGTGGAGAAGTGCGAAAGGTCTATCAATTTCAGAAACAGTACGTATATGTGTTAATTTTTTCGCAAATGGTACGAAAAGTAGAGTATTTTCCTTGGTGATAAAGCTGTCTTAGTCTTGGGTGAACTTAAATCCCTCGCTACACTCAGGACTCGTCTTAAATCCCTCGCTTCGCTCGTGATTTAAGTTATTAACACCCTCGCTACGCTCGGGAGTAAACCTCGAGTCCTTCGTTACGCTCGCGATTTAAATCGTCACCCGTGACAGAAGACACTGCTTTATCCCCTTGGTTAATAATCTACTATTTATATATAATGTGAATGGGACTTTGAACCTGATAAATAAAAGTTATTATTATTCTATTTATTAATTTATAATACATATAAAATACATTTTTAAATATATATATATAAAAAACAAAAATATACACTTAAAAATATAGAATATAGTAGCCCACCGGTATCCGGAACAGGGACCCTGTTCCGGGGAAGCTACGGGTGGTATTATTATTATTATAAAAAAAGAATTGGAAACAAAAACTAATTTCGACTGATAGGCGACCTCTGAATATCTATAATAAAACGTGAGCCGAAAATATCGAAACGATATTTAAGCAAATTGCGTAGATGGAGGAGTGTGAGATTTGGTATAGTTAAAGTTTATAAGTAGAAGTGCAAAAACCTAAATGTACGTATATTAGGTGTTATTTTTCTGTATACATATAATTGATATTTAATGAATTATGGTCAAATTTCGGCCACTAGACCACTAGATTGTATAATTTAAGTTACGCTTCTAAATTGACAGATTATTTTTTAAATAAAGTCTACTAATTAACTTATTTTTTTATACTAATAAGGTAGCAAACAAGCATAAAGCCTGCCTGGTGATAAACAGCTAGGTTTCTGTAATTTATAGACGCCTGTAAAACAAGAGATAAAAACTGCTCTAGCTGAACCAGAGTGAGATTATGGAAGGGTGGGAGGACTAAGGAAAATTGATTAGAGAAGACATTGGGCCTCCCGTTCTCTTCATTGATTCAGATTTTTTAATGTCTTTAAATTATGTACATTCGTTAATACAAATAGAAATAACAGATTAAATTGTTGCATTAGATTAACAATTCAATGAGATTATTCGCATTCAAATTCACATCAAATTGGCAGTACTAATACAATAATTACTAAGAAACAACTAATATTCATACTAAACATTACAAATACTATTATATTTTTTTAGAGGGTAGTTCTACCCCAGTCGAGCCAGGCTATTTATACATGGTTCTACCCACCTACAAAATACATGAGAAACCCGAATATTAAGTACCTATATTAAAAAATAACGTACAACTAAACTACATCTTGTAAATACACAACAACATAGCCGTCACCAAAACAGTAAGTACATCACATTAAAACAACATTCTATATTCAAACTACTAAGTACAAAGTTAAAACAAAAGAGTAAAAAGTGTATGCGAGGTGCTCGTGCGCAGGTGGGCGCAGTCCGCGCATGCGCTGTGCGGCGCGACGCTTTCTTGCGCTAACCCACTTTTAGCGCACAGCCGGACAGAGTCGAACAACTTGCAAGCTTCGTAGCTTGTCTTTTTTGGATGAGTATTATGTTTTAATATCTAGTTATTTTTTTATTTCTAATAGGTATGTAGGTAGGTATAGATGAATTGGTATTCAGCTTTTGTCATTCAAGTAACATTCTTTGCCTAATTGTTATATAACTACTTACAATATTTCAGGTTGATATCTAACAGTTTCTAATCATATTAATATCAATTTATTTTTTTATTAAACATGCGCTAATTTTAAATTTTAACTTTTGACATTGACAGAGTAAAACAAAAGTGTGTATGTTGGGTTATCTTTTTTTCATGCAGCAACAAAGCAATGAACCACGTGATCTATATATATAAAAGAAAGTCGAAAATCGTGTTAGTTACACTACTTATAACTGAAGAACGGCTGAACCGATTTGGCTGAAAATTGGCAGGGAGGTAGCTTAGAAGCAGGAGAAGGACATAGGATACTTTTTTTTTTTAAGAACGGCTGAACCGATTTTCATGGTTTTTGATTTTGTAGAGGTAGCGTGGGGTAGGGTAGGGGTAGAGTAGGTTAGGGTAGGGGCAGAGTAGGATAGGCTAGCGGTACAGTAGGCTAGGGGTAGAGATTAGAGTAGGGTAGGGGTAGATTAGGGTAGGGTAGGGTAGGGGTAGATTAGGGTAGGGTAGGGTAGGGGTAGATTAGGGTAGGGTAGGGGTAGAGTAGGGTAGGGTAGGGTAGGGGTAGATTAGGGTAGGGTAGGGTAGGGGTAGATTAGGGTAGGGTAGGGGTAGAGTAGGGTAGGGTAGGGGTAGATTAGGGTAGGGTAGGGTAGGGTAGGAGTAGATTAGGGTAGGGTAGGGGTAGGGTAGAGAAGGGTAGGGGTAGAGTAGGGTAGGGGTAGAGTAGGATAGGGTAGGGGTAGATTAGGGTAGGGTAGGGGTAGAATAGGCGTTGAAGTAGAATAATCATGCGTACGAAGTCGCGCGGGGCAGCTAGTTATTCATAAACTAAGAGCCAGAGACATAGTTTTAATCCCACCAGACCTAGCCAGAGATTCCATTTTTTTTAAGAGAAAATTTTATCTTTATTAAATTTTCCAGAGGGATCAGAAAATCTCTGCTTATAAAATATGACTATTATTAACGGGCATCAAACATGTCCGTTAACTTGTATTAATGTGTTATGCGTGTTTGCATAGCTTTGTGTGCTAAATAAAGTTCATTCTACAAATCTTATCTTAATCATTCATCATCTGCTTAGCCTCTTCCCAACTATGTTGGGGTCGGCTTCCAGTCTTACCGGATGCAGCTGAATACCAGTGTTTTACATGGAGCGACTGCCTATCAGACCTCCACAACCCAGATACCTACTGGTTTACACGATACCCCTTGGTAAGACTGGTTGTCAGACTTTCGGGCTTCTGACTATCCATAATGACTGTCAAAGATCTACAATTGACAGCCGGGGCCTACAGCTTAACGTGCTATCCGAGGCACGGAGAGTGATAATTAATTTATAACACGCACATAATTACGAAAAGTCAGAGGTGCGCGCCTTGGGTTCGAACCCGAGACCTCTGACTTGCCAGTCAACGGTCACCACCACTAGGCTATCACGACTCTTTATCGTTAAATCTTATCTTAATATGATATTAATATTGAAACTCTTTGAAAAGTCCATTTTACTATACCTATATTTAATATTATTACGACTTTTCTCACATGTTGATTTCGGGATTGCTCGACTTGTTTCGAACTCAAATGGAGTCCATTTTCAAGATTAATTATCAAGAGTGTAGTCACGCGCGGCCGTGGCTACGTCGCGGACTTCAATATCCTGAAGCTATTATTCAATTTTATTATATTTGTAATTATTACCAGAACGCGTTGACTCATTAATACATAGCAAGTGATATAATATGTAATCACTTAGTTTCATTTAAAAGTATTCACAGCTGGAAAGACCGTTTATAATTAAATTACATTAGTATCATTTTATTTGATTTTCCCTTCAAAATACCAACTAATTATATTGCGGTTGGATTCCCCAGATAAATTCTACGGTAGAAAAAAATGGTTCTAAGTTGCTTGCATAATAATGCATAATAAATTATGCTATTGCTTTTTTATGAATTATAAAATTATCTATTTATTTGTTCAATGTTAATAATAATATATTGCTATTATATTAGGTAACATTGTTTTTTCAACAAATAAATTAAATTTTACTAAAGTGATTAAATCTATGAAGTAAAATCTAATTTATTAACAGGTGTTTTTATATTAGATGTAAGTAAGTAATCCTTTAAGGATGGACTCATTTTCAAATAACGTGGTGCAAACCATTTACTTACTAATAATATAAAAAATAAACGAAGGAGTTGTTTGAAGTTATGTTTAAAAATATAATCATAAAGGATATTTTTTTCCTATATAATAATTTCCTATTTTAACAAATTTTATTATTATACGAGTACTTATACAATGTCAGAGTAATAGATAGATATAGATAGATAGATAGTAAATTGGGATTAGAGAAAGAGATTAGAGATTAGATTTTAGCAAACGAGGAGTGCCACTATCCACCTCCTGGCTCCATCATCAGGTCAGCTCAATGATACTAAATTATCGTATTGTAAAGTATGATTATTGTTATTATACAAAGTATCGTACTCGTCGGCTGCAAAAGTGCATGGACAAATGGGAATAATGTATTCATTTGGTCTTATCTCTTGTGTTTTGGTTTAAATACATATAAAATCAATGATATGCGATACAGATTAACAAACTGCATCGCATCATTAATTTATGCGTATTCAAACTACATTGTTTTCCTTTTTTCATGCACAAAGTTTTAAATCGATACGGCAAATTAGAAAAAGGTTAAATGGACTTTTAAGATTAAATTTACATAGTTACAAGTGAAGCTAATAATCTAATTAAGTGTTTAAAAAAAAGCCCGGCTCTACAGTTTTCTCTAACCAAAAATGCATCTACACAAAGCTGGGTGTCGCATCACAAGTAATCGCTCTCTCCTAACGCCATCACCACAATTACTCTAGCGCTTACGTCAAATCTATATTAGTAAACATTCTAAGAAGTAGATAGCTATGTCTAGGACTCTAGGTACATGTAGATAGGTGCGATCACGACTTTTTTGTCGCAGCGAAAGGTTTCGCTGACATTTGCACGTTTAAGTTTTTACTTTTTAACCAGAATAGAGCATTAAATACATGCAGAATAGATACATTTAATTGTCCATGACAATTATCCATGACGTGTCGTGTAGTTTCCGGCCTAAGAATAGAACCACTCCTACTCATCTTATATCATCGGCCTTCCACGATGTGACAATGACTCTCTAAACTGTGGCCCAGGCTAGCACGCCTGTGGAGAGATCTCCACCACTCCGCCCGAGCGCCGACCCTGAAAAGGTAGAACAACACGGGGAATCGCCAATAATGATATCATCTGTACCTACGCTAATAGATTCGAAGTAATATACGATTCTTATTAGCGAAATTTAAGAACCATGTATGCATTTCATCTCCTAAAAGAAGCAAAATATAATTAGGTACTATTCTATTCTACAGCTATTTTTGTGATTTTTTTTAGCGCATGTTAGCTTAATAAATATAAATTAAAAATAAAAACAAATGATGCTGGTGGGATACGGCTTAGCGGTCAGAGCGTCGACACGGTACGTCAAAGGTTCGAATCCCATCCGTATCAGTTGTTTTTTTTCAAGTTTTCTTATTTAATAATTTTATTCTTTTACAACTCTGTAAACCTTGTTAATTTTTTTCCTGAAATAGACACACACACACCCTTAGGTACATGTAGTTTTAAGACTTTTAAGTGAGTGTGGTATGTGTACCTACATTTCTATTCCGCCGGTCGGCGAGAGTATGGCAAACGATAGCGCATATCGTGTTCACAGATAAAGTATGGAATTCTATCTGGATATTTCCCATCGTTAGAAAATGGCTTAATAGATTACTTACTTTAAGATACACAATCATAGTTATACGAGTTTGATCTTTATTTAGTTACTAGCCTCTTACGACTTCGTTGAAGGTATTATCAAAATAAAATAAACTTATATTTATTAATTAATATTTATTAATATATGTATTACAATAATGATGGACTTCGCATAAATATAACAAGAAAATTCTGGTGAATCTATCCGTAATTGTGTTATGGAGGATATCAGAATATTGCGCAAGCGTCGAACGCGTGGCGCATGGCTAAACGAGTGCATTACTATACGATGCGCGTAGGCAACGCAGTGAAAACCGCCGCGCGCCGCGTATGTACCGAAATCAAGACAAATTATATCATTTAGCTACAGTTTTTTTTTAAAGGATATTTAGCGCTGATAGTTTAGTGGCATGACTATGATTGTCAAGTCAGTCAGAGATCTTAGGTTCGAACCCAATATCTCTGTACCCCTAGTAGTATGACTTTGAAAACTACGACAGTTTTAGTGAGTAGTAACATACCTACCTGTCTTATTTCTACATCTCGAGAAGGACAGAAACGGGTCGGGACGGTATTTCTCACTAAAACGTATTTTTGCGTAGTTTGAAAACTCGTACTAGATTAGTGACTTTTCGAAGTATTTACCACTTAAACAAACACACGTTAGGTAGGTAGGTAGGTAGTTCCAGAGATTACATCTAACATATATACATACAAACTTTACCTCTTTATAATATTAGTATAGATTAAAAACCAAAGATAAATTGTTACTAATTTTAAAACTTACTAATAGCATTACTTGTGACTTATGAACCTGAACGTACAGTCACCATAAAAAGGCGCATTTTATAGATTAGAAAACTAGGAACTAGAAATCTTAGTTATAGTATAGACTTGTTTTTGAATGACGTCGGTACGGTCGCGTACAATCGTGTTAACTCTGAGATTTGTTTTTCTAGACGTATAAAACCGTATACGGTTGTAAATTAGGGTGACCGATTGGTAACAGGCGCGTGTCCTGACTAGCGGTTAACTGCTGTTTCGATTTTCATAGCTGGAAAATTTACAAAGTTTATCTTGATATTTGAAGGTAGGAAAGGAAGACGTAGACCAAGGCAAACTATTCATATATAGCATAATTATATTTAAAAAAAACTTGATTGTCATGGTATATAAGGAGGCCCAAGTATTGGTTCTTGATAGGGAAAGCGAAGATGCTGCATCAACAAGGGTTATTCTGACAGATATTCTATAAAAGATAAAGATTCATATATTTTGTAAAAACATGTGTAAAAATCAATATACATTAATTCATAGCCAGCAATGAAGGTTACAATACATGTATGTATAATTTAGTTGCAATATGTTTTGCCAATATGGAAGATTTTTTACGTATGGAAAAAAATTATAAAAATCTAAAAGTCTTATACAATATGGATTTTTTATTAAATATTATACCTAATCACTACATAGTAAAAAACAAAGTCGCTATCCGCCGTCTGTCTGTCCCTATGTATGCTTAGATCTTTAAAACTACGCAACGGATTTTGATGCGGTTTTTTTAATAGATAGAGTGATTCTTAAGGAAGGTTTATATGTATAATACATGCATAATATAGTAGAGAAACACTGATAAATTTCATTGCACCCGTGCGAAGCCGGGGTGGGTCGCTAGTTGATTATAATTATGTAATATAATTAAAAGGAATTCAGCAAATTTAGCAATTCAATGGTTTAGGCGTGAAAAAGGTTAATAAAACTTACTTTCGCATTTATAATGTTAGGATAAATAAGTGAATGTCGTGCTCGCAGGTCCAGACGCATGGAAGTACATAGATTACGTCTGTGCGTATTGGATATCGTCAGATAAGAAAGCAGTTTTCACTCGCATAGGGAAAAGGAAACGTCGCGCGTCGCACTCCCGACCCGATTGCTGCCGGCATGTGGGGTGGCCACACGTTACCTTTATACTAGGATAAAAATGCTTGTTGTGGTGCTTACGTAATTTTACTTACTTACTTACTTAATTTTAAGCTACATTCTCACATAGTAACTATTAAGTAATAGATATATTAAAGACTAACACATCGACAAAAATTTCAGCGATTAATAACAAATAACTCTCCTCTCAATCCATGTTACTAAATAATGTTTAAATTTCCAGTTATATAAGTCAGTTAAGTTTAAGTGTTTAAATGGACATTTTTTTGTGGAAACTATAGGCATATAGGAAAATATAGTCTTATCTAAAGTAACCTATTTTTACATTGTTATTTAAAAGTTGTTTAGTTCCCAAACACAAATAAATAAATAAATTAGTTGACTTTTATGATACACAGTGCTTTTTACATATGGTTTTTTCTTTTTTTTTAATATTATTTTGAACCCAAGTTCACTTACTAAACGAATTAACCAACTGAGTAAACCGAACTACGTTGAAGTTTGTTTAAGGGAAGAATTTACGGAAGAAAAAATAATTGACAGAAATATGTAGTTTACTCTAAAATACGTAGTTTATTGTACTTTTTTACCCCAATTTCATTTAACTATGTCACCGAAGTCGCTGATAAAATTTAGTAATTAATATTATTCCTATAGTCACCAGTCTTCATGGTCACTCTAAGATTAGGCACATAGTTCCCCGTCATTTCCCGCACATGTTTGTATATGTGTGCTGACCATTACATAATGGAATCTGTTGACACCATGTTACACTAAAGACCCTTCTTCATTTTATGTGATAAAGTCTACTTCGAAGATTTTACACGAACATCTGCGGTCTACGAACGGTTTAAACTCTGATACTAGGTTGTTTTATAATATAAATAAACATAAAGATCTGTTACATTCCGGTGTCCTTTCCTATTATGTCTCATTTCTCGACCTTTGATAAATTAAACCAAATGATAATAAGAAGTACGATTAAGTTGCGTGGAATGAAAGTTGGAATTGGCAGTCAAAGATTGCAGTTTTTAAGCCAAACGTCTGACTTTTCGAATGAATTAGAAATAATTTATTTCAGGCAAAATCATGAGGAAACCCTTAGGTACACCTGTCAAAGGCCTACGGACGGTTTAAACTCTGTCTAGGTTTTATCAACCATACAATAAACAATGAAGATAAAATAAGGCAACATTACGATTCCTTCATTTACTTCTCAAATCCTTTTTTCCTAGTCCCACGGACCTTTACATTTAATTTAATAACACATTTAATTATTTAAAAAAAAACTAATTTATATTATTTTCGGTCTATTCGCGCACAAATAATCACCTAAATCATAACCATTATCTTAAAAATATTAATAATAATAACCCCAAAATGTGTCTAACCATCTCGATTGGTAGCTTAGATCCTGTGTTCAATGCCTGCTGGTTGGCTAGTAATTTATTTACATAATGTGTTTTTCTTTTTTATAATGTACACGTAGGTATTTAAAAATATTAATGTGAAATATAATAAATAAATAAAAATAAGTTAAAATTTTCTAATAATATAATAAAGTAATTTTATAATTGAAATAAAACTTTTTAGTTATGTTTGATACACCCATAATTTTCAAAACAATAAACGCTCACTTGAATAAATACATTTAAATTAACGTCATCGTATAATTCATTCATAAATAAATAAATGCAATAATAACAATAGAATAATGTATTATTTAATAAGTTATTTAACATGTAAACAATTAATTAGTCATCGATATAAACATGTTTATGTTATTATGTAAAAACCCACTGTAATATGTGATTACAAGGTCGTTTTTCCGCAAACAGAAATTATGGATAAGTATTTTTCATTCATGTTTTGTTTGGTTCATTGGCAGACATTTATGTAGTTCCTGGAAAATTATTTTAAAAAGACTGGATGTCGGATCCGCGCTCAAAAGTATCCAATCCAAAAGAACAACAAAAGGCGAAAAGAGCACGATTCGCTCAAAATTATTTCAAGCCAAATTATGTATGGAGTATGCGCACCTCTATTGCGATCCAAATGTGGACCATGTGGAGATCTTATCTTATTTGAACAATCCAAATGTAGTGTTCCTTTTTGAAAATGACATTTTACTAAGAAAAAAACATGACATTTGAATACATTTGAAAGATGTTCAAAGTCTGAGAGATTTGTAGAGGGGTTGAGAGATGCTTCACTGGACGCATCTTTAAAGCTCCATGCAACACAAAATCCGGATTAAATCAGAGAGCAGATTGGATTATTATTGAAACAGATTGCCAAGAAGCAGGATACATAGAGTAAAATAAATCATTTGAATAGCATTTGGATCACTCAGATAACATAAGAGTTCTGCATAGCCCCCTTCATGTAGCTGAATCACTTTAGTTTCTCGTTAGAACATTTTTTAAGGTAGAAGCGATTTCTCAGCTATTCAGTGTAGTATTTTTGTGAATTATTTTACATGTTTTAGCACATGGTAGCTTATTTTAATAATTATTTAAAAAGAAAATGAAAAAACAACTGACACGGATGGAATTTGAACCCAGGACCTTCGACGTAGGTACAGTTTTTTTTTTTTAGATAATTATGTTCAGTTTAGATCAAAATATTAATCGCAAAAAGAGGTCCGCATATACCCAGTTCATATATTCTACGGTCAGTTGCACGCAGTGCTAAATTATCGGCTTTTCAAGGTATTTTGTGTAAAATGAAAAAACAAACTTGTCTCTGTTGACAACATACTAGTTGCAATGGTAAAAAATACAAGAAAACATAACAACTTGCAACAAAATTTATAAATAAAAACGTTTTGTATGTGAATTTGAAAAGTCCGACGACTTTTCGAATTTCACATATGACAAAAATTCGTCGGCGAAATTTAAAAAAATCGGCTCCCAGAATGGTTTAAAAATAAAAATTAAAAACTACAATATTTATTTTGTGGTTACAAGACTTCAGTTTACTTGGAACTTACGAATAAAACCTTACAGTGTTCACATACTACATATAAAGTTACATATATGTGAAAAACCACAAAATTCATGTGTCATTCACTATGATTAATCCATTTTAAACCTAATTAGTGGCACTTAAGGTTCATTGCACAAATGTAGCGCGTTGAACTCTTTTTCATGTAAATGAATCATGCGCAAGTGATTGCATAAAAATATTGCTATAATTACTTATTATTAAATTAAAAATATATTTTGTCGATTGTATTTACGTAGCCGCCCAATGCCATGCGGTGTATTGATCACCGAAGTTCAGTAAAGTTTTTCACATTTAGCGGTTCAGTTTCCGGATGGGTGACCATCCAAAAACGCTCTCTGGATATAAGATATTATAGCAATTAAAAAAAGCGAACAGCGAACTCCAAAGTTTAAAATTTTTATACAAGGAAAAATTTTATTAAGAGCGAGATTTGAACCTACGACCCACTATTTAAAGGCAAGTCATGTCTGAACTGGAACCTAAACCTGGTTTGGAACCTCTGACTTACCAATCAACGATCCTTCTCTTCACGGATAATAATAATATGTTATATTTATTGATAAAAACTCACTCTGTACTGTATTAAAGTGCGTATAAAATAACAACAATAGTTTTCCCTCCCCGACCCTTGCTTACGCCAGCCGGAGCTGAGCCATGTCCCTAAATAATCAAAATCAGATCCACCTAGTCCCTAGCATGTCCCCAAGTAACGCCCTAAGCCGAAGCTCGTCCCATTAGGGGGCGCCCTTAGCTGCTGTTGCTTTAGGTTTAGTTTAATTGCTTTAGCTGGAGGCCTTTAGGTCTCGATAGAAGTCCGGTTAAACAGTCTGAGCTCCCTATAGCTATAACTGAGAGAGACGACATAGAAAAAAAAATACAATTGTAGTCTAGCACTGTTATATTTATAAAATACAACCTAAACAAACACACCGCACTGATAGCCTAGTTAGTGGTGTGACCGTCGACTGGTCAGTCAGAGGTCTCGAGTTCGATCCCAAGGCGCGCACCTCTGACTTTTCGTAAGTTATTGCGTATTATAAATGATGTACCAGTTGCTAAAACGGTGAGGGAAAACATCGTGATGAAACCAGTACATCTGAGAGATTTTTTAATGGTGTGTAAAGCCATGTCAGAGGCCTACGGGCGGTTTAAACTCTGACACCAGGTTGTTCGTCAACCATACGATAAGAAGAAGAACATAAACAAAAAACCCCGCCGCTTTCACGATTGTAACAATTTAATAATACACGTGTCAGCCAGTTCAGGACATACAATCCGACCATTAATACATATAAATATAAATTCTACTTTTATTGTTAACTTTATGTAATATAATTTATTTTCTTGATTTAATTTGATCTGCAGTACATTGTATATATACAGGGTTATTTGTAAAACACCAGCATCCTTAAAAGGGGTCTTTAAACTCATCATTATGATAAACTTTTACTATGGGACCAACTATCCTGAAATCGCAAAAAAAAAATCAGCTGTTCCATACATTTTGTTGAGTCATGTGAACATAAATGTATGGAACAGCTGATTTTTTTGGTATATTTTCTCCAAACAAGTCTCTTAGTTTAATAGAATACCTACTAGATTAAAAAATCCTAAGAATTATTTTTTAAATAAAATAGTGGTGCAACTATACACCTGGAGATAGCATTTTTTTTAAATGTACATATAAAGAAATTAAAAGAGCTACAGACGATAGCTAAGCAACTAAGAAACAACTGTCCCAATACTAGATTTAGCTGTTAGCTGTATTAACAAATTAATCGTACATTGACACAAGTGCCTATTCTTTGATACCTATTAACTTAGTTTAGTATTCCAAAAGTACGACACAGTAAATACCTACTTGAAAACATTCCAATGCACCTAGATAATTAGTAGCTACTTCTAAATTCATCTGGAGTTCGAGGACCTTTCCAGTTCAAATGATTGCAGGTAAGGATGACTCGTCAGTTCAATAACATTAGACTAATCTGTATAAAGAATACTTAAACTGCAATAAAATCTAAAAAACAAACAATTTTTTTACGAAAATATATTTCAAGAAAATTTTCACAAACTGCAGTTTAAAGGCGTTCGGAAAACTACATTTCCACGTTTCGTCCACTCGCCGCCAGATGTCGGCACATAGCGCGCTTATATCATATAAACGGGCAAGCGCAGCGCTCGTCTCATTGGCCGGCACGACGCACGCGCGCTCACTACAGTGCCCCGAACCAAACTCGCGACCGTGCACCTAACGAACTGTTGTGTTGACTGTGTTAACATGGATATTCTAACCCTGGACCCAACTGGACTTTATTAAAAAAAATCTTCAAGATGGACTCCACCCTGGACCCCACCGGTCAGTACTAATTTCTACAAGACTACATTCGTCCAAATCCTATAAGAATCTTATTAAAAAATGGACACAAAAGTACTTGATCCTACCGGGCAATACTAGAGTGACAATGATCGGTTTAGACCCCACGGAAATATACTAAACCCCATCTCCGATGAGACAAGATGTGTTGCGGAAGACGCAGAATATACACAGGCACCAGTCCACGGGAGACGTCCTCCTGTAGGAAGAGGAGGGTTACGTCCACGCGACGACACTGAACGATCAACAACTCATCGCCTGTAAATACTATGAATAAAATGGAGGGAGGACGTGTTCGCAAGGTCATTGGATGGAAATCAGCTGACTCGCGCGCCGCGTGCAATCCGGAAATGTACACCCATAGAAACAACAACGACATGACCAACAGAAAAAATTGCAAACGCAGCTCCAATTTGGACAACACTAAAATTCAATTCAAAGTGAGTATTTTTTTTTTCTTCTTACCTACTTTTTTCATCATGAAGTCAAATTTTGAATTTTAAAATAGGATGGTCCCATTGTTCTGGACACTTTGATGGACATCTCCATTTTTAAGGGTTGGTCAAAATTAAGATTCAGTCATGGGTGCTGTGAGACAAAGAGCGAAACGGACAGCTGTCGCCGTGGCGGACACGAGAGCTGCACGCTGCATATTAAAGTTCGTTGCACAGCTGTAATCCTTCCTATTCCCCGGCGGCCGCCATATTCGGACTTTTGGACACCAAAATAAGATCAATTTGAATTTAGATCACGCACCGCGTCAAAATATTAGCATAAATATTTTATTTTTAAATCAATTATAAGGTTGAATATTCTGTTTTCTGTCCAAATTTCGGCCAGTATCGCGATTTTTATGGCACCGACCGCGAGTTCATTGACCGGACATATTTTATTTCATCGCGCGCTTCCACGTACACACACAGAGACTACACACCCACACTAGCGGGGCGACGCACGCACACACCCACGGAACATCTCTGCATGTTTGCGTCCACTTCGCGTAAACACAACAGCTCATTTGTATTGCGAATGTAATCGTTGCTATAATTAATTATCATTATTGTGTCACACAATTTGCGAACATATCAAAAAACAACTTTTAAAAACGAGGTTTTAAAGTTTATTGGTAGGCTATTATTCAATTATCTGATACGATCTTTTCATATAGACTTCCTTTAAGGCATTAATTATTAGGTATTTACAAAGATAGCTCTTTGAATTTGTACTACATGTGTAGATGATACGCGGAAAGGTATTTTTTAATGAACACGCGGCCCAACACGTATCATAATATCATGAGATTAACAAGCGCGTAATGTGCCTGTTTGCCGAATTATTCCAGTTCAACAACCGGGCGAACGTGCGATCGGGAGTTCAAAATAGACGCGGACACGATCCACCACGCTCCTCGATCACATCAAAAAATGTCATCACATAGGTATACCCACCACGTTAATTCAAATTTTGAACAAACAAAATATTTTTGCTTAAGTATAAAGATTTTATAAAATTGCAACACTGATCTCGATATTTGACAAATGCAACACGGAAGAGTCAAGTTACGTAAAACGTACTTCGAAACGTTGAATTTCGAAACTTAGTTTTTTTTTTAATTGATCGTAGCGATGACACGGTGATTCACGAGTACGCGATATTTAGGTTCGCATATGTCTGTATCAGATTGAGCAATATTCCGCGATGAACCTCCTTGACCCCTTCGGTCGGCAGCGAGGCTCTGTCGACTGCAGTGTGGCCTGTTTTTGGCATTACGTCATCATAGGTCACTACCACCCTAGTCCGCCATATTTTTTGCTCATAATATTCTCCGCACGTTGGTTTCTTCCTTTGTAAGTCCATTTAAACTCATGCCATCTATTTTGGTAACATAATACAGTCGAGTCTGGTATTCTTGTAACTTAATGTGGCGTAATTTGATTGTGATAAAACTTTGGCCACAAAAAGATATTTTATTTCTCTTTTTAGGGCAAGTAGGAGTCATAAAACACGTTATATGGCCAGTTTAAAGACTCGGATACAAGTTTCCTAAAAAGAAGGTTGTGAATAAATAATCGTAGTTGTATTAACAAAAAATATGCCTACTAGACACGATTCTGATGTAGGAGCGATAAAATAATACAAGAGACGTTGTATGTGGATACCCATAGACAATTTATTGCGCGTCCCTTACCAACATTACGTGTGGATAAATTATGGTCACTGAACAGTGAATTAGCTCTTACACAGTCAGTATGACCTGAACCAATCAATTCTTAAAACTTACACACACTTGAAAAATGAACTTATTTTTAAGTACTTGCCTCAGATATTTGTTACATACTTCACAACATTATGTAAAAACATGAAATCAAGTGCGACACACATACTTAACAATCAGTGTTGCGACAGATACTCGGGAATTTGCAACGTAGTGGTGAAATAAAATGCATTATTTGAAAAACCTCTCAAATAATTCTACACGCAAATTGTAGGGTTAAATAAAATTACCGGTTTTGAACTTTTAAAAGTAATCGAGCGTTGAGGTTAATTTGTGGTTTAAAAATACTGCCTGTTAGTTATTTGTTGAGTAACTTACGTCAGACGGCGTATTGGGCAACAACAGGTAATGAGTTTATTTAATTTATTACTACCTTTCATTATTCACACAAAGTTCTTAGACTCAACACTGACTATTGCTTATACATTCATTGCGAGTCTACGATGCGCCTGCACTACAATACAGAACTATAGACAACGAAAATAGATCTTAATTCCAGTCTAAATGCACAGCATGTGTCCTAAAACTACATGGAACGAGTCCAGTTTAACGTACAGGTGTACATTCAACATAATATACTTACGGGAGAAGAAACATGCACAGTAGCTAATGCACATGTGACGTCACAGACTTCTCAGCCAGCAGATGCGTTGATCAACTAGCTTCACAAACTTAATTCTGTTTAACATGCAAATTAGACCAATAATGTTATCGCTTCTTAAAATATCAACAAAGAAGGCGGAGATCGCCATTTTTTCTGCAACAAAAACTGCACATGAATTGAAGTTAAAAATGTATAGTTTTTTGCGATGCAAAATACTGCTTGTCGCATTACAAAGGTGCAATACAAGGTCGCATGGCAGCTGGTAGGTCTAATTAAAGGTTTTATGTTTAAATAATTAAGTAGGCAGTGCCAAGCCACGCTGTACGATGCAGCAGGTGTCGCCATGTTTATGCAAGTATAAAATCATTATTTAGGGACATGCCAAATTACATGCATTAATAATAGGCTCGGGATGGTATTATTGCAAGTGCGCACGTAAGATAAATTGTTCGAAACGCTCGTTTGTATATGTGCACAATAGTTTTTGCTGCCCGCTTAAAATTATGTCTGGGTGTTAGCATATTCGAATTTATGTGCCGTGTCTGAGTCCGGTCAGTATTTAGTGTTGATTATCTCAACTGCATAATCTATTCTATATGATCACTCGGTGTAAAAAGTTTAACACGAATCTAATTTTAATTCGAATCTAAAAACAAATATTTATCAAGAAGCTATTCTCGATCATTCAAGTGTACCTACGTTGTAAAATAACGACGCAATTCTAAATTCAATTACACAGAACGTTAATTCAAGTCTCGAAAAATCTAGAAACATTAATTATTAACGAGTCACATAAAGCAAGGAAAAAAACAAGTATACTTATATCAGCCAGTGTTTTAATTTTCTATCAAAAAACTAGAGACAAGGAATGTATGGTAGAATTTTGGGCGAGTCAATAAACTTGTAAGGAACCAGTTCCTATTTGTTTGAACACAAATATCTTTGACCAAACATTAGAAAAAAGACAATATTGTCTATAGATACCCATGTAGCTTAATTAGTTATCAATGAATTTATTGGAGAACTTATCTTAATTGGAATTTTAATGTTAATTTCAACTTTAACTTAAATTTCAGTGGACAAAAGAGTCACAGAAATTACACTTTTAATTACATTGAAAGAACCAGTATTTTAGGTTGTCCTAATTTGTTGTTCTAGGATTAGGCGATTGCTACACCAAGTGATCAGAATTTATATTTTACATTATTCTTAATCAAGCTGTCAGTGGCATGTCTTAAATTAGATCCAAAATAGGTCATTCGATTATCAAAGATACTTTTTGCAACTTAAAAAAATTAGCCTTGAATTAAATTTGCATGAATTGTGACATTTGTGACACATTTATCTGTTTCCTTTTGTTATTAGCGTTTAAAAACACGATTCCTTTCACTTGGGCCATCACAAATTAAAATTAAAAGGTTTGACGGAACTGTATGAAATAAATCACGAAATAATTTCACAATATCTTGACCTCGAATGCTGTTACTATCATGTGCAACTCTGATCGTACGACATTATTGAAGGCATTAATTTTATCAGCAAACATTTCGGGTTTGTTTTTTACAATAAGCACAAATGTGTAATGTATAATCAAGATTTCTATTTCGACATAATGATTTAGTTGCTCTTCTCTACTCTCTTCTTACAATTTAACCTCTTCTGTTACATTTTTCTACCACGATATTTGCCAGTAACTATTATTACTATCTTCAATTACAAAATCCAATGCAAACCTCTAAATAAGTAAAAATTAAAAAAAAGATCTAATACAGGCCGGATATAATGATTTCAAATTTGAAATGTTTTTTAACATTTCATTGGCAAAGCTGATTTTGAAGTATTTCATGTTTCCATTGCATTAATTTTTTTAAATTCTTTACTGTGTCAATGGCTTTAATTACTGTTGTGTTGACTTTAAATACCTTATTACTTACGAAAATAGGCACAAAATACAAGTCAAAGACATTTTCTTTTACAATTTGACATTTACCGCACTCGTGCTGATTGTACATCAGACTGGCGGTCAATAAATGCAGTCAGTGGGTCAAATATTGGCTACAGACACCTAGAATTAAAGTTTATCTGCAACCTTACTCGTTACAATACAAGTTTAGTTGCATCAGAGTTTGCATAACATATCGCTTGGCGTAATATCCGCGTCAACGTTCCTTTTTCAACTAATCGATTTAAACTGCGAACGCTTTTTAATTGGCAAATGTTTTAATTTTATCTCGGAGGACAAGGTTTAAGAATTGTCAGTTCTTTTGTTTAAAGCCTTTTTTTAATAAACTGACTTTATGTTCTGACTGAAAAATACTTTTAAAATAAATTGTAATAACGTTCTATAAATAGACGTCAAAGTATATTTAAAATTCTAAGAATATAAATACTGCATATTTAAACTTGTCAAGGTTTCACGGCATAATGTTTATTTGACGTATTAATTGTATTTTTTCGGAATTAACGTTTTCAATTTACAGTACCAGATCAAAAACAGTCCATAAATAAAATGTAAAACTTAACGAAATATAATCCCATTCTGTTTCTTAGTAAACTCTGCGGCATTTTTATTTTTACTGGCGGAAACGACACACGACGGCAAAATTACATCGTGACAAACGTCTGTATGATGCGATCATGCGAGCGATGTAGTCGACATCGACACACCTTCAAAACGTGAAATCACTCCATTTCGGAGGGATTTATGGTGTTTCATTTTTTTGCGATTAGACAGTTTCTGGGTTTTCAATATTAATTCAATAGCAATATGATTCATTTTATTTAAAAAGAATTGTCAAGTTTGTAGTACAAGTACCTACATAATAATACCAACAGTTCCACGTCAAAAATAATAAATACACGATAAGACCGCCATTATTATTCAAATAGTGACACTTTATCTACATGTAGATCCATTATAAGATAAAAAATGTGGATGATCATTTTAATTTACTGATGATAGCTATCCTCGTATCTTTTTTTTTTGTCATAGCTACTGATGGATTCGTCATCGATCAAGTCATTGACACCACTGCACTGTACGCCAATATACTAGGATATGATGAGATCGCAGGCGTTCAATCAACTCGCGAGGTGCATCCACCTTATCAATACCACCCAACTACCATGTCCCAAAAACAATAACGCCAATTGCATCACAAAATTTCCACCTATTTTTAAATTCTAATCAAAACACCAATTGATGTGTTTGTCGTGTCTATTAGATAAGAGCCGTATTTAGATAACTCACACACGGACAGAATAATAAGCACGTGTGCATTTTTAGCTCCTCGATACTTCTGCTCTCCTAGTACCCGAAACATAGAAACTGCTCACGAACGAATCTGAAAATACAACATCAACGCCACTTTCACATGTGGAAAATCATACACAAATGTAAAATGTTATGCGTACACGGCGCATGCTCTCATTCTACTTGTATTTGGACGGATGCCTGTGTGTTGTGTAGTGAAAACGCTTTCCTCGTACAACACGTATAATACGTATGTATGTACGTGCATAAGTGGCAGTATCTCATAGTAAAGGAACGCGTGTTAATAGCAAAGTTGTGTTTCCGCATAGGCAGTTCGTAGAGGCAACGAACACGAACGTGTGAAGGCTTGCCCCCGTGTGAACACGAGAGCGTCAACCTTACGAATTAGAAAAAAGTCGCTTTACGCCTCGCTTTGACGCATACCTTAGATTTTAAATTCATAGTTATTAGAATTGGGAATTTCCATTTAATATTAACTCCTTTTTTAAAGAATTGCAATTACTATTGTTTATTAATTTTTAACCCAAATTTTCGAAAGTAAATTTATAAATTGGGGAAAATAAAACAAACAATTTTGTAAAAAAAGAAACTAGAAGTAACGTCAAAATGTCGTCAGTCGCTGTGAATTGTGACGCGCCTACACGCGCTTACTCACACTTCTAAACGTATTCACGTCTGTGTATAAGCTACACGATGAAACTACGTACGTCACAAGTTGGCCTCCCGCAATCTCTGCGAGCCTGGTACCTCGTCTCCCCGTAATAAGCTGAAGATAACTCGCTTTTCTTGATCTTACAATAAAGGAGGTATTATAATTTTAGCTTCCGTGTTCTCTATATAAACAGGGATTATGAAAAATACCCATATTGTTTATGAAACCAAATGTAATCTATTATAATTGAAAAACAGAATGCAACACAATGTAAAAATAGTTTACGACAAACATATTTTTTATTAGTTAAAAACATGATTTGAAAATGATAAATCCCAGTTTCCCAACGTGGCAGTTTGACTAAACCTGCAAGTCCTTTCATATGACTTACACTTACACTCGGTATTCAGAACTGCATAGAAGGTCGCAGTTACCTCGTAATGTACGTAGCGTGCTAACTCTTTGCTGATTCTGTTAACCTGGTACTAAGTGTTCTAGTTGACGATCCGAGCAGTCACGAGATGACGATCGTAATTCGACAACATTAATCGATTCCATTCTTAGTTATAATGAGATGAGATGAGTGATATTTTAATTAAAAAAAGATTAGATAAATAAATAAACTGAAACTGAACAATAAAACATTCAGCACCCTGCCGTGCAACGCCATCTGTTATCGACTAGCGCCAAACAACTGCATGAACAGACAAGACAGAATGGAATGGTATTTTTTTTTAATAAAAATACTTGGATGCACAATGTATGCGAGCGTACAATTTGAGGAATTATTTAAGGCAATGTGTCGCCAGGTTTAATTGAACAATGACAGGTGCATGGAGCCTGCCTCAGCCAAGGATGACTACTGGTGGCCGGTGCACACTGGGGCAAATGGCGGCAAATATTGGCTAGTTTTTTGCTCTAGGACATGAGCGGGACACGCAGTGCACTTCTATTATAATTAGTGTCTTTATCAGTAGATTGTAATTGGATGCGTCGCGTTAAAAACTAGATCCTTTGTGTCCAGAATGAGTAGCAATTGTGAATTTAAAATGAAGCGCCTGCCAACTGCCCACTGCCATTAAAATAAACTTGTAAGCTCTTGTTTTGCGGAGCAATTAAAATATGAAAAATATCTATTGACTTACTATGCAAATTATTCTTACTACGAGTATATAATAAATTTTACATTAAATATTTAGTTTTTAAAGCAAAGAGGACCAAGCCTTATCCTAATTTCGTAGCAAAATGAGCAAAACTTTTTTTTTAATCAGTTCTAAATCAGACTTATTTTAATTAAAAATCTGCGCAAAGGCATGTAACGACGTTAGAGTAATGCGGCCGCGGGACATGTTAAAAGAAACGCCGAATACCAAAACATTGCCAGTAACAAAAGACTGAGGCCAGCAATTACCTTGCGCAAATAGATGTTAAAAGACAGAAAACAAATGACCACTTTTTGCATTGCAGATTGTTAAAAAATATATTTGTCTTTGCAAAAAAATTTACAACGATCTCGTAATAAAACTATACGCAATGGATACAGGGTGAAGCTAGGTGGTCGTCCGAATGTTTTTGCAAAAAAACTTTTTTATGATTATTGTTCATTTGTGTTACGGATATAAAAGGGCGAACCGCCTTTTGTGTCAATTCCTTTTTTTAGCGTTGGTGACAGCAGATCTATGAGTTTTTTAAATTATGGGACGCATTACTTCTATCTTGTTACAAAACTCGGTCCTAATTTAAATTGAACAATTCTAAAATTGTTAACTAGGTAGTATTTTTAAAGAGGATTGAAAATTCATCAACCGCATTTATTTTTTAAATAAAGGAAAAGGCACTGCTGCTGCTTTATTGCATTATTCGAAACTTCGAGACATGTTTTCATAAACAGTACAATTTTTTTTACCGACACAAAGACCTGAAGGTTGCTAAAATAAAATAAAAAAGTAAATTTTACCCCTGGGTACACCAGCTAGCAGCTGTCATGCTACCATTAGCCAATATGGAACAAAATCGAGTTTAGACCACGTATTAACTTACAACAGGTATTATTTAAGACAAAATGAACACAGCGGATGTGCTCGTTCAGTGTGTCAAATGATAGTATTAAGAGCGTAATAGGGACACATTAAGATCTAGACTGGGATAGAGACTAGGTCTGTAGGCTAAAATAAATGAGATAATATAAAAACTTCAAATATAACATCGCTAAAAACCATCTTAATGAATTCTTAGATCGTAGATATGACGAGTATGTGTACTGGATAATTTACAAAAAATACTACTTGTATCTTAATTTTGATCGATACCTTAAACTACCTTTCTTTTTATAAATAACTTACGCTACAATAATTTTTGTATTAATGTTCATTTTTTCTCCTTTTCCAGATGCCAATGCGACTACATCGTCGGCCTTCAGCTTCACATCATTTTCATCATCATCACCATCATCTTCATCATCATCAATATTCGTCATTCTACTTCATTATGATTAATACTCATTAGTGAATAAGAACTTACGACTGATATTATTTTTTCAAGAATTAATTGCACATATCCTTCATGCATTTGTATTTTTATATAAATTATTATAACTTTAATGTAAGCCGATGTTATTTTGTTGATATGAATTCACATTTTCATAAAATTTCTAAGTTTCATCCTAAACTTTTTTTTGTGTCAATAAAGTAACATCATTAAGAAATAGATTAAGAAAATTGAAATGACAAGCAATAAGAGGCAAAGGGTTTTTTGAATGGTTTTCTTCACTCCGTCTGTATATTTCGAGAAACCTTCAAAAATTTACCGTATTATATAAAAAAAAACATATTAGCTCTAAGTATTTAGTTTATGGTATTTCGGCTCCTTGAATACGTAACTTCCAACAGAATTCGAGTTACCATGTTATCTTTTCGCTTGATGAAATGTAAATAAAGTTGCAACGCCTTTCCAGTGCCCTTGTTGGCTCCTTCGATTTTTACTTTTAATTTTTGACTTTAAATATTAGCATATTCTATTATTATGTAGATAAATTAGATAAGACTGCAATAAATTTAAGCATCTATTTTTAAAAATTCAGTGTTGCCAATAAAGACTGAATTGATAAAAATTTAATAATATTACATTTGACCTCTTTCGTCCTTCTTTTGGTAAAAAGGCCCAGAAAGGATCCCACCCTAGATTATTTGAAATTTATATATATTGTAAGCGAAAGTAAAGGCATAATATAGGGGATAATAAAGATGTATAATATTTTGAAATTGTCTTTTTTTTATTCAATCCTTCACCCATTTTGATGATCTGAGGCTGACTGGTAAAATTGAAAGACACCACAATATAAAACATCTCTCTTACATTACAATTCAATACTTCTATAACTCCTCACATCAGCCCATAAGAACGAAGAGTTGAAGTCCTAGACGAAACTTAGGCATACTCGAACGTACCATTAACATAACAATATAGTAATTACAAAAAGTTGTTATCCAATATGATCCTCAAGGAACATCTTACTGAAAAAGGTTATCTATTCCCTACCAAGACGAACCAGATAATAGTTCCTCTCGATGTCTGTTCCTAAAGACACAAACAATCGATTGTAAAAAACTTCGCAAAATAGATAGCGATCCCATTATGAGTATGAATGAACAAAAACACAAAACAATAAACACACATTCGCAAATGGAAAGAACATTTAAAAAGACCTTTATTGTTAAACACAAAAAGTGCTTACAGGTACGTTTGAAAATTGCATTTATTGAAGATGCATGCGCTAGTGACGTAGATGATCTAGGAGTGGAGGCCATTGATAAAGAGCGTAATGGTTATAACTATTTAGAGACTTGAAAAGAAGCAGTTTACCTTAAGCAATATTTAAACCCGTGGGAATATGCCTAGATTGCGTACCTGAAATGCAATATGCTGCTAGGACCGCAGATAAAATCGTCAATAAACCATCGTCGGTGCACTTGATAAGTGAAGCTACATATTTGTCTTATGCATCGACACCTGACATTTTACAGATTAATAGAATGGACAAAAAGGACATAATCGAGTTTTAAACCTGAGCTAATAGTAACAGCTTTGGTGAGATGAAATAAATCTGTCTTTAGTCTTTCCATGGAATAAAAACAAAACAGGTATAATTACGTGTCACTAAAACTATTATTATGGTAGTATTAATACAAAAGAAGTAAAAGGGGTAGAAAAACTGTAGGTTCTGATATAAATATCGCTGTAGAATACATTTATAAAAAAAACCTCTTCAAATTTTACTACTTCCATACATATAACAGTGAGGTATGTACAAACGCATTCACCTTCAAAAAGATCATCAACATACAAGATTTCACACATTACTTCTATATAAACAACACATAATAAAGGATCGACCTGACCTACGACAGCTATTCATAGATTGTGACGTCAATTATACAACTAAGTACCTATTGATTTGTTACGGTTTCTCCTTATAAGGTACCAAGGTTAAAAGATATGACTCCATTCATTGTTAAATGACTGGTTAACTTTGCTTAAAACTAATCATTGTATGTACATTTTAGTGGTGTCGACTTTGATACAAAAACAAAGTGAACCATTTTTTGTAAATATAATAAGTCTTCTTCTTCTTATAGTGTGGTTGATGAACAACCGTGTCAGAGTTTAAACCACCCGTAGGCCTCTGTCAAAAAATTTAAGAATCAGTTACACAAACAAACAAATTTTATTTCTTTATAATATCTGTCTTTACAGAAGGGTTTTAAGATGATTTTTTAAATTTACCTCTTTTTTTCTATGGACAGCTCTCGTTGGCCACTCTTATCTAATATAGAACCGTAGTTTAGTCTCAATAGAACGACCTGATTGACTATTTGAGAATTATAGTTCCATAATAATAATAATAGTTAATTCTAGTTAAAGTTTCAATTCAACCAAAATAAATTAAAATACGTTATCGGATGATTCAGTAGAGAATATTTCGAGTTGCTAATTGCAATGCCTTCTCATTGATGTATTATTGCTTCAGTATACAGAAGTCTTATATACACACAATGCAGATAATGATTAAAAACACTATCGTACACTGGGTAGTCTTATCGCACTCGGCAATGTCTTACAGACAACCTTAGGATATAATGAAGTGTACTTTGTATAGTGTATTGTATAATATTATATGGGTTGTATACTTACACATATTTTACGAGTCATAACATTGTGGTTAATGTAAATGAATATTTTAAAATTAGAATTCATCGCAACATACTCAACTCTATCTTTTTCTTTTGTTTTATGGTTGATGAACTACCAAGCATCAGAGTTTAAACCTCTAACATGGCTTTTCACAACGTTAATTTCTTTGCTGATTTCCATATGATGTTTTCCAAGCTGAGACTTAGCAGTCCAACTGTCAACCCAATAGTGACTAGGCTATTGCTAGTTAATGCTAGATTCAAATTGAAGTTGAAAGACAAGTTGAAGCTGTAAGTTACAATCGATGTTATCTATACTCTTTATTAATATTCTACAGAGGTAAAGTTTGTATGTTTGTATGTATGTCAGGGGTAATCTCTGGAACTACCGATCCGATCCTAAAAATTCTTTCACCAATAGAAAGCTACTTTATTCCTGAGGCTATTTTTTATTTTTTTAAAGTTGAGTTTTCCGTAAAAAATAACAATATCTGTGATTCAAGTCAGAAAAAACAGGCAATCTGGCTGCTTATCAACGTGTGTTTACGGAAAAATTTAATTTAACGCGGACAAAGTCGCGGGGAACAGCTAGTCATAAATAATCCAGTCGAGTCAGCTGTTGATATAAAAGCTTTTCCGTCCCTATGGATGGAGTAACCCTTTGGCCAGGATCACACTGACCCCACGCGTTTCACGTCTGCAACCACAGAAGAAATATATGTAAATGAAGTTATTTAGAGCATGCCATACGTTCTTCGCAAGTCGCGTCGCGGTCGCAGGCGCAAGTCGCAGGTCGCGCGATCGGTGAGGTCATGGCCTCGGCGTTATTAACGGTGTCTCTTGCTCCAGTAATTGGTTCAGTGTTTTATGTAAATTATTTAAGATTCGCCATTTGTAAACGAAAACTATTGTGTAAAATAAAACTTTTAACGTCATGTCTTGTATCTGTCAATATGACAGATCTTTTCTTCTGTTCTGCCGTTCTGCGGGCTCTAGCAATATGTAATATTCGCTGTATCGATTTTTTGTAATCTAAATAAATATACTGTGATTTCCTTCAAAAATCGTTTACCTAGTATTTCAGGCATTCTGAATAGTTCTTCTCCTTGTCCAATTACAATATGTCTAATATGTCTATACATTCTAATATATCTTGAAAGCTAGTATTCTATTATATTAGTAGTTAAACTAGTCTACATAGCCTTAAAATTTTGGTCTAATATGCAAAAGAAGTTGTGAAACACGATCAATTAACCCTATGACCTGTAAATTGGGAGACACAAATCATATCTATGGTTTTTCTGGCCAAGTTACCATCGCTTCGGCCGTATTCGAAGCCAAGGTTCGTAACCAATATCGAAAATGGAAAAACAATTCTTCTTTTGAAACCCGGTTTCTAAATAAGAATATTAATTCTTGTTATAGCCGTTTCATGAAAATATTTTTATAAACATTGTGGAGAGCCATAATTAAGTTATCGTAACACACATACTTTTACAACAATGAAATCCGAAGTGCAATAATCAAATTGATGAGCCTTCAATTAAATTTTAATTATCCTTACGTTCATTACCAAGAAATATAAGATAAGATTATATACGAATAACATGGTAATGTAACCAACTATGATAAAAAGTATTGTAAGACCACCAGTAAAGTAAAAAGAAATTCTAGAGATCGAACAAATCCCTTTCTTACTAACATCAGACAAATATTAATAAGTAACGTTACCAGGAACGCATAAATCATAAGAGTATGATAAAGGCCAACCGTTAGTCCTAAATTCCGAGCCAGCCACGGTATAATCGCGACCACTTACGAGATAGGAACGTCTATAATAAGCTATTACCGAAGTACTAACCTTTTGATGTATCGTTTAGCGGTATCCATGTAAGCTAGCCGTCTATGTAGGGTTGGGACCCGTTAAGCAGAGCTTTAGTGATGTTGTGTATGTCGTTTCTAAAGTATCGATGATTTGGTGTAAAAATTTTGATTGATCTTAAATATTTGCCAAATAGTTTCGTTCAATAATCAAAGTAAAGTAATCAAATCTGAGTTTATTTTGCGTGCTTTATTTTTGTTATAAAAATACATTAAAGTTTTATTTTATTCTAATTATTTTTGAACCTAACATTTGACCAAAATCACCGATAAGTCTTAAATTTATGCTGATCAAGTCAATGTGCTGGTACTACATTTTACATTTGAGTAAATGCATTTCATTACTACAATTTTTATTGAAATAGTATCTAATATTACTAACAGTAACAAAGTAACTTACTAACATTATTTTATCCACAAAGATAACAAGTAACCGAACAGAAATCAGCATGTCAAACAAAACGAAATTACTTCGCAGTAACTTCATCTCGACGTTAGACAAGCCTACAAAACATCGACAATCGATAGGGCGCTACACAGCCCGCGGCAGGATCAGGGATACGCGGCCACTAGCGCAGTGGGTCGCCGGCCGCTAGGAATGCGGAAGGGCGTCATCCAAGCTATACACCGCACGACCATAGGATCTGTCCAACTCACGATAACTGTAGCGATGCTTGTGATTACGGTGATTATGTCATCTTATGGGAGCCTGGTACTTTGATTAGTGTTGCATAATGTGACATAATATTGTGATTGTATACCGAAGAGTGTTTTTGCGTTTCAGCCGTAATGTTTTATTTAAGCACGATGTAAGCTTCTTTACTGTATAAGGTCATATAACAGGCATTATATTATAAGCTGCTGCCGCTATTGAGAATTTCTTGACAGAATAACTCTGGAAAACGACGAGGAGCTACCTGTTGTACCTGGTACCTGGTGTACCTGCGACAGGTTCAAAATAGGTACTTTATGGAAAATTTTAAATTAACTTTTAAAATGCCACAGAGTCAGATACACAATAAAATAGATATTAGGCAATCAACTCGCTCTTTTATAAAAAAATTAAGAAATATCAAACGGCAAAGTTTATTTACGCAAAAAATTAATTACAAAATAATACATTAGATATTAATTTTAATAATATTAAATATTAATAATATACACTATTAGTAAATAGTTTAATTCAGTATTATTGATTGACATTGTAATTATTTTCGTTACGTCCGCATTCTGTTACTGCTATATTAAGACTTCGATGCTTGAAGGTATGCAGTGCAATAGTGCAATCATGTTTATTTTTAAAGTTGACAAAAAGCCATTTAAAAAAAACACTACGTATATAAATTCAAATTAACGAACGCGACCGTAAGTCTGAGTTCAAAAGGTGAAGTTCGAATCGATACCTTTGACCCTCAGAGCAGTTGTTAAAAATTTTAAGAACTGACACGTTGTGCATAATTGCATTTCTTTACAGTTTACATGCCATTTAAGGTAAATATGTGATTTAATGTCAGTCGGGTGAATGTCGCTGTCAATAACGAACAAGTGCCATTTAATAATTGTTCGAATTTTAATCGAGACATTGATTACACGTGACTTTGTGATAATATTACGATTTTGAGTCTGTATAGATAGTTTTTTTTTATTAATCTTTTTTTTTCTTTTTATAACAAATGTCATGGGCGTGCAGGGGTGCTTGTTGCAAAAAGTCTTTTTGACACCCATTTGCGTATTTTTTTAAGGATAAGATCGAAATGTAGGCATTGTGAAGAAATAGAGCATCATATTTGTTTTAAGTTCTAAAAGATAACTCGTCAACCTTTTTCAACAGATTTGTACAAAAAAAGCAATCGTGCTATAATAATATCACTAATTCACTGCTATAAATAGATATTTTAAATATCGATTTTATATGTCATCAATTTTCACTCATAATTATTGTCACTATGCATACAAATCTCTTTAATTCTCACTCTCCTATTTATGAACACATTCTACGATAGCATAAGATAAATCTTCACACTTATCCCGGAGGGTTATTCCCTTGTGCGTCCGAATCTAACGGTACCTATATAACAAAAATCATTCGTAGGGCGCTCGATAAAAAATGGAGCCTGTCGGTCTTATCGCCCAAAAAACCATAGTCCTGTTATACAAGGCTACTGACCTTATGGGGTGGAATGACCTATATAGATTGAATGGTGTCATTATAGGATGCCACGGTGCAAGTACAGGTTTGTTTTCTTTGTGATTCATTTTAATAATGGAGTGTTGAAATAAATATGCTCTATTTTTTTTAGATTTTGAAATATCTTTATTTTCGTATAAATATACAAATTTGTTAAGTACATACAACATCATAACATAAGAATAAATGTTTTTACAGACTTTATAAAACAAGTAGCATAAGTATAGCTAATGGTTTATACAATATTATAATATAATTACGATGAGTTGGTTCTCCTATGTGACTTGCTTAACGTCACTAAAAGGTACATAATAATTATTATAATTTACGAAGAATAAGCGTTGTCTAGCAACATACAGGTACAAGACAGAATACAATAATAGTATAAAGTTATAATATGTATACATTAATAGTTTTAATACTTATTAAAATTTTAAGTAATGTAATAAAAATATGAGGGTAAGTTGATTTAAATATTTATTTAATAATATATTTTCTGAAGTAAATGCAACTAGAAGTTAATGTAAAATATATTTACAAACCGATCTATTACGATGATGTATGATGACTTAACATAATGTCATGGCAACTATTCGCCCTATTGACAATCAATGAATGATTTACTTACCATAAGGCATAATCTCCCGTCAACCCGGCGATGTTGAACCGAGTAGACAAATCTTGAAGTTTAAAAGGCAGAGGTACCTATGTACGTATTTTATGAATTTCAATCGTTATTATAACGATCAAATAAAAGAAAAAAATCGACCGGAAATAAATAATAATAAATAAATCAGCCTGTAACTGTCCCACTGCAGGGCAAAGGTCTCTTCTCATACAAAGAAGGATCGAGCATTAATCACTACGCTAGCTCAGTGCGGGTTGGCGATTTCAGACTATTAAATCCAGGTTTCCTTACGATGTTTTCCTTTACCGTTAGTCAGTGGTGTCTTCGATTATCCAAGAAAGTACATATGACATAGAAAAAGTCACATTGGTACATGCCAGGTTCGAAGCCACACCCACGTGCTTGAAAATGTGGTTCGTAACCACGACCACGACGCCAATTTGACCGTAATTCATAAAAAATATTTTTTTAAATCTTTTATTAATTTAAAGTTGTACGCATTAGTGACTATGACAGTCCCCTCGTACTAATATGGAAATCTTCATCAATAATTTAAATTTTTGGGACTATGTTTAAGTGTAACGTGTAGTGTGACTGTCTATGTGTAAGTTTGAAACAAATAACTTAACTATAAATAATAAAACGGTCAAGCTAAATAAAACCGTTTAAAAATGGTACATAACTATTTTGTCTTTGCCTATTTATAGATCGTACGATTTAACATATTCGTAATATTGTTAAATGCAAGTCATTAAGCAATCGGCGAGTGCATAGTAATTAAATTATTGTATATTTATGCACTACTACAAAGGTTGAAATCAAACATGAGACACTATCAAGGGTAAAGTATTTGAAATATAAATTACTGTGACTTGCATTAACTAATTATTATTTGGTTTTGCCAAAGTTTTTTTGGGAGACAAGGCAGTTTTATAAGGATACTGACTCCCTATATAAACTGTCAGAGATCGTCATGATAGCCGGGGCCAACAGTTTAACGTGCTTTTCGCATCATACGACCTTAGCATCAGAAAAGTCAGAGGTCGGAGGCCTTTTTTTACGTGTCAAAATCCCGTAATGGCCCATCTACCCGCATCAAATGAAGCGGGTATGACTCGTTGGCTTAGATAATAAAGCGGTAACACGGCACGCCAGAGATCGCAAGTTCAAGTCCCGCCCGAATCAGTTGATTTTGCCAGTTTCTTATTAAATAATTCCATTTAATAAACATGTGCATAAACATGTAAAAAACGTACATAAATTATAATTACGTAAATTATTCTCATTCTATAACAACAAAATAATTACAAATCAGTTTTCTATCGCGTCTTATCTACGTTATTATAGTTCCTAGTTATAACTCTTGGTATGTTAGTATTAATAAAATCTAGTAAACCATAGAAATAATGAATTCATAAGTCAGATATTGTACTAGTAATGTAATAGTCACGACTATCGCTCTCACACAATCTTAATTAAACTATCAAAATCTTAAATAAACCGTTTATGTAAGGAATTTAATAAACTATCGTTATATATGTTGCAGTTTGTCGTATATCTGTATAAAACCTACTACTAGAACTTGTCGTCTTGTTACGAATGTATAAATCTGTTAGTATAATTTTGAAAAAAAAACAATAGCTAGACTTTGTGTAATTGTGTGTAGTTGGATAACGATTAGCGTCAGAGAGAAAAATTAAAGACTCTTTTCTCTGGTAGTGGGTAACTACAGGCATAAATTAAAGGACGAATAGTAAGGAGGTTTCTCTGTCTGCAGCCCAAAAACAGCAAAAGTATAAAATAAATTGTCTTTGTCTTTTGGAGTGTGATATAATCCTTAAACGTGGCGCTCTGTACATAAACTAGTAATTCATTGCAACGCACTTTAAATTCATTTTTGCGTGGTGCTTAGCTATCTGTAACCAAGAATGGACTACACAAAGTACCTACGCTAAAGATTTCAGCCTTAGTCAATCTCAATCCTATTTTTAAACGGATTCATTTAGCTTGACCTGTTTATTATTTGGTTCAAATTTAGTAATCGATATTTCACCCCCTTCCTGTTGACAGATTGATCTAATATCTGGTACACAGCTTTAGTTTTAATGACAACACCGTTTTACGTACAAAAAAATTACTTATATTATTTTCTTTCATCTGTCCTGTGTATAACTGTGCCTCTAATTACCTCTTCCACCCCTTCGAATTTACCCCCAATATATTCGTATGATATATTAACTTTCAAAACAATAAATATAAGATCTGATTATAAATAAAATGTAGACACAAAATCGTTTATCAGTTTAATGCCAACCTGTCCTGCTGAGTACAAGGACTGGCTATCAAATTTTTGCCTTCATCACAGATAAGTATGCAAAATATTTTTTTTAAATAAAACGTTGGCAAACGCAATCGCCTTATAAGCAATTATTAATTCAACAAAAATGATACCAATTATTTATTCACATTAAATATAAACTCCACAATGTCTTGTGTCTAGTTGAATGTTACTAAATTTAGCCTACACCTGCCCTTTAAAAGTCGGGTTATGTAAGATAAAGATATTTAATCGATATTCTGTACTCTTTATCTACTACTAATTTCAGCCTCTGGCTTCGTCCAATACTTGTTCGCAATTTAATATGCTTGTTATCTTTACGGAGTTTGTAAAACTAAAGGACATTAAGCTGTGGAACAAATGAACGTATAAAAAAATAGCAATTAGCAAAGACAAATGAATAAGCGGTCCATAGACTATTAAAGTGACGTTTAATTGCCATCAGGTGATTTTGGCGCGGAAAAAGAACTATATTTATTATATAGTATTCATTCAAAAATGGATCGATTAAATAAAAATGTCCGTAATATTGATTTTTTTTTTGTATTTAATGTGAAAAGACTCTCTACTAAAAAGCCAGCCGCCTAACAGGAAAACTAAACCACCCATAATTAGGTCCTAACTTCCCATATTGTAAGGACATTTTAGTGGAAAAATCCTTTAAAAGTTGAACTAAATATGGCTTCCAGACTTTTTACAACGTGAGAATTGGATATCTGAAACAGTGGATCCTTCGTATCAGACTAAATCAAACAATTACAAGTTATGAGAAACACATACAAGAACAAGCGTTGTATGAACATTCCTCTACAAGCACATAGAGCTCAAATGTTCCCGAAATAATACCATTGAATGCATCTCTAGTCCGATCAAACGTTTTTAGTCCTTTACCGGTCCAATAAAAACTCCTATTAATTGCGTAAGCACATGTAATAAACTTTTGGATTGGTTAAAAATAACCGAGGCAAGCGCACCACCGGTCGACTGAGTATAAATTCTTAAAAAACATAAACTTCACCAAAAACACACTGTTTCCAAAAAGTTCTAACTAACGTATTCAAATTTTAAATTTCGAACCATTCACTGTCCAATAGGAATCAAATTGGAATTACCGCCAAATCTGACGCGTGCCTTTCTAGTTCGGATACACATCCTGAAATCTATTATCAGAAGTCGATTCTAATACACAAAAAATAGAGTTTGGTATAGTTGTTTAGAGTTCGTGTAGTTAAATCGTTATTATACGTGTAACTCCGACTAGGATATAGGTCATTGCTCCCCTAAACCTGCGGAGTAGTCAGGGCAGTTCATAAGTACTTCCATGTTTAAATTGCCCAAGTTGTATGTACTCTCAGTACAGGATACTGACTCGGACATTACTTACTTGCACGGCCTCGGATGAATGACCATCCTGCCGCTGCTGTGATAACATCAAGTTTTAGAATCATTCCTCTGGAATGAGGACTATAATTCTATTAAGGATAGGGTTTTAAATTAAAGGACATGACGAATTTCTGTACGAGTATCCGAAACATGTTCTTAATTTAAGAATAAATAATAGAAATATTTGTGTTGACACAAAGAATTTGTTTGTAATTTATCCATAATATATCCTTACGTGATAATTATCCAGATTACGTACCTAATTTATTTTTTTACTGATATTTAATAGATTACACTGGACTATTTATATTTTATTGATCATTGAAAGCTATCTCTAATGATATTATCTGGTATTATCTATGCGGAAAAATATCATTGGCTAACTCAAGCTGTTAGCAGCTCGATGATGTTGTTAATGCTAATTAGAACACATAAAAATGTAAGCTGTAAGTATTCGTTTTTGCAATATTTACCATAATAATTATGGTTATGGTTTGTACAAAAATGTATCAACATCATAATTAATGTTCTTAATATCATATTTACTGTATTTTAATTAATATCAGACAAGTAATTGTAACTTTAATACCTCGGTCATTCTACGTAAAATTTCAAGAATTTGACTGCCTCTGGTCTTGTGGTAGCAAGCGACTGCAGAGCACGACAGGTTCGATCCCCAGGTCGGGCAGTGTTATTGGGTTTTTGCTTATGATTGCTGTTCATTATAATTTAATTGGTGATTTTAGCTAATTGTAATTGGTGTAATAAGTTGAACCCTCTAAATTGAATCCGCATTTTATTTTAATATAATAAGTTCCAGTTCGCTAATGTAATATTTAGTTGATGGGCCCCCATAGCGAAGGCGTGAACAATGACGACGATAATATCAATATCCAAAAGGTGGAGGGTCATCCTATAAGACACCAACGCGTCAATAAAACAAGACGAAATAAACAAACGAAGGAAGACTTTGACATGAACAACTTTTTTTAAACGTTCATCTGCGCATACGCACAACGTTCAGCACATTGTAAATATAAAACAAAATGGACATTAACGACTGGCGAGAGTTATGTACTAACTAATAAGCCTCGTAAAGTCGTAAACATCCATTGAGGGGTTAAAACTTAATGGTTAATGTGGTCCTTGAAATAATATATGGTGTCTATGGTCAGTGTTGATTGCTCTAGGTGTCTATTGAATTGAAGTAATGTGGGTAATAAGATCATGCACTCTTTCAACGAGGTAGGTGGAGAAAAAAATAATTTATTGGAGGTGGGTGTTGTACTGATATGGTTAAGGCATGGTAGAAGTAAAAAGTTAGTGAATTACTTCTCTATGCAATAACCATTGAGTTATATAAGGTCTCTCTTAGTTAATGCGAAATATTTTAGAAGGTTGAATTGTAGGTTGCTGAGATGCTTTGTAACAAATCAAAACATCACTATTTGTAGTTAAACTATATATTATTTCTATAAATAAATAGTAGGTACAGCTTGGCAAAAAAGAGTCTGAGGCGGTGACAGCTGGAACTAAAAATAAAAATTTTAAAAACAAAGTTTGTGAGTTGCTAAGTTGAGTAAAAATGATTCATTTGATTATAATTAATGATAAAAAACTCGTCATAGAAATATGTAAGCACTAATTATCTTGTAATTTTGAATTGTAATGTGAAAAGTGCGCCAGCGGAGCCCCCAATTTTTCAGACTCTTTTTTGCCAAGCTGTACTCTTACTGCGCAGCCGTACAATATCAAGAACCATAATTAGGTAAAAACAAACTAGGTAAAGTCACGTGTGTCAGAATGACAATAACTTCCTTATGATAATAGGTAGCGCCACCGTGTCTTTCGAATTATGATTGAATTTTAAATTCAAAATTAACGCGAGCGAAGCTACGGGCAAATTTATTAACTAACTAGCGACCCGCCCTGGCTTCGCGCGGGTGCAATATACATATAAACCTTCCTCTTCAATCACTCTATCTGTTTAAAAAACCGCGTCAAAATCCGTTGCGTAGTTTTAAAGATTTAAGCATACAAAGGGATATAGGGACAGAGAAAGCTACTTTGTAGTGATGTAGTGATGAATTACGGTTGATTTTTGACCACTGGACCACTAGGATATTTGATTTAATTACCTACTGCAACTAAAAATACTTTAAACACTCCATAAAATATCCTAAAAAGTGTAAAACAGTTTCACAAAAAGCACATAATATCGCAAAAAAGACCTTCTTAGCCGGTTCTCTTTTTCTTTTTTTACTACTTAAAATCATGTCATTCGATTTTCAAAATTAAAGTCAAAGAAGGTGCCGCAAAAAGTTTAGATGTGTTTCCGGGTGTGAAATGTGGTCGAAGTTGGATCAGACCATTTGGTTTCTGAACGCATTTGGCGGTAAAAAAAAATTTGGGATAAGTTTGAAACGTGGCATGAAAATTGATTCCGTAAACTTTGGTTAATACTTTTTCATTATTTGTCATTAATTTTAAAAAAGTATAAGTACCTACAAAATTTCAAGTGCATTCCGAGTAGGTATACCCTACATTTAGTTAGATGCAAAAGTTACACACTCTTAAATAAACTGCATCACCTTACGCAACATGTAACAATGGGACTTCACACAATGGTTGATGTTTATATACACACTGGCCAATACGTAGCCACCACTGAACTGTGGTTCTCGACAAATAGGCAACTGTGAGTACTTCCGGTTAATTTCTGACACATTTTCTTATGTTGTGTAAAATATTTTTTTTGTACTACTAAGGCTCGCCCGTTGGTAAACGGTGGTCATCTGCCTAGCCTTTTCCCAACTATGTTGGGGTCGGCTTCCAGTCTTCCAGGTTTTTAAGCTATTGCATAGATTTTATCTCGGGCTTTGAGCGCGGCGACCGAATCAAGAAATTCCGTAACGAAAATAAAAAACCTAACACCCTTTATTACAGAAGTGTTTGTAACCTTATTAAGTAACAAATAAGGTATATTTTATGTTGACAAATTAAAAAACAAAACATTTAGAAATATAAACATTCGAATTTCGAAAACTAATTATTTGCTAAGATTTTTAAGACGTGATTTTGTATTAAATTTTTTAACGATTGACTGCATAAATAAAAAATAAATAAATAATTAAAATTGCATTAGTTGATAATTTTTTATTTTTTCACAAACTAAAATACAAAAATGGTTTCTCCCTCCAACCAGCGGGTCCCTGCAGCGGTTTCGTAATCATAAACGTTTCCGTATAACATGGCAATGTTTTTGCCACAAAGATCACGTGTGAGGGGGACGCGTGAGAAATTCATCTTGTATTCTAATAAGGTTGTTGCTTCCTTCACCTACAATATACTTAGGTACTATACATACCTATGTTCGTTATGACAGTACATATGTAAATGTTTAACAGTACCTAGATAGCGATAGATTAAATGGTCATACTTGTTGACTATCAAGTCAGAGGTCTTTGACACTTTTGACTTTTCATAAGTTACGTGCATTAAGTAAATAAATTGTCACCTGTCCCGTGCCTCTGAAAGCACGTAAAAGTCTATTACGCCTGGCCTCACTCCGGACGTGTCAGATTGCTATCTCAGCGGACTATGAGATTGAAGGAAAAGAGAGTGCACCTGTGTTTTCGCTCACACTTATACACTATAATAATCTCCTTTGTCGATGATCAATATTTATCTTGTGTTGTTGCCTAATCTTGTGTAGATGCTAATCTCTAGAGTGATTGGCTGTTATTACATTATTAAGGGGATTTAAAAATTCAAGGGTAACACCTCTAGTACTTCACGTTACATCAGCAGGGTAGCTTACGTTGGCTACCTAACTATGTAATTCTTCTTACGCAACTTATGTAAGAAAAGGTAATACATACCTACCTATTTCACTCGCTCGAATATTTGAATCTTTACATTCTTTATTCAAATTTCTTTACACAATACCTTTTTTTGGTTTGAGGGTCATCATCATCATCAGCCTGTATTATTCCACTGCTGAAAATAGACCTCTCCCAATGCACGCCACTATTGTGCGCTCATTTGAGGTATTTGCCCATAATCGCAGCGCTGGGCAAGCGGGATGGCGATAGCAGTAGCAAATGATTGCTGTTACACAGAAGGATACTGCTGCCCATCCTCCGGATCTTGCCCTTTGTCGCTTCTTACGATACCCGCGGGAGGAGTACGGGTGGTTCTAGTCTTAAGCCGGAAACCACACGGCACCTAGATAACATACTGTAAAGTAATGTACCTACATTAATTGTACTATACTATAATGTACATTAATTATTATGTCACGCTTGTTTATGTTTTAGTACCTCATCTGCCTAGCCTTTTTCCCAACTATGTTGGGGTCGGCTTCCAGTCTTACCGGATGCAGCTGAATACCAGTGTTTTACGTGGAGCGACTGCCTATCAGACCTCTACAACCCAGATACTGGGTTACACTATACCCCTTGGTAAGACTGGATGTCAGACTTGCGGGCTTCTGACTACCTGTAACGATTGTCAAAGATTTACAATTGACAGCCGGGGCCAACAGCTTAACGTGCTATCCGAGGCACGGAGAGTGATCATTAATTTATAAAACGCACATAACTTACGAAAAGTCAGAGGTGCGCGCCTTGGGTTCGAACCCGAGACCTCTGACTTCCCAGTCAACGGTCACCACCACTAGGCTATCACGACTCTTATGTTTTAGTACCTTTCATAATCTTAATCTCTTCTATATATTAGCACACTCCAAAACCAGTAAAAAAAATTTTTTTACCATTTCTCCCGCGTCACGTTTCGAGCCGATTTTTTACCAGAAATATCATCTGCCGTGTATGAATCGTTAATCATGTAGTTTTTGAACGCATCCCGCACAGATAAACATCTTTTCTACAGTTAACGCGAAAAATTAAAAAGATCGTGCGCATCCGTTAAAAATGATTTATTGAATGAGAACGTTTAAAAAAAAATGTGGAAGTGGAATATAGTGTCAAAATGTTTTGTGTAATATAACTAAATTTTTAAATTGAATTTTATTGAATCTCTATTATTAAGGCACCAATTTCACTTCTGTTTGTGAATACTTTTTTTATACCTACTAGCTATTGACAAACTTGTTTTTTTTTAATCCTTTTTCTGTATGAGAAGAGGCCTTTACCTTGCAGAGGAATTTTTTTTTTTATAGCAGCTATTGACTAACTGTAGTGATAACGATAAATAAATTTTATAAATTAATTATCACTTACTCCGTGCCTCGGAAAGCACGTAAAGCTGTTGGCTCGTGTCGGAAGGCCGTCCCATCGGACCATGAGAGTGAGGGAATAGAGAGTGCATCTGTGTTTGCGCACACACTTGTGCACTATAATATCACCTGCGTAGTTGGCTAATCTCCATTGAGATTGGCCGCTGTGACCGAAATTTGATCAGGAGGATATTATTAGTATTTCTTATGTGGATGTGTAAGTCTGACTCCCAATATACCGCGTTGGTATACTGCATAGGTTGTTCATAGGAACGTTGTTTAAAATAAAGGTAGCCTAGGTGTATCAAAACATAATGCCTAAGCTATCAACATCAGATCTAGATCAAGACACTGTCTATCAACAACATACAAGCTGCGAATGCTAAAGTATTTATGTTAAGTTATTTTTTAATAAGCCGTCAATTAATTTTTAAATTTATTGTGGCTAGTAGCTATTTCATTTTGTCTTATAAGAAGTTGTGTCGAACGAAATTGTATTATATCATTAAAATTCGCTCAAAAGGAAGTGAAGCTGCACCATCATCTGCTTCTTAAAGTTTTGTATTGTTGAAGATATGACTATAGTTAAATATTGTGATTTTACTTGTTAACTATTATTAAACTATTAGCACATGTTAACTTATACTTAACTTATAACATTAAATAATTTATTTTTTATTTTTATTTATAGACTCACGCCCGTATTCCCCAGAGGCGGTAGGCAGAGGTGTATGCAGTACTGCCACGTTCCGCCGGCTATAAGGCCCATGTGAGCCTATTACAGACTCCGTGCTGCTACTGAGAATTTCCTAATGGAAGAACCCAATAACACTTTGCCCGACCCGGGCATCGAACCTAGGACCTCGTGCTCAGCAGTCGTGATTAAATAAATAATGATTTAATAAGAAATTTGAAAAACTCAAAGAGTATTATCCCCCAGCGTCCAGTGTATGTAAAAAAAGTTTATACATATTTATTTAGCAATAGCAATTAGAATCGAATAATCAGAACATAACCTAAACTAAACTCATTAAATATAGGCTCATAGGGAACCTCAACCAGGCATATAGGATACCTAATTGTAAACCATGGTTCTATTAAATCTCCAGGTCCTTTAGAGAACGTTTTTTTAGAAGCTTTTGATATTTTACAAATTGTATTAAAAAATAACTAAAATAAAGAAAAAAAAGTGAGATTAAACAAAGAAAAAATCATCAAAATCGGACCCTCCTGTAAAAAGTTATACGTGATCATACAAAAAAAACATGTCGAATTAATAACCTCCTCCAGTGTTTTTTTCGTCGGTTAAAAAAAGGATATCCGTTAGTTAGTCTTAATTAAACCCGGATTAAGATGTCTTAACTAGAGACTCAAATACCAGGGTCGCACGACATCGAAGAGTACTGTATCAGGAAAACTAATGGCATTTTCTTTTATCAACATAATAGCCATTGCTATTAGTGGGTCTCTTTAATTTAATCGCTGTATGCTTGGAGAGTCTAAATATCTTAGAGTATTTATACTCTAAGCTAAATATAAATAATATTTTGTTTCTCTAGAAATAATAACGTTACATTATGGTTCAAAAAAAGTCACCAAAACATTCGCATAATATATATAATTTAAAAATATTACATAGACTCACGCCTGTATTCCCCAGAGGGGGTAGGCAGAGGTGTGTAATACACCCACGTTTCGCCGGCTATGTAATAAGTCCCATGTAATAGGGGGCGAGCCTATTGCCATTAAACGGGCACAATTCCAGACTCCGTGCTGCTACTGAGAATTTCCTAATGGAAAAACCCAATAACACTTTGCCCGACCCGGGGATCGAACCCAGGACCTCGTGCTCAGCAGTCGCGCTTGCTAGCACTAGACCAACGAGACAAAAAATATTACATAGAAACTTATTTGCCTTTTACTAACCAGTGTAGGTAAAAGAACTATCTAAGAACATAAATTAATACCAATAAAATAAATGTTTGAGTATGTTAAACACATATTAACAAAACACAAACAATTTATTTAAAATTTAAAACACATTAGTTACACGCATACATTCTATTTCCTTATAAATGGTATACTTTTTCATACAACGTTGGACCAAATGTTGGCCCTTAACTCTTTAATAACCATTGCTTCCTAAGACTACAAAAACTTTAAAATTGCAAAACAAACCCGTCAATGGGCACTGCCATTTCACCAACATCCAACGCTACAAGCCAAAACATATCCATGTAAATTTTAAAAATAAGCAAGGTGTCAATACAGAAAAACGGTAGCCATTGCCTTACAATATCTAATGGCGAGCGATTAGTTGCGATTAAATACGTATTTGTGATTAGAAATTCAAATAAAACTAGGAACTAGGTACAGGTGTTAGGAAACACAGGTGGCACCACTTTGCACTTGCAGACTGATTTCGAAAAAACAAGTGAATAGCGAGAACAGAAAGCTATGGAGTTGACAGTCGACGTCCAATTAATTTTATTGCAGTAATACCCTAGTAGTATGACCCTGGACAAACAGTAATAGCCTAGTGGTATGACCGTTGACTGGCAAGTCAGAGGTTTTAGGTTCGAATGTAAGACTAACCTCTGACTTTTTGGAAATTATGTGGATATTATACAAACCATGATCAAGCCTTCCAACGTGAGCCTTCTAAGATGTTCATCGAAGGTTATTGTTATAATGTTATAGTATATTTAATCTTGCTACATAAACAAGAAATATACCTACCTAAGTAAAAATTTTTTTACGTAAAACGGTTTTGTCATCAAAACTAAAGCTTTTTACCAAATATCAAATCAATCTGTCAACAGGAAGAGGTCAAGCTAAATAAAACCGTTTAACAATTAAATCTGTTTTTATGGCCATTCGGCCCCTTCTTAAATGAAGGAAATGTGCATGCAAACAGCAGAAAAACAGTTACAGAAGTTAATTTCTGTCAAATGTGTACTGTGTTAAGATAAGTAACATTGATTGTTATAAAACTCCATTTCTTCATTAATGTTACATTTCTGTAAATAATTACTTTTGTAAGTAAATCGCTGTACATTTTTATTAAATTTTCTCATTATTTTTTATCAATGAGATGTTTTTTTCTAGAACCGTTTCGTCGAACGACTTATTTGAAATTATGATGTTATTTTATTATAGCATAATGGGACATAAATATTATATTTCTATTTTCATTATTTATGAAAGCTCTAAAATAATTTTTAAAAAATCACCAAGAGTTCTAAGCCCAATTCAAATATTTCTTAAGAAAAAAAATGCGTTGTCCATTCCTGTTCTGGCCAGTAGCACGTGCCTCAAAGCATGTGTTTCTATTTAATTGCTAAATAACCTACCATATGCCTGTAATTCACAAGTGTATTACGATCCTTGTGACAACATCATCCCTATTTTAAAGTAATAAGGTAGGTTTTCGCTTGTGTTTTTTTTTGTAAATTTTTTGTCATTGAAATAGCCGGATACTAGATCACCTGTACAACAAATTGATGTTTGAATGTTGTGTCTTATGATGTCTTAGTATTATCATTAGTATAGGCAGATATTTGCATAATATATTTAGTCGATTATAGTAGCAGAAAGAGTGGGTTTTAAGATATCTAGCTTTTAAAAAAAAAACAGTTATTAAATTTGTGATTTTATTTGCATTTAAATTTGTGATAAGCATTCTAAATAGCTTTGTTTTTGTAATAGTTTCCTGTACTTACATTAATTATAAATAAATAAATTAACCTGTAACTGTCCCACTGCAGGGCAAAGGCCTCTTCTCATACAGAAAAGGATCGAGCATTTATCACCACGCTAGCTCACTGCGGATTGGCGATTTCAGACTATTAAAGTCCAGTAGGTATATTAATTAATTAATAAAAAAAATCATGTAATCATGGGAGGAGGGTTTTGCTCAGCTGTGGGATGACGTAAGCTAACAGTAAGTAAGTAATAAAAATTTATTGTAATGGAATTATCAAATAACTAAAAATAATCTCAAACAACCTTAATTAAAACCTTAGAGTATATAAGAAATAGAGCAACCCTATAGAAGTATGAACCGTGAGCACGGGTATGAACAACGCGGCCGCGACACGAGCTCCGTTTGCGATCATACCTCGATCGACTGCGGTTCAACTAGGTTCCACGAGCGAAAAAGTTACATTTTAGCTTGTATCATGGTTAACTGCTAAGTTAAATTTTGAAAAACGTCTAGAAAACATAATTTGAAAAAATGACATTTTAACATTTGTATGGCGAGACCTGCTTTCGCTCCGCACAAGGCAATGTGGTTGACGTTATCACTCTTTTTTTTTGAATACTCTATGATTAAAACTATACTAACATGATAATGTGTAAATAATATGTAGGTACATTGTTTCTTATCAATTTACATTCGCATTGTATATACAATACCAGTTATTTTTACTTATATTGTTTATTGTTCATGAATAGATTTTAAAATAAAATTGAATCGCTATTCAATTTTCACTGTTTCACTATCAAGGTCTCGGCTATTACTGAAACTAGGCCGATAATTAACATCTGCATCATAAAGAAAGGTAATTACAATACATACATACATAGACTCACGCCTGTATTCCCCAGAGAGGGTAGCCAGAGATGTGCAGTTTCGCGCCCGTGTTATAACTCCTATGTAATAGGGGGCGACCCTATTGCCATTAACCAGGCACAATTCCAGACTCCGTCCTGCTACTGAAAATTTCCTAATGGAAAAACCCAATAACACTGCCCGACCCGGGGATCGAACCCAGGAGCTCGTGCTCAGCAGTCGCGCTTGCTACCACTAGACCAACGAGACAGTCAATATAATATTGCCTCTTAAATTAAGTCACGTACACTCGCTGAGTGCATGAGCCAGAGAGCATGCGGCCATCATCATCAGCTTGGTGGCTAAAAAGAGACCTGCCTGCTGATAAAGAATTTAAAAAAAGATTAAACTGTTCCCTTTTGAAATAATAATTTTCGTGAGTCATACTAATATAGGTATTAACCTTTATTACCTAACCTAACTTAACGGCTTTACTCACGGATTGATTTCGGGAATGCCCGACTAGTTTCGGACTCAAACGGAGTCCATTTTCAAGAGCGAGTGTAGTCGCGGCGTGCGGCATTGTCGTGCCGAAACTAGTCGGGCATTCGCGAAACCAATCCATGAATAGAGCCGTTAGTATTTAATACTAGACTGGCCCCTTGTAAAGAAAAGAGACTGGACTATTAGATAGATATTATTATGTATATTTGTGTCGCTTTAGTTCGCCTCAACTATCAGTAGTCTGCTTGCCTAAAAATTGTTCTAACGTAATGCACGCGCGCGCATTTGATAACAACTCACACCAGTGGTGGCGCGGGCGAAGGCTTCAAACAACTCCATTTTTACCGGCTTCAGATTGAAAAATGGCACAAGTCAGTAGTGTCTAGACTATGCCATTGGTTTTACCCAGCTTAGCTCCGGTTTACCTTTCACAAAAATTAACTCTTCGCCACTGACTCACACTCACAGTGGCAAATCTCCTTTACACCTTCAGATAACAAAAGCCATGACGTCAGCAGAACCACAAATAGATCATTAGATATACCACAAACTATCAGTCAACTTTGATAGTCGGACACCATGAATAAACATGCAATAATCGTAATATTCATAATATAGCGGCCATGACATTTCTGATGCATTTACACAAGCCTCAGATACCGACGAAATGTATCCATAACCTTATTTCATAGTAATGTCGTTGACAGAAGTGGTTCGGTAATAAAAATATACAATTTCATTAATAAAGTACCTACTTTAATTAACACTTAATGATACAAGGTTATTAAATAGGTCTGAAACTGTTGTTGCTACCACACAAGATGTTTCATCTCAACATTGATAGGGATCTCAATTGATAGGGTCGATATTGTCTCTTGTGGGACCGAATGAACCCCTAAGGAAGACCAAACAATGACATATACCTACTTACGTAGCGATTACGCTAATCTCAATCCCAATCTGTAATCTAGGTATATCCGACATAACACCTCAAAACAATGTCACCAAAAATATTATAAGCTATTTATGTAAAAGAGCAATCATGGAGTTTCTTGCCTGATTCTTCTCCATGAGAGCCTAGATCTAGGCTGCCCTTGGAACTGGCAACTAGAGTCAATTTTACAATAATATTAGAGTTATGGCTATTTATAAGTGCCTAAAATGGCCTACATGAGTAAAAATATTTTAATTGTGATCCAGACCGCAGTTTGCCAGATGTAAAAATAACAACACAATATGTATTAATTTTTTAGATTAAATAATTAAAAAAAGAAGGCTATGCTCCGTTAAGATTGGCCGCTATGATTGAAAGTCTGTAAAGAGGACATTATTCAGGATTTGTTTCATAACCTCCATAAGTGGTTATACTTATTACTTAGTAGAAAACAGACCAATTGCCAATTATCTGGCACAATATAATTGGATCGAGAACATGTCAATTACATTCGAGAACATGTTATTTCTTTATTTTCTTTTGTTTCATGTGATTTTATAACATTATCTTTGTTACATTAACTTCATTAGTATTTTATTTTAGACTTATCAAGACAAAAACAATACGAACGCTAACAAGGCATTGTAAGAAGTCAATGAACCGATTTTAAATAGTTTTTTTTCTATTTATTCGCTGGTTCCTACATTTGATTACAGGCTATTCAACTTTACACTACGTAGCTTATGAGATAAGAAACTGAGCGGACGCCATTTTGCATTGCTTTACATTTTAATAGTTTTTATTTAACACGTGTTTAATATTGTTATTTAGTTTGAATACAATATAATTAACTATTAAAAGAACTTCTATTGAACTTACTTTGCAGGTAAGTTATCAGAAAGGGAAGTTCCATATCTAAATGCATAAAATACATCAAAAATTTTCTTTTTCTGGTTGGGAAAAACTTATTGATAACTTGAAATATTTCTAAAGGTTTTATTTTTATTATTCAGAAACGAAATACGAAACAATAATGATGATAAATTATTATTATTATTTTCTGAACCCATTATTTATGTCATTTTGATGCAATATACCCAAATAATTGTTTCCGAAAATCACAAAATAGTGTCTTCTCATTCATGTTTTAGGTGATTTGCGCACTTTGCGAAAATGATTTTGAATTAAAACATTAAATTAACATTTTCTTCTCAACTGTACTAGGAAACGCGAAATTAAATCAAGACAAGTCAATGCTAAACTCTATATAGGTACTACATTATACACGAATGAAGCCATTCTGCAATCACTGATCTGTCGTAAAATTTAATGTAACGCCCGCCCTTAATAAATACACATATGTAACTTATTAATAATATAAAAATGCATTTCAAAATGAGTCAAGATTTTATTTAATGCCTACGACCGGCGGCTGCATCTTAATTAATTTGTCATAGTGACTAACTTGTACAAAACCTGAATAAGACAAAATGGATGTGGTCGACAACTATAGTTACAATCTTAATTTCGATTTACACAGTGTCAATTAAAATTAACCAATAATCTCTTGCAGGAGGCTTCTTTGATATTTGGCAACTTTTTTCCTACGATAATTTACAAAACATAATTATATTCCCCAAAAAAGTGCCTCAAAGCTAGCGACTGACTGCTAAAAACATTAGGTTAAGTTCAAATATGCGTAGTAGAGGTGGTTATATTCTTTGGCCCGATACCACACGCAATAGATTTATTATTATTTAAAACACATTTTTGTTTTTATACAGAACAGTAAGTTATAGAAAAAAGTTGGCAGGTATGATAAGATATATTGCCTTTAAAAGGTTGATAAGTAATTGAAAATAACCCTGTATACTAACGAACGTTGCAATTGGTACAAAAATGTGTGTCAAAACGCATAGTTTCCCAGCTGATTTACAAGAAATATGCAACTTTTGCATAGTTATTAAAGCATTATGGTATTAGCTTCGTGGTTAAAGTGCAACCCTTAAGAATTATTGTTATTGTCAAGTCTCTTGTATGACTTAAAAATATACACTATCTAGTATCTAATCAATTTCTACAGTAATCTACCTTAGAGCACTTATCCAATAAATCTTGATATCTAGGTACCATAGACTCCAGGATTCTCGTTTTTCCAATTTTTTGGATCATAATAGTGCAATACATTTTCTAAAATTTGCAATTTAATCTGAGAGGTAGTAGACCATAAATATATTCCAAAGATTAGAAGGAATTCAAGCCATAATTTTTAAATATTCGATTTATCAACAGATAAAGAATAATCCTGTTCTAAATGCACATAACTACAGTCAATGATTTGAATTAATCGATTAATTCGTACACTTAATCGATTTTGCACATCGTTCGGTCTTGGCCTTGTTAGTCTAAGCTCGTCTAAATAAGGGTAAGGCAGAGATTCCACACATCCAGCCATACATTTTTGAACGCACAACATGGCGTCGGTCGTCGGCAGGACTCTGATACATACCTTTATTTTGAAATACTTAAAATACAATAGGAATAACATTTGAAATGTATATTGTCGATTTTATTCGAATTTATTTATTTGGTATTATCTGGATGACTTGTTACTTTGTGTGGACGTTTTTAAATGATATTTCGTACCTACTAAGTTTATAAATTAAATGTGTTATAGAAAACCGAGATAGAGAGTCGTGATAGCCTAGTGGTGGAGACCGTTGACTGGCAAGTCAGTGGTCTCGGGTTCGAACCCAAGGCGCGCACCTCTGACTTTTCGTAAGTTATGTGCGTTTTATAAATTAATTATCACTCTCCGTGCCTCGGATAGCACGTTAAGCTGTTGGCCCCGGCTGTCAATTGTAGATCTTTGACAGTCGTTAAGGGTAGTCTGAAGCCCGAAAGTCTGACAACCAGTCTTACCAAGGGGTATCGTGTAACCCAGTATGTGGGTTGTGGAGGTCTGATAGGCAGTCGCTCCATGTAAAACACTGGTACTCAGCTGCATCCGGTAAGACTGGAAGCCGACCCCAACATAGTTGGGAAAAGGCTAGGCAGATGATAGAAAACCAAGATACAATAGTGAAAACAGCATTGAAGAAAAACTTTCCTAACTTCCTCAGTGGCCTAATTAAATTCCATTAAACAAAGTAAAGCATATTTACCATTTTTTCATTGGCAAAAATACCAAAACGTTTATTACAAAGCCGAGGGCTTTCCCTTTCATCTCCATACAAGGCAAGTCTCAAGATAGAATTTACGTCGCGTGCCATAGTAAAGAATTACCAAACAGTCTGACCTGTCTATTCAATTGCCAAAATAAAATGAGCCTTTACTAACAACAATAGAGTATGCAATCGTACAGTGCTTAATATGTAAAGGTCTTGAAATTCTGGTCCTGATCGCTGATCGTACGTTGGTTTTGATCAGTTTTTGTGATGCGAAGGATATTTTCTTCTTAAACTCGATTATAGGGTTTTTTGTATCAAACTCAATTAGGTACTATTACATTATACTTCTTATCGTCTGCAGCCCAAATGGGTCTTTGACTCCATAGCAGGTGTGGTCTTTTGTAATAAATAAGATTAACTAATATAACGACTAAAATAGTCATTGCCTAGTAGTGGTACCTATGTATGTCCGTTTAACTACCAAATGAAAAGCCATAAGTTAAAACGCAACAACAACACTGACTTTTTGAATGTTACTACGTAACATACTCGTACCTCCTACTTAGCCTTATTATTCCCAAACTTTGTTGATCAGATGCAGCTGAATATCTGTTTTCTACGGAGCGACTGCCTATCTGACCCCCGCAACTCAAAGGGATACGATATTCTAAGGTTAGATTAGTTGTCAGGATTTTATGAGGGTACTGACTCCCTATATCGACTGTCAAAGATCATGACATCCGGGGCCAACGGCTTAACGTGCTTTCCGAGGCATGGAGCAGGTGATATTTAATTTATAATACGCACATAACTTACGAAAAGTCAGATGTGAGCGCCTTAGGTTCGAACCTGAGACCTTTGACTTGGCAGTCCAACGGTAATACCTCTAGGCCATCAATTATTAGATTAGGTACAAAATAGAGTTTAGAGAGAATATAAATATTAGAGAAATATTCATAGAACGCGTAAAATCTAACATAATAATACAGGAGGAAAGATTATTGATGACTATTTTTACCAAAAGGTTATTTCAAATAGTTTTTTTTTTCGTAAAAATATCACTTGTCATTGAGTTGAAACACTAACTACGTATGACGTAAAAATTCTAAATTAGACAAAAATTACGCAATATGCAACGCAGTACTAAGAGAAAGAGCTAGAAAAACGTGGTTAGCACTAAGTCTAAGCTACTGTTTGATGGTTTGAATGCAAATGAGGCGCGGCGTCAGACCATTTTAGGCATAGACTGCGCGAAAAAATTCGCAATACCTACGTCGTCATCGAATCTTTGTCATTGTGTATAGCTGTCGTGGTGGCGCATTGGTTACGGACCCGCTTTCCAAGCGCGTGTGGGTTCTCGAACCTGGCATGTACCAATGTGAGTTTTTCAATGTCCTATGTTCTTTCTTAGTTAATCTAAGATACCACTGACTAACGGTGAAGGAAAACATCGTGAGGAAACCTAGACGTAATAGTCTGAAATCGCCAACTCGCAGTGATCTAGCGTGGTGATTAATGCTCTATCCTCCTCTGTATGGGACAGTTTCAGGCTAATTTGTTTTGTTGTTGTTTTGTTTATCGAATCTTTGACGTAGAAATGTGAAACCTTCAGAGCTAATTATAGTTTAGTTAGTGTTTGGTTTTTAACCTCCAAAGGAAAAACGGGTGTTATAAGTTTAACGTCTATGTCTATGTGTCTGTGTGTCTTTCTGTGGCGACAAAGTTACAATAATCGCGTCTCCTTGCGCAGCTCTATTAACCTGTAGACTAAAATCAAAAACATTTAAAATTAAAATCTACTAAATATATCCCTACTCGCGTATTAATACGTATTATCACAACGTGCAGCGTATTATCTGGATAAATTATTTTAGAAAAATAATTTTAAATTATGTAGACATTAAGTTCCACGAATGATATTATGTTGTTATTATAATTTTATCACCAGACAAGTTATAATATGCAATAAGTTTAAAATTAAATGAGTTAGCCTTGTATAATTATAACTACATTCCATAAAAGATATAAATATAAAAAAATATAATTAATTGTGACTTAAACTCTGATATGCAACGCGCACAATATCACTTGTAGTTTATATTGTAATAAACTATGCTATGCATCTATGTTAATAGAAATATCAGAAACTTAACAGCTAACTTGTAGAATAATATTAATAAGCTCTGTTAATAGTGATAGATAACCTATGCTACGCTAAACAAATGAATAAATTACTTATGACTTATGGTTCATTCCCTTTCATTGTGACAAGCAAAATAGCTAAAATATTTTTGAAACATTAACACTAACAAAAATATTTGTTTAACAAAACGTTTAGCTATTCTGCTAAATTTCATTTATTACTATTTAGATTTTACTTGCATCATAGATTAAAAGACATACACATATTATGACTGAACGATTTTTTATTAGGTATCATCTGTTTCAAAACACTTAGGATATCCTCGAGATTTTAGTCTTTTTTTATCGTACGGTTGATGAACAACCGTAGGCCCGTAGGCCCGTAGACCCGTAGGCCTCTGACATGGCTTTACACTGTTGAAAATTCTCTCAGGTGCGCTGGATTCCTCATTATGTTTTCCCTCACAATTTTAGCAAATGATAATTAACTTCTAAAACGCACATGAGACGACCTTTCACTTAGCAGTCCGTCATATCACTGGTGGGGATTTTGGGGTACCTAAATACTACAGCGGTGTTTCAATTTAGCGATGGTCAAAACTTCGTATTCTTAACAACTTGATATTATTTTGCTTATCGTGATATACGGAACTAGTTTTTCATTTGTATAGGTAGTAGTCTAAGGTACTTAGGTTTAGGTATACCTACTACCTAGTTATAGTAGCTGAATTGTGAAATCTTGTTTGCTAGGCTGCTTGATAAACAACTGTTAGATTGTTGTTCTAAACTACACTAGATTAACTATTATACTATAATATATAAGCTCATAAATGATGGTTAAACATTTTTTTAAATTAACCACCATGCATCCTTTTCCGTTTAATATAAAAAAGCAATTACCTCAATGTGAACAGAAAACAGCTATTTAACACATCAAATTAATGATCCGACAAAATAACTCTTTAGCTAATAATGGCGAATTTTGACAGTCGATCCATAACGGTTCAAATCCATTGTCTACAGCCGATGCGTCCGCTATTTTTTTAATAAAAAAAAATCTATCAAACCCTTTCTATTTGTGGACATCTGCCGAAATCGATTTTGCATTTTTTTCACAAAAAACTAACGGGTGCAAAAAGGTACCTACGTTCCGATAGTTTTTGTGATCAACAATGTTTGGCAAAACGGCAACCCTTTGATCAAATATGGTGGTGTAATCAGATTTCGGCATGTGCTATCTTTTTTTTCCTTTTTTTTTTCAAGAAACTCGATCTTGAGTGGAGTGTGGCAGTCTTTTGTGGCTGTCAAATGTTTGCTTTCGCCTATCGTCTTCCGCGTAGAAAAAATCGGCACGAGTCTATTGTAGGCAGTCACTTACGTTTCTATTATACATTTCTCAACACATGCTGTGATGTGATAAAAGGGTTTTACAACTTTTTTATAGTATTATATGCAGTTGAATTGAATCATTAAAAATGCAATTGGTTTTTCAGTGAACACCTTTCATAGATATTTTATAAAACACAGGCAGGCTAGGGCAGGTTATCAGATATATAAAAAAAGTCACGTTCTAATTATAAAATATTTTTTTTCTTCTTAAATTGGCTTCTAGTAAATTTGCCAGTGTCACATATTTTATGATAACTTGGAACTATTTAAATGTAACTACTTATTTTATCCTTATAAATTGAACGATATATTTGCAGCCTGGTATGAACTTTACGGAAAGGGAAATGTTTGAGTAATTATATGAATTACTATTAAAAATAAGGGCTTTACGGACTGAAAATACTTTTTTTTATCATGTACAACAAAATATAACTGCTGTTTAAACAGAAAGTTTCGTATTTAGACCAATTTGAAATTTTAAAGCTCTTCTTAGATTGAGTTCATTATAAACAAGTTCTATGTGGCGATGGTATCAAACTAGAATACAGATAAATTGGAGCTAGAATTACCTAGCTTCAATATAATATTAAGAATCTACGAAATGTACTTAAAACTATTATTTGATATTCGTTTGTTTTATTTGATAATAGTCGTTTTGATTAAATTTTTCGCACTGAATAATATATTGACTAAGTTATCTAGGTATTGACCCTAACCCCATAATGGATTTTCAATTCCTTGCAATGATTTTCAGGTAGTAGGGACTGTTTCTCATTTGGCTTTCAGCTTCATACGCCCTGCATATGCTGAGATGGCAACCATTTTGATGAGGGCATGTCGGTGGCACTTTTTTTATTTTATTTTTTATTATTATTTTCTGTTATTGTTTGTTATTTTCTTCTTTTATTTGTTTGTATTTTCTGTCTTGATTTATTCGTTTTATGTTCATATTTTGTTAATGTAAGCGTCATCGGTTTGTACTCCTTGTCAAATAAATGTCTTTTCTTTCTTTCTTCATTCGGAAGAAGTACAATAGATAATGAAATAGCTTCATATAATATTGTGATGATTGTTTGTTCTGCAACGGTTGTTGTAATCCGATCAAACATAAGTGGATAGGTACGTGCAAACAATCTATTGGTTTTGTTTTTAACCCTTCACTGTTGGGATATTATTTTGTTAATAGCTTTTTAAACCAGCTTTTGGTATTTATCGGTACTTGTCATGGTGGCGCATTGGTCACGGATCCGCTTTGCAAGTACGTGGGAGTTCGAACCTACCATGTCACAATATTACTTTTTCAATATCATATGTGCTTTCTTAATTAATCTAAAACACCATTGACTAACGATCAAGGGAAACATCGTGAGGAAAGTCTAAAATCGCCAACACGCTTTAAGATGACGCGTAATCGTAACAGGTGATTAATGATCAATCCTCTATATTCAATATTAATTCTCTATAGATATAACAAGAGACCTGTGTTGCAGTGAAACAGTTATAGGATGGTTTATTTTATTAATGTTTAGATACACAATCAAGCCATCATCATAAATGACGACGGACGTCCATCTGTCAGTCCATAGACTCTCATAACTGAAAATCAAAAATTGGTGTGCCACCCAGTTGTTACAGATTTTTTAAAATCTATATTGTCCCGATGCTGGGCAAAAGTCTCCCCCAATCCTCCTTTCTTTCTGTGGCAGTCTCCCACTAGTCAACCTTGAAATCTGCAGAAAATGCAGATAATAAAAAACATTATTTATTAATAGTATTCCTTTATTTGAAAATCCTTGCGTCCCACAAAGTCCATAGACTAGGTCACGATAGCGTTGACATTGATTAACACCTTCAATACACTCTTCTTCCATTTTCAAAATGATTTGCCAGTTTTTAACTTCCACGTTGCCCCCGTACATAGCATTAATACCAACATAACCACGCAAATAAATTACATTGAACGCGAAGAAATAAATTACATTACCATTTTACACAACAAAATATAAGTACGGTCCACTTTCTCACAGAAAAAAAAACATTTTTAAATTTTGAATCGTCTTATAATGATAGATCATCTCGTGCGAGTACATTAATAGATTATTTCAATATAGAATTGGTCACCTGGTCCCCCCCTGCCCTCCCCCTCGTCAGGTGTTATTTCACCTGTAGAGCTAGTCTTGTTTTGACAGGTGGGCAAGCATTGTCACAGGATTACTGCGTCCAGCAGCGCGTTTTTTGCAATGTTTAAATGGTGTTTCTTTTTTTTTGGTCGCGTTCTCTATGCAAAATAGTAATTTAATGGCGTTGTAATAGGTCCTTGTGGTGTCTATATATTCTTAGTGACTGAAAGTAGCGAATAGGGATATTTTTTTCTGTGTTTATTCTTGTATAATCCGTGTTGCAAGCTAGTGATTGCATAAAGTTTGTATAACTTCTATCAACAATCGTACTATTGTTGATCGAAGGTACTTATATTAAGTACTTCAATGACGTAAATTGGAGATAAATTAAACTACAAGTCTAAAAACCTATCTTAACTATGGTTAAAACTGTGGTCCTTTGTAACCCTTCCACCCAAACTAATTACTAATAGAAAGTTTTTAAAAAATCTTTTGACGAATTGACAATTTTAAACAATTTAAACTGGCAAGAGCCGTTAAACAAACTACATAAATATATGAGTCACCACTTCCAGAGAAGGTTACGGCGCGGCATATCAAAATGCGCTAGAACAAACATAAAACAATTTACTGACAATAAACAAATTTTAAACATTGGTGCTAATTCTCTTGCATACGCTCTAAATTAATTTTTGACATCGTATCTTTCTTTCTAACAGAGATCATTAGAAAAGGACAAAATTTGATTTTGATTTAATTTGACAGATTAATTATTATTATCCTTTTTCGATGGTTTTATTAGAAAGAGATGTATGTAGATATTTAAACTAAAATAAGTTTAGCCTGATGTACTACAGGAGAATTAGCACCAATTACGTGATAATAACAATAACTAAGTCTCATAAGGGCCGATCAGCCATAAAAACAAAAAGTTTTCAAACTTTTACTCAAAAAACTCAAAGGTTTTATTTAAAAAGTATCCTTTAAAACTCTACAATACCTCTACACTCTACAATAAAACCATCCCCGTCGTTTGATGGCGCTATTTAGAACTTCATCTTCACTAATCGCATTAATCCATTCTAAGTTGGACATTAAAAGATACGACATAATGTTACAATGTGTCAGCATTATAAAGAAAAAAGTTACTTATGTATTTATTCCTAGGTTGAAATAATTATTTAATTTAGTGTAACCGATGGCCTTCATAAACATGACTGAATTAAGTAAATAACATTTGTAATGAGACAGAAAAAAAATGTAACTTTTGCAGAATCCTACATTTACACTATACCAACCTAACAAGCCATATTATATGTTACAGGAGTTACAGAAATCAGGTTCTACGACACAATAGCGTCTGCCCTCGACGTCCTTTTAGAATTCCTTCAAAATCTGGAAGACTCATCAATATACGGACAAAAACCATCACAAAAAGGGTCCTACCCGATTTTTATTTGATGGAATCCATCGAAGCAAGTATGAGAAGTGAAGAGGGCGAACGCTCGCCCGCCAAACGGACCGCGACGGCAAAAATGTGCATAATTGGCATCGAAATGGAGAAAAAACCTTTCAAAAAGTGACCTCTAAACGTTAGGAAAAAGTGCACGGATACAGGGTGTGACCTGTGACGGGTTGTTGTGTAATAATAACAAACAAGGGACGCTCGCCTCCTTAGCGTTACTATTTAATTAAGGGTCTTAAACCCTGCTGCCGACAAAAAAGTAAAGAACCAGTGATTTAGTGTAAAACATGTACCTACATTCATAAATCAGGAAGTTGGTTTACATCGTAGCATAAATAAGAAACGACGCGCGACGAAATAAAAAAAGCATATTAAAAAATAGTAGATAATTATTTATTAATGATATCAAGTTAGAGAAGAAAGAACTTGTAGAGCAATTCATAGACTATGAAAACGATAGGTTAAGTTTTTTGATTGTTTAATTGACAGGAGAATTTTGATACAGTTTCCAGCTTCTATTAATGATAGCATCTTTATGTAATAATCCAATTTTTTAAATATGTAAGCACAAATAACTCTCACTTCACTAATTCTATTGCGATTTCCGAATAGCTTTCCGACTGAGTTGTAAACCCATTGACGTGTAAAACTATCGCAATTAATATTAATTAGAATTGAGCCACAGTACCGAGTAATTGGTCGTTGTACATGTAGTTATAGCAATAGATATGTGAGAATAAATATTTATTTTGTTAGAATACTAGCTAAAAATAATTAATCAAATCAAATCAATCATTATTTTATTCATTCATTTCGGATGTAACAGGATCACAAGTTTAAAAATAATGATAATTGTATCACCAAATTAAGTCGTAGGTTTTGCGATAAATTTTCATGATGAAAATTAAAATTAACTGATGAACTAATTTATGCTCACTTTACTTTCTTGGCTTTACTTGAGATTCGCATGAAACTTTTGTTTTGACGTTATAGGTAAGTAGTCTATAAGTTTTCATGAAAGTACAACGCAATGCCTTATTAAAATCACGGATTTCATTGTTATTATCCAATGTTAGAGCATTTTAGAGATTAAGTTAGCGTGGTGGCGTCCCCGTTCCTAAACGGTCATCCTTTTGGATGATTAAAAGGTGACGTATTAAGAGTAAGTCAACTAACATATAACTTACAAATAACTGCAAAGGAATCCTGCTTTGCTAATTCTGTTTAAAATTACTAATTTAACAAAACATTTTACTTAAACAACATTTTACCCAAAATAAAGGATCAACATTGTTCTTTTAAATCCTGGCGTTCACACATCATGACTCACTGGCCATCCATCTACAAACAGACATCTCCTGTATATCGATGCATTTCTATAAGGGATTGATTTATTCAAATCGAGAATCTTTTGATTGTCGGCCATGCCGCGGGCCAGCACACGACTTATTTGTTTTTCATTGGCAATTATATTTTATTTTATTATAAGAGTATCTCGCATGATCCCTTAATGTCTAATTTCCGCGAAATTCGTCTCGGTTGCGAACTTAGCAACAAAAACCTGAGCATCATGCAACGTTTTCATAAGATAATCGCGTGATTATGATAAACTAAACGCTATTACAACTTTGTTGCACGCGAGTGTCCGCTTGTTTAGATTTTTCTAACATTTTTAACGTGATTTATCAAGTTATATCCGCTTATTTATACGTGGATAGTCAACTAGAGATTTTAAATATCGGGTATTGTTTTTTTACTACTAGGCAAGCAAGCATACCTACGGCTTGATAGTAAAAGGTAACCGTAACCTATTGACATTTTCATCATCTGCACGTTGTCAACCCTTTGCAGGGTTTTAGAAGGGGAGGAAGGTTCATTGGATTCCACGACGATATTGATATATCAGATAGTGGTACTAACTACCCCGGTCAAACTGCCCATTCGTGCTAAGACTCTATCACCATTAAACTTACTAAAATATAATTACTAAGTAGGTATACTAAATTATGATACTTAAGATACACTTTACTAAAGTGTATATAGAATTTCATATTTTCCGCCCGACCTCTGAAACCCATTTTCCGGTAGACCTCTAGGTCCCAATTTCCAACAGACTTATTTTTTTGTCGTAAATATAAAGGAACGTCCATGCCATGATGCTGTAGATAAATTGGACTTCATAATCATACCAGTGTCATTAGAACTTTATCTAAGTTTAGAAGGTTTAGCCATTCATCTTAAGTGTGAACAATTTAGCTATTACAACAAATAAGGCTTTTTATCGTAATAAATAAAACATCATAATAGAGTCGCTATTATATTTTTATTTCAGTCACTAGAGTACATGATCACTATTCATCACCGACATTAACATTATTACCTATGCAAATTCCATAACAGGCAGCTGATAACGCACGCGCGCTTTTTTTTAGCCACAGAGCCTATTAAACAAAAAAATATAAATATGCAAACCATCTGCCTTCAAAAAAGTCCGATCTACCGACAAACCACTAAAAATCGCACTACGAAATAAAAAAAATGTCATCTGCATACAACATCTGGTCAATATAAAAACATTTTGTGCCCACAGATAAAAAATACATGCTAAAAAGCGCGCGGTTTACAAAAAAGTTTAAATAAAACTATAGTTTTTTGAGTTGGCAATGCTGACGTTTTTTTAATCGCGGCATGTGCCAAACTTCCGCCGTTCGCATTGATGCTTAATTTTTTAATAGTAATGGCGATAATATAGGTACACTTCAGTTAGCATTTTTTGTCCATTATTGATTGTTTGAAGTACTTTTGGCCATTGTTTATTAGATAACATTTAGTGGTTCATTAATTTAAACAGTTCATTAATTTATGACGCACCGTTTTTATTTACATCAGTTTTTGTAAAATCCTTCACGTCTAGAGAACACGTTTTTCATCGCCTGAATAAGTCTAAATAAGAATTTTCTTTTCTTGCTTTTTACTTAATTTACTTCATCGTGTAGTTAATGAACAACCTAGTGTCAGAGTTTAAACCGTAAGCCTCTAAGTTGACTTTATACAAGGTTGAAAAATCTCTTAGTAGTGCAGGTTTCTTTACGATTTTTTCCTTCAAGTTAAGAATTTGAATGTTAAAAACCTAAACACAACTTTTATTTATATTTTTTATTTATAGACTCACGCCTGTATTCCCTAGAGGGGGTAGGCAGAGGTGCAGTACACCCACGTTTCGCCGGCTATGTTATAAGTCCCATGTAATAGGGGGCGAGCCTATTGCCATTAACCGGGCACAATTCCAGAATCCGTGCTGCTACTGAGAATTTCCTAATGGAAAAACCCAATAACACTTTGCCCGACCCGGGGATCGAACCCAGGACCTCGTGCTCAGCAGTCGCGCTAGCTACCGCTAGACCAACGAGGCAGTCAACAAACACAACTTATACGTTTTTTTTACATTATAGCATTTTTAAGGTAGTCGGCCATTTTGACATAATAAGTACCTATAATGTATAAACATACATAAATTTTTATTTATGATGTACCTATACCTACTTACCACGTACTTACTGTCGCGTACGGTTACGGTACGGTACGGTGCCACGTACGGTTATTCGACGAACGTATTTTTTTTGTTTTAGCAATTTTTTTATTGAAAACACTGAAGCTTATCTATCAATAATTACCAAATAAAATAAAATATTTAAAACATCGATTCACAAACTGACGAAAAAATGGTACTGAACCATTTTTTGTCTGCCTTTTTAAATAATATAGGTAGATAGACCGTATTCTTAATGTAACGACATCTCATCGCAATTATGTACTTATAATTATTAAGACATTTAATAAATAAATGTAGCTTCATAAAGTTATATTGAAATGTTAATTTTTACTGTTTATTTCTGATGCCGTCTACATAAATGTTCTATTATTAGATAAAACATAATTAAGTTTTATTTATTGCTATGTCTCATGTCCTAATAGACCAATTAAAAATAAAATACCATTATAATTTATCGGACTGAAAGCAATTCATAAAAAAATAATTAAATACAAATATAGACATTTGAGCAAAAAAAAAACTGTAAAGAGACGCGCTTAAAAAAATAACTTTCAATTTTACTTTTTTTAATATCTACACTAGGTAAAGGTAAACCAAACTGTTGCCTTGCTGTTTGCATCTGCTGAACGATTCATCTTGTCATTAAACACATGCTACCAAAATTAATTTCACTGCATTGCACCAAAACACAAAAGAATAAAAAAGCGAATGGCATAGTCTATGGCCGCTAAAAAAAGGCTGCATAAGCACGAGCCACATTTTTTTAGATTTTCTCTTCTGCGAGTGTGTGTTATTATGATCTGAACAATTGCTGATCAAATTAAGAAAAAAGTGCGGTCCTTACTGTTGTTGGCATAATGTAGATAAGATGAGCAAATATTAGAACGAATTTTATTGATTCTTAGGAAAGAAAGAAAGAAAACACTACGAATATCCTCTTATAAGATAAATCAATGATGAAAAGGTATAATGTAATAATAACAATTTTTGTATAATTACAATTTTTTTAACGGTCTTGGTCGTTGGACTAGTGGTAAAGTAGGTATTCGATCGTTCCGAATTTGAAAGTGCAATAATTTTAGAAAAGCTGAAGAACAGTCTTTGCTTGTGGTCGTTTAAGCGTAGAAAAAAGTAAAATGTTTTATAGGATCCATAGTTAAAGAATAGATGGAGTATGATGACAAGGCTGGATAAAAGCGAATACAACCCGTGCGGATAAAGAATGGGATTAAAAGTGACGCTAGAACTATTTGCTTCTCGCTCACACACTAGATCTTTGATGTATCTTGTTCTTACTCGCACCTACAGGAATATGAGGAAGACACGCCATTTTTAAACCCATTCTTATTCCGCACGGGTAGTAGAAGAAAAGAACATGTTACATACATCCCCCACAAATAAAATGGAAATAACTAGCAAGTCTTGACTGACGTGATATAACGTGACACCGTGTTGGCAATATAATTTCACTAGCAGTGTTTTTGAGCATTTTCTTTCATTGCCGTTACAATACCTTTCCCAGACTAAAGGTAGAAAACTACAGAAGTGCAAACGGTATGTCTCTAATTTGCCTAAAATCATTAAGTAATAAATAAATATTTTGTTAATACTCCTTCACTAATATCAAGATTATGACATCGATATAACTCTGTGGGCTACTAAGCACCATAGAACAAAAATAATTATACTGGAAATGTACAGCTTCATGTGCCGTGTGTACCACATCATCTTTAAGAGAATAAAAGGAACATCCACACTAAGCTAACGCTATCACAAAACCACGGAAGTGGCCGCAACGCGCCGCCTCTTCCTGTCTTTTTAACTTCCTTGCCAAATTGTACCTTTTTATCAAACTTTTTTACTAATTTTTTTTCATCATCACGCTGACAATTAAGACGGATGGAGCACGGCTCGTGCCATGTCAGCTGCACCGACATACTTTTGCTTTCTTTACGATTTTGCGGTGCGTTTTCGCATAGAAAGTGTCCATTATAGATCTGAATGTTAACATCTGTGCTTGATGACAACTGTTATTATTATTTTATTATTATTATTAGCCCAAACTGTCCCACTGCTGGGCAAAGGCCTAAACCCTTACTCTCACATGACAACTGTTAGGTATTAAAAAATTGTTTCATATGCTGTTAGATTGCCTAAGTTTTATCACTACATAGTATAAAACAAAGTCGCTTCCCGCGTCTGTCTGTCCCTATGTATGCTTAGATCTTTAAAACTACGCAACGGATTTTGATGCAGTTTTTTAAATAGATAGAGTGATTCAAAAGGAAGGTTTATATGTATAATACATGCATATTAGCGTAACCGTGCGAAGCCGGGGCGGGTCGCTAGTATTCTATAAAATGATACAAATTTAATAGAAAACAACAACATGATTGGAGTTAAAGTAATACTAGTCCTCTCTTGTGAGACTAGAACTCTTGGAACTCTATGGGACCATGAGCCTCGACCTTCGTGGTGAAGGTTAAGTTGCCTCTGGCCTTGAATATACAGCCGCATTGAGTACAAATTTTAATTTGTTTGTTTAACATCTTCGTTATTTCGATTAAGCTTTCTTCGTTATAGCAAGCTGTTGTATAAGTATTATAATGATGTCCTCCTCGACGTGTTCCGTCAACGGCGAACCTTACCTAGGTTTTGATGATTAGCGCGAATGTGGCTGGCGAAGCCGAATTTAGTTTTAAAGGCCCTGTTGCAGGGCACACAGAGCAGTTGGCCAGCAGAGTCGTAGGTATAAGTGAGGAAGGCTTTGGGCGATTCTTTCGCAGAAGGCGTTTTGCATCGAGATCTTTTAGTCGATGCTTTAGTCGAAGTATTATAAGCTGTAACTATACTGGTGTGCTTTCCCTTGCATTATATTCCAAATTCCTCTGTCTCTGAAACTTTGCAGTGTTCACTGATCCTTGACGTCTATTCACTAGGGAAGTTAAACAAGGAATGTCTTTCTATCTAAAATATTTAGTAATTAAGGCCCAGTTTCAAAATATAATAATATGTATTAAGTTTCCTAGAATTTGTATGAATTTTTCTGTTAGATAAGTTAACAGGATCTTACCAGTAAACTGTGTCTCATTATCATCCTGTATTAGTCCACTGCTGAACATAGGCCTCTCCTAATGCGCTACTATTGTGCGCTCATTAAGGTACTCATATTTTGCTATAATTGGGTTGGCGATCGCAGTAACAGATTATTACTGTTACACAGGAGGTTGCTGTTGCCTGTCCTCCGGATCTTTCCCTTAGTCGCTTCTTCCGACACCCGACGAGTAGGGGTGGTTCAATTCTTAGGCCAGAAACCACACGGCGCAGTAAACTGTGTAACAGGCCATAAACCTATACAAAAATAGATTGAAGCTTTTGACACGTGAAGCTGACGAACTAAAGGTGTTTTATGTGAGTTTGACACTAAATTTGGTATGTGTTAACACCGTTAACACTAATAACTTAAGCTTAATTTAAAGTCTATCTCATTAGGCAAGGTATCAAGTCATATATGAGTTGGACCCATTTTCACCGCATACTGGTAAAGTGACATTTAGTAAACTGGCAGATAATCATATGGCATAATGGCAGACTGATAATAAAACAAAGTCGCTATCCGCCGTCTGTCTGTCCCTATGTATGCTTAGATCTTTAAAACTACGCAACGGATTTTGATGCGGTTTTTTTAAATAGAGTGATTATTAAGGAAGGTTTATATGTATATTGCACCCGTGCAAAGCCGGGGCGGGTCGCTAGTTTGATATAAATTCTATTTTTTTTTCTTAGTTCTTAGGCTAGTTAGGTTAGTTTCTAGGCTCTTAGTTTTTTTGAACATTATAACTATTATTTTGTTATTTCTAGACTGATTCGTGAGGACTTATTTATTTTCTACAGGGTTATTTATGTATTTGCTTCATGATTTATACCATGAAGCAAATACTTATAGCAATACTACAGTACCTATATTTTACCGATTTTTTTTTATCATATAGTTTTCGAAATCCACCTTCGTTCGTAATCACCACGTTCTAAAATCTTCTTATAAATTCTTATAAATGGCAATTCATTATGATACATTTAAATACGACACAATCAACCACAAAAATCGCTTACAACACACCATCTTCGTAGCGTCCATTATGCGGCATCAATTTCATACTCATCTAATTTATAACAACAGATTAAATTCGTAGTAGATAATGTGATGTGCAACCAAATGGCGCGGAACGTTGAACGAAGATTCTTAAAAAAATAAAATAAAAAACTGCGATCTCGTGCTAGATAATTAAGGCTTTTGAAGTATTTATTACGAAAAAAGTTTTTTACCTGAGCTAGCTAAATTCTGTGTGTACAGGTGGCTTGTTTTAAGATAGCTTTTTGTTAGTTGTTGATAGAACGTTGTTTTTGATATTAGCTAAACATTGACAGTTTTTTTTTCTTTATTCTTAATTATCATGGCTTAATAAAAATAATATCATTATTCATGATATGAGTACTTAATTATACTGACATAAAGGTACTTTAATAAAGTATAGGTTTATACCTTTTCCTAATGAAAAAAACGTTTATAAAAAATATATTCTTTACTATAATATTTAGAAATAATTAAATTCTGTATTTTATTTTTAAAACTTAAAACTCCATAATCCTTCTAGCCTTATTATCCCCAAATTTTGTTGAAGTCGGCTTCTAATCTAACCAAATGCAGCTGAATATCAGTTTTCTACACAGCGACTGCATATCTGACCTCCGCACCCAAAGGGATATAATATTCTGAAGTTAAATTAGTTATAGTACTGAATCCCTTTAACGACTGTCAAAGATTTTACGTGCTTTACGAGACACGGAGCAGGTGATAATTAGTTTATAATACGCGCCTAATTTACGAAAAGTCAGAGGTGCGTGCCTTGGGTTCGAACCTGAGACCTCTGGCTTGCCAGTCAAACGGTCACACCACTGGGCTGCTTTTTTAACTCCATTTATCAGTTTTTCAAAAGTGCATCACACCGTATACATAGGGCCGTCACATACGTGCACCGAATCTATTCGATGTGTGATCGCTAAAAAACAGCAGAACCCTCATTTTTTATCAACTTCGAAAGAAATTGTAGAAAAAATATACGATTTCGCAGATGTTGGTTTTATAAATTTCTTGCACGTGTTTTGATATTTTGGGGATCCCTATTAATGAAGAATAAACCTTTCTTTTGATCAAGAACATTTCACACTCGTTTAAACGTTCATTCATTTAATAAAATTAAAACTTTTACAGTTTATTTCCTTAGGTACTTACATAGATTTATTAACACATAGATAATTAATAGTACCTAATTGAAAGAAGTCTTCCATAAATCAAGCTTCAATACCTACGAGTATATCTTCTACATAATTATGTTATTTTTAGTGTTCAATCCACATACAATGAGTTTGTCAAGAAAATTAAATCTAAATTGTCTTATTTATCACAATAAAACAAATTAATCTTAACACTAGCTCTAAAAACTAATATCTACGTCACAATAGGTATCATCTGCGGGACCCAAACATTCTACTATTCTCAATCAAGCATTTTTTACTCAAGTGTGCGGTCCCCTAATTTATGAAATCGTTCAAAATATAAAAGAGGCCTAATTACAAATGAATCGAGGAACTGGCCATCATACCTAATGATGCCCGCGAAATATTGTTTATGATTATTAGTCCATTACATTAAATTGAGTTTTAAAATATCGTAATTATCTACGACAACATTAAAATATCTTTTAGGTGAATTCAATTTCGTATTTGACTATTAGACAGGCTATAATTTAATATTAGGTCCTAATTTGAGTATAGAAAAAGAATTTGAATATCTTTTCGATATTATTTCTGCCTTACAAGACTTTCATAAGGCTACTAGCTTCAGCCCGCGGCATCGCCCGTGTTGTATATTGATAAATCGTAGCCAACATCTGACGCCATCTATTATCATAAGACCATTACCGTTTTTTACTCGGGAACATTACTTTTTTCAGGATGAAAGGTACTCTGTCCGTTTCTGTACACCTGACATCGTACGAGTATATGCAAAATTTCAGAATAATCGGATCAGTGATTTAGGCCTGAAAAGGAAACAAACAAAGTACTTTCTTTCGCATTTATAATAGGAAGGATAGCTAGAGAAATTCGAAGAAGGAGACAATTCTGAGCCTGGGGCCAAAAACATAATCAAAGAAAGCCGAGAAGATAAGTGAGGCTTTACAAAAAGTTAGTGTCATTTTCTTTGTATAACTTATGAGTACCTATAACAACTCTGGCACTATAAACGCTTCAAGCCAAGAATAAAATAAAAATAAAAAACTGTATCACGTGTATATGTATTTGTTGGATGTCTCAGATAAGAAGCCCATCGATCACAGTTGCAAATTCTGAAAGCTTTCCTTTTGGAAAAACTCGGAAACATTGTAGGTATTACTTGTGCCCTCAGTACCTAAATAAACTGTTAACGTAAAAAAGAAAATCTGGCATTAATTTTCTTCTTTAATTAAAGTACCTAATCTGTTACATATTGCATTAATTAAAACAAATAGGGCTATAAACAATAATAAAATCGATAGTATGAAATTTATTTTGTGCTATAGTTGTTTTCAGGGCAGGAAACTGACTGGACATCAAGAAAGATTCTGTAATTTCAGTCTTTTATTACAGAGACATCTATCAATAAATTACCGTACTAGCTGTATGTTACTTATATTTGATACAAAAGATGTCGCTAGTCAGCCTCAACAGCAAACTTGTGTTTTAGTTTGGATGGATCATAATAGATGGCGCTTGACTAACCTACTAAAAATAACTTACAATTTATTTTTTGTTACCTCATTATACATTTCAATGTAAATTTCATTAAAGATTGGTTGCCTTTTACAATTGAACTCGGTCGTCGTAACGCAGACTGGACCCTTTCCATTATACTTCATGCTGTTGTATACAATTCCAAGTCTTTTTACTTCTTTCAATAAATCGTATAGGCATGCGCACTGCCATGGATTATGTTCAAACAAAAATTTCTTAATTTTGCCTCCAGAATTCCTCAGTTCGAGACAAAAGTTGTCTTGTAAATACGTTATCTTATTTCTAGATAGATTTAAATTCTTCAAAGGAATTCCACGAAATGCGTTTACTGGAGCATCCTCGATTAGATTTCCATATAAATCTATTGATATTAATTTGGGCATGTTTCGGAATAGGCTTTCTGGAATAATTTTGATTCTATTATTCCTTAAGTCAATCTTTTGCAACTTCTTCAACGAAGCCAGGATATTTTCATTAATCCTTTCTATCATATTGTATGATAGGTCTAATATTTCTAAGTTATCTAGATTAATAAATGTTGCAGTATTATCTAGCGATGAAATTTGATTATTAGATAAAATCATATGTTTTACAGTTTTCAAATTACTTTTCGTAGCGAACTCGGGAACCTCTTTCAAGTAACATCTGTCTAGATTTAAGATTACTAATGACTGAAATGCGTTAAGTAAATTTTCTGGAGCACCAGTCATATCGTTTCTAGAAAAATCCATAAACGTAATATGTGGACTTTGGTCAAATATATAAGCGTTGAAATCTTTTCCTGTGAGAGCATTGCTTGACAAATCCAAAAACTTTAATTTCTTCAGTGGATCGAAAATTCCCAATTCAAAATTATTGATTTTATTTCCTTTTAAATCCAAGGTCTCTAGATTTCCTATCTGATCAAAAAGTCCGAGTGGAAATTCTCTTATCTGATTATATGAGAGATTTAGATAAGTAAGTTGTTTGGGTTCGTCTATAACACCAAGTTTCAGTTTTTGTATCTTGTTTAAAGATAAATCAAGGTATTTGAGGGAGGTGAGACCCTCAAATGATTCATATTCAACGTCAGATATTCGGCAGGCTCTTAATGTAATTCCAGTAGTTTTGTTGTTATCGGAAACGAGACCTTTAACGAGTTGGTAATCTGTGTCATCAGCAGTACAAACTACGTCGTTTTCATTATATGTTATACATTTAGGTCTTGCTTGTGCGATGGTTAATATTGACAGCAGTATAAAAAGATAAATCTGGTATAGCTTCATATCTGAAATAAGATTATTGAATTTTATTTAAGATTTTGAAAAATACATTTAAGGTAAATAAATATTTATTAAACTTAGAATAACGCCATCTATCTGTTCACCAAGAAAACTTCAGATCTATTGTTACAGAATCTATTCGCTATAAATAAATAGACGCTATTGCTAATGCATGCTTTTATATATACTTAGTGTTTTCCTTATTATTTATTTTACTCAACCAATAATAATAACAAAAGAAATAATCTTACCTTTGAATTCTTTTTAAATCCTTATTTAAAACAACGAACACAGAAATTTGCTAATCACTTGACACAAAGGTTATCATTTCAATAACAACATTTTATATTCATAAATGGTCAAAATTATCACTGGCTAAATGTAAATACACAAAAATGACGTGCAGTAAAGCCGGTCTTCCCAAGTCAAGTGAAGTTAGACTCATGCGCCTTTAAAAGCTGGTTCTTGATATCTTTTGTAAGTTGTAACTCGGGTTTTCCCGGTTTTCATTCATCATCATTTAGCGTCAGAGACCCAATTAACCTCTGAAGTTTTTCTATCGTGGATGTCGTTCTGTATGCTATCCAGCAAAGCACTCTCAGTTCGTGTAATTATTAATAATGATTGTATCAATTAACATAATTTTTCGTAGGGTACAAACACTACACCTACCTTCCACAAACTATTTTTTTTTAGTTGTCAGAATTACAAATTGAACTTTATTTTAATCAACATTGGTTACATTATTGAGCGATCAAATGCCTTGCATTGTTCGATTTTAGTTTACTTTTGTTGTACACAATGTAGGTAATCTACATATTACATTGGATTAATTATTTTATTCTATAAAAATAGTAAATCTAGTCCACGTTGTTGTGGTAAAGAGATTGTAACCGCAAAAACAGTCATCTTCATACGTCTAGGTATATATAATGCTGGATGACAAAGGTACCTATTTCTACTACTATTGTAAGTATGGTAGTGGTACCCTATTGTGTTTTTTCTGAATAATCTTTTATTTTGTTTGTGTTTCTTTAAGATGACGTATCCTTGTGTATGCATTCATGTATTGCTGTCTATATCTACAGCTACAACCAATTCTATAGGTAACTATAATGTGAACTATTAACACTGATATGTTTTGCTCTAAATGAATATAATTATTGAAGCAATAATCTAATACTTAGACAATATATAGACATAGCTAAGTTCAAACAAATACTAAGAACCAAGGACGGGAGATCATAATTTCGTCGTAAAAATTTCTTATTTGAATTTTTTTTTTTTTTTTTTTTATATGTAGTAATAAGGTAAATTTTAAAGACTTATTGTAATTCAAGAAAACAAACATGAAATTACAACACAGGGAATAATGAATCAAACCAGACTCAAACTAGATCCAAACTCTAGATCGCTGTCATCATTGTCGTTCCATGTCAAATCACTAGATGGCGCTATTGTCAATTCTTTGAACATACAACCTTTTTAAATTACATCATAGTTTAATATCATAGTACATTCCAAAACATCAAGTTAGCACCCACTCACGCCTACTCATCAAACACTCATTAACGCTAGTCAACCTTGACCTATAAAATCAATTGCCTATTAAGTATTATCATAATATTATGTAAGTATTATTGAACAGCTGACTGTTCAACACCATAGGTAGTTTTTAAAGAAACTTACCTATTATCCTCTTATTTTTTAAATCCAACGTCACCAGGATTTTACCGTTTACTTTTTCTTGGTCGTATGCCATAGATAATATAATACTTTTCACAGTGGTTCTAATGAAAACTACTTGTCCTTCTTTGTGTCGGAGATACATATATTATTCTTATTTGAAGGTGTTTGTTAAAGCTATCGCCTATCTCCCAGAATCTAGCCACGTGAAAATTACTACTATACTAAATATTATATGTACTTATCATTTATTAATTAAATACGTACCTAGGTTGCAATAATGCGTAGGCTCTAGAATGTTAATTAAACAGCAAAAACAACAATGACGAAATATAATTTATTTAATGACTAATATTGTAGGTATAGATATGACGATTAACAAAATCATTTTTCAAATTACTTAAAGATTACCACTGTCTATATTCTCATGTTCAAATCGCTTAGTATTAGGTTCGGATGTTTTATCAACAACATCAATTCCTCTATCATTTGAATGTGATCTTGAAATTTGATGCATATCATCTGAAGTATGAAAATCTATTGAAGTATCTTTAGAACTAGCACTGTTGCTCTCTTCAATATTTTTACTAACATTCCTCGATATATCTAATTCACTTTTCAATCTCTGAATTGCTTGAACAACCTCGTTTTGAAAATTCATATTTAGCTTGTATAACTGCTCTGAATGTTCCTTCTCTCTTCTCATCTCATTCTTCATATGCGTATCCTTATACTTCTCGAACTCCGTCATGATTCTCACTTTCGACTCGTAAGTGTGTTGCACCATCGAGACGAGAGCAAATAGTTTCTCAATAACTTTATCTTTTACGACTTTTGAAATGTTTGCGTCTGATTCCAAGTCGGATTTTGCGTCGAGAGCCAAATCGTTAGCTGATGAGGGAAACCCAAGTAATTTGGAGCCATTTGATCCATTCGTTTTTGGTGGAGTTGGGCTTTCTACTTTTGGAGAACTGGTATTTGCGTTCTTTGCATTGCTAGTTTTGGATGTAAAGGCACCGTGGGTAACTACTTCGGTAAACGTACCAGAACTTGGCTTATTAGCCTGGTACTCCGCCGACTTCTTGTTAACCTTCTGTATCAACTCATTTTGCTTTTCTTTCTGTTTTTCAAATGTGCTCTTCTCAATTACTTCTTCGTGTACAATCTTAACATCCGGAGACTCCTTGCCTTTCTGAAAAGGGCTTCCAGTTCTCTTGTTAAAATTTGTCACGGTGAGCTTAGACATATTTGGTCTATTTATAGCGCGTGATAATTTAGGCGATGAAATTTTCACTGAACTGAATTTTAGTCACTAACGCTTGTGTCCACTGTGATGACGTTCATGGCACTAAGCGAGCGGTCATGTTGTTGAATGGTTGGCCTCACCGCTCCAAGTGTGGGTTTCGCTCCTTACTTTAGGTTTGCCAACGCTTCCTAGGCGTGGCAATGAATTTATTATAAACAGAATTGATTGGTCGACGTGGATCTTAATGCAGTTTGCATTGTAATGTTGACATTACTACGTTAGCAAGCGTTAACGGTGGTTTAAGTGATTAACACCTGTTGGCAGATAGATATTAGAGATTATTGGAATTCTTTTTAAATTATGTCTTGGTTTCAAGTGCGGAATTATGTCTATTTAAATGTCACATCACTTTTATTATTAGTAATCTTGTTTGATATTACCGACCATAACGTGTGATTTTTTGTTATTGTTTTATTATTCAAACTTCATAATATTTTACAATTAAAAACTTACCAACTTATGTTTCTATAGGCACAAGAGAGTTGTAATTATTTAAATTACAACAAAAAATTTTTAATTAACTTGTTTTCTAATCTAAGGAATTGATTCCTTGTTATCCAACTAGTAACTGACTGACGAACTCATTCAATGACTTATTAGATAGTGAACCTGGGCCTGCCATTCGTTAGACTCGCCAGACTTTAGGTATACAACTTGTACAGCTTATTTGAGAAAATAATATTTGATCAAAAGAACCCAGGTCTTTACAATTCGCATCAGTGCACAATGCATATCTGAGCCATTGCTGCCGGTTAAGAAAAACGCTCTAATTCTAAGATAACTCGGACGTATCAAGGAACCCTAATGCTATTTTTCCTGTTTAATATTCAAGATAGGCTAGGCTATAATAGCGTACTAAACCTTTAAATAAATACACTCCTTCTTTCTTTTTTTATCGTAGACTTTCTTTGTTGATGAACCTGGGATGGTTAATCAATCTAGTGTCAAAGTTTAACTGCTCCTAGGCCCCAAAACGACTTTACATAATGTTGAAAAATCTATCTGTTGTGATGGTTTTCTCACGATGTTTTCCTTCACCGTTTTAAACAAGTGATAATTAATTTTTAATACGCACTTGATCCGAATTGTCCAACGTCTTATAAGAGTTAACCAGGCTATCTGCGCTCCTAATTCGCTCCTGATTGTAATAGCTTATTACGTCATGTACTCTTATGAATGTCAACAGTCTGATCTAACTAAACATACAGAATAAATTAAATCGGAGTAGGCAGTACAATTATGCTTATGAACTGGTTTTTAAATATTAAGGCTTATACTAAGTACGTCGTGTGCCTAGACACGGCTGCTGGTCGCGGCTGCTTTATATGATGGCTAATGTAGTGTAGTACTAACCTAGTACCTAGTATGGCTGTTGACTGGCAAGTCAGAAGTTCGAACCCAAGAGACATCTGACTTTTCGTAAGTTATACAGGTTTATTTGTAAAATACCAGCATCCCTAAAAGTGGTCATTAAACTCATCATTATGAACAACTTTTACTATGGGACCAACCCTGAAATCGCAAAAAAAAATCAGCTGTTCCATACATTTTGTTGAGTCATGTGAACATAAATGTCACATGAGGCGCCTGGAGCGGCGGAAATACTTATGGTCAATGCGCAAGTGGAACCCGTATCTCCACCGAGAGGTTCGTGGAGAAATACCGGATGGTTTTTAGTCCGTGCCAGCCGGACGTAACTCCACCAGCCCTCGGTTGAAACCCAAATAAAAATGGTGTAATTATTTCACAAAAGAAATCAGTTAAAAATAAAACTTGTTATCGACATGCCAGCTCTTCACCTACTAACCACTACTTAGAAAACTCAAAACCTTTTAAACCCGAATTCCTTACGCACGAAAATTCGTACCACGCTCATTAATATAATTAATAGTTAGTCTGTATATCACTTTCACCATGACGGAACTATACTAAAATGGTAACCCTATTGGTATTCAGTGTTGCCACACAACGCCGGATCAATAGCAATTGGATATCACCCGTTAACTTTACCAAAGTATGTGTGTCAGTTAAAATGATATCGTCTAACCCTATGAACTATTAATCAATAATAAAATCAGTATTTTCCTGGGCCGCAGCCGTTTTGAAGTTGCCAATTTTACAATAAACTTCAATATTAGATCTCACTATATTAGTTTTTTGAATTTTCTATCTTATCCTTAGAACTTATTAGAGATGGATGCCTGAAAAATTTAAAATGTTAAGATCTCAAACAACTTTTTTAAAAACCTTTTTTAAAACCGGTATACGGCCAGAATGCTCCGTGAGGCTATTGAAATTAAGAAATATCCAAATTTTAATAGAGAAGATGGTTGGCAAGTACCACCTGTTTGGAACCCGGTCATTAAAATGATAAAGTCCCAAATGTCACACCATACTGTTAAAAATCAAGACACAGTGAGCGACTACTGCTTAAAATGAAAAATGTTTTGTTTATTGTTTTTATATTTTGACATTAGTTTTGTATAATTCATAGTAGGGTGCTGCTGGAGAGTTTGTTTCGCCGTTTCTTCTCTTTTCAGCCAAAGCACTAGGAAACGGTAGTAAAAATCTTAATAATAGCTTTTAAAATTTTCAATAAAATTAAAATTCACATAATATCTATGGGCAAAAACTAAATAAAGTTGACGGTAGATCAAAAATAATTTTAAATAACTGTTCAGACGCTTGTCAACCTCAGTCTGCCTGCGACCACGAGTGCTGCAAAGTACTCGAAACGTCAGGATTGTAATATCAAAATAAAAACGCGAATTATATCCGTTAAAAAGTTGTTTCATAACTTTTTTAACGAAACCACAATGTACGCCTACGCATATTATCTTTGTCCAGCAGTGGATAAGTCCACTGCTGGACAAAGATAATATGCGTAGGCCGGAATTGCAATAATTAGGCACATCATAAGTGATGTGCCTAATTATTGCAATTCCGGCCTGTAGTAATATGGCACATGCGATTCAAACTTATAGATCCTCCTTGCCTTATTATTCCCTTACTTTGTTAGTAAGCTTCTAATCTAACCCAATGCATTTGTATGACCGAATAACCTTACGTCAGCATTATAAAGACATGCGTTATCTAAAGTTAGATCAATAATTGTCAGTGGATACAGACTTCCTAGACCGACTGTAAAAGATTTTTACGAAAAATTCTTAGTAATGAAATAAGGTCTAAATACTGTAAAACTATAACAATTATATTCAATTTTGTTAGACACCAATTTAAAAAAATAAACAATTTTGTTATATTTATGTTACCTGTGGGATTCAAGCTGAGGCTGCCGTAGACTTATATGACAAACAGATTATAATACCCATTTCGTATCAACTACATTGTAATTCTCTGACTCAGTCTTTACTTAATAATTTGTTCATAAAAGTTAGCTTGAACTTGGCATTGGTTTGAACTAGCAAGCGATCTTTTTATCATTATAATTATGTAGTTTATCACTTTCAAAAAGTTTGGACTTTCCAAAATTAAAATCTACTTAAACTCAATACTATACCCCATTTTTTTATTGGTTTGTGCCGTGTGGTTTCCGGCCTAAGAATAGAACCAACCCTACTCGTCCCACAAGTGTCGAATCGAAAAATTCGGAGGATGGGCAGCAGCATCCTTCTATGTAAGAGCAACCGTCAACCATTTTCATTTACCCAAGCACTTTGTTATCATTTACAATATGAATGCAATAAATGATTGCCTTATGAGATGCACCGCATTATCTATGATTGTTTAGAGCATACGAAAAATTTCATTATAAATTAGCCTTTAGGGGTAACATCCCAATACTTTAGCAAAAGCTATTTGTTGCTAAACAAACTTTCACCCTGTGATCTATGACTATGTTATGATAGAGGCGAGTCGGGCGCCCAAATCCATGCAGTATCAGTTCTAGCATTACATAAAATCACGAAATTCTAAGTTTTACCATGTTTTGGGGTAATCCATTTATAATGCACTCGATAACAACTGTCCCTTATTAACAATGATTAAAGAACAATTCCTACTTTCGCCCTTATGAATTTTTATAGATATTCTTGAGATTTACCGCCAAATGCAGTGAAAATATACCGCAGGTCCGGCTTTTACACATATCTACATTATCGTAACAAAATTCCTCCTTATAAGTAAATCACAAATGAAAGGTTTTTGAATATACCTACCCATTTCACTTTCTGTGTTTACAATTCTGTCTGACAAGAGACGATAGCACGGTCCAATTTAAACGCTAATTCGAATATCAAACGCCTATCAATAAAAGGGTTGCATGTGCCACCTGTCCTACATTTAAAGATAAGTCAATGATCCTATTCTACTTACTGATCCGCCAGCGACGTTATCTCCGAGACTTACAAGTTCAATGATATCAACATAAATACGATTATGTATGCAAAGGTGCGCGTGAACGCATCTGCTCCTCCATATCAAACACCTCACTACTTCACACATCGTACTTCTCTCTCACTCCTTCCTTACCATCCATTAGAAGAAAAGAAACAACTGAACTGGATCATGGTTAGCCGAATCAGGGTACGGTGTCACAAACAACAGAAAAGGCGCTTCATAATAAGGATTCTAAAACGAACGATAAGTGACTGACAATGTTAGAACTTAGGTCGTTTTGTATTCCATATCTCGAAGAGGATTCGTATCAGATAGCTTTCCCTTACACTTGGGTCCCCTCCGTGCCAGAAGGTCGCATGTGCACGTTCGACTCGTACGTTGAAAGACAATGCCTACCGGAACTGCAGACTACGTACTGAATTTGAAATAGCTGTATAAAAACCGCGGGGTCCTTGTTGAAACTATCACAAATAATCCAACCATCGTCCAGTGAACACTAGGAGGAGCAAAGCAAGATGGTGTCCAGTAAAGTTATGTGCTTGTTGGCTCTGGCCCTTTTCGGGAGCGCAGCTGCCCAGCCTGCGAAGGACGCCTTCTGGAAAGGAACACCCATGGACGGCATGGTGGAGGAGATGAGATCTGGGTGCGCTGAAGGATCTGACCCCACCGCCTGCATCAAGTACAAGGTCATGTCATTATTGGACTCCATTTTCAAGAAGGACACCTTCCAGGTATCCGACTTTCGTTTTCCTTAAAAATTCAGTGAAGTAAAAGTATCCATTGTCAATATTATCGAAAGTTTAACATTATTATTGATGTATCTTCAGATCTCAGACGCCGTTGAAGTGACGAAGAATGGTGCTGCCAATGACGTCACCGGCCGTTCCTCGGGTGATTTCTTCGACAGCATTGAGAACTTCATTCAGTCGCACGATGTAACCTTCATGCTGCCCATCGCTGACACCAAGATCACAGTGAGCCCAAGGAACCTTGACAACGATGAACTGTCCTTGAATGTTAAGTTCAACAAGGAAGGTGCTCGCTCTGTCGGCGAGGCTCGTAAGGCTAAGCTCAAGAAGATCATTGTCCCCATCCTGGTGTTCGTGCTCCTCAAGGCTATGACCCTCATCCCTCTGGCCATCGGTGTCCTCGGTCTGAAGGCCTGGAATGCGCTGCAGCTGTCCTTCTTCTCCTTCGTTGTCTCCGTAGCGCTGGCAATCTTCCAGCTTTGCAAAAAGGTGAGTTAAACTTCTACGTGATGAAAAGCTAAAATATACCTCATTAACAACACAATTATATCTTAATTACCACCGTCTTCTTTTAAAAAGCACAGCACTTTCTCAAGAACTATTTGCACCTTTGGCACAACTTTACTATTGGCACTAGTTGAAATAAATTAGCACAAATAACTTTTCTTTTGAGCCAGCCTTAGCCCTCAATCGAGCATTGAGTTGAATCAGCATTATTAGGTTGTAATGTGTACTAACTTTCTTTCACAACTCCACTATCCATAAGCCTAACCTTGTAGTTTACCCAGATTGCGGCGGACAACTCGCATCCTCAGATAGCTGCCCACGGGCCCTGGGACGCTGCTTACGCCGCCACCCGCCGTAGGAGAGACGCCGAGCCTCAGGAACTAGCCCAAGAACTCGCCTACAACGCTTACCACTAAGAAATCCGAACGCAACCCTAACCCAACGACGATATCCGAACTCCGTTTATCCCGCCGTTTTCGAACAGCTGATAAATGGGCACAGATAATAATAGACCAAATAAAACGATTTTTTTCGTGGAATCGTGACCGTGTAAATACTATGTAAAGCAACTATTTATTGAAATAATGTGCTTGAGAGCGTGTGATTGTGATGTATGACTGATGTTATTTATTTATATTATTAATAAATCAATGAAGATTATCTACTGCTATTATTTTATTTTGTGTTCCTTTTTTTAATAAAATAAAGATTACCCAAATAAAATCATTTTCATTGAAATTAGTACTTAATTTAGATAAATTAGTGAAAGAAATTAAATTACATTAACAATTTCTATAGGTATTAGTAAAATATGGTTTATGCGGGCTAGCTGACTATGAAATGAACAAAAGCAGAAACTGTATTTAATAAAAAGTCTCATAAAATTTAATCAGGTCCAAAAGTATTGCCTAATTACATTCTAATTTTTAATTATTCTATGTAGTTTTAGTTAATAGAAAGCTGTCCCTTTAACAGGAACTGAAAGTATTTCATACATATACATAAAGATCATTCAACTTCCACGACCAATTAAATTAAATAATAGAAAATCAATCCACACAAATACCTTCGTCCGAAAGAAAGGGACAGGACCTCAATTAAGTTTGTTTAAATGAAATTAATGTCAACCTTAAGACTGAAATAGACGATGGTGATAATAAAGAATTAAAAAGCCAATAAACTAGACCAAACTTAAATAAAACTCAACAATGTAAACTATGTAGGTGAAGAAAAGGAGGGCCTAATAAAAGACTTTCTCTAAGGGAGGAAATTGGTTACGAGGTGGCATTCGATACATTAAGTTTCCGTTCAAGTGCCAATCGCTTTCTACCGATACTCCTGCGCATCTTTGATGAAGATCACGTACTGGATAGTATCAACCTCACGTGCTGTGCGTCACTTTGATAAAATGACAGAACAGGACCATCTGAACAATAAATTTGCATTATAAGAATTTATTACTTAGTTGAATCTGAAAAACTTTATACCTACTGATTTAATTTATTTTATAAGCTTTTAACTGAGAAATTACTACGAAATGAAATTATTTACCTTTTGACCTAAAAAATTACTTTGTTTTATGGTTTTTAGATTCATTTTTCCTATTATAACAAAATCTGTAACTTAACCAGATTCTATAAAAATCTTATGCACTTAGTCGGTTTCTTGTAGATAACTTGTTACCATCACATGGTCTAAAACTTGGTGATGTTTCAGAAGCAGAGACAACTAACACTAAAGCAAACTAATTAACTTATATTTAAAAAAAAACAGTAAAAAATAAAGGAAAGAGTTTTGTCAATTTTACCAGAAACTGATTTTTGGAAAAATTGCCTACTAAATAGTAGGCAATTCTTACCTACATGTTTTATTTCCATGAATCATGATTATTCCCATGCCGCTTTACTAATTAAATAGCTATCTAGACTCTCTTATGCGTAGTAGTGTTTAATTAAGTCGTAGAAATTGTCGCTGATGACGTCAATTCTGGAATTGACATTCTATGTTCATCGAAGGGTATTTAGATTAATTATTAGGTACTGTTACTGTCAGCCCACATCATCCCACTGTTGGGCAAAGGCCTCTCCCCCTGATTTCCACGTCTTTCGATCACGAGCCATTAATTATACATAACCAAAATCCTCTATACTCTATATTTACTTTAATCATCATCATCATCATTTCAGCCGGAAGACGCCCACTGCTGGGAATAGGCCTAGGTATATTTACATTACTTATAGTAAATATTGATTAAGGAATTTCAAAGTAATTTAACAACTGCTTAGAAACAGTAAAAATGCCTTGCCCTTGCAAAAAATCAAAGGTTATCGCAATACTAGTCTTACAAATCTTTGACCGACCCCAAAAACTTCAATCCTATTCCACTCATATCTCCTATGCCATACCATTACCATTTTACTTGCCTTATCGTTTGTGATGTCCTTTATATTTAAACCTGACAAATGCTGCTATAGGCAGCTTCATAACATCCATCCATTCAACACATTGCATTGAGGACAAAAAAAAACAGGAGCCGTTCTCATGGGCGTATCAGCAAACAACGATACTGTGATTGTAATCAATTAAATTATAGGTAATATAATGTGAAAAGTAGAACTTGATGGATTCAAATGTAGTATATAATTATGATCCTAAATGAAAAATGCTGGATTTTAAGACGGTCTTAAATGAATCCCAAAACGAATGCCACCTTAATAAGTCCGAAGGGTAATAAAAAAAAGCTTTATTGTGAAAAAACCGTTTAACAGTAGTAGTCTATTTTTCGTATGTCTCGTGCTCTAACTCTTTAATCTCTATGGTTTATATCCATTATATCCAAATGATTTGGTATCTTGCAAACTATTCAGTATACCATGTCGTTAGAAAATTACCAAAAATTCTTAATTGCGTGTTCAAAAATAATATCATGCTACCCTATTTCTGTCTATCGGACTTACAAAAAGCTATACAGACGCTCTAAATTTTATCATCGACATAATTAAGGGGGCCCAAGGGGTAGCCCTGTGGCACTCTTCATTATAATTCACCGTACTCACGCAGGATGCATGCGCCTGTCGCCTGGCATACCTGCGTTACCCTGCTGACCCACAAGACATACATTAGCACAAATTCAAAACCATAACTCAACTATTATTAGGTCCTTATACCATAGACACTTTACCAAATGCTCCTGGCAAATCAATATTTTAAAAAAAAGACCTAAATGTCAAACAATTCAATGGAATAAGGTTTGAAATTGCTTGAATATAATTTTTGCGATTGTAAAGGTTAATTTGTCTATTTGTATGTAGAAGTAGATGATGGGGTTTCGGCCGTGTTCGTATGTTTATCACGCACGCAATGATTGTAAGCGAATAGTGTTATGTGATGACAGTTACCTCATATGGTTAGCACAATTTCTTGAATGTGTTTACTTTCTTATTGTAAATTATTTTTTCGTTGTATTTTTTTTTTTCATTAATAAAATATGTTGATATCATCTGCATTTATGCTTTTCTGAAAAGCTTGAACACAATGCGGTGTAATTGTAAAAAACCAAATAAGTTTGAATACGTAGTATGCGGATATTCGTTGGACAATTCAGGAATCCCACAATACACTTCCATAATTACAAATGTAATCATTTCCAAACAGGTTGCCTTCTTTTTCTTATAAGAATAACGTAGTGTTAATGTTTAATTCGCTTGTAAATTGTTACTAATTCAATTCGCACGTATACGTACGTTTCGTCAATAATTGGTTTTACTATTGTAAACTCAAAAGTTACAAAAACCACGACGGATTAAACTTTGCCAATCAACAATGACGACCGGTTTTTTGACAACTAAGCCGATAGTTATAGTTAGTTACTATATGCCAGTGAGTTACCTCGTGGATTGCTTAGTTGACTGAACGCCTGGAATCTGTACCTAACCAGAAGTTCGAATCCAGGTCGCAGTCGAATTTTTCTTTCCACAAAAATGTCTAAGTCTATGAATAAAGACACTTTTATAGCTTAACATTAGCAGAACGGAAGTGAAACAGCAATTTCACAATCCGGACATGGCTCGCCATGCAAATGCGTGCACGCCTCGCATGGTGATGGACGTCCACCCTTATTGCATAATGTGGAACGATGCACGCGCACATTTTGCTAAATCAGAGCAGTTTCACTTTTAGGACAAACTGTTCAGTTTACGTAAGTTATTGTAAGAAGCTGTAGCGTATGTTTAATGTTTATAAATGTATTTGTTATTTTTAAATATTTATTTTTTTAACGATCAATGGTCCACTATAGCCTTGGACCGAAAGGTGTGGAGATCATGGGAGGTTTTGCCCAGCAATGGGATGATATAAGCTAACAGTAACAGTAGTATTTCTGAGAAAATAGATTAGATCTGCAAATTTTAATGAGCAAGCAACATAACTGGAGTAATGTTATATTTCTATTTTATTGTTTTATCGAATTTAAAGTGGAGCTATATCCGAAGTTAACATACATTTCCTATTGCTGAAAGCTATAGCTGAAATTTTAATTAGTACGCACAAAAAGCTATATAATAGCTATAAACAACCAGTATGAATATGAACTGACCACGCATTGTATAGGCTCTTTGTTCAAAAAGATGACAGCTTATACTGGAAATGTATATAGCTTGAATGTAGCCGTTTGTACCAATATAAATGGCTTTTGTATGACACTAATTTAAAAAAAAACCTTATATTTTTTTTAAATCCTATACGCGACTTAATTTAAGTACTACACGTAGCGAATATGCATATACCTGCTAAACCTATTAAAATAGAAAAAGCCAAATTAAACTTGCTAACATCAAGCCATGGTATCTGACAGGGTTAACATAATGCGTAAAACTACCAATTACAATCGCAATGAACGTGTTTGATTAGTATGTAAGTGTGGCCGGTGAGAGCATGTCTCAGACACTGCATGACAAACAGACGAACAAGTTGATTAACAATGTGTTGGAAGGTTAAAGACTTTGAATTCGATGTTACGTGCATCGATGTCTGCAGGAATCGTGAAGTGTTTTGCATTTCGAAAATGATTAGAGTAGGGGATAATTATGTACTGCTATGTAGAAAAGGGTAGCCCACTATCAAATGCAGGTGATAGGGTTAAGTCCTTCTCCCTGATGAAGGGTGTTCCTCGACGGACCTCCCGCTAGGTCTTGATCTGCAAGTGGTGTGAGCTGGTGCTGTGGTTCCTGCCGAATCTTCTTAAAAGAAGGTTTTAGCGATTCCTGTGAAATAAATGCCTGTTTTTCCAATCCTAATAAGTTGCATGCCGGATGAACTTAAAAGCCAAAAGAATAATAAAATTAGTAAATACTGGCAGTGGGTATCGTTAAATCCAGTTTAATCTTGAGAATAATCAAACGGTGAGGGAAAACATCGTGATGTAACCAGCACACCTGAGATTTTTCAATGGTGTGTAAAGCCATGTCAGAGGCCTGCGGGTTACTTTTAACACCAGGTTGTTTATCAACTATACGATAAGAAGAAGACCCCAAAATAACCCCCACCCCACCACTTAATGCTGCTACGTTTTAATAAAACACTGAGCATGGAATTCCTATATTGCGTAAACTTCTGTAGTAAAATTGAACGTGACTAGAAAACATTACGAACATCACATTGTACCTGTGTTTACTTTCAGAGCTTGACTTTATTGTTAAAGATTGCCTTTAAGAGTTTTCTTTTCTTTCTTTTGTTGCTTTATCACGAAGTCTTCCTATTAAAATATGAAAAGTTAAAGTCTCTTTAGATGACTGATTCGCCAATGGCGCGGCTAAAATATATCAGTCAAAAATCCAAAACAAAAATCTTCTAAGAAAACCAACCAACAGTATTCGTTATATTTCTAAAATCGAACCCTGTGGTAACATATTTAGGAACTATATCCCTAAATCATCACTTTGTAAGTTTATCATTTGGCCAGCTCCCAGAACAAATTACATTCTCTATGGCAGGACATTATTTATAATTAGGGCCCGGAAAAATATGTATTAAAAAATTCAAAATATGTACATATAATATGGACGAAAAAATGTAAAATATGGAAAAAATATGGAGTAAAAATGTAAAATATGGAATAAATATGGAGTAAAAAATAACAGTAGGTACCTTAAAAGGGAGGTACTTTACCTTTTTCATTGCCTTTTTGCATTAAAGACATGAATTAATGAGTAAAGAACTTAACACATACATTAAAAAAATTGTAAAAGGATGTTGAACTATTTATGTAATACAAATAAAAAAATAAGTTTTATTCGAGAATAGGAATCATTTATTTGCTTTGCATTTATCAACTTCCACTACATCAGCCACTACACTACACTACATGGTTGCAGTAGACAATCAAGTGCTTTTTTTAAATTATAAAAATTAAATCTGACAATTTGGTCTAAATATTTATTGATTTATTTATTTATTCATTCATTTATTGCATACATGTGGTATATGTGGTATAGATTTATATTGGCTGAAAAATCTTTCCACGTGACATGACGTAATGAGAGCATACATAATGTGGATTGAACTTAAGAATCAAAAATCAAAATACGACGAATAAAACGCGAGAAAAATGAAATACGCGCGGCCGGTCATGGTGGCGAGAATGCAAACACGTAAAATTATATCAATTTTTGTGAACGAACTCTTGTTCTATGATATAAAAATGGAAAATATGGAGGATTGTGATATATTTTTGTAAAATATGGACTTAACCTTGAAATACCTTAAAATATGGAAAAATATGGAAAATAAAAATTAGTTTTTCACATTGTAAATATGATAATCGATGTAGAAAACACATTCTAGACCGAAAATCGCGTAAATTAAAAATATGTATTTACATATTAATCCGGGCCCTATTTATAATTAATTATATGGAATCGGAAATTAATAGCGATTAGCAGCCTCATCATCAGATACGTCACTTACTATACTTAATAAATATTACGAAAGTGTCTTTGTTTTTACAGCATTCAAAGAGTTAAGCCCTGGAGTGGAAAAATACGGGGTTGTAATAATAATAATAGAGGGTTTCTTCAAGCAGAAGTTACTCATAAAAACAATAGGTATAGTAACATAGTTGAGAAACATATATTATGTGCATGGCAGTTACATAAAAACCAATAGTTCTCCATAATGAATTCCCAATTGCAAGGAAAAAATCTCAAGTCCTGTTGATAGGTATCATCCAGGTTCCTGAAATATAGTTATCAGTCAAAATAACATCACTCTCACCACCAGGACTTTCTTTAAATGAAAATAAATAGTTTGCCAAGTATGAAAGCGCTTCATATTCCAAACACGCGTACAGACCGCGTGCCTTGCCGCCCAAAGGATCACAGTATAAAAACCAAGCCCATTGAAAAATTAAATCATTGTTGCTCCATTAACTGGCTGGGCCGAACGTCTAATTAATCAAATCTAATGACAAAGTGAATAAACAAAAATGAGGTGTCTGTGTTTAATCCTAGCTTCCGTTGCCATCGTTCGCGGTTACAGCATTAAGGACAATGAAATTCAGACGGCGCGCTTACGGACAAGTGATGAGTTGCTCCAGAGTGTGATCAGTGATTGTTTCGAAGCTGAGTCCCCCATGTCATGTCTCAAAGTGAAAGTTCTCTCGTTTCTGGATACCAAGCTGGGAGTGAACTCGGAATCCGCGAGGGCCTTCGACGAAAAGAATATTGACAAGGTGATCTTTGAACGTGTGGGCAAGTACCTGAGCTCCAATGAAGTCAAATTCCAGCTGCCTGAGTTTCTCTTTGAGAGTGCTGAGGTCTCCTACAGGGCCGACAGAGGTCTGGATGTGGAATTCCCGCAAACTGACAGTGAAAATGGCGAAGGTAATGTGTGACTAAAAACACACAAAAGACTTATAGTTTCAATATCAAAACTAATTTGGATTTTCTTCTAGCTCGTGGCATCTTGAAAAAGAAGCTGTTGCTGCCCGTCCTGCTGCTGCTGAAGCTAAAGATGAAAGCGCTAATGCCCATTCTGGTCGCCATCATTGGCATCAAGTCCATCAAGGCCCTGATCCTCAGCAAACTGGCCATCACTCTTGTCCTCGGTTTCCTGATTTACAATCTAATCATGAAGAAAGGAGGTTAGATATCAAACTTTGACATTCGAGTTATGTAACTAACAATAATGGTGTCAATATCTAAGTATTATAACTTCTTTTTTTCCAGCCATGCCCATGATGATGATGCCGCCTACAGAAGCGGGTCCTCCCGCACCCCAATACGGTCCCCCGGCCAATCAGTACGGACCTCCTTCGACGTCTGCGCCCTCCGCACCTCAGGACTCATACAGTCCCGCGTGGGAGCCAGCTAGCGGTGGACCTTACGCCAGAGTTTGGGATCCTTCCCAACTCGCCTACAGTTCATACTACCCTGGTGACTCCAGCTCTTCAGCCGCGTCCAGCCAATCTCCCAGCTACTCCAGCGTTTCCTCCGTATCCCCATCATCTTCAGCCACCCACTGAACCAGTTACCTCATGTAAATAAGCACGGAAAACGCATTGTACATAGTGTTTAGCGCACGCACCAATGAAACGGCTAGGGTCTAGACGAGTTATTTATTAACGATACCTATTTATTTTGTTATTTATTGAAAAACAATAAAGAAACTGTCGTTTTACTGATTGTTGGTTATTTGACATTTATTCCCCTGCCTATCCGTTTAAAAACTTATAAATCATCCAAGCGGATAAAAAACAGTAGGTATACCTACTTATAGCCAAAAAAAAAGACGAAAATAATTATCCGGGTTTGTGTATGGATAAAGGCTATTTAATTCACCTATAAAAATTCCCTAGGGCTTTAGTAATAACGGGACCTTTTCCCTATAATGCATTCCTATAAACTTTCACCATAACCATTATGAGCGGCATAAAATAAATGATGCCCTTATTTTCATGTCATGTTCGCGTATTGATCGATTGTACTTCGAGACTTATTTGGTTAAATAGGTATGCGGTTAATAGAACTTGATATTGGAACGACATTATACTTAGTAGGGGTTAATCAATAATCATAATGATTACTTGGGCATATCTTGTTGGCACCAGGCACCGTCGAGACATCTTCAGTGTCGTAACTCCCGACTAAAAGGCATTTGTATGCGCAAGAAAAGTTTATATAAGTACACACAGAGTGTGCGAGTCAGGTAATATGTACCTTCATATTATATAGGAAAATGGTCAACCCTCCAGGGGGGTAATTCCGCTATTTTACCAAAAATGTCCATTCTGACACGATGCTATTGCCATTGTGTCACTGGCCTCAAAAAGTACTTGCGGAATACCATAAGACGTAAAATAATGCCATTGTCATTACACTGCCACTCTATTATGACGTTTTATCGTTACGTGAATCGGGCCCCAGTTCCTCAAAGGCACGATTCCTAAGACTTAAAATACCCTTGCCTAAAATGTTAGACTACCCAATAGCTCATAAACATTCATTAAAACTGTTGGTCAGTCATTGTCTAGGAACTACTTTCGCTTATAATGTAAAACTACATCCTGCATTAACACTACCAGACCAGGCTTCAGCGAAAATGCGTTTGTAGAATGGGTAATAATGTAACCGGCGACGCGACCGACTGCACCGGTGACTGTCCTTTAGTCGTAAGGCTCAATTTTTTTTTTCTATACCAGATGGCGTAGGTACAATTAAGCCGCAGAAGTATCTTCCTGACCCCATTTTGGGCCACAGCCGATTAATCACTTCGCAGGAGATATATTATAGGGCACAAATTAGTGTACGTCCGTAAACAACGCTACTGAAACTAATTTCTCACTCATATTCTGATGGAACGGTAATCCGACTCGACCGGATGCTCTTCGAGGCACGAAGCAACTAATAATTAATTTATCATAATATGCACATAAAGCCTAGGGGTACGACTTGCAAGTCAAAGATCTCAGGTTCGAACCCTAGGCAGAAGTATTTCGTTGTTCCCATGCTTTATTCTTGATTTAAGATTACAGCAAGCAGTTCATTCTTTTTTGTTCATTTTTTAAACATAAGGAAGGTAGGTAAATAAAAACAACTATGGCAATATTCAATTTTCTTTATTATATTATTTTACTTACGCGATTAGCACAATATCAGGTGATTAGTGGAAGTGTAAAAGTAAGTGGAAAAGTGGAAAAATAGGTAGGTATGGTTACAAAGTCGAAGTTAAGGTCATTATTATTGTCACAAAGGTATGGTACCAGTTTTTACTTGCGATAAATTCATTATTTTCTTTATTGTACCTAATATTATTAAGGGTAATTAATATTCCTATACTTACAGATTTTTTGAAAAACTTGGAAAAATGTTAGTAAAAGGTTTAGTTGCATCTTTTATATTTAATATTCTTGATTGTAAATGGAAGCGAGTTAAAGTGTAATAAATAGGTATAAATATTACCATCCTATATCAACAAAACATGGCCCGACGTTAGTAATTGTCGTACCGCCCGTGTGACATAGGTAGGTACAATGTTTTTACTTCACTTCACTTCTTTTGAATGGCGAGTGACAATGTTTTTATCACACTTGCAACAAAACAACGTACATTTGACATAAAAAAGTAACAAAATGGAGGGTTCGCGCTGCGCTCACCTACTGCGCATGCGTATCAGTCTTTTTTTCTAAGAAGAATTTTCTCAAATTTTAATAATAATAATGATGGGCATTCATCCTGCCAGCCAGCAATATTATACAAAATATTTTTAATAAGAACTTTTATCATTTTTTATAATTATTATTAATAATCAAGTCCATGATGAGAAAGAGCTGGCTTTTTACTGTTTTATCTATAGTTATGACAACTAGAATGATATGGGTAGGTAAGTACCTACTTGTTTTTTTTTACAAACTTTTATATAGCTAGCAATGTATGTTGGTTCGGGTGGAATCTTGCAAGGTGAATTAGAACCACTTCCTCTTATCCTACGGAGTTGATATTTTGCATGTTATTTCAGTTCCGATGACAAGGCATTTTTATGGTAAGCATGACAATCGACTTCCAGGATTAGCTCCGGATAAGAACTCTTCAACGGTCAACAGCACAGATTCAATTTTTTGCATATAGGTACGTTTAGTTTTGATAGGTATAAGCTTGGTTAAAAACGTTAATTCGAGTGTTATTAATGAAACAAAAAGTTCTTGTAAAAACTCTTACAATTTTTTTTTACAAACGTTTTTACAAAAACTTTTTGTTTTAATAATGATACTTACTAAATACAAATCTAATATTTTTCTTCGGTTTTTTAAACATCAACATTGCTTTCTTATAATTTTATATTTTAACGAGCAGTACGATGAAAATGAAAATTATTATTACACTTCAACTCGTGGAAATTGATTTTCCTAGCAATATTTGTTACAAGTACGAAAGTGTTAGAAAATGGTCGTGCACCTTACTACGGTATATAAATACAGTAAAAACGCACTATTTACAGGGACACTAATAGGTAAATAAGTACTAACTATACCTTACTAAAGGGTAAAAATACTAGCTAGAATAACCCAACAATTATATTTGTACTTGAAAACAGGTGAATAATGAAGTAGGATTTATTGCTCAGATGAAACATTTTAAACTTTTTTTAAAAATTATTAAGATGGTAACTTAGAGAAAAATTTTGCCTTTGATAGTAATTATTGGTGGGTCCAAGGTAAAGCGCGCTAACTTAACTACTAAATGAATAGGTATTTTTTTGTATAATTTTATCAGATTTTTTGAAATGTATAAAAATCCTGGCTGTAAAATCCGATATCTAAGCTAAAAAAGTCACGGGCGACAACGAGGAGTAGGCGTTCGCATCCTTCTTCGTGGAGGTCGTCTCGCAAAGGAAGTGGCGGAGAGGGTCAGGGAGCACGATGCTCTAGCTGACCCGATCCGTCACACACGAAGGGGCAGGCGCAGGCTGCAGTATGCCCAGTAAAGTATGACTTATCTCAAGACTTCTGAGAGAGAGTCTTAAGAATGATTTATTTATTTAGAAATTTAAGAACATGTGCCTACATATTAAACGTTAGTGAGTTTTAATTTTCCATCTGAACAAATACATACGTATAATGTGCTTGTGGTATCTACAATGGGAAGGTTAAAGCTATTATTTCACAGCCTTTGACTAAGGAGTGCGTTTTAAGGTACTCTTTTTAAAATGATTAGTTTATGAGATTTGATTAGTCATAATATAAGATAGGATATAGGTATATATACCTAATATAATTATCTGATAATAACGCGAGTAGGTATTCATATTATAAAAATTAAAATAGTTTTACAAAATATTCTTATTTGTGCTGGAAAATTTTGTAAAAATATTTTACTTTCATTACAATACAATATTTATACATATAATAAAACAGTAATAATAATAAATAGTACGAATATAGGCTCGTTAACAAGAGACAAACATACGAAACAAAATTTTGTACTCGCCCTATATCGAGTTTCTATAATGTAGGTACCTATGACGTTCCTCTAATAAGATTTCCGTCTCTATGGTTATCAATATTGTAAATTATAATACTTAGAATTCGATATCAGAAGACACATGGTAATACACTTTTACCTGACCTGGTCAAATATCTGATTTCATGCATTTTCCAATAGGGAAGATGCAAATGTAATATTTATGAAATTTTCATGGTTAAAATGTTAAAAACATATAAAAGAAATGCTACTGCAACGTTTTTATTTTACATATTGTTGTTTTTTTACAATAATTACGATTTAAAAATGACTTGAAACAATACGTATTTTAAAACACGAATTAGCGTTTCGTGACGTCACACTTGTTTTGACAACTTATTTGACGTTATGGTTGTAAAGGTGAATATTATTTTATGGGAATATTATTTGCGTTTTTTTAATAAAAATGGGAGTTGGGTTTATCAAAGCAGACTCCAGGTGTTTACCTAGAGTTAGTGTTGACATGGTTGTAACTTTTTTTATCGAAAGTGCAGAGTTTTCAGGTGTAGAAATGAAAGGGGCTAAATTACTACGGTATGTATACATCATAGTCATTCATAGTTGTTAAACTTTGTATTTTATTCAGCGGCTTCTACATATAGCAGTTATTTCAGCTCGATAAGAGAATCTTACGGCGATAACGCAATCGGCCATGTCCAAATTAAAAGAGATGGAGGAGAATTATGTACAATAAAAAGTAGAGTTACTCCGGAGCACAAAGAACGTAAAGAAGGTTATCGGGTTACAGCCATTATTAATGAAACGCAAAGCTTGGTCGGAGTGTAGCAAAGGGTGTGCACCATTTGTCTTCACAGCTTGAAACCACTTTTTTCTCAGCTTTGGGTCAGAAGGTCCACTCAAAAATAATTTATTTGCAAACTTTGTTGAGGTAGATGGACACATTGGCACAAAACATGAGTCAACACGGCTTTTTATCTGAATATTAATGGTATTGTTACAATCACCTGACGTCGATGGATAGTCCATTTTAATTTTTTACAAATAATCTCGAAAAAGCAAAAGTTAAAATGAAAAGTAAATGTAAATTGAAAGTTGTTGACAGACAAGAGTGACGTCATCAGTACCATAGGTCCGTTTTCGCGCGAACTGTCAAACTGTCAATTTAAAACAGCATTTTTTCCGATAAATTACAATATTTTAATTGTTTTAATATATTTGTGGTCTATTCTACATGGAATTCTTTAAAATGAAAACAAAAATAAAAATAGTGCATCTTCCCTATTGTCGAATTCTTCATTTCAGGTTAACAGGTTTAAATTTTGTACTTACCCTAAATTTTAACTGCAGCTAGTATAAGGAGCCAATGAATTAATATATTTTTAATAGTTACAGTAAATCCATTGTAGTTCTATGATAAGTAAATAAGAGTTAAATCTAGTTTTATGTAGTTTATACGATTGCTCTTAGGAATTTTATTGCGAGAAAGAGTTAAGCAGTTTTGCATACGAAGGTTTCATAGATTTTGAAAAGTGTATTATAGAATGTATCAGAATGTATGTGAAAGTAGAAATATTACAAGTGTAAGCTAAGATAATTTCGCTTCAGGAAGTTATATCAAATTCTCGTAAAGAGTAGTGATAAAATTAACCTTAATATATGTTAATTAATATAATATACCTAGTTATTAAATTACTGTTTTAAATATTTCTCTGATTAAGTATATTATTTTTCCTAACTCTATATGGCAATTCTCAATATTCCCTTTATTGTCATCAGATTATTTTGCATATCTTTCTATTGATTTTTTTTTTGTATAAGTACCGATCGTAATATCGCTGTATAAGTGCAAATAAAAGTTTACCATTTAACCTAAAAATTATCATGTGCATCCCCAACGGGACGCTTGGGAAAACTGACCATGTATTACACTTATAGATTTTAATATTTATGTGATTTAGGAAATCAATCTTAATTAAGTAGATAGGTACCTAGTTATTGTATTAGGTAATATGTTGATAGGTACGTTTATTGAATTTTTAATCGGAATTTACCATTTTTCAGAAAATAATTTATTCTAACGCTCCATTTTTTTTTGTGTAAGTGATAAGAATATTTACACCATTACACACACGCACGATACACGAATATTTACGACAGCGGTATTACCATCAGAATTATTGCAAAATTCAGAATATTTAAATGGACTTTTTTATCTATACAATTCCTCGATTAACAAATAATTACTGCTTCTATGCAAATTAATAATAATTATCTTATTCTATGCGGTGATAGAAACCAATGGAAGATGGATAAGGCACCAGGGTCGTCACCAATCTGTCAAAATATCTCCTCTGTCTGTTGTACACTTGTTTCATTATCTGCTTGATCGGCATGGGCGGTCAAGTTAATGTGAGGTATATGCTCCATGGTGAGGATGTTCGCGCTCGATAGATATGAATCACGATAATTATCGAACGGCATCAGAAAACACTCTATCTATGCCCTTTTCTCTCAATTCTATTTTTATAATAATTTTCTCCCAACAGAATTTCGGTCACTGTGGCCAATCTTAATGGACATTAGCCAACTACGCAGGAAATATTATGGATCTCAAGTGTAAGCGCATACACAAGTGCACTCCCTATTCCGTCGCTCTCAGTCTGACGGGACGGCAATCCGACACGACCAGAGAAAGATCAGATGCGGGCCAACGACTTTACGCGCTTTCCGAGACAAGGAGCAAGTGATAATTAATTTATAATACGTACATAACTTACGAAAAGTCAGAGGTGCGCGCCTTGGGTTCGAACCTGAGACCTCTGACTTGCCAGTCAACGGTCATACCACTAGGCTATCACGACTTCTATAACCTGTCTATTCGCGTTTAATCCGGCATCGAATACCCTGTATCAGCTAGTCAAGATCGCCTTTATTCATCGAAATAGTGGAGAAGCACCTTTATCTTATGTTTTTTCGTCGTACCTAGCCAATAAAAATAGGTAAGCTGTGTACCAATGAAAAAGTATATTTTGGCATTGGCACATTAATTGATAATTGCTATTTTTGTACTACGACTTTTCTTATCTCATTTTAATATTATGTTGAATAATCAATATTGATAAGGTCATCAATAACTTCGATCTTTTTCTGTTACTTTAAATTATTTCTATCAATACTCTAATTTTCCATAACTGGCTTAAGTTGTAAACAATAAAAAAAGCACTGTTAATCAATAATTATGTTCATTGTAGTTGCATTCAATATTATTTTTTTGTATTTTATATTTAGCTTACTCTTTTCGATAAAAAGTAGTTTTAATATTGTTTACAACTCGAGACAGGTGAAAAAAAAAGTATGATATCAATTTATGAGTTACGATATCTATTGTTTTAAAATTAGTACACAGCCTACTTAAATAAATTCATTATTAAATTCCTTCCATATCTTTACATGCGTAAACAATCACTGCTAGCTAAAATCATAACTTTTTACTATGATCCGGGGGAGCAGGGTAAAAAAACAAAATAAAAAAAATCAAATTAAAAAAATAACATTTTACTTTAAAATAAATAGCGACTAACAATGGTCATGCTTGGGATGTAAAACTTAAAACCAGGTATCATATTGTTGTTTAAATTTTGAAAGTATTTGGTTTGTCTATAGAACACACAAAAATAAAAATAAAAGCTCGAGACTTGTCACCCGTTAATATCAATAACGCGTAGATTTATCAGTTGTTTACAAAATACCTGATACATCAGCCTAATAGGGTACGAACCCTTTGACCGCCACGGACACTCTATGGAAGCCAAACGAATCATCACCTCTTCCTCTCCCTATATGTATTTCAGAATATCCTGATTACAACGCTATGACAATTCATAAATGAACCGTACTTATATAATAATTACGTCCAGACATTTTGCAAACAACTCCACGCAATTTGGTTAATTATATACGACATACGACTTATATTACCGTACCTCACGCACATACGAATAACTTAGACATGTCCATACATACAAATCGCAAATAATCGCTAAGATATTTAGCATTTAATACTAATCAACACTTTCTTTACCTAGCGATATTGAAATAACATTTTGCTAGGAGTCTTATATTACCTAAAATCATATTATAGCTTAATATCAATCAATGTTAGCGTTTCAGTCTGTAAACCATAAATATATGTATATACCTATTTTGAATTTTACTATATTATATGATGTGAAATGACATTTAAGAGAATAAACATTGTTAAATATAGAAAATCATGATAAGATTCAATAAATCGTGATGATGATGAGGAACTCGTTAACACACAAACAAAACATTTATATTAAAAAATAGCAAACGGTCGTACTAATGTAAAAAATCATGATTTGTGTATTTATATAAAACTAGATGCCTATCTTTTTATTTTTTATAGAAGTCCACATTGTCTTTGAAGTTTTGTGCATAGACAAAACAAACTGGAACAAATCGCGACTTAACTTAATTTTAGTCAAATACTAAAATACAAGCACTTTGGATTAGTATTTAGTCACTAAAAATAAAACTACACATAAGACAATCCCAGAAGGGCAAGGCAGTATACACAGTTTGCCTATTAGGTATACAGATGAAAAGGTATAATCTCCAATCACAAAACTCTGAGCTAAAAATATGAATTAATAAATATGTAACATTCCTAGCATGAAAAATATGAGAATACCACACATGGTAATAAAGAAAATATTATAATTACAATAAATTGTTGCAAATAGTGCTATCAAATATAATAAACAACATTATATACCACAACTTTGTACTAGCTACTATATAATTTTTACGCTCTTACAAACTTTAACTATACATATATAATTTTATTTAGCGTCATTATTTTAGTTCAATATATATTACATAATATTATAACTATATATAGCAATATCGGTATTTAACTTTTAACAGAGTTATAATTATTCAGATCAACAAATAATAATGTACTTGATCAAATGATTTTATTGACAATATTAATATTATTTTATCAACCTGAATCTGGCTCTGCAATATTATATTTTTAATAAATACTCTATGCAACATAAGAATAAATATTACTTTCGTCAAGTTTACCAGCTTTATAAATATTGTGGTTTATGGTGTTCAATATATTTTATACAAATCCCTTCAATGAAAAATTCTGAATCTGATAAAAATATACTCTGCTTGTATTAAATTGTCATTAAATATATAATTAAAATGTAAAAAACAAACTGTCTGAATTACATAATGTCTAATAACCCTTAAATAACATAATAGCCTCGCCAGAATTAACTATAATACCATAAGACCAAATTATATAAGCACCAAAATAACTTACATTGAATAACAATATTGAGAAACTTCACAAATGAGAACTTGCAAAAAAGTAGTAACTTCAAGAGAAATCTAAATATTTGGTGTCAACTTATGATACTAAAATATTCGCTTAAAACTGGTTTGAAACAACTAGTAAATGCATAACTAAATTATCTTAAAAACTGAAATTTAGTCTTATATAAATATAGTCCCAAGGTTGTTCATTAACAGTAATAATAACTAATTGCAGCACTGTAAACAATTAAAATAAAGGCACTAACAAACACTGATGTTACTTTTTGGCAAACTGTATCTTATCTCCTTAAATATTCAATCAACAATCTTCCAATGCATTCTAAACATAAAAAAATAACTTGCATATAATATAATAAATAGCTAAGGAACACATTTAGTCAAATGTCACAAGTCTTATGTGACTGTTATCCAGGCACCTTATTCTCAACACTCGAAACGACTGCCAACTTGAAGTCACCAAGGTTTCTTGTACTCCCGTTGTAATAGGATCCTTTATTCTTAATTGTTTATTGATTATCGGTGATTCTATACGCTAGACACCATCACTAACTTCACTGCTCTGAGCAACTTTCCATACACTTGACTTTACATGTCACCTATGAAGTTTGAACATTACCTAAGGATCACTAACTTGGTTGTTCAGTGTCCGAGTCTTTGAGTGAGTACGTCCCAAGCGGTTGCGACGTAGCTGAGTGATCGCTACATGGTCCGCCACATCTCCATGGTGACGATGATGGGGCACAGCCGGGTGAAGGTGATGCCCATCATGATGCCGGTCACCAGCATCGCGGCACCGATCATGCCGGCCGGCGCGGCGTGCTCTGGAGCTACCTCACTAGAAACAAACGCATTTAGAGATTTAGAAAGAAAAAATATATACAATTTGGTCCATTTATAATGGTCCAAATTAATGTTTCGATGATGTCCCAAGTATTCGTCTAAAAGCAGCATAAAGTTCCGAGAAAATGAGTAGTTTAGAAGTTATGAATTTCTAAATCTAGCCTTAGCCCGAAGTTATTAGATAGGATAAGATAATCTTTATTTGTGTAAACATGGAGTACATACAAAGCATGCAAGATATTATTTATACAAAAAGAAAGTGTGGCGTACAAATTGGTAGAGATGTGGAGAATATTCGTACATAATGGGGCGCCTTAGACTCACCTGCTAACATACATCATAGCTAACGTGCTGCCGTGTCCTGAACTCCAGCCCATGATTACGGCTGCGATCCAAAACACCCAGTCACTGGTGACCAGCACTGACAAAGTTCGGACTTCAGGCTTGTAGTTGCAGTACAGGAAGAACGGTACGAACACTAAACGAACTGTCGTGAACACGAACAACCAGCGGCGGGTGGGCTAGAAATTAAAGTATTTTACTTTACACCGTACTTATATTAAAAAAAAAAAAAAAATACACCAAAAAGCACAAAAGAAAAGCTAGAAATAACACAAAATGTTAGGAGTCGGTGCCAAGCTAAACGGGTTCTAGATTTAACCACATCCTAAGCATTGCATCGACTCCGAAACTAAGGTTTTTGTATTATTTCTAGCTTATAGTGTTTTGAAGTCGGTTTATTTTTTGGAAGTCGGTTTTCTATCATCCGATAAGGATTTTCTTATTAAATAATTATATTCTTATTAAATAATTATATCCGATAAGGAGTTCCATTCTGTATCACACAAAAAATTGAATAAATCGACCCACTAATTTTATATTCACGGAGTATTCAGTGCATCGACATAAAAAAAAATATACGCATTCAATTGAAAACCTTCTTTTTAGAAGTCTGTTAAGGCGCTGTGCACAGTCAAAATAGGCTTAATTAAACAGTTTTTTAGCCTAATGTATACATTTTAGAGTAGCAAAAAAAATATATGTTATTCTCGATCATATTTATGAGAGAACTCACGGCTTCAAAACACGTTTTTGGTATTTTTTTTCGATAAAAAAAAATCATAAAACAACCATTAAAATTAACATTCCTGCAATTTTATCTCTATTATTTATAAACCAATCTTGATGAAATTTATAACAGTTACGTAATAAATAATAATAAAGGGAGCCCTCACTTGTATTTATCGATTGAAATAAGATATTAGTAGGAATTAATATATTTACTGATAAATAATTCGGACGAGTCGAACCAAACGTCACGCCATTATCCCTTCTCTTTCATTTCTACGCGGAGCGACAGTGACCGCTGAGGCGCGCTGCTAGATGGACCTATGTCATTTTGTTCCGCCCCCGCTCAGAAATTATTTACGTATCTTGTTTGTTGTTGAAAGCTGTATATTGGGAAATGTAATTTCGTCACCACTAATACCGTCCAATTGGTTTAGTGGTCTTGAACGTTGCACATGTGACCTACGAGAGCGACCGGTTGGGAGTTCCATCCCCGCATCGAGCGATACTTTTTGTTGATTATCTTATTTGAAATAATTGTTATTAATTATTATTTTACTTTTTTTTCTATTTTCTTGTCTGAAATAAATGTTCAGTATTTATTTTTGTTGATTTTCTTATTTTTAAACAATTATAATGCAATTTTAATGGCTTTTCTTTAGAGTACCTAAAAAGTTTTTTTTAAAATAAATAGTTTTTTACTTTTTGTCTATTTTTAGTTTGATAAATATAATATAGGTACATAAAATGATTGTTTATACAATTTTACATTTTTTTTAATTTTGCACAATTTTGATATAATCTTTTCTAGAAAATAACAATTATTGTTTCATTATTTTAAAAATAAGAAAAAAAAAATATTAACATAAATATTTTAAAAAATAACAAAAAGAAAATATGTAGGTGTAAGTACCAACTTATTATTATATTGTGTATTATAAAAATACAAAAATGTACGATGTCTGACATCTAAATCAGACATCTACCTTATTCAAGCTTCTGACCATCAAGGAGAAATGTAATTTGGTCACTACCATTACTGTCTAAATGGTTTAGCGGACTAGAATGTTGATGTAGTCAACCACTATAGTGTATGAGTAGAGTTCGATCCTGCATCGAGCATTACTTTTTGCTGATTTTCTTATTTGTTATTTTACTTTTTTTTATTTTTATTTTTTTATTTTTGTTGATTTTCTTATTTTTTAAACAATTATAATGCAATTTTAATGGTTTTTCTTTGGAGTAAAAAGATTTCTTTTTTAAATAAATTGTTTTTTTACTTTTTGTCTATTTTTTTGTTTGATATAAATATAATATATGTACATAAATAATTATTTTTAAAATTTTAGTTTTTTTTTTCAATTTTGCACATTTTTGATGTAATCTTTTCTAGAAAATAACAATTATTGTTTCATTATTTTAAAAATAAGAAAACAAAATTATGAACATAAATATTTTAAAAAATAACAAAAAGAAGATATGTAGGTAATTACTAATTATTATATTGCGTATTATAAAAATTCAAAAATATACGATGTCTGATAGGGTTCGAACCTAGAGGTTGCCGCGGGCACGCTCATTTCAAGCGGGTCATTGCCACGATAGGTCAAATGCACTTGTGATATTACTGACGAAATTACGCTTTTATTTATAATGGACGTTACGCAATGGCGAGTTTTGCGCGATGCCTCGCAATCTATTATTTTGCTTCAAGCTTGCAATAGACGGAAGGGGCGGGACCCATGGGCGGGGCGGCTCGTTCCCACTTCATCCTGCTTCACCCCCTTTGTAATACCAAACTTGACTGTGCACAGCGCCTTAATAAATAAGCCTTTCATTTGAAGTAGGCGAGCGGTAATACGATTTGACTATACTTTGAACTTGAAAAGTGTATACATGGAATATTACACTTTTTCTTGTGTTTTTGTCTGTTTGGTTGTTTTTAGGTCCGTTTCAAAAACGTGGTAAAATAAAAAAATAAAAATCTCAGCTAATTATTTTAATGTACTTATTACACTTACATATCGCCAAATACCAGCAGTAGCGCTACCAAGCATAGCTGTCACGTTAAACGTCATGAAACAAGTCATGCGAACGAAGTTATCTCCCAAAAATCCTGCCTGATTAGGTTTTATGTCTGGAATTGAATAAAAAAATAACTATTAAAATCGTCGACGATTCCCACACGGAACAAATATTTGTGTGTATCGGTTGGGTTTTTGTGCATTGTGAAATTATTTGTCTGTATGGCTCTCAATACACGAACGATTTTTTCATTGAGATTTATCACCGATTTTGTGTTCGACTCAACTCTCACGTCAGTCAATTTGTCGGTTTTCGTAAATCGATCGATGATTAACAAAAAATAATCCTTATGATAAAGCCTCTCGATCGGTAAGATAAAGCTACACGATGATTATTTTTCTCATGTAACGTGTTCGATTCCCGTTCAACCATGTAGTTATTTATATATCTATGAATGCAGTTTAAATTGTTTTTTAAATTCAAATAATGTCTTCTTTCAGTAAAATGTTCCATCTACAATATTCAAGGTACTTTCCCTCCATGCATCCGTGCCGTGCCGTGCAGGCATCAGTGGGACACGCCCTGTATAATAAAAATGTAAATTAATTTATTATTCTATTATTACCTGAGATGACAGAAGGATAGACGGCAAGCGAGACGAAGAATGTTATAAATATATTGTATAGCTGCACCCATGTTTGTTTGAATATCTCGCCGAACGGGACTTTTTGTTTAGGCGCGTTGGCCTCGGAGCCTGCTGCGTTCCCGCTGTCCTTCATCAACACGTGGTAGCGGAAGAATCTCTGCAAATATATTCAAAGATTTGATTTTAGGAAGTTTACGAACACAATCCGTCAGTGTTTTTATCCGTCGAATGACTTTTTTTTTATTATATATATTATATATACCCGGCAACTGGTAAGCGGTGTTGTGGTCTAAGATGGAGCACACCTGCGCTCAAATCAGAAGGACAGAAGTTGGACGGTATGGTCCAAACCCATCCTCCTGATAGGTTTAACCAACCATCATGCCGGAACACGATTAAGTCGATTGCCAGCAAGGCGTTGTCAGGTGGGTGGTAAGTAAATACATACTCTATTCGTAGAATGATAAAGTTCAATATTGTACTAACAAATATTTCAATTCTCGCCACGCACATCCACGCGCATCGAGACCTTTTACACCAAAGATGGGTAGGGAGTAGATTGAAATTTTGCCATACAAATTTCATTCTCCACACGGCTCTGCCACGCCGCGCTCGGCCGGTATAAAACCTTTACTCACATTCAAAGGCAACGCGAAGAAAGTGTCGAAGCATATGAGCAGCACGAACATGCCGCCTATGAAGTAGTAGATGGCGGCCGTGCGCACGCTGCTGAAGGCCAGCGAGGCCCAGTCCAGGAACACTACCAGCGTGCCGCAGATGTTGGAGCCCAGCACCACGGAGCCCGTGTACTTGGGCGGCAAGTTGGCCGCCACGCCGAACACGGAGTTCTGGAACACAGCGTTGAAACCTGGAACAACACAATGTCTTTCAAATGATCGAACAGTCAACTCAAGCCTAAATTGTATCCTACAATATTAATGCGATATAATTACTTATGTAGGTACACATATGTTACATAAAATTTGGATAAATTTGACACACAGGTAGATCTGGGCCTGAATTAGGACATTTTTTTTTTATCCTAGTCCGACCTCCATGCGGGGCAAAATTTAAGCAACATTCTGATTTGTATTAAGTTTTTTTTAAGCTAAAAATTAATAATCTTACCATTCAAAAAGAAGACTGAAATCATAGTGAGCCAGAAGAAGAGTTCTGGCCAACCGGAGCTGTCGACCATAGCTAGGACGACAGTGAACACGAATATCAACACTTCCATGACTAACGACCACACGATACGCTGTGTTAAGCTACCTCTGAAACCAATTAATATGTAAAATATTAATCTTAAACTATACAATCTGCAAACAATGAGTCCGCAAGACGCCAATATACCCAGACATAATAATATATACAGGGTTATTTGTTAAACACCAGCATCCTTAAAAGGTCATTAAACTCATCATTATGAATAACTTTTACTATGGGACCAACAATCAGCTGTTCCATACATTTTGTTGAGTCATGTGAACATAAATGTATAAAACAGCTGTTTTTTTTGCGATTTCAGAGTTGGTAAAAGTTATTCATAAGAGTTTAAGGACCCCTTTTAAGGATGCTGGTATTTTACAAAATAATAACCCTGTATATACAGTAAAAACAAGACAAGATATATGAGATCTCACTAAAACAATCAGTATTCGCGTTAGCAAATTGTAGCCAGACTTAGGTGCACACAAGCTTATGGACAGAAACTTACGTGTGTTTTAGTAAAGCATTGATGTGCCCACTTTTATAATGTGATCAACTCAGATTAGTGCCGAGTGTCACTGCGTTGGGTAGTGGGCTGATAACGATTTGAAATCCATTTGAATTAATTAATTGAATGATTAAAATACGTTATGAAAAATTTTAATTCACTACTAAGTTATACTTCTTAGAAATTTGAAACAACCAATAATTAATTTACAAGGTAGGTAAGTAAGGTAAGGCTAGGAGGATGAAATGTGATGTTCCATGGTAACTATTGGTAACCAAGTAGAATCCATAATTCATAAAGCAGTACATACCTAAATTTAACAAAAACATTGAACCAGCTGAATGACAGGTTGGGTATCTGGCTGGCCCACCCGACGTACGCGAGGTAATGTTCTGAATACATCGGCGCCTGCGCCAGCTTGTAGGATACGAAGTAGTCCTTGGCCGTGATAAACATGTTCCAAGCAGTCAGGGTACCGATTCCATGAAGCATAACCGTAAAAAACACGAGTCTCCATTTGTCTTTAGGAGGCGCCAAATCCATGGCAATACCTGGAAGAGGAATAAGGCGTCAGTATCAGCAATTATTTTACACAATACTTTGATTTTGGCCACATCCTACTAATATTATAAACTAGCTTTTGCCCGCAGCTTTGCTCACGTTAATTTAGAATTTATTTAATTGACAAAAGGTATTCTTAATTTTTTATTGTACTACACTAATTTGGATACAACAATGTAAGTTACATAATAAAAAATACATGCACAAAGGCGAGCTTAACTCAATAATGAGTCTTCTCCCAGCAAACCTTTGATTAAAGAGAAATCACATGTAAAACTAAGTGGGTACGATGAAGTATTGTACTATTTGACTAAGAGCCGATTTCACCACTGACACTAAACGCGAGTTAAACTCGGTTCAAGCGTTTAACTGAGTTCAAAACTGCAATTTGTGTATGGCTGAACTTAGTTTAATTAAACTCGTTTTAATTAAAGTGAATGGTGAAATTGGGCCTAATTACCATAGTTAACGATACATCAGTGGTGCTATTATAGGCTTTAAAAGAATAGAAATAAGAACTACTTTTAATTAAACCTGTTACCAGTGACGTGCTGTCTATTGGATATTATAATTGTTATTCAATTACTAAGTTATCAAGGCAATGCAGCACTTATTGTTGCATGTTAAGTGTTGAGTTCATGAAGAAAGAAAGAAGTAATTTATCTAATAAAACTGTATAATAAAATTATTGTTTTTATCTCACCTTGAAAGATTTTATAAAACCATTGCTTCTTCTTTATATTTACTTGAGGTAAATATAAAAAAAAAATCGAAAAATAAATAATAAAACAATAAATAAAAACAAAAAAAAAAAGGAATATGCAAAAAGTTATTCCAGACCTGGGATTTGAACTCACAATTCTCGAAACCTCGAACCAACTCCGGCGCAATGCTTCGCGTATTGGATGATCAATGCTTCGAAAGTTTCGAGTTCAAATCTCAGTTCAAGCTTTTCTTTTTGTACGTTACAAATCTATTTTTCGATCATGTAGCGCAAACATAATGTCATTATTAACTAATTTTATAATTTTTTAAATATAAAATTGATCAACTTTTTTCATTTACTCATTTTATTTTGTAAATAAGTAAAGAAAATGTAGCGAAACTTAGGTGCACACAAGTTCACAGGAACTTGCATGTGTTTTAGTGAAGCTTTACTTTACCCACTGTAGAAATATGTGACATACAGCTATGTTGAACTGAAGACACTGCGTTGGGTAGTGGGACAATTATCAGATCTCAAGACATCGCCACTGATATTGTATGTTACCGAACATGAAAACTTTACAAGCGCGATTTAGGACTTTATTTAACTATTCTAACGACAGATGGCGTTGTTCAGACAAACATTTTGTACCTACTCATTTTGTTGTTACCGAGAAAATTTGTTTTTTACTACGTGTATTTTCCCTATAGGAAGACATTTAATTTTTAATTGGGCAAAGAGTTAAGCTTATTATATCCTTACTGTTTACTCTAAGTTAAGAATAGAATCAATTATATTGCTAATTATTATCATTAAAGCCTAAACTACTCCTCTTTTGTCAGGTGCAGTGATAGTACAAATACCTTAAGAAAGTAGTTTCATATCTGAAAAATCCGGGACAAGAAGGACACAATTAACTTTCGGCTGAAAAGTTCAAAGAAATGCCTTTTTGTATGTTACTTTTTTGGGACCCTTGGTCTTTAGGACGTCTAACATTGTGTGTCTTAGATTAATCCGGTATTTGTCTACTGAAACAACCATTGCTTCTTACCCGTAATAACCAATTCAATGGTAATTAATGCACAGATCGATCTACTTTAAATTCTAAGAAAATTAATCTTCAAGCGTAATTACCTTTCAAGTTGAGCGTGTTATTGGGTAAGTTTTAACTAACCTAGATAGAGCTAGTAGCTACCTAGAGCTAGCTAGCTAGAGTAGTATTAAAGCGAGTATCAAGTGTATCAACCAAAGCGAAGAGATGTTTTTTTATACAAATGACAGACAAAGCGACGAGACGCTTAAAATCTCTGGCCTCGTTCATGAAGACGCGGAGCTCAGCACGATTCCAACATAATGACGATGTATATAAGAGTTTATGTAGACACGGATGTCTACGCGTTTTGTTTAAGTGAGTTTCAGGGGATGATTCCTATGCGATTGGTCGATTTTTGGACTAAACTATGAGACCTACTGTGACTATGAGAAATTAGTACGACAGAAGAATAGAGACTGTTAAGTGCTAAATACTTACATCGGGTCAATATTGGAATATGATTATACTAAATACTAAAATAAAGGTAAAACAGTAACCGAATATTCGCGTCCTAAAGTGGCATAATATTATTAAAGTTTTTAATTTAAGTATTAAGATAGACGCCTTCATGTTGAAACGTAAACGTGATTACCTTTCAAGTTGAGCGTATCATTGGGCAAGTTGGTTCCCTCCCACGCGGGTGTAAGCTTCACTGGCTCGTTGCGGAGGAACGGTGCCTTCTCGTCCGCCGCATCCCAACCTGAAAACAACAATTTCATTGAATTTCAAAAACTCTTGACGAAAGAACTCCAAAAACTTTAGATTTGGATTTAAAGTCTTTTGGTTTTTAGGGTTCCGTACCTCAAAAGGTAAAAACGGAACCCTTATAGGATCACTTTGTTGTCCGTCTGTCTGTCTGTCTGTCTGTCTGTCTGTCTGTCAAGACCTTTTTTCTCAGGAACGCGTGGAGGTATCAAGCTGAAATTCATATCAAATACTCAAGTCTATGGTCTCTTGGAGCTGTGAAAAAATCAAACTTCTAAGTCAACGCGATCAAAAGATACTCCCGTTTATGCCGCAAATTTTCGACACTCGCAAGGGAATCAAAACCTACAGGGTACTTCCCGTGAACTCAGAATCTTGAAATTTGGTACGAAGCAACGTCTTATAACACAGATAAAGGAAAAATTGCGAAAAGCATAAATTTTTAGTTACATCATATAATAAAAATATTTTTAATAATTTTAAACTTATTACCCCTTTACTCATGAACGCGTAGTGGTATTATATTGAAATTCTTAACAAATACTCAAGTCTATAATATCTTTAAGCTGTAACAAAATCAAACTTCTACGTCAACGCAATCAAAAGATACAGCAATTAAAGCCGCATATTTTGAAACTCGCAACTACTCGCAAGGGAATCAAAACCTAAAGGATACTTCCAGACGACCTGGAATCTTGAAATTTGGCATGAAGCAACGTTATAAAGTACACATATAGGAAAAATTCCGAAAATCTTAAATTTTTAGCAGGTTTGTACGGAACCCTCGGTGCGCGAGTCTGACTCGCACTTGGCCGGTTTTTTTCTACTAACATTACATTTTACATTATAATAAACAATTCCACTTCTCCCCGCAGTTTTATAAACGTTGCAAAATTACCTATAGGTACCAGTATTTGTCTATTAGGTCAGGTGAACAGTACTGTAGTGTGGAGAATAAAGAAACTGTCTTCCAAGTGAGATGCGGTTCCATTTAAACACAACATCATAGTACTCGCAACCGGCGTGTGTATGACTAGATACAGTATGACGAGGCAAAAGGAGTATGTAGGAACCATAGAAATATTAAATTCTTTCTAATATCTTTGGGTAGGAACCGTAGCATGTGGCGTTCTGTAGTTTCTGCCTACCCCCATAGGAAAAACGCGTGATTTTATGTACCTACCTATGTATGTTGTCTATCATAAGTTAAGGATTACCTCTTCCTTTACGGAGACTTGATATGCTGATTTAAAGGTGATAATAATACTCTTGCACGAAAGAAAGAAGACATAATGTCTACCACAGTTTAAGAATGAGTATGGTATATTATCTATTTTTTTTTTGTAGCTACATTATTCTTAAATGCGTACAAGCTGACTTGCGTGGACTTCAGTAACATGTTGCTGTACCCACTCAAATGTGATCAATCAGATTGATAACTGAGTCTGTCACTGCATTGAATAGTGGGAGTATAACTGTACTATATTTAAATTAATTGTGTTTAGGTATTAAAAAGGAAATGGCTAATAAAAAGGATGCGAATTGCAAGATGACTGCTACTAGTTTCATATACCTTATATAAAAATAAATCGATTTGTGCGTTTAATATTGATAGTATTGACGTTTATTCACAAAAAAAAATTGCTTCGTGCGCCTATTACTTATAGTACCTAGTCATTAAATTTGTATAAATACAGGTAAGAGAAAATTCAATGTGTTATACATTCATATTTTTAGTTTTATACTAAGTATGTCCAGTTAATGTTACGAATCAAACCTAATTTCATAAATTTCTATAATAACCAAACAGCGGAAACCCAAAGCAGTATTTCCAAATGAGTTAATGTATTCAACACAAACAAACATACACTCAAAGCCCCGCTAAACACACAGAACTCCACGTAACTGTAGTTATCAAACACATCACGTACACAATCACCGATGTTACATGAATATCATTATATATATCACTATAAGTATTCACTATACTGGAAATTTAATTTCAAATATGCTCATTTCTAATATTGACTACGGTATAAAACTTTAGAATGCAGCTAATTTGAGTAAGACACTGATGGATTTCCGCAAAATAACGCCTGATTCCATTTTAAATTTTATAATTTGAGTAAAACAACATTTTTTATTTTATCAGTTTTTATGTTTAGGTGCCTTTGGCGGGGAAAGTAAATGGTTTATGTGTTTCTTTACATAATTTCTCTCACTTTGATTTTGAAGAACAGCAAAAGATCAGTGTGGTTTATTTATTTTTGCTTTATTTTTACTAGCGGTTCGCCTGTGACTTTGTGCACGTGTGTATAGCAACTATAATTTGCACGTATTATACTTATAAATCTTTAGGAAGAAATTCTCTAAACGATAGAAAATCATTTTAGAAGAGGTAAGTGGAAAACAGACGGCGAAAACAGCGCCCAGAGATTTTAGAGAACAAAAGTTTGAAACTATTGAAGGTGGTCTTAACGATAGAAGCCCACGAACGGTAACATGTTATCAGTCAAACACGGCGGATAACTGATGATTAGCGGATATCTTACAACCAATGGTTTCATGTCACACACGATATGTTGTCACCTTTATTATGTAATTGAAAAAAAAAAAGAATTTCTTTTCTAGAGATACTGTTATGCTGCTAAGCAACCTAACAAAGATGTCATAACATTTTGAATCGATAGATTTGACATTGTTCATACAATTAAAGGCAATACTCTGTCTGCTTGCTAATATTGACTGTCGGAAAACAAAAAATCTTCAGTGCCTACCTATTCAATTAATAGAAACCATGTAAAAGAATTATCTCCGAAGCTTATACGAATTCAAAGTCTCCTTGAATATTTAAAACATGAACTAGGTAACCTCACAGAATATACAGCTTCACAAAATCCGAGAGTTTGACCCTTGTAATTAAATACAGCTTTACCTCAAAGACTAACTTATTTGTACTCTAAGTAAAGCATAGAGTCAAACGCGAACTAAACATATACCTATGTAATGTACAGTTTACAACCCCTTTAGTATAAACGAAATGTTTTTATTTCAGTTTAGTGATTCAAAGTGCAAAGTTAAAAACCACTTTGACATCCAAGCGTTAAATTATGGGTCACATAATATAGAATTTTCGCAAGCGATTGTTTTTGTTATTATGAAAAATGAATCCCACCAAACACATTTTTATGTAAAATGTGGCCAAGACGTCACCATATGGCTCGAGTTATCAGATCTCAAGTAGAGCCAAGCTTCTAACACTACACGCCCACTCTACAAGCCCTTTTTTTTTTTTTTTTTTTTCGGGGGGAAACCTTCAAAAGGCACCCTGCCTCCGGGGAAGAGACAGGATAGTGTGGGATTCTTACCCACTAAAACCACCCCGGTGATCACCATCAGCGCATGGAGGGAGGTCCCGGGTCCTCTTAAGAGACCAGCTCCGGAACCTTCCCTGCGCAAAGCCTATTAGGCACACTCCCTCTGTGACCGGCAGCACTTGATCACCGTGCCACCGTCATCTCTGGAGTCGCTTATTGGGCGGACAGACTCCACAATCTGAGCGCCCGCGAAACCAAAGGCCCCACCTGCCCTGATGCAGGCGGGGTTGCGGCGAATTAAGCGTCGAGGCGGTTGCGTCTTCGACGCCTCCTTCTCCGAGTGGGATCAGCCCTCTCTCGATCCCGCTCAGCGGCTTCTTTCTGAGACATTACTGCCTCACAAAAGCAGACTACTTCCCTCCAGTTATCTGTCCCTGACAGCATTGCATTCACTACTGCGGGCAGAGACAGATCTAGCCCAATCCGGTCAATAAGGACACGCCGCTCGGAGGACCACGCAGGGCACTCCTCAAGGGTGTGCTGCGCGGAATCAACACCGCTTCCGCAGTGGTGGCAATTAGCTGTGGCCTCTCGCCCAATCCTGTTCAGGTACTCACCGAAGCAACCGTGCCCGGTGAGCACCTGAGTCAACCTGTAGGAGATGCGCTCCTCCCTGTTCAGCCAGGCTTCGAAGTGCGGCAAGACGGCTTCAACAACGCACTCTACAAGCCCTAACTTCACAAACTTCACACCTTACTACTAGCACTATGGTAAGCCATAATGAGTAAACTGCACCGATAGCTAATGGACATTTTAAACACTTGTATTCCAATTCCAACGACCGACTAAGTACTAGAGACATTAGGAGAAAGAATTTTAAGTAGTACAGTAATGTGTATTTTAAACATTATAACCAGCGAGCCAGTGTAAGTATGAGAGTAAATTCGTATGCAGTTAAAATGTTTAGCAAACATTTTAAAAAGTACCGGAGCGCGTGCAATTCATAGCACTTAACTTATGCGGAGGGTTGCAGCGGTCGTTTGTTCCCTCTCCACGCTTAGAATGAAACAACATTTTAAATCGCCCTATTTTAAATAAGAGTTACAATAAAACAGTAAAATGTTTTGCGAATGTTCTAACTTTGACAGAAAACGTACTGCGTGTGTATTACTTTAAAGATCTTCGTTCCCAAAATAACTAAACAGTTAAGATAATTTTGCTAATGAAAGATATACAATTAACAATGATAAATAAATTATTGTGGATTTTACATCCAGCTTTTATATATATGTGTTATAACTATACAACATACGACGCTTCCTTTTTCAATATTGCACTAGGTATATTCCAAAAAAAATCCGTGCAAAGAAACATTTATTTATTTTAAATACACATTTTGCTCTCTAAACGTCAACTTTCACATAACCCCTGCAACAAGTAGGTCACAAACTTTTAACGTTAATAGTAGTTACCGAACGTTGCATAAAAAAGTTAAATGCACTGCGGTAAGACTATTTACCACACAATATTTACGTAAGGAAACAAGAGGCCATTCGCCACACCTACCATAGTACAACTATCGAGTAAAACTATTATCGCTCCTTCATACGTTATAAAACATTCCGTTTATTTTTATTACGCGTAAATATCTACTTTTATAGCAACAATGATTAAAAGTGAATTAAATTTGTTTTTTTTTTTCTTTTTTAATTAAAACACGTGCATAAGCGAATCGAAAGGAAGGTTTTCTTCAAAGATTTTCTGGTAATCATTTAAAATAATTTAGTTTCGATTTGAGAACAAATCTATTATTCTAAGTACTTACCTCATTATTCAATACTTAATATTATAATGTATTATTTCCCGAGAAAAAAAATCATTTTCTTTTTAAATCATAAAAAAGCAATTGCAAGACAAAGTTAGCGAAATTTGCAGATTAACATAATTTCATCACAACTTTGAAGATGTCGCAAAAGACATTGTTTATTTTACATCAAAACACAACATTAATGTAGCTATGCTTTACTTTTTTTCTTAAACAGAATTGTTTAGGTAATAGAAATTTTAAAAAAATCGAAACTATCAAATCCTACTTAACAGTTCAGAAATTTCAATTCAGTTACTAATCAAATTGACCTTAAATCATTTTAGATCTCATCTAAACAGTTGAATCAACCATTACTATTCTCACGATTTCGACAGCTTCTAATTATATTAGTAAGTTTAATCTTAGTTGAACCTGGCTTTCAACATAGTTTCAAGTTTCAGCGGGAGTATCAATCAAGTTAGTGCCAAACTTAGCCAAAATCGATCATAGAATTTAGTTTGGGGTAACGAAGCTATTAGTTTATGGATATTTCTATACAGGGTTAAATTAAAAACACCGACAACCTGAAAAAGGGTAATTAAATTCACCATTATGAACAAATTTTACTATGGGACCAACCCTGAAATCGCGAAAAAAATCAGCTGTTCCATACATTTTGTTGAGTATATCTATGAACATAAATGTTTGAAACAGCAGATTTCGAGATAAAGATATACTTAGTACGCATATATAATTAGTAGTAGTCAAGCTTTTAGGGTTTTGGATATCGCTGTTTTCAATGGCGTTAAGACGAACTAAAATTATATACCTATGTAGGTATATTGTAAGCAGAATAATTTACAGAACGATATTTTGAGCTGTATCCTTGTGGCACCTATAGGTAGGTACCTACATGCATTCGGAATATAAGTTACTAAGCTTGCCTGAAATAGTGAACTCACCCTCCTCACGGTTTCCATTAAATGTACCATAATTAGCCATAATTAACAAATCTACGTTAATTATTCATACACACTTTACAAGTTCTGTCACAGTAGAAACGTGTTCTCGGCACGATACACGAGACAAACTACTAAATTACATTGAGCCTTGCTATTTGATAACGTCAGTTATAAATAATATATTATGTTGATTCCAGTAAACATCTTAACCACAAAGCGACGAAGTGGCAGTTCGCGCAAGTTTAAGACTGATCAACCAATCACGAACACCTGCGCGGTTGTTTCTGTAGCTCCTCCGGTCAATGAACGAGGCCTAAAAATCCACTACTCATACAAGGTCAGTGTAGTGTTGACAGATATGCTGCTTTTGACGAAACGTCCCACATTTTAGCCCTCTCAGGACACGTCCCACCAGCACCCTGAGCGGGACGCCCAAAGTCCCGCTTTTTTATCTAAGCAGCGAGTGGGTTCTTACTTAAACCAAAAGTAACTAACCCATATTAAACTAACCCTTTTAGATAGTGAGATTAATGTCAATAAAGTCTGTCATTTGAAAAGGATTGTGACATGTTATGCATTTTTTTTTGCGTCCCGATTGTTCCACCCCTGTATAATATGGAGAAACGAATTTGGCATAGTCACTTGTCAAGATGATCACTGGTATCTGTATATGGGTTTCAAGCGATATTGATCCTACGATTGGGAGAAAGTTTTGGAATATAACAGGTATTAATAAACGCACGAAACGGTTCATTCAAATATATTTTTTACAACACAAGGCAATTGACAACACGCTACAATATACTTACATCATATTTATACGGTTAGGGGAGTGAAGTCATATTTTCATGTGAAACGCAATGTCATTTGAGGGGTGAAATCCTTTGTAGAAAATGTGTATAGAAGTTTTGTCTTACAAAAAAAACAGTTTTTACAAAGTCATCTCTATTTGACGAGCAATTATTATAACGGATAAATTTATGAAGCTTTTATAGATATTGGTTTTCTTCGAGCTCATACATATACAGTTATATTATTAGTAATGAATACGATGTAGTTTTATTTATAAGTGTCATACACTTGTCCAAAGGTTAAATGACAACAACTACAGTGCAAATATACTATTAGGTATGTAATTCAATGCTCAGAGTACCTACCTTAGTAGGAAACGAAGATATTAATATTATGCGGTTAAAACGATTCCTCATGTGCATTAAAACCTCAAAAGAAATACCTATATTTTTTAACAGCAGCAACTCTATATGTATAGATCATCTAAACAAAAAATATTATGTGAATATTAAAAAATATTTATCATTCTTGCTCGTAAATATCGCTATTGCATGCTGGAAGTGCTGAACGTAAACATTATAGATTGTATTAATCATATTCATACCATAAAATGAAATTTTAAGAAAACTCGAAAAAAAAATCAATGTACTTTGACGGCTTATACAATATTTTTTTAAATAACTTCATTGTATTTTACAGTACAGATAGTAAAGATGTGCCAAGATTGTTTAAAATTAAGCAAAGTAAGTAAAATGGAGTAAAATATTTCTCATTTCTCGATATTTGATGAATTATGGTCTACTTACTACATAAATTGCTTCTGATTACATAAATTAGTTGCGCTCTTATCTCAAGTAAATGCAACAAGAACAATACATAGTGGGTTCTTAGCAGTTATGGCTAGCAGTACCATACTTCTTTGAATTTGAGTTTGAATATGATGCTACGTTTGACTTCAAGAAATTTGACACACGATTACAATAGCGAATATTAGCCAAATCGTTTATTTGTTTTCGAACTCCCACGGGAGACGGGATTTGTTTGATTAACAGTATACGCTAGATGTTTTTGTATTGTGAAATTAGTATAAGTAGCTATGGCTACGATACAGGAGGAAAATTTTTTTTTAGAGGAAGTTTTTAAAGAACTTGGCTTCAATGAAATTTAACTATGAATACAATAGATTTATATTGTCTACAAGATGTAGACTCAAAGGGTAGCAGCACATCAACATCAAGACATTCTTGATTCTGTACTGCATGTTAGCTTTGTAGGAGTGACAACCAAAATAGCAACATTGCAACTTAATGGCTTTTGGATAGAGCTTTTAGTTGTTAATTAGTTTCAAAGCATGTATTTTCCCACTTCACACGCTAATAACAGGTGTATTCGTGTTGACCTGTAATGTACTTTAGTACATTATCGATCGTAACATGTCCAGCTATCACACGACACGTAGTATAAATCTACAATCAATACTGATGCAAAATGAGACGAGTTACTATCATACTACGAAAGGAATCTTTAAAAAAGTAACAATCACAAAGTTTAATAAGTACTATTTCTTATTAAATTGGCTATTTGTCCGGAGGTTAGTTTTTATCAAAAATGTATGTACTCTAGTCACCAGTTCCAAGGGCAGCCTACCCTTCATCGACAAGAAAGAAATTCTTCATAGAAACTCCATGGATGCTTTTTAAAATGGATTACAATATTTAGTTACATTGTTCCGAGGACGAAATTATGTTGTGAGTCAACTAAACGTAAATTCCTACTCCTTATATTTATGTTTCTACTTTAGGTAAAATTTATCATAACAGCTGTGAGCTAACCAGCCCCAACAGAGGATACCCGTTCAAGGGTATCAGTATGGGCAACAAACGTGAAATTTTAAAAAATAGAACAAATGAGCCTCTTATTTATCCTTATTAGTTCAATGGGTATGGTGGCCCTAGTATTGTGTTATAGGTCAGCGGAAAGGCGGAAACGAGTCGATATGAGATTACCGAGATTGAATGACTACGGGAGACCACTCACATTTTTATGGGCCATACATCCCTACAGAAAAGACGAACATCGAAAGGATTGTTTATTTAGGATATTTATATTCTGATTTGAAAGTCTAAACAAGATTTTCAAAATTTATGTTTACCCGCAGAAACGGGAGATTACATTTCATATTCTATGAAACCTCTATTGGGGTTAAAGGGCTTCTCAATATCGGAATCAGCATAATTAATTAATAGAAAGCATAATTAATTTTCATTTCCGTTAAACTGAACAGATTCTTAAATCATTGATTATAAATTACCTAGTACCGCAACAATTTGTACAAATTATAAAGCGACCCAACATAGAAAAATCTAATTAGGTATCTTTATCGCATAGGTAGGTATAATTTTATAAATAAAAATAACTATGTAGTTATAAATAAATACTCCAACAGCACAACATATTACATACATAATATTGCATAAATATATATTACATATAGACACAAACTTTAAATAGCCATACTGAAACAAATTAATTTTCGTATAGGTTCTCAGTTATAGGTATAGGTTATAAGGTATATTTTTAATGTAGGTACGATATGATAACACCAAACTAAAACATAAGGGGAATGAAGCTGAAGAAAATAGGTTTTTTTTCCTAATTCACATACAACAAAACGCATGGAACTGAAACCAAAGCAAAAAGTAAACAACCAAATATGGTGCGGAAACTAAAATGATGTAAGAAGTGAGGAAACTATCTTCGCTGAAGTCATTGACATTTCCCCTTCACTAGTACGCACGTGTCCATTTAGCTATCCAATCGTTTACAGTAACCCCACCTCACTGAGATTCGATTAAGTCTGTCTCTCAACCTTGATCTCATTTATTAACAGCGTCGATACTCGTAACAAAATCGGGTCACAGATTAAAAATACTTACATCAAGAAAACATTTGTTAAATAAACTTATTCACAATTCTGTACTACAAAACCTGTATAATTTAATTATTAAATAAATTTATAATTAAACTATCGAGAAAATCGAAAGCTACAAGTTTGATAATTTAAATAATTATGTATAATTTAGTTGAATGATTTATTAAAAATATTGCGTGTGAGTTTACGGGCGCAGTAAATCCTAAAAACTAAGTTACGACTAATAAAAAGGTACTTAGCTATATTTACGGCGGAATGGAGGGCGAAATATACCTTGTATAATCTGACCTTTGAGAAAAAAATATTCTGATATCCTCGAATGGAAAGAAAGTGATAATTTTCGTTTCAAGTTCAGGGAGCTTTTTAGAACTACGAACTTGGTGCAAAAGTGAGCTAATGCTATTGTTTCCGGCATGAGTAAATAGGATTGGGTTCGTTATTTCGTTATTCCTAAATGTTAATATTGGTAAACACCAGAATTTTAGTAAAGTTAAGTCAAGAAATTGCTGGCTTCCCCTGATCAAGAGTATGACTAAAGCAACGCTTTTGATCAGTGGATCGTAAATCCTGCTATTTCTCAATTCACCGAATTATCAACTAATGCCAAAGTTGCAAATGAATACATAAATCATAAATCAAGTGGTTGTTCCATATACTACCCATAAAGTTTAATGCGAGACCTAATTACTACAAGTGGAGAAGTTTAATTTATAATGGTTTCGTTCAAGAAACATGGACTAATATAAAATTAGGTAGACTGCTTGGCACCAAATAGATGCTCGTTTATGCTAGAAAGCTTATAATATATTGGTCGTTAACTAATGTTACTCATGATGCTACGAGTGAGCTATTAAAAGTCGTATTACATACAAAAATTCTAAATCTATGTATGAATGAATGTAGGTATGCTAACCTAAAACTGTAAAAATATGTGTAACTTTTTCAAAACTCACCAAAAAACTTTAGAACCGCTAATCTTTAAATGACACTATAAAAGGGTTCCTCAAGCCCATAACTCAATAAAAAAAATAACGACAATGTTTTAAAAAAAGCTTTCAGGTCAGACTCGCTAAACATGACATTAAAGATGACATGATGACATTAAGGCCAAAGACTATAGAGCGCAGTGTTTCATTCTCTTCGCTACGGACAGAATCGGGTCGTAAAAATATAAAAAAAATATTAAAAGAGGTTCCATTCGACCCAGTTAAACTTATAAGGCTCCTTGCATACTATGATGATCTAGTTGTTTATCTGGGCCGTCAAATTAGACGTGGAACTATTTATAAGAAGCTATAAGATAGTATGCATGACTGTTTACTGGCAAGGAACAGATCTGAAGTTCAAATCCAACGCACACACCTCGGTCTCTTCAAAAGTTATGTGCATATTATAAATTAATAATCACGTGTACCGTGCTTCGGAGAGCACGTAAAGCAGTTGTGGATCTGCGCCTGATCTCTCTTCGGTAGTGTCGGACTGCCGTTTCAGAGACGAGGATTGAATGTGTGGAAATTGAAATCTCGAACATTTATTGCTCTACCTCAGATGCGCAGGCGCGAATTCATACGATTTCATACAAGCTTGTACCGTATTTACTGTAATAATATAAATCAATTTAGCTAAACTATTAAGTATACTTTAAGCTATTGGCCCCGGCTGTCTTGGAGATCTTTGACAGTCGATATAGGGAGTTACTCTTCATAAAATCCTGACAACTGATCTAACTTCAGAATATCGTATCCCTTTGGGTTGCGGGGGTCTGATAGGCAGTCATTCCGTAGAAAACTGATATTCAGCTGCATCTGGTTAGATTAGAAGCCGACCTCAACAAAGTTTGGGAAATAAGGCTAGGAGGATGATGATGAATTAAAAGTTCCCCAACATCCAATCCTCGCCGGTAGAAAAGTAACTTAAAGACTTATTTCGCTAAGAAAATTTCGCTGCCGGACTTTATTCTATCCTACTTTCAACAAGTGTTATTAAAATCTAAGAATTTTCCTAAGAGTTTCCTTCCCAGATTTGTGTAATAAGCAAATTTTTCCGTAACTCGCTTTAATTTGCGCCTTCTTAATGCGTACATTTCAGTCTTTAATGCTACTGATAGGCTTAACAAGCAACATTTAACTAATTTATTCAGACAAGCGAGGTCATTAATTTTTGACGTTAATTTCATTTGATGGCAATGAATGCTGATAACAAAGCACTTAAACCATTAGCTCTCATTCCAGATACTGAATTTGATCTGATCTGAATTATAACGATAAAAATACGCTAAATTACGCAGAAATGATAAAATTACGACTGGATCATCTTTTTCTATTTCTTCTAAAGTACCGTGAGTCCGTGACTGATTAACTAATTAAACTTAACTTAAACTTAGATTAAACTGGTGGACCTACCTAGAGACTTAAAATTTAGAGGAAATATGCAGGCGCACTAAGGATAGATTTTTGGAAATAACTCCTCTAAATCACGCGAGAAAAATCGCAAGCCAAGCGCTAGTTTTGGATCAAGATTGATTAGTGGCTATTCTAGTTACGTTTAATATATTTTGTTAAACTAGTTGAATCCCCGAAAACTTCGAATAAACAAGCCTAACAACGTGTGTTTTTGCTGTGTAATTTTATGTTTTAAAGATACAGAAAGTAATCCCGTAGTATAATCATCATCATCATCATCATCATCTCCCTGCCATTCCCTTTCCTTTTCCTGCCCAATTTATTAATCCTCTGAATTTAAACCAAAGACTAATTCCTAGATGAGAACGATGAGAATTTTCACAGTTAAACTACGTATCAATTTATTAGGCTCACGTTTCAGTCTACACAGTGCGCGCAATTCGAGAATTTGTTATGACACGACTATGACGTAGTAGCTACAGGATTGCCTACGCAGATATTATGGTGATCGATTAACGTAAGTACAAATATTTGTACGGCTTGCAGATGTCCCCAGAGTACGAGTCTTGATGTTTGCAAACGTGATGTTGGTTTTATTTGTCTTGAAGTGTTGAATTTTCTATTTTATCTGCATCCTCTGCACTATGAACGCTAAGCAGAACTTCTACAGAGTTCTTAGCATGCTCTTACATCTACAAGAAAAGTGAACTACAGTATTTGCCTTTCGAGGAGAGTCTAAAACAATAGGAAAATATCAACAGATAGTAATACCTATCCATATACAAACTACAGGAAAATTTAAAGACAATTCATACATCCACGTGCCTTAAGTTAAGCTAATTTATAAGCAAACACATCAAACCATCGTAAAATCCGCCATTTATCTATCGTTTGTTTAAATTCTTCTATACAATACCTAGTATCAGTATTTACGCGGCATTACCATTTGACCTCAACCCGTCAACTGGCAGAGTGTAAATGTTTATCAAATGTTCTGTGTTTGTTCATCACTCTCGTTTCATTGATAACGTCACTAATCGTATCACTTGATTTATTGTCTAGCCTAGTTGCTCTTTGGAGTCTTTGATTATGATATTTGTTCCACTGATTCAATAGACCTATGACCGTACGCGTACAAATAGTTTTTGCATGGCACCTAGACAAAATTTTGTAGACAAATTTAATTGCAACGATTAATTAATAGTAGTTGAATATTTTAAGTCGTTTGGTATTCTGCTACAAGATCAAATGGCGAAAACTTCCATCGATACACTTTTGTCACTCCATCAAATCGTTTGTAAATTAACAGACTTGGTCTTTAGGTTTCCAAAACCAAATATAGCTTTGTTAGTTATCAAAGACCTCTCTATTAGAAAGTAAACTAGTCTGGGTTGCCGTCACTAGAAACGGTGAAGAGGACTATACTTAGAAACATATTAAAAATAAAACAAATACAAAAAGATATCTAAACCTAATGTAAACGCATAAATATGTCAATGTGATTTTATTTAGTCTTAAATCTCAAGGGCTGTCAAAACAACACTTAGCGATCTAAAACACAATAGCAATTTATTAAAACGGGGCTAATATCTTCACATTCTTTAGCCTAAAAGGAAGTAAGTTATACAAATGTAAGTATGTAGCAACCTACGAACCTACTTTGAACAAAGTTACTCCGTCAAGACTCGAGAGCCACCACCCACGCGGCTCATCGACCTGGGAACGCAGGAATGTTAAAATGGAAGCCTGATCACAGACATTTGTGAAACAAGAATCTTAACTTGGATGTCACATCACCCGTTTAATCAGTGCAAGACTGCAAATACACACATCAAAAGTGTCTAGGGATCAACATATATTTTTGCAATAACTTTTCTCCTGATTGATATTAATTAAAATTTTCTTTAAGGATTCATCAAATAAAGTGTTTTCGTTTGTCACAGTAACGATAAACCAAGTCACCTTTGCATTAATAAAGAAATTTGCCATTTTCCTAATAAAGGGATTTTTGACATTTGAACCACTAACATTAAAGTTCAAAAAAAAGACTGAAATAACAGTTTTCTTTAAAATTTTATTGGGTAACTTAAACAATTAATAATCCGTGTTTCTACCGCGAACACTAACAACACAAGAACATCGGTTTGGCATACTCAAAATGAGTTCATCCAAATCACGCTGTGGAATGGCCGCCCATGTTCGTTGCAACAACAAAAAAAGGTCTTCTTGCGACGGGATACCCTCCATATTCGGCAGAGCTCTTCTCTGTAGCATATCCCATGCATGCTCAATCGGGTTCAAGTCTGGCGACTGAGCAGGCCAGGGCAGGACATTGATGTTAGCTGCGGCGAGAGTATGTCTTACAACTCTTGCGGTGTGCGGTCGTGCATTATCATGCATTAACTGAAATAAGGGACCGATTTGCACTTGTAGAGGAACGATGACGTCTGATACAATCGTCTCAGCATAAATTTGAGCGTTGAGGTTGCCTCTGATCCAAATCAACTCAGTTCTTCCGCCGATCCAAATACCCGCCCATACCATGATGGTTCCACCACTATAAGGATGGACTTCCTGGCAGGATTTTAATCGCTGTTGGCGTCCAGGGGTTCTCCAGTGTCGTATACGTCTTGTATCCGGTCTCATACCAAAACGAGACTCATCAGAAAAGCACACGAAACGCCATTGTTCTTCTGCCCAATTTCTGTGTTCAAGAGCCCATTGATATCGAATCCTACGATTGTGCATTGCTATAGGTGGTACCCGTAGCGGTCTTCGGGAATGAAGGTTCACTTCATGCAAGCGGTTTCTGACTGTTTGGTCGCTAATTAAGTTCCCTGAAGAGTGATGAAGCCTCACGGCTAACATCATGGCGGTTATTGTTGGAGCTCTTCGAGTTAAGATTTGAATGTATCGGTCTTGTCTCCGTGTGGTGCAGCGATACCGTCCTCCATGGCGCTCAGCCACGGTACCAGTGCTTCGGTAACGTGTCCAAAGTCGACTGATAACACTCTGACTTGTATTCAGAGCTAAAGCCACAGTACGTTGCCGGGAACCAGCTTCTATCATTCCCACGGCTCTGAGCATTTCTTCCCTGCTTAAATGACGTCGCCGCTCCATAATAACGTTGGTTTTAATCAGTAGTAGGGAAACAGTAGCACTAATAATGTCTTCAATGCGTTGTATGTTTTTATAGGGAAAATATTGACAGCTGATTTTCATCTTTTACTCGAATTTGATTCACAGTTCCTGATTCAAATTATGAAATGCACCAAAAAGGATCCATATAAATTTATAAAATCATAAATTTATTACAAAGCCACATCTCAATCTCAAGAAATCCGCATAAAAATGCTTGATCCCTAGACACTTTTGATGTGTGTATTTCGTTAATTACGACTAGTAGTTTAATACAATGGCCCAATGCATAATATGTATAAAAATAATAAAGATTGTAATATTATTTGTTGAAAACTTAGACCTTATTAATTCTTTTATTTAAAGTTCACGTACAATGTACATAAGGCGGACTTAATCCCGTAAGGCATTCTCTGCCAGTCAACCTTTGGGTCAGTAGGAAAAGACCTTATTACAGAAGATATACAATTATAACTCAAAGTCCGCTTTCGTTGACGACCAACTTCAGTTAATCGGATTGTATTTTAAGTATCCAACCCGATTTACGAAAGCCTAAATATACAAAATAATAAATTAGAGCAAGAAGAAACCAGTAATCATTATATTTAAATAAAAACTATATTCACTATATTTAAAGTAAGCCATTTAAATTATTACTTACAATGTCGTATCCCAGTGTCACATAAACGGTGTTCCCTTGTTTCTCAGATAAAAATTTCATAGAATTTCTATTACACATCTTAGTAGTATGATCTTTACTTGAATACTGAATTTACTAGTATTGGATCAAATTGGATGGATGACAATGAAAACATGCTAACAAGTGAATACGTAACACTTTTTCACAATAAAATGCTAATTTGTAGAAGGATTAAGATTTATAAATGAGAAGAAGAACCTTGTTGGTTTTGGACTTGGACTCTTATTGGTTGAAGAATAACTTATTTATAATATTATTGTGATCACTTCCTTCACAACAAAAGCTAAAACGCTAAAAGCTGGGAAGCTAATCTGGGAAGATTACCTTTTACATATTCCCTTCGCTCGGACCAAATGGTTCTCATCTACTTTTCTCATGCACACAGCTGAAGATCACAAGAGTGGACCACAATTAGGTACGTTTACCATCGGGGGGGGGGGGGGAATTAGGTTAAGAAAGATACGTTAAGAAAGGCATGCATTGAGTGGCCAAATACATACTTCTCCATAATTTAAAAAAAATCGTAAGGCGGACCCCAGGGAAAGCTGGAATGAATACAACCTGTAGTACTATGTAATCGCAAGCTATTTATTTATATTAGTCAATAATCTCGTTAGTAATGTAAGATCCACTGTTGATGGATCCATTAGGTACTAATAAATAAGTAATTGATCCAGAGCTTCTCTAATTCATACTTTACATGTTTAATACGCGTGCAATAGACGTATTTCAAGTAATAAGGAAATACGATAATAATAGTTATCGGACCGGGACGTGCGAATAAAGCGAGCTAATCCGATGTCACAGCTCCAGTGCTTTCGCTCCACTTTGTTAAAGACATCGTAAACTGGGGCTCTACTCCGAAAACCGAACAACGATGTTTCGGATCGGAACGTAATAATGAAGACCATCAAACAGAATCCTTACCACTAAATTACCATTGCTTAATTGTACTCAGTGCTTTCATCTGTCGTTTCGTTACAAATCCATAAAAAAAAAACTACATCATCATCTGCCTAGCCTTTTCCCAACTATGTTGGGGTCGGCTTCCAGTCTTACCGGATGCAGCTGAATACCAGTGTTTTACATGGAGCGACTGCCTATCAGACCTCCACAACCCAGATGCTGGGTTACACGATACCCCTTGGTAAGACTGGTTGTCAGACTACCCGTAACGACTGTCAAAGATCTACAATTGACAGCCGGGGCTAACAGCTTAACGTGCTATCCGAGGCACGGAGAGTGATAAAAAACGCACATAACTTACGAAAAGTCAGAGGTGCGCGCCTTGGGTTCGAACCCGAGACCTCTGACTTGCCAGTCAACGGTCACAACCACTAGGCTATCACGACTCAAAAAAAAAAACTACATATTAGAAGGTAATTTAACGAACAAACATGCGATCCGACAATCGAAGCTTCGTTGTTAAAATCTCGGAGTAGGCCCCCTGGTATGTCTGTATTTTAGTAGAGGAAACTGGCTGTCAACAGCATTATTTACGCCTAGATTAATCGATGCAATTTATGTGAGTAGATTTTAATTATTATCTTAGATTTCAAGTATTTATTTATTACGTGGAAGATAGGGGAAGTTTATTGCATTTAACTGTCAATTACGAGTGAGACATTAAAGATAAAAACCATTATTTCGAAAAGTTTATGTGTCTTTAAATAATAGTACAATAGACCTTTGATCCTAATCTCAGATAGTATTTAGCATACAACGTGTAAATGCCTAAACAGCTAGTACTGCGCTGCTTCAATTGATGGGCGGTTCGAGGTTCAATGTCTTGGATTAACAATGAGCAATTTTGATAGCGATGGTATCGCAAGAATCCGTAGGCGTACAAAGGAATAATAAACGGTTACAAAACATAGATCTGCTTTTTTAATTGCAGAAAGAATGGGTTTTATGGGAATCACCAACTAAGACACCCAACCGGGGCTGTAGCTGTACTTTTCAAGACTACTTACTTACTTTAGGTTGTACTGTTCAAGAAAGAGGTTGAAGGTATAAATATCCTGGAGGTACACCGCAATCCCTCGCTTGCAATAGGAGAATGATCTCTGTTGACTCATCGGGTCAGAGCGCATCGTTTCAAGCCGCCCACGCAATATCGAGTCATGAGTAATTTGTGATTTTATAAGTTTGTTCTCGGTGGAATTTTCACAAAACGGATTTAAAACAATACTGGAAATACCTGATTTTGTATCCATTGATTTACACATTTTGTATATCATGTTTGTATAAGTATATTCAATGTATACTCAATTTGACAGGGAGGGAAAGAGAACGCGCGTACATACACTTGGAGATTGTAATATTTTCTGCGTTGTTGGCTAGTCCCATGGAGTCTCCGCTAAGACTAGACGCTGTGACCGAAATCCGATAAGGAGGACAATATTATCAATAGTATTCAATAAGTACTACTTTCAACAAAACTGTTATCAGTATCACTGAAGTGCTGTCTATTCTATCTCATACATAATGTAAAACATTCGTATCGGAACGTAACGACCCTTATCACCCACGGAGTTATGCCACCGAAGATTAGAAAAGTCGTCCCCAGTAACGGGAAGTTGGGTGATAAAGAAGAAGATCCCCTTTCATACTTGTGAATATGACGTCATCAAACTGTATAAGTAATTTTTAATTATCCAAATGGCGTTTGTACACATTTGTAAAACTAAAACGGTCTGCAAATTCTTTATAGATTTGATATTAATCCTATGGTGACCATAATCAAAGATAGAAAGCTGATAAGAACACTTCTTTTTTCCACAGTTCTCGTAGAAATAAAGGCGTTTACTTTGTGATTAATATTTAATTAAATATCTACAATGCATTACAAAAGGAGTATTAACAATATTATGCAACGAAAAGAAAACAAATTATTAGCGTCATACGAGATACCTTTGTGAATTATGCACGATGAGCTATTGTTCATACGACACATGCGCTGGAGTCATGCGTTTGCGACGCTTTTATGTATCTAAGGGAATACTTTTGATACAAATTACAAAGAATGTACTTATTAACGTGACTTGGGGTTGTTCTCACTAGGGTCTTTATCCTATATCAGTGAGCTTCTTTGACTAGACGAAAACATAGATGGCGACGTCACGATGCCGATTATATAAAAACAGATAACACCCATTTCTTTGTTATCACGAAAACATTATAATATTAAACTGGAAGAGCTCGTTTATTATGATTCCACTAAAGTGGCAAACAGAGATATAGCCCGCCTATGGTAAACAATCACCCTTGACGCTTCCAAACACCAGAAGACACTCGCGCATTGCAGACCCTGATAAAACCTTTGCGCGCCCTTTTTGAAAAACCTCGTGCTATAAGCTGTAGTGTAGAAGTTGCTTCCACAATCGGAACGTAAGCAATGATAGTCTAGTGATATAACCAAATAACAGTTGGATTGCCAAGTCCAAGATCGTAGTTTCGAAACCCAGGCACCTCTGACTTTTCGGATTTTTGTGCGTATTCGAAATTAATTATCACTTGCTAAAACGGTGAAGAAAAGCATCGTGAGGAAACCAGCATGCTTGAGAGATTTTTCGTGAGTAAACCCATGTTAGAGGCTGGCTTAAACTCTGACACCTGGTTGTTCGTCAACCATAAAATAAAGAAAGAAAAGACCAGAACGTGCAGGGGATTTTTAAACCACATGGTAAGCAACCAGTTTTAACGTAAACATCACTAATGCGTTTTGACATTTTCTAGAAATTAGTATGATGCCTTGGAATTTAATAATTATCTTGTAGTCACAAGGTTGTTTAACGGCGAAGGAGTTCGTGAGACACTATATCGGATGATGTAACAACAATCTTCGCGTGACTTTTTATTTATTAATAATTATTTGAATTTGAATTTCATTGAAATAAATATATCGATCGTGAAGAAGGGATACAGCAAGAAGATAAGATATTATCGTAAAAAAATTAAGCAGGGTTATAAAAAAAACTGCAACCTTGAACTGTGATCCCGGACGATAAATAAATGCTTATGAAGAATTTAGAATAAAGTATACTAAGTTCGTTGGTAACATAACGGCTCTTTATTATTCCGAAAGAGTATAGGCGATATTTTCACACAAATTTTGGCAACAAGAAATTTCCCATGTTGGGGTGTATTGCCATGCCTTATTGACAAGGAAAACTTTATTGACGTATCGGTTATGCGTTTCGGCTTCTGCACTTGAAGTCGCGGATTCGATTCCCGTGTGGAACAAATACCTTTTCGTGTGACCGATAGATATTTGTTTCGGTGCGAGTGTTAGTGTGTGTTACACGCACGATATAGGAAAAATCATTGAGTGTAGCACGTTTAAAAAATTTCAATAGGACTTTTTGATGAAAACCTAAAATAATACTTTTCAAGAATGGTTCCTTCGATCTCGTAACCTAATTAAATTGAGATGTGTATTCCGTTACGAACTAGCGAATAATTTCAAGGACGGTCGTGACCTTCATGTCATTATGATGACGCGTTTAACATAGCAATGATACATTGAACTTAAGATACTCATTTTATGTACATTGAGAAATCATCTAATCATAGACGTGATTACATAATTATGTGAGTTCGTTAGTACTGTTTGGTCAAAACGATTTTGGCAATAACCATGCTATAAATATACAATGTCATATCTGCAAACAAGACGCAGATAAGTCATGAATCATATTTTAGTTTTTAGTTTACAGCTCGTTATTGTATTTCTAGTTAGTTTGTTCTCATCTGCCTAGCCTTTTCCCAACTATGTTGGGGTCGGCTTCCAGTCTTACCGGATGCAGCTGAATACCAGTGTTTTACATGGAGCGACTGCCTATCAGACCTCCACAACCCAGATACTGGGTTACACGATACCCTTTGGTAACACTGGTTGTCAGACTTTCGGGCTTTTGACTACCAGTAACGACTGTAACAAAGATCTACAATTGACAGCCGGGGCCAACAGCTTAACGTGCTATCCGTGGCACGGAGAGTAATAATTAATTTATAAAACGCACATAACTTACGAAAAGTCAGAGGTGCGTGCCTTGGGTTCGAACCCGAGACCACTGACTTGCCAGTCAACGGTCACCACCACTAGGCTATCACGACTCTTATGCAAATACATATTTTCGTAACGATACTACTTCTTCTATTTCATCGTATAGTTGATGAACAACATGGTGTCAGAGTTTTAACAGCCTGTAGGTCTCTAACATGGCTTTACATACCGTTGAGAAATCTCTCAGGTGTGCTAGTTTCCTCACGATGTTTCCCCTCACCGTTTTTTTTTCGATACTACTAATTCTTCTGTACTTAGTGTACATCTAACCATTTGCCCAATTTTTTTGTGAGTGTATGGGTCCCTGGTTGTTTTAGATTCACAATTGGATCCAGTAGGTGGCTCTGCGATAACCTTTGGGCAAGGACGTCTCGCTGGTCCGCCATTCAAACACAAGTATTTGTAGGTATTCTGTTTATGGAGTAGGAACCAGTAGGTACTGCTCTCAACATTGGAATAGTTAAGGCACTGCACAGTGATACACTTGCACTAATAGGAACAAGGCTCTGAAGTCTAGTAGGTACACTATACATTCTGTTTCTATTAAAGACATTTCAGCAAGAGTGTGCTGGCAATCTAATTCCCCTAAGCCCATTTCATCATCTGACGACCAGGCGTAAGGCCGGCGATGCGCAGTTATACGGTTGATGCACCCTATTGCGCACATAACATTTAACATCCTCTTTTACCAAGCACTCAGCCAAGGATGGGAGTCTTTAAATCAAGAGTGATTGGTTAAGTACTTCTAGTCAAGTGTACCTACACCATCGGGAATGCAACACAAACTACTTATAATTTAATTTTCCATACAACTTCCTTCCTTAAAAAAAACCGATAACCATGTATATTTATATACCTTAGGTATAACATACGAGTACAGTATTCATTTCCCGTTGCGTATAGGTAGTTAACACTAGTAAACACTAAGATTCCACCAAAAGCTACTGCACTACTCCACAACTTGGTGATCCTTAGATAAGAGGGAACAGACATCTCAGAAGCACCGTGTTAAGCCATAGCACACATACTCTCTTTATAAAAACAATCCGGAGACATCCTAAATGAATCAATAAAACATATAAATTCACGCCTTTTGCCCATGGCCATGGGGGTAGGCATACCATCAACTACAGAACGCCACCTGCATACCCTACATACTCCTTTAATATTCCCCGTCCACACTCATACATCTAGTCATTATACACGCGCAATCAATAATAATCAATTAGTTAATTATTATCTATCTTTTAATTAGTTTAATAAGCAAGTTACTTACGTCCTTGCCTCTGGCCGGGCATCACAACAGCGTTTCTCTGGTCCTGTCGCAAGAGGCTCTCGGCCTCCGCCCCTCCCTGATGTGACATCTCCATGGCTCACAGGTACTCCACGAATATCATAAAACTGATACGGGCATCTGTGATCTTGGTCGGCGCTAACGACGACTGCGTCTGCGGGCAAAATTAGATTTTTGAATATCTGTCTTATGTATTACAGGTATTAATGTCGCTAACCAGTGCTAATGCTAATATCATAGTACGGTCGCGCGTGAACGAAAGAAGAGGAGGCGGGGTGCAGGAGCTGTTTTCCTCCATATTTCTTCGTCTCGCACCAACTCGAAGGGAACTACTCGCGCTTCGACTCAATCCTGCCTCTCTCACTCTTGCAAGTAACTATTTAGTAATCTGTGCTCTTGCTTGCTTATACCAGCTGCAGCCCCTATTTAAATCAGATCCAGCTAGCCTATATATCCCCTAAGCTTACGCCTGAGTCCCATTAGGCCCTCACCTACTGTTTCTTTAGGCAAAGAATATATTATACAGTTATTACGTATTGCTTTTATTGCCTTCCTGACCGGGTCGTTGCATTTTCGTTTCAGTAAGGAGACGCGTGTATGCGCTTTGAATCGTAATCTGTACTGAAACGACTCAGTCAGGAAGCTCTCATTGTAAATGAAACGATAACGCACTGACCTAGTCAGGAAGGCGCCTGCTGTAGGCCAGGTTAACAGCTTTAGCTGGAGGCCTTTTAGGACTCGCTAAAAGTTCGGATAATCAGTCTGAGTTCCCTAGAGCTATCACTGAGAGAGACCACGTAGCAATTTAAAAAAAGCCTTGACTCTTGTTCTTCTAGCGACGCGCCTTAGAACTTGAATTGCTTGTTTTGTTGTTGGTTAACAATTTAAAATAAACACTTAAACTTCTGTTCTGTCATTTAAATGATTAGATATACCTACCTACTTATCATAGATACCTAAATCTATACTTTGATACTCTTAAAGCCGACCAAATTCAAAGTAACAATAAGATAGCCAATAGGGCCCATAAAAGAAGCAAATACCTACGTCTTCATTATTTAGATTCAATATTTAGGCACATGAAAAACAAATCAACAAATGTTTTTAATTCTGCTAAGGCAATAATAAAAATTAAATCATATTCCACCGTTTCAAGATAAGGAAAAATGCTTTAGGCATTTATAAATACTTGTTATCTTCTGTGGATAACATTTTCGTTACACAGTTAATTAAAAAGATAAACCAAGTTCAAGTGCCGCTACCAGTTTGTAGTTACGTACATAATTCTTAATAATTTTCATATTTAACAAAACATATACATATTTACGTTATCACATTGTGGGTAAGGTATTACGTATGAATTATATAAAAACTTATTGCTGCTTACATTTTTTTATAGCTTACTATTGAGTATAATGAATGGGCTTGACGACTATCGTATCGAAAAGGGCTCTCTCAAATTTAGACAGATGCACGCGAAAGTATGTATTCATGCCACAAACAAACGACGATTTGCATTATTAAATGATCTAATTTAACGCTGAATGGCATGTAATACGATTGTAGAATATTTACTAATCAGCAGAATTTAATACAGTAGATGTTGATTGAATCATCTATAATTGGCTGTTGACCTAATGTCTCGTACATACCTAAAAATTTGCATTTAGCACAAATCTGTATATAGGAATATAGTACTATACGTAGTACATTGATGCCCACGGATCTCTGTATCTGTGAAGTTAGCTGCGGTTGGCATTATTTTGTGCTTTTGCTAATACTCGCGTAAATGTTCTTACATGTATAAAAATGATTGACATTTAATCTGAGTTTCCAAAAAATTTTATACGCGACTGTTTCATGCGAAAAAGAACTTTTCAGCCAGGTATCCGTACTATTCGTGGCGAGTAGTTAATAGGTACCTACTGTAATTGGGCAAGGACATTCACAATATCGGTTTGACTGATGACGATGACATGATGGTTTGACTATTGCAGACGATCTCGACACTTTCAAGAACGACTGGTTGAAGACTGCCAAGGAAAGAAAAAAGTGGAAAGATTTGGGGAAGACTTTTGTCAAGCAGTGGGACAATAACTATAGGTAAAAAATTCCAACGCGAGTATTAGGTATAGGGTAAACAAACCGGTTTGCCGACCACTACCCCTTTTCGGCCACTTCGCACGTTATATTATGTGCAAATGCCACGGATGCAGCTAATTTCACAGACGATGGATAAGTGACCAAGTGACGAAATCAGCTCTCCAAGAAGCTACTTCAAGAAGTTGATTCAAGTGCAAGCCGTGCATGATGTTGCAGAGGCCAAATGAAGTGTCACAAATTAGCCTGTTAACCTGCAGGTCTGATCGACAAGATAATAATAGGTACTTAAATTGAAGTTGCGTCTTGAAATTGGCAGTTCAAGGGATCAAATGCTGTTCCTTTGTTGTTATTGTTATCAAATCAACGGCTCCAAAGCCGTCAACATGAAAGAATTTTTTTGCCAGTCAACACCGATACTATACATACATGCTATTCATGCATACTGGCTAGAAGAGAAGAAGAATCAGTAAGTACCTGTATCAAATCCAGCACATTTATTTTTTTTACTATTTTTATATACTTACTTTTTCTATTGTGCTACTTTTTAGCTTCTATAAAGGTATAGATATAACTTTCTCTCTTGCAAATCGTTCACATTGATTCATTTTACTTCTTCAAAATAAATATGTATTTAGTACTGCTGATAAAAGTTTTCAAAGTGTTAACCATTTTATTGTGCCAAAACTTTCGACCGACTCTCAGTTCTCAAAGCACGAAACAGGACAAAAGGGTTAAGGCACCGTGAAGGCAAAGCTAAACTAAATACTTCATGTAACAAAGGCAGGGCGGGACTTTAGACAAATACTGGGCATAATTCCAAACTCCGGCCTGCTACTGAAAATTCCCAGACGCCCAATAGCTCATCCTGGTAATACACTGGCACCATGTGCTCAACAGGCACGCTTACACAACAATTTTCAAAATAGAAATATTGTAGATGCATCCTCAAAATAATATTACCTCCCATGAACAATGATAATGACTCGTCACATGTTGCGCTTGCGCATTCTGACATGTTGTATTTATTTTAAGATGCATCATATTTCGTGGATAACTCTAGCGTTGTTTATTTATAAACAAAATAGTTTCTTGCATATTATTTAAAATATGTAATTAAAAGATATGTTGTCTAGATGGGACTAAGATTAACTCAAAAAAAATCGGGTCTAAAGAAGTGATGTATAAAGGGAAGTCTAGGAAAGCTAACGCTTAAGGTTTCAATTTATGTTTTAATGCTAAATCCACACTCAAGAAGCTAAGAAATAGATTTAAAAAACGTCATGAAAGGATATATACAAATTGTCATGGCAATTTCCTTATTTTGAAAAATATGCGACAAAGCAAAAAGTAATTAATATCGGTTATGACGTTAGGAGACACATAGTTAGGCAGGTATCTACTGACGTTCTCGTAGGTTGGCAACATGGGCTTCTTCGGTTCAATAACCAGGTCGGGAAAGAATGTAAGCCGAATTTTGGATTTATGCCCATTTAACGCTAAAATGGCTTGCCGCCAATAAATTAAGACGAAAAGACAGGTCAGTCAAGTCAAGTCAGGTGAACTACATAAGACTAATCCTTTTGAAGCATTAACGTTATGTTTTGAATAAAATAATAGGTATAAATAAATAAACTAGCTTGTAACTGTCTCACTGGAAGGGAAAGGCTTCTCATACCGAAATGGAGCAAGCATTCATCACTACCATGCTAGCTTACTGCGTGTTGGCGATTTCAGACTAGGTATCCTTACGATGTTTCCCTTCACCGTTAATCAATGGTGTATTACACATTGACGTTGAAAGAACACATTGGTACATGCCAGGTTTGAACCCATAAGTACCTAAGTGCTTGCAAAGCGGGTCCGTAACCAAGCCAAAATCTTTTGGCCTTAAGATGCAGAAAAAAGGCTTCTCTAGCTAGGGCGCCGAACTGGTTCGACGGTCAAAGCGATCGCTTTTGCGGCCAAAATAAATATAGTTCTATTTTCTTTTAAATACCTAATTTATTTTGTGATTGTTTTTTTATCCAATCCAATATCCAGTAGCGGAAGTGTTGGCTTGCGCTTTTTTCCAATTAAACGCGTGATTATTTGCAAAGAGGATACGTAGTTTATGGGTTAAAGAATAACGTAGAGATTGTTTTTATCATGAAATATCAGATCCGCGGAAGTTACCCGTGGCTTAACTTCCGCGGATCTGATATTTCTTTTTTTTTAATTTTTATTTTATTTTAAAAAGCAATTATTGAATAAAAACTTATTAGAATTAAAAATGTAGGAGTAAGATTCCATAACCATTACATGTTAACTATTTATTTAAGTAACATGACTAAATATGGTTTTAAATTAAATCACTAATGATTAAATTAATGAGATAAAAATAAAACATTAAATTAGGTTTGTTAGGGTACTTTTTATCTCGGAAATAATAGATCTACGAAAGCAAAGCTACTTTTTATTAAATTAAAAGCTTTGACTTTAGTCAGTTAGGAATTTTAATATTCACATAATAGCCATGTTGGTATGTACAACGAATTGGTTACTGAAGCTGTAATGTTGTATATGTGTATTTGAATAAATAAATAAAAAAATTCCTTAGCCTTCTTATACTAGACAAAGTTGACATAATTATTAAGGTAGGTATATATTATATTATAATCTTTATACAACTTTTTAATAATTATAATTTTTTTGTGTAACTAAGGTCAAGGAACAAACATACTTCTGAATTAGTTTACCTTTACTTATCTAATCACAGGCAAAAATAAAGCTACTGCTCAAATAATTTGTTTGATTACATTTTAATCACTGATAAGATAGTTATATTGCCTGATAAGATTAAAAATAGTTTTAAAATTCAGGACAAATGGAATAGGTACAAACTGTGAAAAATATTTAAATTAAAAAGGAAAAAAATAATTAAAAAAAAGAAGCTCAGCAAAAACATTTAAAATTGTCTGTTCCACATCCACACACAATGCTTTATTTTTTTTTACCATAAATTACCTACCTATTTTTTCTTTTAATATACAAATTATTAGTAGGTAGGTACTTAATATTTTGCTAGGATTTTCCATTATTCTAATGAATGCTATAAAAACAACAAAGGTGCAGTAATAAATATAAATAATAAGTAAACATTTAATTTTAGTGCCTCCTTATTTGTATTATATTCCAATGCAAATGAGCATTAAATTTAAGTCTTACTAATCTCTTAGTATAAGTTACAAAGAAGGCCATTACTATGATTGAATATGAGTCAAATAACTCTTTGTTTAACTGTTCATAAAAAACAGGATGTGCTGGACCGTGCCCCTGCATTAAAAAGTTGTATAAGACAACATAAACATACTTACCTGCTGAAAGTTGAGAATTAGTTTTTTCCTACATAAGTACCTAGGTACCTACTCATAATTTAGGTATTAACTTTGTATGTTACTTAAAAAAAACGAATCAACCCATCAAAAAAAGTACAGTTAAAACTTTATGTACTTAAATTATTTTATACTAATTTTATTGTAGGCCTAGTTTTCAGTTTATAAAAAAATATTAATAAAAAATAGTAATTATTAGAAAAAAAAGCAACCCATAAAATAACTTTCGTCTCATAAAAAAACATTTGAAACTTTACTACACAACCATTGGTAACAAAATCGAATTTTTAAAATCAAATACGAATCAATGATGAATCTGATGAATATCGAACTTTCCAAAGCTTTTTAACTGTGCGTACAATGACCCACACCGAGAAAATAATGAACAGTTCACTTCTAAAAATGATACTGGCCTAAGACCGCATTCAAGATAAGAAAAAATCGTACTATCTACCGCATTTAGAGCAAGATCACTAACTTAAACGAATTATAACAATAGTAATATAGATCCTTCCATATTCCGCTACATTTTTAACGAAATTCCCGACAAAATATAACAGGTATCATTCTGATAGGGACCAAAAAGGCAATTTAAAATGTTAATGTGCCCCCACCGAACGCGTGGTAATCACTCATCATAACATAACATATAAATTGTTAACACTTACCAAAACATACTGTGCCAGCACAACAAATATAAGTTATTATTTTATGTCGAACACTTTATGAAGATAAATTAAACTTTTTTATTCATAATCTGCAATAGAGTAGAAATTAAAACACGTGCAACACAACCACTCCGGCTCGCGTCGTTCGTTGCACTTATTTTAGTATTGCCAAGTACAAAATTAAATAGATACAGAAAATAAACTAACCACGATTCAATCATTTCCATTATTCCATCCATTACCTTACCATTAGATTGTTGTAAAAGTAATTAATTTTAAAAATTAACTATGAACAAATTACATAATATAAATTAAACCTTGTCTATCTGGTTGATGTTCTTGCCCCTCGATATATTTAATCGCTAATACTCGAATCGATATTGTAAGGATAGCTTTGAGGGAATCCAATGCGGTATGCCCAGCAGGCCAGGAGTGGATATTGGGAATGAGTGATGGGCGTTTTTCGACTCAAATGGTGATGATGAATAACGATGAAGACAGAAGCCACCAGCCAGCCAACGGATCTTAATGACGATTGATTGATATCATCCAATAATTCGTATTCTTTTTTGTAATCTAGCAACATTTTTTCTTGTCAAATCTTGCGATTGTGAAAATGTGAATATAAGATTACGACTGTCATTTACGTGTAGGTAGTACCTAACTTTTTTTTCCGCTTCAATTTCCGTGCCTGTGTTGTGTTCTATTTATAAATAATTTCAGGATTCCGAATTCTATGTACTTATTTGAATTTTACATAGATTCATACATAATTAATCTGCTTGAAATGTGCCTATGAAAGTTCCTTTGTTTTAACTTAATAAAAAATATCTTACAAAATATAAGTAAAAATGGTTAATTCAAGCTTAGCATATGAAATTCTGCTCTATATCAATTCATTTTATTTTGGTCTGTTCGCAACATGTGAGCTAGGCACTCTTATATTGAAATCAGTTTTAATTATTGAGAAATATGATGTGGGAATAGATCCAACAAAACTAGGGCGAGACTACGGGGTTCTTATAGGACTATTTATTATTGAAGCAGCTCGACTTATATTGGGGCGGAAAGGCAGTCTGAGTGAAAAAGGTAAACGTTTGTTATCATTTTTGGCTGGTGCTAAGTAGAAAAGTTTAGAAATCAAGAATCTTTCAATTAACTTCTAACCGATTAACCTTTATTTATTAATCTTTTAACCTTTAATTTTAGAGCCCTAGTGGTGTTTTGTACCAATTTTTTTTGTAAACATTAATAGAAATCTGTATAATTTATTTCTTTTTACAGATTTGCCAGTATTATTCTCAGTATTGCTGACAGTGCCATCTCTAATGGGTGTGTTATACCTCCTCATCGTCCAAACGGTGGTCCTGAGAATAGAATATATCTGGTGTGTTCTTATGTTGTGCATTCAAACTGTAGAGTTAGTATTTGCATGCATGTTCATTGTATCCTTGTGCAGAGGACCTTCCTATGACTAAAAAGTACAATGTTATATTTTTTTTATGTCCCCTCTACTAGGGATGAGTGCCTTATGCACAAAATATTTGGGCCAGTAGTGTAAGGAGAAAGATTTTTAAAACATTTTTTCTGGATTTTCTGTGTGATTCCTAATTTTCTACTGTTTTCTATACAGCCTATTACTTATTAATAATATATTTTAATAAAAGGTAATTTTAATGCTCCATTTGAAAAAATGTTAGTACCATATAAATATATCTTGTGAAACCATATTCATCATTGATTAATATATTTATGAATGCTGCAATAAAGTGTACAATAATTATATTCTCTTGCATTCATATCCCAGCCAATGTTATGCCAAATTAGAAAACTATGTCTGTATCATTAAAAAAATTTAAAAAATGACAAGTTCAGTTTATTAGTAAACATTTTTGATTAAAATAATACCTATTATATTGGTATGTGTACGAGTTGAATGCTAACGCAGGCCAATGTGTAAAGGCAATTTATGTGATGCCATGCAATATAATTCATATTATTATCATGTTAGGTCTATATTGACCCTTTTAAATACTTTTGATATGTAATATTGCTTTTGTGTTGTATACTGCTTCCTTCTATTTCTAGTCATATTTAATTTGAATGTAGAATTTAGATAGTAATTTGAGTTGGAGAAAGAGTTTGAAAGCCCATAAAAAAAAACTTATAATGTTACTTAAAAGTAAAACAAAGAGATCAAAATACTGATTTTAATATAGAAATATACTTAACTGTTATATACCCCAGAGTATAATATAATCATCTACCAAGTTATTATATACCCCAGAGTATAATATAATCATCTACCAAGTTATATAACATTATTGTTATAGTTGATAATTGAAAATTTATATTTTTTAGCTTAAAATTTTTCTCTTTATGTGTGTTGCATGGAGTGATTTAAAAAAAATTATAATGACACAATGTTGCGCTTGTAAAAAATATTATTAATTGGTGCGAAAGATATCTGGGTTCATATTTTATACACCATTTTAAGCACAATAAAATGTATTTTGTTACTTATATTAGAAGACTGTTTAAAGTATTTACAATAATTATTATACATACAATCAATGTAGTAAAAAGTTAAAGATACAAATTCCTAGTCATTACCAACTACTAATTAAAGATAATATTACAAATCCATTACTAAATTAAAATCCCAAGTTAAAAGTTTTTGTTGCGGAATATTTTGAAATTAATAATAGTTTATGTATTTGCAATTCACAGTACAGATATTGTTCTACTTCTGCTACAAATTATTTAATAAAATGTAAATAAATTTAAACTAGCCAGTATTGTAACTTAAAAAACATTGTAATTTTAAGAGACCATAAAAGCCTTCCTCATTGTTTGTATCCATCCGATAAGTATAACATAAGTGATAATGTGGCCTTTATTTAGATATTTATACAAAATAGTTACTATCTAAATCTTCCATTGTTCAGTAGAAATAATACACCAAAGATTTATTGTATTAATGTGTGTGTTTTTATTTAGAAAATGTACTTAGTGTTGTCTTTATGTAAACTTTAATTGTAGACCAAGTATTTATTTATTCATTAAAACTTCTAGTCTAATAAAAATATATAACAATTGAAAAATATGATTATACAATTATCTTCTACATTTTATGATTAATTACACTTATAAAAGTACAGATCTGAATATTATGCAAATAAATGTTTATTGACTATTGAATAAATTTATTGATTATTTACCACTGCATATTTATTTGACTAACTCGTTGGTGGTAGCAAGCTTGACTGCTGAGCACAAGGTCCTGGGTTTGATCCTTAGGTCTGGCAGTGTTATTGGGTTTTTTCTATTTGGAAATTCTCACTAGCAGCATGGAGTCTGGAATTGTGCCTGGTTAATGGCAATAGGCTCACCCCCTATTACATGGGACTTATAGCCAGTGAAATTATAAATATTTATAAACAAACAACACTCCTTTTTAAATGTATTATAATCCTGGAAAAAATTTACTATACAATAATCTTCTAATAGTTTAACTTTCATAGATAAAAATACACTGTGACCTACCACTGATCTATCTGTCTTGCTTCCAACTGATTACAGGCTTGATCATAATTCTATCAAATGTGAAACACATCAAACAAACTTCTCAAGTTTTCATCCTAAATCTTCACATTGTTTCTGATACTCCGCTCGTAAATACAAAGGCATACGCCCTTTTGCCATTTTATCCCTCTTGTGTACTCTCAATTCATGTCGCATTAGAGCTTTTCTTGTACCATACTTATTGCCACACATTCTGCAGCTGAACTCTTTGTGACCTGCATGATCAGCCTTAAAGTGGACATCCATGTCCCTCTTTGTATAAAAACCTCTTCCACACTCAACGCATTTGAAGGGTCTATCTTTATTATGAGTCAAAAGATGACGGTTTAAATTACTTTTAGTGAGAAACCGTAACTCACATTTATCACAAGAAAATGGCTTTTCTCCAGTATGTGTTTTCATATGGAGTTTAAGAGATTCAATAAACCGGCCTCTGTAAGGACATATTTGACACTGAAAAGGTAATTCAAAGCTATGGAGCTGTAAATGTCTCACTAAGTTATCCTTACGGTATAATTTCCCACATATATCACAAACAAGATGTGATACTGCCTGATGACGCACCATATGGTTTTTATACAACTGAGCCGTTAATAGTCTATAACATATGGGACATTGTATGTGTACTTTTTTGTGAGCTTTCGAATTTTTATGTAAAATAAGTTCATCAAACGATTTGAAGTTAAGCTTGCATAGCTTACAGCTATAAGTTTTTTTAATATTGGCCTCATTTTGAATAATTATGTCATCAGTATCATTTGCTATACTGTGTGAATCAAGATCACTATCGAAATTCTCCTCGGGAGCTTCCCGAAGGAGTTTATCGGTTTCCTGGGCCTGTCTTCTAAATATTACAGCATTTTCAAGGAAATGGTTACATGAAGTACATAAATGTTTAGGTAAATCATCACTTTCACTCAGTTCAATGTCAGCAAATGTCCGTACGGCTTCCGCCCTTTCATTAGTACTTCTGTATCCAAAAATTGGGATACTACCTTCACGTAAACAAATTCTACATTTATTCTCGTTATCCGTGTGTTTTATCGAACCATTGGAGCCTTGATTGACCATCGTCTGCCGCTTCTTTAGCGTTTCTTTTTTTAGGAATTGCAACATAAAGTATGAACCGGACATTATTCAATTTATAAACTTCTCAGTTCTTCTGAGTGTATATACGATTTATAATTTTGTAGTTGTAGTAGTCCTGACTCCTGGGCTCAACAGAGAACAGAAAACGTCTTTCTTTGACATGCATGAATGACACCATGCAAGACACAGTGACTGATGACATGACGGCAGCAGTGTTGCCAGATAAATGGAGCTTTTTTATGCAGTGTACAGTTTGGCAAAAAAAGTCTGCAAAATTAGGGGCGCCACTCATTTCTCAAAATTACAAGTTATTTGGTACATAAATAGTTATATGACGTCTTGTTTGTCAACAAATATAATCAAATTAATTACTTTTAAGTTATTTTAATAATCACAAAAAGTTTTTAGGATTATTATTTTTAGTTCCAGCTGTCACCGCCTCACTTGTTTTTGCCAAGCTGTAGATACAAACAATTCACGCCTTCTTCCCATGGGGGTAGACAGAAACTACAGAACCCTATCTGCTATGGTATACACCTATTTCTTTGGGTTTAAAGGTTTTCTTTATAACATTATGTTGACTGTATTTATACAAGAATATTAAAAATACCTTGCAAAAATAAGAACACGGAAATAATGTTAAATTAAATATTTATTAAAGTATATTATTATGATATTATATTTATTTAAATTAAATTATAATAAAATATTATAATACTAAAGTAATTAACATTCATTCAATGTCTTTCACTTCAGCCAACATTTGACCCATTTTGGGTGAAACCAAGTGATTTTTTTTGCTAAAGCTGAAAGCTTGGTGGGACACTTGTCCAACACTAGTTGTGAAACACAAAATGATTTCTTCAGCTTCTTCAATAAAACAAACGTCAAGACAATATGCTACAAATTCAACTTCCATTCTGGTTTCTATGTTCAGCTTCTAAATAAGAAGGCAGTCTACCAAATAACATTTTTTCCCTTTTATGAACATGTCTTTGGTGCTTCATCATAGCATTTCTGTACCCAAATGCTTTACCACAAATATTGCAGACATGATTCTTTATCCCCAAATGATCTGCCTCATAATGCCTTTGCAACATCAATTTTGTATGAAAAGCCCTTTTACAAGCCTCACATTTAAATTGTGGCTCTTTATGTTTCAACATGTGACTATTTAAATTACTCTTGAACAAGAATCTGGCTGGACATTCTGTACACATGTACCGATAGTCCCCGGTGTGCGTTCTCATGTGTGTTTTTAGTAGCTCAGAATATCTTCCACGGTAAGGACAAAACTGACATTTAAATGGAAAATCAGTTCTATGTCTTAAGCTATGGTTGTGATAAGCACATCTCAATCTAAATGATTTCCCACAGATGTCACAGACAAACTTCTTATGGTTTGGATCATGCATTGTCATGTGTTCCTTGTAATATGATCTGTTAATTATTTTATTGCATATGTTGCAGGTCACTTTCTGAGTGAGATATTTAACTTTTACTTTTGATTCAGTTTTCACTTCACAGTTGTTTTCAATATCCCAATGTTCAGTGTTCTTAGTATCATATATGCTGCTATTGCTTAAATCTTGATCTTGATCCAATGATTGATCGCAAAAAACCTCTTGTTTAACAGGCTGTTTAAGAATTTCTTCAGATTCTTGTGCAATCTTTCTAAATAACATAGCTCCTTTAATAAATTCGTGGCAAGTGTCACAAAGATATTTAGGATTATCATCATTTTCGTTTACTTGTATATCACCAAATAAATGTAAAGCTTCTAAAATAAAAGCAGAGTTTTCATTATCAAAAATAGGCTTGGAACCTTCTTGTAAACAAACTCGACATTTTAAAGCTTTGTCGCCCTCTATTTTAAGTCGCTTAATTTCTTGTATTTTGCTGTAATAGTTATAAGGACTTAATTTATTATTTCGTTTTGATTTCATCAAATAGTACAAAGTTAGCATGTTGGTGAATCAGACAATAATTTAAGATGAAATTGATGAAACAACTATTTCTACCACTGTCTATCTTCTCATTTCTTTTCACTTTACTTCACTTTTTGAAACTTTTTAGAAAACTGGCGTAGAACAACAATATTATTTATTGAGTGAAGAGAAATAACAAAATTATTTCTTTATAAGTACTTAATAGCTTTGGAATAAAATAATCACTACTGCAGTTATAAACAAACACACAAACTAGATATTATACTAGTTATAAAAGTCGAAAAATTATTTACTATTCCAAATTTATATTAAAGCGGCTTTATTATCGCCACATTATCGCGCTGAACATCTTTCATCTTTCAAAAATCAAACGTCACAGTTCTATCCATCTTAGGTTCACACACAGTCATGTCAAAAACAGAAATGTGACCAGATTTGCCAGAATTCTGCGATTACAGTAGAATTTAGATCCCCCATTTACCACGTTGGATGGCAATGATGTCTTTCTTTGAGCAAAGAATGAACCGTCTCCGAGCAATATCCTTATTTGTATGGCCCCATGGCTCCTAGGGTTTCAACATCAACTGCTCAAAGATATACCATTATATATCCCCGCTGTATATTAACCATTTGAGTGTGTCCTTTCAGCGCAGAAGCACCAGCAGTCAGCGCAGAATAATGCTGAGCGAGCTAGATGGGATTTATCAAGCATGTAGCAAGGGTGTCGAATGTCAACACAGGTTGCGTCAAACACCCCACACACTTAATCACAACTTATAATACATGCAGGTTAAAAATATGACTGGTGAGAAGTGCGCCAGTGGCGCCCTCAATTTTTCCAGGCTTTTTTTTGCCCAACTTTTTTTGTTCTCGTATCTTGTGTTGCATTTCATTAGGCACTCAAATATACCCATATTTACAGCTAATTTGTCCATGCAAGTAAAATAAAAATTCAAAAATTATATTTTTTTTAGTGGAGATTTTATTAAGTAGGCATGTCATTTCATGTAGTGCTCTAAATACAATAGTCATCATTATTTTTATTTACTTTCAACACTTAAGTTACTTTAAACATGATTCACATATTATTATCAAACCCCTACTGGTGGAACCCTATTGGTGGAAGAGGAAACCCCAAGATGCACTCTCCAGGGGGACCTGACTGTCACACAAAATTTAAGCTACATACGGACCTGCAGAAAACAGACCGCTACATCAATACCAATGTACCTGACTAAAACAGGACTCAACAAAAGTAATAAATTATGCAACTCAGTTTAACTAGGTACCCTCTGGTTTATATTTTCAGCTTCTAAATATGAAGGCATTCTACCAGACATCAATTTTTCTCTTTTATGGACCAATCTTTGATGACTCATCATTGCTTTCCGGAACCCAAATGCTTTCCCACAGATATTACAAATATGTTTATTTATTCCTAAATGATTTGCTTCAAAATGTTGCTCTAGCATCAATTTAGAATGGAATCTCCTATCACAAGTGTCACATTTGTACAATGGCTCTTTGTGCTTGAGTGAATGTCTGTTCAAGTTGCTTTTCGTTAAGAATCTGGCTGGACATTCTGAACACATGTACCTATAGTCACCTGTATGAGTTCTCATATGCGTCTTAAGCAAGGCAGAATATCTTCCTCGGTAAGGACAAAATTGACATTTGTATGGAAAATCTGTTCGATGTTTCAATCTATGGTTGTAATAAGCACATCTCAATCTAAATGATTTCCCACATGTATCACAAACAAACTTTTTATGGTTAGGATCATGCATAGTCATATGCTCTTTGTAATATGATCTGTTAATTACTTTATTACATATTTTGCAAGTCAATTTCCGGGAAAGATATTTCACTTTAACTTTCTTTTCAGGTTTTACTTCACAGCTATCATCACTTTCCCATTTATCCATGTCAGCGTTTTTGGTGTCATACATACTGTTATCGCTAAAATCTTGATCAAATGATTGACTGTCAACAACTTCTTCTTTCATTGGTTGTTTCAGAATTTCCTCAGTTTCTTGCGCTATCTTTCTAAATAGAATAGCTCCCTTAACAAAACTTTCGCATACATCGCAAAGATATTTTGGATTATCATCGATTTCACTTACTTGTATGTTACCATATAACTGTAGAGCTTCTAAAATAAATATTGTATTTTCGTTTCCGTAAATAGGCACAGAACCATCCTGCAAACATACTCGGCACTTAGAGGTTTTGTCTTCTATTATCTTTAACCGTTTATTTTCTTGTAATAAGCTGTAATGATCATAAGCACATAATTTATTTTTCTGTTTTGATTTCATGAAATAGTAGTACGCGAGCGCCATAGTGAAGTAGTGTCGTTTTTTACACAAATTCTCAAAAGAAATTAAAACATTAGAGATCTATCCACAAGTCAAGACATTGATTTAATGCTAATATTGTTCTTCAGGCCACTATTCCTGGTATCCTGGAGAGGAAAAGGTAAAAAGGAATAAACAGAGTACGTAAACACTCGGCCAGCCAAATGCCAATCAATGTTATAAGAAATTAAAATATATATATACCTATCTAACATAATAAAAACTGTATAATCATTTCAGAACTGTCAACAAACTATTCCGACCGACATCACTGTCAACTGTCAAGTGTCATGGGTAGTGTTGCAATGTTTTCATACTCTTTGAATGTTTTAACAAAAAATCGATTAGATAACCCGCCCCAATCATCTATCGCTGAGTATCGCGTATGTAGTATTAAATTATTTAAATCCTTTAACGCGATACTTGTATGAATCAAACGATAAAATATTGATTTCGAAAAAAAAATAGTAAGGAAAAGACCAAAACCACAAATTCATCATCATTTCAGCCATAAGATAAGATGTCCACAGCTGATTAAAGGCCTTCCCCTTAGAGAGTATAGACTCGATTACTAAGTCACGCCGGGAATCTCAGTTGAGATTGGCCGCTGACAATATGGCTAGAAAGAAATACATTTTTAATCAATATTCGATTTGTAGTCTGAAATCGCCAACTGCTGCCCTGTTGTGCCTGCTCTATCCTTCTCTGTACAAGAGGCGTTTGCCCTTAATAGGACATTTGCAGCAGGCTTAATTATTTTTAATCAATATTCACACTACTATTTCAAAAATTAGGTTAAAATAAAAGAAATTAAAATCTTAAATTTATAATTTATTTACAAAGTTACTAAAATTAGATAGGTAGGTACCCTAGTGATAGAAAGGTTTGAAATCTCAACTGATCCTGGTGGGATTGGGTGGCTTAGAGGTTAAAGCGGGCACGGTACACCGAAGATCGTGGGTTCAAATCCCATCCATATGTTGTTTTTTCAAATTTCTTATTTAACAATTATAGATACTGTTATAATAACAAGAAAAGACACATTTTATTTTTAGTCAGACATTTGTTGAGCCTTCAAATAAGATGGCATTCGACCCTTAGTTATAAGCCTCTCTCTTTTATGCACTTTCAATTGATGACTTAACATATTGTCTCTGTGCCCAAATGCTTTACCACAAATATTACAAATATAATTTCTAACTGTTGAATGAACAGTTTGAGTATGTTTATCTAAACGTCGTCTTGTGTTAAAAGCTTTATGACATTTTTCACATTTAAACTTGCAAGCATTTGCACCATTGTGCCTTAGAAGGTGTTTTGAGAGGTTGCTCTTAGTTATAAACCGAGCGGGACATTCAGAACATTTATAATTATAATCTCCTGTGTGAGTTCTAACATGAACTTTGAGTAGTGCTTGATGCAAGCCTCGGTATGGACAAAACTGGCATTTATATTTTAATTCACTGCCATGAGTTAAGCAGTGTGTTTTAAAGGCCGATTGGTGAATAAAAACCTTCCCACATTGATCACAAACAAAGCGTCTATGGGTACCGCCATGTTTTGTTAAATGTAATTTGAATTCATCTTCTTTTACTCGTCTGTCACACACTGGACATTTCTTATAAATGGTTTTGTTTGTTTCTTTATTATTTTTATCGTTTTTTGTTTGTTTGCTAATTTTATCATGGACTCTTCTCATGTGATCCGGGAAGTAATGTGAGGTAAACGTCTTGTTACACACTGGACATTTTGTAGATCTCTGAGCTTGTTCTTCAGCAGTTCCGTGCATTTTAGTATGGTGTTTAAGGTATGCTTTGCTAATTTTTTTGCCACAAATTTCACATTCAACTTTTCCATACTTTTTATCATGCTTCCTTTTATAGTCCTCTCTGTGTTTTTTTAAATGAATCTTGTAAGAACTGATATTTATGAATTTATGACAAATTCCACACTCTCTTTGATTAGGTGGGACTTCAGGATGAGATTTTATATTATGTGAAGCTAGTTCTTCTACAGTTTTAAAGGTGATATTACATTTTTCACAACCCATTTGCATTTGGTTTTCTTTGTCAGATATTATTATCATAAACATTTCTTTGTCTACATCACTGTTTGTTACTTCCTCTTGCTTTATTTGATAGTCATTATCGTTAGTGTCTAGGTATTCAGTTTCAGAAATTGTTGCATTAATAACACTCTCATCATCAGAGCCATAATTCTGTTTTATTTTGTTCAAATCATAATATAATTCTGAATCAGAATTGTAATCAAATTCAAGATATTCTCTTTTTATGGATAGTTCACTTTCACTCAAATGATCAGAATCTTCTGAGCCGTTTTCTAAATAACGTGATCTTTTAAGTACTTCGTCAGCTTGTTTCGCGGTTTTTCGGAACAAAATAGCAGCTTCCAACAGTGTATAACAAGCTTCGCATAAATACTGAGGAAGGTTATCATCTTCACTTACTACTATATTTCCAAACTCATTTACGTCTTTTGATATATCATTGTTGCCAAAAATTGGTATTTCTCCGTCGTCTAAACACACTCGGCAATTTTCCGGCGAATATTTATGATTAACTGATGCAGTAGACTTGATAGAACTCCCTCCATGTCGTTGTTTATTGCGAGTGAACATTTTCAGTAATAAATTGTATTACTTCTCCATTAAAAGAAATAGTGAAAATGTCGGTCTATTTGAAAGAAGAAAGAAAGAAACCATAAATTCCATAAAACAAATTAGCAGCACAAACCAACAAAATACAAATTATAATACTAGAATCAGATTGATTGAAGCTAAGATAAAGGATCTTAGCTAGATTGACAAAATGTATCAGTCAGGCACGCCTGTTGGCTGTCAGAACAGGATGTCACAGACTATGTCAGATGTCATGTCAGAGGTGAGGGTGACGCTTACTTGTCCATAGATATTTTCTTCAGTTTTTTTTTTTTGAAGTGTGGCACTAATTATGACTTTGTGCCAATTTCGGGTATTTTCTTCAGTTCGTCCAACTTGTTTCGGACAGGCTGTTTACCAACGCTGTTTATGTACAGTTTGGAAAAAAAGAGTGCAGAAACTGAGAGCGTCACTAACGTACTTCACCTTGATTTCACAGGATTACAGTTTGGTAAAAAAGAGTCTGGAAAAATTGAGGGCGCCACTGGCGCACTTCCCATACTACGATTTAAGTATTGAATATTACAAATTATTTGGTACAAGTTCATATTTCTATGACGAATTTTTTGTCATCAAATATAAATAATAATATATTATAATATATACTATGACGATAAAGTCGAAATAACGAATCCCAGATATTACGTTTGCTTCGTCCCACTGACGAGGTAATTCATTCAGTGCGAAAGTATTGGAACCTCAGCATGAGTTCTAGTTCTGGAGGTTTCTCACTTATCCAGGACCCGTTTCACTGTATCACTACATAGTATAAAACAAAGTCGCTTCCCGCGTCTGTCTGTCCCTACATTGTATGCTTAAATCTTTAAAACTACGCAACGGATATTGATGCGGTTTTTAATAAGAATAAGGTTCCAGTAAGGAGAAGCGTTTCGATTCCTCTACTGTCATGCGCACCGTTAAGTCTCCTTGCTCTTTCTTCTTTCTTTACGATAGCAAACAATTTTTTAATGTTTTTTTATTATTATTTATATGAGTCTCCTTGCTTGATTATCAAGATTCCGGATATATCGCGTCATAGCTAAAGTCAGGAGAGATCAGTGCCGGACTAAGCAACCGCGCGGCCCGCCGCCAAATTGAAAAAAAAAAAACAATTCAATACTCAATACCTAAATATTATGTTTTTGTGACATCAAGTAAATTCTATATACTTACCACGTCTTATAAGTTAAAATAAGGGTTTAAATGTGCAGGGCCCGTACTTGCTACGTGATGAATCCGGCACTGGGGGAGATAGCATAGCGGTCAAACCTAAGTCTATTTTAATTAATAAAAAAAAAACACTTAAAGGCGCACAAAGCCTGTATTTAACATTAATGAACCATATATTTGGCTATTTGAAACATACTGCGACATACAAGTCATCATATATTTGAACTAAATCTTGCAACATACACACTATTAGGTGTAGATTCTCTTGTACATCACGCAAAACTAATTTTAGTCTTACTCTATCTCTTTCTAATTAAAACCATCGACAAAGGACAGCAAATTAAATTGACAAATTAAAGCTGTCAAATTAGTCTACGCCCTTGCCATTGACGTAAAATTAAACGTTACTTATGACATACCGACTAAATTCTCGTTGTTAACAAGCAAATGGACTAGTTTGACAGCTCTAAAAATCTTCTATCCTTTTCTAATGATCTCTGTGAGAGAAATATGGAGTCTAAATTAGTTAAGAGCGAGTGCAAGAGAATGGTCACCATTATCTATATTGACTAAAATTTTATTACACTAATGGAATTACTAAAATACTTTTATATTCTCACTATCCGTTTTTAATAAAACATTTAGGAGTATGAATACATATAATTATGAGTATGAATTCATGATTTTTTAATGCATTCGTATAATATCTTTTGAGGAGACATTTTCACATGCAACAGTTTTTTTATGGTATTAGTAATTTTGTGAAGTATGCATATAGATATATTATTATGAGGTCCTACTGTATGACCATTTTAAGCTTTTAAAAATAATTGTCTAATACATTGACAGCCCGATTTTTTAAAGTATTTGTTTGTAAATATGGCATGTGTTAATGTACTTTTATACAACATTAATTTTATACACTGTCTACATTTAGGGCATCAAAACACATAATTATGGTGTAGTACACAAATTTGCCTAAGTTGTAAAGCTGATCATTTGGTCAAAGAATAAGCCATTCACGCAAAAAGTCTAGAAATTAATTGAATCCTTAATGTAAAATAATAAAATAGCAAATTTGTGCATACGCTTCTATGGTTTGATGCCGTCCACATAGTCTTTTCTCTGACATTTTTACGCTTAACAGAACCGTATTTCTTGACAGTTAAAAAAAAACTGTCCCTTCTTTCAGATTAAGTGTTTCTAAAATTAATGTTGTATACATTTTTAATTTCTATGTGCAATTGAAAAATAGCTTAAGATTTGATTTCTAAATATTCATTTTATATTTTTACATTTGTTGTGACTCAAAATCAACAATATTGTATAACAATTCCTTGGAAAACTAAAACTATGGAGGTCTTAATATTAAATTACAGAAATATAATTAATATCGGCGTTGTCTATGGCTGCGCGCAGACAATAGATAAGGCAGTATTGTTACCAAGCAGTTTCTAAGAAAATATAAAGATTCAAACGTGTCATGGAATGGCGTAAAGATTGTCTAGACTACCTTATCTATAGTTTTAGCTCAGCCTAATTGTTGCATTATCTATTACAACTATAAACATGATTTTGTAAAAGTATATAAGTTACATATTTTTTAATAAGAAATAGGTATATTAAATTTTTCTATACTGGAAATTTTATTACAGTTGCTATACCTACAGTTATTAGCTTTATTTCAAACTTCACTAATATTGATAGTTTTAGTGAGACATACATGTCATATCGTTTCTACTCCCCAGAAAGAAAGAGACGGGTATATTATGTCTAACTAAAACTGTCTGTGTTTTTGTAGTTTCCACACTTAGGTTACTGGTAACATTGACAGATGTAGCATTAAAAAAAAAGTTTTGTATAGTCAAGCATGTTTTCGGAGAATATTGAGATAGATAAGAGTATTTTTATAAGCTCGAATACGCGGGTGAATTCGTTTTTAATAAAAATAAAAGCAACTATTTGAACAAAGAACTTGTTTGACACCAAAGACACTAAGTAAAAAAATATTTAAAAAAAACATTCATAAAAAAACCTATTTGGTGTGTACGTAGCGGCCGTGCCAAATAGGTCCTATTTACCTGTGTACCATTAAATATTGTAGCTTTTAAGAATTCATTTATTAAAAACACAACGGCCAGTGTTGCTAGTAATAATAATTAATAAATCTGAAAACATGCTTGAACCAAAAAGCTGTATTTACGTAACAAAATAAATACATTAATTATTATAATACTGGATCAATATACATAGACATAATACGTATGTAAAATTTAATATGGTTAAAAGTTTTTTGGTATAACTCCTTTATTGAAAACCAAATGATGACTAGAACATTTTTCTGGTGGTATGTTACTAACCCTTTAACCGCTTGGCTAAATATCAATTGCCGTGCCTTTAGTGCCCGAATATTATTTACCGACTCGTTCTAGTTGTAACCAACTCGGTAAACGATATTCGGGTATACTACGAAATATGAACTGCGTGGTACATCACACAGTTCATCATAGGACAGAGATATAATAAAAAAACCATGAAGTTCTCTGTAGGATAAATCCGACACAAGCGGTTAATGGGCTAAAGAAATACGTATAAATAAAAATTATAAATATGTCTTTGCAATATTCAAATTTAGTACTTTTGAGTAACATTTTGAAGTAATGAGTCATAAGTTGGTCACAATGCAAGAGTAAACTAAAACAATACGTATGAAAAATTAATAAATACTTAATGCGATTTCAAGAGACTAGAGAAAGTCATTTATGAATTTACATAATTGTCTGGTAATAATAAATAATCAAAATAATCAATCCTCTATAGACTCTTGACGCTGCATAGTTTCAAGAAATAGTTCTACTTAGCATTAAAATACATAAATATGTACTTGAATTTGTAATACTATGTTTAAATATGCATTGCTCACAATAACACAGAAATGTAATTTTAATGTAAATGTACTCGGCGATGTATACTGAATATTTAATTTAAATAATACTATTAATCACTACTAATAATCTCTAAGAGGCCTTAATTTATTACATTAAAACTAATAATTTCTAAGGAATGTCAATTTTATAAAAGTAGATAAACAGCGCGGTAATCTTTTCGCATTTATAAACATCTAGGAAACTTTAAATATGCTATTTTTTCTAAAAACTATCAGCTATCAATAATGTCTTATATTTTGAGCCTCAATTCGTCACTATCTGATAAAGTTGTAATGATGTTGATTATCTATTATTCGACGTCGAATGTTCAAACCATATCAATGGTCACGTCGACCTAAGGTAGGTGTCGGTGGTCAGTCGGGTTAATCTATGTAGACAAGCTTAATATTGGTAGCTCTTTGTTACTTTAAGATCTTGAAGTCAGTCGGTAGTATCAATAATAGTATACCAAATATTAAAAATTACGAACCAATGTTTGTTGGGGACAACCCGAAAAACAGACCGATCGCGACGTGACTTTTTGCATAAATACACGTGCTCGGACACAATGTCTGCAAAATTGGGGGCGCCACTGGCGCACTCCTCACGCTAGAATTCAAAATTCAAGTTATTTGGTACTTAAATATTTTTATGACGAATTTTTTGTCATCAAATACTCACAAACTTTTCTAAGATTTTTATTTTTAGTTCCTTCCTTCCTTCCTCAAACTCTTCTTTGCTAAGCTGTATTTTTTTGTATCGGGAAATCTACTATCACGGGGGCAAAATAGCGAGAAAAAGCTAGTTTTTTATCTAGCTTTCTGTGTGTATTAATAACAACTGTCAACTTTATCAGTTATATTAGAAAGAAGTTATGAATAAATTGTAGCTGATAGTTTTCTTAATAAGTGCTCAAAAATATTCACATCATTAGTTAAACAATTAGTCAAATAATATTTATAAAAGTCATGGAAACACGACGGAATATTGTGAAACTGAGAACATTTAAGAGTTTAGGAAGATTCATAAGACAAAACGAGATAACAATAAAAGGGTATTTGACAATTATTTTTAAAGTATAACATTTTATATCACTAAAAATATTTAAAAGCGGCGCAGTAAGCTATAGAAATTGCTAGAAGCTATCCGGTATCACTCTCACGTAAAATGAACATTGCTAAGATTTGAATGGAGCTATTACTTCGACGGAACTAACTAATGACGTCATACGATTGTGACGTCATACGATTGAGACGTCATCGTCATATGATTGTGACGTCGACTCTGTCTAATTAGTGTGTATTTAAACCTCGATATCATTTTTTTTTTGGATATTAAATCCCTTTTTTCACTAGTCAAATTATAAAAACTTGTCAAATACCCTATTGAACTATAAATGAGCTTTGTTCAGGCTGCGAGCATGCGCACTGCTTTCCGATTTTTTTTTATTGCGATATTAGTATTTAAACATTAAAACCTGCATCGAATTACATATTTTTCTCCATAGGAACCATCTCGGATGAAATCTGTTAATCAAGACTAAACACAAAAAAGTTCTTCTTTAAAAAAGCATTTTATTAGGAAGAACTTATGGTTCATAATGGTATAATAGGATGTAAAAGTACTACGTTATGTCCACCCTTAATTTATTAAGTTGTTATTACTCTGCATCAGTGGCGGAGGCTCCATAGAACTCTATTCCCACCGGCTTCCCATTTGAAAAATAGCACAGTCAATAATACCTACTGACTGTGTCATTGGTTTTTCTTCGGGTTGGTTCCGGCTTACCTCTTGGTAAAATTTACCCTCCGCCACTGCTCTGCATCCGATGCGAATCACGCTTGATCTAAAAGATCTAATAAAAAACGAAGCACGATCAATAACAAAAACGTTAGGAAAGAATGATAGCAGTTCGCATGAACGCATCCCAAGCGCACACGCACAAATCATATCCTAACACTAAAAGACCGTACGATTATAACCCTGCGAACTATTCGTATTTACCATAAACATCGTAAACTGCCTAGTTTACTAAATACTGTTTGGTTTCAACGACACTCATAATACGCGATCTACAAATTCAACTGTACAACACAGACTAGTCCACTTCAATAATACAAATTGTGCATACAATAATAATTATATAAATAATTTAAACAAAAATACAAAAAAAAATATCACTGGCTTCCTTGGACAAAACATTGAATTTTTTCACCTGGCAACTCAGGGTTGTTGTTGGCAACACTGTTATTAGAGGGCGACGAGCCGTGTGTTACAGCCGCGCCATTTTTCTTGCAGCTTCTTATGGTCTTCATATTGTTGATCTGTTATTTGTTTAACAGTAGGTGAGGCCTGGAAAAACAGATTATTTACTATCTATTATTTAAAGACAAAATAAAAATTAAACGAGATTAAACCCTATCCAAAGAACTATATCCAATCTATGGATAGTGCCATCATAAAATAGATTAAATTTTCAGTCTGGAAAACCTAACCATCTAATATGGTAAAGAATAGATAATTATTCATTTCGTGCAAAAAGATACGATTATAGCTTGATTTATGTGTTGGGTTTTCAAGATCACAGCGAAAATTTAAAAAAATAATACTTTTAACCCCGACTGATCTGAGAAATAAGGACGATCAAAGCACTTCAAACCATTTCTTACCTTAATTTTCCTCGGATCTAAATTAGCACCCAAATTCTGGACTCCTTTCGCCAGCTTAGTGAGTGGGGAGAGTACCATATCCTTGGTAGCACTCGAAACAGGACTCGCAATATTCTTAAATTGCCTTATAGCCGATTCACTGTGCGATTGTGCAATATTCAAAGTGATCTCATGTTCGGAATTGGAACGGACGTGGAAATTCGCGCCATCTGATTGGCTATCCTCGAAATTCAGCTCGTTGGAACTGTGCGATAGTTTCTGTGTCAGTACCAAGGAGCTGGGTAGGGCTGGCTTTTCAAAAGCACCATCGACCTGAATTTCTGGCGTCTTCGAAGTATCTATGTTGAAAGGATTAATTTTATTGACATTGCTTGGAGTTTTTGAAGCTTGTTTCTCAACGTTCGTTACAATTTCAGAAGGAATGAAATCTTGCTGATTGCTTGTATCATTTGGTTCTATTTTGGATGAGTATAATGGGTTTTCGATGAGATCACAGTCGTTTTCTGTCTCGTTTTTTTGTCCGGATTTGCCTATATAGTGTTGAGTGTTCTCGAAATTGTCTAAAGTCGGCTCGAAGATATTGGTCCTGTTTTCGTCTTCCGAGGAATAGTCGGAACTCATGCCATCGGAAAGGCTGCCTTTCTTCTTGTTGTCTTTATTTTGGCCTAGAGTGAATATCTTCTTGGTCCGGGAAGCGCTTTGGTCAAATTTCAGCTGTAGACTTGGTCTGGCGCGCGCGTTTAGCGAGTGGCTTAACTTATTCAACTTGCTAAATTGTTCCGTCATGTTGGTCAGGGCTTTTGATCCTGGAAATATGTTTAGATGATGTATTATTTAAAAACAAGCTGTTTTAATTAGGTTCTTGGGATATGGGATAGGAAATCAAGTAACTGTCGGAAGACGACGCATGGTAGAACATGATTCATATGGCTTACTTGACCATAATTATGTTATTTATTGGCCATATAGTTTTGTATTAATTTCCATCAGTAGTAGTCTAAAAACTACATAGAGGTAGTTGACAGTTAGGCTCTTTTAAATATTTATTTTTAAAGTAGAGACTTCCTACTAGACCTTCAACAGCTAATTAATAAAATGTAAATGTGTACTTTCTTCCAAATCAAAGAGATGCAAGCCCGTTCCGGCGTCATAGCATCGTGAGCCTTGATTCAATAGTAATAAGTACGACTTTCCAATAACTCACGTGCGTCGACTGTACATAAGGAGGGGAAAAGGGATATTTTTTCAAGACTAACGGTTTGCGATCCAGCCTGGTGTGATGGTTCGCTGCAAGTGGCCACGACGTTTCGATGGAGATGCATAGGGTAGCGGGACCCTATGCGCATGTATTGATTACGCATTGCGCTAGTCGCTGCTTTTGAGCCATCTAGTTTCAAGGAAATGAGGGGTAGTTGAACAATATGTTGATCTGTATTCATTCCATATTTGAAGACACGTTTGGCGTAGCGGTTGGGCGATTTGCCTTCTGCGTTTGATGTCGCGGGCTCGACCCACACGGGACAAATATTTATGTGATCCACAGATACTATGTGTCGGTCTGTCTGTCATTGGGAAATTATACGTATTTACGATGCAGAAGAATATCATAGCGTTCACTGCAACTCCGTTATTTAGGGAGTTCATAGTCGATTCTATTAATTTTACAAACGTTTGTTTTGGAGTCGGTGCTAAGGCTTATGTTTAATCTTTAACCCAATTGGCTTGGTTCTGATTTTTTTATTGATTTAATTGATACTATTGACACTTAACAATTAGTGTTAATGGTACAGTTATCTCCTTAAATGGCACGAATACAGATCAACATCTCGTAGATAGGTTTATGGATATTGGGTAGACTATGAACAAACCGTCCCGGGTTTTCGATATGGGAGCGGTAGAAATGTAAAAATACCTGTTATATACTGACAGAGGAATTATATAATAAAAAACCAGCCTGTAACTGTCCCACAGTTAAGCAAAGGCCTCTTCTCATACAGAGAAGGATCGAGCAACAATCATCACGCTAACTAAATACGTGTTGCCGATTCCTGACTACTAGAAGAATTATAATATAGTAAAACGCTTCACTGATTGGACTATTACGGTTTTTCTGTAAATGTGAACGAAAGTACAGCGCGATTTAGTAATTTCTAACTACGCCATCTATCGAGGCAAGGTGTCAACTTTGATCAATAGAACAAATCAGTAACAGTAACATAGACTCACGCCTATATGCCCTAGAGGTAGGCAGAGGTTTATGCAGTACACCCATGTTTTGCCGGTTATGTTATAACTCCCATGTAAAAGGGGGCGAGCCTATTGCCATTAACCAGGCACAATTCCAGATTCCGTTCTGCTACTGAGAATTTCCTAATGGAAAACCCAATATTTTGGCCGACCATGGGATCGACCTCTAGACCAACGAGGCAGTCAGTAACAGTATAATACCATAAACTGCAAAAGCCATTCTCCTTTTCTTAAGTAACATTTTATTTTTTAAATACTATACTAGTTAACTCACCTACGCTCCTGATATCAGCTACGAGTTGTGTTTCGCTGACATTTTTCGTAAGGGTCGGTAATCGTGACAGGTCCAGGTATAAGGAGGATCGAGCGTGTCCCGTCTCTCCTGGGTGAGCCTGAGTATATAAAGAAAAGTTAAAATAGGCTTGTTGATTAAATTTTAAAAATTGATTAATAGTGTACATATGTGATAGCCTAGTGGTATGACCGTCGACTGACGTCAGAGGTCTCGAGTTCGATCCCAAGGCGCGCACCTCTGACTTTCCGTAAGTTATGTGCGTATTATACATGAATTATCAATTGCTAAAACGGTGAGGGAAAACATCGTAATGGAACCAGCACACCCGAGAGATTTTTCAATGGTTTGTAAAGGCATGTCAGAAGCCTACGGGCGGTTTAAACTCTGACACCAGGTTGTTCATCAAACATACATCAACATTTTTCTAAATGGGTCCTCCAGCCAGCCTCAGGTGGTTCCCTTTCATTTTTATTTATATCATCATCATCACATAGAAGATAAATAATTATTATATTATTGACAAACTGATCCAATAGAGAAGAAATATAAGATTTTTTTGTGAATTTTTTTACATGTTATAGCACATGTTACATGTTATAAAACAACTGATACGGATGGGATTCGAACCCACGATCTTCGACACGATCACGATCTATCGACACGGTATGTCGAAGATCGTGGGTTCGAATCCCATCCGTATCAGTTGTTTTTTCAAATTTTCTTATTAAATAATTATAAATATAAGATTTTTATATAATGTATTTTTATACGTATTATTTTTATTCCAAGTACTTACCTTAGATTTCTTCTTCTCTAGCTTGGCTCCGTCGTGAAAGGGAATAGGCGGCAGCTGGGCGACTTCGCGAGCAACTATTATCGACTCGCAAATCGAATGCAACGATTCTATAAAAATAAACATAGCAATTTAGATTTATTTACACTTTTATCTAGGGTTTGGGAATTCCCGACAATTTCAAAGTCCCGGGACACGAGACAGCCTACAATCAGAGTCCCGGGAGTTCCTGGGACTTTGAGACTTTTAAGAAATAAAATATAGTTTGTTTTTATTTAAGAGAGTCCCAGGATTGGAGTCAACTAAAGTTACGAAAAGTCCCGGGACTCGAGACAACTAAAATTAAGAAAAGTCCCGGGGCTTCGAGACATCCCGGGACCCAAACCCTACTTTTATCACACAGCTTTTGAGTTTGTATTTAAAAACGAACAAATGTAGATATTTAGTAATATTGAAAAATGGTATAAATTAAAAAATATATTATTAATTATAAATTAATAAAAATTATAAATTAATAAAAATTATAAATTAATAAAAATTATAAATTAATAAAAATTATAAATTAATAAAAATTATAAATTAATAAAAATTATAAATTAAGAAATTTGGTAAAATGTGGATATAGCCCGTCTCGCCGCCACTCGAGCAGTTGATGTAGTACGTATACTGTACCTATCATCTCAGTACGCGACGTGATGACCACAGCCATGTTGTTGAAGAAGCGCAGCGTGGTGGAGCGGAACATGTGGAAGTAGCCCGCCTCGCCCGCGCTCGAGTAGTTGATGCGGATGCAGTAGATAGGCTCACTGCAGCTCTTGCGACCCAATAGGAACTGGAGATAAAATAGTAAACAATAATAAATATATAATAATAATAAATCACCTAAGAGAACTTTTGTGGCCGATTGTACACTGTGTGAAAATGATTTATTAAAAAAAGAGTTATCAGTGGAACTCATACTATGTGATCATTATTCTTTTTTTTTGGTCCCCCCCCCTTGGAAACCACCCGTAGTATGTCACTCCCTCCTCTAGTTTTCACGTAGTAATTCATAAATGTGCTTGTAAATCACTTCATGCAGTTTAAAAATAATTTCGCTCATATTTGTCTTTATTAATACAGCGCTTGCCGCGTGACGTTAAGACTGCGTAAGAGTGGCGTAAATATCAAACATTTATATAAATACTAAAATCTATACAGACTTCAAAAAAGAGAAGTAAAGTCTATGGTTATGGCTTTATAGGCAATATCGACCAAATAAAAATGTGCGTATTATAAATTAATTATTACTTGCTCCATGCCTCGGAAAGCACGTAAAACCGTTGGTCCTGTGCCTGATCTTTCTCCGGAAACAGAGAGTGCACCTGTACGCACACACTTTAGCACTATAATCCCTCCTGCGTAGTTAGGTAACCTCGGTAGAGCAGCTGTGATCGAAATTCGGTCAGGAGTTCAGGACGTTATATCAAGGTCAGACAGCTAAACCTATTTGAACTTACAGAAGTATTATTAGCGTCAAAGGGTCCCAGCTCAATCACTGTGACGTCAGATAGCGAGACTCTCTGCACTCCTAGCAAACGGTCCGAGGTCTCATCGTAGTCCGCTACGTAGTAAGCGTTGCTGGTTAGCACTAGGACGCTGTCCATTTCTGTTTCCTGAGGGTCGCCGGTACTGTGGAATATCATATTTGTTTCATTGAAAAGGAGAAGATATTTGGAGTAGTGGAATAATGCTAAAACATTTTGTGGATAACAATACACCGGTTGCCTTTTAAAGAGCTGGCAAATTTAGGAGGTACTAAGGTCCATGAAACCGAAAAACTTTCCCCAAGGAACATAGTTCAAAATCTAAAAATAGAACAGAATTGACTTTTCATACAAAGTGTCTGGTCACGTGACTCACTTTTGTATGAGAAGTAAAGTTTTCGTTTTCAGATTTCGACCTATGTTCCTTAGGGAAAGTTTTTCAGTTTTATAAATCTTATTAACTCCTAAAATTTGGCAGGTATTTAAAGCAACACCCTGTATAAGGTCTTATTAAAATAGGTGCTCAAATTTTCAAACAATTTATAGTACGTCAACTAAACGTATCTAAAAAAAATGATTTTCCTGAAAGAGTAAAGTGTAAGGTAAAAGTTGATTGACTCTAGTGAAAAGTTGTGTATCAATTATTAAAATAATACTTATTAAAAATTATGGTAATTATATTTTTAAATCTTACTGTGGATCAGCATCAATAAGTCCCCAGGAGCCGAGCACAGGCTCTGAATCAACGAGTAACTTCTTACAATCATCTATGAGAGACTTGACATGCTGCGCCATCGCTGCTGTATCTTGTTCTGACTGGTCCTGTAACAACATAATTATGTTTGCCATTTTTTACCTTGAGCTTAATTTTTTTACCTTGAGGTTAATTTTTTTACCTTAGGCTTTTTTTTACCTTGAAGTTAATTTTTATACCTTGAGCTTAATTTTTTTACCTTAAGCTTAATTTTTTACCTTGAGCTTAATTTTTTACCTTGAGCTTAATTTTTTTACCTGGAGCTTATTTTTTTTATCTTGAGTTTATTTTTTTTACCTTAAGCTTATTTTTTTTAACTACAGCTTAATTTTTTATCCTGATAAGTTTAGAGAGTATAATTATGTATACGTCTCTATAGAGGGAGGGTGGATGGAGGCGGTTCAAAACTGGGCCATGTGGAATTCTAACGGGTAGGCTTATGTCCAGCTGTGGACGTCTACAGGTTGTTAATGATGATGATGATGATGATACCCCCCATTTAATAATTGAACTCACATTTGGGGCACTGGCTTCGGATGGCATTGGACAGAGACAGGAAGTAGGGAAGGGAGGCATTTGTTTTCAGTGGGACCGTACAAGCTTAATAAGGATAAAAAAATAAATAAAAAACTGAAAAGTAAGTTACGTGGGGACGAAACTTCAAATTTAAATAAGCTAAAACTTTACAGTTTTTGTTTTTTTTTTCAGTTTCTGAGGGTTGGTTATTTGTATATCAAGCATAAAATAGCTCTACCACCCTTAGAGTGACTATCGTTTGCATATGACAAAACAACAAAGTCTATTTTTGCTTACAAGACCAAGTGACAGATAACATTGTCATTTGAACAGTGAGTCTTACTGACATTTAATTGTGATGGAACTTTTTGTCAAAAGTGGTAAAGCTATATAGGGTTATTTGTAAAACACCAGCATCCTGAAAAATCAGCTGTACCATACGTTTTGTTGAGTCATGTAAACATAAATGTATGGAACAGCTGATTTTATTTTTGCGATTTCAGGGTTGGTCCCATAGTAAAAGTTGTTCATAATGATGAGTTTAATGACCCCTTTTAAGGATGCTGGTTTTTTACAAATAACCCTGTTAGGATTGACTATTAACGTAAAACCTCATGCGAGTTACGTGGACGTAGGCACAGAGAAATACAACTTCACAATTGACAGTTGCGTATTACCATAGAGTATTCAAGAAAATATAGAGTGATAACGTCAACCACATTGCCTTGTGCGGAGCGAAAGCAGGTCTCGCCATAGAAATGTTAAAATGTAATTTTTTCAAATTAAGTTTTCTAGACGTTTTTCAAAATTTTACTCAGCAGTTAACCATTATATAAGCTAAAATGTAACTTTTTCGCTCGTGGAGCCTAGTTGAACCGCAGTCGATCGAGGTATGATCGCAAACGGAGCTCGTGTCGCGGCCGCGTTATTCATACCCGTGCTCACGGTTCATACTTCTATAGGGTTGCTCTATTTTTTTCTTATATACTCTAAGCGTATTACGATAAGCTTATTTTAATAGAAATATAAAATTTAATAAGCGAGATCTAAAAAGCAGATTACAAGCCAGGCATGCACGCACATTGAACATAAGAACCTTGACGGAGGTGCATTGCCCGCAGTCGGGCACGATCAGCTGATCCGGGATAGATCGAGACTCTCCCGTCATCACGTCGATAGCGACTTGGCGGAGAGCGTCCTTGAATGTTGACAGGTAATATCTGAAACAAAGAAGTTAGTTTAGTTGCTTTTCAACATTTTTATAATAATCGTTTCTCATATTTTGAACATTTATTTTGGATTGTGATTGTGAATTAAAGATAATGGTTTATTGGATAATTATTACAACTACATTACATTTTGACTTTGTTTATATGTGTATACTTTTGGAATATAGTATTGTATATCTTAAAGGTATGTTACAGTGAAACAATTTGTATCTTTTACAATCTTTATTTAAAAGAAACTAAAAAAAACTATTACAAACGAAATGGACGTCAGGATCTATAAAAAAAGAACCATTCCGTCTCGTTTCAGATGTTGACGGGTTTAAATAAAGAATAAAGATTTTTTTAAATGCTACTCCAGGCCAATTTTTCAGTGCAAGACAAACATCCGTTTCAATCTTGGCCTATTTTATAATTATGAATGGCTACTCAATTAAATCGAATTAGAAGTAATTTAAACAGGTTGCAGAAACTGATTGGAATTTCAAATCTGATGAATAGTGAGATTTCGGCTTGGTGATGAGTTCACAATGTGTTTTATACTCTGTATTCTTGGAAGTTAACGAAAAAATGCAGCATGGATGCGGAAGGCTAAGAACCTTATGTTGTGGCGCAGCTTAGAAGAGATTATCCAGAGACGAACTAAATAGGATAAGTTTAATAGTAAGAACAAAAACATTGAATGTTAAAACTGAAATGTCAGAAATTTGTGAAAAAGCGGTCAGCATTTTGTTAAATTTTGGCAGACGGTGAGCTCAAAAAAGGAAAACCAACATTTACAAAGTTGAAACCAATATAAACTGACCTCCCCATCCCGTAAGCGATTTCCGCACCCAACAGTTCACTAGTCAACGCATGTCCGAAGTAACTCGGCATCATTTCTAACTTTGGCCGGTCACTGTCCATATTCTCAATTAACATCATTGATGCAGTTTTGACATCCCGCCAAAAGCTGTCAAAGGTTTCGACAGTCGCCATTTTGATTTCCTGTCCGAGTAAAATGTCTATGGCGCATTGCGTAATATCGTCGTTAAAATGGCGGATGATGAATCTGTAAAAACGTTTGCGTTGAACCCTGTAGGTTTATATTTTATTTTGGAAAACATGTAGTTACCTGTTAGCAGAGTTGACACCATCTTTCATTAGCCCTGTGAACTTCCTCTCGCCCGTTCTTGTGTAATCACCCTGGGGACAAAATAAGATGTTATCAAAAATCTATTATGCTCTATAACCTGTCCAGAATACGAAAATAATAAATGTAAACAATCTTGACATGTCTTTTTTATATTTTTCCTTGAAAAATTAATTTGATGTGATAAATGAAATTATTACGTTTTATTCCCATAAAACAATGAACTACATTTTATTTGTGAATTTACAATTTATAATTTCAATAAATAAATAGAAAAGCCTGTGTTTGCGCACACGCTTGTGCACTATAATATCTACCGCATCGATGGCTAATCTCCGTTGAGATTGGCCGCTGTGACCGAAATTCGGTCAGGAGGACATTATTACCTTGAGCGCCTTAGTGCCGGCGTATTGCCGTGATATCATGTCCCCGTTATCAGCCCACATGGTGAGGAACGCCTGCCGCAGGGAAGGAGGTAGGCCGGTGCCTGGAGTACCCAGCCCTAAGCGGCATAGCTGAAGTTCTAACACGTATTTGGCTATTGCCGTCTGTTGAAAGAGAAATGAACAGTTATTCTCATTACCCAGTCAATATTGGGTCACACAATACAATCCCAATGAATTGTACAAAAAATTAAAATTAAAATTTTTGCTTTTGTATTAATCTATGCCTAGAGAAAAGTTTTTCAGTGTCATGGAGCTCATTTCGCACTATTAATTTATATTCACTTACCAAAAGCACTTTAGTCAAACTAAATTTGATACCACTGAAATTATCCAAAATTAGATTTAAAAAAAACATAAGTATTTTCGCAAATAAAAAATCAACAGCACTACATATCTAATAAAATAGTTAAAGTAAAAGTAAAAGTTGATAGTTAAAGTCATCAAATGTAACTTTCTTTCTTTCATAATATAGTCTCAAACTTTCGCGAACATTTAACATACTGAAACAACTTCTAAACAGAGAAACGTCAGCTGTGTTTTAGAAAAATACAATATACGCGAGTTTATCCGTTTAAAAGTTGTTTTATTATTTCTTTCTTTCTTTCATATCTTTTCGAATTCCTGCCAAAAAGTGGGCCCACACTCCACATACCTGCACCACATTGGTCCTATCAAGGCAATCGATACAGTTGACTCTGAACACGCCGTTCTGCGCACATATGAGCCCTCTGTTGTCACGCCAACAGAAGCGCATCTCTCCAATCACGTCCGCGATCGCGTTGATTAAAATGCTCACGTTCTCGTAGTGCATGCCGCGGCTGAAAATACGTTAAAAGTTTTGATCACTGATTAAAATTTAAATACACATCATCTGCCTAGCCTTTTCCCAACTATGTTGGGGTCGGCTTCCAGTCTTACCGGATGCAGCTGAATACCAGTGTTTTACATGGAGCGACTGCCTATCAGACTTCCACAGCCCAGGTACTGGGTTACACGATACCCCTTGGTAAGACTGGTTGTCTAACCTTTTATTACATGGGACTTATAACATAGCCGGCGAAACGTGGGTGTACTGCACACCTCTGCCTACCCCCTCTGGGGAATACAGGCGTGAGTCTATAAAAAAATAAAAAATAGATACTGACCAGTACTCATGGAAGTCAAACGTAGCGTATATAACATCAGGGCTGTTGAACTTCAATACGTGGTTGCCGTACGCCTCCCATATAATGCGCTCTCTGCCTTGCTGGTCCACCAAGTTTACGATACACACTTGTTTGTACAATGCTAGTTCCCCTTCGAAATGTTTTCTAAAAGCTGATTGAGATTCATCTTCGGCTGTTAATAAGAATTTAAACTGTATTATCTTGTATTATCGTTATTGTAAATCTACTAAAAAAAATATGATGTGAAAAAAATATATATTTCAAAAAAGGTCTATAGTTTAAACACTCTTTACCATTGTGACTAGAGTTGCCAGATGGTCTTTAGTAATCTTATTGTGTCACAATGAAATTGCCTAAATCTAAAGTACGATTAAGTTCTTTTTAATTAGGTTAAAATTTTAAGGATGATATGAAGGTTTTGTGATTCACTCTAAAATTCAAATTTTCTGTTTAACATTTTGTCAAGCTTCACCTTGTTAGGTTTGAGACAGATGTGCGTAGTTACTGCTGCGCATGTTTATTGGTTGCTATGGTAACTTTGATAAATACCTACTATCTTTGATTATTTATATGTCTAGATAGACAGTCAAAGCTGTAAAAGCGTCGATAAATTTAGTAACCAACTGTTGGCCACTAAACCGCTTCGCCGCGTTTAGTGTCAGTTGCGCTGCCACGAGATATGCTCGAGTTGTATCGCAAAAATATTTTTTTACAATGACGATTTGTGCCATTAAAATATGCAGAAATTACAAAGATCGATAAAAAAAAACAAAAAAAGTCACATATCATCGGTAAACAACATTATTTTGTATTCATTTCAGCAAAATAAGCCATTCAAATATTTCGAAAATAAATTAATATTTTTTCCGACATTTTGTCTTTGACGTCCGTGTTGCCAGTTTATGAATTCAAACTCCCATGTGGTCCAGTAGTTTAATACATACTTAGTGATGGCGGAAGTGTAATTTTTTGAAAAAATTAAATTAGATGGGTATTATTTAGGTACGGAAATTTAAATTTCTTAAATAATATTTGTGACGAATATGACAAGCTGCGAGACGAATTGCGCCAGCCATTGAAAATTTAAATGAACTGCCTCGTTGGTTTACCGGTCGCAAGCGCGACTACGGAATACACGGTCCTGGGTTCAATTCGTGTGTCGGGAAAAGTATTAATGGGTCTTCCATTAAGAAATTATGTATCGTAACATAGTTGAGGTTAATATAAGTACATTCAAAGTTTCATCAAAACTGGGCAAAAAGTTTCCGAAATAAACTAACGTAACGTACAAACGTTTATATTTTATCTGAATTCTAATTCATTTATTATTTTCGTCTTAGAGAATATTATAGAGAATCTTAGATTAAAATTTATTCTCACTATGGAATTTTTCCTCTAATTCAATGGGAATATTTCAATAACTGGTATCATTATTCACGCACACTAGGAAAACAGAATGACAGTCGTGTTGTGTAAGACGTAGCTGTCAACGCACACCAGTATAAAAAGTTGGCACATTTTTTTGGATGCTTTTACAGCGCGACACTCTATCTAGACATATATATAATCAAAGCCTACTATTCCATAAATTTTTCGAAGAGCTAGGGGAGGCCTTTGCCCTGCAGTGGGCTATATAGGCTAAATAAATAATTAATATTTAATAGCAATGAAGAATCTTACATCGATCAAGACGCGGCGGTGGTCTAAACTTGTAATCCGGTTGACTCCAAAATATTGGCACCGAACCGCGCACCTGAGAAGTTCACACAAAACACTTTTGGCATAAACATTTTAAAAAAAACTTTTGCTAATTGGGATCATATTTTTATTACTTCGAGTCTATTCAATAATAAATTAGGAAGTTTATTAATTATTAATTATCTGTGCGCAAATACATCCGAAATAATATAAACATTTTCCATTAGTCCATTATTTCTTTTCTCTTTTATTGTAAATAATCCTAGTACAAAGTTGCTTTATGCGAAAAACTTTAAAGATAGTATAGGACACATAGGTTTTGTAATGAGGTTCCGTTTTGCCACCCTTTGGGTACGGTACCCTACAAAAAGTAGTAACTTAATAAACTAGAGCAGTGGTTCCCAATCTTTTTTGTACAGGGTCCACCTAAGACTTTTTTTGTTTGATACAGGGTTACTAGCACCCATTATACCTTTACCGCCCCCGCATTATTCACATTGTTTTGCGAACCTAGATTACTAGGCGCGACCAGTCGCGCGCTCGCACCTGGTGTTGGACACCTCTGAACTAGAGGTACAGTTAGGTATCATAAAAAAGACTGTATTCTTTCCCATCGGTGCATGAAATTTTACGTGAGCGGGCCAAGTAACGGTGTATAGAGTTACACAATTAGGTTCGATGAAGGTATTTGTAGGAATAAAATATTACGCGGTTCGCAATTACATATTACAGCATTGTTATAATACTAATAATATTGTTATAATACAACATTATTGCAAATTGTAATTAATACGTTTGTTTAGTAAGACGACTAGTAACTGTAGAGTTAAGTGTAAAACGTAAAAACAATTAAATAAGTTAGAGACATCCCTTTTTTATCTAATTTCTAATTTTTGTGCGGCCTAAGTATGGTTGCCGCTCGTTTGCCGCATTCTACCGTTAATTAATGACGAAAATAAACCCTATTAACTAAAATTAAATTAAATACCGTTACACATAGAAGGAAAAGTCGATTAGTCGATGGAAGGAAGGGAAGAGGGCCAAGACAAAGTTGACTGCATAGATCAAAGACAAAGTAAAGGACGAGATGTATAAGGAGGTCAAGGAATTAGCTCTTGATAGGGAGAGCTGGAAGAAGCCGTATCGACAAGAATGTAACTCTTAAATTGATTGATGATGATGAGGATAGAAGATTTTTTCTTTTTTTTTATTTACCAAAAAAGGCTTTGTCGCTTAGCGACTATATCGCTCAATACAGAAGTGACAAATATATTAAATTTCCCTTAACACTAACTTATACAATTGTTTAGCCTTATCTGACAATGGCGCGGCGAGGATGGTATTACATAAACCAATGTCGTAGAATTTGTTTCGACCAAACACATTAATTCTAGGGACTTCATTTCGGGCACACTCCATTAGGATATGGTACACATCGTCCAATACTCCACAGTCATCACAATTTGGAGACAAAACCTTTTTCATTAGAAGATAGGATGTTATTTACCTGAACAAATGAAGCTCTATGTATGCTGTCAGTACATATGATGGAGACGATCTGTTCTGTTTCAACGTAGTTAGCTACCTTCCCGCCTGGCTCGATGCCTCGACGATTGTACCTTAGAAGAAAGTATTCATTATTAAAAATGCCACCGCGACTATTTTCCCCAAGCAATGAAAAGCTTTAGTGTTATCAATGAAAAAAAAAAATAAACCAGTCTATACTGTCCCAATGCTGGGCAAAAGTTTTCTCTTACAAAACAAGGTGAGAGAAAAGATAGAGGGGTTATAGTCCACCACGCTGACTTACGGCCTGGCCACAAACTCGCCGCTCGCAGCGGCGGCTTAGCGCGGCGCGGCGAGCGGTAAGAACAAATATACTAAAATGTTCAACGACGCCATGACTCGCCGCTCTCAGCGGCGGCGGCGGCGGCGGTTTCTCCATTTTCCATACTTAAAATGATTTGTATTGATTTCGTGCACTCCATCCGTCGAATTTAAAATATCATTAGGGAATATATGCCTAAATACGTCTAAATACATCTAAATACGTCTAAATATGTGTCATGGCCATCGCGCCGCTCGCAGACCTAGCCCGTCGCCGCCGCCTTAGACCGAAGTCGTGGCCACTAGGTTCGTCTGCATTGCTAGAGGCAGGTTGTGGCCCCCGCTGCTGGGTTACATATTAGAAAATCAAAACTTTCCTTAGCAAATTTCAAAAGAACAATAAACGAAATAACAAAATTTAAATGACCAAATGTTTTATTTAGAAAAATTTTAGACTCCCAATGTATGTGACATCAGATGAACGACTGATCAAAAGTTGCTAGAGGTAATTTTAAAATATCACATCATTACTAATCAAATTACATAATCACAAATATAGTTCGACTTTTGAAATTTGCTCAGGAAAGTTTTGATTTTCTAATATGTAACCCGCTGATGGAATTTACCAAGTTCCTTATAGTATAGGGCACTTTTTTTTCTTTTTTTTTTTCAATTTTTTTTTTAACTTTAACAATTTGACTGTCAGACAGCAGACACAATGCAAATTCTATTACACAATAGGTGATCATCATTACGTATGGCATTCATCCTGTGTGGATCAAATATTTATATCCAAGTTTTTCAGGTGTGAGTTTATGGACTTCCGACATTCCACCGGGAAAACAGCGAAGTGGGCATTCGTGGTGATAATTAATGAAAATTTATAATACGCACATAACTTACGAAAGTCAGAGGTGCGCTTAGGGTTTGAACCTGAGACCTTTAATTTGGCAGTCCAACCAACGGTCATATTACTAGGCTATTTCTGCACCAACATGACCACAAAATCACATGACTAAATCCGGGAAAAGTCAAATATTAAAGTAACAAGTACCTACTTATATAGGGTAAATTGTATGTTATCTAGAGAGCGTAATATTACAGTGTTTGTTTAGTAATACCGCGTAAATGGACTGATAAGTTATTAGCATATCTGTAGAACGAATTAAAAAAAGAGCAATGTTATCTACGCTATGGTATAATAAGTGTTTTATTAGCGTATACAGCGTTATATTTTTAATTGGTCTAGCAGGGGCGAAAATACACATGTCATCATCTGCCTAGCCTTTTCCCAGCTATGTTGGGGTCAGCTTAAAATACACATATTGTATGCACACAAATTTTACTATGAAACCAACTCCGAAGTGAGAATAGGGTACGATGGGATTGACATCGTCATTTGTATACCTACTAAAAAACTAAATGCTTATTAAATGCACAATTAAATTAAAAAATATTATTAAAAAACCCGACTGCTAACTAAAAAGATAGAAACAAATTATAGATAGATA